>OW799203.2:8099816-10499816 GCA_941918905.2 Xestia sexstrigata
GGATGCGCGGGCTGTGAACTCCTTCTTTTCGGCTTCCGCGCCGGCAGCTGGGCCGGCGCTGGTGGTGCCTTTATTGGCACGGGGTTTTTGTGGTTGGGCCGGGGGCCGCGCCATGCCGGCGTCAGCTGTCGGCCCAACGGTCTTCTCTGTCTCGGGCTGCATTGGAGCTGCAGCCGGAGTCACAGCCCGCTCCAGGGTCGGAGGCTGGTCGCCCGGTTGTTCTCCCTCAGGTGCGGTGGGGGGGCGCGGGTGCTTTACCCTTGCCCCTCCGCTTCCTCTTCTTTCCCCCTCCGCCGCTTCGAGGAGGAAGCACAGCCCGCGCCATCCAGCTGCTGATGGACCTAATTGGTGCCATCAGGCAGGGTCAGGACGTGGAACTGGTCGTCCTTGACGGCCTAGCTGCGTTACTCTCCTTGTACAGTGGATAGACCGTCAAGGATGACTCAGGAGCGTCCGCGACCGGCAATGCATGGTCGCCCCCCCCCTCCGCCGCCTTCACCACCGGATTGACCCAGGTGAGCTGTTCCTCGCTACACGCAGCTTACCTGCACAATATGACTCTACACACATTACGCACACCCAGCTGCGCGACTTGTTCTAAGTTAATATAGGCAGGGCGCGCAGCTATGGCCACACATGCACTCCTCTACAAGCACGTAG
Source organism: Xestia sexstrigata (assembly GCA_941918905.2). Taxonomy (NCBI): domain Eukaryota; kingdom Metazoa; phylum Arthropoda; class Insecta; order Lepidoptera; family Noctuidae; genus Xestia; species Xestia sexstrigata. Next base: position 8,100,477 of record OW799203.2, read on the forward strand.
ACACACGCGGGGACGCGGCCCTCGGGCCCGCGGAAACGCATACATGGGCGGTGTTACACATACAATACCGCCCACACACACACGTCGTTTCCGCAGCCCGAACCACTGCCGGCTAGCTCTGGTTAGTGGGGCGGGCGGGAATCACACATCCACTGTAGGTGCGCTGTAAGTCGGTGCCTCTGTCGCTGGTTGTCCCCCGCTGGGCCTCCCTCGGGTAACCGGGGGTCTCACCCGGCGGAGACAGACCGCCGGGGCACTGTGAAGAAAGCAGCGCTGTACAACAGCGCTGTGGCGCGCCTACAGGACACATACAGCAGCCACACACATGGGCGCATATTATGCGCCCAACCACTGGACAATGAGTCCAACACAAGGACGGGTCCGTCTCAACGGACCGAGGTATAGCCGCCGCGGTCAGAGGGCATAGCCCTGATACCGCTTGCCGCGCCCCCTGGCGGGGGCGCAGCGGATTCCAATTGTTGAGAGAGCTCAATTCGGTGGAAGAAACTGTGGTGACTGTATCTCTGAATAAGTGAACAGAAAAATAAAGTATTAAGTCTACATTTAGTGAGTTTTTATTACACTTCAGAAGTGGGATTCGAAAGGTGAGTTATTTGAATTTCCATATGCTAAAATTAACATGTTCTGTAACCTAGTGATGAGCCTAAAGCTCGCTGTCCTATTTTGTCGGGGTACTCCCCGATAATAAGACAATGAAAATTAGGTTTCTAACATGCTCTATAGCCTTGTGGTGTGATTTTATTTGGTCAGGGTACTCCCTGATAATACGATTACAAAATAAGGTTATGATTTTATGATTGTGTATTTCTTAAAATTTACGAGTGAAAAACCTGAAGCTGTCTGCCTGTCTCATTTATTTGGGATATTCCCTGATAATGTTACAAGGCATATTAAGTTTCTAACATGTATGATTGCCTAAGGTGTGATTATATTTGGTCGAGGTACCCCCGATAATACGATTGCAAAATAAGGTTAAATGACTAATGTAAATCTTTTACTTATTGGAACTGGAAATTAAAGTTTGTTTATTACCACTTGGTTAGGGTACTTCTTAATAGTGATGGCATACATTTAAGGCAACCTTGGGTCGCAGTTTTATGCGATCGAGGCACTCCCCGATAATACGACTGTGAGATGAGGTTGTGATATTTATTGTGAGTTTTTTTAAATAGATTGGAATTAAGCGAGGTTTGTTAGGTACCATTAAGTGATAGCATGCTTCTGTCGTAACCTTTAGTGGCAGTTTTATCTGGTTAGGGCGCACCCTAATATACATGCACCATGCAACTACATAATGAAGGTTACTTTTCAATTTGTTTTATCGAACATTTATGTCCTTAAATGTGGTCAATTCCAGGTTCAAATCAATTGCAATGGAAAAAGTTAACTGCAACGACCGATCATTGGATAATATTTCCCCTGGTGGTCGCCAAGAGAGCCGACGGCGCCTGCTAACTCCAGTAAGGCGCTCGTCGCATCATCGACGTGATATTTCCAGTGCTCGCTGCGGTGGCACTCGAAGTCGCAGCAAGTCACGGAGGCAAAGTTTTCGTGAGAAAGAATTTGAGTTTGAGCGAGAACGGGAGCGGCTACGTGTACTCGAACAGGACCTACGCAGAGAACGTGAGAAGATAACAGAGGCGCACGGGAATCGATCTGGTAGAAGCTACATGAGGAGTACGAGCCGCCATCACATCAGAGCCGGCAACACAGCCGCAGCCCCGATGAGCATCAAGCTGCAAGAGCCAAGCGGAGACGAGGTTCAAACTCAAACTTAAACTCAAACTCAAAGCATTTATTTCAATTAGACCATTACGGCACTTTTGAATGTCAAAAATACAAAAAAGAAAATCAAAGCTACAGTCCCAGTCACAAGGCATAATAACTTGAGAAAGTACTGTAGTTGCCCATTCCCTAGCGTAGATCTCTATGGAGAAGAACGGGCAAGAAACTCCATGGACACTCTTTTAAAAACAAAATATTGTTACAAAATCTTGGTTACATCTTTAATTTTGAGATTATACATATATGTGAGAACGATGTAGAAAGACGTGCACACTAAGAGCGTCCAGAGTAAAAGATTAGATCAACAGTTTACGAATAAAGTAATTAAAATGAACCTTGGCAGCTAAGAGATGACCAGTCCCAACTGACAGCGCCCGTTCACGAACATGACGCATGTACCGGCGCCATTCAACTCAACCATATTGAAGGGAACTAAATGACCCGACACACCCGCCACCATCAGCGAGACATTTAAGTGAGCATGACATTCTCTCAGCCACCAAGGCATATTCAAGTCAATGAAATATAAATAAATGTAAATGGTGGCTGAACAGTACAAAGTACTCACACATGTGCTATGCAATTATATAATATTATGAACTGGAATCTATATAATGCAAGTATATTTTTACAATCTTCTGCAGCTTCCACAAAACATTAACATGGGAATCAATTCTTCATCTTCTTCTTTACGTGTCGATGGACTCAAATAATGCCCGACCCAAAAAATCAATTAATTTGCCCCCCCCCCCCCCCCTATGGTTGTGGAGCAGGACCAGCATTTAGCCAAGCATTTTTATCATCAATGTAATCCCCCAACTTATAATATGCTTGCCTACATAGTGTGCGTTTTATACAAGATTTAAATTTCGTCTCGTTCAGTTGAAGAATGTGGGGAGGTATTTTATTGTAACATTTCAAACAGTACCCCATGAAAGATGAATCTACTTTAGCAAGCCTGAAACCTGGCTGAACTAGTTGGTCCCTATTTCTAGTGTTATAGTGGTGTCTGTCACCTCTTCTACTGAATAAATGCCGATTTTTCCTAACGTACATGATGTTTTCATAGATGTATTGACAAGGTACTGTCATGATATTAATTTCCTTAAACAGTTCTCTTAGAGAATCGCGTCTACGTAATTTATAAATGGCTCTGATGGCTCTTTTCTGCAGAATAAATATAGACTCGATGTCTGCAGCCCGTCCCCATAGTAAAATACCGTATGACATAATACTATGAAAATAACTAAAATACACTAGCCTCGCGGTATCAATATCAGTGAATTGACGGATTTTTCTAACAGCATATACAAGATTTAAATTTCGTCTCGTTCAGTTGAAGAATGTGGGGAGGTATTTTATTGTAACATTTCAAACAGTACCCCATGAAAGATGAATCTACTTTAGCAAGCCTGAAACCTGGCTGAACTAGTTGGTCCCTATTTCTAGTGTTATAGTGGTGTCTGTCACCTCTTCTACTGAATAAATGCCGATTTTTCCTAACGTACATGATGTTTTCATAGATGTATTGACAAGGTACTGTCATGATATTAATTTCCTTAAACAGTTCTCTTAGAGAATCGCGTCTACGTAATTTATAAATGGCTCTGATGGCTCTTTTCTGCAGAATAAATATAGACTCGATGTCTGCAGCCCGTCCCCATAGTAAAATACCGTATGACATAATACTATGAAAATAACTAAAATACACTAGCCTCGCGGTATCAATATCAGTGAATTGTTGAATTTTCTAACAGCATATGCTGCTGTCAGCCGTCCTGCAAGAGATGTTAAATGAGGACCCCATTGTAACCTTGAATCGAGCGTGATTCCCAAGAAAACCGTTTTATCGACAAATTCTAGTTTCTCTTGATTCAATATTATGTCACAATCACTACTTTTGACATTTGGTAGAGCAAATCTAATGCACTTAGTCTTTTTTCCATTTAGTACTAAATTATTGGCGGTAAACCAATTGTGGACCTGCAGTAGGGCGTTATTTACGTCGTCATGATTAGTGGCACGTCTGTTTATCCTAAATATTAAAGAAGTATCGTCAGCAAACAACACCATATGCGGATGGTTGTTAAATAAATGGGGTAGGTCATTAATATACACTAAAAAGAGGAAGGGACCCAATATCGAACCTTGTGGTACACCCATTTTTACTTTTAAACCCATTGAGTTGACTCCATTTATTTGTACCTGCTGCTGTCTATCATTGAAATACGATTTTATTAAACTGAGCGCAAGTTTACCTAAACCGTAATGCTCAAGTTTCAAGATCAGGGTTTCGTGATTTACACAATCAAATGCCTTCGAAAGGTCACAGAAGATTCCTATGGCATCTTGTGCCTCTTCCCACGCAGTAAATATGTGTTTTAATAAAGTGACACCGGCGTCAGTTGTACAACGTCCGTTGGTGAAACCATACTGTTGCTCGTGTAATTAAAAATTTACAAATTCTTGAGCAACTTCATTGTTGGAGCTCACAAGGCCACGCGATGTCTTTAGTGTGAAGTCATTACCTTGTTTTTTATTTCTATTTGTTTCATTGTTGATAATTTTCCAAACCGTCTTTATTTTGTTGTCGGCTGATTTAATCTTGTTGCTAATGAATAAGGATTTGGCTACCTTGCAAGTGTGTTCACGTGAGCAGAGAAACGATAGTCTACGTGGCAACGGCGCATCACAGGATAAAAGGTCATGTATCCCTTCTTTTACTGTTAAAGATGTTATCGACTTGGTGCATTCAATTAAACATGGTTTTGCATCTCAGCCGTCTACAAGTAGTTTCGAAGAATATTGACCATAAAAATATTCTCCCTAATTTTGACCCGTCAGCGAAAAACCAGCGTATTGACATTTGGCTTCGTAAAGCTAATGAATGCGCTACTGTATACGGCTGGGATGACATTACAACACATTTTGCAATGCAAAAACTTCAGGGTTTGGCCAAAGTTTGGTATGAGGGTCTTAACACAATTTTACATACTTGGAAAGAATGGCAAGTTAAGTTAATGAGTGCTTTTCCCTGCGAGCAAAACTATGGCCAAATCCTGGAAGATATGCTTAAGAGAAGAAGTAAGTTTGGCGAACAAATTGAAGTATATTATTATGAAAAACTTGCGTTGTTAACTTAGTGTGACATTTCGGGTAAACGCGCAGTAGATTGTATTATCCACGGTACCTCTGATAGGACTATGAAATCGAGTGCGTTGGCACTTTGTTGTTCTCAACCTGATCAGCTTCTCCAATTCTTAATGAGCAACAAGGAAAGTCAAAACCCAGATCATATTTTTGCTAAAAATAATTCCAACCAATCCAATTCTAAAACAACTCAAAATAAATCCAACCAGTCTCAGGGTTCAGTGTTCTGTTTTAATTGTAAAGAGCGAGGTCATCCATACTTACGTTGTCCAAAGCCACTAATCAAATGCAACAAGATCGGTCATACGGTTGATAATTGCGCGCAATTTACTAAATCCGACAAAGAAAGTAAAATTGGAGCACCAACTAAAACAATGTGTATTTCAAGCTCCAGCCCTAACTCAAAATTCATAAAGCTGGTTACAGTGAACGGTAGGACCGTAGAAGCATTTATTGATTTCGGTAGCGAAGTGACGTTGGTTAGGGAGTCAATAATTTCGAGCCTCAATCTAGTACACGATCAGGTCCCGTCAGTTATGAAAGGATTCGGGAATGAGATGGTCCGATCGTTAGGTAACATATTGCTTGATATAGTGGTAGATGGAGTTGATGCGAGGGTAGATTCTAGAGGTGTCGAAGATAATCTGTTGGACAAACCTATATTAATAGGCCAGTCATACACGGAGCAACCACATATTCTTGTGTTTAAGAATTCCCACACTTTGCAATTTCATTAATTGCACACTGAAATTCCAATGGTTTATCCCGATGCTAATAATAGTCAACTTGCTGAAGTTAGGATCGCTGCTGATGTCGAGCTTCATGGACCTGCATCCATAAGAGCTCGCGTAGATTCCGAATTTAGTGGTTGCTTAATGGTGAGCAATAAAATCGTGGGTGGTCCAAATCAAGAGGTTGTTGTTTATGGTGGAGTTTACCAAGTCCAGCGTGGGAATTTGGACATACTCGTATATCCATTTTCCATCCCCTGTAGGCTGCGAAAAGATTTTGTTGCTAGTAGGGGAGAAAAGGTAGATTCTGTCCAGAGGATAGTAATACAGTCTCCAGGAATTGCAGAGGCTGCTGATATTCAAGAAAATGACCGTGAACATGACATTCAGGAAAAAGACGTGCGCATAGGTGATTCTGTATCAAAGAACGATAGACAAAGGCTTATGAACATACTTATGCAATATAAACATTGTTTCGCTTCAAGTTTGGAAAATTTGGGTTGTACAGATGTTACACAGATGACAATTGAGTTGAATAGTCAACGACCCATTGTCTATCGCCCTTACAGGTTATCTCATCATGAACGAGAGAAAGTGCAGTCTATGTTAGGTGAAATGTTGGAAGCAGGGATCGTTAGAGAATCGGCATCGGAGTACGCCAGTCCTATTATTTTAGTTCGTAAAAAAGATGGAAGTTTTCGAATGTGTGTCGATTATAGAATGTTGAACTCTGTAACAGTGAAGGAAAGATACCCAATGCCGATCATAGACGATGAGATAGCAAGGTTGTCTGGTCAATCGTGTTTCATAACGCTTGATTTGGCATCTGGATATTACCAGGTGCCAATTTCAGAACTATGCAAACATCTAACTGCGTTTGTTACTCCAGATGGATTGTATGAATTCAACCGTATGCCATTTGGTTTAGCTAACGCACCAGCAATTTTTCAGAGGATGATTAATAAGGTCTTGGGGTCAGCTAGATTCACTCATGCTACAGCATACATGGATGACGTGCTTGTTTTTGGCAAAAATGCTGCTGAATGTAGGTAGTAATGTAGGTATAGGCTCGAACAAATTTTCAAGCTATTAGAAAATGCAAATCTCACGCTAAATTTGTCGAAATGCAATTTTTTGCACGATAATATTGATTATCTTGGCTATGAGATTAGCTCATCAGGGATTCGGCCCGGTGAAAAGAAAATTCAGTCAGTTATGAATTTTCCACGTCCAGTTAACATTTATGGTGTTAGGCAATTCCTTGGGCTTGCTAGTTATTTTAGAAAATTTATCAAAAATTATGCTCAATTAGCATCACCAATTATGCAGTTATTAAAAAAGGATTCCACATGGGTTTGGGGCCAAGAACAAGATAATGCATTCCAACTGCTTAAATCACAATTAATAGATCGACCAGTTTTAGCTATTTATGACCACGATGCTGAAACTGAATTGCATACTGACGCCAGCAAGGATGGCGTTGGAGGCATACTCTTACAGCGGTGTAAGGATAGTGGATTTCTTCGGCCAATCGCTTATTGTAGTAGGCGAACTTCACCGGAGGAAAAACATTATCACTCTTACGAATTAGAAACGCTGGCCGTTATTCGTTCATTAGAGAAATTTCGGGTCTATTTATTAGGTAAAGAATTTAAAATAGTCACCGATTGTAGTGCTCTTCGTTCCACTTTCATGAAACGCGATCTAATACCTAGGATAGCGCGCTGGTGGCTACTGCTGCAAGAATTCAATTGTTCAATTGAATATCGATCGGGCACTAAAATGACCCATGTAGATGCGTTATCTCGCAATCCTATTTCAAATGATTCTAGGACTGATTCCTCTAGTCTGTGTCCTCAAGTAATGGTTATTAGTAACGAAGACTGGTTACATACCCTTCAGCTGGGGGACTCTGAGTTGGAACGAGTTAAACATGTTTTAGAGAAGGATTTAGACCCCAAGAATCTCCAATATATCAAAGATAATTACGTGGTTCAAGATAATAAGTTATATAGGTATGTTAACGGTGATAAGGGCAATGTTCGCTGGGCAGTCCCGAAGGGGGCGAGGTGGCAAATATGTAGGATGAATCGCGACGATATTGGTCATCTAGGATTAGAAAAAACTTTGGAAAGGATTAAAAGTAAATATTGGTTTCCAAAAATGTCACGGTTTATCAAAAAGTATGTGTCCGCTTGTATCGATTGTGCTTACGCTAAGAAGTCCGCGTGTACGAACGAAGGCTTATTACATCCAATCGAAAAAGTAGAGTCACCGTTTCACACCCTGCATATTGACCACCTGGGCCCCTTCGTCAGATCCAAGCGAGGATACTCTTACCTTCTAATAGTAGTAGACTCGTTTACTAAGTTTGTGTTTATAAAGCCAGTCCGAAACACTAATACACAAAACGTAATTCGTGCCCTGAATGACATATTCTACACATTTAGAATGCCCGACCGTTTGATCAGTGATCTTGGCAGTTGCTTCACGTCACACTTATTTAAAAGATACTGTTATGATAAAGGTATAAAACATATCTTGAATGCTGTCGCGAGTCCCAAATCAAACGGCCAGGTAGAACGATATAACCGAACCATCTTAAATTCATTGAAAGCGCTAAACCTGAGACATGATGAGCGGGATTGGGATAACCAGTTGGGGAAAATACAATGGGGGCTGAATAACACTGTTCAAAAGACGACCGGTAGGAGACCATCAGAAGTCATGTTCGGTACGTCCATGAACAGTGAAATCAATCCTAATTTAAATGAAATCGCAGACGTGACTAGAGAAAATGTAGATGTGACCACTATCCGAAATCAAGTTAAAGAGAGAATAGACACCGAACAAGTAAAGCAGAAGCTACGTTACGATCAGAACAGACGCCCTGCTAAGATATACAATACGGACGATTTAGTCAAAATTACTAAAGTTACTTTTAATAATGATGGGAAGAGTAAGAAACTTCTCCCGTCCTACATTGGACCATACCGAGTCACTAAAGTTTTAGGTCAAGATACGATATAAGATAGCGTCTATTCCCGGTTTCAGTAATAGTACAAATAAACGCACTACCACTGTAGCAGCTGATCGAATGCTTCCGTGGGTACATGTAGCTGCTTTACAACTCAACAAATCTGATTCTAGTGAATCTAGTGATGAGAACGAACTTAGTGATTCATAGTGGTCATGAATGTATGATTCTACGGTACAATTATTACAGAATGTTTAATATTGTTGTTACAGACCGAACGTGAGAATTGATTGATTCACGTCATCGGTTATTACTCATCTGGAGGCAAGAATTGATTGGTTTGCCTAGGGTTTTGGAGTCTCTGATCAGGTGTGAGAATTGATTGGTTCACAACCTAATAGAGTACGCAAGTTCAGTAGCGAGAAGCGATTGGTTCGCAGTAGCAACAGCTCAATTATAAACGTTTTGAATGATGGATAAATAGTTTATAATCCGATTTTAAAACTAGCCCTATAAATATACACATTTTTGGCATGAATTGATTGGCTTGCCAAAATTGTTGAAGATTCGTTTTTGTTGTGGAAAACTGATAGTACATCTATTATTATAGTTGTTTAAACTTTTATTCAATAAGGATATGGATTATGGATTTCATAAATTTATTATTTTAGTTAAATCAAATTTAATCATGTTTGTGGTATAATGATAAATGTTTTGTTTGTTTGATTGGAATTGATAAGCTTTAAAGTGTTTTAAGGATGAGTGTGCTCTAATTGTTTTTGCTGTTTATGTTTAGAATAAATTTAATTTCTAAATCACTTGGTTGTCATAAAATACATATATATTTTTTTTTAACCTAAAATTATGGTGTTATTGTGAACACCGTTATCCTTGAAACCAGTGGTTTGGTTTCATTAGTAGAACCTAAAACCAACCCATTGAAAAAAGCAACCCTTTTTTTTTTAAAGAAAATCCACTATTTTCCTCAAGATCATTTCACCGTAATGCGCTCGGAAACAGCTGACCGCCGAACGGACGGGCACTCGGGGTCATCGACCGTGCCGCAGTCAGCTGTCGCTAGAGCGAGCGCGCGACGGAGCGTGCGCCGTGCGCAGAGCCGTTTGTTTCTCGCACGTAAATTGAGTGTACTTATTTATACAAAGGAAGTGGTCCGATTTTTTTTTTTTTTGGATTTTTTTTTTAATTTTCCTGGGTTCCTTTATCGATACTGAACCTACCCCTAAGCTATGGCACGCGACTACTTTAACACCCTGTATACATATTTTTACATTTCATTGAATTAGGTTGATTTCAAAGTAACAATAAACAAAGAACAGGAGCTTGACTAAAGAGTCAAATTTGTATACTAATGTTATATAACGCTTCAGAATAAAATATGAATATATTTTAAATAGTCCTTACCTTATCCTAAAAACAGCTAGTCTATAGTTGATATAGTTCCAGAGAGCGCCCAGTAGTCCACCGACAACGCCGAAGAACATGAACACAGGCAGCTCATAGAATTGAAAGGGAAATGGTTCCATCTTGCCCAAGTTTAGGAGACCTAAAACAAAAGAGGTTTATTTATTTAACTTCCTAAATAGGCCGAACATTATTGGGGAATTTTTAACATAAAAATTAATATTGAAATACTTCGATGGACTGAAGTCACGTGTTAATAAGGTTGAGAATCAGCCCTTTTTTTTTTAAAGTCAATTTATATAAGACAGTCCCCCAAAGAGCCCGTCCTTCACCACTTCCTAGTGTTTCAGCAGGCTGATTGGGGACCTCTCTCCGGCAGTAGACTTCTACATCACACATCCAACTTTTTCATCACAAGAAAAAAATTAATAAGTTGCCTAAACAGCATCAAAATCCATTTATTCAAAACTAAGTCTAAGAATCAAGCCTTATGGCCTGTAATTTTCCCGCATTGCTATGCTTGGCATAAAAAATTAAATAATGTATGGTAATTAAGTACTTTATTTTTAATAAATATAGTAGAATAGATTTACTGCTAGTACAAACCCGCACTTAGAAGACAATTTACAGTTTTCGTAGTCGTTTGCACACATACCTGGAAAACTCAGTTCTCCTGCTCGACCGTGATACGCAGACAGAGCGCAGTTCAGCGTGAACGTTGACACTACCGTCCCAAAGAACGTTCGCCATGTTAGCGCTTGGTTCCAGAAACTAGTGCCTTCTTCTAATGAGAACAGTACACCACCTGAAAGAACAAGAAAAGCTAGGAAACGGCAGCAACAAGTACCTCTAATCTTACGATAAAATAATGGCAACAGATCAGTTCTCTTGGTCTTGAAATAGTCGGAGAGTTATTGAAATCTTACAATTTAACCAAGACACTATGGCCTCAATCTGAAAACTTTATTTAGCAACTGACACTGTAACCATATTGTCCATCTACATATTATTATGTGCGATGGGCCCGCGTGGTGGCCGCACTAGGCCCGCGTGGTGGATTATAGCCCTTCCCTCTCATAGAGAGGAGCCCTGTGTCCCAGCAGTGGGAACATTAATAGGATGATGATGATGATATGTGCAATAGAAACGGTAACATGCCTAAGCCAAACCATGTGATATGTAACGTTTATACGTTTAGATTTCGGCTAAGTTCTTTAAAATCCGTCAGTTAGAGTATTGGAAATTAATGAACACGTATTTTTTGTTTTTGTAAATCAATAATAATAATAATAATATGTTTTATTCAAAACTCGGGAGTGGGGGCTCGTGACGTCAGAACTAGGTAAAAATTATACCTAGGCGTGACGTATTGAGAATTTTAAAAGCGTCATATCTTCCGTCAATTTACGTAACAAAAGAAAAAACACGGTTCAAATATTTTTTGATAATCTAACTGACGGACTAATTAGTTTTTTTTTGTTGTCTCACCTATTGTATTTAAATTTTAGGTAGTTTTGCTTCTGAAACTCAAATCCTGGGGCATAAAACTGGGCGGGCGAAATGACACGAAACTCAGTATAGAATATTATGTAGAAACCTTGGACTAGATAATCATAGTCTTATCCGTACGTTTTATGAACTCGACTACCACTACTAATAATAGCTGATAGAACATGTTTTGTATTCTTTATTCTCAAATTCTCACCTATAGGAGCACCGAAAGCTGCGGATACACCGGCGGCCGCGCCAGCCGACACAAAGTCACGTTTCTCGTGGTCTTCGCGGAAGTACTGGAATATCTTGAAGTCCTTGTTGAACGTCGTGCTCTTGCCCTGAGATATGCCGGCCGCAACCACGGCTCCACTGTGGATCATAGGTCCTTCCTGAACAAGAAATAATTACATAGAATGATGGAGACATTGTATTAAAGAAACCTATTTCCAATAACCGCAAACACTTCTGCCCGTTTTCCCAAAGGTGTGCATAAAAGTTTTTTTTAAACATTGTTCTACACTAGGAATTTCTCCTGTATCGTGGTGCGTTTACAACATTTAAACTCACATACACTAACAGTCAGACATGCAACAACCAGCTGTGGGCCATTCAAATATTTTTTCTGTGCTGGAATCGAACCGGCCACTCAGAGCAGCCAATCGCTCAGCCACTGCGCCAACCGTGAAACAAGAATTATTATTGACAACGCGCATACAGTTTTCTAGATTTCACAGGGGTGTGCCTCAACCAACAGGCGTTGCACCAAAATATTTTAGGGGTAGTAGTAGGTATTTAAAAAAAAACACGATAGGCTATGTTATAGGTGGTTATTGAGGTAAGACTCCTACACTCCCTAGTCTACACTGTTGCTTTAGATAGTGCGGTGTAACTTTAACCTCAGTTATCTAGTTTTAAGCAGACCTTGAAATAATAAACCTCAATACTAGTTTCTAAAGTCATTAGACTAGCTCACCTTGCCTCCTGCTAGCCCGCCGACGACCGCGGTGATAACACCAATAGCCTTCACTACTAAAGTCTTGATCCTCACCACCCGCGGCACTTTCACACCGTTTAGGTAACATTTCACTTGGGGAATACCACTGCCAGCTGCCACAGGCTGAAATGTGATTTGGGATTACAAACCTTAATAAAAACCTAGATAAAGTGCAGTTTCCATTCCATGCTGGGTTGTCATAAGACACATTAATTATTTTTTATGCTTTGGAAATTCTTTAACATGCTAAATAGCTATATAAGAATGGTGTTGTGGAATAAGCAACCTTAACTCCGTTAAATAAAGTTCAATTTCCATTGAAATTGTATAAAAACAACCAAGATAGTAAATATTTCGAAATTCATTAGTGATGCTGCAAAACTCACGTCCAGAATTTTATTGAACTTTGAACTCATATTTGTACTATAATGAAACTGAACAGACCACAATCTGGTTAAATAAATAAATAAGTAATACTTTACTACTTACCTCAACATATGCAACCAGCATAGAGCCAATAAAAACTATACAAATGTTCGATAACACCCATAGCAAGTAAGGAATGTATAATCTGTCTTGTACCACATATTTGTCCACAGCTGTTAATTAATTAGTCATGGAAATCATTTTATTTTGTACCTAATTGAGTGAGGCCTAATGTACTTAATTGAGTGAGAGGTAATTAAATGCTAATTTATTTCAAATGTTCCAGTTTAGTTCCAATTATTTCATGGGGAAAAAAATGTGATTTATTTATGCCACAAAAGGGATTAATGAGTATAATCAATAGTTTTAAAAATCAAAACATGTCTTTATCTTTGCAGCTGAAACAAATTTAAATAACTTTGAATAGTGATAGATACGGTGTACTTGGAAAACATAATTGGGAAACTTAATGATATCGAGACACAGGAAGTATGACTTTTAATAATACAGATAAATTACAATTCCCCGAAAAGGATACATTTCTTAAGCTCTCTGTATTTGATTTCTGAGAATTCTTCAATGCATATGTCTATGAAAAACGCTATGAGCGCTGTTATTATTCCTATTAGCAGTATAATGAACCATCTTGCTATGTCTTTCTTGACTATGAAGGCATATCCTCTTTTCCTTTCCTCGTCAAGAAGCAGGTGGTTCTCACAGGTGTCGTAGTCTAAACTCTGTAATAGAAACAGGCAATAATATTATGGATTTATTCTTGATTATCTAATTTACAAAGTTTTTGGGATTGGGATTGATTGATTGATTATCTAAAAAGTTTAACAGGAAACCAGTCAATAAGTTGATTATTTTATATGGCAATACCGGGTGGTATTGCCATATTACCAGTACCAGTTACTTATATAGAACTATTAGTTTCGATTACCCTTACAGATATTGATCAACCAGTATTCTTTAGCAAAATACTGGTTAGATAAAATTTCAAGGAGGATTATACAAAAAAGAAAATGTTTTCTTAATTCTAACACTTACTTCATATTTAGCTGAGAGAACATTCATAGACCCCGGCTCAATCTTTTGTTGTGGCTGCCTTCTTCTAATTCCATGGCTGCCATGGAATTCATCATCATCTGACTCCTGCATATTAAGGATTAATTTATCGCCTTCTATATTCCTACAAGTTACAGCAATAGTATCCACAACTATCCAATTCCTGTGAACCTCCTAAATTCATATTGTAAAATGCAATCAATGTATTGAGTCACGTGACTGTGTCAGTAAATAACTGTGTTACACAAAGAGGTCATAAGCCAGTGAGTAATATCAACAAATGCTTGAAACCTAATATTTATAGTAATATTACATAGCCTGCAGAGATAGAAACAATATGAATAGTAGACATGGTACAGATATATCCTACGTCATTTTAAATATTGTACTCACCTCGAAATTCACAGATTTGTTGAGTTGTGTGTAATTAGAAGTACTGGCATCTTCATGGCTTAAAAGTTGAGCTGTGTCCGATGTAGTTTCTATATTACTTATAGAACTAACAGTTTCATCAGCAATCGAGGCTGTTGAGTGGCTCTGGCGGCTCATTTTATCATAATCATGGACTAACAATATAAAATTTTAAGGAAATTGGTTTTTTGTTCCTCGTTGAATTTTAGCATAAACTGATTCACGACATAGCTGTAAAATTATATTGCACTATTTAAATAAAATAACTTAGACCACTTGTGTACGAGCTTGAGATTTCTTTGAAATAAAATAATAATATTATTAAATTAAATCCACATTAAGTGAGAGATTACGAATGAGCAAGTATTCCGATTATTCTAATCTATGAGTATTCCTACTGTCATTCAGTGACACTGACAGGACGTTTTGACATATTTAAAACATGACGTTGACGTCTAGTAGCACACAATTTCATTCATTCAGTAGAATTCGTGATTTCGAATCGGATATTCTCGTTATTGGAACTTACGACACAGGAAAAAAAATAATAGTTTTCAATAAATCTTATAATCGTAAAAATCATAGTAAATATTTATTATTACGATGATTTGATGACTAATAAAATTTCAATACTTTTGACTTGTTCATTTTTAACTGTTATGTTTAATCCGGTATTTTCAAATATTCGCGAAGAAAATAAAGAACGAGTTAATTCTATTTTTTTTAATATTTAATTTAAATATTAACATAATAACTGTTCATTCATAAGTTTTAATCAATAATACTATCTTTTTGAATGATATTGATAATACAAATCATTTTGATAATGTTATCATTTTATCAGTGCGTAAACTAGAACAAACTTTCGTGGCTCACACACACGACGCTTTGAATGCTTCGTAAACAATAGAGATTTTCAATGTGTGTGTAGCTTGTTCGTTCGTTTGGTTGACAATCGCGATGTGATGTATTCTACATCATCGCATGCTGAGTTATATTTTCAACAAAACCTTTTAATTTTTAATTAAGTTACTTGATTAATTTCTAAATGTTTTCTTTCGTTGTGAATACCTTTCTCTGTTTTAATTTCTAAATATGTGTAATTTGCCGCCGAAGTTCCATTCAGTGTGTCGCCTTTGTTTATCATTCTGTGGCGATAATTGCAGTGATGTTAAACTTCCAATTTTCGACCGTGATAAGGATAAATCACGGCTTTCCGAGATGATAATGGCAAATTTGTCAATAATGGTAATAATTTCGGATTATTTCTCGCAATGATTACTTAGAAGGAGGAGTTTTCTCGTGTGAAAGTTTAGCTTAAGCGTATGAGATTGTGGATGCTGATAAGCGCCATTAACTTTCTCGCGGGTGTTGGGTATTTTCGCATTGTGATATCATATTACGGCCCACGCGTCGATTGCTCGGCCGTATGACTAATGTCATTCGTGGAAGTGATATGCGAGCGTGTGGCAGGCGCGCTGTATCAGCGGCCGCGTCGCTGATAACAAAGGAGCGCGGCCGGAGACCACCTCGCGCTCGCCTCACCCGCCCGGCCGCCCCGCTCCTGCCTGGCCCGAGCACCCTCGCCTCTACTCCTCCACAAATACACTACTCAAACCAATGCTCTCCTTGCAGTACTTATCCACATTATGCTATGCCCTGCTATTTTGAGATTTCAATATTATCTAAATTTAGATTTGTATTTTAGGGCAATCAATCTGCAGGGGGACTCCATCTTCCCATTTTTGTCACAGTGTGCATCCTCCTTGGTGTGGCAAGCAACTTGTGGGTTTCTTTAATGTGTTTGTTATCAGATTGCCACCAATGACTCATGATCTATGATTACACTTGCAAAAGGTCACTGGCCACATCAACTCTCTTAATGACTGGTGTTGTGAAACTAACACAGGTACATGTCTAAAGTTGTGAATAATATTTTTAGGTGTCCCCTGAAGACTTGCTGCCACAAGTTGTGTGTGGGGGCTGTGCACACAAACTTGATGAATTTCACACCTTCAGAGAACTATCACACAAGTCTGAACGACTTTTGGAACAGTTTGTGCAATATGCCAATTCACTATCTGGTCCAAAAGAGGTGAGTTTATGTCCATACTTCATATCTTTTTCTATTTACAGAAAAAAAAATACTTATACAAGGTTTTAAAAATTTATTAATAATTTCCAAAAAAAAAACATAAAATTTCTATTTACATGTTTTTGTTACTATTTAATGGTATGCTATTAGTTTAATTCTATTGAAATCTAATACAATGTATGTAAGTACTAAGTAAGTAGTCCTTAAGCAAAACTGGTATCTGAGTTTATGTTGATGTAGCGAATGGGCTGGCTTCTGATCTTGTTGTTGTAGCAAGACTTCATTGCATTCACAAGAAGGCCTAGGAGAATGCCTATAGTAACTACGAATGCTACACCTAAGATGCTGTAGAGGACATGTTTTGGCTTTAAATTAGAGAGGGTGAAACCCCTGGAGTTGTTGAGGTTTGATGCACTGTCCAAAGTGGGGCAGTAGGACAGTGTGATGTTTGTTATGTAGGCTCCAGTGAGTCTCATGGGTGCTGCACAGCTGTAAATAAACACTTATGTTTAAACACTATGAATATATTTCTCAGAAGTAGTCAGAAATCAAGATGTGCATGGGGTAATAAAACTTAAAATAGTTTGTTTATGTCATCAATATTATTAGATATCAATATATGAGGCAATACTTATTAATTGTTTAATATGTAGTGGTATTATTAATTTGTTTATATGATGATTGCACAGATTTCTGCACTTGTTAATCCTAAATTGATTTTTTATCTATATTATTTTATTTAGTCTTAAACTTTTATTACTTGACCAGATCAACAGATTTAAACTACAGTATAAACTGCAACATTATCTCATTAAATAGAATTCAGTATGAGTTGACACTTCACCATTAAGTAAGCCAACCATCAGAGGAATAAAATTCAACTGATTGAATTTGAACTTCCCCATTGACCACTCAAATTGATGGTAGTGAGGATAATCCAATTATAGCACATGGCTTCTACCCTGAATATGGGATTATCTAGACATTCTTGAAAGAATGTAACATTTCACAAAGGTAATCATCCCCTTTTTTATTTTTACTGCACTACAGAGTTCACTGACGGTCAAGCAATTTTCAACCTTATAACATAGCGCATAAGGGTGAAATGTGGCAGACCATCAGTAAACTCGGTAGTACATAGAAGGCATCTCTATCACTCAACCTTAAGGTTAAATAGAACTTAATTATATGTAGAAGAACCATTTTTACTTTGTGTGTGTATTAACTACTAAGGACTAGTAACTTACTAAGGAATCTCTCCTATCTGGAACTTGGTGCCTGCTTCCTGCTTAGTAACAATATTGGCTAGATCACAGTTGCACAACCAGTTGTTGCCAGTCATTCCTAATATCTCTAATTTGTTCCATGGCATCAAGTCCGTGGAAAGTTCACTGAGGTAGTTGTCATCAAGGTACACCTGTTTGACAAATGAAAATTTTGTAGAACAAGCAACAATGTTACATGGAAAATAACGTTTTAATAACCAGAGTCAAAATACTCTTAGTGATGTTCATTATCAAGTGTCTGGGCAATTTGCCCTGAATTTGAATAATGTCACATTATTTTTATGGAGGCCTTTTATCTCTACTAAAGTAGGAAAACCACTTAAATGTTACTGATAATGTGTGTAGATGTAAAGAGGTACTCTACATAAAAATACTTGAATACAAAAACATTAATTTTGATATTATCAGAGTTACAAAACCAACTCATGTTTTGGGAATTCCCATAGTAGCTTATCTTTCTGCCTTCTTGAGTAGTAGGTACACATGTTGATATTGTATCTACATCTCAAATGTCAATGTAATTAGTGTAGGATATTGAGATCGCAATAGTGACAATCAATTCCATTCCAGTTTAGGATAAATGTGGCAATGTACTGATTAGTTGTGTATCAAAACAACACTAAAATGATTAGTAAGTTGACCCCGATCGGCGACTGTCATGTAAGCACTCAAAAACTGGGGCAAATTGGATTGCATGCAATCTATAATCTGATGATTATTTATGCTCACCAAAATGTGTACAATAAGTAGATTTGTTTCTGGTAAACCATGGTACCATGTGCTTATAATAGAATATCAGTCACAATAATAGGCGGGTGTCGTCATCCTGAGTAATGATATTAATCACTGTGAGAATATACTTAAAGACATGACTCCCAAACTAGATTTTATTCGTTACAAAAATATCAGAATAAATTATTTCCGCTTTGATAATAGCTTGAACGCGCCGAATTCGCATTACACATACGAAAACTATCGAAGGGTTTTTCCGCGTAGATGCGGTACTATCTGAAGCTGTTTGAGGCGTGTGTTACTCACCTCCTTCAAGGTCCATTTGTCTTTCAATCCGCGGAACGCATTATGGCTGATGTATCTCAGATTTCGGTTGTGACAAAGGTGAAGTACCCTCAAGTTCTTGAGTGGGGAGAACGTGCTGCGTTTCACTTCGTCCAAGTAATCGTTTTCGCCGACTTCCAATTCGATCAAGTTCGTTAAGCCTGCAAAAAAACTGATTCTATTATTATTATGTACTTCCGTATTTACGAGTACGTGTATAGGAGGTACTATTCCACATATATAGATAAACATCTAAGACGATTTTTTGCCGCGAATTGTTTACATAAGCACCGGAGTATCTGGAATTTTAATAGAGTAAGTAGTGTGCGTAGTTTTCTATAATAGAGTAAATAGTTATTCTTGAAATAGATACTGTGATAGAATAAACTTCTTAATAATATGCTCCAGATTAACATCGTTGCCAAACATCGGGTCCAATTTAGTATTATAAAAGCACTAGAGTGCGAGATTGGAGTCAAATCGTGGCGATTGATTTGGCAATAGTGAAGATAAACAGCGTCGTAAAAATCTTCTTTGATTTTTGTATTTCCTGTGACATGATAACAACAGGTTCTGCTACATACTTAATGTTATTTTGTATTGTACCTGTATCTATGACTCACTCAAGTCATCTACGTTATTTCCAGTACATATTACTTCTCTAGTTTCAACACATAAAATAAGATAAATAATCTGTTACTTGGTAACGAAACGCTACGACTAAAATTATTTAAATTGGTTCCGCATCGAATAATCTTACAATATAAATTTTTTGCAAAGTACTAGAACTAATCCAAAGTACCTATAAATAAGTGTGTTGAACTATTTACCTACGAAGCTGTCATCATTGAGTTCCACAATGGGGTTGTTGTTGAATGTGAGATACTTTAGGGACTCGCCGACGAGACTCAGACTTTCCGGCACGGTCACGAATTTGTTGTCCGACAAATCGATCTGTTGCAACTTCCTCAACTCTTTGAACGCATCTAGGGGTATGTTGTCGATGTCGGTCTTGGCCAAGTCCAATACCTGAAAAAAAAACACGTCTATTTATAGGTGAAGGAAAACGCAGCGGGAGTCCCCGGCTAACAATAGAAGACGCTTCTCAAAGGGTCTACTTGAAGTTATATATATCCTTATAGATATCTCAGATTTAGATCCTTTGGCATATTATTTGAATCTTAATTGGAAATGATCGTTGTATGTAATCTCGGTCTTTAATCTTTCTTATATTTTAATTAATGGCGGCGAGAGTATCTTGTATAAGTACCGTGACTAATACTCATTGTTCTTGACTTTGCAAAGTCCCTTCTAGTAATAGACCATTTATTTATTACTATACTCTTTATAGTAGACTTTTTAATATTCTCATGACGTCTAAGCTGAGGTTGACACAATACTCGAAGAACTTGTCCCATCGTAAATCAGAATTTTATTGCTTTAATCAAAAAGGCAGAGTTTGATAACCCCGTTTTTTATCAGGTTACTCGCGAATTTATCAATAGACACATTAAATAATTATCAAGATCTGGTTTAGGTTTTCTACCTCCTAATGATAATTCTGCAGGTGTGGATTACATTTAACCGTAGGTGCCGTAGGTACAACTGCAAAGTCCAGCTAGGTTTTTTTTTTCGACGTCTAAACAGATTCGTTCGTGAACTTTGTTTTGTAAATAGTTGCGATCGATGTTGTGATCCCTAAATAAATGTAGGTCACCCCATTTTTTGAGTTTCGTAATTGGCGATTAAAGAATTATGTCAGTTAAACGAACAGCAGCGCATTCATCACTTTGCGCAACCTTGGTTTCCCTTGAAATTCTAGTTTAGATCTCTAAGTGTTATGCCAGGAATGATAAAGAGGATCCGATTAGGTATGGGGTTTCCAGAAATCCGTGAATAGACATCATACAAATATATTCTAACATCTATGATACACGTCAATAAAATAAATATTCCTCTTACCTGCAAATTAGTAGCACTAGCCAATGCAAGGATGGTCACCCGATCGAGGATCTCAATAGGGTTATTGTTGAGGTACAGTCTTGTCAGGTTGGGCGTGTACTGGAACAGATACCGGTCCAGCGAGTGGATGTCATTGTGGCCCAGGTTCAGCGTCTCTAGGGCGATGTTGGCGTATATTCCGTCAATGTAACGCCCTTGGAAAATCTCGCTCCTCAACACCTCGCCTGGAAACATACATTATGTTTACTTTGGTAATTAAACTAGGACCTATTTCTGTTTTTAACCGACTTCAAAAAAGGAGGAGGTTATATGTTTGTGTATGTATTTTTTTTAAATGTTTGTTACCTGATTTCTCCCCCATTTGTGGACTGATTCTCAAAATTCTTTATTTGAAAAAGTATACTCCTGAGGTGGTTCCATTTAAATTTGGTGAAGATCTGATGCTGATCTTCGGAGATATACAATGGAACTCTTCAAAAATAGACGGCAAATCTGTCGTTATTGCTGCAATCGCTTGGATGTTTATTGTTTATTTATACAACATCATGACGTAACATCACGCCTGTATGCTCTGAGGGGGTACGCAGATGTGTACAATACACCCAGATTTCGAAAGTTAGGTATGTTTGCAGATGGATGGACAAAGATTTTATTGGCATGTCAGAAGTATTGTGAGAGGAATTTATGAATGTGTGAACCTTTACTTTGTTATTTTGTATATTTTAATTTTGTGTTATCTCTTACTCTTTTAGTTCTAGTTTTAGTTACAGTAATTGGTTTAAATACAACCGTTGTAATTAAATAAATAAATAAATGTTAAGTTCCATTTATTGGGGATAATCCTATTACCATGACATGTATTGTTAATAATGTAAAATAAATTCATGGCGACTTGTTTGGGAACATCTAAAAATAGAAAAATAAATAAAAAAAATTTTTGCAAAAAATAAAACAAACTTCAAAAAAAAAACACGAAAAAGTGAAAAATAACTTTAACTTCAGAAGCCGCTTCGAAGTCGTTGACAAAAACACTAAATCAATCAAACAAAGGTCACCGACTTCGAAGCTTGACCTTTGTTTGATTGATTTGGGGTTTTTTTTGTTTGTGTCTTTTTTTTTTAAGTCGGTATGTTTTTTTTGCAAAATCTTTTTTATTGGAGAAGTGTTGTCAAAACGCAATGCGCTTGTAGTTTTTGCGTCAATATAACTTCCTGCTTTGTATTCATGCTGAAGCTGCTTACGGCTTATTCCGTCCGCCCACTTTCCTAGTGATTCATAGTTTTCACTGTGCCAGAACTGTGGTTGCATTTTATTTACTATTTATTAGTTTAGATAAATACTTCTCGTAAAATGAATAATGGAGAAACTTTGCCCAACAACGCACCCTTGAACAAAGTCAAGAAAGACATTTTAAGCTAAAAATAATAATGATTACCATACAATTTGCACAATCTAAATATTTGTTCTTAATTGAATGTTGAATTACTTTCATCTCTTTGGCCTTTGTTTGATTAATTATTGACTAATGAGCATTAATTGCGATACATCGTACTTCTGATAGTTTATCGTGCGCTCGTAATTGTTTGAGTTTACTTTCTAACGAGCGGCCAAATCGACAGAATATTTTCAGAGATCATCTCCGTGTACACACTTTCTTCGTGAATATGTATTTATGTTGATTAGATAGATGTATTTTGCGTAAAGACTATTTGCGACTCCTTATTGTACACATGAATGTTTAGATAAGAGATAAAATACTTTATCATTCGTGTCCTATGTATATTTCCTATACATTTTAGTTTTTGATAGGAGTACTATCAGAAACTTGTTTGTGTTGTCCTCTAGGCGTGTCCTAATTTATAATTCCATTTGTCGGTTCAATACAAGGAAATCTTAAATTAGAAAATTGTCTCACAAAACTATAATTACGGATCATTGAACCGGGCCTTTGATTGAACTGTCGCATGCTCGTGGAGGTGGATTAGCGCTGTTGTTCTTGTATCGCTAATGATTTTTTTGTCGTCCTTGTGTGCATGCTGGCTAGGTATGTTCCGTTTAGACTTTGTTGTTAATTGCTTGTGGATCTGAATGCGATAGGTGTGCATAATCTAGATTCTTAACAATAGATGAGAATTTGCTTTATTCTCTTAGTAATCTAGGTATTGCTTCATTTATATCACTAAGATCCAATCTGAGTTAGTCATCGCATTTATAATAATTAAATAGAAACATTAATGATTAAACTCAATCATTTGTGTAGAAGCAGTAAGGATCCTGCTGGGAATCTTTCTAGTAAAAGCATAAACCACCTGCTAGTTTCTTACAAAACTCCGAATAAGACCGCTTACTAAGTACTGAAGCTCTTGGAGTCTAGTTGTGCATCATCTAACACCGACAACTTAATATGCACTTAGGAATAGAGAGAACCAAACTCCTCGATACATCCATGTCTTAGTCAAGGCTATTGTTAGATGGTGTTTACGACATTTTTGTGAATCAAAGTGTTGCAACGTAGCGTTCTTCGGCGAAACCATATAAATAAATGTACCGCCGACGCTGACTAATATTATGAAAGATGTTGAGTGAACGCTCCTATCTGTGTAGAACGAAAGATAATAAATTGTTTACTACATTAGCAAAATTATTGCGCTAACTGATTTCATAAATACGTATGCCAATATTTCGTTGCATTGTAGATATGCCGAGTAAGTATGCCAAACAATTTCAAATACGAATAAGTAGATAAAAAAACGCAAAAAATTGAAATTCATGAATGGGTTTTCAATCTAGATGTATTATGTATATCACGCCACGTTTGAAGGTACATTTAGCAGAATTCATTCACCTTTAGAATGGAAAGTTTGAAATCATAGACGTAATGGAAACTTCTACACTTCACTAATGTTGTTTATGGATTTGTAAGAATTTTTGTCTGGGATTTAAGTAATCTTAATTTAGTGTTTATTTGTCTGGTAGACTTATTATTTTTGTATAATACGAAGATGTAGGGGATCTCAGTCTTATAATAAGTAAGCGGACTATTGTTTCCGCAAAAGTGATAATGATAACGAAACGCTTCTCAAAATGTTTTTTTATCCTCATACAGATTGGCATAAGATAGCAGTTTCAATGTTTAACAATGTAAATGTATGTAAAAAAAGGTCTTGTTACAGTTTGATTTCGCCAAGGTTTCGAACAAAAGCAAAGCAAGCGGATATGCTAAGCGCTTGTCTTCAACAGGATCCATATGTTAATGTCACCTTACTGATTGCAGTAATCATTGTTCGTACTAAGCATTTAAGTTGAAGAGCGAATGTGGAACATCACGTCTGTTTAGTGATACATGTTTGCTTTTCTTGTGAACATAAATATCTGACCCAGATAAGTCTTTTCTGATCAATAATCACGTATTACGTCTCTCTCGCGTCCATGCACACGTTGGCGTTGATGGCTTAACGGTTGGGGTGGTCAACTGGGCAGTCTTTATAGCCAGTCATTGTTTACTTATTTGCTGATCATTGGCACCATGATCATTAGTAAGAAGTCGGACACAGAAAGATCCAGTAAACGATAATGACGATAAAATATCAATAGTTGAATAACATATAAAATCAAGCCAAAGGGTTAGGCTGAGGTATACCTAATAGTACACCCACATTACACCAGTTATGTTTAAGTATCATGTAATTGGGGGCGAGCCTATTGCCATCAACCGGGCGCAAATCCAGACTCCGTTACTGCTACTGAGAAATTCCTGATGGAAAAACACCCAAATCCCAATAACATCCTGGGAATCGAACCCAGGAGTAAAGGGAAGGGAAGTGAATAAGTGATTTATAATTTAGGATGGATGTTAAAAATAAATGTAAAATTATGTTGTGCTGTTAGGTCAACAAATATGGTGATGCCTCAACCTGTTTGTGGACCAAACAAGGCTCTTATCTCACATCTGGCTCAAATATTGTGTGTGTGCCTACCTGTACTTGGCTACCTGTTTCATCTCAAATGATATCAACGTCATACATACCTGAAATGTAATTGTTGCTCAAATCTAAGTACACCAATCCCTCGATTTTACTGAAAGCATCGTCCTCGATGTCAACGATCTCGTTTGACTTGAAGCTGATGGCGACCCTCCTGCCAGGCACCACGGGCAGTTGGGAAACATTCGAAATTGTATTGTTGAAAAACGTAATCAACACATGCCCATCTGGAATGTACCAAATTAACAATAAGCCACCTTCTTTCGTCCACTACAAACAAAATTTAAAGTAACTCCAAACCTAGTTCAAATACTTAGCATATATCACGTTAATAACGGTTTATAGTCCTGTTACCACTTCATCAATATTCATAAAACTAAGTATTATCATAAAACCTAATCCGTTCCTCCCACGGTAAACTTCACTACAACCATAGACGAACGTACGTAACGTATGCACGGCTCCCCGAATTTATTGTGAATAATTTATTATCACACTAAAACTTGATCAGATGATCATCAACCGATAGTTATTTTTGGGGGATTCTGAATATAAAACTTGATGGAATTGCAGCTATGTATTTGTTTTGTTTACGTCATGCTTGTGCGTGATACTTTAAGATGATAAATGGCTCTCTGCATCGGTGATGTTACCTTTGTCTATGCTGTTTATCCTCTCCGGCCATTTTTCGGGAATCTCATCTATATTTCGGCGTGAACAGTTTAATGTTAGATTGGAGGAATCTTGTATGGTAATATCACAAGGAACGTTTTCCGTGTCGGCCTCTTGTGCGCGGCTCGACGAAACTAGGACGCATAATATCATTAACACCTACAACAAAGAAACACCATTACTTATATAATCTTTTAAGTACACAAACAACGATCGTCTCTGTTTTCTATCTCGCTCACTGCGGTCACTCACTTTGCATATCGTTGGGAAATACATTTTCATCGAAATTAGAAAGGGTACTGGAGAACACCTTCGGATCACAATACGTTTTATCTTATCAGTTAGGAGCCGTCTGATATCACGAGTGACATGAAATGAGCGAGCGTCTCATTGGTCGATGTTTGTTTGTGTTATCGTCCTACTAATAAGTATGAAACGCCGCTTGATGATCAAACATTGTCTTTTACTTTTAGGAAATCCTGAACATTACGGCGGCAAAATTGGAAGAAATTATTAAACCGTTGAGCGACAGCGAGTACGAGCACGAGTTGAAACACAAATATGCCGAGATCGGCTCTCCGGACTCGACTGAGGAAATGAAGAACTTGGAGAGCCGACAGGCGGCGGTCACACTACTACAGATAAAAAATTACGACCCAAGTAAATATGCAGTCAAACACGGAGCGGAAGACGAGCCTCATATTATGTTCAACAGCGTGCCGAGTTTACCGCCCTCGGACAGAGCGAGAGAGGTGATGCACTGCAATACCGTCATCGATATTATAAGCAAGGCTGTGGCGGTCGCTCAGCGGGAAAACGAAGAATCTCAGAAGTATCCACCGAACTACACGGGGGTCATAGACAGGACGCACGCGACAAGCGCGGGCGACAGCTACCCGCACGAGTACGCGGACGAGCAGTACGCCGCGTACGGCGCGCCGCAGCACGAAGCCAGCCCCACCAGCAACGAAGACCATGACAACAAGGAGATGGACCTCTCTCTCTACAGTTCCGTCAAAAGCGAGCCCAACGACCAGACCGAACAGCAGGACCACACTAACACTTACTTCCACGGCGCACTCACACACAAGACGAACTTTGTTGATGAGTACAAGCAACACGTTTTCGGGCGAACCAAAATGAAAACGTCGAAGGAAAATTCATCGGTGTATGAAGATTGTAGTAGGAGCAGTAGTGGGTCAGACCCGGACAGACTACAGATGGATATATCTCAGATGTCGCAGGTGACACCCTTACACAATTTAAAGAGTATTAATTTCAGTAGCATATTTAACAGAGGAAGGTCAACTAGGTATTCTGCCGGCCACAATAGAAAACGAGAGATAACGAACAAGGCTGTTGACGTCATTGCATCCAGTAACATTCAGTGATATTTTTGCAACCTGTGTGACCTCCAAACATTTTACTGATATCATCAACCTGTTTGTAATTGTATGGGTTTAGTCCCTGGGTAAGATCTGTTATTGTCGAATTTTTACTGGCGTTGGTTTCAAGCGCAAATGCTGACCGTGGAGTTACTGGGTTCGATTCCCAGGTCACGCTAAGTGTTATGTGTCTTTCCATAAGAACTACGCAACAGTAGCGCGCATTCGAATTTGTGCCCAGTTTGTCTCAGACGGCACCTCCCGTATTAGACGGGACGCATAACTGGCGAATATGAAATATGCTACTGCCCACCCTTTCCGCATATATAAAATGTTATGTTTTGCTATCAAAACTTTTTTGAGGTAGGGTTATTCCGAGGACTAAATATCATAGAACTGTTAGTGTCTAACAGGACCTCCTCCCACCATCCTGTCAGGACAATTAATCACGCTTGATAAACGTGGTTTAAATTACAGGACGACCCTGAAGAGACCCAGTCAGCTCGATCGACCCAGTCTTCGCCGCAGCCGCCCATGGAACACGAACAGGACAAAGAATCGCTCTGGCAAGCGTTACACAGGCAAAACGGTGAGCACACGCACATGCATACATACATACATAAACATCATCATCCACCTGCCCTAATCCCAATTAATTTGGGGTCAGCGCAGCATATATTTTTCTTCCATATTTCTCTATCGCAAAATGATGAAGCGATATTGTTAATAACCAATCTCGCACAAGCCCTTTACCTGCAAATACCAACCTAATGCTGAATATCGTCAGATAGATTGCATTATAAATTTATTAAAAAAAAAAAAAAACTCTATTAGTCGTCATCTCGGTAACCCCCCTGTCTAGCCATGTTTTAAACAGTCCATCCGTTGTTTCTTTGTTTTTTTTTTGTTGTTTTTTTCACACACACATTCATACATTAAGATAATATGTACTTAGAGATAACGATGATTGACAGACTGCCAGATTTGCGATAGCGAGTTTGTGTTATCAACTTTGTAAGTGGCGTTTCATTAAAGGCTATCAAGGAAAACTGAAAATAAAAGTAATTTCCTTTGATTTTAAACATAACAGCGGCTCCTGGAATAGCACGATAGATCCCGGCTGACATTCGAACATCTCGACAGTCGTTAGGGACCGACGATCGACGGTCAATTACGGTGTTTGGAGGCCCGAAAGCCAGTCAAGCATCCTCACCGTATTGAAAGGAGTACTCAGTACCTAGATTAAATTTGTTTGAAGAGGCCAGATAGGCAGTTGCTCCAGTACATTAATAATAATAGTTAGACTGGAAACTGACCTCAACATAGGCGAAGAGGCTAGGCAGACGGTACGTACATTTCATCAAGTGTCTTTTTTAAACTATCATGATCAGAACACATTGTAAAACATATTTATACGGGTATTTTTGCGAATTTTACCTTTAAGCCTTTAAATATAAGGGCTTATAGTAAAGGTAAAATTCGCGAAAATACCCGTTTACATATGTTTTATTTCATCAAGTGTTACAAAAATGACCATACTATATTCCGTGAAGACCACACATTTTTCCCAAAATATTGAAATGCAATTCTAGTGTTTTTCCAAAATTAGGCTCATGTCTCCTCCAAAAGACATTCGCACTGGCGTTCCATCACAAAAACACACCTTGTAAATTAATCGTAAGCGTATTGTTCAAATATGTCATAAAATGGTAATAAACAATAAATTTGTCACTTTTACATATCTGTCATTGACATTTGACATTGAACTTTGTTACTTTTACTTTATAATCCGCACAACAATATCATGCAGCATAATTTAAATGCCAGGTTTGGGAATAAACCGTAGAACTGACAGTAAAGCATGCAAACATGAACTGTATTGTATCTGATAGATGGTTCAATTTCGCCTGTATCGAATCATCCGCCTGCTAGGGAACAACCTGTCAATAACGTGATTTCATTAAACTACTAATTTAAATTATAGCAATTCATTGTATTCAGTGCATTATTTTGTTGTTTTCAATCTAACACAACATACGTTCTTGCACAATCCCATATAGATATAGGTACCTACTTTGTGTAAATCTTTGAACGTTAGCGCTTTACCCAAATAATACCGGTTTTGGAAAAAGTGTCTATAAATAAAGCCTTATCATTCGTACCGTGTGAATTTTATGGCTGCCAACCATGGAATGAATTAATTGCAGTTTAAATGCAGGCTATTCGCATGACGATGAATCCATATTTATTTT
Organism: Xestia sexstrigata; assembly: GCA_941918905.2. Lineage (NCBI taxonomy): Eukaryota > Metazoa > Arthropoda > Insecta > Lepidoptera > Noctuidae > Xestia > Xestia sexstrigata. Next base: position 8,129,647 of record OW799203.2, read on the forward strand.
TAATTAAAAATGCTGATATTTTGTATTCATACCAATGAGAGAAGACACCGCCGCTTTAAGAGAATGCGCTCTAAAAGTTGGCAACGTCGCCAATAGCGGTCAAATATTAATTCGATTTCAAAAAATCTTAGGATGTGAGTTGTCCAAAGGCTGCGCTGACGTCCAAGTTCGGGGTCACCAGTTTATAGGGTGTAAAGCTTCTCATCACTTTTGAAAAGGGAGGATCCTCTGACCAGACGGGTGTTGTATATATCCTTATCTCGTGGATACCTCTGATAGCGGCAGTGGCGTGCAGTGGTTCTCCACGGAGGGTAGGCCACGAGATAACCCACACCCATGTAGAAAATACCGAAAATTTTGACCTCATTTTCATTATCAGCGACCCCAAAAATCTCGAAAACGACACCCATGAAGATAAAACTGAAAATTTTCGTCGGTGCAATCTTGGATTTTAATTTTGACCTCATTTTAATTATCAGCGTACATAGAAACCACGAAAACGACACCCATGAAGAAAAACCGTAAATTTTCGTCGGCGCCATTTTGGATTTTCATCTTGACCTCATTTTCATTATCAGCGATCCCAAAAACCTCGAAAACGACACCCATGAAGAGAAAATTGAAAATTTTCGTGGGCGCCATCTTGGATTTTCAGTTTGACCTCATTTTCATTATTATTAATTATTATAGTAATAATACGCGCCAATAACCCCAGGTAATCATTATTTTAATCAACATACAACCTAGCACTGGCCTGCAAATTGCAAAAAACGTAAGGAAATTTGAATTTCGCAGGCTAAAGAACATCCACCTTGAATCCTGGCCTTGTTTTGTAGCAGCCAATCACAGCCCAGCTACACTGGCAGGAGTTAACGCCCTAAAATGACCATAATCTATACATGAGTGCGGTTCATACACACGAAAATATGCACCAATGTGCCGCTGTGTGCGTAAAATTATCAATGGGTTTTAGGCTAGTCGAGTGTTTGCCTGTCCGGCGGAGTTCCAAGCTTCGTAGTAACTTCCAGTTTAGTGTTAGTTACGTGACACAGGAGCGACAAATTGCTATAAGTAGTCTAACAGGAGTTTGAACTTTTTTTAATATATTTTGTACATAATGTGTTATTTTATTACATAGTTAATTAGTTATTATAAATGCCCAGTTGGTAGGGTAGGCTTTGCCTAATTGCCTCTTAGGAGCGCACGCTCATAGATAGCGCGATGCAGGATTTTAATTATTAATTTGCGCCGTAGATGTCACTAGCATTCTTGTTTTTGTCAATTTGATTATATTCGGTGCAGACCCAGCTCGGTTAGCGTTACTGAACTTGAAGATCGACCAAGTGCCTTATGTCATATAAAACTCAATAATGTATTATCTTATTTGTCCAGGTCGCAGCGGCGAAGCAACACAGTTATTGCGGCGTCTCATCAACAGCAAGCAGCTCGGCATGACGGTTTCGCCACTGAGAACGCCTGCCTCCCCACTCTCGAGCACCATGCAGCAACCGAACAACGGAGCTGTGTCACCGGTCAGTACATGTTACTAGTAGTTAGATTAATGGGTCAATCAGCTCAGCCTATCGCAGCGCAGTCCACTGACTAGACACTATCCTACCTGCTGCGCCACAGCACTCTGACACTCCGGCCTTAAGATCCGATTTAACCCAGCCCCCATATAAAGCTGTCCGTCCATTTTGCTGGAGGGCGTTCACCGTTGCGCTTGCCTATACGCGGTCTTCCTCCAAAGTAACGCAGTCTCCGTCCACTTCCTCCGAATTAACGCGGTCTCCGTCCACTTCCTCCGAATTAACGCGGTCTCCATCCACTTTCTCCAAAAGCAACGCGGTCTGCATCCACTTTTTCCAAAGTATCGCGGGCTTCATCTACTTCCTCCAAAGTAACGCGGTCTGCATCCACTTCCTCCAAAGTAACGCGGTCTGCATCCACTTCCTCCAAAGTAACGCGGTCTGCATCCAGTTCCTCCAAAGTAACGCGGTCTGCATCCACTTTCTCCAAAGTAACGCGATCTGCATCCACTTCCTCCAAAGTAACGCGGTCTGCATCCACTTCCTCCAAAGTAGCTCGGTCTGCATCCACTTCCTCCAAAGTAACGCGGTCTGCATCCACTTTCTCCAAAGTAACGCGGTCTCCAATACTTCCTCCAAAGCAGTCTACAGTACTTTCATAGCCATATAATTTCTGACAGCAGTAACCCAGTTCACTGTGATTTTGACAGTCTTGTGACAGCCACCCAATAGTAACCTAATTGTAGCCAGAATAAAGTTCACTGTGATTACTATTATGGTGCAAAATAACGTTGATAGGTCTTTAGCACAGTAGACTGCGACAATTAAAAAATAACCATGCGAAAGAGAGGAGAGACAGCAAAAAAATAACCAAGCAAGCTCCAGCAACGGGCAATTTGACTGGTATGAATTTTAAATTATGCCTAAACCTCCATGGGTTTATTAAAGACGGGGGAGGGGTGATATTCAGACCTGTATTGATGTAAGACAGGTACCTACTTAGACATCAAATTCAGATAACGGGACGACCAACAAGTATGATAGATTACTACTTATTTATATAACTCATTTCTACGAAACGTTGATATGAAAGTAAAAATAATCTGTTGAAAGATAATAATTATTATCCTGCGTATTTCGTATGAAGATGATACATGACTTAGATAATATTTGATGGATACTCATAAACACTCGTAAATACACGATAAACGGATAAGCATTACTTTGTAATTGATAAAGATATCTACCTCTTTTATTTATTATTCATCTCTAATGCATCTTTTATACATATGACCATATCTAAAAGGAAGAAACCACACATAGTTATCTTCCTGCCCTGTTCCTTCGATGTCGGCACAACCGGTATTATTTATACTCCGGTTTCTTTCAAATCATTCCTCACACAATCTCTCCAGCTTTTCTTAAAAAGAATTATAGTATCCTAATTTAGAGTTAACCTCAAAAACCTTAAAGATAGGTACATAATACGTGTATGAGTCAATTTGTAAAACAAAGCTTGTTATGTATTCGCTATGACCACTTACTACCTTTTACTTTCAACAGTTTATGGCTGAAGACTTACTATAAAACTCAATTGTGTTAAACGAATAAGGAAATATGTTCGCTTACGTGTTCCGCGTTTGAGTGTAATTTTATTATCAATGGTCATGCACGGGACGTAATGAAACAATATCTATTTCGTATCATAATATTTTTTTATCGTGGTTAGAAAAATAATCGTAGTATAGTTATCATCTGCCTAGGGATGCAGCTGAATGCCAGTATTTTACATGGACTGCCGATCTGACCTCCACAGTACTGGGTTATGGGTAATACGTTACCCCTTGGTAAGACTGGTTGTCAGACTTTCTGGCCACTGACTACCTGTACAACTGTCAAAGATCTACTTAACAACCGGGACCAACGGCTTAACGTACTTTCTGAGAAACTGTAATTGGACCAACCTAGGCAAGCGCGGCTTAACCTGAAGATTGACCCAAGTGGTTAGTATTATTTTGCCACGAGCTCGCGTATTTAATTAATTTCTGGAGGAGGAAGTATTATAGTCAGCGCCAGATAAGTAGGAATTAAAGGTCATTAACCCGCTTAGATTGATTCAAATACATAATTCCGAAAACAGAAATAATGACACAAACTTTTCCCGAAACTACCTCTATCGTGATCCTCGACTTTTTCTAGTAATAATAAACGATTCATATTGTATTGTCAGGGTACCTACGCAGAGAAATTAAGGAAAGAGCAATGACCTTTAATTCCTACTTATCTAGCGCAGACTATAGATGATAAAATCTTCTTAAGTATCTGTTACTTATTCACCATCCAGGATGGAACATACACGTATACTCGCTTGTCTATCCCCGAACGATTTGCCAGAGCTAGTAAAAGTAGTAGATACATTTCGCCAGCTATGTTTGATGCCAAGTAACTTTATATAATCACGAAGCATGACAAATGGGTTTGTGATTATTGTTTATTCTTAATCATTGTCCTAAAATAATAGCAGGCGTGTGAAGATTATTTTGTTTGTTTTCTCACTTCCCCAAATATTAAAAGATTATTTTATGGTTAGTCGAGAGAAATAATTAGCGTTAACAAAAAAAAAAATGATAATCTAAAGTTCAGTCATATACCTATTTGCGTTGTCTTATCTGTCCTAGCGCTTTCTTGGCCTATTGCCAACGGTCGCGCTTGAAGGAGCTATCTGGTCATGCAACAACCATATGATCCGTTTCGACGTCCACTTCATAACTAATTTCTAGTTTTAGACAGGACGACCGTTGAATCCGACATACGGATCCCTTGGGAACGTTTCTCTGGGATTAGACGTGTAATACCCGCGCAGGCAGATTTATACGGTGCCGAAACACTTGTAGGGTAAAGTCAATAGTACATTTTGATACAAGTGGAGAAAGTTTGTTATTGCATCTAAGGCGGAATTAACTCTTGAGCCGTAGGCGAGGGTGTTTTTGAGCCGAGAACTGCAATAACAAATGTCCACGTGTATCAAACGACGCCGACGTTTTTCAATACACTTTTGAAGAAAGAAAATAAGAGAACGAAATGAATTATTAGGAAACTATGATTTTAATTTTCTTTTTTTCCGCGTTTTGCTTTCGCCAGGTTGTAGGAGAAGCCGTAGCGTATGAAGCCGCTAAACAGCCTAATATAAAAAATAGTTAATTTTTTTTTTAAATTAGAACACAAATAAATGTTAATTTGTTTATAATAGTAAATATTAGTTTTAAATAATCATGTTTAACTAATATTCTAAAATATTTACGCCGTAAAGACGCATTATTGCTTTGCCGAAATAATAAAAAAAAACATCTACCTCCGACTATAGGCATTGAACCAATTTGGACTAAGTATAGGTATAGTTATCTGTGGCAATTTTCATTCCGGCACACGTGTTGGTAAATAAAAAATTCACACACGTCTGAAATACATTGCATGTTGAATCTAATCTTAGTGCGATAAGAACCAATTTATTACCATACCGAGGAAGTGTATTGAAAAGTAATTTATTTGCCAGAAACACGGCACACATTAAGGTAGTCATTTAGAAATAGAACTATAGTATACTTTATAAGAAAGCGCAGATGAGAGGCAGTCTTCGGAGTACTTTTTTAATCCGTCCAAATGGATCGCTTAGAACTACATCGGTAAATCCGTTTGTAAGCGTTGTGCAATGCAGCTATAGTGATCTATTTAGCTATAGGGACAAAATATTACGCCGAGGACGTCCCTCGTCTGCGCAAGTCTTGATTATGTCGCTTACTATTGGACAGGAGTGACAGACTATTTAGTTTTATAAAAAAAACTTAAACGTACGCGTAACAAACCATTATAAACGCATAAAGCTGGCAACAAAACATCTGCATACCTGATGCAGTAAACTGCAAAAAATACGACACAGATTTATGACACAGATTATTTAATTAGTATACACTGATAAAAATATTATGTTTGATAACCGGTATGAACAATGAATTTGTTTGTGATATAAGTTATACTACCTAAGTTGTGATTATGATGCGGTGATAAAACATTATTAATGAATCAATCAAATAATGGGCTATCAAAACTTAAAACAGTAATCAATATACAACAATAAACTATTGTTATTTTAAATAGGTGATTCAAATGTAGGTGAATGTTATAAAATGTAGTCCTTGGCACATAAAAAGTTACTTTGTTTTCTAGTATGTCACACATGATGGAGCTTATATTATGTGTATGCATTGTGTAATAAAGGGCTTAAAGCTTTGACATCTCAACAGTCGTATCTAACTCGTAAATCGACTATGTTCGCGGCATAACTCAAAAATAGTCGAGTCGAGCACAAGTCAAATGTTTCATTTACTTTTGTGGTAAGTTCAAAATATTTAAAAATATTTGTCTACGGTAACATTGGTACAGAAACTTGCCGTAGTAAAAGTACATTATAGGTAGGTATGGAATATTTATTTATTGATATATTTATGTATTATTCCGAGGAGCGAAAAACGTTTGCAGAAAAACGCTTTAATTAGCGACGTAACAGTAACAAATCTTAGGATAAAATAATGTGTATGAAACGATAATAACATTACTAACCTTCATGCTATCCTCTGGTGGTTGGGCAGAATTCCAACTAGTTACTACACAAATTCCAGCAGTTTAACGTTCTATGTCAAGACCACGAATGCGTTTTAATTATTATTATAATAACAATCCTCTGACTGACAGCAGCGTCGTTCTTATCATTGCAAACACTCATTAATACAACTAGTTTGTGTATGTATGTTGATTTTTTCTTAAGTAATTATTTAGTTTAAATGCCAAAACTCAGTTCCTGTAGAACCAGTTTGTCAATAGGAAAATCAACAAATGGTGCGTATAGTCTGACGTAGTTATTAAATTACGGAAACTTAATAGGCTGTAATGACGGTAAATAACTTTCAAAAGAAATATTTAATAGGAATTTTGTGATCCCAAGTCAAAACAAACCAATGAAATTTGCCGCTCGACACCATAGTGATCTGATAACGGTTTTTGATTAAAAAGTAGTTCCAATTACGAACGGGCCGGTAAAGTCTACAGAAAAATCATTGAACGCGGTTTTACTATTAACATGAAGAAACGCAAAACTTTTCAAATGTTATCTTGTGATAATCTAATCACTGTCTTTAAAATATACAGTTCTTCAATATTTTATTTGCAACTTATGTGCTGGAGTTCACTTCAATACTGAAGAATATTCTACGCTAGTAATTCAAAAATAGTACCACATGACAGAATGAATTAACTTCTTTATTGTTAACTTTAATGTTATGTTAATGTTAATTCTCAATACATTTTCCTCGTCTCCGCTAAAGTTATGTGCTTATTGTTATCAGTGCTAACATACCTATGTACTCGATGCTAGATCTTTGAAACTGAGATAAAATGTTCGGTTGTGAGAAATGCACTTATCTATCATGTGTTTGGCTAGAACAATGTAGCTATTACATGGTGTATTGTAATGTCTTTGTGATGAATTGTTCATTTTAACGCGAAGCTAAATAGAAATTCACCCGCATTCTTATATACGCGAATGTCTTTATTATAATATTAGACGGTTATACAGGCACGTGACAACCCAAGTAACAAAAGGTTCTATAACCAAGGCGTTTTTTCACCAATGAGTGATATAGTAGGCCTATAACGGTAACCATTGTGACTGCTTGTTCTATAAAGGTTTGTTACAAAGCGTTTTAGTTTTATAAGATTATAGAGCATTTAAATTCTATAATTTAGCTCTTAGAACGTTTACAGGACCATTCAAAAGAATCTTAAAAGTGTTGCACTGTAATAGAAATGAGAAAAGCGATTTTGGTACTATTTAGTACCATAGACGTCCTTATTGACACATTTTTGCTCTAATAATGCGTCAAAGTAACTTTTACAGTACTAGTATTGAAACTTTATCGAAAACACTATTACAGGATTAATCAGCAATATAAAAGTACCTTGCACAACCATTACGTAACCTTTTAACTTCTTAAAAGATCCTTCAATACCGCTATGGGGCTAATTCTGTTGTAGTCATGAAAACTCTTCCATAGTACTAAATAGTACCATAACGACTCCTGGTACAGTTGCTAAATAACTTAAATTCTAAATAGCTCTACAAGTGAGATTGTGTTACTGCTACGAGACTAAACCGTGACATAAAAGCACTAAAATTAATAATGAATGAACTAATAAGATCTATCAATGATACCACTAGTATTTCATAAATGGTGGCACGCACTGTCGACTGTCACTGAAAATATAGCACATGGTTCTGCACAAAATATTTGTTTGGTACCAGAACAGGGCTGAACAAATAATGTTCCTTTTTGAACATTCGGCTTAAAATATGGACTGTTGACCATACGCATTTAGGTCTGCAACTGTTTTACCTATCAAAGAACCGACTTTCTTGCGCGGCTGATGGGGTATTGGGCGTGACCGCATGCAATGAGATAGAACTTTTAGTTTAGTCAAAATAACTTGTGAGGTTGCATTAAAGACACACACAGGAACATTGTTTTTTAATGTAACTACTGTTTTTAGCTACACATTCGTGGTGATTCCGAGACTGAATTGGTCGAGGAACTGGAAAATACCTATCTAAAGTTGTGTTTTTTCTGCTCTAATTCTAATAAAAAAACACACACACAAGCTGTATGTTAAAACTGAGACTTATCCTTAAATACCTACATCTTTCAACTGTGGTAATAATTAATCTCTTGGTTTCCTGATGGTATTTACAAAATAACAATTTTTATCTTAAGCTTAAAAAAAAACGACCCACTTACGTTTTCTAGGTACATATTTACCATACCTATCCCAAATTATGCCCCAGTATGCATTTAATGCAACTCCATACAAATAAATTTATTTGACTACACTATTTTATATTTGATCAACGCAACCCTAATTCGTTTTGGGTGAAAATATGGCTGCTGTTTTTTGCAATGATAGCACATTAGCAGCACGGCTGGAGCCAATGTGTACTATAGCAGCCATAGTTGGGACCAGTCCGTACTTTATTAATTTAAATTTAATTAAAACACGAAAATTATAAGGGCACGTTGTCAAATTTGAAATCAGCACAATGATTTTATCGATACATTTTTTTTCCGCTAGTGCAAGTTATGGCAGAGTTTCTGAATGTGTGTCCTTTTTATAACGTTATGCAACAATGGCTAATGACATTGCATTAGTATAACTTACCGATATATTTTGTTTTCTTGGGGAACAATCACGACGTGTGATAAAAAAGATCACTGGAATCGTTAAAGGTGCAAAATAGCACTATAAACAGGTTTTGGTTATTTTTATAGCGCAAATTTGTGACATAAACATTACAGACATCACTATTTTAGTACTAAAAAGCGGTTCACCACGCTTTTACATTTTAACTATCGAGCTGATTTATCACCGTAAGAGCCTTCATGTAATGTTTATAGAATAAATCAGTGACAAAACTCGGGCCTTTTTGAGGTTTTGTAAACGTTTACAACACCATTATAGTACTAATCATGAAGCCTTATAGCACGCTCCAAAACGTTCTCAGGACTTTTATAGTGCCAAATTTTGTTACTTGGGAAAAGCAATTTTATCCCATGCCCCATGCTATCTATTCTAAAACTGTAGTCTGAAAATAAAGTTTAATTTATTTATTTTTACTTTATTCTGCGAACTCACCGGAATTCCGTTTGAGAAGCTTCACCACTATTGCTTGTAATCATTATCAACCCTAACCAACAGTGTAGCGTGGTTTCTTAATTCTTAACGCGTGTTAACGTTCAGAGCCAGAGCTCATTAACACAAGAATAAAAAAAAATGCTAGAAATCTTAATCAAGACAGTTTTTCATACACATTATCATTCAAATAATACTATTACATGCTGAAATAGGTTATATTAGCCATATCAAAGGAACAGCTCGTAACCTATAATTGCCTCTACAGAAGCAGAAATTGGTCACAGTAGTCGAAATTGGCATGGAATTTGTATTCATACTCCATAGTAATTCCTATAATGAATGCGAAAGTAACTTGGTTTGTCTATTACCTCTTCACACCTTAATGACTAAAATATGGCAATACAGGTATACCATGACCTGGGTAAGAAGGACATAGATATTATTTATCCCAATAGTACTTTCCTGTGGGATAATTTACGACCTTTACACGTACGATTTCGCGGTCAAAATCTAGTTCACTAGCATATAAAATACAGGTAATTTTTTTTATCACTTTCCAAAAAAAATGGGAATAATAGTTGAACGGAGTAGAAGCAAATGACACACTATTAATTGTTTGAAAAAAAAAATCTATTAAATTCGAAATTCAAATACGCGTATTGCGTATGATTTAAATTCGTTTTTTTAATTATTGTTTTTTTCAAAATTTTTCTTTCTGTGTTCTAATATGAAAAGTTTACTTGAAATTTGTAGCGATTTTAATAATGGATCAATTTTTTCTAAGCTATGGATATAAAGAAAAAAAACTAGGTATGCCATAAGCTTCTACTCCTTTCACCTAATATACCCATTTTTTTTGGAAAGTGATAAAAAAGTCATCCGGTTTGTTATTGTCAACAGAATGGTGAATGGCAAAGTTCGGGGCGCGGGTCGAGCGTGGCGGGCACGGCGCGAAGAAAACAAAGCTTCCCTGCGCGAGCACAGCCCCTCATGGCCGTGGACCCACCAGCTACCAACACGCAATGGCCGCAAACAGCGTCCGAGAATGTAAGTTATTTAACTTTTTGGTGATCACAAATATAGACATTACCTGACTTAGGTACACGTTATGCCTGAATATAAGCGCACTGTTGGGTGTCGCTTACTGTTAGTGAAAATGAACATAAAGGGTGTAAAAATACTCTTAACGAAACCGAAAGGCACTTGTTCTCCCCGTCATTGCGATATTTTTTTTGTTCTATACCATACCTGGAAACCTTCTAGTTACGGAGATATTGGGGGTCAAAGTTCCAACTTTTAAACAAGTTTTTTTTTTTTAATACAAGTTTTTAATGTAAGATTTTTACTTTAAACACCTCCACCACCCCCGTATTATTCAATCCATCCATCCAGCACAATGTTTTGAGTGCGATACATTGATCATGTTTTGTTTTACCAAAAAACATGATATTTCACCCAAAAAAAAAAGTAGTTTCCCAGCAATAATTTTTGCGTAAAGTTACTTAGTTTGTGATGTACAGAATGCTTTGTTGACGGCTTCGAGATGAGGTAATTTACACCCTGTATAAGTATACCTAAAAATATATTTTGTGGTTATCGTCTTCTTAGATCTCTAAATATAACAGAGACCCACAAACCTGTAAAAAAAGACACAAACTTCTTTGTTATTGTCTCACACATCACATAAATCTATTGACCTGACAGTACTGGGTCTCTCATTTGAATATGTTAAGGTGCATCCACAATCTCACACCGAAGTTACTTTTTATAGAGCAACATTGCAACATGATAACGTTAAGTTCTTCTCATGATCCGTTGTAGCTCACTATCACGTGCAAACGTTGCTGGCCATTATGTAACGTTTAAGTGGATGAGCGATGGTTAGATGTTACTATCACTTACGCCTCAATAAGACTCACTTACTAATCCTAACATTTTACAACTCCTGTATGCAGCAGGAGCCACCAGAAGCGTCATCAACGCCGGGCGGCGCGGGGTCCGCCCGCTCAGGGCCCCGCGTCGAGTTATCCTGTAGCAACTGTGGCACACACACCACCACAATATGGCGGCGCGACGCCCGCGGTGAGATGGTCTGCAACGCGTGCGGACTGTACTTCAAGTTGCACGGAGTTCCTCGACCTACGGCTATGCGACGTGACACTATACACACGCGTCGTCGTAGACCGAGGCATGATGGGAAGCACACTAAGAGCAGTAAGTAAATAGCACAATTGTGACGTAATTACTATAGTTGGTAAATGATAAATGATGTTTATTTTGCATGTAGGTTTTTACAAACACTTTCACACGTCATTCTTTATAACTAGATGGGGCCGGTGTTTCGTATCTGACTACTCTGAGAAGAAACAGCCGAAACAAACTCAGAGGTCATAGTCTCTTTTGAAGTCCAGACATAATCTTGCTCAATTCACATGAGGACTATGCAGATTAGTGTCTGAGATGGTCTTTTGAAGAAAGAGCCACACAGATTTAGGTGGACCTGTCCAGTCAGTGCAAGCATTTGTCAGTTATCGTGTAGCTCGACTTATAACTCAAGGAGCTCAACGAAACGACGAACAATACCAAAGAAAGGACATTTGGGTAGGTTGCTTATAGTACTCAAACTGCCAGACAGTTGTGGGAAAAAAAAAGAAATCAAACAAAAAATATGTATAAATAAAACCCACATGGTCCCCACATTCACAATAATCAAATAAAATTAATAATAATTTATAAAATCAATGTCAATAAAAATCACAAAAATCATATGTCAATAATAATAAAAAAGACACTAATCTGCATAGTCCTCATGTGAATTGAGCAAAAATATGTCTGGACTTCAAAAGAGACTATGACCTCTAAGTTTGTTTCGGCTGTTTCTTCTCAGAGTAGTCAGGTACAAAACACCGGCCCCATCTAGTTTTAAAAAAAAATGACGTGGAAAGTGTTTGTAAAAACCTACTTGCAAAATAAACATCATTATCATTTAATTTGTATAAAATAAAGGAATTAATAATAAACAAGCGAAGTTCGAAATTTCGACATTCACAGAGCAAGTTTCATTGGAGCAGCTTAATCCCAAGCTTTTTATCTTCGCGATAGTGATTAACATGGTAGTAGGCTTTCAGGCACAGCTTCCGTTTTATAAACGATTTGAATTTATTTAGGCTTAGTGCTTGAATTTGGCTCGGAAGTTTATTGTAAAAACGTATACATTGGCATATCTGAACTTACCCCCTATTTTTTTTGAGCCAAACCAATTAACGACTTTTGCCAGGGCGCTATTAACATCATCCGTAATTAACTGCTGACGTTTGAGTTTGAATAAAAGAGAAGTGTCGTCTGCAAACAATACAATGTCATGATTATCCTTTATGAGGTAAGGCAAGTCATTTATATAAATAAGAAACAAAAATGGACCAAGAATTGAGCCCTGGGGTACCCCTATTCTTATTACGGATCCGGGAGATCTTTTCCCGTCCGGGAGATCTTTTCCCGTTAACACCAACTCTCTGAATCCTGTCACTCAAATATGAAATAAGAAGATCCAGAGAGGCGTTACGGATTCCGTAGTGGTGTAGTTTCCTGATTAAGGTTTCATGAAGAACGCAATCGAAAGCTTAGATAAATCGCAAAAAATGCCCAAAGCATCGCATTTGTCCTCCCAGGCATTATAAATGTGTCCTAAAAGTTTAACACTCATCGGCGTTCACGGCAGCAGTAGTTGAACGACCCCTTGTAAAACCAAACTGTTTTTTATGTAATAATTTATGTTTATGCCAAAATTAATTTTTCGAAAATTTTAATGAAGGTAGGTAGTACTGAAATGGGTCTAATTAGTGGGGTCTGATGTACTACCCGATTTAAACAATGGTATTATTTTACTCAAACTCAAAACTCAAAGCATTTATTTCAATTAGACCATTACGGCACTTTTGAATGTCAAAAAATACAAAAAAATAAAAACAAAGCTACAGTCCCAGACACAAGACATAATAACTTGAGAAAGTACTGTAGTTGCCCATTCCCTAGCGTAGATCTCTATGGAGAAGAACGGGCAAGGAACTCCATGGACACTCTTTTAAATCGAAATATTGTTACAAAATCTTGATTACATCATTCATGTTGAGATTATAGATATATGTGAGAACGATGTAAAAAGACGTGTACATTATGAGCGTCCAGAGTAAAACATTAAATCAACAAATTAAAAATAAAGTAATTAAAATGAACCGTGGCAGCTAAGAGATGACCAGTCCCAACTGACAGCGCCCGATCACGAACAAGACGCGTGTATCGGCGCCATTCAACTCAACCATATTGAAGGGAACTAAATGACCCGACACACCCGTCACCATCAGCGAGACATTTGAGTGAGCATGACTTTCTCTCAGCCACCAAGGCATATTCAAGTCAATGAAAGATAACTAAATGCAAATGTAGCTTAACAATACATGGTACTCACATAATTATGTGCTATGCAATTATACAATACTAGGAGATGGAATCTATACAAAGCAAAGATACTTTTACAATCTTCTGCAGCTAGCACAATAATTTGCCCAATTAGTTTTCCCCTATGGTTGTGGAGCAGGACCAGCATTGAGCCAAGCATTTTTATCATCAATGTAATATGTCCACCAGCTTATAATATGCTTGCCTACATAGTGTGCGTTTTATACATGATTTAAATTTCGTCTCATTCAGTTGTGGAATGCAGGGAGGTATTTTATTGTAACATTTTAAACAGTACCCCATGAAAGATGAATCTACTTTAGCAAGCCTGAAACCTGGCTGAACTAGTTGGTCCCTGTTTCTAGTAGTATAGTGGTGTCTGTCACCTCTTTTACTGAATAAATGCAGATTTTTCCTAACGTACATGATATTTTCATAGATGTATTGACAAGGTACTCTCATGATATTAATTTCCTTAAACAGTTCTCTTAGAGAATCGCGTCTACGTAATTCATAAATGGCTCTGATGGCCCTTTTCTGCAGAATAAATATAGACTCGATGTCTGCAGCACGTCCCCATAGTAAAATACCGCATGACATAATACTATGTAAATAACTAAAATACGGATTTTTCTAACAGCATACCCTGCTGAGCTCAGCCGTCCTGCAAGAGATGTTAAATGAGGACCCCACTACTATATTTCATTAGATCAGGAAACTCACCACGGTCAATACAATCGTTAATTTTTTTATTTTTTATTTACAGCTAATGACCCCATAGATCGGCGGTCTTTTTAACATTTAAGGTGTGAAAAGTTTTAATTATATCTTTACAGGTCACATATTGAAAATTAAATTCGGAATCACAGACTGAAACGTTTTCCCTTATTAAAGACTCGGCAGCAGCAGGTGACGAGTTAAGCGATTTAGTAGTCGATACGGGAATATCCGCAAAGAAATTTTCAAATGCTGTGGCAACTGGAGTGTCTGAATTTAAAATATTATCGCCAATAGCAAGACTGTAGTCACTATTTCGGTTGCAAGACCTTCCCGTTTCACTATTAATAATGTTCCATGTCATTTTAATTACATTACTACTATTTTTAATTTTTGAACTCAAGTAACGTGACTTTGCTTTAAAACAAACTTTTTAAATTATTTAGAATAATTCTTAACATAAAAATTAAATTCTACAGTGTTTATATAAGTCCGCTCTTCATACTTCATCCAGTTAAGATCGCAAAAGCGGTCATTATTAAAGTTCTTAACTTTCAAATCCAAAAATAAGCCTGTTTAAGTCTTGAATCGTCATCTATCGTGATCTTTAACATTTTTTCTTAAGAATAACGGTACATTCATCATTTGTTTTGTTTCGTAGGAAGAGATATTAGGGAAAAGGCAATGACCGCTATTGCGATCATAACTGGCACCAACTATAAATTCTTTTATTTATCCTTTCTCCGATCGCATCTCGTCGCGCGAACATGCGGCGATCCCGTAGTCGCGCAACCGATTATTTTTCGTTTGGACGAGGAATTCTTCCCACGTAGGTAGGGGAGATTAAGTTTGCGTACGTTGTGTATTTCAAGACTTTTCGTGACTAGTAGATAATTTGCCTTTTCATAACTATATTGGGGTTGGCTTCCAGTCTAAATGAATGCAGCTGATTACCAGTATTCACAGTGAAACTACTGCCTATCTGACCTTCACAACCCTGCTAACGGGCTACACGATACTATTGTGTTCAGGGTTTAGACGTTTGAGCTTCTGATCAACTGTAATTATTTACTAAGATTTACGAATTTGAACCGGGACCAACTGCTTAACGAGCTCTCCGTGCTTTCCGAATCACGGTCAAAATAGTAGGAAGAAGCAAGTCACGAAGGGTGTTTTGAAGCATGCTATTTTTGTTACAGAATCTCGGCGTAGCGCAGGCGGGTGCGGAGGGGGCGGCGCGGGCGGGGGCGGCGGGGGCTGCGAGCCGGGCGACGGGGGCGGCAGCGGCGGGGAGGGCGCGGAGGAGGCCGTGCTGGCGGCGCTGCGGCGACAGCTGCAGCCACACCTGCTAGCTGCGCTACACGCGCACAACACTCGCACTGTGCGCCCGCATCGCGATCAGGTACGGCATGTTATTACAACTACATACTTCATAAGCATCATCATGAATTTAGCGTGCTAACGTAGAAGCCGGAACGGTTAGAAGCTTTTTTACAGATGGGCGTTAAAATCATTTATTAAAGTTAGGCTGAGATTCAGCACTTTCTGAATTTCAAAATTACAAACGACAAACCCCTAAAATGTCTCTTCACCACTTCTCAAAGTTTTAGCTAGCGAGAAGAAGAGACAGTGAAACGTTTCTTTTTCCAGCAATGGAAAAAATTATAAATGGAAGGAGGGAACCCGGCTTATGCCCTGCAGTGGGACACATATGGCTAATGGAAAAATTGCTATAAACACGTTGCGTTTCTGTCCATTAGTCACTCTTCTTTATCGTGTGGTTAGTGCCTAACCTGGTGGCAGAGTTTCATGCCGCCCATGGACTCCTCTGACTAGGCTATACATGCCGTGTTGAGTCTATTCTACATCCAAGCCTGGATCTATTTGCGGGAGTAACACTAAATATTTTGCATAACATTTAGTGTCATGGATTTCCGCAAAGTAGCGCCTGATTTCATAACTTATCGCAGGTGGGTCTCAACGCTCCCGAGTACGACGAGGCGCCCCTGAACCTAGTAGCCAGCCACGTCGCCGCCGCCGAAGAATCGCACTGACTGCGTCTGTGATAGCCTCGCAACTCTCGCCACCACACCACGACACCGCGTATCACACCCCAACATTATTACTAGGGCTCGGATAATCTGATGTATATTTACCTAAAGTATTCCTTTCCTAGCAACGGATAAAAAAGTATGGAAGCGGCTTCCTAAAATATGTTTTGACTAGGATCGTGGGATTTCATAAATACAGTCTGTATAAAATATAGTATTCATTAAATAATTAAAAGCAGACAACAATTTCTAAAAAAAAAAAAAAGATTATCAATTACCACAACCATTTAAATTCAAATTTTGCTACTGCACATTCAAGACAAAATGGTAAATATGATAGGGCGCACTCCATACTAGTCAACACTCAAACTTTAGTTAATTATGCTTCCGAATATGCGATCCCTACACAAAACATTGTTTCCTTACAGAGCATTGCGTGTATCCTGTATCGATAGCTTCTCTTCCAACCTAGGTATAACAGAGTGCTCCCACGAATGTTTCACAAAAGAAGAACGAACACTTTTGTAAAACAGTCGCCAAAACACTCAGTCGAAAAGCAATATAAAATTAATAGAGTTAATTATACATGCAATAATAACATTCTTGGTATTATATTATAGTACTAAATATCTATTTAGTGATAGTTCAGGCCAGTGTTGGATGACAATAGAGGGAAACATTCTATTAAAATTGTTCATTCCTTTCGTCCGGTCGTCATAGAATAATCCAATGTGAATTATTTTTATAGAAAATCATACATTTTTCATAAACGATTCTCACATAGCACTTTATTAATGGGTTTGGCTTTCCAAATATCAAACGACCGGTTGAATTTCGGAATGACAGTGTGACTATAGGGGTTTTAAAATTGGGCAAAAGATTTTCGAAGAGGATTAAAGATTTTGACAATGTTATTTCTGCACACAGTTTAGATTATCTAGACGTGACTTTAGTGTGAATCATGTTACTGATTCACGTTGTCGAAAATCTTATGTCTAATATTCAAAGATCGTCGACAAAGACGGTTTACAATATACAAAAGCCAGGGCATTACGCATTATAACTTCGTTATTTGGTCGCGGGAAACAATATACATTCTTTGTATTAGTGCCTATTTAATGTATAGGAAAGAAAATGGAACCACAGAGAATGTTTCGCGAAAGAAGACTCCGTGTGTACATATTTTCTTAAAATGTGATATGTATGATTGTTGGTCATGCATGCAAGCATCGTGCAATTTGTGATATGGCAGCTCGGAATGATCTTAACATGAGATTATTTCTTGCAGCCGTATGAAAACTATTCGGGTTTGTTCGTTAAAACTTCGCACAGGCGCGGATTTCGATCTGTAATTATAAATCTCAAAAGATAATGACACTATGATATCGGGTTTTATTATAGTAAGCCTTGCCTTAGAATGCTCTCTTTGATATTATTGAAATTATATTTACGGTTACCTATTGCAGGACGCAAGTATTCTTTTAGTTATAGGTCGTATTGTAAATTTTATTATTTGCGTATAGTAGTTATATTGCTTAAATTCAGTAAATTATAAGTGTCTAATTTATTTCCCATTTCGGTCAGTATTTACAATGTAAGTATTTTTTTATTTCTGTCGAGTATTTTTTTAGTTAAGGTAACGAAATGAGAAGAAGCAATAATGACAAGCAAATATGTGATTCTGGAAATATTGGAAGTCCAGAAAACATGAATACCGGGGTTGGTAAATTAAATTATAAGTAAGTAACAACAAGTTACTTTTGGAATTATAAAAGAAATATATTATTATTGGGTTCACCATGCTGTTTTGCATTATCTGCTTAAAAATTAGAAAATTCGTAAACTAAAGAAACTTTCGAACATTACTCTTGTTCACAAATCTGTGACAAATAGTATACTTATCTCATTAACGTTATATTTATATGATGTTGCCTTTATACATTACTAATAAAAACCTGTAACTTTGGCATTATTAAAATAGATATATTACTTACATCTTAAGTAAAAGATTTATTTTAAGAATTAATTTTCCAATCCATTTATAATATTGGGCATTTTTGGTCGTTAAGCGTTAGAACAAACCATTTAACAGAAACTTTGTGGCATTATATTGAATTAAAATCTACCGGATTCACCTCATGATGGTCAGTGTTATGTGTATATTTATAGCAGAAAGCATTTACGTTATCTGTACCTTGAACTGGGCTGTTTTTGTTATTGCTTCCATTCGACTTATTTAGCTGTGAACTCTGTCACCGTCCTTTACTTGACGTCTCTACTTAATTTAGTGTTAGTTCGTTTAATTATCGAAACCCCACGGGCCAGTAAAATACAGCAGTCTATGAGACATTGTGATAGTACTTAGCTAGACAAACCTCAGCTGTAACGAAGCTGAGACATCCGAGCGTGTGATTCTGTTGCAGCTAACCTTCAACGTTACGTCAAGCTTATCGTATTTAAAAAGCTTTAAAAATTGAGATTATTTATTCATTCTTATTGGAATCACTGTATAGTTGTCGGTGTAGGTTGTACCGTTTAGTATTGCTTACGTTTATTTCGGAGTAGCAGTCTTCCTCGACAATAACGTTTCATTAGCGTTTTTAATGAGACCTTGTACGTAAAATCTAAAACTGTTTCGCTCTCTAATTAACCTTAGCTCTCTTTAAGATGATATTAAATTGAAACTCAAGATTTATCCATGATCATTTTTGGACTTAATATAGTAACTAGGGCGTGTTTATTTTTGTAAGAGATCGAATTTTTATCTCAAAATATTTTTTATTTAAATTAGAGCCAAAAGTAATGGTGAAAATTGAATAGTTTGATTATATTTTCGAATTTCATTGTATTTTTGACTATACCATTTTGAATAGGGAAATATACACAGAATCCTAACGACGCTATTGAATAAGGAGTAAGTGGTTGTTGCTTCAATGCAAGCCAGCTGTTTATGGAATACGTCGCTGTGTAGGGGATTCTTGTGATTATAATTAGCGTATGTAGGATATATTGAAGTAATCCGCGTACATGGATCGTTATGACAGTTCTAAATCTCCACTAATATTGCTGATTGCAGTAGTGATACAGTATTATTTTATTGAACTCTACTCTGTACATTTGTGTTAGGTTTATTATTTTTGTATTTTTTATAGTTTTTATCTAGATTGACTTCCGAATTTAAATTCTTATTTGTAGTTATCGGTGGTAGTGGGATGTTTGGTTAGATATTCTCACTGGAACATCGTTCTCTCCTTGCTGCTAGAACCAACTCGTTTCGTATTTCTGTCTCACTCGACACATACAGCAGAATACAGCTATGATAGATCTTCCAATTTGGTTATTTATTATGTTAGGTTAATTTATGGATATATCGGTATTAAGAGTTGATGAACAATGTATATCGTCGTTTAGTTACTAACAAACCGGTTGTGTTGTGTGTGCTTACGCTCTAACAAGCATGTGTTTGTGATTTTGTTTTTATTATCACGTCTGACAGCGATGCGGACAGTACCAATACTGTTGTGTATTATTATAATTTATGCTGGAATATGGGCTTCGTATTCATATCCTAGGAATTCCATTCGACATTGTATGTAACATCATTTTTCGAAGATTAAAGACTGACAAGAACTCTCATAATGTCTTCTGTTTTTGTATTCTCTCTCACGTACTATTTCACTCGAGTTATTCGAAAAATGATAATGTAAAAGTATTTTTATTCATTGTGATATATTTTGTTGGAGAATGTAGATGTGTGTATCCGAAAAGCAATAACATTGTGATAAGTGGTGATGAACATTGTATGTTAAACTGAACAGTAAATTCTGAATAATATAGAATGAATATTGTCAATTATATATGTATATGTGCTGGACGAGTGAGCCCTCAATCTGTTGTGATATACTTCTTCGAACTAGCTTCGGATAATATTATGATAGCAATTAATCAATTTGAACGAAAGCAATAGACCAGGATGGTCCCGTAGCCTTATAATGTAATCAAAATTAAATATAAATAGCCGTAGTTTTAATAGTTAAGGAAATAATATGTTGTATTTGTATTAACCTAAATACTGTGAACTCACTCGCCCAGTAGCAAACATTTGAAACGATAAGCTCGTCTTTAATGTCAAATTTCAACTCGTCTAATTATAAGCAGATATAAAGATAGTCTGCAAACAATTTTTTTCGTAAAGACGTATTTATGTATAATAATATAAAGCAATAATTTCCAATATAGAAAGCTTGAAGGACCATTTGTTATTGTTGTTGTCAAATTACATAACTGTACGTATTTATAGTAAGTTTCAGCATAAATTATCCGTTTGAGATTGTTCAATATGACACGTGGCCGGAATACTCATTGTGAAACATTAGTTATTGTTGTATAGATGATAATAATGTGACTTACGCAGGGATGGATACTTAAATTATTAAAGTTTTAACTGATATATTGGCTATGTAGTGAGTAGAATATTTTTTTACAAATAAATTATAGCAGCTATTGTTTTGTTTTACTTTACTCATTATAATAACCCACTTGCTGATCCGCCTAAGAGGCAATATAATACACACATAGACCTGTTGCAATGGTTAATATAATGTAATATAAGCATAATCAGATTATAAAGTTCTCACATCCCAAAGCTGGGACACAAGCCTCTCTGTAAGCGGGGAACACTCATACCACACATACAGACTCAAGTAACGGCTTTCAAACAAACAGACTATACAAGATAAACATCCGTTAACATTTTCTGTAAAATGCACGGTCTTCAAAGGAAATCAAAATAATACAAAAACGACATGTATTTTTTTTTAAACTGTAAAATTCTTGGTAACTGACAGCAGATCGTTTGACCGCTTGTCTAGCTCGTCTTCCGCTTATCCCTCATGCGGTTCTCAGTTCCCGCTACCATGAACGACTGCTCGCTGTCTGCCGGCTCGGCGTCGCGACGTAACCTTTGCAGGCCGTGCACATTTGAGAAGCGGTTTCCAACAAACCGACTTCATACAATCTAGAGGTATAATAATATGTTCGGTATCAAATGACAAATAAAATAAGGACATAAATCTTAAATTACGTTTTTAATTTCTTATTGGTACACCTAATCCTAAGTAACAGTAACAATAGGTCGTTTGACCGCCTGTCTAGCGCGTCTCCGCTTGTCCCTCTTGCGGTTCTCAGTGAAGGCTTCTCTGAACAATTGCTCGCTGTCGGCCGCCTCGGCGTCGCGACGTAACCATTGTAGGGCGTGCACGTTGTAGCCAACCATGTCCTGGGAATTAATGCAAACAAAGGTACGTATAGTTATAATAAGGGTTTTTTTTCTAAAGGACGTTCTGTAAAGCCGGGTCCAGACGTGTGTAACGCGTAATGTAATTTATCGTGTAATGTAACGCAAATTCTGTGTGACGGCACTACGAGCATTACAGGAACCCGTAAAACAAAAACAATAAAAAAATTCAAAATAAAACAAAAAACATAGTTTATAGGCTTTTTTTTTTTTTTTTTTTTTACTGGTTCCTTTATCGATACTGAACTCACCCCTATGCTATGGCACGCGACTACTTTAACACCCTGTATAAAAACGAATCAAAAAAACTTTTCAAAACTCACTCGTAACTCATTGAGCCGCATACTCGCTTTAGCTTGTATCTGTATCATGTGCTTCAACAGCGCCTGGTTCGCTACCAGCGGCGCGTGGTGTATCTTCAGCAGGAATATCGCGAGGCGGCAGAAAAGCTCCGTGTTGTCGCCGCGGTCTAACAGCTTGGGCAGCATCTTTACTATGTCACATGCTACGCTGAACGGGATGAGCAGGAGAGCTTCTTCTAGGTCACTGGAAAATAGCAAGGTGATGTTTGTTATAGCTGAAGAGTTATGAATTCAAAGTTCCACGTTTTTGATGCTGATGACGAAACTATATCAAACCCGCCCGACTATTAAGGTGAATTTTCGCCCATTGTAAATATTATATCGGCCCAAATTAATTATTTCAAGATCAGCAATGAAACTGCACAAGATCTAAGATATAAACACCAAAGTTCCACTGTTCTACCAAGGACTTGAAACAATTTCATTTCTTCCATAGGTCAGCCTATGAAGGAAATGAAATTGTTTCAAGTATTGGGCAGCTTATGATGGTGAGTGATACATACCTGGATCGTATCCTTTTCACAGTTTCTACTAGGAAGTTTTCGGGCGTGGTGCAGTTGTAGGCAGCCATTAGCAATGGTGGCTGAACGAACTGACCGCGTGCCTCGGCCAACTCGCGTTTGTATTCAGCGCCCACGGACAAACATTCCATTATGGAGTCCGCCTGGAAAATAACAACGAAATAAATAAGCGTCAAGTGACCTATAAACGCGATAATATAAGGTGTAAATTACATCATTTCATAGAGCGTAAAATCGTACTTACAGCTTTTTCTGCCCCGATCGTTTTCTTTGTTGGCATAGTAAGACCGGGCAATCCTGGGACTGGAGCCTGTGAATAAAATCAAAATGAAACAAACATCTTTATTTTTAAAAGAAATAATTATATAATTATAAATATATCTAAGTAGTGCATAGAGCAGCGGTGGCCCAATGGTGGCGGCGCCGACTTACGAACAGTAAGTCGTGGGTTCGAACCCAGACAGGCGCATTACTTTGTGTAATTTATTTCATCACCACTGCTCTCAAAACGGTGAAGGAAAACATCGTGATGATACCGGCATGTCCTAGAACCAAAAATTCGAAGACATGTGACATCTACCAATCCGCACTGGGCCCGCGTGGTGGATTATAGCCCATTCCCTCTCATTGAGAGGAAGCCGTGTCCCAGCAGTGGGAACATTATAGGCTGATTATGAAGTAGTGCATGCATTAAGAAAACAGAACAGGGAATTGAACATTGCATTACAGGCCCGCTACTAAACGTGCACATTGCAAATGACATTTAAATCTACACTTTACACTTTATAGGTGGAATGTCAGGTGCGTATAGTATCTACTCGAAGCAAAAGGAGTATGTTATAAGGATCCTAACAGGTTGTGTAGTTTCTGCCTACCTGTATGAGGCGTGAGTATATGTATGTATCTCGATAGAACTATACGTACATGATGTTCTCCAGTAGCGAGCCCCTCGTCCCGCTCGTCGGTGTCGCCCAGCACGAGCGGCTCGTCCGTGCGCGAGTACACTCGCAGCGCGCCGTCGCCGCCGCACGACACCGCGTGCAGGCCGCCCGCTCCAACGGCGAGGTTCCAACACTCTCCTGCGTGACCCTGTGATATTATGATTGATGATGTTCTATTATACCCTAAATGTGAGTGAAAGAGAGAGCCACATTTTGAAATACAAACAGTGCTAAAGTTGGAAAACTAAAAACTTGCGAGTCCATTGCAGAATCATTTAAAAAAATACATTGCGGTACACCCCCTGACCTAATTATGGAACAAAAATCGAATTAATACTGGCTTGAAATTTCAGAATTTCTTTAAGTGGCTCTTTTATTATAAACCCCCCCTTTTATATGAGACTTAAACATAACTGGCGAAAAGTGGGTGGACACCTCAAATCTTAAAAAAAGTCTTAAAGCGTACAAAAAAACTTTTCTCAAACATGCTTGGAAATTTGAGCATTATATTGACAACCTTCTTCGAGATAAATCGAAATTGCTGTACTGACCAGATACATGCGACCAGCGACCGGCAAATGTTGTATGAAAACCCATTTCTGTCGTGTTTAGTGGCCAAATAAATTACATAGTAAACTCATATCTATCGTGTTATTTAAAAATGAGCATTTTTACTCTGAAACATGGCAACCAAGGAGGTAACTTATCAAAGGTTTTATTTAAATTTCGAATTAGCTTGCAAATAGGAAGCGGTTTGGTGCGGTTTGGAGCGGTGTAACTCTTCAACGCGAGAGTTTTAATTTTCTCGCATTATTTGAGAAAAGTACTATACAAGCCTTGGCCACAACTAGGCATTGATGGATTTACGTATGTGTGCCCCGGCGTCGCCTCAGCCTACATTTACACGTTCGTCCATCAATGCCTCTGTTGCTGGCCGCTGCAGTAATGTACTATAAATTAAATACCAGAGAACATTTTTGTATAATTCAATACTCACATGTAACGTAATAATATTATCATAACTATCAGCATCCCACTGCTTCACTTTTCCATCTTTCGACGCCGTAAAGAAGTAATGCGTCGAGGGCACAAACTGTAGAGCCGTCACAGAGTCATTGTGTGCAAAGATGGATTTGTGGCAGTCTCCGAAGTCCATGCCCCAGATCTTCACGTTGCGGTCTGCGGAGCCGGTGGCGATGATGTTGGAGTCGTAGCTGATGTCCAGGCAGAGGACTGGGAGCTTGTGACCGTAGAGGGATAGGTAGAACTGTGGGGGGAAGTTTTAGTCAGGGTTTACCTTGCTAGCAATAAAAATTGAGACTCACATCACTGGAGACTGTGCATATTTTAGCTATAATCGGGATATCTTGCATTTTTGGGCATATTTCCTTTAATTTTATCTGCTCCTAACTGGATAAATGCAAAAAAGCACCTAAATTCAAATATTGCATATTAAAGTATACTGGGTGTCAAACTTACGGACTGCGTCAGAAACTCCATACTTCGCTCAAAAACCCAAATAACTGATGTTGGCCTTACAGCTGCTAGGTTGAAGTGGAACTGGGCTGGTCACATCTGCCGCTTGTCGGAGGAGCAATGGGCAAAAATGACTACTCAGTGGATACCAAGTAGCAGGAAACGACAAGGCCCAGAAGGAGATGGCGGGATGAGCTAGACTCTTTCGCAAAGGATTGGCCTACAATCGCACTAGATCGCGAAATGTGGAAGGAGGGAAAGGAGGCCTTTGCCCTGCAGTGGGCCAATATAGGCTTATAATAATAATAATAAGGTAGATCGATTGGTTTCAAGTTATAAAAATATTTTAATTTAATAGAAGGCTCAATCGTACTACAAATAATTAGGAACCGAATTCGGTTTTCATTAAAAAAATCTAGTAGTAAAATGCAGTACGAGTAAATTAAAAAAAAACATAATTTTTAGTACTTATTTCAATTTTATATTGCATATTTTTGCACTTTTGTTGCATATTTTGAGCATTTATGGTGCGTATTTCGACGATTTTATGTTGTATATAATCCGGTCTCTACTCATCACCATATACCTAGCCTAATCCTGTTTTGAGGTTGAGTTTTGTCTAACCGGATGCAGCAGCGTAGGTACTAGTTTTTCATACAGCGACTGCTTATACATATAACCTCCGTAACTTAACCACTGGTAAGACTGGTTGTTAGATAGCCAACTACATTTAAATCATGTGTACTCCTTATTGAAACCTTTAATATCAAGCGGAAACAGCTGCATAACCATTTAAAAAGGAATTAATAATTATTCGAATTGTATGTTTTGGCTTTTATAGTTACCACATTTAGGTTTAAAATGAATGTAACACCTACCCACCTTAAAACTATCAAGAAAGAATATCTTGACAGTAGAATCCAAGAGGGCTACTGCAATAAACTTATTGTTTGGACTTATTTTAACTGCACACACTGACTCTTCTAGTTCCAACGTCCTTGTATGCAAGAGTGAGAGGACCTGAAACATAACACATAAATGTTCATCATGTATTAAGTAAATACATTCCAGGGGTATGGCGAAGTGTCAAAGAAGTTATTGTTCTAGTGCGAAAAAGAGATGAGAGATATACAGGTCGTATAGCGCCATCCCTTTTTTTGCACTGAAAGAATGATAAGTTTGATACATCCATTTAATTAAATAAAAGTCGCTGGACATTACACACACCGCCATCTAGTGCCACACTAAGCAACGAGGCTTGTGTCGCGGACATCCAATAGTTGATATACTACAAAGATACTTTTTTTTGTTGTAAATACATACTTATACTATAAAGGCCAAGAAGTATTTATTTCTTAGTTACCTTTGCTTTGGATTCGCCCGTCGGGTCTTCTATGAGTTCAAACGACCATAACTTTACTGTTTTATCGCCGCCGCCGGAATAGCAACCTCGCTGCAATAAAAAAAAAAGAAAATGGTTTAAACATTTGAAGACATGTGACTTCAAAATTCAACCAAACCCAAGAACCTAACATTTTAATTGACATCCACCAACACGCTCTAGAAGAGGTCTGAATCTCAGTAGTAAGAACATTTTCGGCCGATTATGCCTCCAAAACTATTAAGTTACCATATCAGGAGTAAGCCCGACAGTGGAACACTCAGCGGTATGCGCAGGGACTTGCTCCAGTACTCGCCCGGCGCCCACGTCTAAGAGAAGCAGGGAGCCGTCGGCACATCCCACTAGCGCGTGCCTGTCGCCCGGCGCGAAACAAATGCTGCACGGACGACCGGACGGCACTGGTATTGTACGGAGACAGGTTTGTGTCGATCTGAATGGAAAATACATTAGTTATTATCGAAAAAAACACGCTTCATTGCAATTTGAACCAATTGCAATTTTGTATTTCTAATAAATTTAAATTTTTGTTGCAGCAACTTACCTGCTCCAAAGTTTGACAGAATCAGCAGAAGCCGAGATTACAGCTAAATTGTCTGAACTGATAGCCACGCATCGCGGCTCCTTTTGGTGACCCGGTTGAGTTATTTGTTTCAGACATTGTACTGCAAAAACAGCAAAGTATGGTATTACTCAAGACAATTTATCAAAGAGTGAACAGTTTGCAGAACCTGGGCTAGGATTGATCTAGAGACCATAACAATTTTATAGATACATCCTGGATTTTAATAGATGGGATCGAGTTCAATGGCGTACGATTGCCGAAGCTAAAATCAACCAATGGACTTCTAGATGATCATGATGATTATCAGGTTCCTAAATTACATTAGGCTAATAAAATTTTCACGGTAATATTAGTACCTACTAAGGTCGGTTTCCCGAACGAATGCTGTGCTAGTTAGAAAAATATTCTTCAAACCAAATATTAATGTAAATTTTAAAAGTTCCGAGAATAGGGAATATGCACGTAATTTTTTCTTCACTTAAATCAATAAAATACAGTACTATCAACCCAAGTTCAACTACTGCTTGTCGCTTAAATATAATATTAAACTCCTGCAATTTTCTACGACAGTTCAAACTTCCATAGCTGTCGCGGCCATGATGTGACGTCATTTACCACAATCTGCCTCGTTTACATTTCATTGTTTGCCCTTAATAGAATAATTTTACTAATTGTATGTGCTCTAGTCAAGTAAAAATTACATTAACAATATTATAATAAAATCTTAGTAAAACTTTAAGCACTATTCAAATAAGTGTTTTTTTGACATATAGACTTTGACGTCACTAACGGCGTTAT
The DNA here is from genome assembly GCA_941918905.2 of Xestia sexstrigata. Lineage (NCBI taxonomy): Eukaryota > Metazoa > Arthropoda > Insecta > Lepidoptera > Noctuidae > Xestia > Xestia sexstrigata. Next base: position 8,157,494 of record OW799203.2, read on the forward strand.
CGAGGACGATGCCTTTGAGAGTGCGTTCCGTTTTACCAAAAACATGCTACATAAAACAGTAAATTGTAAAATAAGTGATGTATTAGCAACTTAACAAGTGTACCACAATATTTGTAGGCGCCAATACAAGGTATTTTTAATAAATAAAAAGAGTTTTGTATTTCATGCATATTCCATACCATACCTAAATAAAAATAAATAATATAAATAATGATTAAATCTGTGGCTCGGACGTCAAAGTGACGTGACGAAAATATTTTATCACACCGATTTCATTAATATTTTTTACCAATTTACCCCTTATTTACCACAAGAAATCGAAACCAAATAACGAAATAATGAAGAAAAGTTTTATACATTGATTTATTATATGAGGATTGCAACAAAAATAAAAAATTTCGGAAAACAATTATTGTCAAAGAAGCCGAGCAAAACAGCATCAGGAGGCACATCCACCATCTCCGGGCTCGTCCCTCAGCTCCGCCTCGCAGCCGCCGAGACGCGCCACACCCGTGAGCACCGTGTCACCGGTCGCTGCAGTTGCGTCGAGCTCAAGCGACGAGTTTTGCTCCCCGCCGTCGACACCACCACCACCACCAAGAGGACGACGACGAGGAAGAGGACGGCCACCAGCGGGCTTGAAACCTCGAGGCCAACAGACCCCGAGTAGGGTCCCCGCTGCCGGTGGAAATGTGTCGCCCATTCGTTGGACACAGTCCATGAACGAAAATGTGATGCGCGCATATTATGGGGCTACAGAGGGAGGGATGAGCGCATGTATACAGTGCGCCGTCGCGATCCGACCGAGATGGTGAAGAGGATGATGACGAAGTTATTTACGTGAGTACCCAGTGCAACGCACAATTGAGGAGCGCTTTGGAGAGTGCATTCCGGGAGTACCGTTCCACACCGCCTGAACTTAGACCACGTCTACCTCGTTTGCCTATGCACAACAAAAACAAGGCGCTGGTGTGTGCTTTAGATTCGCAGCTGTCAAACTGCTTTAACAGCAGCAAAGACCTCGCCGATACTCACTCAATATTGTACTGTGGAGCTGTGGCGGCATGTCGTGTAGCTCACGTCAAATTTCCCAACAACGACAGAGCTACACGACCAAAATTAGCTGCTCCAGCTTGGCTGTGCAGGATTGACCGGCGTATAGCTATCGGACCAAGGTGTGACTGACACGCGTCTGCCGGATGATAACGCCATGTGTTCATTCTGGCGCAGCATCTGGCCGGTGCCTGTCAGTTACACTGAGGGCGATTGGACCCGGGAGGTTAAACAAACGTGTGATCCTATACCAGAAATGGGGGCAATCATCATCAGCCCCCAAGACGTAGCTCGTGCAGTCCGTCCGTTGCCTAACTGGAAATCTCCAGGTCCGGACGGACTACACAACTTCTAGATCAAGTGGTCCCAAAGATCAGACGCTCGCTTGGCGTCCCAGTTTCAATCGGCCTTAGAGTCAGGGTCGCTGCCCCAGTTTTTGACGACAGGAATTACCCCAAAAATTTTAGACCAATCACTTGTTTACCAACGGTCTCTAAAGTTCTTACATCTATTTTGAGACCTAAAATCAACCAACATATTGAGAGTAATTCTATCATGTCTACCTCTGGGAATGAATGTAGGAACGGGTCCCACGGCACTAAGGAGCTGCTCCTCATTGATATGGCCATTAGCCAACAGATTCGCCGCTCCCGAAAGAATCTGTCTACATGTTGGATAGATTATAAGAAGGCCTATGATTCTGTGCCTCATACATGGCTCATGAGGGTGCTGGAGTTGTATAAAGTAGATGCAACTCTACGTACCTTCCTGATGTCATGTATGTAACGGTTCTTCGCTATCCAGGATGTCGACAGATCCAGGGGAACAGCGAACCGATAAGGATCGAGCGTGGTATATTCCAGGGTGATAGTCTGAGTACATTGTGGTTTTGTCTAGCCTTGAACCCTCTCAGCACACTGCTGGAGCGTTCAGGTCTAGGCTATCTGTTGAGGAAAGATGGTGAATTCATATTTCACCTTCTTTACATGGATGATCTGAAACGCTTTGCCCCAACTTTGAACAATTTGCAACTGATGAAGCTACTGAAGGTAACAGAAACTTTCAGTAGCGCCATCAGGATGGAATTTGGTGTGGACAAATGTGAAGCGTGTGAAGCATGTGAAGCGAGGGGAGATTATGGAATCAGTGGGAACTCAACTCTCGGATTCCATACACCTTAGATCCCTTTCGTCACAGCAACTTACAAGTATTTGGGTATGTCGGAAACATTAGGTATCAATACTACCGACATGAAACAATCGTTGAGGGAGCGCTTCTTTGGCCGCCTAAGGTGGTGGTGAAGGTGCTAGGCAGTCTTTTGTCAGGCAAAAACAAGGTGCGTGCGCGGTTGGGTCATGCCGGTTTTGATGTATTCCTTCGGCATACTCAAATGGACTCAGACGGAACTTGATGCCTGGATAGGAGGGTACGCACACTGCTGACCGCAAATCGAATGCATCACCCACGGTCGTCGGTGATGACACTGTATATACCGCGGAAGTGCGGGGTTGTGGCTTCTTAAATGCTACGACCCTACACAACCGTGAGGTATGCAGTCTCAGAGAATACTTCCTAGAAGCCGACGGGGAGATTTACGAGATGTGGTCTCAGTGGACAAGGGCCTCACCGCGCTCTCCCTGGCTAACGAGAACTGGCGCAAGCCTAAAGTATGAGACACTAATGACCGCAAGGAGGAATAGCAAGGCAAGGAGCTTCACGGTCACTTTTACCGGGCCCTACATGGCCCCGATGTAGACTTCTTAGAGTCAGTATCCTGGCTGCGCTTTGGTGACCTCTACAGGGAAACAGAAGGTTTTGTCTGTGCAATAATGGACGAAGTTATGATAACGAATAACTACCGGAAATACATTGTGAAAGATGGCACGGTTGACACAAGTCGGGCATGCCACCGTCCGGGAGAATCGATCCGACACATTATTTCTGGGTGTTCTAGTCTGGCTAACGGAGAGTACTTGCATAGACACAACCTCGTTGCCAGAATTATCCACCAGCAACTTGCTTTGAAGTACAACCTTGTGGAATCAAAAGTGCCAAACTATAGGTATGCGCCCGACCCAGTTCTCGATAATGGTAATATCACGTTGTTTGGGATCGACCTATCACCACTGACAGGACTGTGTTGTTGCCAATAGGCCTGACATTGAGGTGATAGATCGATTGGAGCGTCGCACAATGATTGTTGATATGACAATTCAAATATTTAGATCTGGCTCGCGAGGTTGTCGACATGTGGGACGTGAATACAGCAGTCATTGTGCCGATAGTCGTGTCGGCCAATGGCTTAATAGCCAAGAACCTAAACCAACATCTTAGGAGGCTCTCGCTTGGCAGCTGGATCAAGGGCTTGATTCAGAAAGCAGTACTTCTGGACATGGCACGTATTGTTAGGAGGTTCCTCTCTCAAGAGCCCTGACCACCGGCGGCTCGGACCCTGTTCCCAGCGCTGGTGGGCTACAATTTTTTATATTTTTAAATGTTTTTTTTTTTTTTAAATGTTGTTTTATGTTGTTTGTTTTTTTTTATTAAATCTTAAATAAAATTAATTAATAATTATTAATAATAATATTTATAAATATAATATAATAATATTAATTAATAATTAATTATATTAAATTTCAATTAACAATTAATTTTAAAGTTTAGAAAATTACCTTCATGTCCCTCAGCAATTCTTAAGCTATGCAGTTCCACGGTGTTATTAGCTAGAGTCACGCCAACACGCAGCTCCCCCGTGGTACCCAGCAGTAGCGTGGTAGACTTCAACTTGGCCTCCAACTTGATAGATGACAGGCGCTTCACTTCGTCAGTCAAGGTTAGTAGCTCAGGTACGTCTGTTGTTTCCGCGTCTGCTTCACCGGTTTCTTTTAATTTACTGTAATTGGAACAAGTGATTGTAGATTGCGAAAAAATGTTTGCCTTTTCCGCGTAGGTTATGAGAGCAAGCCAAGCTTAGGTTTCTATGAAAGTACCGCCAATAATGTTAAGTTAAAGTTTCACAAGTTCTCAACTTCAAATTATCATAAAGAAACAGGGTTTTGCGTTGATATATCAAACAGTGGAGCTGCTCTGGGTCCAAATGTTTTTTTCTATGAGACTGTAGTGTTACTTTTGACTTTTTTAAACCCTGCTTTTATTGATTTTTTAAAGTCTAGCTTAGGGAAAGCTGACAATAAATAATGACATCAAGAATGATGACTTTTAAAATCTAGTGTAGCTTTCTGCTACTAACTACGTCTTCCTCCCAATTTTCTTGCCTAATCGAACAAGGAGTGAGCGCACAAAAAATAAATACTCACGCCAACTTCTTCCTTTGCTTTCTGATTCGTTTGTCCATCCTCATCTTGGCTTCGTCGTCAGAGCAGAACGAGAACAGTTCCAACAACGCATCAGTTCCGTGACACGCCAACACACTCTGTCCAGGGTCTGTGGAGAGACCCACCACACGGCCACGACCTCCTCTCACTAGGGTGCCTACTTGATGACACTGTAGTACCTATAAAATGTTTATGAAAGTTTAAATCATGATATGATATCTTTCGAGGAGAAGATGCTCTAAGATTGTACACAGGTTTCTAGTAACAATAAAATTCTTGTATTGTCACTATGATTTGATGATACCTTGGCTCTAGCAGATTTGTCTACGTAATTATAAGTGTGGTATGCGTTTTGTGACAAGAAGTAACAAAGAAGTAACATGTGCCAAAGTCAATCAGAAGATTTCCTCATAAATTACTGAGAAGAAACAAAGTATCAATAGAAGCCCAGTGAGAAAGATAAAGAAAACAAAAAACAAGTAATGCAGTAGTTTGTACTCACAGAGGAGTCCTCTAGATTGTCAGTCTCTTCAAGCTTGACAATTTCAAGTTGCCTGGATAGTTTCTCTTCATCTTTAACATCAGCTGTCCAGTTCAGTTTCCACACTCTCAACTCTTGGTCCATGCTACCAGTCACTAAGTACCTCTCTTCCTTCAGAAGTACTGCAGACCATACCTAAGAAATATTTTATTATTTTGTGATAACTTGAACTGAACATGGAATATATGAGTCAATAATAATTTGGGTGATCTTTATTCAGAAGAGTTTCCCTCTAGGGCAAAGGGGTGAAAAAAATGTTTATTTACTTTTGGTGTCCCTGAATTCAATATCAAATTGATTGGATCAAATCAAAACTATTGTGGACTGCAAATTTACTTATTAACATATTTGTTTGCAAATAAAATTGGTTTGTTCACATACTTCCATTTGATGACCTCCTAAAGTCTTGAAGCAGTGCTTTGTCTCAATATCCCAGAACTTAACAAATGTGTCTTTGGATGAGCTGATTACACAGTTCTTGCTGTTTACAAATAGGACACTGGTTATAGCTCCCTTGTGGCCACTGAAGCGGGCTTTACCAGTTTCTGAGACAACATCCCAAAGGATTACCTCTGTATCCTGTAAAAATGTTAATTAAAATTTATTGCTATAGTTTTGCAAAATTTAATAGAGATTTATGTAGTATATCAATTTCTACAATAAAAAATATGTGTGCGTAAATATAAAAAATATAGAAATACAACACAACTGTAAGTAAAAATATTTTTTAGGGTCTTATTAGATAGCATAATCTTCAGCTAAAATATTTAAATGCACATTTTAGAAGGATTTATAAAACCCACCTTAGCACCTGACACCAAGCGGTGTCCCTGTTCATCATACTGCAAGCATGTGATAGCAGATTTGTGCCCAGCAAACACACAAACAATTTCATTGTTTACCAGCTCAAAGACATTGATGTTTCCATCCACATAACCGACTGCTACATGGTTGGCGCCGGGACTGGCTGCTATCTGTGATACTACTACGTTTTCTCCTGGAAGCACTTGAGCCTGAGAAATAAAAACCATAATAAACAGTGTGATTTCAGTATACAATTCGGAGATTTAAAACCTATTATGACAAAATATTGTCTATTAACTGTTGAACAATGAAAGTTTAAATATACACAAGATAGTTTAGACTATCTTTTCAGTCTTACCTTCTCGCCCAGCCTCATATCCCAGATCACAACATGTTCGCATGCTCCAACAGCCATGTATCGGCCGCTTACTCCATTTAATGACACATGAGCGCTATTACAGTCGGCGCTAGCAATCACATTGAATGTCCCGCTAGGCGCGTAACGTAAATACTGCTTTGTTAGACCCATTTTTCGAAATTATTCTGTTTATTAAGTTAATAACCTCAAACCGAAAACACTGCACAGTCACACCAGTCACCACACTGTTTGTTATGACATTTAAACGATGGGGTTGCCACTGCCAGTTGCCACCAATCAGCCAGTGCTATGTGAAGTTTGACATTGTGAATAACTTGGGGACCTCATTGAATAAAACAATCCACTCTTCTCTCGGATGTCTGTGTTTGACCACGTGCAGTGAAAAAAACGTAAAATAAATATTTTTCGAAACATAATCAGAGAATTGTGGTGTATTTTATAAACTCAAAGACAGGCGAAGTGTTCAGGAGTGTTATCAAATTCAAGGAGGTCAACAAAAGAACAAAACGACTGATATGAAAAAAAAGTAAACAATCAATTTATTTCATTCTATAATTTTGACATATTCTTGAGTACATTCATGCAATGGTTCATGGTTCCATTTTTATCTGTGGCGACTTCTAATCGGTGATTCCATAATCCGTAATTATAATTATTTTTAGTCGTAGTAGCACATTAAAATATCCCCCACGTATGTTTTGTCAAGTGTAATTAACGGAGCGAAGTTCTTAGTTTATTTAGTTGAAGTTTTATTTCTCCTGCGGTAATACATACAAATCTGCCTTCAGGTTATTATGTTACTCAACAAAACCAGGTTTATTGTTTTTCTTGTTGATCCAACGTGCCGTCCCCTTCCTATATTTTATATTTACATGTGGCGGTCAGTTTGCCGACGATTAAGAAAACGTGTATGACTTTTTTGCAGGCTGGTGGGTTTCACTAATAGATCTCGCAAGAGCAATATGGAGGGTACTAACACGTCAGACATAGTGATCATTAGTGGCAACTCGCACCCTGAACTAGCTGAATTAATCGCTCAGTAAGTTTGTGCTCCTCATCCCTCACTTTTAAGTACTATTTCAAGGTTTCCAATATTGACCTAATGTTTGACACTTGCAGAGGTTAAGTAGTTTGACCTCATTCAAAATTTATTGTGTATCTGATTGAATTAGAGCTAGTTCACTATCATGTCTATGGTGCAATAATAATAATAATAATGTTTCCTTACAGCCGTCTGGGTGTGAGAAAGGGAGGATGTTCAGTTTACCACAAAACCAACAGGGAGACTATTGTTGAGATCGCTGACTCTATTCGTGGAAAGAATATTTACATAGTTCAGACTGGAACTAAGTAAGTATCACTAAAACCATATAAATCTGCCAATGAAAACAAAACCAACAACTAATGTTATGTACTTAAATTAAAAAATATAACCGAGACTAATCAAAATATCAATGAATGTTGATGAACTTAATATAAAAGTAGTGTCAATTACTGACTGCCAGTAGTCAGACTGCCAGTTGAAATGTATGGTCGAACAAGCTATTTGGTTTACAGTTTAACCAATAAATAACATTGTAAAATGTAAACCAAATAGCTTGTTCGACCATACAAGCATTAAAAAGATTAGCTCATAAAATGTACATAATATCCAAAAGCTAATAAGAGTGTTGTTACATGGTGTTCTTGGTAATCAGTTTGATGGAGGCCTCATTGCTCATTGTTTACTGTCCAGTACAGTAGCATTGTTTTAGTTTCATACAATGTTAGTATTATGAAGGACAGTATTGTATACACTGTGTTTTGTAATAACAATGATTGTGTATTATTGTTTGATACAAACAACAAATGATGCAGAAATCTCGTAACTCATTGTATTTTAAAATTAGCATTTAGCATGTTTAAAATCCTTTAAAAGTTTTAAACTAAAAATGAAAGCAATTATACTCCATTTAAGGTATTCTCAAAAACCTGAATTTGATGATTTAAGTTCTGTAATTTTTAATGTATTTTGACAATGATAGTATCTTAAAAATAAATGTTAGTTCTCAGACTGGAACACTTGAACAGCAACAAATGAATAACTATATTATTTTTACAGAGATGTAAACAACAACATTATGGAGCTATTGATAATGGCTTACGCTTGTAAGACTTCCTCGGCAAGGTCTATTGTAGGAGTGATTCCGTACCTACCATACAGCAAGCAATGCAAAATGAGGAAGCGTGGCTGCATTGTAACTAAACTGCTTGCTAAAATGATGTGCAAGTCTGGCTTGACACATATCATAACAATGGATTTACATCAGAAGGAAATTCAGGGTTTCTACGAATGTCCTGTTGATAATTTAAGGGCATCTCCTTTCTTATTGCAATATATTCAAGAAAGTGTAAGTTTATTTTTGGTTTTATATTTATTTTCTCATTTCCGAATCTCTATAAATGAAACTTTTTGTAAATAAATTTAATCTTATGGCATTTAAGACATGATGTAAAATAAAAATTCTGGTTGTATACAGGGTGTTTGGCTTATGGACCGACACAATTTTTCCAGGGGTTTCGGAGGTCATTAGCTAGGTCTACCCATACATACTATGTCCCAAATGTCACGGTTGGTTACATATGTTATTTATTTTTTATTAAAAAAAAATCCCCAAAATGTTTCCTTTAATTCGAAATAATTTTTACGTTTGTGGCACAATGGCACAAAATAAATATTGGGTTAATTTGAATCAAATTTGAACAAGATTTATAACTTTAGTTTATAAAAACATAATAACCTTAATACGTCTTTTCTTAACCCTGACTCTCCTAACTAATATTTTGACTACTTAATTAATTGTTTTTTGTGACTTGTAGCATACCGTTAGAAAGGGTATCAACTAAAGATCTTTTTAAAATAAAGCTAAGTTCAAAATGGCTTTTAGTTTTTTTTATAATAAATTTAGAAGTTGTAAAATTACATTCATTTAAAAAACAAAATAACTTTGGTAGCTCGTACGAAATTTTCTTGAAACCAGTTCTATCAAACAAAGATTTACTTAGATTTAAACGACTTTTAAGAGTACAACAAAATTTATTTTGTGCCATTACACCCACAAACGAAAAAGTTATTTAAAAAAAAAAAAACATATGTAACCAACCGTGACATTTAGGACATAGGGTGTCTATTACCACCCAAATCCCTGGAAAAATTGTGTCGGTCCATAAGCCAAACATCCTGTATATTCAACATTGTTGGCAAAGCAAAGCCAGTATTTAAAATAAATTACAGTTATAACATTCAAATTTTCCACCACAACTCCTTTTAATGTATCTCTTGGCATATGTCCAAATTCACCTACAAAAAAGGAAAGGTGTTTTTTTTCTATACAAGTCGTAAGTAGCTTAAAACTGCATTATCCCACTTGCTACATTCTTAAGTAATTAAATAATGTCAATTTAGATTCCAGATTATCGTAACTCGGTGATAGTGGCTCGTAACCCAGGGTCTGCTAAGAAAGCCACTTCATATGCTGAGCGTTTACGATTGGCTATTGCCGTTATCCATGGAGAACAGAAAGAAGCTGAAAGCGATGAAGTTGATGGACGTTACTCTCCACCATGCTTACCAAAGTAAGTAATAATCTTGACCCTTATAAATCATACCTAACCTGTATAAATTAATGGTTGCTATGAGAGTGATAAGATAAGGTGTAGAGTGGAGATACTAATGAACCATATTTTTAGTAGTGTTGGCACATTTCGATTTAGGTCTGATTACACTATTTGTAATTGCTTATCAGTTATGTTCTAAGTGTTGAATCCTAAATTTGACAACTACTATTAGCGTAATGGCACAACAAACAATAGGGAATATGCACGTAATTTTTTCACATATCAATAAAATACAGTACTATCAATCCAAGAAAAGTATTAAATGTTAAATTCAACTTCTGCTTGTCGCACAAAAATAATATTAAACTCCTTCAATTTTCTACGATAGTTCAAACGTCCGTAGCTGTCGCGGCCATGATGTGACGTCATTATCCACAATCTGCCTTGTTTAAATCTATTTTTTTTGGCCTATAAGAATAATTTTACTAATTGTATGTGCTTAATTCAAGTAAAACTTGCAATAACAATATTATAATAAAATTTTAGTGAAACTAAGCACTTTTCTAATAAAAGTGTTTTTGCACATTGAACTTTGACGTCAATACCCGGCGTTATCGAGGACGATGCGTTTTGAGAGTGCGTTCTGTTTCCAAAAAACATGCTACATGAAACAGTAAATTGTAAAATAAGTGATGTATTAGAAACTTAAACACATTAAATTAAAGCATTTTTCATAAATAAAAAGTGTTTTGTATTTCATGCATATTCTCTATAGAAACCTGGCTGACGAGCAAGCGACTAACTATCGACTGTATGTGTACAAAAGATTGTATGTAAAGAAAATAATTGATCACCGATTGTTATCTACTAACTTCACACACTAACAAAATGCATATGAATTAAGGTGGATGCACCAGGCTAGCCCGCGAAATTCAAATTTTCTTACGTTTTTTGCAATTTGCAGGCCAGTAGTGGAGCATCAGCCTTAAAGATGAACCGCCTAGTCGGGAAAGCAGACTATCCGGCCGTAGTTGTAGTCGGCGAATAGTCGCTGGACTAATTGGTAAAAAACGCCAACTAGTCGGCTGGAGTCAATAATTGAAGTTAAATCAAGATAAATTAATATTACTTTTAACGGCAGGTGCGAGCGAGTGCATTTGGTGATGCTCAATGCAAACGACTCAGCTTTTCATGAAACGCCACGAACATTGCCGATATGCCCTGAACTCCACCGACAACAATTATCAAATTGGCCGATTAGTCGGCCTTTTTCCAACCCACTTGTCGGCCAAAGTCACAGGCCCATCTCTAATTTGAAGGTACTTGCTTGTTTTTCTAGTCGATCACGCACCATGGATGTATCTGTGGGAGTTCCGGTTCACCCGGCAAAGGAAAAGCCGCCCATCAACGTGGTTGGTGATGTTGGTGGCAGAATAGCTATTATGGTGGTAGGTATCCAAAAAAGACCCATAAATTAAATTCTTATTTGGACATAATGGGCATTGATGGACACTTTTTAGGGTTCCGTAGTCCTGACAAGGAACCCTTTAAAACCGAAACCGGCCTAGTGCGTGTCGGGCCACGCGCAGTATAGGGTTCTGTAGTAGCCCGTTATATTCAAGCAACTGCTTCATCTTAGTCACTTTAAAGGATTTATTCTAAGGGTTTTGTATTTGGTACAAAATTATACAACACCCAAGTTCAACAACTATTACTGCTAAATTGATAAAGTTATCTTACCCGCTATAGTTTTCCTTTAAATTCATGAAATGCACTATCATCATGAATTTTTCCAGGTTTTTCAAGCCAGCAGTTAAGCTTTTAGAAGGGGGGACGCCCTGCTGGAACAAAAATTTTCACTTTAAAGTTTAATATTTCGTAAATGGAGCATTCAATCGAAAAATAGTATCGGAAACCCCTAAGTCATTTTAATAGACCTATTATTATAACGATACCCCACGAGATGGGGCCATCATCCGTACTTCACATGTAGGGGAGCTACCCTAAAAAAAATATTTTAAGTACAAAAATTTATTTTTCACTTTGTCGGTGTAATTGATATTCATACCTCTACAAAATTACAGCGTTCCCGTACTAACGGTCTCTTAGCAAACCCTCGGACAGACAGACAGACGGACATGACGAAACTGAAAACTGAATTAGAACTTCAGCTAATATAACTTTTTATAAACTAATCAAACCAAAGTAGTTGTTAGTCCAAGCAAATTCCAAGTAAAAAAATAAAAACTTCTTAAATTAAAAACACTGCACTGTAATCAATCAATTGACGTGCCCTAAATCTCTGTCCATGGCCAATAACAAACCACTTATCTTATTACAGGACGACATGATAGACGACGTCCAATCATTCGTCGCCGCTGCAGAAGTGCTAAAGGAATGCGGAGCTTACAAAATTTACGTGCTGGCAACCCACGGACTGCTGTCATCTGATGCTCCCCGGCTTATCGAAGACTCGCCGATCGATGAGGTTGTGGTCACTAACACGGTGCCTCATGAGCTTCAGAAGATGCAATGTAACAAGATCAAGACCATAGACATATCAGTCCTTCTTAGTGAGGCAATCAGACGCATTCACAACAAGGAGTCCATGTCGTATTTGTTCAAAAACGTCACCCTCGAAGATTAGTCATACCTGATGTTGCTTTCCATGTTTTAATGTTAAGTATTAATTAAGTATTATGTTCCTGTTTGAGTTTTATAGTCTCTGAGTTTTATTTTTTGTATTATATATCACAGACCAGTGTACAAAATTGTCATAGATAAAATAAGTTTTCTTATAATTTGAATAAAGTATCCTGCGAAATATTACGAAACCTCGGTCAGTGATTATAAAACTCGTCTATGGAATGCTTTTAAAATTCCTTGTTTTGTGTATTATTTTGTGTATTTTTTTATTTCTATAAGTTGCTTGTATTATTATTTTAATAAAAATCAAATGTTTACTTGAGATAACTGAACAATAGATATGTAAATGTATCAAATCTATAACTGCAAAAGTGCAAATTTGAAGATGTTATATTATGTTATGTGGCCAGTCTCACTTTTATCGTATATATTTTTTATACAATGCATTTTGATTCTTTTTGTTGCATTTTGAATTCTTATTTTGTGAATTAATGGTGATCCGTACCAAAAATAAGGACACTGACACACAAGGGCACAGATAAGAAAGAAAAGTTATAAACTCTATCATACGGTATCATAGTTGTAGGAAGTTTTTTGTTGTATTAAGTGGAGGTAATTATTTTTAGGCGTGTTAAGTATTAAATGTATATTCATAAATGACGACTTGGAAGTGTAAACAATTTTTTTAACATAATTATCCATCTTCTCCAATGTGCTATAACCTAACCAATTTCGTTTATAAAATAGAAACTATGAAACTGCATAAACGGACATTTTTAGCGTTGTATTTCAGACCTCACGCTTTCTTATTGAAATAATTATAAAATATAAATATTTTTGTAATTGTATATTTTTGTCAAAACCAGTTTCTGATACTGAATTAGAACAAACGTTTCTGATACGAAGGCAGATAATATCCTTCACGGTAAAATATGACTTTCGATTTGACCCGTATTAGGTCACTGCCACGCCAGTTTATGCGACGTCCGAAGCATAAAAAAAATCTGAAGCGTTAAAATTGAAATAGGTTAGGCATATCACTCGGTGTAATACTGGTTTGTGCTAACAAATGACGAATCCGGATAATGATAATCATGTCCTTTCCAAGTTTTAAAATAAGAAATATATTACCAGACAAATGCCTTGCCATCTGTATTAGACTGAAGAGATAACCTATTTTGTTCCAAATAAAAAAAAGAAATGTCGACCTTTTTTATAACGAAATATATATGAAATGTCAGTAAGTTGCGTAGTGAGCAGTGCTTGTTGATTCTGCAATGTTTATTAGAATAGAAGACACTTCTGATCTTTACATTTTATAGAAAGAGTTATATATTATGAGTCTATATTTTTTCGATAGGTAATTATAGCTTTTTTGGATGGCTGTTAGATGAGTGTATGTGGCAATTTATCCAACTCGATAATGGAAGAAAAGTTTGAGGTTTAATAAACGCGCTCTCTGTGCCAGACAAAATGTAGTTCAGTTCCAGTACCTACTGTTGTCAAACAGCAAATAATTGTGTGTAGTATCAGCAGTGCAAACAACAAAAATTCTTGCGATTCTACGAATGGAAATACATGCACATAACTTTGCAGTCAGAACCGGATGAGGCTTGATGTCGCTTGATGTTTTCGCGCCCTAATATACGTACGTCCGGATAAATTGCTATGTTCATGATATAACATGAGAATAATAGTAATACTTACATTAATTAATTGTATAGATAGAACACCGTAAAATGTGTACTATTAATTAATAGATTCTATTATAAAAATAAATAAAACTGTGGCAAATTTGATTAGTTTTTCTTCGCACGAGTACCTACATATATGCCTTTCTCCTTGCTTACCATTATCACTTCTTCCTACAATAGAAAAGTAAATTCTTGGTCCTACTTCTCAAAGACTACAATGTATACTACTTCTCTCATTTCAGAAAAAGCAATACGAAACTACCCACATAAGAACACAGCTGTAATGTTGTTTGTAAAAAAATAGGGTATTCTTTTTGTATGAACCACCTTTCATACAGTAAGGAAACTGATTCAACTCGGTATTTAAAGGTTAAAGTATGCTTACCAAGAAGCTTATAATGAAGGATAGGTGCTTTTAGAATAGAATTTTGGATGGAACCGGGAAGTTTCCTAGTTTAGGTTTTATTTGTAATTGCTTACTTACATAATTTTACTCCGTTTCCGGACGAAACCTGGCATGTCAATACTGTTGTCGATCAAATATAAGCCCTATTTCAATACGAATAGCTTTATTTTTTCCAGCGCTGTTTCAATAATTTCCAAATACAAGAACACTGTAGGCCTCTTATCACACGACTTAAAACTTACAAGATTTTCCTACAAAAATAAAATAAACGGTGCTAAGTAATGTTTGTAAGAAGAATTGTATATTTTTTGGAATAAGCAACAGTAACAAAATACATTAACAGGCCAGGTCTTGTGCATTATTGTAAGATTGAGGTTATATTCCTCAAATAGCTTTTATCCAGGAAAGTATTTATTAGTTTTGCCATGAAGTTACTGAAACAAATAATGTTTGTGTCGAAGACAACTTTTCTACAATCGTACAAACGGTCTTATGCTAGTGCCAGTAGAAATATTTTAAAGCTTAGTGAAAGAGGGATGTATCAGGATATGTTCCCTAATACCGCTGGGTAAGTGCTACAGTCCTTTACTTTTTTTACGAAGTAAAGAAAACGAAGCCCCGAATGGCCCTTTGAGTGGCTGTGAGAATTACTTACTTTTCCTACTCTTGTGAATCTCCCTAGAATGTGAGCAAATATCATCCTTTCTTCCATTGCCTGAAATCTGTAAACAGGGATACAGATTTTGAACAATATTGATACAGGACTGCAGGAAACACTACAATGATTTTATTATAAAGTTACAATATTTTGCACATTCTGTTCCAGATCTGAGATACTGGACTTATTGAATAAAGCCCCACAATGCGTATATGCTGGCTTTGACCCTACAGCAAACAGTCTTCATGTTGGGAACCTGCTTGTTATCATAAACCTCTTGCATTGGCAGAGAGGGGGCCACTATGTTGTTGCTTTGGTAAAGTATTGTTCTATTAAATTAACTCAACAATTCAACATTAAAACTATATTTTGTGACTGAAGATAGTAGGAGTAAGAGTAGTAGCTAGGAATGAAAGCTATTCCTGTACCATAATTACATAAACAAATAAAAAACTATTGTGTCTCGTGTAGATCTACATTCTGGCACACAAAGGGTTAATTGAGACAATACCCCTGGTATTTGCGCTGTATTTATTTATTTAACACTTCAAGCACAAAGTACAGAGGCGGACTTAATGCCATAGGCATTTTCTACCAGTCAACCTTTAGGTGATGCAGAGACAAGCAGTGGTAGGTGTCACTTCTGAAAATGAGAGAATAATTTTATTTAATACTACGAAATACTACAAGGATATATAAATACTATACATATATCAAACACTATAGATATATATCAAACACTATAGATATATATCAAACACTATAAATATATATCAAATACTATAAATATATGTTAAAATAGATGTAAATAGACATTTACACGGATATTATATACTAAAATAAAAACACAAACAATGAGGAAAACATTACCGTTGTGACGAAGCTGCCAGCTTCTTCCGAATGTACTCGCGAACTCTAATTTTAAAAGATAAACGATTGGTTGCCATCCTGATTTCTTGGGGGAGTGCATTCCACAGAGAAATAGACTGGACGAAGAATGATCGATGAATGTAGTCAGTGCGGTGAGAGGGACAGTGAAGAACACGGTTTTGCGAAGAACGCAGGCTCTTACTATGGTTGGCACAAATGTATTGTAACTAGGGGAATTTGGAGAGATAAGAAAAGAAAACAAGGTGGTTAGCGCCCTTTGCTCCCTACGCTGACGTACGCTGCTGTATGGGATGGGTGTAGGTAGACACAAAGCTCTTGTAACATGTGATCACATGCCTCCCACATTGTGCAGCTACTTCAACACCCTGTCAGTTACAGTAGGTACTCCCAAAATTCACTAGACTAGCTCAACACCCAAATACAGTACACATGCACATCAACTGTGAATCACCAATAACACATAACTGGCAAAGTCAAAAATTTACACAAACTAAAAAAAACATTTAATTTCTTAATAAATTATAAAGTAGCTAATCTAATAATTAATTTAGAATAATAACAATGTATGCTATAAATAGTTAGTTAGAGGTAATGCCATAAAATAGACATGATATTGTAGTTGGAAGGTATTTCCACATTTTAATTGAATGCTGTTGCAATTAAAATACACATAGGAGATTTCACGAAAACATGCAAATAACGCCTTTAAATTCAAAACGATAAAAAAGTGAATTTCTCTCGAAATATCAGTTAGGAGGTATTGGCACTTCACCGTCGACATACAACATTTAAATTGTTACTTTATACATTTTTTATGTTTTTTTTTACAGTTAGGAGGAGCCACAGGGTACATTGGTGACCCAAGTGGAAGGAGCACAGATCGCATTGCATTGCAAAGTGATATTATACAAGATAATATTAAATGCATCCAAAGCAACCTAGAGACAGTTTTTGAAAACCATAAGAAGTATATCTGGACGAATGATGAAAGTAAACTTAAACCTATCAAGTAATAAAAATATCACTGGCATATTATAAGTTAATCTTTGTAATTTAAACCTTATGTCAATGACGAAAAGAGTGACCTACTTTATGCTTATGATAGATCACAATAACATCTTTAAATCAAATAAAATCTTTCTCTTTCAGGGTAGTGAATAATGAGACATGGTACAGAAATATAGACTCCATACAATTTGTGAGTGAAATAGGAAGAAACTTCCGTATGGGCACAATGCTATTAAAACAGAGTGTGCAAGCCAGAATAAACTCAGAAATTGGAATGAGTTTCACTGAATTTGCATACCAGATATTCCAGTCTTATGACTGGCAGCATTTATTGAAAGAATATAACTGTAGATTTCAGGTAAAATCTCTTTAAAGGCTACATATTGTAATTATGTTAGTACATTATCGAAAATTGGTGTTGTACTTTGAATATTAACTGTTTCAGATAGGTGGAAGTGATCAAATGGGCAACATAAGTGCAGGGCATGAATTAATTAGTAGAACTTCAAAGAAAAGTGTTTATGGTTAGTCTTGACATCTTATTATATACGTAACATCACGCTTGTAATCCCCAAAGCGTTAGGCCGAGGTTCTGAATAGCAAGACACTCATAGTTCGCCAGCTATGGTTTAGTAATAAGAACCGAGCTTATTGACATCAACCGGGCACAAATCCAGATTACGTGGTTACTACTGAGACACATCCGGTAGGAAAAATGGATACTTTGCCCGACCAGGGAATCAAACCCAGAACCTCATGCTCAGTAGTTCCGCTTGCGACAACTAGACCAAAGCTGTCATTAAAATGTCATATACAATATACTGAAAGACAATTTATATCATATTTCTCTGAAAAGAGGGTAGTATGTAAATGTTACCCACACAAATGTATTTTTTTTATTATGTTACAAAAACACGACTGATGTGTTGTTTATTTGCAGGCTTAACTTTACCTCTAGTCACGACTGAAGAAGGTGACAAATTCGGAAAATCAGCAGGTAACGCCGTATGGCTAGATTCAAAGAAAACTAGTCCTTATGGTCTGTACCAGTTCTTTATCAGGACGAAAGATTCGGAAGTAGAGAAACTGCTGAAGTTGTTCACATTCTACAGTTTAGGAGAAATACAGGACATCATGTTCAAGCATAAAGAGCATCCGGAACAAAGATATCCACAGACCTGTTTGGCTGATCAGCTTACAACACTAGTACATGGAAGTAAGTACTTCATAATGGCATACAATTAACGAACCACCAGATTTAGCTAAATGTAACGGCAAAAAAATCACTTTTGATTGCCAAAATTAGTAAATGATCACCAAAATTAATCCCCATTTCAGCCAGAAATTGAACTGTTCTTGCATCCCAGTCGAGGGAGACCCGGTTGACAGAGGCCCGCTCCGCGGGGCTCCTACTTCTGAACGGTTTATAAAAAAATAACCACGAAGGGTATGCTTCTAACCTAATCTATCCGTGTCGGGGTGCCCCAAGTCGGCCTAGGCAAAACTAGTTTGTCATCAACCACCTCATTAAAATTTGGTGCTCCATTTACTAAATTTGGTGATCAATTGATATTGTTACGTCGTACCCGTACTTACCTACAGTTACGGTAGTAGGTACCTACTAGTAGGTAGGTAGGTAAAACGAGTCCCGAATGATGTAGGTACTAATTCGTAAACTACCTACAAAAGAACATAATTGTAATTTCGACCGTACGCCGAGGGCATAAAGTACCTACTTCTTTCCTTTGTACAAGTTGTGGAAGTTTCTCGAAGGACAATGGCCCACTATGGAATTGTCTAGAAGATTCTAGGAAGTCGTGGATATTTCTCGAACGTTCGATCGCCCTATAAATAGTCGACGTGTTTGCGGGAGCAGTCAGTCTGATTTTGGCTACACAACGAAGCGTATCGAAGTAAACTAGAAGTGCGATATCTAAGCGAATAGTGATCAGTAGTGTACTTGTGATTAAGTTTTAAGTGTTTTGTGATTATTAAAGTTTTTGTTGTTCAATCGGTAGTAATTAATTTATCCCATAACCAGCTCGTAACAATATTTTAGGTGATGTTAGTGGTCACAAAGTTATTTTTGGTGGTCATTATATTTTCCCCCTTCATAATTAACTCTGGATATAGAATGATCCCACAAGCGTCCCGTCGTCGCTCCTCTATAATTTCGAAGAACCATGTCCCATATCATACGATAATGTCATAATGTGGTGTCAATGGGTTCCTTTGATAGTACAAACAAAATTGGGGTGCACTGCCAAGCTGCTCCAACGCCGCACTGCATCACCTCCCTAGCGACTGCGCGTCCATTCACATTGTGGACGTCACAGCCGCGCATATCCTATGGCTTCTTTTTTTTTTTTGTTTATTTTTTGCTTAATCATGCGATCAGTCGAAAGACTATAAGCAGATTTTTTTTTATATTATCTTTCAACTGGATTAACTATATTTTATACTTTTCGTTTAATTATATATTTATTTAAATTTAATTATTAAATAATAAGATAAATAAAATAATTATTATTCAATAACAAATCTTAATAAATAAATGTTAAAATTATTTATCATTAATTTATACAAAAAAAAATTAAATTGAGAGAATTAAAAGAATTTTAAACACAAAAAAAAAAATTAGATGTGTTGTAGGATCAGTGGCGATCAGAGTTAATTCCCCATTAGGAATTTCTCTATAATTAGATATGGCCATCCAGTATATGCCGTCGTTTCAGCCTTCGCATTGCCCTCTGGTATCGTTAGTTGTAGGGCTAGTTGGTTTGGGTGATCATTCAACCTAGTTTTGTATTTGAGATTGGTATTGTTAATTTCCTCTATCACTGTGTTCATATGTAGGTTGTTGTGGATTTCAGGAATTTTTAGAAACCACGGAGTGTTGGATATATGCTTGAGGATGTAGTTTTGACATCTTTGCATTATGCTAATACTGGAGTCACAAGCTGAACCCCATAATTGAACTCCATAGGTCCATATTGGCTTCAAAATTGTCTTGTAAATTAGGAGTTTATTGTCGAGAGACAATTTGGAGTTCCGTCCAAGCATCCAATACAGTCGTTTAAGCTTCTTTGGAGAACCATTGAGGCTTCTTTAGGGCATTCACTACGAGGCAGAATTGCTGTATCATCTGCGAACGTGGCCACCGTTACTTCGACGCTCTGCGGTAGGTCGTAAGTAAATATTGTGTAGAGGACTGGGCCCAAAACTGAACCCTGTGGCACCCCAGCAAGTATTGGGTGAAAAGAGGAGGTGCATTAATCTTCTTTTATTTGAAAGATTCTATTAGCTAAGTATGATTTGATGAGAACAAAGTATGGATATGGTAGGAGTGATTTGATTTTAAATAGCAAGCCTTTATGCCATACTCGATCAAATGCCTGCTGGACATCCAGAAATACTGATGAACAGTACTCCTTCTTTTCAAGTGCATCCCGGATGATTTTGCACACTCTGTGAACCTGTTCCACTGTACCGTGCTCCTTTCTGAACCCAAATTGGTGGTCTGGTATGATGGATCTATTTAGGAGCTTTTTAGCAGTATCTTTTCGAATAGTTTTGAAGTTATTGGTAGCAGGCTAATAGGTCTATAGAAAGTTATTTCATGGCTTGGCTTTCCCGGTTTTTGTACCATTATTACCTGGGATACCTTCCACAAACTTGGGTAGTGACCAGTTCTTAAGATACCATTGAACATCATAACAAGATAGATGATAGCCTTCCTTGGTAACTCCACGAGCACCTTTTTGTCAATCATATCGAAGCCAGGCGCTTTTTTGTCTTCCATATGCTTGATCACACTCATAACTTCAAATTAGTGGTTTTGATCGGGAGATCCAACTGATAGTCTCGGATCAAGACATTCTCTACTTCTGATTCATTGATTTCTGGATCAGGTTCGTTGGGAGTAAATACCTTGGCTAGAAATTCCCGACCACATCTGCTTTTTCTTGTTTAGATTTAGCCCATCTGTTGTTTTCGAGTTTTATTGGAGGGTTTTGTTCGACCGGCCACTGATTTTATGACAAGCTCTCCAAAGTGAGTAATTGGTGGAACTGGTCGCAGATAGCGATTCCAAGTATGTTTCCATTGCAGTTTCCTCCTCTTTACTGTCGCGTCTTTTAAAGTTTTTATAAATTTATTGAAGGCAGACTTGTCAGCGGGATGCCTACTGCAATGCTAAACCCTTCAAAGTCTTCGCTTTTCTAGTATAAGGTTTTTTATTTCAGTCGATACCACGCTTTGTCTAGTTTTGTTTTGGCTTTCAGGGGTGCACCTCCAACAAGCACCTTGAAGGCCTGAATTGTAGTCGTGAAGATCTTTACAGCTTCATCAACGTCAGCCTCGGTCTTCAGGGCTATTTGAAGTTGTAATTATTGAGTCACGATGTCCCGAAATGAGTCCAAGTCTATTCGTTTATTATAGAGATTGAGTCTTTTCTCTCTGTTCAGAATCATTGTTCTAACAGTCAAGATTACTGGGATGTGATTAGAGGAGCCATCCAAACACGAGTCAATCCCGAAGAACATCCACGACATCCCCTAAGTGATAAAGAAATCCAAGACATTTGGTAGCCTATTTGGATCCGTAGGCCAGTGTGTCGGTTCCGGAGTGGATAAAGTAGTGAGAAGATTTTTATCGATACACTTTTTTAACTCTCTTCCTCGAGTGGTCACCAATCTAGAACCCCAGTGGAGATGCTTTGAATTCCAATCTCCTCCAGATATGATCTTATCCTATGCTTAAGAGGGCAGTATAACGGCTGACGGCTGAATCACCATTTTTATCAGAGACAGCAACAGATGTGACCTGGATATGGTCTTTGCTGAATTTTGGCAGCACATGATGCTCTATAGTTGATTTTATAATAATTGCAGTACCTCCATGAGCCGTTCTATCCGGGTGATTTGTGGAATAGATATTGAATCTTCTTATTCATACCAGGCTGTTATTAACAAAATGAGTTTCAGCTATTAGTAGTATGTCTAGTTGATGAATATGAAGTAGGGTTTCTACTTCATGTGTGTTGGGAGCAAGTCCATTAATGTTCCAAGTGGCTATCTTTAGGGTTGCCATTTAACCCAACTTGGAGATTAATGACGTTATAAGTTGGAGTAACTCATTTGTTGTAGGACAAGATCAATTTTTTCAGACTGTTTAGAGAATATGTGCTCGATCATTTTAAAAGAGTTGGGTTGTAAATCCACGTTTGGTTGTGCTGAGTTAGAATCAAGACTATTTTTAGCCTGAGAGTAGGAATTTTTCGTGGCATTTTCAGGTTAGGGGGATTTTTTTTCGGATGGGAAATCATCAAATGACGTCTCCCGCTCTGGGCGGAACAGGAGGGAGTGTCAGACTTTTACTGACTAAAACCCATCCATGTTCCTTCATCGCCCTTTGTGTTCCGGGGTCACGGTATCTCTTTCGAACAGTCCCGCAACCCCGGCAGGCATCGGTCCTTGCGGACCCCTTCCTATTGCTGACTCTCTTTGAGGCGCGCGTGGAACACGAACGCGCCGTCGACACGACCTGTCGTCATGAGACGGACGGACGGCGAGCTAGCCCATAGCCCACCGTCCACAGGCCCGCGCCTACGGTGGCCGGGGGCCACGTGGTGGCCCGGGGCGTCTCCCGCGGCGGCCGGGACGCTGTGAGGTTCTCTCCCTCTCACGTTCCGCCACCTCCTTCTCTAGCATTACTGCTTCGCAGAAGGAGGTGACGGCGTCCCATTCCGTCTTGCTCCGGACCATGGCTTGCACCAGGGCCGGACGCGAGAGGTCGCCGCCGCCAATCGCCGCTTCGAGGACACGGCGGTGCTCCGCCCACGCGGGGCACACCTCCACCGTGTGCTCCACCGTGTCCTCCGGTCGATCCTCGCAATGGAAACACCCGGGCGTTTCCTCCCGCCCGATTCGGTGCAGGAACCTCCCGAAAACACCGTGTCCGGTGAGGACCTGCGTCAGGCGGAAGGTGAGGACGCCGTGGCGTCTCTCCAGCCACAGGTTAAGGGGGTAGGGCTGTATTTCCTTCAGCTATATGCGGCGCTTGATTTGTGGATTTAAAGTTTGTTTTGCAGTTTTCCAAGCAAGTATCTCCGTATACATTTCACATTTATAGTTGGCCGGATGCGACCCCAAGCACAGGGCACAAGTCGCAGGCGTATTTCGATCCACTTTCGGGCATTCTGAAGTTTTGTGAGCTTCGGCGCATTTGACACTACGGTACGGTTTCATACAGTAGTTTTTGGTGTGTCCATATTGTTGGCATCTTTGGCACTGCACAACTGTATTTCTTTTCCGTGGATCTTCTATGGTGACTATTTGGTGGTAAATCACCTTGATATCCTTCACTACTTTGTTATTGGGCCCTGATGAGACGTTCACAAAGAATGTAGAAGTGGGTTTTTTGTCCCGTCCATACCTGGCATTTATTATTTTACCATCTATAGTATTACCCGTTTCCTATATGGCTTCTTTTATAGAGCTAAGCGGGGTTGTGTGGTGCAAGTTCCTAATGACTAGTCTATAGGGCCTTCTGTCCTTTCGATTAAAAGTATGCCCAATCAATCCCTTTTCACGAATAGTTGATATCACTTTTTTATAAACTTCAATATTAGCAGTAGTGATTTTGAGTTGATTCTTGTTGATATTTTTGTATGTAAATTTACTTTTTTCCGCGGATCATTCAATAAGTTCTGTCAGCTTGGTTAAGTCCTCTATGCCATATAAGATAATGGGTGGAGGTTTATTAGGCTTTTTTCTTTGTAGTGGTTGTTCTGCTTCTTCAGTTAAGGGTTCTTACAGACGAGCGGCACGTTGCCAATATCAGATATACTGCAGCCGTCGCCACCTGTCTACGGCTGCCATCGATGCGCCGGGCGGCAGCCGCCGAAGCGTCGACGACTGCCTTTGTTGTCTCTAAGAACCCTAAGTCAACTGTCAATCCACTGAATCGGTTTGTAATTTGTATCTGGTCTGGCGAAGGAGATCTTGATTCTGAGACCTTTCTTCTCTTTGGATTTATTATTGAGGGAACTCTTTTCCAAGGGGGAGGTTTAGCAATGTTTGACTCTGTGGATTCACTTTGTCCGAAGATTCAGTTTCCATGGCATTTGAGTTTGTTCTAGGTGTAGAATCACTTGGTAGGCTTGTCATTGAAGCACTCCTTGGTCTTCTGACGAATAGGCTTGGATGGAAGGCTTGCTGAACGAATTTTTTGTTATATTTTTCAAATGTTGGCGAAATTATGCCCCTTCCCAGATACAATGGGGCAGCCTGAGTTAACTCAGAGAGGGATTCTCCGGTTGTTGGGCCGGTACCCTCCTGGGGTGGATTAGTTTGTAACTCCGCTTCCATGTTTCTTTCACCTTCTTCTATAACTCCAGACATTTTAAGGGTTATTTAGACCCTAAGGCTCGCTTTAGCCAATGCTCAGTCGCCAGAGCCTCGTCTGTTGTCTGGCAATGGGCAATCCGGAAACCATTTGGTCTCCGCCGCCATCCGGCGCATGCAGGTAAGGTTGACTTTTGGGCTGGACGAGGTGTTTTGTCAATTCTCCTCTTACCCCCAAATGGCTTCAATGAATGAAGAAAAAGGGCGGGCGTTTCTAATGAAATTATACAGTTTTAATTTGTGATGTCAAGCGACACCAGCACACGATTGCTTTCCTAAATCATACTCAATGCTTACTAATTTAAAACTTATTATTTACAGAGGAAGGATTAGAGCGAGCAATGAAAGCCACAGAGGCAATATACAGTAAAGACGTGACGTCTCTTGTCGCACTCAGTAGCACAGAGTTGGAACAAATATTCGAGAATGCGACTGTGACAAACTTGTTGCTATCACCCGGAATCACTGTATTGGAACTCGGCCTGAAAGCCAAATGTTTCCCCACTGAGAGTAAGTAATTCATTCGAATGGTAAGAATGTATAGTTCACTGTTTCCTTATTCCTACCCATTTACAAACCATCATCTTTCCTCACCAGATGACGCAATGAGGATCATTCAAGCCGGTGGGTTCTACATCAACCATCAGAAAATAAAGAAGATTGACGAAGTAATCACACAGTCTGCGCACATACTGCCCAACTTACTATCACTTGTTAGGGTCGGCAAACGTAACTACTACATTGTAAAATGGCAAACTTAATAAAGAGATATTTTATTGAAACATTCGTTTTATTTCGATTTAGGGTTAGCGCTCATTTTTCCGATTCATTTTTCAGTAGTCTCAGATAATGCTCTGCTCTTGGTGCGCACTTTAAAGAATCTGCGGGTTAGGGGTTTAGAAAGTATTGATGATGATGCCATCTAGCCGATTTCGGCCACAGCGACGGTGTCGAGAGCTTTAGTGTGCTGCTCATTTATGTGCTCTAAAGTGGCTAGCATATCCAACTTTGGCAGAAAAATCCGAGCACAAAGCGGACATGAATGTTTGGTATAGAGGCCTACTTGATGAGACATCAGTTAGAAAATATTAGGTTTGTAATTAAGTAAAAAGCACATGTAATGTTTGGGCTATTTTATTAATACTTACAACAGAAGCTGGTATACTTGAAGTATATTATAATAAAATGCATATCACATAAGATTGTAAACACTACATAACATACTTACAGCTAAAATAATAGTCATTGAAACAGCATTGCGTAGATAACTAACTAATGCATTGACAAGTCGGGACGGCATACTGCCATTGGACACATTCAGTTGGCCAACGCCGGATCTTTATAAATACAATTAATTTACTCTGAATACAAAAAATAAAGTCTATGTTTAGCAGCCAATTAGTCGAATATGCGTCTCAATGGCTAGCAAATAAAATGACTGCCGGCGCTGGCCAAATGTCTGCTGGTCAATGGCGACACACCGCCACAATATCTTAAAATATGGCTGTTCGTTACATTAACATTTGTGCATTCTCCCGCCTGCGTCACCCACCGGGAGTGGTGAATATATTTTTCTAATATCACAAGTATTAATTGCAACATTCACACATTGTACAAACTAGTTTACAACGTTCCATTATTTTAATAAAATTAGTTTGCATAAAAAAGCTACATAGACAATCTAACCGATATGTCTTTTTGGAATAATATTCCAGGGGTCAATTATTAATCGTCAGACCTACGTATATTACGCAAAAGCTGTAATTTCTATTTTGGTAATAGATAATATTATTCAAATTATCACGTGTTATCTTATTATTAATGCTACACTTTTACAAAAATAAATACATAATACTCATTTGATGCAAAGAAAAACGATTCTCAAATACCTTTTTCTACGCGACCGAGACTCGGTTTAGCAGAAAATAAGAGCGAACATCAGTCTCGTTGCGACTTCATAATTCACGACAGCGGGAACTAGAACAACTGTGATAGACCCCGATCGTGACACACCGCTGGCGTGCCCGTCGACGTCGACGCGGCCAGCTAGCGTCTGCGCTTCAACCTCGGCATGGGCACGGGGCTGAACGGCGTCGGCTAAAGATCCGTACTCTCCCGCAGTGGTTGCACCGCCTGGCCGGACTGGGGCACAGGCGCGGGCGCCACCGGGTCGGGGAGAGGTACTGCGGCCTGCGTCACCACGGGCGCCGGCGCAGACACCGGCGGCGGCGGCGCGGGCACCAGCGGGCGCGGCGGCCGGGCGGGCTGCGGCCGCGGCGACGGGCACTCCGTGATGTCGCCCTCCGACTGCGACAGCTGCCGGCTCGCCACGCATAGACTGCGCGGCTCCTCCAGGTCCCCGTCTCGGCCACCAGAACTGTGCGTACGCTGCACGGTCGCTCGCGGTACTTCCTCGCCCTCTTTCTCGACCGCTACCGCGCTCGCTCCCACTTGGATGACCGTGGGGTGTTGTTTGTCGACGGTGTAGATGTGAGTGCGTTCCAGAACCGTCGGCGAGCCGTCCGGGGCGTCAGTGAGGGAGGAGCGCGGCGCTCGGAAGCTCTGCGGGCGTAGCGTGGCGGGGCGCTCGGGCACGGCGGGCTTGTGGCGCAGCGTGACGTCGGCGTCGTCCGGCGGCGCGGGCACGATGGTGCGCGGCGCGGCCACGGGCCGGGGCGGCGGCTGGCCGGCCGGCTTGGGCGCGGGCGAAAGGCGCACGGGCGTCGCCTTGTCCGCTGCGTACGTGCGCTCGGCTCCCAGCGACGCAGGACCGCTGTACGCGTCGCCGACCACTTTCATCCTGCTCACGACGCCCGTCTGTGCGGTCACATTTTTCACGACTAGTGTGGTTTCTTTTCCGTCGGGCGACTTCAGTATGTCGAGCTTGTCCTTGTCCAGCTCGAGGCTCTGGCGGCGTGTGTCGACGAGGTTCTCGCGACTGCCGCAGCGCGCCGCCTCTTCCTTCATGGCCCGGCTCTGTCTGTACGTGCTGCGGTTGATGGTTTGAACGCCGCTGATCACTTTCCCGGTGTCTGCAGATATCACAGGTCTGGGAGGCTTCGCAGGCTTGTCGATGTCAGCCTTCGCTGCAGTCGCCTGTTCTCTCACAACTTCTGGCGCCGGTTGGGGCTGTGGTTGTAGTTGCGGTTGCGGCTGGGGCTCTACTTTCTTATTTTTATCTAGAGTAAAGTTAGGCGGCACTGGAGCAAGAGGTTTATTTTTTCGCCTCAATATTGGCTTTGGACTTCCGTGTGGGGGACTAGAATGATCAGACAATGAGCTGTTAGATTGAGCTTTTTTGATATCGTTCTCAAGCAATATTAAACTAGTGTCGTGACTGTTGCTCCTGGAGTGACGACCGCCGTCCGTCAGTTTACTCAGACTTTGGTGGTTGTAGTCAAACATGGACTTGCTCATGCTGCTGTAGTCACCATTCGCCGGCTCGTGGCTCAGCGCAGCCGTTTGGTTGTAGCCGTGGACGAAGTTAGGCGAGAACCCGTACTCGCACTGATCTGGAAGTAGATCCTCTTTGGTGAATGAAATGAAAAAGTTGACGTCGTCTTTATAGAACCAGTCGGCGTGCTTGATGAGCAGCTCCACGATGCAGTTGACGGCGGTAGTGATGTTCATGTCAAAAGTGCTGTCGTCGGCCGCCCACAGCAGATTAGGCGCGATCACGATGGCGAGGTTCGAGGGCGTCATTTTGTTTGTACTTTGGTTCTGTGTCAAAGTAGACAAAAATTTGATAAGATACCTAAGATTTTGGAAGTTAGCCTCGGGCAGTAAGTGTATGGCTTCCCAGAGAGCGTTTAGTCGAGTTTGTTCCGAGGGCTGTCGGGACGCGTTCACGAAGTTTTCGTAGAGGCGGTACGTTAGGAGGGGTTCGGGCAGTTCCCTGAGGTAGCACTTGAGGACCGAGGCTACCACATGCATGTCTCTGTAGTCTCTGGGCAGCGGCACAGTGAACAGGCCCGCGTCTAGAGATAGTTTCATTCTGCGCACTTTCGATGTACCTGGAAGAGACGGACATTAGTCATTACTGGCTTTGTTATGATAACATCATTGAAGCAATCCGTGTTCCAATAATAGACATCTGTTATGAGAGCATGACTGGTATTTTGCAAGCAATATTACAGAATCAATGAACGACAGCAATGATCACGCTTGAATGGTGATTTGCATATGATATTGAGCTTTTCCCTCGATCGAAATAAACGATTGAATAATATGAGATTTGTGTTCTGCTATTTCCTTCGTATTTCAAATGAAATTATCTTGAATAAGTTAGTTACTACATTAATTTGCCTAAACAATTTGACCTAATGTATCAAGTCTACTAAGTCAATCTATCGAAAGTTACAGCAATTAATTTAAGTTTAATTCCTATATCGTTCCGCTAGGTGGCTTAATATGTTGCTAATTGTACCTGACAGGGTACAGTTTTGTTTATTAATAATTTAATAAGTAAAACTAACAATATATTTATTTATTTTAATTTCCTTATTACTCACCGCCAGCAATCCTGAACAGTCCCTCCTCATTTAGCGCCAGTTCGTGTAGCGTGCACACACACAGCTCCATCGGGAACGCTATAGTGCGCTGCGTCACCCTCAGGTGCTCTTCTAGAGGATAGCCGAACACCGGCTTCACGGAACTGTCGTCTGAAACAGAAGGGTTTGTTACTATTACTATTTTTATCGTTACAAGTGATGTTATCGAGGCGGATTGGCCAAACCAGTGTTTAGTTTTGTCCAGTTCAGTGTTGAGTTTTAAAAGGCAACGTAGACAAACTACGTCCTTTTTTTGGGTCAGCAAATTCGATTCGGCAGAAGAACTAAGTCGAAATAGTCGCTATAAATATTCAGCTTTCATTCGGCTCATGTCGATTGGCAAACCGCTCAGCATATAAGTTTGATAAATCATATTCGGATTGCCTCGGCACAAATCGAGTTCACTCGAGCGGCTTTTTCCCGAACGAATATCAACAGACGCGTATTGCGTAGCACACCTTTAAGGCTGATGCTCCAGGGTAGCCCGCGAAATTCAAATTTTATTACGTTTTTTGCAATTTGCAGGCCAGTGCGAGGTTGTATGTTGATTCAGTTCATAAAGGTCTAGCACTGAATTCGACCTTGAAAAAGTCGTTCCTAGACCTTTATGAAATTAGAGGATTGTATTGATAATTTTGATGACTATAATTCTGTAACTACATACGTCTTACAGTTGCGAACAATATTTTAATCAACATACAACCTAGCACTGGTCTTCAAATTGCCAAAAACGTAAGAAAATTTGATATTCGCGAGCTACCCTGACGCTTTCACCTTAAGGTGAGGCATGGGGGCTGAACAGAAGTAAGCAGTGTCATAGCAATCCAAATTCGGGATAACTTCATTAATATGGAATTCCAAGATGTATTCTGTACTGTCTGTTTGGAATTCTAATCAATATTTTTATTTCAGTCAATGTCAACGAAAGTCTTTCTATAGACTCAGTCTATTCGGAATGATGGAGTATTGCATGAAAAAATTATGGAAAAAGGAACAAACAGGAAATATGTGAGATATTTATGGTATAATAAAACTGATTTAAATATATAATTTTCAGCCTTTTTAATGGAGGAAGGAAAACACGGCTCTCGGTGATATCGAAATAATATATACTGGTACTTAGGTTTTAATATCAGTTCCGAAGTATGTTTTATTATAGCTCTACTTTAGGGAAAAATAAAATCATTACGACCATAATTTGATTGATAGGCGTCGGGAACTTCAGTTGTTGAGTTAATTGTCCGATTGGAATTATAAAATCGAATTGAATTAAAATAATTGTGTATACTTTATTTGTGTTTCATTTCTTGCCCTTTTCAAGCATCCAATAACTCCCTTCGACACGGAATCGCCTCAAGCCTGTTAGAAAGAACTAATCTCTATAACTCAAGACAATAAAACGAATAGTCGGCCGTTCAGCCGCCGCAGTGTCAAGTCACGTCAGCTGACCCGAAACGAGATGAATTATGTATTTTGAGGTAGGGCGTGATGAGAGAATGCTAAAACTATACTTGAAAAGGTTTTCCTTTCCTTTTCAAGTAAGTAGTCTAACCCGAAGGGGCAGGGGCCATCATTTATTTTACAAAAAGGGCCAAACCATATCAACGGGCTGTTCAGCAACATGATTTTTATCTCAAAATACGGGCCATGAACCGTGGAAGAAAAAAACGTGTTGCGCCGACCCCAAGTAACGCGGGACGAGGGTTGGAAGATGATGTTAAGGGGCCTGAACCAAAACGACTTTAATAGCATAACTACTCATTCCGAATTGCTGCATCCGGTTAGACTGGAAGCTGACCCCAAAATAGTTGGGAAAAGGCTAAGCAGATAATGATGACAAAAAAAAGTGATGATAAATAGTAAAAACTTTGAAGAAAAACAAACGATATCAAACAATTGTTATGAATGTTCAAACTCGGGACAAATATAACATCAACACCTGCATGAATAGGTACAATGCTGTCGCTAAATTGGTATAGTCCAGTCCATCGCCAACGGCGGAAGTATTATGTCGATGTATGTAGGTACCTACGTGTCGACGACGGATGTGTACATGTACATTACACTGATGCAAAGGAAGCATACATAATTTATTGAATGAAGATTTGGACACATTCAAATGCTTGGCTGCTTTGAATATTTGATTTGATGTTGTGGCTTCTGTTTCTTTTAATTTAACTGGTAGAAGCTGGATGAGAGTAGCCGAATGTTAAGATAAATGACGTGTAGAGATACGTATGTATGTCCTTGGATGGCATGCGATTGGTGAAAATTATCCAGTAGGGGCAGTAGGTAGTGAATAAGTCGATCATGGTGATAAAATATGACATGTATCATCATCAATACTTACTCATTTAATATGTCATGTGAACAATACCTACATATAGTTGTGATTCATAAACAAACATTAATTTTAACCCATCTGATAATTAGGTACTGTATTTTAGTTTAACAGCTAAACATCCTGTTACAGCACATAAATAAAATTACAATCATTTCATGATATCAGCATCAGCTAACAACCAAATGCAAACTAGGTATCACAGGACAATTTTTAATATTTCCTTTAGGCTATGCCTAACAGAGTGCCAACGTCCGTATCATTGTATGGAAATGATTATTGAATAATTATAAGAGGATGTTGATAAAACAATTTGCAAAGACATCTAATTATAGAACTAACAGACAATCTACTGTTATATTAACTAACGATGGATAGTCTATCATAATCACTTTCTTGAATAGTGTTTACATGTCGTAAACAAACTGTTCTTATTATTGAAAGAAACTATTTAAGCTTCTAAGTAATTATATTTTAAGCACACATAATTAATTAAGGATACAAAAAGACAAAATTTAAATTATAGAACAAAATAAAGGTAAGTACAAATGTATTAAAAAAAAATTAAATGCAAGAAACTATCATTATAATTATTTATAATACTTGGTTATGTTGATGTTCACACACACATACTTTATTTATAACCAAGCTTCATAATGGAGACTGAATCCAAAACAACAATTAAGAGTGACAGTTGTGCTAACCACAATTAAACAGAAGTGTGACTATTACCCAATTCAATATACTTACTAATGAATCGCTCTAGCTCCGGGACTGTATCTTGTAGGGAATGTAATGCAGACTCATGGTAAGCTCTCTGTAGTTTGACATACTGTAGTAGAGTGTGTGCTAGTTGGGCTTCCTTCGCGACAAGCGCAAACATATCAGCAGCCAGGGCATCCCTTGCAGCCTCCACCCGTATTCCGACATCCTCCAATTCCTCTTTTGCAGCATTCAATTTTGTTGGATTCTCCTCTTTTTGACGCTCTAAATGCTATAGAAAAAAAAACAAGTTGACACTTCATATGCAATCTTATCTTGTGTGTCCACATTGATATTGCTAAATCCAAATGACATATCTAATCAAATTAAATAACAGTAAATCTAAATTTGAACCAATTTGGCATGCACAAATAGAAGTATCGAGGATAACTAATATCAAAAATCATTTTATCATATACTATTACGTAGAGTGTTGGCCCCATAGAAGTATGAATTAACACTTCTTGAATGTCAAGAGTAACAACAGGCAGCCACGAAAACAATTCTATTTCACTTCCTAGTGCTGTTAACCAAGTTAAGTTTAGAAAAAAAAGGGCTTTGTTACAATTTTAGTGTACAGACCAGCACATCAAGCCTATGAACCTAATGCTTTAGTGATAAAGTTGAAAATCTATTAAAGAAATTTGACAGATTGTAGTGGCTTGATGTGTTGGGGTCTGTACAATAAAGTTTATTCTATCTTTAAAAGCTTAGCTTCACAATCAAAGAGAAGACTGCGATGTGACACATGTAACACAAGAACCTTTTACTACAAGATAGTTGCTCTAACATCTGTATACACTAATACTTGTGGTATACACTGGTTAAAAACTATCATCAAAAATATCAGTCAGTATGCACAAGTTATTTTTCATAATCAGTGTGTTTGTGTCTGTTTAATAAGTTAGCCATTCAGAATCTATATTCTTAATGGCTAAATACACAGAACTATATAAGTTATCTCAAATAATCAGATTAGTTTGACATCGGATAGCTTTCAAATATCATAACATGGTTTAAAGGTTTTATTTATATGACGCACATATCTGTTAGAACCAGATAAAGAGATATTTAGCAAGAATTGATCTCAAAATTCGATGTTTAGATAACTTTTGATAAGTGGGATGAGTATAAGATTGTAACTCACATGATATCTGCTGGCCGCACTATCCTTTTCGCTCATGAGCCTGCTGAGCTGTTTCTTAGCTTTCATTATGGCCGGTAGGTCTTGATCACTTATAGTAGTTAATGGAGCACATACTAACTGCTCTACCTTTAGTTCGTGCTCCGCTATCTCATTAGCCAGAAATTTTTCAGTTTTACCTAGTTGTAAAGAAATCACTTACAATATTTTTGTATACAACACATTTTAATTAAAGAGAGATTTGTTCCTTTTATATTAATGGTACAGGATAAATTTAACACTTACCACATTCAAATAAAATATATTTTAAAATGCTATCATCATCATCAAAGTTGCTGGCTTCACACATAGACAACCCAAGGAGGTATTCAGGTAGTTTCTTAAGTCTTTTCTCTCTAGCTGCAGGGTCTTGGCCCTGCGTACTACCAGCCCCTGTTGACAGGCGTTTGCTGACCAATTGCAAGGCATTTCTGAGGTGCTCTACCTTCCTGTCTGCTGTTTGTAACTCATCTGTTAATCCTTCTGCTTTTCCTGACCTGCGAATATCAATTTTAATCACCTTATGTTGATAAAACTCGGACCTTATTTAAATTAGAAGATATTATGAATAAATGTGAATACTTTTTTCTCATGGCACTAGCTTCTACATAGGTTCTAATGTTACTGATACAGGTAAAAAGATTATAATAACAACGAGCCAAACCCACAAAGAAGTGAGTCTTATCTGATAGCTAAGATAATGCTAAGTAGTTGGGTATACCTTGAAAACGTTTGGTCGGCGAGTTGCTTAACCCTATAGAACTGTTTCTTCATTGTCACTAATCAATTTCAATGAAATTATTTTTAAGTTACAAGGTCATTGGACCCAATAGCAAAATAATAAAACGATCAAGATTTCGCTAAAACGAACGTAATGTCAGAACGTCAATGAGATCATCCTCATCAAAGAATATTGCAGTCGAGCTGTACGAAAATTAACTACACAAAACTTCCATGAAGGCACTACATTTCCATTATTCACTTAAAACACTAATATTAGCTTATTTATTTGTAGTTTTACTTAGAAAGATTCAGCAATAAAATACACTCGATGAATCAGAAAAATAAAGTAAGCACAGATAATTTATCAAAACGTTAATTTGTTTATGTAATCTGTGCATGCTAACAAAACGCGATGATGTCATTGAAGTCGAACAAAACGTTACATGGCATCAGCCGAGGTCAGGCATGTGGTGGTGGCACTTGAGGGACGGAGTGGCGCGGCCGCGGGCGTTGTGAGCCACTTTGGGAGGGGCGTAACTACTGCCGTATCAGCCGTATCAATGATACGAGGCCCCCGATTAGCTAGGGCCCCTGATGAGGAAAAATATCACAAAATCTTTTCCCAGCCTCAAATATTCTTCTTGATAAAATGAAAATATAACATATCGCGGTCCCGAAAGCTCCAATTTTTCGAGCTCGCTTCGCTCGCTCTTTGATAAAGGCTTTGCCTGTCGTGGTCCAGAAAGCACCTATTTTTCAAAGAAAACTTAAACCCGCTGTAACTTTCTAACTCTTCATTAGTCATAACCTATGCTAGACAGTACACAGAGGTCACAGTTACACATTTTTTTGTCTCACTTTGTTCGCTCACACATTATCATAATAAAATGAATGACAGCTAAATCGATGCAACTCAGGGTGCTATTTTCTTAGTATTGCAAAAATAATTTGTGATTTTCTCTATTAAAGGGCTGCCAAAAAAAATTGATACAGGGCCCTACTAGGACTAGCTACGCCACTGTACTTTGGGCACTAATGCATTTATCTGACATAGTGTGGTCTGAGCCTTATTTAAGTCAACGAACTTTTGCTAATAAATGAAATGGTATAAACTTTTCATAACCGGTTGCAAGACAACCACTCAAACCGATTCTGAAAGAAAATGTACGAAATATCTATCAGTGTCCAGTATCGCAGCCGGTTCGCAATGTGTCCGTCTGTAAGGGATCACATTTATACCGGGAACTCAAATTCTCCATATATAGGCCTCACATTAATAAATCCTCCAAAATTATGCGTAACTCTAAATTCGTAATTTAATTCTTAGTACAACCCTTTAACAAACTGGGATCTTGGTTGGATTGATTGGTATGGTTTGGGCAGTACTATGGCGGCCCAAACCTTCCATATGAAGACATCATTGTTGTGATGTTGCTCGTGTATGATATAAAGGTGGCCCTGCCACAGCTAGTGGGTTTATGTCACGCAAGCTGGTAAATCTTATTATCGAGCCAAAGAAACAGGCACAAAACCCAATAAATGGATGGGACGCCGAAAGTGCTTACATGCCTTTAGATTTAGGCCGCATTCCGAATTACGCTGTAAACGATTTGAGAGTCCATAAACCCGTTCCGAATTACCGTGGGCGCGATATCGATGTCCCTTGAATCGTCATAGATGACGTCATGACATGCGCCATCTTTCGATTACACCGACCATGCCCCAAATAAATATCACCGTGAGCGCCAATGATATTCTATTAAACAGATATGTTGTGAGCGCGCAATCGTGAAGACTCGAAAACGGGCCAATTGGCTCGTTTTGCCTTTATTGTGCGTCACTGCGTGTATGTGAGCTGGCTCTGCCCCGCGGAACACTTTTTTCGGTGGATTTCTAGGTGTTTATCATATCTGTTTATTAGAATATCATTTGTGAGCGCCGTCAAAAATGGCAGTTGTGTTGTTTTGTTTCGAACTTAGGAGTAGCATTCTAACTATACATTATATTTAATTAGCGTTGCCTAACAATAATTTGCAATGAGAGGTTTTCTTTTTGAGGGATTAAAAAAAAATAGTTTCCAAGAACTCTCTAGATGGCATTGAACTGACTACGTTACTTGGTGCCAAAGCCAAAACACTTGAAAAAAAAAACATTGCGTCACGTCACATACGCTCGTTGAATCACACTTTCGTTTGCTTGCTTCCGAATATAACGTGTAGTCGATGCAATTAGACAATAAGGTGGAACGAAGTTTATAGTGGTCGGATTTTCTTGGGACTTTTTTTATTGAGTTCCTAGAGAGTAGAGAAGGTAGTTAAAAATAAATTTCACCGTCCACAACTTTTTTTTTAATATCCTTTGAATTTTTTTTTTTCATGTATGTATAACTTCAATTTCGACGAATTCGTATTGTAGCGTAATAGTGTGACCAACGTGCATCCATTAAACGCTAATTTGATCTGTTTCTTTATTCTTGGTTGTCAATGTAATGTATATTTAGTAGCTGAAAATCTGGATAGGGGCAGTAAATGTCTGACTTTGTTTCTGGACCTAAAAAAGGCGTTTGACACCGTGTCTATTCCCATCCTAATAAACAAATTGGAAACGGCTGGGGTAAGAGGAATCCCGCTCAAACTTTTTCGAGACTATCATTCAAACAGGAAGCAGAGGGTTAAAGTGGGAGAACATGTAAGTCTCGACGCGGATGTCACTTTCGGAGTCCCCCAGGGAAGTGTGCTAGGGCCTACGCTTTTCCTGCTCTATATCAATGACATCTGCAATCTCAAAATCAACAATGCAAAAGTATTTTCTTATGCCGACGACACTGCTGTCGTCTTTACTGGGAATACCTGGCGTGAAGTTGCCTTAAATGCTGAAGCTGGTATAACCAAAATAGCTAGATGGCTCATAACTAACCTACTTCCATTAAACACAGCTAAAACAAATTACATATGCTTTAGTATTTCAAATCGTACACAACCAAGTGCAGATTTCCGTATAAGAGTGCATACATGTGATGATGCACATAATTGTTTATGTCCAACACTTGACAGAGTATCGCAGACGAAATATTTGGGTATTGTTGTTGACCATAGATTATCGTGGTATCCCCAGCTTGAACAAGTTACAAATAGGATTAGAAAACTGAGCTGGATCTTCAAAACTCTGAGGCATATTGTACCAAAAAATGCTCCTACAAACACAAAAACCCCCAGACATCTCCTCAACGAAATATACTTGGCTTTGGTATAATCTGTTCTAGTGTACTGCATCCCCATATGGGGAGGAGCGGCTAAGACTAAATTTATTAATCTTGAGCGGGCACAACGTGCTCTGATTAAACTAATGTATCTTAAGAGGATTAGATATCCTACCCAAAGTCTTTTCCAAATTAGCGAGTTACTCTCGGCGAGAAAACTATACATAGTCAAAACTATTCTAAAGTTACATAAAACCCTACCTTATGTCCCTGGCCAAACCTCGAAAAGAAGAAAAGACATAATAGCAGTAGTTCCCCAGACGAAAACCAAGTTCGCCGGCATACAATATAAAAAACGCTCAGCTCAGCTGTACAATAGATTTAATAGAGAGATTTATGTACATAACAAGAAACAACATGAATGTAAAAAAATACTAACTAGTTGGATTAAACCACTTACCTACGAAAACACGGAGGCATTGCTAAAATAAAATGCAAACCGAGAACATTTTCTATCCCACACACTCACGCAGTCATAAGCACACCAAACACACCCTTTCACAGACCCACGCTTATATTCTCAACACTCACTCATCCATTCTCCCTACACAACATAACCCCTCCCCCATACAGGATTACATCATACATACAGGATCACATCATACATACAGGATCACATCATATACTCGCTCACACACCCCTCCCCATACACTCACTCACACTAAACCATTCCCCACAGTGTCAAGCACATTTACTTTCTCACTTTTAGTTTTTTATATCTTAATTTTGTAATTTTCATTGTGTATTTTTCTAATGTATTTTTTCTGTAGTTATTGTTTAAAAAAAAAAAAAAAAAAAACAAGTTTGCTAATGTTTTAATTTATGTTATGGAAGAGTGGAGTTTCCTGACACAGGCTTTAGACGCCTAAAAGGAAACTCCAACCACTAGTGTGTAAGAAAAACTTGGCAAAAACAATAAATATTTTTTCATTTTTCATATTTCAAGTATCTTTTGAAATTACCCTATTTTCAGCAATTATTTCTAAAACATCGAATTTGAATACTAAAATTTCTTTTGAAATTGGTAACTGAAGCTTTTTCAGAGATAACTGGACCAGAAAGTATTAATGAACACCACTTTTATGAGTGTAGTGACTTAAAATTAATTCGGAAATGTGGAAATTATTGTCTAAATCCTCATTTTATGAGCATTCTATGAGGTATAATTACTAGAAAAATATTTAAGGATACTTGTTAAATATTGGTTACTGCTGAAAAAGTAAAACATGACAAAAGGCCTCTATCGCTAAGAAGTGGGAGTGGTATCGGTATTGGTATTGATATTAACTTGTGCGCAGAGACCTAAGCTTGCAACTTATCTTAGATAGAAATCGTGAGAAATGGTTACGTTATAATTACGATAATTTTAGTAAATTTACCAGCGGCCCCATTCCACCTTCGTCAGCAATAAACAACATTTATCGAGTACCACCAATTTTTTTTTTAAGTTTTTGTTATTAGTGGATAGCAGATATAGTAAGGATATTTTCAGGATAATATTTACGTTGACTGTCATAGAAATATTTGGAGAAAAATGGCCTTCTTTAACTTTTATATAGACGATTTCCTCATAAGTAATTGTGAATACATTTTTAGTCACTTCACTCGTAAACATAGTTTTCTTGAATATTTTTACATCCAATTATCTGTGAAAAAGTATCAGTTACCAATTTTGAAAGAAATCTTGGTCTTAAATTTCGGAGTTTCAAAAATAATTGCAGAAAATAGGAAATTTTCAAAAAATACTTGAAATATTGCATTACATCGACAACAATTAAGAAAGAAACAGACCAAATTAGCATTTAATGGATGCACGTAGGTCACACTATTACGCTACAATATTAATTCGTCGAATTTGAAGTTAGTCATATACGAAACAAAAATATTCCAAAGAAAATAATAAAAAAAAAAAAGTCTCGAGCGTCCCAATTTTTTTTTTTAATTTATTCTCCACTTCTCTAGGAACTCAATAAAAAAAGTCCCATGAAAATCCGACCACTATAAACTTCGTTACACCTTTGAAGTATTTTTTGTCTCAGACAAAGCGCAAGAAATCTAGTAGCCGAGTCAATCAGTTTATTTTTTACGTTCCGTTCCTTGCAGTAACGTACCAAGTTCAGCGCCATCTATCCAGCGACTAGGGAAGAGCTAAAAAGAAAATCCCTCATTCGTGGTTATTTTTTTACGGGGTAAATCTTTGCCAGGAGTAAAGTACGCTACTATAGACACTTCGACGTCATCCTTTTCATCACTGGACGAAACGTCGTTCTCTATCTCAAAATCTGAAATAACAGAGTCGATAGAGTCAACCAAATTAACTTTTTTTTTTTTTTCGGATGGGAATTCATCAAATAACTCCTACCGCTCTGGGCGGAGCAGGAGGGAGTGTCAGACTTTTACTGACTAAAACCCATCCATATTCCTTCATCGCCCTTTGTGTTCCGGGGCCACGGTATCTCTTTCGAACAGTCCCGCAACCCCGGCAGGCATCGGTCCTTACGGACCCCTTCCTTTTTACTGACTCTCTTTGAGGCGCGCGTGGAATAAGAACGCGCCGTCGACACGGCAACTAACATAACTTCCATTTTCAAAAATAGCTCTTGTGAAAGGTTTTGGTTTGGGGTTAAGTTCACTGTGAACGCGTTCACGAACGGTCCGAATTGATGAGAGCTGTTAGCTGTCATAATCGTGTTAGACACATGTGAGCATTTACATGTGAGCGCTGTGAGCGATTATTTTTTCATTCGGAATGCGGCCTTACTGAACTATCATTTTGATCGTCAAAAGCAAAAGTCCCCTTATTACAGACAGAGAATATTTATAAAAAAAAAAACTTAAATTTAAATATGTTATATTTTTCTATAATTTTAGCTTTTTTAGTAAAATACCTATATATTTTGTTGGAGTTATTATATAAAGACCATTGTGTGGGTTTAGTAAAGGCGCGTCCACACCTGCATAATTGCACGAACAGTGCGGTTAGCGTGCATCCTAAGAACATAGTATGGACGCCTTTGGAAATATTCGCAAGAGGTGCGTTGTGTCTTACATGACGCATCCATAACCATTCGAGGCGCTTGGCGTGCACGGTGCGCAGTGCCGGTGTGGACCAAGGGGGGTCCCAGTGCATTGATTACCACTGATGCAATGATATTCTAATCAATTTATTAGAATATCATTGCACTGATGCGCGGTAGACCACACTCCACCCCACGTATCAATATTCCTATTACGCTATTAATAT
The DNA here is from genome assembly GCA_941918905.2 of Xestia sexstrigata. Taxonomy (NCBI): domain Eukaryota; kingdom Metazoa; phylum Arthropoda; class Insecta; order Lepidoptera; family Noctuidae; genus Xestia; species Xestia sexstrigata. Next base: position 8,197,974 of record OW799203.2, read on the forward strand.
ACATAATGGCCATGTGGAGATCTTGTAATGTGCCCTCATTCTCCATGCAAAGTTCACGGAAGATCGTAAAAATATGTTAGCTATAGTTCTATAAAGACAAAGTGCTAAAAACAAAAAAAACACATTGAATTTATGAATGAACATGAATGTCACTTGAATTTGACATTGACACTTGACAGTTAAAACAGGTTTCGTGTCGTGTGTATTTATTTACATGTAAGAAAACATAATTTCTTTGCTTTTATTGCTTGCTGTGGTGGAGGGAGTTCGGAGTTGCGTGTAATATCATTGAAAAACTACGTCAACAACTCAGTTCTCTTTTACATGTTTGGCTGTTGAGTCCAGTGTTGTCTTGTAAACGTTCTCCTAATTTATTTAGTAAAAAATATAATTTTTAGTTTAGTTGCGTAGTTATAACACTATCAAAATGAATCGAAAATTTGTAAACGTTTTAATCCTTGGATTTGGATTTATGTTCGTCTTCACTGCATTTCAAACTATGGGAAATATAGAGGTGAGTTTTTCTTTCTAATGTACCTACAAATTTACTTGCATCACTTGATTAATTTGTACCTAATCATTTGATTAAATTTATCTTTTTTATTTACTCTTGCTTCAAGATATTATTTGCACTAACATGAATAACAAAACAGTATTTTTATTTGTAATCTAACCAGACCTTTACACTACCAACAGCTAAATAAATAAATAATAAAATCTCGCTGTTGTAGCACTTACATGTAAAAAACTAACAATTGCAATAAGTAATATTTCTATTTACATGATAACATTGTCATCATTCTCCTGCCCATAGCCCAATTTATTTGTGGTCGGCGCAGCATGTTTTGTTCTTCCATGCTTCTCTATTACTCGTCATCTCAGCAGACGCTTCCTTTATTGCCATATCATCCTTCACACACTCCATCCATGGTTTCTTTGGTCTTCCTCTGTTATTATAACCATTCCACATTTACATGATAACAGATAGGTACGTAATTGAAATAGTAAATAGTTTTATCATACATCCACTGTGATAATAGTTCAATATTGCTCATTGTTTCCTGGGTCATATAAAACTATGTAGTCGTACAAAGGATCACATTCCGCAGGTGGCGGCACAAATGTCAGGCTGCGGCCTTGAAATCACTATCAGTGAAGTTACTGACCGGTTGAAAATCAAATCAAAATAATATTTATCTTATTACTTATCATGAATATTTACAAAAAAAACAAAGAAAGTTTTCGTTTGATATTTTGAACAGACAGCTTTATATTATTTTATTTTCAAATTGTACCTTAGAATTTATAACTCTTTTAAATATTTTAGTTATCATCATTTTGACACATGTAACAACGTTTTTGTGAGCTTGCAATATTTCTCAACATCCTACCATAGATTGTTCCGTGTCTGATAAGAATTAAATTAATTCTGGGAGGCAACCATTAATAAAAACATATTTTTAATATACCTACTATACTATTATAATGTTAGGTAATGGCAGCGCTGCTTTATTCTTTCAATATGAATTTAAATTAATATATTTTATTTTCTGTGGTTAAATTCTCATTATGCTATTGAATAAAAATGTACAATAATAACTTTCACCTGATCGCCCGCAGTGGTGGAATCCCATTCCCTCTCTAGAGAGGAAGCAGTGTGTCCCAGCAGTGGGAACATTATAGGCTGATTATGCTCATATATCTTTGATATTGCATTCATTTATTAAGCTATTAGCTTAATAAGCATAGAGGCTAATGCATTTAGATTAATTACAAATTGCGTACAAATTCTACTACATTTTCTTATTGCTCTCATAATATTAAATAGCGACTTTTCAAATTTTGTGATTATGCACTTTTCTAAAACATGCTTGGAAATTTGAGCATTATTTTGAACACCTTCTTCAAGATATAAATCGAAATTGCTGTACCAGACTGGCCAGAGGCCCTACTCTCTAACGTTTCGTCCGAATATTCGGATCTATCCCTCCCTCTCGCGCACGTCTGCAGATGAGTGCGAGTGAGAGAGACGGATAGATCCGAATATTCGGACGAAACGTAAGAGAGTAGGGCCTCTGATACATGCGACCAGAGGCCGGCAAAAGTTGTAGGTATGAAAATCCCTGTCGTGTTTATAGGCCAAATAAATTACATAATAAACTCATATCTGTCGTGTTATTTCAAAATGGAACGATCTTTTACTCTGAAACGGCAACCAAGGAAGTAACCTAACAAAGGTTTTATTTAAATTTCGAATTGGCTTGCAAATAGGAAGCGGTTTGGTGCGGCTTGGAGCGGTGTAACTCTTCAACGCGAGAGTTTTAATTTTCTCGCATTATTTGAGAAAAGTACTATACCTACAAGCCTTGGCCACAACTAGGCATTGATGGACTTACGTATGTGTGCCTCGGCTTTGCCTCTGCGCACATTTTTTTACTCTGGCCGCTGCAGTAGTGTACTATAACTCTGCAAACCTTGTAAGCATTACAAGAAATCCCTTAATAAATGATGGCTGGAGGGTGGATTTCACATGGTCCATCTATACTGCCACTGTAAGTAAAAGAAGCCTTAAGAAGCCGTATGTAGCAGGTAAGGGAATCGGGAAATGTTAGCCTTATTGTATGCGCCTTGTTCAATAAGGTTTATTTTTCTTTACATTCTAAGGCAGCATAGTGTTCTCGTCTATAACTGGCTATAGTATGGTCACCATAGTACCGCACAATAAAGAACCGTAGGGTTAGTAGATTTGTATCTAAATTCGTAGGTATGACGAGAAGCCCGAAGTCCCGCAGCAGGATATTATTTTATTGGCACAATTATACCGAGATAAATAGGTTGTTTACATGAAAGCATCACTTCATCATCATCATCATCAGCCTATTAATGTTCCCACTGCTGGGACACAGGCGTCCTCTCTATGAGAGGGAAATGGGCTATAATCCGCCACGCGGGTCCAGTGCAGATTGGTAGATGTCACATGTCTTCGAATTTTTTGGTTCTAGGACATGCCGGTTTCCTCACGATGTTTTCCTTCACCGTTTTGAGAGCAGTGGTGATGAAATAAATTACACAAAGTAATGCACCTGTCTGAGTTCGAACCCACGACTTACTGTTCGTAAGTCGGGGCCGCCACCACTGGGCCACCGCTGCTCTGCACACAACTACATCACTACCACACACACACACTACACTCTATCACTAACTTCATACTGATATTCTATTATGTACGGTCCAATGAACACAAGTAATTTTAAAAGTGTGAAAACGCATTAAATCGGGTGTCGCGGAAATTATCGCATGAATACAGGGTGAATTTCCATTTATGCAGCCTGAGGTGGTCCAATCAAAAAAAAAAAACGGCTAAGTGCGAGTCGGACTCGCTCATGAAGGGTTCCGTACCATTGTAGCAGGGGAGCCCTCTTTAATTTTTAATTAATCTTTATTTTTATTCTTATACCGGCAACATAAATACATCATCTGTGAAAATTTCAACTAACTAGCTATCACGGTTTATGAGATACAGCCTGGTGACAGACAGACAGACAAACGGACTGTGTAATCTTAGTAGTAGGGTCCCATTTTTACCCTTTGGGTACGGAACCCTAATAAAAGAACTAGCGAAAAATACATACATAAAAGATTTTAATGAGAACTAAAACTGTATCATTAAAATTGGCTAGGACTAGGACTCCATTGAGTATTTTTCGTAATTTCTTTCGTGTAGTTCGGATCAGCCAAAATCAAAAATAAACAAAATGTGATCACGAATCTAATAAACTCAATTATGCTAAGTACCCAATAGGTACCAAAAAACAAAAGTTAGAAACTTTATTGATTGGCGTTACCTACCTAATTAATTTCCATAACTAACAAATTATAATTATTGTCCTGAAGCGATTCATCAGTCACCACAGCAGAAAGAGCCGTTTACGGGGCCACTCATCTTCATCTTCCTGCCCTTATCCCATGTTACTTGAGGTCGGCGCAAAACGTTTTTTCTTCCATTGTCCCCTCTCAACCGTCACGCTATCATTTAAGTACACCTTTTTCATTCATATCATTCCTCACACAATCCATCCATCGTTTCTTTGGTCTTCCTCTCCCTCTCCATCCATCAACATTTATATTCATCACTCTTTTAGTCACATGCGATTCTTCCCTCCTCATCACATGCCCATACCAAGACAGTCGATTCCTTTTCAACTTTTCTGTAACTGGCGCAACTTTCAAACTTCCTCTAATATTCTCATTCCTTATTTTATCCATTCTTGTCACACCACACATCCACCTCAACATTCACATCTCCACTACATGCTATCTTTTTTCATTCATCTTCTTCACAGCCCAGCATTCCGATCCATACAGTACGACAGTTTACGGGGCCACTAACATAGCGCAATATTACGTACGTTGGCATAAATGCAGTAATTAAATCCTACACGCCAATTTTGCGTATCGTAATGCTAATGTAAATAAGAGTGTGTTAAACTACGCGGTGCAAAAAAACAAGGATGTAAGCAATTTGACGGCCAACGATGTGCCAAAACAACACTACGATGCATACCAATGTGCCTGGTGAACTTGACGTAGGATTGGGAGGCGTGGCAGTTGTATCGATCACCGCTTTGTGTCGATTTTGTAGCTCTATAATGACTACTAATGTTTTATGTCGCCGCACTAAACATTTGTATAGAATAGAAACCGTTATGCGGTCTCTGCTATACCTATTCCTACGAAAAACGGTTTTTAGAATTCATTGACGTTTCTTGAAAAAGTGCGTATCAAAAGAATTGAACGCACGATTTGCTCCTTGCTCGTATTTAACAGGATTGATCCTTGACCTAGTACCTTAACCCGTTGGATTTGTCTTTTGTAAATCTGCCATATACTTGACACAGCCAGAAGGCATCGCGGCAGACCTCGTAGAAGATGGCGGGACGAGCTTGACAAGACCAGCGACCAGTAGTCCACATTAGCCTTGGATCGAAACAACTTGAAATCATGGGGAGAGGCCTTTGCCCAGAAGTGGGGTGACGCAGGCTAACAGTATCGGTATCAATACTTGACCCTATTTTCACATATAAGTGCGTGACCATAATACTAAAATCTGCAATAAACACAGCAAACTGAGAATCAATAAAATCCTTAACATGCAGTCGGCCTTACATTGTGAACATAATATGCAAACGGATGCTCTCTGTGACACTACCGTACATAGCTGTTATTTCATAACACATACATTGAGTAACAGATAAAAGCACATTATTTAATTTTATTTACGGCTCGTAGAGGTATTGATATCTTTGACGTTAATAAGGAACGCCGTGACATTAACCACTTTATAAGCTTGTTCATAAGATAGGTACCTTTTATGTTTGGTTTACGCAACATTGTAAATTGAGATCATCGTCCGAGATTCGCAATGGTATTGTGCAAGTAGGTAGCTCTAGTGCGGATCTCCCCAATCTGCAAATGACATAGGAAGTTTGCTGATTAGCGCACTTGATGACTTGACCACCGGTATTATGAATATATCGCAATGCAGGAAAGACTGTCTACACTGTCTGTGTGACTGTCTGATCTTCGTCTGTGTTACATTCTATTTTGTATCACATCCTGCGAATGACTTCCATAAATAAACAAAACAACCTCAAAGAAATTCTACTGCCAAATATCAAACGGATATTGCTACAAGATGGTGTTAATGTGAACAGTTATTCAGTTGAATAATACTTCCGAAATGAGAGACCAACAGACCAATTCAACTCTCTGCTTCTTATAGTCCTCATACATAATTATTCATCACTAAAGGATCCAATTGAACACCGATCTTCAGCTAGCCTACTTGTTAGACCTAATATGACATACGGTTTAGCGATAGATTGATGTTCCAAATCTTGCTTTTCTCAATAGCGTCGGCTTCTACATAGGTATTTCGCATTTCTTTAGCATTGAGAGTGCAAGTAATCCCTGGGATTTTGAAGACATCACCGATATCTGATAAACAGTAGATATCGATCTAAACAGCTTCGGTGTTTACGAAATTGAAAAAACAGAAATGTGGAATGTATAATTCGTTTAAGGGTTGTATGAAAATTTAAATAAAAACAGCGCGTAGAGTTTTTCGTGTGGAATGGGAATATGTTAAAAGCTTTATAAAGGATAGTCATAATTTACAGTACACTCGTCATCGTCCTGCAATATTGTTTGTGGTCTGCGCAGTATTTTTTTTTCCGTTCATCTCTACCGCATCTTCTCAGTTTCTATTCACTATCCTCATTCATTCTCAAAACTATTCATGTCCTCTTTCAGATCAACTCGTTCATTCGAATCAATCCAACTCAGCTTAATACCGTAGAAAGTATGCAATCTGCAAGTAATTATGTAATTTTGTTACGGATATTGCACCGTTGCACAGAGCCAATTATTTTCATGGTAACACTTCACTGAATGTAATCAGTGAGCTAATTGATTCGATTCAATAGTACTTGTATTTAATCAGAATGCTGAAGAGCTTGTAAAGCGGGATGTTGACCTACGTTGTTATAGTTACATATTATTGTTATGTCACTTGTATTTTTATCAATCAATCATGAAACTGGGTTGATGGACAATCGTCGCTTGCGCATTGCGCAGTTCTGACGGGAGAAAGGCAGTGTAGAGTGCATTTGTAGCTAATGGTATTGGTATTGTAATGATGCTCTATATCTCTTTCTTTTCATAGCGCATTTGCATTAGTTTTTTACGCATGGAAGCTTACTTTCAAATAAATGGTTTAATCCTCAGAATAATTTAATGGTTTATGATATAAGACAGAGAAAAGACCTGATTCGACCTCTGAATAAGTAAAAAATCTTCTAATCAGTACCTGAATCAGGTAGGGTTGTATTTACCGGTTTAACATTCGTGCATGCTTGCTGTAGAACTGTTGTAAAACTTTCTGGCTACTGATGAATAGTAAAAACTCCAAAACGTGTAGTCATGCTTTGATGATATGGCATGATTTTCCGGAGAAAGAAAATTTAGCAGTAATGAAAAATGCCTATGGAGTGGTGATCTCAAATAAGTTCAGACAGTTGGAGTTCCGAGGAGACGCTTCTTAAAATGATTGACGTCATACAATAATAAAAGTTACGATTGTTACGACGCAATAATTTTTGTTTTTAAGTGAATTGTTCCATTAGCTGATTGAGTGCCATAATCTACTTAGGCTTTTAAGGTTACCCTTAGTCATGGCAAGCCTGTTACTGCATGCAAATTATTTTCTACCTATGTTTTTTTTGTTATCTCAATCTTTCCTGCTCCATTTCATAAAGTCTCTGCCATCGCCTCCTGCTGTTCCCTGTGTGATGCATTATCTGGTCAATCTCTCAGTCAGTAACCAAGTTTGGGTACAGCAGGTTAGGATGAGCAGAATACACACGTTGATGAGTTTGCGTATCAGCAACTTCATGGAGCAGGAACTTCCAGGCTTTCTCGACACTGCAGTCCATTTTTTTATCCTGTGTTTTTCGTCTGATCTTAAGTCCAAGTCCAAGTAAATGTAGTCATCAACATGTTGTGTGTTTTCTTGTTTATGCAAAGTACGTACATAGTGTTAATTAATAAGTCTTATTTGATTTACGAGCGGTTAATACAAGTGGATTTATCATTGTCTTGTTTGTCAATAGCTACACTCGATAAATTGAAGGATTTGTTTGTACTCGATTTAGGTCAGATAGATGTACTGGTTAGATATTTATTTTCAAGGGGAATGATGTGCTGTTTTCAGATAATTGGGAGGTCGAAAGTGACGTACCGATTGTGATAGTCAGATAAATTGTGTTGTTCCGGAAAATTACAGATTTTTCAGTTTTATCACAGCACTTTTTCCTTGTGACGTTTACAAATGGTTTGATTAAAAGATAGCGGTTTGTTCTACAGAAAATAAGGCAAAGGAAAGTGCTGCAAAACAACGTCACACAAGAAAATTGAAATCGTGACAAGCAAAATGGGAAAGCGCGTGTTGTGGTAACCACGCAGAAATAAGAAGTTTCAAGTTCCAATTTTAGCCAGTGGGTTGTTGTATTTATCGCGCAATAATTCTTTTTGTACGGTCGAACAAGCTGTTTGGTTTACAATTTAACGCACAAATTACATTGTAAAATGTAAACCAAATAGCTTGTTCGACCGTACTTGCTGTACATGGGCGGCGTTCAACGACCTTTATAAAGATAATAACAAGTTTTGGGGACGATACTATAGTATCCAAAATCAATGTCCCACTAGGGGGATACTGTTACATTCTGGGGCGTTTAACGTTTTACGGTTTTAAATGCTCACGACAGGTGGTGATGTTTTTTTTTATATTGATGTTGAATTCTTTTTTGGACCTTCCAGTTTTTACTGCCTCCTAAGTTGGACCAGCTTTCGAAACCATAAAGCGTGGGGTGCTCGCTAAAACATTATCGCGAATAATCGATGCACTTTAAAAATATCTCCAGGTCCATTCCATTAAAATATTTATGAGCGCATTTATAACTGTATGATCACTTCGTTATTCAGATTTCCATTTAACTAAATACATACTTTCGTTATCGTAATAAAAGTAATTTGCAGTGAATGATTATTATTTTCTTCATGTTAAACCTGTAAGCAGCAAGATTCTACAATCATTAACTTGCCATTTTGCAATCTACGTTCATAAATATCTCCTAAAAATGTTCCATGGACTTTTCCACTGTTCTTAATAAACTACAAGGATATGCTTGCGTCTTCACAGGCAGTGAAATGTTTATTATTGTTTTCGAAACTGTTAATACATCGGTCTCGCTCCATATAAAGCCATGTTTTGTTAATATTGTATCGATATCCTTGTATCTCCAAATGCAGATGAATATTTAATTTGGTTTATTGATACTAAAAATGAAGATTTCGAAATCGAAAGTATTGTCGCCTCGATGCGTTACGACACTTACGACATCTTAGTGCTTTATCGAATTGATATGCGCTTATAAATAATAATTATTAGGCTTCTTGTTATTTTCTTTTTAATTTTTGGTATTTGTTAAAATATCTATTCTTTTATTTTATCTGTATATGTGTATTAGTATCAATCTAAATCTAAACTCTCGTAAACAAAAAGATTTTTTAGACATTACTTTGTACCCTATCACTATGTTTTCCTATTTAACCCAAAGGTTGACTGGTAGAGAATGCCTTGTGGCATTAAGTGCGCCTATGTACCACTATTGTACATGAAGTTTAAATAACTGAACCTGAAGACATTTTTAAAGTGCATCGATTATTCGCGATAATGTTTTAGCGAGCACCCCACGCTTTATGGTTTCGAAAGCTGGTCCAACTTAGGAGGCTGTAAAAATTTTGGGAGCGGCAAGGCTATAAACATAAAATTCCAAAATTATGTGCATTGCAAAATTGAAATAAGAGAAAACGCATGACTTCGTATAACCCATGATATGTACATTATAAATTTCGTTTATTTGTCTGTGTATTATAAATTCGTACAACTGTTATCTTCCTCGTGGACTAAAAAAAATTTTGTAAACACTAAATGACTTTTTTGTAACGAAAATATGATGTGTGTTTTATCAGCATTGTTGAATAAGCGTCTGCCATTTTGCAATGATCCATTCAAGTAGGTACTGGGGATCGTTCTTGATCTTTTGACTACGCGAAACTGTTTCAAGGTCCATTCTAAGATAAATCATCGTTATTACTTTAGTTTAGGTACTAATTAATTCCAGAACTGTCTATTCTTAATAAATTATGATAATTAGATTCGTTTAATTTAATGAATGTCTTAGACTTGGAATCGCGAATCGTTTTTGATAAAGCTAATAAAATTGGCTAGAGCGTAGTTTAGAGAAATTTTGTAAAAGTGCATTTGATTATTAAATAATTTTCTTTTTACAATTTATGCCATTATTTAAGATCAGGCTAATAGAGTTTTAGGCAATCAATCTGTATCTTTCTAAGAATTGCTCTACATAAACTCATTTAGAACAGGTAAACAAATCTACATAACCGCGGCAATTTAGTCAGCATTCGTTTCTAAAATGCTGCGGGTCGTTTTTTCCGAGTTAAGGATGACGTGACTTGTATACCTACTTTGGGGTACTACTCGTATTTCCTCGTTTTAGGGTTCCGTACAAAAAAAATGAAAAAAAACGGAACCCCTATAGGATCACTCGTGCGTCTGTCTGTCTGTCACAGCCAATTTGCTCCGAATCTACTCGACCACATCAGGTGAAATTTGGTACGATAGTGTAATCCTATGACGGGGACGTTTTCGGGGGACTAACTAGGAAATTAAAAAAAAAATGCAAACCTTACTGTGTCATATCGGCTATCAAAAATGAAATGGCTTGTTCTAAGGAACTCAAATATAGTTTTGTTATTATTGTATAATAAATAGTTTATTTTATTCATGAAAGAAGACGAAAAGTGACCATTCCCCTGATCTCCGAAACTACTGACCCTAAAATTTTGAAAAAAATACAAAATATAGTGCATTGCTTGTAGATTACAGGAAAGCCTATAAGAATTCTATCAATTGAAAATAAAGTGGTAAACTCAATATAATAAGTTCACTTACGGAAAATTTTACTTTGGCATTGCACGGAACCCTTTCCACGCCCCAACTAGCAAAATTTTAACTTACAAGTGTCCCAAGACCTATATTATATTACTCTTTTAGCATACTTACAAACACCTGTAAGTGTCGATTTAGGCGCACTTTATAAGAGAATTTTCGCTTAGAGTCAACTTAAAACGCTCTTATTGAAGATTACTTTACACTTACAATAATCTTGTTACTGCTGTTGTAATACCAAAATAACTTATAAAGTTCTCTGGAAGCTCAATAAAAGAGTATTTATCACAACGGCCGAAAGAGTGTGCGCGAGAGCTGCTGGAAAAAATAAAATAAAATAAAGTTTTATTGTGAACTCATGTATTATTTGTATTACTAGTATTTTTATTTCTTGTAATCATTTAGTTTATTTGCTTGATAGTTATGTGTCTATGAACTTAAGTAACTTGCGGTGTACATTTCTTCGAATGTTTTGTGGAGTAAAGTGAAATATTTTCACAGGCCCACTTAGTTATGTATTTAGAAAATTAGTAAAAAATATTAATTAATTGTAAAAATAAAAACTGACGCCATTAGAGATTGATAAGACCAAATACTCTTCTCTAAGATAAGCTTAATACTAAATTATCTTATTTCACACTACCTAAGTTAATTTTAAACGTTTTGGTCTTATTGAGCACTTACATAAGGTAACTACTTGCAGCCATTTAATAAGTTTAGGGTTCCTTTGTAAACCATGGCATTCAAATTCCATTTTGTGGTAGGTATAATGTTAGGTGGTGGTGGTAATGTTAGGTAAAGCACTCTTTAAAATATTAGTTTATTGGTTTTAAAATATTTTTATTAACTCTTTTTAGGGTTACAAAGAATCTACTGGACCAAATCAGGTGAAATTTGGTAGGATGGTTTAATCCTATGACCCAAACACAAATTTGCAAAGTAAATAAATATTTTTTGAAAATAAGGGTCATTTTCGAGAGACAATTTGGAAATTTAAAAAAAAATTGCAAACCTTGCTCTGACATACCTAATATATTAAATGAAAGGGCTTGTTATGAGGATCTCAAATATAGTTTTGTTAATAATTTAAAAGAAATAGTTTTGATTTTATTCATAAAGAAAGACGAAAATTAACCATTCCTGATCATTTCATCATCATCACCATTCTGATGACATTCCCTGATTTCCGAAACTACTTCGACCCCAAAATTTTGAAAAAAATACAAAACATAGTTAATTGCTTGTAGATTACAGGCAAACCAAAGGCAAAAACATGCCACAATTGAATAAAAACATTGATTGGTATTATACAGAACCCTCTCCACGTGAGTTCAACTCGCACTTGGCCGATTTTATTTATAGTGGTTATTGACCCTCGGCCGTGACATATTTAATAAAGTGTTCACAAGTCTTTTAAAAGTCAAAATATTCTGATAGAGCTCTACCAGTATTCGTCTTCTCTTTAATTTGACTCAGAGAAGACAATTCACACTTACAACTTGTTGGTTGTTATAGTAGTTTTGTGCAAAAGTTTATTAAGGTTATAAGTGTTATAAAACACTCAATGCAGACTCTACTAAGAAATACTGTACTTTTAAGATGTTTTTTTAAGTGCAAATAATATTCAAGAGCAACTGCTCTTTAAAAATGCACTTGTAAGACCGCTGTGCTAATAAATGTCTTACAACGATTCTTTATACACATCTATAAGAACACGTACTAAGTGTTTTATTCTTTTAGTACAAAACGCCTTAAATCATGCTTTTATAAGATGTACTGTAAGGTGTTACAGCATGTAAGTCTGCTGTAACACCTTAGTTCTTAAATCAGCATATCCGCAAAACAAAATTGCTAGTTGGGGCGAGTTCAACTCGCACTTGGACGGTTTTTTTTAAACATCATCATCTGCCTAGCGCCCTAGCCTTTTCCTAACTATGTTGGGGTCGACTTCCAGTCTTACCGGATGCAGCTGAATACCAGTATTTTACATGGAGCGACTGCCTATCTTTTTTTTTTTTTTTCGGATGGGAAATCATCAAATGACTTCTCCCGCTCTGGGCGGAGCAGGAGGGAGTGTCAGACTTTTACTGACTAAAACCCATCCATGTTCCTTCATCGCCCTTTGTGTTACGGGGTCACGGTCTCTTTCGAACAGTCCCGCAACCCCGGCAGGCATCGGTCCTTGGGGACCCCTTCCTATTGCTGACTCTCTTTGAGGCGCGCGTGGAACACGAACGCGCCGTCGACACGGCCTGACGTCATGAGACGGACGGACGGCGAGCTAGACCATAGCCCACCGTCCACAGGCCCTCGCCTACGGTGGCCGGGGGCCACGTGGTGGCCCATTCCGTCTCACTCCGGACCATGGCTTGCACCAGGGCCGAACGCGAGAGGTCGCCGCCGCCAATCGCCGCTTCGAGGACACGGCGGTGCTCCGCCCACGCGGGGCACACCTCCACCGTGTGCTCCGCCGTGTCCTGCGGTCGATCCTCGCAATGGCGCGACTGCCTATCTGACCTCTACAACCCAGTTAGTACCGGGCAATACGATACCACTTGGTAAGACTGGTTGTCAGACTTTTTGGGCCACGGACTGCCTAACGACTGTCAAAGATCTACAAATGACAGCCGGGACCAACGGCTTAACGTGCTTTCCGAGGCACGGAGGAAACTCGGTATGTAATGGGTGGCCACCAATCCACAGACCAACCTAGGCAAGCACGGCTTAATCTAAAGATCGAGCCGAGCGGCTGTTATTATATAGCCACGTTTGTTTAGTTTTTAAACATCAACCTTGAAAAATTCGTCACTGCAGAACATAGTCATCTGTTATCTTCTACTTCATAGACTACTTCAATGTTTATTGGAGTACCTAGTTCATTTTTTTTAATCACGCTAAGATTGTCATGATCAACACCTTCCGCTAGACACGTTTTGAAATAATAAAGATACCTTTACCTTAACAACACCTTTTTTGTTCGCAGAAAACAGTGTTGGACAGCATATCACACGATGATCCGGAATTTACTGGCGATGGCTACACGTCCCTGGCTATCATCTACGCCACGCTGGCCATTTGCAACTGGATGGCTCCGTCCATCATCACCATTACTGGCCCGAGGGGAGCCATGTTTATTGGAGGACTTACCTACTTGTGAGTGCTGTGTTTTAACTTTATCTTCTCGTATTGATGGCTCATATTTTAGGGTAGGGCCGTAGCGACTTGGACAAGTGAACAGCTCTATCGTCCCTCATTTAAGTCTTGAAACTTGTTCGGTCATTAGCCATGATTTATGCAATACATTCAACAGCGATTAGGTAATAGAGCTAACTATCCAGGATCTTTTATGAGATCGATTCTAGGAGTCTTAGTTTGGCAAGTCTATGCTAGACTCGTCGTTTCCTAAATACTGTAAAAAAAAAAAGATAATATACTTCCAAAGCGTAAAACAAGCCATTAATTGGTGTAGGTATATTAGTTGGTGTTGATACCAACCACATTCTATCGTATCTTTAACTCCGTAGCTGTAAACTACGGGAAGTGAACCTAAATTCATGGGTATTGATTACGCCGTTAATGACTACTAACTATTAATTGCCCGCTGTAAAACGTTTTCCGATAAAATAGCTGTAAAAAAACTGTCGGTAAAATAGATGTTTCTGTGCAAATGGATAACGTCGAATCATCATTGGGGTTTCAACGAGAAAGTTAGATAAACTACAGTGGAAAACTTTCTCCGATTATATACCTGAGTTTCCAGCCTCTCGGAAAAGTTATAAACAAGTAACTAGCAACTATCATGTCGGTACTAAGTACTTACTTAGAGTTAAATTAAATACCTAATGATAACTTGATAAGGCAGGTACGGTCGAACAAGCTATTTGGTTTACATTTTACAATGTAATTTGTGGGTACATAGCTCCCCGTAGAGAAATACGCTATTTATTTATCTCAGGTAAGTATTGCGTAATTTACGTTATGCGAATGTAACATTATACAACCTTTTTGAACTAAGTGCGAAACACTAATGGTCTTATGTCCATCATCTGTCAATTTGTAGGCCATAGACCCGTAGAGTATTGAGGTTTGTGGATCATAGACAACTTTATGATGTCCCCTATTCTTTCGATGTTATAATAACGAACCATTATCATTTATGATAATGGAGCTTTATTTGTTGGCTTGTCTGATCATTGTGTTGTTTTCGAAATCTAGTGACGATGATCATTTGAAAGTTGTTTTTGATAGGTAGGCATAACAATTTTGGAATTTCCTTTTTTGATTACCGATTTCTATAAATGTAAGTTACTTTCCAGTTTTGACATTTATCCTGCTTCCTAGATTAGGGGTACTTATCCGTTTTAAAAACAAGATAAACATACGGATGGGATTCCCCGCAGTATTAAATAAAAGAACGGCAAACAATGCCTACTTGATATAGTTTATTAGTATTTTTATGCCATTCTCCGGGATCTAAGGTTAAATGGCGGCAAAACATAATTCAAGTGAAATAAAGTTATTTATTGTTCTTTCACTTATCTGTAATAAATAAGTTACATAACTATTCAATTAAAATCAACAAAACACAACAATATCAACTACAATTAAATATTTTCATATTTTTAAAAGTCAAAAATCCCATAAAATCCAAGCGAGCTTTCACTGTCCGTTTGTTAGTTGGAATCGTGTTACATCCATTATTATCACACTTATGCGAACATCTTGCGCCTGCGCACCTAACACTCGATGTACAATTTCACTGAAGAATCTCGCGATTCGCTTCAGTTGTTTCTGTTAGTTTGTCTACTCAAAGATGGTAATAAAAGGTAGTGTGTTACGAATCTAACTGGTAAATTATTTAATATCTTCTTTACTTAGGCTAGATTAATTAAACTTTAAGTCAATAAATTCAGACAGGGGCTTCCTCCGTGCTTCACCATATCGCGTTCAATCCTTGATAATAAGGATTGCAGCAATTTTATTTCAAGAGAAATTCGAATTTCAAACGAGCAAAGACGTTTACTTTTCAATGGTAAAAGTAGCGCCTATTGCGTGGTGGTCTCGCACCGTGGAACTAACATAACTGCTCGTAGAATGCCTGTACTATCCGTTACGTCCAAGCAGTGTTGTGCATATTAAGCAATAACTCTTTGTTTTGCTTTGCTGCTCGCGATCTAATTACCAAAGCATTTTTGACACTGGTCTTTGAATTAAGATCTTTGGTAGTTAATAGGGTGTTGCTGAATGATCTTTCGAGTTGTTTATGGTGTCATGAAGTCATGAGTTTGTAGATAGATACTTACCCGTTTGGATCTGCGTCTCTTACAAGTAAAGTATGCCTATTGTTTTAGCATCAGAGTTCTATATCTACGTTTCTTCAAGCTTCTTACTTTATATGCATAAAACTCCCAAACCTCTTGAGGTAGAATATTTCAATTGTTATTTCTTTTTATGGAATAAGTTATCTTTTTGTAAAATAATGTGAAAGCTTTCAACTTGGGACCCTCGAGCGTCGAATATACTTGCACGTTTTAAATTTATGTATTATGAGATTCAAATAGTAAAGAAGACATTGCATTGATAAGGGAATCACACATCAATAATAAATTCCAAAGGTGGGTGTGATGTCTTGACGATAAGGTAGTATCTGTCACGAGGGACAATAAACTATCGAGTAAGTACTACAAAATAACACTTTGTTTTTATGCTGAACATCTGTCGCATTTTATAGAGTTTGATAAACTATGACTGTCTCCTACAAGTACCTACGACAATTACGCATTGTGAGCTTTGTAAGTGCTAGTAGGCGTATAAACAATGATTACACACTAGCCAATGTGTGCGGGGCTTTCCATTCTATAGGCAGATACGGCCTTTCTTGAACAATGACCCCATGGAAAAAGTTTGTTGACAAGCTGTGTTGATAATATAGATTGACAAGACAAGGTGTGTTGATATGTTGATAAAGGAGTTATCCTCTTGTCATTCCAATTCGTACATTGTTTATTATAGCTATCGAGCCTAGTGAAATGTTTTTAAATGTTTGTTTATCTTTGCGATCAAGGCAATACAAGAAGAAGACCTTAATTTACATAGAATCGGCACTTGTATCGTCAAGTCTCTAGTACACCTAGAAAATGAATCGAATCAAGAGCCAACCACTTAAGGCTGATGCTCCAGGGTAGCTAGCCCGCGAAATTAAAATTTTCTTACGTTTTTTTCAATTTGCAGGCCACTGCTAGATTGTATTGTTCGCGATTGTAAGACGTATGTAGTTATAGAATTATAATCATCAAAATGAACAATACAACCCTCCAAGTTCATAAACGATTTTTTCAAAATCAAAGTCATTGCTAGACCTTTATGAACTTGGAAGGTTGTATTGATGATTATAATTCTGTAACTACATACGTCTTACAATCGCGAACAATATTTTAATCAACATACAACCTAGCACTGGCTTGCAAATTGCAAAAAACGTAAGAAAATTTGAATTTCGCGGGCTGGTCGGAGCATTCACCTTAAGAGCTTAAGGACTAAGGACGATTTCGTGATTGTCCATGATATGCGGTTAAACATTTCTGTTCATTTACCCATATAGTGTTTTCAATCAAGCTAACAGGTGGTATCATTTACCGCAGTCGCACGAACATTCTTCAGCAGGTAAATCAAAACATTTTCGCTCACAAACCTTCACTAGACTAGATCATACCACGCCCCCTCAAGGTTACCCGCAGGCTTTGTTGCATAGTTCCTTTCATTTATTTTAACAATAAATTATTTATGCAATGCAACGCTAGACGATAATATTACTACTTATACTTTTTTTTAAACTATTGTGAGTCACGTCATCACTAAATATGCGTTCTTCCTAACAATTTGTGTAATTGTTTTTTTTTTCAAAGCGTTTACCGTTTTATTTTATTTTCTTCTTTTTTTTCAGGCTTAGCAAGCGTTTTTAAACATAATAAGACAATTTCTAGTCCAATTAATGTTTTAACCTGAAAGTTTTAACAAGCACTTTAACTGGAAACTAGATCAGAATGTTTTGTTGCGGAGCTGTCAACGAAAGTAGGCGTGTAATGAGATTATTTAACAACATGTTTGAAAATACTACAGAGGCACTAGTGGCTATTTATAATTGCGTCACTACATACCGTACCAGAAAGTGACCTTGTCTTCATTTGAAGGCACACTGAACTAATACAAACTGGTTCCGTCTAGCTTAGTTTTGTAAACTTGGGAAATACTAGATACCATTTTCCTGTTGTCCAATTTTCTGTTCTGCCTTTAAAAAATCCCAATTTGGACTTTAGTGACGACTACGTGAAGAGAAACGAAGTGGACCTTGGTCAGAGAGTCCCAATTTGCTTGCTAGAGAAGATAGATGCATACTATGAAGTCACTGTACACTAGTGTACTGTGGTTAGTGATACGAAGCTAATAAAAAATACCCGTAGAAAATGTTTGCTCACATATTTTTTTAACTTTACATAAGTATCTAAAAGTACCTACATAAGTACGTGGAAAATTGCGGCATTATCGGTCATAAAAATTAAGTTTTACAGGCTATAACAATAGTGTAGGTACGAATGGTATAGACTATAGACGAACAACGTAACAATAACACCCAAGTGGCTATTCTATATTACATACTTTGTTTGTTTTTACATACTTACATACATACATACTTTTTACATACTTTTTACATACTTTGTTTTTTTGTATTCTATATTTACGCAAGTCGATGACTATCTATCATGTCATACAATGAGCAGAAGTTTTCAGACTGCGTACTTACATGTGTTTTTGTAATTTGATGCAAATTTGAACAACTAGATAAACGAGAGTAATTTTGTCTTTCATAGAGTTGGAACGAGCCATTTTAGTAACAAAATTACTAACCTACAGTTAGCGAGACTCATATTTCAACATCAAAAATTGCATCTAACTTGTAACACGGTGTAAATTGTCATACATTTCATGTCGTAATATTCTTTAAATTTCCCTCAACAACTTGCGACATAGGTACTCAAGATCGATCTTTATTTCTTTTTTATTTTAGTGTCGAACAAAAACAGTTCAATAGCTATAGAAAATGGTTTTTCAAGAAGAAGTTCAATAGCCATAGAAAATGTTTTTTCAATGAAATGTTGATTGTATATTTCTCTTATAATGCGTTAACGAATAAACTCTCCTTGGCGATGCCGATGTCATGCCTTTGTTCTAGGTTTGTATGCGAATCGTGTATGGCTATAACCTTGACCACCCATCCCACTGATATTATGAATGCGAAAGTTTGGAGGTGTGTCTCAATCAGACCGTATCGGCTGAACGGATCGAATAAATTTTTAGCAGAGGTGGTATGTAGGTAGTATTTACCCTAGAAAATGGAAATTGTAGCGCAAGAGTTATGCCTACGGTTGAACTACTAGCAGGCGCATTATTTAATATAAGTAGTTTGTTTTGCATCAAACATCTATCTGCAAATATCTACAGTTGTAGTTCGCCATTCGTATTTTTATTTCTTTAAGTAGGTAGGTACCTATTACTTTATCTGGATTGCAAGACCGTCGTTTTTCCCTAATTTCTAGGGCTACTTTACTTCCTAATACTTTTTTTCTAAACTTTCAGTTATGTATGAATGATTGCTCTTAAGCTCTTTGCTGTGTTATTGGTCACCAGTCGGCGGATGGGTACGCTACACGTTACAGATTTCTTGTCAAATTCATATATCTTGAAGACCCCGTTAAACAGTATCCTCCTTTGCCTCATTAACAGTCACAGATAAATTGTTTTCCTCAATAATTTCTGCCAAGTAAACAGCCATTATTATTCAAACATTTACTAACCAAACCCGATTTATGTTAGCCCGGTTAGGTCCGAGGCTAGCATGTTAGCGGTCATCCCAACTAAGTAATTCAGCGGGTTGCATAACCGATACTTGTTTTATGCTATAGTGGACGGTTGGACATAATGTGTAGTGTTGTAACTCGTAAATACTGCTATTGCGCAACAAAGAACATTGCATTTACTTGCTAATATGTTAGTGGCCCACAGTAGGTACATCAGACTTAAAGTTCACAGTCGTAGTTGGATGGCATCGTGCCAGAGTTCAACTTTCGTACCAAAATTAAAAGCCTCCGTCTCGTTACTCTTTTTTGTTCCATTATTTCTTAATACTCGTGAAATTGGATTAACAAAGCTTACGTCTACGAACGGTGAACAATGAAATGGAGCTGTTCTCAGAATTTTGTATTACATCATTTGAAAAGTAGCTCTGACGAGAGTCTGGGTACGTTTCTCACGATCTAATATTGGGGCTCTACACAGGGTCCTGTTTGTTGACGCTGCTGTTTCGGTTGTTCCTAAGATCTTCAGCTAATGATAGACATTCGCTCATACAACAATCGTGGAACTTTGTATAGATCTTTAATTTTTCAATCCCATTGCTGATCTATGCCTAGACATAGACCACGATCAAACAAGTCAAACAACGAAAGCTACCCCTACATCATAATGGTGCGGCGTAAGTGTTGTCAGTTTCAAAATCGTTACAATGAATTCTTGGTACCTTCCTCCTCATATACCATAGAAATCGAAAGTCTCCGACAAATCATTAACTAGATGTACCATTGCAGGTTCTTCATCGTGACTTTCTTGTTCCCTCGCACGTGGCTGCTGTACGTGGCGAGCGTGCTGATCGGCGCGGGCGCGGCTGCGATATGGACCGGCCAGGGCAACTATCTGACGCTCAACAGCGATGCGGATACCATATCCAGGAACTCTGGGGTCTTTTGGGCTATGTTACAATGCAGGTATAAAACTAAATTATCCTGGTGTTTTTGTTTATAAGATACCTTGACAAGTGACTTTTATGTTTCTGTCTAACGAAAGTAATTATTCAAATTGATCTTCGAAGAAGCCAAATTCATGCTTGGCGTTGGAATCTTGAAGATTACATCTTCCAATTATTTTGCTATAATATTCTAGTGCAATAAGAAATCCTATTAAAAAATATGGATAAAAATCTTGTTAGCATCTAAATTGGTCAAATTATTTAAAGTCAATGACTACCATTTTAGAATATTTCAGCACGCCAATGTTAATTGATTGCTTTCTCTTTGCAGCATGTTTTTCGGCAATCTTTTCGTATTTATCAAGTTCCAAGGCAAGACCCAAATTGATGTGGAGACCAGAAATGTGGTGTTCGGTGCGCTGACGGGAGTCTGCGCCGTTGGATTAGTTTTTCTCATACTC
Source organism: Xestia sexstrigata (assembly GCA_941918905.2). Lineage (NCBI taxonomy): Eukaryota > Metazoa > Arthropoda > Insecta > Lepidoptera > Noctuidae > Xestia > Xestia sexstrigata. The sequence continues at coordinate 8,218,828 of OW799203.2, forward strand.
CTCCGCCCGGCTAAGCGCATGCCCAACATCGAAGATGCCAAGGTAAACCGCACTCTCTCGCGTTGACATAATGCACGTTTTAACTAAACCACGGCCGACTAGCTCCTAAATAAGATTTTATTGATCCACCTTGGTGATGTTTTTGGTATTATCCGATACCTAACATATACAAATTATTAATAACGCAAGGAGAAATCGAGAACAGCAAGTTTCGATTCCCTTGATCGCGTTTTCTTTACTTTAGCGTGGGATTTTTATGAGGTAGTTTCATTGATGGCAAACGGGAAGTTAAATGGCAGGTAGGGTCATTGCGTAAATTGGGGCTATAAACTGTTATAAATACGAGCCCTATACATCGACATTATCAAGGTAAAGCCCTGATTTTAGTAGAGCGTTGCCTCTTGCACGTGGCAATGCGGAAGGATAAGAAATAAATACAACTTTTGTGTTTGCTGTTTATTATAAGTTGGTTGACGCCTTGTTGATGTTTCCAGGGAGAAATGGTTCCGCATGACGTTCAAGAAAGCCCTATGGATGCGTTCAAAGGTGCCCTGAAGTTGTTCTGCACCCGGGACATGCTGTTACTGAGCGTCACCTTTATTTATACTGGTAAGATAGGATAACGTCTTCATATTTTTGTAAGCAAGTCGGCATGCTATGGGTCTACGAATAGGTCAGTGAATGAAGTAGTTCGAGTTAAAAAAAATTGGCCCATCAGCGTACAAGATGAAGATACATCATCATTACTACTGCCCTTGTCACATTCTACTTGAGGAGCTCGTGGCTAAATAATAACAGCCGGGTCGATCGTTAGGTTAAGCCGTGCTTGCCTAGGTTGGTCTGTGGATGGGTGACCGCCCTTACATACCGAGTTTCCTTCGTGCCTCGGAAAGCACGTTAAGCCGTTGGTCCCGGCTGTCATTTATAGATCTTTGACAGTCGTTACAGGTACTCAATGACCCGAAAGTGACAACCAGTCTTACCAATGGGTATCGCATTACCCAGTATTAGTTGGGCTGTGGAGGTCAGATAGGCAGTCGCTCCATGTGATATACTGGTATTCAGCTGCATCCGGTTAGACTGGAAGCCGACCCCAACATAGTTGGGAAAAGGCTAGGCAGATGATGTTACATTCCACTAGGGGTCGGCGCAACACGGTCTTCTTCTCCCACTCCCCCGTGTCAGACGTCACGGCATCATTTACTCCTTTCCCTTTCATATCATTCCTCACACAATTCATCCATCTTTTCTTTGACCTTCCTCCATCCATCAACATTCATATCCATCACTCTTTTAGTCTCATGCGTTTCATCCAAGAACTTGATACCAAACTTGTTATTGCTATTAACACAGATCAGTAAAGACAATGTTATTAAAAGAACAGGAAAAGGAAGTAAGTAAGTACTAAAAAAACGAAAGAGTTACTTTATTTATAAAACTTAGGCCTACAGTGAAATGGGCTTCTTGGGTGGTTATTCCAAGAACCTGGGATCAATTACTGCCGGTTACACGACCCCACCTGAATACTAATGAATAAAATTCTCGAAGTCTGGTATTTATAACTTTATAAACTTTAAATAGTTTAGAGACTGAGGTCTTCAGTTCGATTCCCAGGTCGGGTGTGGTGTTATTGCATTTTTCCATCAGTAATTTCTCAGAAGCAGTCCGTATTCTGGATTTGCGCTCGGTTGATGGCAATAGACTCGCTCGCCCCCTATTACATGTTGATGTGACGGCAAGAAGTGAGTGTACTAAGTTAAACGTACGAGTACACTTCTGCCGAATCAACCGGGCACAGGCGTGATGTTATGTATTGTCCTCACGAGTTACTAAAAATATAAATATTAACTTTAGAAAATATAATGTTATTTACCTCCAAAAGTATCTGTTTAATAGCTCGGTCAGGTAAACAGATCAGTCCGATGTCATGTCAGTAAACCGGTCTAGCAATGAATCTGCACGTGTAAATGTCATTAGCATTGTAGTAGGTATGCAGGCAATTACACGAAATGTGAATGTCGACATATTTTAGTTCGATAATGTTGTCATTGTAACTTGGCCATAGAATTTTAATTATTGAATAATTTCTGAAGGAAGGATATTCCAGAGGTCAAAATTCCTGATAATCTAAACAGCTTAGGAGACGGTCAGGACAGGATCCACTAAATACTTTCGTAAAATTAGCGTTCTATGAAGAGGTCGCTTCGTGCACTTAGAGCAACTTATAGTCAACATAATCGGCCTACCATTGAAAAGTTTAAAAGCCTACCTTACCATACAGCATGTGAAACCATGGCTTTATCGCGAGAACAATTTGGTGAACACTTATAATATCGCGCTTCGGACCGCTGAACTGGCTGCCTAGATCCTGCGACATGACACCCCTAGACTTTTTCCTTTGGGGCTATGTAAAGCCCAAAGTCCATATGGATGAGCCGCGTACGATTGAGCAATTGGTAGCCAACAAATTACTCGCGTTATTCGCCAAATACCATTTGAAATGCTTGCATGCGTCAACTGAAGAATGAACCATTAACCGTAGTTACGTACAAAATTTTTGAAGGAAATTAGGTACCTTTAAAAAATAAGTGTCAAGAACAGTTCTTTTGTATGATAATAAGAACAACCCGATAAATTTGTTTCTTTCATATTTTTTTTTTGTCTTGAAGAAAGTACCTCCAAATGAATCACTTAAGTACCAATAAATTAAACAACTCACCTAGTTAGTTCTTAAACAGCTAACAGAAAAATAATGCTATCGTTCAGTAGCGAACGGTAATTTTTTCTAACAGGTCCGGTGCATATTTTTAATAATGTTTGAAAAAACCATACATCGAACCATTTGTAGTTTTAGTCATGTTTGGGCAATCACGTCCTAACTGAATTACCTACATTGTTTTACTTTTGGCAATAGTTGACTCCAGTACAGTGGTTGTTCCGAAGGGAAGCCGGTAGGTTTCGAGTTGTATGAACCCCTCACGACTGCTGTCGTTGTCAAGGTCGCATCCATTATAATAATATAGGTAAATCATCAGTTTTAAAACGCAATAAATACTTTCGAATTATCAGCCAGTAATGTACGATGGATAGACCGTGTGAAGGATGATATGGCTAGAAAGAAGGTATCTGAAGAGATGACCAGTAAGTAATAGAAATGTATGGAAGAAGACATGCTGCGCCGACCCCAAATAAATTGGCATATTAGAATGATGATGATGAATGTACCCTCTGCTGTGACAGCTTTATCCTCTCTGTGGCTGTGGGAGGTAGTGGAGTATAATCCTCCTCGCGAGCTCGCTGTATTGGTAATAATCGAGACGGGTTCGCCAGGCTACCATGTTTGATACTGCTACTGATAACCTGCGTCATCTTAATGCTAGGCCTTTCTCCATGACTTCCAGTTCTTTCGATCCAGAGCGAATGTGGATTACTGGTCGTTGGTTTTTCGGTGAGGTTTACCATGTCTATTCTATTAAAACAAAAACATCTTTTCCAGGCGTGGAGCTATCATTCTTCAGTGGCGTGTACAGCTCTAGCATCGGCTTCACACTATCCATGGGTGAGAATGCTAAACAACTGGTGGGCCTGTCCGGAGTCTTCATTGGTTTGGGAGAAGTGATTGGTAAGTTGTTGAAGTCAATTTGAATTTTATAAATATTAAGATAAGGTTCAAGTTACAAATGATTGGTGCTTTGTGAGTTGTGAATTCAATTACAATGATTGGAGCTTGGTGAGTTGTTAACGTCAACTTGGCATTAAAGAATACTGTCATAAGGTTTAAAATACACTGATTGACCGCTTGTAAAATTATACGACTAAATTGTAGGTTTAGGTTTTGGAGTCGTGAACATCTAGGTTAAAGGTCAATTTGATACAGAATATTTGTAGAGGCCTAAAATTCATTTGCTGTTATGATATGTGATTGTAAGTGGTTAACAAAAAGATATCAGTATCTATAATATACAATAAATTAATAATACATATATAAATAATTAGAAATAAAATTCTTAATGTTGCTCATACCGCCAAAATACCCACTTGTTGTAAATCTTTACCTAATTATCTGTTTCTAAACAGTTGAGTAATTTGTAATTATCCAAAGTTAAGCCTGACTAAGGATACTTATAAACAGTTTAAAATTGTATCAATTTGTTATATTATCAGATCAATGCAATACATGCCATGATATTGGTATAGAAATCCTTTTAAAATTAATCTTGAGATAACATTAAGTAATTATCGCTGTTGACAAATATTTGTATTGGGCAATCAAAACCGTTATATATCAAATAGATAAATCTATATCTTGACAATACCTGTCTATTCATTAGTTCTTGCGTAATTAACTATAAGGTAAGAGCCAACGACAATGATAAATATTTACTTGACACCAATATCCAGTATAATATAAACTTTATGTCAACCGTTCTCAGATTTATTATACCAAATTACATAATGTTTGCTTATACATGAGTTGTAATTTTTTATGGGTTGGTAGTGTTTAGTTAATTATTCTGGGCAAATGACAGTTTAAATAATTATTTACTTCGAAGTCTGAACCTAAAACAAAAAACATTGTTACATAAGATAATTTAGAACGAAATCTTAGTTGTCAAAAGATTACGTCTGTGTTTCCCCAGTTTAAAAATAGTTCATGGCAATATTTAAACATAACACAGCGAATTATTATAATGCCACAAAACCTTTTAGTTATGGAATCGGGTGTTATTTGCAGTATTCCATAGCAGTACTAAACATTTTCCAAGAAGTATCATATGCCCGTTACACTTAGGGTTGCCACCCGTACTCTAATACTCTAAAATAGAGTATTGTCCTCGTTTTCATGTAGGCGTACTTTATAATCTACGACACCAATAAAGTACGCTGAAATACTCTATTTACGTAAAACTGATTGTTACTCGCTCGTAACTGTTTATGAGTACTCATCTAAGATACTAAATAAACTGGTTTTTGATTTTTTGATTGCAAAGAGGCTGAATATCTTCAAGAAAGACAAATATTTGTTAAATGTCGCAAAAGTAACAAAAAAACGTTTTTAAGGACAAATAATGAAAAATAATAACAAATACGTGTACGTGTTTTTATGCTGTGTACTTTATTTTTGTTCTACCAAAATGAAAAAATACTTTATTCGTCCTAAAAAAAGGTGGCAACCCTAGTTACACTGGAAGCCGACCTCAAACTTGGGAAAAGGCTAGACAGATTATGATGTTCCAGAACCTTTATCAAAACAACCAACTTATTATTTCCAGGAGGTGCATTATTCGGTATCCTCGGATCGAAAACCACTCGCTGGGGTCGCGACCCGATTGTGATCATGGGCTACGTGATTCACCTGGGCAGTTTCTTCCTCATTTTCATCAACCTGCCGACCGTGGCGCCCTTCGGAGACACCCACGAGACCTCATACATCACCCCATCTCCTGAACTGGCGATGTTCTGCAGCTTCCTGCTCGGATTCGGAGATGCCTGCTTCAATACTCAGATATACTCAATTCTGGGAGGAAACTACTCGGATAACAGTACCTCGGCGTTCGCTTTGTTTAAGTTTACTCAGGTGAGTTTATTTTGGGTTTTAAGTTATATTTAACTTGTGTTTAATTATGATTATTTATTAAGCGGTTTTAACGAAAAGAGTTGTTTCCCGTTTTACCAATGTTTTGGCCAATGCAACATTTATTTATAAAGAAAATAAATGTTAAAACTGTTCTTGACAGACAGACGGACAGGCGGACAACGGAAATGTTCCTAATCCTATAAGTTTTTCCTTTTGCGGTACGAAACCCTAAAAATTATCGTATCAATCAGTACAAGAAAACGACAAATAATATTAGAAGAAGATAGAAAAAAAATACAAAAATAATAAACAAAAAACTTAAATCTAACTAAGAAAGATCACATTGTGTGAGTTGGGTACCCATATTTTTACTATCTGCATTCTGCAGTGTCTTCTGAGAATACATATACGATTGACGATGCAAAAGGTTATTTACCTAAATAAATTATAGAAGGAAAAAATTACTTGCTTTGTTGTCGACGCATAGCATAGAGATAACCTTCTTTGTACGGAAATAAAAATGAGGATATACAATGTGCGACCTAGGTATAGGTACATTATTGTAAATACTTAGGTATAACTAAACTGTTATTATTTGAATCGCATGAACTGTGCGACCGTATCGAGAATAATGTTTGTTTTATACCTGATATCGATCGTTAGTACTGTGTTCCACGTAAGCGAGAAGCGAGTAGAGGTAGCAACTAAAACTAGTTGTTTGTTTGAGACATTGGTGTCGATTCTGTTGTGCACAAACTAAACTTAATTGAGGTATTGATATCTTTTACTAAAAGGCAGTGCGAGAAAAGGACGGCTATAGCTATGAATTAAGTTAAAGATGTCAAACTAGTTTATGCCTAGCGCTTCACCGTGTTTTTAGTCGACATGTTTTTACGTGCAACCTTCATTTATTATTATTTTGCTCGGAAGCGCTACTGTTGACCATGGTCCTGGGTTCGATTACATATGATTGGTTGAGGCAAGTGTTAGGGTTTCCCATCAGGAGTTTTCCCAGTATCAGCCCGGAGTCTAGATTTGTGCCCGATTGACAGCAATAAGCTCCCCCCTATTATATAGGACTTAAACATAACTGCTGGACTGTGGGTGTACTAGGGCACAGATAATATAAGACTAAGGCCCCGTTCCCACTATGTCGTGACGACATATAATCGTGTTGTTTTAAGTGTCGTGGCTTGTGTATTTAAATAGAGGTGTTTACATATAGGACGACGCGATTACTGTCGTCCACGACTTTTGCCTACTAAAAACCCACGATAAATTAATCGTCACGAAATAGTGGGAATGGGGCCTAATCCTTCGAGTAAAACAAGCGTGATGTTATATTGTTTGACAGCTGTCACCGGGGCGGTGTGAAGTCAGCGATTAAGGTGAAAGCCGGGTCGTATGTTGATTCATTTAATTAGTAGTGTTAGTTCATTTAATCTCGTTGAATGGCTTTTTCATAAAATAGTCATTGAATGGGAATAAATAAACTTAGAGGATTGTATAGATGATTTCATCATATTTTGTTATACAGCCTGACTCTGACCTGAAAATAGCAAAAAACTTAAGATAATTTGAATTTCGCGGGATACCATTTAAGTATCTCTTTTACTAACAAAGTGCATGAAGTCCATAGGTTGTCGGTTCCTCGACGTCTGCGATGGGTCAGGACTTACTAGTACAAACATGTTGTGATTATCGCAGAATGAAAAACGCAGTAGTGACCGTACAATGGGGTGGCTAAGGCAAATTAAATTTCAGATGGCGCCACCATATTTGGTTTCAATCTGACTTATGAGGTTAAGCTATTTTGAAATATAAAATGACATTACCACATTTTCAACCAATGACGATGTTTGGGTACCAACTATGCTGGCGCCTTTAGTTCCACAGTTACCCTCCCCATTGTTTCTCACAATGTGCGACGAATTAATTTAATAGCACTGATAGCCTAGTGGTGTGACCGGACTGCCAAGTTCAAGGTCTCAAGTTCGAACCCAAGGTACGCACCTCTGATTTTTCGGATTCATGTGTGTATTGTATAATTATCACTAATTTCGGTGAAGGAAAACATCGTGAGGAAGTCCATGCATGTCTAAGAGATATTTGTCCACGGCATGTAAAGCCAAGTCAGAGGCCCTAAAAATTCTGACACCAGGTTAGGTACTAACCACACGATAAAAGAAAAAAATACCGGCCAAGTGCGTGTCGGGCCACGCGCAGTGGAGGGTTGCATTTTGTGGTGTAGTAGCCTATCATAATAAAGAACGAACCCGTTGGTTACCCGTTATAAACAAGCAACTACTTCATCTTAGTCACTTGATAGGATTTATTCTAAGGATTTTGTATTTGGTACAAAATTATCCAACACCCAAGTTCAACGACTATTACTGCTAAACTAATAAGGTTATCTTAACCGCTATAGTTTTCCTTTAAAGTTCATAAAATGCACTAACATCATGACTTTTTCGAGCCAGCAGTTTAGCTTTTAGAGGGGGGGGGACTACTTGAACAAAAATTTGCACTTTAATATTTCGTAAATGGAGTATTATATCTAAAAGTAGTATTAGCAACCCCAAGTTATTTTAAAACACCTATTCAACGATACCCCACACGATGGCGTAGACGACGAAAAAAAATTTAATCCCCACTTCAAATGTAGGGGAGCTACCCTAAATTTTACCACTTTGTCGGCGTTATTGATATACACACCTCTACAAAATTACAGCTTTGTAGTACTAACGGTCTCTTAGCAAAACTTCGGACAGACAGACAGACAGGCAGACAGACAGACGGACATGACGAAACTATAAGGGTTCCTTCTCAAAAAACAATTAATGAAACGCATTTACTGGGACAAAGCTGATTGTACAATATTATTTCAACCATTGTTGGATGCAATCGAACTTTTTATCGGCCGTTGTTATTGATATTATTATCTATCACATAGTAGACATATTTCGTCATAAGTTCCTTTGCATGAATTCCTTTTACTTTACCACTAACAAGAGAAACCTCTTGGCTCTGATAACATTGACCGCTGGCCATTAAAGATGCCCTAGGATTATTTCACTCTGCCCTCTGGTTGGAGCTGACTTCTGTCTTATTGTATCTTATAGGGGCTAGATAATAATGTCTCAAACAAAGTTACCTTGTCATGTTATAAGATATTGCTACCTTAAATTGTCATAGGCCATAGGCTCGTCCCCTTTTACAAGGGCTTTAAACATAATTGGCGAAATGTGGACGTGAGCAGGCACACCTCTGCCTAACCTCTCGGGGACAGGCGTGATGTTATGTATGTAAATTGTCTGTAAAAACCCTCGTTATTTATATTTCCAGTCACTAGCAGCAGCGGCCTGCTTCTTCTACTCGTCGAAGGCCCTCCTCTCGGTGCAGCTGACGATCCTCGGCGTGCTGGCGTCCCTGGGCACGGCGGCCTTCGTGCGCGTGGAGTGGGCGGCGCGGGCCCGCGCGCGCGCACTGGCGCTGGACGCGGACGACAAGAGCTCGCCCACCACGCATGCGCTCGCTGATAATGCGCTGCACTACGATTGAGTGGTAGGACTGGCTGAGGTTTAGTGGTTTTAGAAATAGGGTTTACTCTTTACGGGAACCGATAACCGTATGCCAGTATCTACTCGATATTCGGTCATAAAAGCATGATAAGCCTAAGTTCCCAATGGTGAAACACAGCCACACAGGCCTACACCTTTTGACACTGAAAATTCGGTCTTATTTCAGTGAAGTAAAGTTGCTGTTATAATCAAATTGTTATCTTGAACACTTGAACTGTGGCTTTATAGTGTTTAGAAGTGCAATTCGAATAAAAAATTGCAGTGTAGTGAACGTCTTTTTAAATTCTTAGGTAATCATCTATACATCTTTGATGAACAGAGTAAATCGTTCATGTCTCTAAAAGCATTAATATTTTAGCGGGTGTTTATACGTGACGAAAAATTCGGGCAGCCCTAGGCAGCCAAGTAAAGAAGTGTAAATAAGATAAAGCTTATTAAATAATAAGGAAAATTATTTTTAAAATAAATCTTTAACAACTGTAAATTATGTTAACGCATAGTTGTTTGTTGTCAAAAACTATTGTCCGTGCGCCTGCATGTTTTAAACTTTTGTTAGAAAATCCGTTATGTTTTAAGTTAATGATATTCAATTGTGCAAGCGCAATGACGATTTAAATGTCGTTTATTCAATGCGTTTCAAATAAGAATAGGAAAGACAATGACCTCAATTAATGAATGGTCACTAGAAAAGTACGGTTAAAAAAAAACTGCAATTTTTATATTATATGATTCTATCTTGCTAATGTTATCAAATTATTATTGTTTATTCAAGACTGTGGAACTGACTGGTTCTATTCACCAAACATTAAAAACATTTAGTCGATTAATTTACGTAAATATACATAATAATTATACATTTTTTAACAATATTTTATCGTTATTATCTTATTGTTGTTATATTTATATTATTATAACTGTTTTTCAAAAGGATAGACGTGTTGGATTTTATTCAACACTTCCATGCTCTTCAAAAGCAGTTATAGTACATCTGAGAAATGACTGGTTTATTCATCATTCTTTATCGTATTGTATTTTTTTTCTGGTCATACTTATTTGATTTGACAGCTATGACGTCACAATATGGCGCGAGGTCAGTCCTAATCTTAACTGAAAGTATAAGTATTCGTGTAAAAAAGAATTTTAAATTAATTGATGTGTTGATATCAAATACTCTCAAATAGTCATCATTGTCTTTCCCTTATGCCAATTCATTTGGGGTCGGCGCAGCATACTCTCGAATAGTATTCAAATCAAATACAAATCTGTATACTAAGGAAGTATTTGTACTATATTTTGTTTTAGAAAATTAAGTTACTCAGGATTTAATGACTAAAGAATGCTTTTATTAGGTATTAATTTCTTTGTAAAACTGCTTTTTACTAAATAATAATGAGCAATGGGGAAGAAAAGTGGAACTAATAGCGCTTGCATAGCTGGTTCCCAACATCGTCATTGGTTGAAAATGTGGTAATGTCATTTTATATTTCAAAATAGCTTAACCTCATTGGTCAGATTGAGACCAGCTATGGTGGCGTCATCTTAGATTATCTTTGCCTGTGTCTCCCCATTGAGCATGGATGTACTGTACTCCCATGCTGGCTGTGTCAGTTATGATATTCTCCACATTGATATTGAGTTATGTCAATCGTCGCACAATAAGCCCCAGCAGGCACTAAAAACTCTTTAGTCCGATATAATTGGCCAATTTGATTGGTCAGGCAATCACTATGACGTTTTGTTAGATCACCTGATGTTACATGTTAGATCTATAGTGTGCGCTGTAATGTTCTATCACTCATAGCCCTTAGTGCATCAGTAGTATAGTTTGTAAGCAAAAATACAGCAAGCTTTAAATTGAGAAATGATATTGATGTATCCATTTTACACATTGAATAAAACAGGGAATAATTTATTGTATTGTATCCACATTCTTCCAAAGTTCACAAAAATTATTTGATTTCATCAATTACTATGTGATTAGAAAATATTTATATTGATGTATGGACGGCAAAGTGTGGTGCTCTACTCATAAAACTGAGTGTAAAAATATTTTTGTATAGAAAGTAATATAATATGTAGATGAAAAGTAAAATATTATATAAGGACTTCTAGTCACATAATTTGAGGTTTTTTAAATGAAATTTTCAAATCAACTTATGTTGTATATCTGAAGTGAAACATTCCTTGTATATTTTCTCCATTTTAATTTAGTTCGTAGTTAGAAGTATGTTCTTTTATATCTGTTATTTCATTTTCATGCTTTGTATTTAACATTCCTGGATGTCTGGACGACTATTTAAAATGAAAAGTTTTTCTTTGCTGATGTTACTATCCAGTAAAAGTAAAGTAGTCTCTAAAATAACAGTTGACTGTACTTTTAAGCAATTTATGGAATACTATTGAAAATAAAATATTTTAATAACAAATCTATTGTTTTCATATTTTCTACAATTATGAAATTACTTGAAACTATATCTGACTTTTATGAAAATCTCTAATCCTTTTCTACATCATTCTCTGCAACTTAAAGTTTTCTAAGACCAAAGGTTTGGTTGGGGTGAGTGTTGATTGGTCCATGAATGAGTGAGTCAGGTCAGTAGTCTGGTAAGGCCTAATTGTGCCAACCAGGGTTCTTTTTTCATAATCATAAGGATTTGAACAGTAACTATTATCACCTAACTCATTAGAGACTTTAGATTTAGCATCCTTGCTTATAATAGTATTAGTACTTATACTACCTAGGTTTTTTTTTTTTCCAAAATTCCTAATTGTTACTTCTAATCTAAACTCTGCTCCAGTGACCAGTAGTTGGTAGTACTAGTTTTTCCAAAATATACCCTCTTTTTGGCACTGCCACATTTTGGATGGAATCATCTGCCTAGCCTTTTCCTAACTGTAGTGGGTCTGCTTCCAGTCTGACCAGATGCAGCTGAGTACCAGTATTTTACATGGAGCGATTTCCAATCTTACCTCCACAACCCAGTTATTACTGATTAAGACCAAGACCAAGACCAAGACTGATTTCAGACTGCCACTACTCTTTGCTGCCACTGTAACAACTGTCAAAGATTAACAACTGACAGCCGGGACCAAAACAGCTTAACATGCTTTCCGAGGCACTAAGGAAACTCGGTATGAAATGAGTGGTCACCCATCCACGAACTAACCAAGGTAAGCTCGGCTTAACCTCAACCCCAGCGGCTGTTATTATTTAGTTACAAGCTCCTCCAAATTTTGGATAGAATAACTTCAAGAATAACCTAAAAAGCAATGAATTTACTCTTTTCAAGGTAAAGAAAATCTTTAAAGATAAAAAAGCAGTATAATTTGACAACTATTTACTTTACAGTAACTATTATAATAAATAACAAATATAATGCCTAACACTATTTACTGGTACTGTCACTGTCTTCGCCGAGTTTGAAGTCCATAGGTTTATCATAGCCCATCATTTTGGCATAGTGCAGGGGATCAGAGAAATACCTTGCTTCTATGAAGAGTGGTGCTCCTTTGGCTTTCATTGTGGTGAATGCACCAGGAATTTCAGGCACCTCCACATCTTCCACTTTGAATTCATGCTGAAAAATAATGGAATTGTCAGTTTGTGATTGAATAGAATTGTATTCTATTATGAGGCCTGTTTTTTTGGGTTAAAAGTTTAAAATGTTTCTTAACTAACTTACCAAGTAATTTTCATGAAATAAAGAATGCTTATATAATAGATGTTTTTAATACTTTCCAAAAACGTGCAAGATATACACTCCACTCTCTCCACTACACAACAAATCATTATCCTCTACCAAGCAAGCAGTTTTCTCAACTGGGGTTTGCTTCTATTACAAATGGGACCATAGTAAATGAATTAACTTTAGGCTGGTACCATTTGGCTATTGGTACTTCTTCATCATCATCATAATCTGCCTAGCCTTTTCCCAACTATGTTGGTACTAACCGGATGCAGCTGAATACTAGTATTTTACATGGTTATATGGTACATGCTATTAACCAATGTTTATATAAACATTTGAAGAATTTATCCTAAACACGAGTATACACACCTTTTTTTTCGCTAGGAAGAAATTGATAGTGGTAGCAGTGTATGTTGATGTTGCAGGGTCATAGTGTATTTCTGTCACATACTTCTTTGTTATAATATGTAGTAATATAGGCGTGACGAATGTGAAGAAGCCGACTACCGAGCAAAGTGCTACGATTAGTGAAGTACTGCCTATTGTTGCCGCCTCTCTGATGATTATAGGTTGTGCCAGCAACCCGGCCATACTGGAACTCAATGAAAACACTTTCACACCCCTTATCTGCGGCGTCAGTGGCCCGTAATATATACGCTCCAAATTGTTTTTATCATCTCTCAATTTTATTGAATAAGTCCTGTTTATTACACTGGTACAGCTGCTGATTAATTTTAATTTCGAGGTTATCTGTTTCTGTGTGAGAGGTTTGATTAAAACTCGACTATGGTTGAATGTATTTTGTGCACAGAAACGCAACATTTTGCTTTGTTTCCCTTTATTCTTTTTTAAATAAAACGAAAAATCGAATAATCAAAGCCATTGATCTCCCATTTCCTAGTCTTAGATTTTTGCGAAATTGTGATCTGATAATGACAGTGACAGTGACAGTGACAGGCCAAACAAACAGTGCAAAAATGTCAAATTGACTGTAGTCCAGAAACGACGTAAGGAGTTCAGAAACGACGAGTTTTAGGCTGCGTTCCGAATTACGCTGTAATTGATTTGAGCGTCGATAAAACCGTTCCGAATTACCGTGAGCGCGATATCGATGTCCCTTGAATCGTCATAGATGACGTCATGACATGCGCCATCATCTTACACCGACCATGCCCCAAGTAAATCTTTGCCGGGAGCAAAATACGCTACTAAAAATACTTCCATCATCCTTTTCAGCACTGGACGAATCATCGCCGTCGTTCTATACCTCAAAATCTGAGTTATCAGAGTCGTTAGAGTCAATCAACATATCTTCCATTTTCAAAAAGAGGTCTTGTGAAAGGTTTTGGTTTGGGGTTATGTTTACTGTCAACACATTCACAAGCGTTACGAATTGTTGAGAGCTCCTAACTGTCATAATCGTGATATCTAAATCGGAACGCAAAATATAGATGTGAGCGATTATTTTGTAATACGGAATGCAGCCTAAAATATTGCAATAGAGTTATATTTGAAAATTATCTAATGGGGTGGGCAACTGGTGGAACTAATGGCGCTAGCAGCGCATGAACCAAACATCTTCATTGGTTGAAAATCTGTCAATGTCATTTTAAATTTCAAAATAGATTGTCCTCATTGGTCAGATTGGGTCTAAGCTATGGACGCGCCATCTACAATCAGCTTTGACCAGCCTTCCCCATTACATTATATTATTATTAGGTGCCATGTAGGCCTGAAAAGTATTTCAACATGATTTCAATGCTACACTTTCTTTCTAGAGAAAAGCTGGTCCTTAAAGACTTTCGAGTCGAGTTGTATCATTCACGTCACTCACGGTACAGCGTGACTGGCAGGCGTTGTTGTAATGATCACATAATCCGGATCAGGAGGTCTACTCTCAAAGCACGAAATCCGTAGTTTCGGCCGAAATAACAGTAGTTTCCTACTCCGTATCACTTACGGACATAAGATTAGTTTAGGGCTCGAACTAAAAATTAATGACAACAGCATTGGTCATCTGTCTTTTACTCCCGACGATGTGTTTTAAATATCATTAATTCGCAAATATTAGGGAGTAGGGTTAATTTCAAAGTATAAGCTACTTTCGAACGGGCCCCGTATCTTCGTTGACGGATTTAAAAGTAGACCCCCAGGGCCGTGCCTTTTCCCTGTGTTCGAAATGTGCGGCGCACACAGGGGATCACGAGTCGACGTAAGGGGACTCGACGCAGGGAGAATGATTCTGCCTAAGTCTAAGTAGGTAGGTACTTACACAAAATTAATCTGGACTTAAACAATTTAAGAGGCAGGGCTAAAGGATCAAATATGCCGTAAGAATTTAGCAACAATATCTAAAGAGGACATATTGGAATGAAACTATCAAAGATTTCGCTAACAGAAAAACGAGAAAAGTGGAAATTATATTATTATAATATTATGTTGTAAGCTTTCACGGTTTTAACTAAACTTACGGGATATCTTCCTTGCTTATCGCGGGATCGCATTGGGCTTACAACAACGAGTCGAAATATCGGGAGCTCAGAATAGTGGATAATCACGGAAGTTATCTCGTAAGTGACAATAGACATTATGTTTACATTTTTCGACATTTTTAACTCTGCGTGCTTTTTTTTGAAAACGAAAGAAAAGTTGGCGAAACACGAAAAAAAAAATCGCTGTAGAGTTACGGTTTGGGGCTATTTATGGAAAAACAAAATTAACCACGATATTTTAATGATAATTTGCTCTTGGCCTGGTGGTGAAACAGCTAGGTCATCAAAAAATTACTAGTAACTTTAAAGTCTAAAATGTCTCCTTCTGTTTACTTCCACATTGTTAGGTCACGCAGTACTGTTTCACTGAAGAGCATGTACTGTCGGGCAGTTGTCAACATCATAGCAAATCCCGGTCTCCGTATCCAACACCAAAGAATCAGGACAGTCACACCTCGAGAATCCACAGACAGTGCCAACTAGCATCTCCTCAGGATGTTCACAAGTTCTTTGAGCTAACCAGTATGATTGGGAGCAGTTGCTTTTTCTTTGAATCATCCATTCTGGACATTTATCCACACCTAGTAAACATTAATAATTTGAAACAAACTAAAAACCGGCCAAGTGCGAGTCGGACTCGCGCACGAAAGGTTCCGTACCATTATCTATACAACATTAGACAAAACAGCAAAAAAATCACGTTTGTTGTATGGGAGCCCCCCATACTTGCTTTTATTTTTTTTTAAATTCATAAATTATTTTTAAAGTGAATAAAATGTACAACTAAATCCTGTTGCCGTTATTAATGTCGAGCTAAAAACGGCAAAAAAATCACGTTTGTTGTATGGGAGCCCCCCTGAAATATTTATTTTATTCTCTTTTTAGTGTTTGGTGTTGTAGCGGCAACCAAAATATATCATCAGTCTGTGAAAATTTCAACTATCTAGCTATCACGGTTCATGAAACAGACAGACAGCCTGGTGACAGACAGACGGACAGATGGACTGACGGACAGAGGAGTCTTAGTAATAGGGTCCCGTTTTTACCCTTTGGGTACGGAACCCTAAAAAAATATTCATATTTTACATTGAATTGTATATATGTACATATAATGGTTCTTACTCTAATTAAACTGTTGTTAATTAAAAACTACAATGGAGGCAACCAGTAGGAAAGAGCCCTAAAAGTCATCGTACATTATCAATAAGGTTCGTATTCCTTATTGATACGAACCATTTATGGGACCTATAATGATGATGAAAGAAAGAAACCGACAGTCACGAAATAATAATGTTCCAACGCGAGAGTATTCTAATGATCGTCTAATGCTAATCGTTCGACGAAGAATTTATCTTACAGACATGGACAACGGTGGTTATTGAAAGTACCTACTGTTTAATTTGTTCAATCTAAGGTATTAAGGTAGGGATTGGACAATAATTGACCTGTGATAACTTGAGTTATCATAGAATAATAATTCATTAGGTAATTAGGTTTTATAAAATTAGCAACTAGCTTTGGAGCTTTGGCCAACTAACCAACTTCTTGACACTTCAAAAATACTTAGTGTGTGTAAGTTTGAACCAAGATACTCACATGTATCGTTGTGCCACAAGCAATGTGAACTCGATGACTGAGTATAACACGAAACGAGACTAACGCCAACCATGAAGAAAGTCCACTTGATCATGATGACTAGACCTGTTAACTGAACTAGGTGCACCGATGTACTAATTTCTTTGATATAACGGAAGCCGTTGTTAACATTAAGTACCACTGACACCTACAACTGTGTATATAACATTGACAAATCGAACAATGCTATTCGATCCTTCTACAATAGCTCTTTGTCCATATATCATTTTAAACAATGGATCGATTTCAACAGAATGGAAAAAATAATATTTTATTATATTGCCGGACGTTAGGAAGGATTCTAGAGCTTCCCTAGCGCATGCTATTATTTTATAGGTACTAGCTGTGCCTGCGGCTTCGCTCATTTGTGACCTTGTATTCTTTTGGCAATGTCAAAGTTAATGAACGAAAGCAAAATATGGTGGGGTGGGGGAAGTTAGGGGGGGTCCCCCTTGCCCCCTGGTTTCACTCCCATGAAAAGGTAATGCACCATCCTGAGAAAAACTACCTAACCTCAAAACACTTCATAGCCGCCGTAAAAGGCGTAGTAGGGTTGGCTTTAGTATTCTTAGGCAGAAGGAGGGACGGGGGAGGTGCCCCCTCTGCCCTGACACCACTCCCATGTAAAGCCAACCTACCGTTCTTGAGAAAAACCAATTTTTGTAACTTAACCTCAAAACACTTTAAATTCGCCTAAAAGGCGAAGTCGACGGAACCCCGCTACGCGGGGCTCCTATTTCTGTCTGCAGGGTTTGAAGGAACCTAACTAACCTAACGTCGCACGGTGGGCTGGAAATTGGCTTTCATAGACCTATGGATTTCAATTTGCAAGTGCTTGTTTTTATGCCGGATATCGCTTCTATTAGTCATTACTATGTACAAAAATGACACCCGAGTTAATTCTGCCCAAAAACGAAGGAAAATTTTTTTTTTTTACGAAAAATTTGTATGAAGCTAGTATGAAAAATCGAATTATCTCCTAAACGGCATGTTTAACCGTAATATCCTTGGAGGTGGTCATAGTGCTAATTATTTATGATTTTTTGGTTGCCGATTTGACGAAAAATTGAATGCCGTTTTTTCTTAAAAAATCGTAAAAATATTTTTATTTATTTTTACATGTAAAACGATCCCTTTTAGTTTCCAAGTTAAAAAGTTCGGTATGTTATTAACCCAAATATTAAGAACACACAAAACAAGAAAAATTAAATAAAAAAATTGCTGTTTTTTGACACATTTTTATTAATTTAAATAAAAAAAGATTATCAAACTCTTATTTAAGTAACATATAAAGTTATATTATATACAAAATAATTTAATTTAAGGAATTAATACTAAGCATTTGTAAAAGAAAGTAAAATAAAAAAAAAAGACGGGGTGCCCCAAGTCCAGCTTACTTCCAAGGTCATTGAATACAGCCACAAGAAAAACACCACGAAACACAGGGAACACACACATTCACGCAACTCGAGGAGAAACGGAATGAACAAACGAATGACAGTGACACTTATCATACCATTTTTTTTATTTTTTACGTTCTGTTTTACCAGTTTTTCACGTCATTTTGTACCATAGACAATATGTGTGATTTGGTTGTCAATCGCCCATTTTAACGTTCCGTTTTCGCTATAAAACTGATTTCAGGTTAGAAACATTTTTCATTAATTTCTCGAAAAATATGCATTGCCTAGTTATAACAGTGATAGCATTATAATCGGGGACCCAATCCCTACCAGCTTTAACCCCTTTTACGCCCCTCCGCGTGCCGCACGATTCTAAAGCCAACCCGTTTTGATCCCTAATACAGAGTTACTTGATCGGATTACAGACGAAGTCTACATTCAAGAGGAGGTAGGCTGCAAAAGCGAGCTAGCTAGCTAGATAGCTTCAGTTACCTTGGACTGCTAAGAATTGTTCTGAATTTGCAGGTTTGAAGTCGCAAAATATCCTAATTATAATACATGTTAAAAAAAAACAATCACTTCCTGAAACTGGTAATTTGTTGCTAAAAGAAAATTATGTTATAAATAATAATGTAAATTTGTTTAACTACGATATATTCAGTTCATAAACACATTTTTTTTCATTCAATATCACGTAGTAGCGTCACTTCTCTGAGATTAAATAAAAAGACAAGAATAGGTACAGGAATAAAATTGAACAATTTTTTATTTTCATCTGTGGAAATAAAACACTAGTTAGTTGAGATTAAAAAAAAAAATACGAGTGTGAAATACATTGCATGTTGAACCTAATCGAAGTGCGTTATTTTTGAGTCTTACGAGTACTTACGAGCCAACTTTCGAGGAAGTGTATTGAAAAGAAATTAGTGTTAGGTATTGTTGTTTTGTTGTGTTCGTGGTTCGGCCAGGAATCTTATGTGTGATGCTCTAGGATTTATTGGATTATATCCGACTCATTGAAACAACCTTATGTGTCGTCGCCATGTTCTTTATTGTACTGTACTGGAGGCCTACCATGATCTAATTAGAAACGATTCAAAAGCAAGGCATTTCAGTTTAGGTTCCTAAACTGCATTTGCTCAAACTCGTACCATGACGTCCAATACGCTCAGCGGCATTTGGATCGTTGAAAGCGAATGAAAGATCGCAATTTGTGACTGAACCGCGTTTGAAACGTTTTCGGTGAAAAAGAGACAACGCTATTAGTATCAAACTTATACTAAGTCTATGGTATCAAATAAATTTGCTTCGCGCACATTTTAGTGTCAGACAGGCTCAGAAGCAAGTAACGTTTTATTTGTTTTTAACTCAGTAACGTTACTTAAAGTAAAAAAGACACTCAACCATTGTTTTTAAGATTCTACGGTACGGTACGTTCATACGGTAACTATTGTTAAAATAATTCTTAGTCAAAATAGATATTTATTTACCTATTGCTATTTATTACACGAAATTATTTTTTTTAGTCGACGTAATAAAACAAATTATGTTTCTGTTTCGAACGTACCAGAGAAAAAAAGCTGTAGGAGTTGTCATGTCACTGCAATGTGTCACTGTCAGTGTCAGTTTGACTAGATACGTAAGTAGTCTGAGGAGTTGTGATTACGGTAGGAAAATCGAAGTTAAGTGTAGTTTTGAATTCGATAAAAAAACATTATTTCAATTGGCATCCTCAAAGTTATTGAAGGGGTCCAACTGGCCGCGTAACTGGAGCCTCTTGCGTTTTTGGGCATAGTGTGAGGCAGAATCTTCCTCAAAAAACTCAAACAAAAGTAGTTAGAGTAGGTTAGAAAAGGCATGTAAAATACCTATTTTACATGCCTTTTCTAACCTACTCTAAAAATACCTATTTTAGACTTTAAAAGAAAGGTTAAACTTACGTACACTTACATTGGTTTTTCTAAAATTCCACTAAAATAGAACTAAAAAACTTTATTTTCGTCAATAATTCACCAAACGTTTCAGTTTATTTTAGAGAAATAGTAACTTTTATTAAATCGCTTAATTTGACAGTTGAGCGTTTCAGTTGAGCTGCTTTAGGGACGTCATGGTACCAAACAAATACAAATTTGACTGAATGAAACTAAAACTTGCGACTCAGTTCGGGCACAATCGCTGTCAGATGGCATGGCTTAAATTGAATCGTTAAACTGACGTCATGGTACGAATTATAAGAACAGTTCAGTTTATGTCCTAAAATGGATCGCGTTAAGAGCTCGTGGTAGGGCTCCTGACCATAAACTAGCACTCTACATTCTAAAGGGGTGTACCTATCAACAATCATAGTGCTTGACTAACTAATTATTATCTATAGACACTACAGGTATGTATTCCCAAATAGAGTCCTGTGTCAGAAACATTTCCAAAGACCATCCATACTTACAGTCTTGACCAGCCTAGTGAAACACATAAGTGATTATGAAACGCAGGATGAAAGACTTAAGGCGGGTAAGGAGGGTTGTATTGATGACTTTTATGATTATAATTCTGTAACTACATACGTCTTGCAGCCGCAAATATTATTGTAATCAACATTAACCCTAGTACTGGCCTGCAAATTGCAAAAAACGTAAGGAAATTTGAATTTCGCGGGCTACCCTGGAGCATCCACCTTAAAAGGGAAAGCACAAGGGAAGCATAAAGTGAACCCCAAATTAAATATTGTAACACATTGTGTACAGTATCAAGCGGTAAAATTATTTAATTGGACATAAAACCACTGCTCTAAAAAACCACCACAACAAACCACCTTATTTAAAAATAAACTAAAAAATTTCTTACTGGAAAAATGTTTCTATTCCGTGGATGAATTCATGACTCACGGACATTAGTTTAATATGTTCTCTTATATTGTAAAAATGCTTGATGTTATGACATGATTTTTTAATGGATTTTATTTACGATTTTTAATTTTTGACATTGGTTTTTTTTATGGAAATGATAATTTACTTATTTTTAGGGTTCCGTAGCCAAATGGCAAAAAAACGAAACCCTTAAGGATTCGTCATATCTGTCTGTCTGTCTGTCCGTCCATATGTCACAGCCACTTTTTTCCGAAACTATAAGAACTATGCTGTTGAAACTTGGTAAGTAGATATATTCTGTGAACCGCATTAAGATTTTCACACAAAAATAAAACAATAAATTTTAGGGGTTCCCCGTACTTAGAACTGAAACTCAAAAATTATTTTTCCTCAAACCCATACGTGTGGGGTATTTATGGATAGGTCTTCAAAAATGATATTGAGGTTTGTAATATCATTTTTTTCTAAACTGAATAGTTTGCGCGAGAGACACTTTCAAAGTGGTAAATAGTGTCCCCCTGTAACTTCTAAAAATAAGAGAATAATAAAACTAAAAAATATATGATGTACGTTACCACGTAAACTTCCACCGAAAATTGGTTTGAACGAGATCTAGTTAGTAGTTTTTTTTAATACGTCATTAATCGTAAACCGCAATTTACCTTTCATTCAATAAAGTTTGTGCGGAACCCTCGGTGTGCGAATCCGTCTCGCTCTACGCCGGTTTTTTTTGTTAAGGTCAAGTTAAAAAAATTCAATGATTTTTTATGTATCTAGAAGAATGAATTTGAATTTTAATTGTGGTTATGATTTAAATTAATTATTATTGAACATTGTGGTTAATTTTTTATGACATGTTTTCTTGGATTTTGTGTATTAATTATGATTTTAATTTTTGACATTTGATTAAGTTTTTGGTGACATTTAGGGGTTTTTACTTTTAATTGTTTTGAAATTGTTTATTATTGTGATATTTATTAATTTAATTTGATTTAGTGATGGTATATTTTTCTATTTATTATAAAGTCGAGTTGTGTTTTTTTTCTGTTTATTTAACTAATTTAAACATTTTTATGTAAGCCAATCAGACACAATTGTTATTGAATAAATGAAATAAAATAAATAAATAATGAATGAAAGCATAATATTTTATATTTATGCTTGCTTATTACTGACCGCGCCTCATTGCCGGTTTAATACTCATTTTTGCGTCAAATAAAGATAAGGGGTAGATTCATCGGCCTAAACAAGCACAAGTGAATGGCGACAATGCGGCTATCTACCAGCAGAACAAACACCGCCTATTGATTTAGTTTATCTGTTCGCAAACAACGCGCGCACGCCCTCAAGCACGGACGACGTGCCATCAACCAGATATACCTTATAGTCTATAAAAGAGACCGTATGACCAAACTCGAAGATAAATCTTTCACTTTCTTGAAAATCATATTCCACGCTTATCTTCCGCCAAACACCTGCAAAAAGCGAGATTCTGGGTACCGATAAGGATCTGCGTATAATAACTTCATTTTATTTGTGTTCATCGAAAAAATTAAACACAGATCTAAAATTTAAAATACAGACTAGACACTTAGCATTAGTACCAAAAACTACCACTAATATTTACACCGAAAGTTTAGGAGAGTTACAAAAAATGGTAGAATGTGTCGGCACAACTCAACCTCTTTAGTTTTTTAAACGGGCGATTTCGGCGTGAAGTCTGCACAAAAGGGCAGGTAATTATAACTTTCAAAATATGATCTATATCTTTTAATGTATGTTAACTTAAATCCTTAAAGGTTATAAAATGAATGGTTAACTTCTACAATAATTATGGAACTACCTGTGATGATAAGGTAGAAAATTTAAGTTTGCAGTTTATAATTTATTAATGGTACATAATTATGTACCCACGACTAATTCATTTTTTTCATCCGTCCAGTACTAAGCTGTTGGTAAGTACTTATTCAAATCTTGCAACTAGGAAGTTTTATTTGATGATATTATTTACTTAGAACAAAATAATGTGCAAATTATACCCTGGCGACTTTTAAAATTCAAAGTTACACGGTTACTCCAAAAGTTAACCTCGTAATACGGTAAACCTTTCCCGCCAATTTAAAAAGCCCTGTAAAAGCATATAGACATTTTCGATACAGATTTATACCTTACCTGATATGACATAAAGTTGAAATTTGAGTAATATTTGATGCAAAATCAGAGAAGGAGAGAACATATTTCTGCCTCGCTCTTCTAAAGTGTTATTATAGCCATCTCTTTTACTCGCTGCAGAAATGAGTGTCAAAAAGTTTTGTCTCTGTCGGTAGTTTAGAGATGAGATATACCTGCCATTCTCCATACCCGGCCTTTAAGGTATGGGTATCACAAAATACCTGGTACAAATACCAGGTATCAAAATACTTCTAAGTATTTGGGTGTGGTAGGATTTCAATAAGTAAACGTATGCGATAAGTATGGTATGCCTCCAATATAATGTAGGTACGATGTTTCAAGTACCTATACGTAATTATGCATTATGAGATATGAAATCTTTCCTTCCTACTTTACCAGGCTTATGACTGTCGGCTAAGAGTATGACGATGGTTATTAATGAATTCTAGTTATTTCTATATAAATTAATGCAAAATAACATTAATTATATTTAAACTGACTAACTAGCTTAAAGACGCCCCTTCAAGACGTCCCTCCACCGTGTAGGGACGTCTTGAAGGAACTCTTTCACGTCGTGACAAAAAATTTAATTACGCTATTATGTTCCTTATGCACGTAAAAATAAGTACCCATTTTGTCTAACTAAATTAAATCAACCGAATGTTCATAAAGCACGAATGACGTTTCGGGTCCCTTCGTAAGCTGTCGGATAGCTTCGGGTTGCTTCGGCGTACCGAACTACCGATAAAACTGGGCGCTACCTTGTGGTAGCGGTTCGTATGGTACTATGCGTCTGACGTCATACCTTCAAGGTATTTACCCAGTATTTCGGTCCGTACCCGGTCTATGTACTGGGAAGCACATACTTGGTATATATACCTCTACCAGTATATACGTCTCATCTCTACGGTAGTTTTAGTCGAGTTTCTGAGTTGGTAAAGTACTGTCGCTTGTCGCAATCGCGGCGCAAGTTTGTTTACTTTTGTAAAATAACCGAACAACTATGGAACTGACATGAAAGGATTGTTTTAAAGTGATGTGATTGGAGCAGTGTTACTTTTTCCTGTTATTGTAATATATTTTTCGTTGAAATGGAGATGAGAAGATTACTTTGGACTGTATTTTTGGGAGTTTTATGCAGAGCGGAGGCGGGAATGATGGGTGATCAGTGCGACTGGACTGGCAGGTATGCTGATGTCGAAACCTCTATTGTTTGGCATACTTTTTATTCACCAATTTGAATATGGAATCAATCTATTAATTAGACATAATTGCTCCTAATGTTGTTTTTTTTTTAATTTTGCTTGTATTGTAATGTAAGTAGGTAATTTGTTTTTGAAACATGGTACCTAGTTAAAGTGTTTTTAATATGTTTGCCTTCTTGATTGATTTAGAAATATTTTATTGTTTTTGTTTAGATATCCTATTGTCAGTACCTAAACTGTGTAATTATTTACACAGTTTTTTTAGATACCTACTTATTTGCCTACGTGTACCTACTGTAGTTATCCAAACTATCTAGGTATTTTATGTAGGATGCTAGTTAGTATCTAAATACATAGATAAGCTCTAATTTAGCTAATTATGTATGTATATCTAAGGATTTACTTATTCATACCACAGTCACATATAAAAATCACAACTAGGCCTACTAACAACTTTATTGCAGGTATGCCAACCTAAATGAATATAATGCTTACGCTACATCGAACAATGTATAGTTATTACAAACTACTAGGTAGTTACCTACCTACCTAGTCAGTACATTCATTGTGTCATAAGACTGTGTCAGCCTACCGCAGTGCACTGGTCAAACAACCTATAAGGCTCACCAACTTTACCTACCATATACTATGACGTATTACCAAGCCATTTCTCACCTCTTTTGTTAAATGTTGTTACCTGCAAGTTAATAAATAGATTATATACCTCCCAAACCTAAGCTCATTATATTTAAATCACAAAAGAATATAAGAATCCAATAAGTATGGCGAATTCGCGCAGAATCCATTCCAATCAGAATACCTATTAACAATCCTGACCCGAGGCAAAACATCTTGTCTGGCGGCAATTTGCTTAATAAAGCCAAATTTATTTCCATATCATTTGCGATTGCGTGTCCTATGTTATTAACAGCCTCTCTTGATGTTATTCAAATGAATCATTCAACGAATACCACGAGAGCACGACATTTTTATCATAACTACCCACATTATTGGTGCTGCCTCGAGGTAGTGCTTCTTATAATTTCACCGTACATTTCGATGTTATCTCTAAACACAATATTTTATGAAGCTGCTGGAGGGGATTGAGGACTGACAATTAGTCAAAAAAAGTAATTATGAAGTAGAAGACTTCGAATGTTAATATATTAGCTACAGGTTCATTTACTGTCTCAATTTGAAGATATACTCTTTTGAGCAGCCTCGTTTCACAACAACAACAGCCCATAACGTCCACTGCTGGACATAAGCCTCTCCCATGATGGGAGGAATTTGCCGTAATCTCCACGCTTGGCAGGCGGATTGGAGATCGCAGTGATGAAAGACTAACAGAAAACGCTGCTGCCCATTCTCTGGTCTACGGAGGCGCAAGGTGTTCTGCCTCAGACATTAGTCGCCTTATACGACACCCGTGAGTGTAATGGGTTGGTTCTATTCTACTCTGCCGGATACCACACGGCTAGTTTGCAGCCTCGTTTGCATAGTTCAAATCCGTTTCTAGGTACGGCCATTGTATCTTGTTAAGACACTCGTACAGGAACCTAGCTAGTAATTACCATGATTATAATACACTATACACCCTATTACAAGGAGATAAAGATAAAAGTTCGTCAGGCTTCTTCGAGCAATGATTGATCCCGAAACAATTCAGTGAGCAGCACGAGCTCATTAAGTCTCCCCACTCAAAGTACACTCATAATCGATGTTCCGATGTCAACACGTTACAACATTAAAATAAAATAATTGTTATTGTTAATGGGGCCCGGAAATGATGTCAAATGGGGACATTGGGGGCTCGATTACGGAACAAAAATCAACAAGTGGGGTTTCCCTGCAGGGGCGGCGTGGGAAACCGAAGTGGAAACTGTTCTCGTCAACCCTAACTTGTATTGTACATGACCCTTCCGGCTAAAAGGGTGGCTCGCCCTTATCGTGTACTTTATTGATTTAAAGATATGGATAGAATTTCCGATAAATGTAATTGCTACAGTGTTGTGCAATTGGACGCATTTTAAAAGAAGAATATAATTTTTAAAATCGAAATTTTTGACCTAACGTCTGAGAGCCCAGAATAGTGGACCGAGAATGGTCACAATATTAGATGATGATCAATCAATATCACACAATGTGTTTCATTGGTGCCTTGGTGCTTCGTAGAGAAACTACGTACACCATGTAACACATAAATATTTTGTTAAAAGTTCGATAATATGAGAAAGTTTCACCATAACCACGTAAGTAGGTGAAGTTCCCATCAGATAGTGTTTATTTTTCTAATAAACAAACGATCAGCCAACGATGCTCTAGCCCAGATGAATGAATCTCCATCGTTTTGGGAATAACATGTCGCTATAAATATTTACAGTACTATTAATACTGTACTTTTACGACACGACGACGAAGCGTTAACTTTAAAGGTATCAATAGAAATAATAAAAAGAGTAAATACGCGATAATATTATATCTACCTGCGAGAAAGTAAGCACAAAGATTAGCCGCGGAGAAGCCATCAATGCAGATACTGCAAAAAGCAAATTGAGTGTCAATGTACCAGCATCATTGTGAACATTGAGGAGCATTCAAGTTCATACATTAATATTTATTAGGGAGGGAGGAGTGAACGGAGGGGCCCGGGATCTGTTTATTATAATATCCTCCTATTCTAACGCGTTCGCACGATATGCTCCAATCTGGCTGATTGGTAAATGCTCAACGCCGGCCGATTGTATGAACCCTCTGCATTAATCTGTATGGGTGTATGGACTATTTATATCTATTGAAATTAAAGTTTGACAATGGGGATGAATATTGAATTTCCTGTAGCTAACGCTATCCGGTTCTCGGGGTTCAAAATTGAAAAAATACTGAAGATAATCGCAGCCGCATTAAGTAATCAGAACAAACCTTTGAATGTATCAGAATTTTAACTGGATGTAAACGAATTGACCCTCGTACTGACTTCAAAATGTGCACTGAATTATAATTGGTTAATTAAATTGCCCCACGCAAGTGCATCTTAACAACGGATGTGCGTAATGACTGTGACAACTGAATGTCACGAAAAACAAAACTTGGTATGTAGTTACAAGCGCAAAACGTACACTCCAACACCAATGTTTCTCCATTTGTCAAAGTCATGCCTAATGATCAATTCTAAACTTTAGCAGCCGCCGGGCGTACTCCTTATAAAATTCCATGGGTAACCAAAGTGTTTAAAACATATTTACAAAACACTCTTATCAGGCCTTCCAAGGAAAGAAAAAACTTCAACAATAAGACGAAGATAAGCCTAAAATAGAGCAGCGGTGGCCTAGTGGTGGCGGCCCCGACTTACGAACAGTAAGTCGTGGGTTCGAACCCAGGCAGGCGCATTACTTTGTGTAATTTATTTCATCACCACTGCTCTCAAAACGGTGAAGGAAAACATCGTGAGGAAACCGGCATGTCCTAGAACCAAAAATTCGAAGACATGTGACATCTACCAATCCGCACTGGGCCCGCGTGGTGGATTATATACGCAAAATACGCGCTTTGACGTGGAGTTGCGGACACCAGCCCGTTATACAATACAATACAATACAATAAGCCTAAAATAGGCATAAGTAGTTTTTATCTGACTGGCGCCTTTCAACATAATATCTGACTGACTTTGACTTCCAACAATGGTCATTGCCACAAGTAAATAGTTAAGTGCCCAAGACAAAAAAATGGCATACAAATATTGCTTCAAAATTCCTATTATTTGTTAATATCCTCAATTCCTCATACTCATACCACCCAACGCCACTCAACTGTGTCTCGTCAATATAACTTTAATGCGTCATTAAACATAAGATTTAGAATCTATCCCATGGCATGTATAAGAATGTATTTTGCGACGAATTAAAATAAAAACTATTATTAGACACATCTGAATTGTGGAGCTAGAGACCTAGCCTGCAAATGTGCTATGAAGTGTGAGAACGTTTACTTAATGACATAGGGAAAAACCAGATATATAGTAATAATAAGCTACTTGAGAATTTTTTTGGGGATTCATCAAGAGTTCATTAAGGAGATGTATCTTGAAAAGAGCTTGGTACGAATGTTTAGACAATTGGTACAGTACAGCACAATGATGAGTAATCTCATTGTGCTTTACCGAGAGCAAAGGAAGTTTATGTTTAAAATATCATTAGGTGCGTACAATATAAATAAAAAGATATCAAAATAAAATACCATTATAGTTATAGACAACAGTCCTTTTCGTATCAGTTACAAAAATATACATTGTTATTTATGGGAAAATTATGTTTGCGGTTTTACTTCCTGAATTTGACCCATTTATTGAACGTAGCTAACCACTACGGATGTCACTATCTCAATATTTGCGTAATGGTCAGCCACGATAAAAACATCAGATGGTGTATGGTGGATTGCGAAGCCGCGGGCTCTCACGCTCTCCATATGGTGAGGCGCGTACGCGTTACGCTGTTTTACGATTCCGCCTGTTCCTGGAAGAAGTTCCCGTTCCATATCTCACAGAGGTTCATTATCATTAGTGATTCACAGCCCGGTGCCACGGCTGGGTCCGCCCAACCAGGACATTTCACATGACACGGCCATGGGAACTTGTGGAAATATGTTCGTTACACCGAAAGAAAACAAGCATCACATGTTGCTGGATGAAATCACGGTTATTTTTAAGCGACGATTGTTTTTATTCGCTCGCCAATTGAGGGCAATCAACGACACGTGTTCCGTTCGAGACGCTCGCCTTAGGCATCTATTGAGCTCGTTGATACTGCGTCTAGTCAAATAAATGATCATAAAACTAGCTGAGAGTACCTATTCTTATTGGGAGCACCAAATTACTCTTAATCAGAATGTTGTACCTAAACTAAATATCCGGAGTAAAAAGTTTTAACTGTCTTTCAAGAGGACCATCACCTAAGAATGCTCGATATTCTAATTCGTTCCCAGATACTTGAACGACTCCCATTACTACTATCATCTTTTAGCCTCATAACATATCTGCATGTAACTCTACTTACAGAGAATTTTTATTACGCTCTCAAGCTCCAATCACAGAGATAATGGGTGCACGTTAGCTGGTCGCTGAAGGGTAATCCAATGCTTGTACCATGTGCCCACTTATCTTTTTGTCGTAAAGTTCGAGAACATTCTGAGAATTGAATAATATCTGACGTTCACAAGTTTTTTGGCGTTGATTATTGTAATGATTTTGACCTACTTCGATTGGTCTGAGTCACGCTAAACTAGGTAGTACTTGAGCTTGACTACTTGATTTCAAAGTGTAAACTTGTCTGAATTTTCCTCTTTCGAGAAGCTTCTTTATCAAATAAGAACGCTCGCCGTATCTAATAGGATGGTAATTCCCCAGTATAAAGGCTAATTGTTTCGTTTCTATCGAACACGGCTTCTTTGAAACAGAACTAATTAACAGCGAATTGTAGGTCGGCATTGTGTCGATGGGTCAATGAAGTCTCTCTTTGTGTCGTGTCGCTACTGTTTACTCTTTCAATTCGTTCCCGGAGATGTTCTGTTTTTACGATCATTATACAGGTGATAAGTGTAATGTAAGCGGAGATATGAATCGCGGTAGCGTTTGATCAATATCTATTTTATGGCCCCAGCTAATACCCACCTACGTGCCGCTTAGCTCATGAATACAATTTATACAATAGTAAACTTACTTGATGTTGATAAATGATTTATGAGAAAATAAAAACAGGTTCCTAATCAATAAATCGAAAATAAACAAATAAACAGTGTCGTAAAGTGAAAAAGAAGCAATCATTTTGGTCAAATGGCACCTTGGAAGAATTATCAAAGCAAAAACACGTTAGATTTGCTAAAAATATTCGAATTTGGGATCACCAGGACCTTTTGAATAATGCATTAGACGCGTCTGGTCTGGTCCATTATTAGTGACGGTGCGCGGGCGCAGGCCCTTGCCGCACGAGCTGCATATTAATGCGCTACAATTTCGTCGGCCGATGTCAAATTACAATATTTCATTTGAATGTATTTCCGAAAGATATTCCTATGATATATGCCTTGTCACATAAAAATCACGCTTTGAATAAATTATGTTTGTTCACCTCTACGGGTACCTTCCATTTTTATGATTATGATTCTTATATACCTCCACATTATGTAGGTACATATTTTGTTAGAGGACAATATTTAAATCTGATGCTTTTGGTCAAGCTAATGTATGCAAAATAATTGACGGTTATGCATCGTTAATGACGGCACGGGCCGGTTTTGACGTAATTCGAGTCTGATCATGCGAGAAGTTGGGTCCAGCCAAGCAAGCTCCGGACGAGACTTGAGAGTCCTGTCATCTGTCACTTCACCATACATGTGTCGCGCATGGACAACGTAGGATATACCACCCACAGGAAGGAAGCTAACACCAATGATGCGTTCCGAAAAATTTCCATGACCGGAAAAATACACTTTTTGCCTCAGACAACATACCGTCAGATTTTGGCGCCGTATAATACCTATCATGTTTACTTCATTTTTGCATCCACAAGTCATTTAAGTCCATCATCGGTTCTGAGCAAAAAGCAAGTGAGCGGGGACCAACCGATTATAATGTAAAAAGAGGTTCGCGGTCGTTCCATAACCGATTGCAAATGGCAACTGCCGCAGGGCCTGCTGCGCCATTTATAGCTCTTCGCAATCTCGACTCCTAAAAAAACCATGCAACAATTTTCTTCGGTGGATCGCTCCCTATCTATCGACCGTTCCGAGCTTATAATTAAATGAGATAAGTTGCCGAAAGACAATGAAAATTCGGTGTCACAAAAACTGCCAAACGCCGCGGTCCCTCTTCAGAATGCCTCTGCGTATCATGCGACTGTGTCTCCTGTTTTTACTTTATCTTTTGTATGGTGGACCTTTCCACCCTTTTAAATGGATCGGTCGGGTATTCAAAATGTATGCAGACGCTTTACTATCACAACTGTTGTTTTATTACAGTTCCGAGGACATAAAGAAGAACATTGAAGAGTTAAGAGCTGGCATACGAAGCCTCGTTTTAAATTGAAACTGGAATGCCATAAAGTGAGGCTCAACTCTCATATAATAACTCGTTTTGTTTACACAACGACTTGAAGCCCATAGCCAGGCGACACAACAATGGCCGACCACTGAGCTTATGCCGACGACGTCCGTTGAGATTTCGTCCGATAATGGACTAAATTGGCTTTAGTTCGCTTAATAAGGTGTATTAACTTTGTATCGGTGACAATCGTGTTTCGCGTTTGCGGCGTCATT
This sequence comes from Xestia sexstrigata, assembly GCA_941918905.2. Classification (NCBI taxonomy): domain Eukaryota; kingdom Metazoa; phylum Arthropoda; class Insecta; order Lepidoptera; family Noctuidae; genus Xestia; species Xestia sexstrigata. The sequence goes on from OW799203.2 coordinate 8,250,755, forward strand.
AAAAGATTTTCTCGCTATATTCTTACATTAAAGTCGGCGGCGTTGTATGGGCTATTCGAAGCGTTTTATTAGCTCTTGCATCCGCAAAGATGCCTTCACTTCCTTTTGTAATTTCATGTTAACTCATTTAATTCCAGCCGAATGCGCTTAGGCCACGCTTGAAAAGTAGGTGTAACATAATACCAGAACACGCGAAACGACACACGATACTATGAACGGGACGGAGCGATGCGACGGATTTTGACACGTTTTTTTCTAAAAGGAGAGAAATAACTATAGCACACGCTGTACACGTCGTTGTCTGCGCATTTTATGACTAGCGGTTATAATGCGCATACATAACCATGTGCATTGAAATGCGCTTAGTCAGATATTATTGTATGAATGCAACGACATTGGCTTAGGCGCTTATCAAATCGAGCACGACAGCAGCGAGTACACGGGTACCCTGGTACTGACCAGTAAGATTGTATAGTCAGGGACAAGCGCTTGGATTTATGGGACTGGTCCGGTAAGCGGCTTAGCAGCTACCACAATAAGAACGCCACGATCACCGGGGCTTTTCACACCTCCTTGTTTGGGCCGCGCGTTAGCGTTCACGCCTTGTGTGTATCTACCCCTAAAGTTCGCGCCTTACCTTTACATATCATGTATTCATTATGTAAAAGCATTTTTTATTTTTTATTTGAGGTGGTCATCGCTGCGCTTTTACACCTTTGGAATCCTGCTGCGGCATAATTTTGTAGGCCCTGTAAAACATTCGGGAGAGTTCTTGGAAGGGAATTTTGACGAGTGTGTGGTATGGTATGTTTCGCTAATGTTACTGCATCGTTCATACATGTCCCGTTTAAGTGTAGCAAAAGCGGCGAAAGTATAAGACTCTCATGACCTTAAACAGGAGCCAATTAATTAACTTTTACTGAGCTTCGCTGACCTATTCGAAATTCTGCTACTTAAATGAGTTTTTGTAAATTAGCAATTAGGTATATTGTAGATCTAGTATAGTGGACTCTGGTGTATTCGAGCACCAGCAGGCACAGGTAGACTAAGACTGCATATTTTGTATGCAGACTGGTGACAACAATCAGTTCTATCAAACGACTCCAAAATTATAACGATGCGTTTTTATGCTGCGCAACGCAACTCATAATGCAAATGTAGGTTAAGTAGTGAGAACGATCTCTCTCATGGTGAGACTGACCTTTCATCAAGACATCAATCATATGCTGTGTACGAAAGTGCCCGCGATTATGGACTATTAACAATTGGGAGTTTAGAACGTTTTGTTCTTCAAATGTACCTAATGACGGTACAGCACACATATGAACACTCTCCAAATCTCCATTTAACAATATGTGGATGTTAAATAGAGAGATCGATGTGTACGAGAGTGACCTTTCAACGAGTCATCAATCAGATGCTGGATCACAAAGAGTGTCGATGCTGCGTCCTGCGTGACTCCGGGTCGTGATAATCGTGAGCGGCCGCTATTGTTCAAGTGAAAGTTTACGTTGCGCTTGCGACAACGACCGACGTTACGAGCCTTTTGCGTGTTACCAAAACATCATTATACGAGATGACAATAATTTGTACATTTCCATTCGAATTAACGGCTCACAAATCAGATACTGCTGTGTGTAAAACACGAGTCATACTTTGTAATCAATTTTGCTGCGGCTATAGCTGACTTGGTCAGCATCGCCCAGTATTTTGAAAGCCATAAAAGCAGATTAACAACAGATTGAGAACAAACGCAGAATAATTGCACAAAACTCGTTAGCGAGTACTTTTAAACAATAAACGATGGATCTTTTATACCAAGATCATGTTCCTTGATGACACAGTTATTATCGTAATGGTAATGGCCCTTTATAATATCAGCGACAAGTAATGTCTCCATCATCGTGGATGTAATTGCCAGAGGTTTTGTTGTCAAGTTAATCAAAATTGCATTACATGTCGTTTCGTCACGGGCCCTCGCCGACAATCCGCGACAAAAAAATGCCATTCATTTGACATACCCGAGTATCGCTATTGCAATTCTTGATGATTGATGGGACAATTTATCGAGACTGAAACGATGATGAGGTGCACGTATACGCTTTCTTGTCGCCTATCGTACTTAATGCGAACAAGCGTGCAGTTGTCTGCTGCTAAATAAAAGACAGACAAAAGTACGTAATCGAAATCTGTCTAGTCGGAAATGAGCCGCTTTTGTGTGCACGAACACACGTCTCAGCACAGACCTCTGATATAATTTTCTTGTAGAACAATAAAATTAAGACCTTGAAAGCTGGTACAATACAAGTAAGACGTCGAAGCTCTACTATCATTATTATAATGATGGCAGCGCGATAGTGCACCTGCGTGACATCACAATAGAACATTATCGAGTGTTTACAGTTAATATTTAGATATATCCAATAGTTGGCCGGGCGTGGGCGGTTCGGCTGGCGTCTAACGAGTTATGTAAACACGCCGCGAGAGGTGACCACTGAGCCACATAGCTTATGGCTCATGTGGCTATATGAGCAGCGAGCACGCGCACACGCCGACCAAACTACTCCAAGTAGCCATGTACCGCTGTCAAGGGTGAGGTGTCATTTCCAAGATGTTTAGAAAGCGAACACATTGCGTGTCGGTCGCTATGTACTAAACATTGTTGGAATTATCGGGTGAACATCCTGTTCAATATTGGAAATATCCACAAGATGGGGAAGATGCAGTGAAAATTTTACTGACATCGCAATATTATCATGCCGAGTGTCTTATGGACAACAAGAAGTTGAAATAAAGTGACACTATTTACACAAAAATCACAATATTTTTGGACAATAGATAAGAAAATAAAGCAGTGAAGGAATGTTTGCGTAGGATGTGGACGAGCGAGGTGGCGCGCGGTCAAAATATTTTATTTGCTCGAGCACCCCGGACAAAGGCCTGTTTGTGGTTCACCATTGTGTTGGGGTTTAGTGGCTTCTAAACAACTCCACGTACGTGCCAACGCACAGAACATTATGTCCCTCCACGCAAGAAATATGCGACCAATACCATTCGTTTAACCACAAATATCTCTTGATAATTATTATTGGAAACTTCTAAATTATAATAATTAAATTGTACGATTTCTACAGCTATTAAATAAATAACTAGTAAATACCGCTAGCAATTTAGATATAATCTAAGTTATAGAGCGAGATAAAATCATTATTTCTGATCGAATCATCGGCGGTTTCTAATTTGATTCGCGGTGCAATATTCAATTTTTATCTTCTAAATAGTGATCTAGTAAAACGTTTTATTATTGGAGTTCATTAAACTTGGCTCGAGGCATTGTTGAATCAATACTGCATGAAATAAGATATTGTTTGCAGAACACTCGGGGGCCACTGCTACTCGGTACTCCGGCGTTATGTCTAAATCATAATATTTTTCTTTCCGAGCAGATTCCAATAAAACAACCATAGGAATTGTACCATCTGAGAAGTTCGGACAATGTACCGTATTTTATGACAAGTATACGAAGCCATACCTAAGCGCGAGCTTCGATGCTCTTATTATTAAAATAAAATCGTTTTAAATTCAAAAGGTATCAAAGAAATGTAAGCTCTTATTGAGACGCAGATAAAATCAATAAGGATGATATGATACAGATTCGGGTCACTGTGTATAAATAAAGTCAGTACAGAAGTTTTAAACCAGAGGAGGCAGACATTTCTGGAATATTTGTTTCATCAAATCAGAACCGCCTGGGGACATAAATCACAATTAATAAGACTTTGTGCAGTTGCAAGAAAAGGATGCGAATATCTGTGCTGGCAGCCGGGGACGGCGCTATCATCTTGCTTAATTTACGAAGTCGGCCTTTGGTACCACACTAATTGGGTCCTAGTTCTGACTAAGCGGACACTCAGTTTCAATGTAACACATTTGCATACCGCCTGCTATACATACCGGCCTAGAACAATCCTAATATAGTCATATTTATATTATTCAAAAGCTTTAAATGCCACAGACGAACGTTTTTCGGCTAATCAACCTTTTATAGCTTTATAACCGTTTAGTGTTACCTGCGCTTTGGGTTTATTGTACGTGAACTCTTAGGTTCGTTTCTAAGCATTTGTTAAACAAATTAACAAAATGATAATGTTTCGGAAATATATTCTCGGATAGATGTCCAAATTATCTCCTTATTTATAGCTATCAATTAATTCTGAGTGAGGCGGCGGCGAGCGGTCATTAGTGGTAATTACATAGGCAAATAACAGAAATATGACACCAAACGAACCTCTACATCTTACTAAGTACTTCTTAGATTGTGCGCCAGTAAGTAATTTATGTTATCTGCTTCTAGACGTTGTAAAACTTTGTACTGTAGCCGTTGCGACAATACCGTGAATTTAAATAAACGGTCCAATCTATTCAGGTTACGACATTGTTCCTTTCCCTTCTCCTTGTTCCGACTGGCTGTCGATATAATCTCAGGTCTGATTTCGTAGATATTGGATACCCTATAAAGTGGTGTGGATAGTTAGAATAGTTAGAAATGTAGACGTATTTTAATGAGATTGGTAAATCAAATGGAGTGGCGAGGCGGCGCGTGCCACAAGGCCGGTCAAGTGAAGGAGTCAGATATCCTGGCGGTCCGGCGTTCTCTCTCGCGCACGTACAGCGCCGACGCGCGCTCTATAAGGCCTGCCAAGTATTATGATTACTCTTTAATGGAGATTTGACCTGTTTGGCAAGCCGTACGCGTTCGTCATTGCTATCGTTACACCATATCCAAGCACGTGGCTCTGTAAGGCAGTGCATACGACACCGGACACCGCTATGACTTTATTCAAATTACCGCCAGATAAAAAATATCCGCGCCATATAAAGATAGATGGCGGCGCAATTTGAATGACGTATTTGGTGAGATGACAGAATTTGGCGTCCATTTACCTATATATAAAGTACTACACATCTTGATGTTATTTGGGGCAATTAAAATGTAGCGATCTGTATGTAGAAGTCCGTAATTGCAGACGTCCTTTTTAATTGGATTTTGTTGAAATACGTGGGTGCATAAAGCAGTTGTTGACGGTTAGCTGTACAAAAGTGTGCCGGCGCGCCTCATTCGTATTCTTAGTCATAAAATAATACTTACAAGTTTAGCAGGATCGCATTGGCAATAGCCGGGGGCGTTCTGTCTTGGCTCGGGTCCACCGTTAAATAATAACAAGCATGTACGTAGTTCCACTGGCTATAAATTGCTGGCTGCCTCCGGGCACTGGGCACGCAATACCAATGCGGAAAATATGATGGTGTTCTGTATAGCTAGAGCGGGTACGGGTTTGCCAGCGGCTATGTGAAGCCTACTATTGTTGGTGCTCTGTAGTTGTCAAGCCAGTCGCTTGGACGGTTACGTAGTGGAATAGTTACCTTAAGCCCAGCTAATGTGCCTTTGTTTATGTCCTGGACTTATTCTGCGCAATTGTTCTTTGTATTTTGTTAGACTATCAGTATTATAGGATATGATTTTCTCCTCAATCATATGAGTTCTTCAATTGCTTGATTTTTTGATATCAACTGAAACCCCTGCCTTTACAGTCTTCTGAATCGAGGGTTGATAACAAAAAAGGTGGATTAAATTGAGAAAAAGCGATACATTAATGAAGCCGGAGCGTGCGGCTTCCCTTCCAGGCGGTCGAACATTCTGTCTCGGCACATTCCGTCGCATTGTGCCTGACCACGGGACGACCACACCGCCCCACCGCATTACATAGCACTTATTGAAAACGAAACACTTTGGACACGGGACAACGTTTTTGTTCCCGACCACAAACTTGGTGTAGCTGGTGATCTATGAAACAAGTTCAATCGTTAATCAAGTAACTGGGAAGTGTCTACTTTTCTTTTTATTACTTGTAATGTTAGTCTCGTAGCTTGCGTGTCTTCGAACCGCGGCTACTTTTTTTCTTGTTAAACTTATTTTACGCACGTGATCTTAAGTTTTTCCTATCATCAATTAAGGAAGATAAAACAGTTATTTTATTATTTCTTACACGACAGTGTATTATTCGACACAATGAGTAATTTCCCGCATTCAATCGAGCGTTTGATGAAAAGTTGTGTCGTTGATGTCTTTTGTATGGGCTGAAAGTTTTCTTTATAAACTTTCTTTTGAAAAGTATCATTGAATAATTATTTCAATTATTTTACTGTTTGTTGGTTGTAAATAAGTGAATTAAAAGCTCTTCTCTTTCCTAGCTAGAATGACTGTGAATGCTTGCGGTAATTTACACGATGCGTCTGCGCAAATGAAGCTTGCGAAACTTACTGTGAAAGTATAAAAGAAAGTTGTTTTAGGCAACTTATCCTTAGATCCTTTACTCTGACGTCTAATTGAATGTTAAAAAGTCAGAAAGTGCAAGAAACGAAATAAATAGGGCAATGAAATTGTAAGTGTTACTTTAGTATTCAGTTGGCAAACCGCACGAGTGTTTCACACGAGTTCACACGACTCCTTGCGTATTCCACAGGCGTGCGCGCGTGAGAATCTTGCCCCAAAACATGCGGGTTTGTGGGCTCCCTAATCTATTAAAATATTATCGCGAGTACGCGCTTTTGATATGACGAGAAAGATGATAATCTCTGATGGGAAAGCAATTCGTACCAATTGTAGATTTTCGATTGTTTTTTGGTCGAATCCTGATGAAATGATATTCATAAAATTACAGTGGCTTTTTTATGAGTTGTGTTTGGTCGAGATATAATAGGGTATATGCACGTAATTTTTTCTTCACCTAATTCAATAAAATACAGTACTATCATCCCAAGAAAAGTATTAAAAGTTAAGTTCAACTACTGCTTGTCTTTTCTACGACAGTTCAAACGTCCCTAGCTGTCGCGGCCACGATGTGACGTCATTATCCACAATCTGCCTTGTTTACATCTACTTTTTTTGGCCTTAGTAAAATAATTTTACTAATTGTATGTGCTTTTAGCCGTGTGGTATCCGGCAGAGTAGAATAGAACCAACCCATTAATTACACTCACGGGTGTCATATAAGGCGACTAATGTCTGAGGCAGAACACCTTGCGCCTCCGTAGACCAGAGAATGGGCAGCAGCGTTTTCTGTTAGTCTTTCATCACTGCGATCTCGTATCCGCCTGCCAAGCGTGGAGATTACGGCAAATTCCTCCCATCATGGGAGAGGCTTATGTCCAGCAGTGGACGTTACGTACGTGGGCTGTTGTAGTTGTAGTTGTAGTATGTGCTTTAATCAATAAAAAAACACTATTAAAAACAATATTATAATACAATTTTAATGAAACTTTAAGCACTTTTCAAATAAAAGTGTTTTTTGACACAATGAACTTCGACGTCAATACCGGCGTTATCGAGGACGATGCGTTTTGAGAGTGCGTTCCGTTTCACCAAAAATATGCTACTTAAATCAGTAAATTGTGAAATAAGTGATGTATTACAAACTTAAACAAGTGTACCACAATGTTTTTATGCGCCAATACAAGGCATTTTTCATAAATAAAAAGAGTTTTGTATTTAATGCATATTCCCTATAATGTCGAGCGTTGCTTGTAGTGCTTTAGCGCTCTTTATTTTCAGTCTTTACTTTGGATATTATTTTCGATTGATCCAGTTTCCCCTTTACTTTTAAAGTGGCTAATACATTTCCTAGTACTGTAACTTCTACTTTACCTAAATCATTTACATTTTAACTTGCTTGTCAATAAGAACACGTCTCATAATACTTTCATGCTGCTAATAAGGGTAAATACATAAGATAAAACAACTACTTTACAGGTCCACAATCAGAACCGTTAGCAGTTTCTAGATTTGCAACGATATGCAATAAATGGACTAGTTCCAAGTGTTCGCCCATAAATATGGAGCTTTCCCACATTTACATAAGAACGAGTCTACAATCAATTCGAATTATTTCGTAACTAGAGTTCCGTTGCTATTAGCGGACTAGCCATTGCCCGCGGCTTTGCTTGCGTTATATTCAATTTGTTTTTGTTCATAACACTGGAACATAAAGTAGCCAGTTCGTGTTTATCTGCGTAATAAATTTCACCAACATACGTCCAATAGTTTCAGCGCGAAGGAGTAACAAATATACTACTTATATATAGTATACAGTAGTGTTAACACTCGATTAACACCAGTCGATACATCGAAAGTTGTTTTTTAAATTGTACAAGTTATCTCCATAGTTATTACTGTGATGTAAGTAATTACAGGTAATATATTATATTAATCTATTAGAAGTTTTACTGTCTTGTATATCAATTGGTATATTTAAATGTAGATGGTCAAGGACGGGAGAACAGGCTTGCGAAGTAATAACAACTTTTAGTTTATACTATACCTATTAGAATAATTAAGTATTGATTGATTGATTATTCTAATACATGTTTTATTAACAAATCGGTGCCTACATTTTATTATTACCAAAAAATGTAAACGAACATAAAAATAGTCTATGATCTGACTTTAACAATAAACTTTTATGTTTGAAGTAGCCACGATACGTTAGGTACAAACACGAGCACATCAAACTACCCGAAACTGTCAAATTTTCCCAATCAACCTAGAACCTAATGCTTTAGCGATAAAGTTGAAAATCTATTAAAGATTGTAGTACCTTGATGTGCTGTACTTAAGAAGTATCAGAATTAAAACTACGATGTTTATTTATAGGCATGTAAAAAACACATTATAATCCTGCCCGTAACGTAACACATAACGTTATGAGTTATGGCCGCTTAACTCTAAGTAATCGGATGAGACAAACATGTCGACAACACACACGAAAGCTTTGTTGTACTGTGTACCCTTTACTTTGAACTTGCAATAAATCTCTGCCCAAATTTTAAATTCTTGTAATAAACAACCACAAGATTTATGTTAGTTTGGCAATGTCACATTTGTATATACCTACCTACGTTTATTGTAGTTTTGTCGCCAAGGCTGTAATCCTCGAACTTCGAAGTGACTTATACTTTAGTTGCTACTGGCAATCATCTTTATTAGTCTTCATCCAGTAGTGTGCTTGGGTAAAGTAAAAATCATATTTTTGTTATGTCGCTAAAATGTAAGTTCCTACATATTATCATATTTAAACTAAAAAAATCCTCATCATCAACATCGGGAGCCTTATTTATGAATCATATTGTCTTATCTATGACCCGATTTTCATGTGAAAAATATATTCTTGGGAGTATGCTTTCCCCGTGTCGTGGTCTATGGCGTCGGATAATTGACAGACTGACAGCCAGACGTGTTGACTGACCATCCGAAACGTCACGCTGACAAGTGTGACAACTGTCACAGCTGTCAGTCGTCAGATAAAGTCGTGTGAACTGCGCTTATCTGCGCAGGCGGCTGATCACGCGTGAGATAGAAATTGATAGAATCCCACCTTGTGGGAACGATGTCAGGTGATTTTGTGTTTTTAACGACATATCCTAAGTCCCAATTTTGGAAAAATAATGCACTCCGGTGACTTACCTTACCGCACTAGGCCTTTTAATGTTCCAAAAGCTTGTCCATACTTTTCCCTGACAGCTTTTTGCCTTAAAGTTCAAAAAACAGAAAAAAACGAGATCTTAAAAAAGCTCTGGTGGATGAAAACCAACATTTAATATGTTGGTTTTCATCCCAAGTCCTAAACACCATTAATTCGGCTATCGAACGATACGTGTGTGATCCCAGCACTATTTACAATTCACAGGTAATCAATCCTTATCAGGACTTTTATGACGAGCTAGCCATAATGTCGGGAACTCGGGATAGTTTATTTTATATAGATCATCGCTAATCAATTCCCACGATTCGCACGCTCATGTGAAAGTATCGTATCGAAAATCCATATCTTTTATCGATATGTTTTCCCATGCCAACTATTCATGCAACAACCTTTTTTGACGTTTATTTGCATACAATGTTATCGGTCTATCGATTTAATCTTGTCTTATATTTCTGATGGTATATTTGGAGTAGTTTGAAGGTTGTAGACACATAACAGGTGTATTTTATAAGCGTACGGGTTTTAATTACTTACTTAATCAAAGTTTGCAGTTTATTCGGTAAATATTAAAATTACCTAGGTAGTTCAATATTTCTGTAAGCTGTTTGCTACATAATTTTGTATTCAATAAGATATGTCTTATTGAAGTTTGAAAGTGTCTATGAATTACAACCTTCCATTAACACGTCAAAACAGCGATAGTCGTTGCTGCACGATCTTTATTTAAAATCAATACCTGATGCTAAAAAATATTCATGAATCAGTAAACACAGATACAATCGTGGCCAATCAAATATGATAAAGTGTCCCGTTCGTCTTGAAACACTGAATATTTAATATTATATTATTTAAATGAGCTAGGACTGCATCTAGAGAGAGACATGCACAAAGAATGAGAAATTTCGACCCTCAGGGTCCGTATAATTGCGTGCTTTCCAAATTACATGTAATTGGAGCTGTGTTTTACTGAGCTCGCGTGTTTTTGTCTCGTAAATTACATTTTTGTTCCTTTTATTTGCCTAGTTATAAAATTGCAGCATTTTTATAATAATTAATGTCGAGCAAGGACATTAATCACGAAGGCATTTACAATTTAATTTCATGTTTAGAACTTTTAACCAGCAGAAAATGTCGAGTAGGTAACATGTTCATGAATGGTAGCGAGTATTTATATTGAGTAGAGCAGAGGTCAGCATGTTTTGAATAAAACAGATTATTTACAATGTTTGTCAGCATGTGCTCACATGTGCTGCGCGGGCGCCGCCGGGCGATGGCGACGGTGACGTCGCGTCGGTGGCGCCGCCGCCCGCACATGCGCACTCAGCCTAATTCATGGCCAAACCTCAACTGACACTCAAGTATTATAGACAAAAAATGATTTCATGCCACCCTCCACGATTTATTGGTGACACTTGTCCTAATAAAACTCATTTGGAGCGGACACGCCATATTATTAATTGGCAAGTTTCTTGCAAATATTCCTAAATCGGAGTGTGATATAAAAATTTAAATTAATTATTCCTCCATAGATGTCAGGCAATTTATTCGTAGGTAGTTTTTTGCCATACTGGTTTTCAACATGCTTAACTAGTCTTTTTTAAGTTTTCTTAACTTTAGGTTATTGGCAAGGATAGGTGTGTCTTACAACTTAGCAGTACATTTCACGAAATTAGATTAGTTACGATCAGCAAAACAGTTACCTCAACAAAAATGTTTGTTTATATACCTATCAACTACCGTTGAGTAGTAAAATATTCACGTCATCAAAAATGCATGACTCCAAACATTTTATGACGATGCTAACTGTGCATAATTTGTGCTTGCTCGTGCTTATGTCACAAATAACATCGTACATAACACTAGTTCAAGCTGTACCCGCAGTAATAAGTGGTCACGCTTCAATGTAACACCATGTACTTGTTATTTACTCTGTGTGGAGCACGCTGTATGTCGTGTCGTGCTGTTTATAGAGCCTGTTAGAGCCACTGATTGGACGAGACTGTACACCTAGTATAGCGGGAGAATGTTTGCTAATCGTATGTAATGACGTGTTGGTAAATGAGGCGGGTAGTTAGCGGTAGCTAACTTACATAATTTGGTGGCGAAGTTGATATGAGGTTCGTTTTTCTGAGGTTTCGTTTACATGATTGTCCTGTTTCTTAACATGAGTAATGGTTAAGAGACAATCTAAACCTCCCAGAGACTGTCAACAGCACTATTGTACATTGTTTTTCAAAGAGGCACAATAATATCCATTTCAATTCTGTGTATCGCCATCAATTGATTTACAAGGTGCAGAATAGCAATTACCTCCGTATTTCTTAGCAGCTGACAGAGGGGCGCCCACGCGCCCCGCACGAGTTCTGCTCTATTATACAATCAGGACGAATCAGCACTATGTGACACACTGGCACACGGACACTCACCACGCAGTGCCACGCACGCCACGGAGGTCAGCTCACTCACTTATCCAAGGCTAGCTCAATACAAACCTAATGATCCCATTATATAACCAACAATCAAAAGAGTACAAATCTTTTTGATCAACGTATAATGCTCGCATATTTGACATTGCGTATCAGACAATTTCCTAGGTCTGCCCACGTCAATTACACTGTTTTACACTAGATCGTGGCTGGCACGTCATTATTCTGATTGTTTGCTGGCAATTCTCGTTGTAAGCGTCGATAGATGGAAGTAGTAATTTAGTAAAAAGCAATTGGAAAAATTGCCGCGCATAAGTTTCACGTAGCGAAATAGAGACGTCATACAATACAATTTTGAAATTGATTCGATGAGATTGTAAGCGATTGTCGCGGGCCGTACAAAAATGTTGCGTTCTCATTTTAATCGTGCGTAGCCGAAGGCGAGGCGAGTTTCTCTCGGTGATCAATAGAGCTGGTCGCGGGCATTGTATCGAATATATCGCTCGTACGTATCGTATATGAATACAATAGCACGCACGTGCTGTCGCCTGCGGCGTCCGCCCCTACCATTGTCCAGCCAGCCATTGTTTCACGGAAATCCTCCGTACATGTCTTGACACTCACAGTAATATCCTATTTTGATAATATTACCATGTGTTTAGTCATCGCAGGTAATAAAACACAGTGGCACAGGATAATGTTGAAGAGGAAATGAATATAAAATTTATTGTCTCAACAGGTGGACATCGTGACAAAGATATTGTAGTACTACGAGATTCCGGTCATAAACACATTCTTGTCGATGATCAATATTATAATTGTCAGTTAACAATGCACGGGCTTTTATTCTTCATAGTTTAACTTCTGCTTCTTCAGCAAAGGCTCTTAAGAACTCAGGACATTTGCATTCATATATTACAAGATTGATTAGTTACAATTGATCTTGGTTTGTCCAATATAAGTTTGCTTAGACAATAGCAAGTACATTTGAATACAATAACGAGCTAACACACTCGCTATCTATTAGGCAAGTCACAATGTGGTTAGACAACTAGATCACGGAACTGCCTTGCTTGCTTAGCTGTTCCTACAATCGCCGTACGCTCGACTGTGACCTACAAACTAAAAAACCTCTGACTACCACCTCCAGCTGCCTTTGTGCGCGAGCGCATTTAATTCTTATAAGATTTTGAGCTCGCATGTGCGCGTGAGCTTAAAAGCTTATAAATCTTTGTCTGTGTGTATGTGTGAGGGTGGATGGACTTGACAAGAGCAACTCGATAGCGACACAATGCCTGGCGTATTACCATATTGTAAGAGGCGGCAGTAAAACTTTACAGCTTTAGCTGATAATAAAATAGCTTCTAATGTTGAAGTAATTTGGTGCAAATATTTTTATAGCGAGCTAAAAAATGAATCGAAGCTTTCACTAATTGAAGCCTCTCAATTTTCTATTTCATTTGAATTGCGGTACACCGCAGTAGTTTTATAATGTAACATTTATGTACGAATAGTACAATAACGGAATTTACGTCCGTTTCGTATACAATTTGTATCTATACGGCAACAATAGTCGGCGCGTGGGCCGCGAGGCTGCGCGGGCGCGGTCCGCAGGGCTGCTAGAACTAACTGTAACACTTTCATATTATCTACTTACAATAAATAATTGCCATGCTTTATAGTTACTGTTCAGATATGAACAAATAGTCTAGTTAAATTGCGAATAGCTAACTTGGTTGTATCTTGCAGTCATTTGTGTAGGTACAAGTTGAATACAGCCTTCAATTGTTTTGGAAGGACCTCTGGGTCCTACTTACAACTTGGTTCTTTTTTTAAACCATAATGCCATAATAAAAAAAAAGAAAACACTCATTATACATTCCCTATTTGAAACGTAAGCCTCCACACAGGGAAAGCTCAAAGCCGTCTGTCTCAGCACAGCCAGCCCTATGAAGAAACGGAGGTTGAACGCACGCGACATTGTTATCTCTCGCCAGGTTTGGGCGAGAATAAATAAAACTCTTCGTAGAAAACACACATTTATTTTATTATTCTGTCGAGGCTCTTGTAATGTCGCGATAACGCTTTATGGGACCTGTTATCGTGCACTAACGAACTTTCACAAACACAAGACTTACGACCAAAGTTATAAGACCATAAAAATTGTATAGAAAACTTAAATTGGACTTCGCACCGTTACAAAATTAACTGCCAATTTTTATGATATTTGGAAAAAGACAATATGTTTAGATATTTTATATACCTAGCCATAAACTCGATTTACATAACCAGTCTGATTGTTAGGTTTTTTCATCTAATAGTGAATCCTAATGGAATGGTAATTCTTAACGTATTTCTGCTTCATTTACCATATTAAGAAGAATGCGTTAAAATTTGAAATTTATTACTTGGTAATAATCTTTTATGTAGAATTATAAAAAGCTTTTGAACATAACTTTTATTAGAAGCTGTAAAACATTGCTGATATAGCAACTATAGAAAGCCTCTTCGTATGCCGAAAATAGGAGACAAACTACGGGATACCGGTTCTCCGTCGATCAAATTACTATCTATAGTAATTCCACGTACATAAATATCAATAATTTTAATTGATATACAAATCAAAGTTAATTGATCTCGAATCATTTCAACTGTTTCTAAAATTGATTAAATTTTCATATTGCAATGCCCACATATCACTCGGTCTTGTGCCAGAGAATAAAATAACATAAACACTAATTGGACTGCGCGCGTGACTCCATTTTAGCCGTAATTCTTTAGACTTTTTATAAATGAGACAGATAGATATAAAAGTATATTGTGGGACAGAGAAGGGTGTAGTTGGTAGGGTGACGTTAAGGTACATTAGCAGCTTTTAGGCCGGTATCGGCGCCCGCGTCATTTGCCTGGTAATGGACCGGGATTGCCTCAATTTGAATCTGCCGACCGTCATCTTTTTGTACACTTTGCTGGTTAATGGATCACGGTTACTGTACCGCCTTTGTTGTTGTTTTATGCACTCGTAATATAAAATTTCTGCACTTTATGAATATGAATCCAGTTTGAATATTGATTTATAGTATGAAATGGAATATGCTGCATAACACAATATCTAAATTTTCGTTTTTCATATTTTCATGTTCACAGCATTCTACATCAAAGTAGGTTTGTTTATTTATTCCAAATATTCGTGTCATAAACATTTGATTATGATGCAATAGTTTTTAAAGTAAAACCTGCCGCGGTCCGCTCTCGTTGCAGTTAACACCCCTCGCCACAGATTTTTTGTGTTTATGTTTGGAAACAGGGAAAAAATATATGCGGTTTTTATATAAGGTTTTTTTTGTGTGTTTGTCTTAGCGCGCGCCGCTAACGTGGGCGACAGGGCTCCAACACTCGGTAGTTTTTAGTTTTATATTATTTAACAAGCTTTTAGCCCTGGGCAATTTACTAGAGCAATTAACGTTGCCCGCCTGTTAGACTTTAGAATGTACGATTAGAACTGAAACTATTCCGTGGGTGAACTAGGCAACCATAAAACTCCCAAATGTCTGCATAAATCACTACCAGGGGCGAGTTTGGCTGTAATTTCTAAGCAACATTACGTTCAATTAAAAATACAGCTATAAATACACCTACATAGCTTAATGATTCGGTTTTAATTACAATTGGCAATTCAAATCTATTTACACAAATTGCTTGGCAGATCGAATAATATTAATCAGGCAAGGCGACGTAACTACTTCAAAGCTTGAAGTTTAAAGATCAGTTAATAAACCCTTCTTGTGTTAAAAGGTTGTTAACCCCCGTAGACAAGGGTTCACCACCTTCACGTGTTCGTCGTGACGGGCAGGGGTGGCCACATGATCCTACAGTCCCACTTGTTGCTATTAGTTGGTAATTTACAACGCATATTTTTCAACATTGGCCCATTAGCGGGGATTAGGGAAGTCTCCTGATGACGTGAAAGTAGGATATGACGCGACAGAATTCCCCATTGCCGTCACTCCGTGATCCGTGGGTAATAAAAGAAAATCGATGCGTTGTCAGACGAGATCGAGCGCCGCCTGATTAATGTACGCGTTGGGACACACTGAACACGGGATACATTTATATTGTGCGTAGGAGTGAGATGTATGCTGAGCAATGACCCTTTAACATGGCAGTTTTAGCGTTGAAAAGGTTGTTGTTTAAAGGCTGTTCCACAAAATCCAGAATTCTGAGGCAGATTCGATAATTCGAACTTGCTAAGCTCCAGGCAAAAACCGCTCCAGTAACAGTGCAAGTGCAAATCGTTATTAGTCTTATACACGTACAAGAAGAGTACCTAAGTATCTCATCCAACAGGACTTTCCATTGTCATCTCATAAGAGAACTGATTGCAAATGAGAACCTATTCATTCTGGATGAGACAAGCCTCGTACGTAAGTGTCGACAAGTAGACAGACGGACAACAGAACACGGGCCACAGACAATGCACTCTAACATAAAAGCGACGCCAAGCTTTTATTGGTCGGCCATGTAAAATCTTTACGTGGCATCGTTTTATAGTGCGGTGTGTCGTATAACTCGTATATTTTAGCTTTATGGCGTGTGGCTGTGGCTGAGTCGCGCCGTGGGCTGGCGGCGGCGGCGCGGCGTGGGCGCTACTCCAGAATCGAGCCCACGTGCCCGATCGCAGATACCATTGTCCGCTCCGGGCTTGTTTATGGGAGCACTCCGAGATACCGACGAGAAATGACACCTTGATCGCGTGCCTTAATCTACCACTCCCTGCTAAGAACTTTCATCTAGATTCCGCGTTGATCTAATTTAATAGAGCTAAATACCGGTTTCGGTGTTGCAGTTAAGAAGAACAAGTTCGAGAGCAGTTTTGCACCACTTCGCCAGAAAACTTACACACGTTCCATAACCGCATAAAATTGAGTGAATTCGGGTAATAACCAAGATGAGACGAAGATTTGGTCGATGACACTATAAATGACTGTTATAAGTTGCGTGTAGCGTATAATCTTGGAACAATAACAACCAATGGTTGATACAGAATTGGCTCGTAAAAGCGTAGTGGATCGAAGCGGTAGCAATTTGAGTGTTTTTAATAATTTTTATATGCGGGAATAAATGGAGCCGGTCGGCAGTGTCGCGTTGGACACGGAATACGTAATGAACTCTCTGTTATATTAATGACTACGGTAGCCGCGTTCCAATCAAATCGCCCAAATATGATTAAGACAACTTTCTGAATGTGCTATAAATAAATGTACTAGACTGTTAATTATGTGGCTACGGTTCGCGCTGATAGGTCAAATATGACTGTACAACTTTTTAAATATTTGAAGATTATACTGGATACAAGCATTCACATAACGAAAGAGGATGAAGAACGGCTACTGATGGACTGATGGTCCTTTACTCTCCCGCAACTTTATCATCACCTAAGAGAGTCTAAGCTTAACAGTTCAACACACCTTTCTTTTGTTTCCAGTGGCCTGACATCAAATACCGAACGAGGTGTGACTCCGGTCTACCTTCGTTGTCGAGAAGGGAGTATCTCCTGGGTGTACCCTCGGGGAGCACTGCGGCTTCTGTTCCGACCACCCCTGCCTGCTGATGAGAGGGACTTCAAGGTTTGCGTGAGGGTCATACGGAGACCAGACCCGCCTGATCTATTCCATACCCTGCGACTAAACGATACAGGTAATTTTTATGTAAAGCTTTTGTTATCTGGGTGATCGGCGAACAGAATTCCATGGAAATTATGAAAAACTAACTTTTAAAATAGACAGTAATCACAACACAAACAAAAAGACAAAAAACTAAGCAAATAACAAAATTAAATAAAAATGTACACATAATTAATGGAGTTAGGGATGATCACAGATGGCAAGCGCTCAGCGTAAATTGTCGGTTGTGTGGACCCTTTTTGAATACCAGAGTAAAACTCCTTCAACATAATGATTTAATTGTGGTCGTCTACTAAGTAATGCATTCTTTGCAGAAGTCGCCGAGCGGTTTCCAGCGCGGCTCTTTGTGGAAGGCGTTCGTCGGCTAGTTCCCCTATATGCACCCAATGACGGTGACCCAAGGGAACTGCGATGCTTCCGCAGCCGGCACGGTCGTGCTGCGCTTTACGTCGAAGCTGAACCAGAAGATGGCCCTCAAAAGAGAAAAGCCACCTTCAAATACGAAGCAAGACCCCTCGTCCGGAGACACTACGACCCGTCCACCGCAGACTGCCGACCCTGCACCGAGTCGGAACTGGAGCTCGCCTTCTGCACCAGCGACCTCGGTAAGACCTCACACGTAATCTCATTACTCCTTTAGCTGTTCCCTCACCGCAATAATGAGTAATCACAAACCCTTCGCGTTCGCCCGCTGAATGTTAATAAACCCGCGACGACGCCGCGACGACCGCACAGTAATTTGTCGCAATCATTGGGATTCCTCGCGCCTCAAATTATATTAAACGTTGTTATACTTGAAAATAATTTTATCATTTTTCCTCGCTTAACTACCACGAAGTATTTACACAGCGAGACCATTTATCTAAAGGACTCGTTATTTTTAAAGTTTAAACAATGTTGAATTTTTACGCAAATGTATGCAACCGAAAAAGGTTTGCGGATTGTTTGTCGAGCCTTTTGTATCGCCGCTAAGTGCTAGTCGGATCTCTATTACGATTAGATTGCATTTCATACCGGTCATGACTCACGGAAGCTTTTGCATGTAGTGAGCGAGCCGGGATGAGCTGCTTAGATTCAATTTCATCCGTAACGACGGTGCTTGACAAGTGTATACCGGATCGACTAGTATGGGCGTACGGCACGCGACGCGGCGGGGAGTTCATGTTAATAGTTTTTTCTGGTTTGATAAATTATAATAGTTGAGGAGTTATGTCACTGCAGCACATGCATCCCGCCGCGTCGCCCGCGCACCCACGTTATTAGCCGCCTCCAACACGTTTCATTGATTTTTTGTTTGTCATTCCTCACAAAAAAGGTAGATATTTTTGGATCAAGGCAGCATACGTGTTAAGGTTCTTTGTCAAATAAAAATGACAAGCTATTGTTAAATTGTCAAGAAATGGGAAATTATTATCCGATTGTTTTTGTTTGTATTAGAATAAATAACTTATGAATCATTATAGTTATCAGAGAATGGAGAATTGTTTATTAGGGAGAAATATGAAATTAATGGTCCCAACAAACGACGCGACGTTCGGAACATAACTAACTTCAACTGTTTATTTCAGATATTAACACTAGCTTACAATTAAATAAACAGTTGTCTTGAGACTTGATAACATACCGCGGTACTGAGATGGTCATGATGGCTCGTTAGGGAACCTTCTATGTAATTATCGGCTGTCGGGGCCGGGTTGATGACCGTTTACGAAAGACTTGGACTATTCACTTATCTTGCTCAAACAAAAGCTGAGCGTAGAAAAAACCCGGCTACATTTTGCGCTTACTCACGGCGAGGACAAAAAACACGGACAATGGGGACACAGTGATTAATATCTGGACAATAAATCTGGTGTCGCGACGCCGACGGTACCTAGTCGTTGAGCGAGCTACTTTGTGCTACAGTTTTAACACTGCTCTTGCCTCACCGAGATAAGTGGGGAACATCTACAGGCTTTTGTTTCCGAAGTTTCTTACAAGGAAGTTTTGAAAAGTTGTCATGAGAGTTTTTAATGAAGCATGCTCATTTTTCTGAAGCGAAATCTTACATTACTTTATGCTATTCGCTAAATATGCTTTGGAAGTGGAGTTGCGGACTCCAGCCCGATAAGACAATAGAATTCCTATGCTATATCTGTGGCTATATCAAAAGGACACAAAACAATGAAAGAGTGAAATGCTTAAATTAACTTGATAAAACAATTACATTATATGGTTTATCAAAACGTGAAAGAATGGCGCCGTGAGCCGTGAGCCCGTGACAACAGTGGAACATTTCAAGCCGCGCTTCAGTTAAAAGGAAAACTAGTCGCTGACTCAATTGTGTGCTCGAAACACGCTCTAGAGATAGCTCAGTCATTAAACTTTATAACTTCTAATTTGTTTGCGCCGCAGCAATTACTATAATTAACAAAAACTTGGCTTTTGAACAAAACAATCTATGTTAAACGCAAAGCTTGATAATAATTTGTTTTTAGATAAAAGGAATGTACATTTACATATTTTATTAATATGTAATGACGCAAAATATTATAAGTGTGGGATATTTCCTCGAAGAGCTTTATTTACAACCTTTATTAGAATCAAACCAGTATTTCCTTTGAAAAAAAATAGGTATCCTAACGAACTTTAGCATAAAACACAATAAAATAGTAGCCTTGATTTCTTGCGAATTTATGGCACATACTTAGATATATTTAAATAACTAGCTGGGTCGTAAAATATTATGCAATTGACAAGAGATAAATTAATGGAAGAACTCGTCCCATGTCTATTTTGTCTAACTTCCTCATTTTTTGAATTCAGTTAGAAAAAAAATCGAAATAATAAAAATGTTTTTATACGCTTGACCCCGATAAATTTATCTGACTGTAAAGTCAGATAATTTTTTTGATTGGTCAGTGCCCTGCATTACTGGACCTCTCTTTATATGAGGGGCAGGTCAGGTAAAGCAGGTCCGAAAATGTTTAATTCACTTTGGTTATAAAGTACAAAAGTCGCTATAACTCACCATCTCTATTCCAGTATCCCGAGGTGTGATCATGATGAGCGAGGCTCGCGAGGACCTGGACACGACGCAACTGACACTGAGACTGACCAAGCTCATCCGCGCTACATCCGGAGACTCATCAGACCCCAAGGACAAATCTGATGACCTGGCTGAAGATGACGATTATTATCGGTAAGAACTGACTGTTAATTTGCAAATGGTTATCGTTTTTTCCCAGTAAAAAGTGGTGATGTACAAAAGACAGATATGTACAAAAGCCACCCACATATCTCCAGTTATATTTAAGTGTCATGTAATAGGGGGCGTAACTATTGCGATCAACCGGTTATAAATCCAGACTTCGGGCTGCTAAAGCTTAACAAAAACCCGATGGAAAAACTCAATTACACTTTGCCCAAGCTGGGAATCGAACCCAGGATCTCATGCGTAGCGGTAGCTTTTGCGACCGCTAGACCAACGAAGCAGTAGTAGGTGCCTCGTTGGTTTAGTGCAAGAGGACCGGCGGAATTGCTAAAAATGAATCCTATTGACAAAAGTTTTTCAAAAGCTTCAAGTGAAATCGACGGGTCCTAGTCTTAAACCTAATCAATTTAACTAATTCGCTTACCCCAGAATACGCCAGCCATCTAAACAAAGTTCATACACGTTACATCGTTATGAGCGCAGTATTTAAAAAGTAGATAGCATGTAACTGCAGTCCCCCGCGTAGATAATTGCGAATAACCGCTTACATAAATCCTTTTGGTAGTGATTACGAAATCGTGTATGATCAAACGTTTGGGAAGTTAGAACTGCTAGTCAAGGCTTTGTTATCTATACATCTATTCAAATATTATAAAGAGGTAAAATTTATTTGTAAGTTTGTTTGTAGGGGGTAATCTTCAGAACTACTGATCCGATTCCAAAAATTCTTTGACTAACGGGAAGCTACATTATTCCCGAGTGTTTTAGGCTACATTTAAAACGTTCCCGTGGGTTAATTTTTTCCGTACATAACGGGAGCGAAGGCGCTAGCAAAGGCTAAAAAAAATATATTTATAGACAAAATAATCGGAACCTAAAGTTGGCAGGATTGGGAACGTCTGGTTCTTGTATTAAGGACATACAAGGAATAGAGAAAAGAAGAAAAGTTTTTTTTTAGACATTACGTTGTACCCTATCACTATGTTTTCCTATTTAACCCAAAGGTTGACTGGTAGAGAATGCCCTGTGGCATTAAGTCCGCCTATGTATTGTACATGAAGTTTAAATAAATAAATAGAGTCCACTTTTTAGGTCTTACCGTAATACATATAGTACTTGAAAATCACTGGGGAAATGTGTCTGTAATTGTGTACTATAGATACCGCACCCCTCTACCTAACACTTCAAGGATAACTGTCGTGATGTTATGTTACATTGTTACTTCTTAGGTCGACACACCCAAATTGATCAGATATGACAAAGTTTTAGGAATTATTCAAGTAAAACGTTGCTGTTTGATAACATCTAGAACCTGTTGTCCACCTACAGGCTACAATGTACCTACATCCTACACTCGCGCTCATAAACTGCTGGCTGCAGTAAAAAGTTATTATAACGTTTATCTTTGTTGCATCTCTTCAACATGTAAATTGGGGTCTGAGATGTAAGTAAGTGTCTAAATGTAAAGAGTATCACTAAAATTGTATAAAGACGTAGGTTAGACGTAGGCTATACCTTTCTGTCAAAAAAAAAAGCGTAATTTTGCAGAAGCACTTTTTTTTTTTTAATCTAGCCATGATTTGTGGCATTATTAAAACACAAGTTGTTGACTGCCTCATTGGTTTAGTGTTCGTAAGAGCGACTGCTGAGCATGAGGTCCTGGGTTCGATTCTCGGTTTGGGCAAAGTATTATTGGGTTTTTCCATCAGGGATTCTTCGGCGAAGACTGGGTTTGACCCGGTTGATGGCAATAGGTTCGCCCCTATTACATGGGACTTTAATAGAATAGAATAGCTGGCGAAATGTGGGTGTAGGTACTATGAGGTACACCTCATTCAGCAGGTAATCCTTGGATGGACAGCCTGTTACTTCATGTTCACCTCTCTAACAAATGTTCCATCGTTGCAGGTATGACGTGGACAACACATTAGAGCACACTACACACCGTAACCACAAGCGGCGGAAAACGCGCAGCCTCCACGCGCACGTGCACGTGTCTTCGGTGTGCGGGGCGGCCGCGGGCGCGGGAGAGTTCCTCGTCATGGCGAGGAGACGTCTGGGAAGGTACTCCTTAGTCTGTGCACCCAGGATAGACGACTGGACCGAACTGGTGAAGAGACGGAACGCTGATGGTACGGCCCATTGCTTGCTGCAGCATTAGGATGTTACCCTGAAGGTGGAGTGGAGATTTGAGGTGCTGTGATTGGTTAAAATCAGTGAAGGACGCTTTTGATAGCTTGGATGATTATTATAAGACTCTTAGTGCGCAGAAGACCTTCTGTGAGTTTGTGTAAAGTACAGTTGGTTATTTCATAGAGATATTTTGAATTCAACAGTGAAACATTGTTGCTTCAGATCCTATTTCAAGAGTTTTATCTATAAGTTATGTTACTGCTTGCCATAAAATCAGCTTGCGTACCAATGCAATATTGTACAAAAGTTCTAATCTTTATTTATGTATCAAATGTTTTATAATTACTGTAAATGATATATTTGTAGATTTATAAAGAAAATGTGGTCCAGAGTGCCAAAATATGTAAGATCTTCATTTAGACGTAAGGTTGATCTCAGCTCTGTACATATTACAATTAAGTGGGATAAAGAAAGCCATATTAGTTAAGCACCATAATTAGATATAACGTAATATATTGCAGTTTAAGTGTGATTTAGAACAGATTATTTTATTTTGTATAATATGCCTACTTGGTGCCACTGAGGAAACCCTTATATTGTTTTTACTACAGAAAGGACACACAGAAAAAGTGGAATATAGATAAATTGGATATACATAAATTGTTGTAACAAGCTGGAATTGTTAATCATTTAAATTAAATCAACCAAGGTTATCTAAATTTTTGGGTGTAAAAAACCTCTTAACGAAGCCGAAAGGCACTTGTTCTCCCGGTCATTGCAATATTTTTTTTTGTGTTACACCATATCTGGGAACCTTCTAGTTACGGAGATATTGGGGGTCAAAGTTCCAACTTTTTGAAAAGTTTTTTTTTAATACAAGTTTTTAATGTAAGATTTTTACTTTCAACACCTCCACAACCCCGTACTATTAAATACATCCATCAGCACAATGTTCTGAGTGCGTTACATTGAGTTCTACCACAAAACATGATTTTTCACCCCAAAAAAAAAGTAGTTTCCCAGCAATAATTTTTGCGTATAGTTACTTAGTTTGATGTACAGAATACTTGGTTGACGGCTTCGTGATGAGGTTGTTCGCCCTGTATATCCATTTTCGATGTCGAACCTCAAGTTTTGAACTGTCTGTTCTGATAATATTCTTTGGAAGCAAAGTAAGGTGACCTATGTAGATATTATGGTGCTGCCGTAAACAATGTCTTTAGCGCTTCCATAAACAGATCTTTTATTTTCTTTTAAATATAATTTCTATATTAGCGCCTGAACTTACCATTCAGCCCGTGTGAATACTTTAGTAATATATTTTGTACAAAATTCTAAGTATAGTTGTCGATATGTGATATAGTTTACAACGATTGTGTTATAAAGTGCCTAATGTATATACGAGAATATACCTATTGACAATACAGTGTTTATAAATATACACATTATTA
This sequence comes from Xestia sexstrigata, assembly GCA_941918905.2. NCBI lineage: Eukaryota > Metazoa > Arthropoda > Insecta > Lepidoptera > Noctuidae > Xestia > Xestia sexstrigata. The sequence goes on from OW799203.2 coordinate 8,275,181, forward strand.
TGTAAAAAGAAAAACTGTTGAATAAAATAGTTTAAAATATTTATTTGGTTTTCTTTTTTTTGTACCCGTTTTAGTCACCTGATACAAAATTCAGCATGGAGTAGTTTTTTCTGCAAAAGTTAAACGACTTAAGGAAGTTTCGGTGATGAATGATTCATTAAACGGAGAACATCGCTATTAGATGGCTTTCTCGTTAATTGGCGAGAAGAGGTGCAACATCAAGAAAAGTGGAATGGGGGAGGCTATTGTTGCCAGTCACGTTTAAGGAATATTAAACTCCCGTGTCGTAGGTATTAAGAAAAATAAACATGAAATATAGCAATTCGTTTATTGAAAAAATCACAACTGATACCACATAGAAAAACTACTCGGCACGGTTTAACTCTTAACTATATATAATATCACATAAACACTTTATAATTTGATAGACTATATACAAAGACATTTATTCGTATTTGGTACACTTTGTGAAAATACCAACCACTAGGTGATCGCAGCTTTAATAAAACAAAACAAAATAATTCGAGTTTTAAATAAAATTGATAACTAGAAAAGAAACAACAAAATAATATACATATTGAAATAAGTAAAAAAATAAAATATGGATCGGATCGACAATGTGACAATTTAAATATAATAAATAATATTTTACAGTCACCGAGTCGAACCGGTTTAGTATTAGTATAGAATTTCTTTGTATTCAGTATAATAATGAACACATCGGTTTGTCCGACCGCCTTACACAAGGCTTGAGTAAACCAACACTTATGAAAGTGTCAACGACCCAAAATGTAATAATTCATTTAGTTGAAGATTTTTTACACTACAACCCGTTTGCCGTAACTACTGAATACTATTTCCATGTGAATCTAATTGTAAGGAACTTTCCACTGCTTACAAAACAGAAATAACAACAGGTACATAGTTTACAAAATGTGATAACTGATATGTATCCAATGTCTTTTCAAAATATACGTCTTTTGTGTACTACATACGTCGGAGATTGAGTATCAACAAGTTGTGGTAGAATAACTTAAACTTACGCCAACATTTAACATAACTATATGTTAGAACATCAATATAGTACAAGTTTAGAATTTATACCACTAAAACAGTCCAACAGTGTATGTAGGCAACAATATTGATCCAAACATTCATAAGATTTTTACATTTTTTACGTAATACATTATGTATGCAAAAGAAGTTGTAGAAAACAAGTGTCTATATTACAACAGCTCTTTTGGCATTTTATGTGAATATATTCATAATAGTAGCAATATAAAGGTGAATTAATGCTATGCAGTACTAAATGCTATGGATTAAATTACGGAGTAATACGATATCGTAGGCAACGCGTATTTTTAGTAATAGTTATTTAATTAATTTATCATAATATATAAGTACTCAGTAATTTGACCCAGAAGCTCACTCGTTCATCGTCCTCACTAAATTCGTTCAAGTTAGCACACACACACACCACCGTTACCGACATTCGGGACGACAATGAGCAAAGTACTATCAGCCTTCTCAGTTCGGAACCATCTCTCTACGTATTGCACACTCCTCTATACCAGTGTTTTTCAACCTTTTTCATGACACGACCCCATAGTATGAAAAAATATTTGGCGACCCCCGAACATTCGCTTTTTTTTTTCATTTGCATAATAATTAGGTATTCTGATATAGGTATGTAGGTATTTAAAACATTTTTTTTTTTTAATTTGGAATTCGATTTAATTCTCAATGTCGCAAAAACGGATCCACGATGGGAGAAATTAGTAAATGACAAACAAGCGAAATCTAATTAAGATGGATGAGTACTAGTAATAGGTTTTTATTTTGTTAATTTGTATGAACATACAAATGTTTAAATCCTTTAGTTAACATTTTTTTTTATTACATCTATCTTTCTATGCTTTATTGTTTTGTTTATTGAGGTAGTTTTTGCGACCCCCCCTATAGAGGCTTCACGACCCGCCAGGGGGTCGCGACCCCCTGGTTGAAAAACACTGCTCTATACTAACCGTCATCATCAACATCATTCTCCTGCCCATAAAACCACATTCATTAAACACGAGTCATTAAATATTATTGATATCTGCCCACCAAAGATATGAAGAGGAACATGGAAAATAGTGTTAGTAAGTAAGTAAGTATATTTATTATAATAATAATAAATCATTTATTTCAGATTCATCCTAAGATTACATCCATATTTGTTATTTATTTGCATATGTTCATTTTATGTTCACTTTATGTTCATTTTTAAAAGATATTATGTGTCTTTTATTCAATTTTAGTGGACAGATATTCCTAAGCAGGAACTACAAACTTTCAAAGAAGTGAAAATGCAATTTCTTCGTCCATAAATATATGTAGATAGATATAAAAGAAAGATTATGCGATGTGCAAGCCAATTAACAATGTAATGGGGATGGCAACTGTGGAACTAATGGCGCTAGCATCGCTAGAACCAAACATCGTCATTGGTTGAAAATCTGTCAATGTCATTTTATATTTAAAAATAGTTTGACCTCATTGGTCAGATTGGGTCTAAGATATGGACGCGCCATCTACAATAAGCTTTGACCAGCCTTCCCCATTGTGCGAACAATTTGAAAAAATGTTGACAGAATGTCACCGAGATGTAGATTATGATAACGTTTCAAGATAAAAAACACATTAGAAAGTCTGTTAACTACTAGAAAAATATTTATGATCCATAACCACTACAATATATCGTTTAGGTCAATATTCTTCAAAATGTTAATTTAATTTTCATAGATTTACAATTCTTTATAATTTTTCATAGTTATTCATAAAATTTGATAATGTGTTTACGAATAACAGGTAAAGACGGAATTATTGTCGAAAACATTTTATTTGTAAAGCGAGAAAGCTCGTCCTAATGATGTTGCGAGATTTCAAACTCATTTATTCCTCGAATTAATGGAATATTCCTAAGCCATAAAATATTTAGTTCAAGTGGCGTGCGATAAAAAATAATTAGGAATATAACTGATACAAAAGATAAAATTATAAGACAAGCTACGGTCTAACTAAACGTTACATCACAGTTCATAAATAAATAATACAAGTAAATACAAACGTGATGAACATAAACATTTAAATCAACATAATATACATAAATATTCTTAAACGTAAAACGTAATCCTTGTATTCGATGTGACACATAGTAGCAATTATTACAGGAATTACCGTAATGCCAAGACAATCTTGAGAACTTGAGAAACGAATTGAATAATAATTTTACAATGTAATTTATTTTCCAGAATAGGGTAGACGACAAAAAAAAATCTAATTAGTCCGTCAGATAGATTTCCAAAAAATATTGGACACAGGTTTTTTAATTTTTCACGTTAACAAAAAAATGAAGACGATACAGTGCATCGAAAACTCGTGTGACGTCACATTTGAGTACATTTTTACCGAAAAGTGACGTCACAAGCCCCCCCCCCACTCATGATCTTTGACGCATTTTATCTTCGTAATTTTTTATTTAATCTGATAGAACAAAAAACACGTTTCCAATACTTTTCGATAATATAACTGACGCACTATTAAAACAGAATCATGTTTTTTTAGTCAGTCATCAGCCCTAGTATAATCATTAACAGAGGCCTAGTAAGACTGCATGCTAACCAAGAGCAAATCATGCACAAAAAATGTAAACGTTAAGCAATTTTATATAATATTTTTAAAACTTTTAACGTGTATGCAACATCTGAAAAGAAAATAATTCACATAATAAATCTATATTAAAATGCTAACTCTAATTTAGTGTTTTACAACTTACATTAAGTAGTGTTATTTTAAATTACATTTCTTTTTTTCGTATCTAAACATTGCGTAGGCGTAATTGTTATAAGTTCTGAACAGCCCTTCTAATGTTCTTCGGTTTGACTTCATAAATACTTCATTTTTGCTCGGTACTATTTCATTTTTCTTGTTTTTGTGGCAAGATTTTTTTAACATCCACTTTATTACTCATTTCATTTTAATTTATTTTCATTTCACTTCATTAACATCCCCAAAATAAACCAAATGTCACTTTCTAAAGCGGTTTTTTATGCTACTATCGAATACTGAAGATAATACAAAATAAAATGCTATTTGACCATTAGGTATCTACAGATTTTGATTTTTAAGTTTTGGGACTATTACTAAACACACATTGAATTAACAACAACAACAACATCAGCCCAATAACGTCCACTGCTGGACATAAGCCTCTCCCATGATGGGAGGAATTTGCCCACATTGAATTAACTCAAATGGTATTATTTCTAAAGTCGAAGTTTTTTTCTGTACTTTTATGTAATGGAATAGGGTAGATGAAAAAAAAATCGAATTAGTCCGTTAGATAGATTTCCAAAAAATATTGCACACATATTTTTTTGCAGTGGGTCGTGGGTCGTCACGTTTGAGTACATTTTTCGGAAAGTGATGTCACAAGCCCCCACTCATGATCTTTGACACGTTTTATATTCGTCATTTATCATTAATTTGATAAAATAAAAAAAACACGTTTCCAATATTTTTGATAATCTAACTGACGGACTAAACAGAATCATATTTTAAAGTCAGGAATCATCCCTATTAAAATGACGATTTAAATTAGTGTTTAAATTAACGTAATACTTTTGCAATGTTAGACCGCATTAACAACAATACTTATATTGCCTTCATGGCATTATACTGGTGTAAAAATATAAACTCTAAATAAATAAATAGGTAATACGCATAAGAACTGTAACAGGCATGACGACAGTATCAAAAAATTGCAAATCTATTTATTGCGTCAGTTAGAGTATTGGAAAATAATGGACACATATTTTTTTGTTTTGTAAATCAATGAATATTGACAAAGATAAAATGCACCAAAACACGGGAGTCGGCTCGTGACGTCAAAACGATAAATAATACTCAAAATTATACCAAGGCGTGACGTAGAGCGTGAAAAAAAAAAGCGTCGTATCTTCGTCCATTTTGGTTTACGTAACAAAACAAAAAATACGGGTCAAATATTTTTTGATAATCTAACTGACGGAATTATTAGATTTTTTCAGTCGACAAGCCTATTGGGGCGTCATGATATTTAACAATGTTTTCATATCCCTATACCCTAAACATTCTTGGCAAAACGATCAAACAATTTATCCACATACATATTAATTTTCATAACTTTTCTAGCAAACCACAATACAATAGAGACATTAAATATTTGAACAGTTTATTGCAATCACTGAATATAATTTAGAATCACATTCAGCAGCTACATAAACTAAACAGTCGTGCAAAATGCAATCCACAGTGTCATCTCAAAAACACACATAAGACTCGAAATTTGTACGTACAATTTCACGGGAACTGTACCGGGGTAGGTGTCATGATGTCTATTGTAAAGTCCTCCATGTTGGGTAGAACTAGGATCTTCTCGAATTCTTTGCTGAGTTTCTGTTCGATCCAGTTGGTGATGTGCGCGAAACGAACCGTGCGCGTTCCTACCGCTGGCCGGGCTTTTAATACTAATTGCGGGTTCGTACGGAATCTGAAAAAAAAACATAAAATAAGTTTGTTTGGATTATCTTGTATTTTAATGCACTGAAAATAAAGTTTATTATCCAATGTCACAAAATGCTCAGTCTCAATCTCTCTTCTCGCCCCCTTTTTTGATACTCCCTCTCGCTCAGGGCGTAGCAGAAGGGAGTGTCTGACTTTTACTGACTAAAAACCATCCATGTTCCTTCTTTGCCCTTTGCCACGGTATCTCTTTCGAATAGGCCCGCAGCCCCGGAGGGCTTTTCGCCCCTTCGTTCAACATTGACCCTTAGGGGCCGCCTCCACGAGCGAGAGAATCGCGGCGATATTATCGTCCTTGCCACGTTTTTCTATACACTCACTTTTGGGCCGTCTCCACGAGCGAGAGAATCGCGGCGACATTTTCGTATAGAAATATGTTGTACACAGATGTCAAAAATTGAACGGAAAATGTCTTACCCGAGCCATATCCTATCGTGCGGTGGTGGTGGCATGTTAAACGCTAATCTTCCCTCTAAAGCTTGCACTTCTAGATGCAGCTTTATATCCGTGTTCGATAGACCTTCCATAGCACGTTTCACGTACTTGTAGTCCGTCACCTATACAAAATAAAACGACGAAAGGTAAATTATGCAGCTAGCTAAATATTCAGGTTCAAAGGTCACACTGTACGGCACGGGCAGCATCAGCATCCCAAAAGCAAACTTATTGTAATTTGAATAAAGATCATTGTGATCCCGACAATGATGTTATGAATGAAAACTGGACTCGCGCATGAAGGGTTCCGTACCATCGTAGTAGTGGAGCCTCCCTTTAATTTTGTTGTTTATGCGGCAACTATATCGTATTAACCAGTACTGACTGGGTTGTGGAGGTCAGATAGGCAGTCGCTCCTCAATGTAAAATACTGGTATTCAGCTGCATCCGGTTAGACTGAAAGCCGACCCCAACATGGTTAAAGGCTAGGCGGATGATGATGTTATAGCGGCAACAGAAATACATCATCTGTGAAAATTTTCACTGTCTAGCTACCACGGTTCATGAGATACAGCCTGGTGACAGACAGACAGACGCACCGTTGCATTGCTCAATTTTATAATTGAATCAAGTATTGAAATGGTAATAAGAATTTGCATACTCACTTGTTGGAAGTATTTGTTAGTGGCTATCTTGTCCACCATACGCAGGAACTTTTTCTTAGAAGAAACACTCTCGGACGGGCCAGCTGGATTTCTGGATTAAATAGTCAATTTTAATGAGTTACTGGCATAGTATAGATAATATACAGGGTGTAAACAACCTTATCACGAAGCCGTCAACCAAGCTTTCTGTACATCAAACTAAGTAACTTAAGTTCAGGCGATAATATAGAAATTTTATTTAAAAGAAAATAAAGGATCTTTATGGAAGCGCTAAAGACATTGTTTACGGCAGCACCATAATATCTACATAGGTCACCTTACTTTGCTTCCAAAGAATATTATCAGAACAGACAGTTTAAAACTTGAGGTTCGACATCGAAAATGGATATACAGGGCGAACAACCTCATCACGAAGCCGTCAACCAAGTATTCTGTAAATCAAACTAAGTAACTTTACGCAAAAATTATTGCTGGGAAACGACTTTTTTTTGGGGTGAAAAATCATGTTTTGTGGTAGAACTCAATGTAACGCACTCAAAACATTGTCCTGATGGATGGATTGAATAGTACGGGGGTCGGGGAGGTGTTTAAAGAAATGAATTTAAAATATTTCATAAAAAACTTGTATTAAAAAAAAAAACTTGTGAAAAAGTTGGAACTTTGATCCCCAATATCTCCGTAACTAGAAGGTTCCCAGCTATGTGTGGAACAAAAAAATGATCGCAATGACGGGGAGAAAAAATGCCTTTCGACTTCGTTAAGAGGTTTTTACACCCTTTATAACTATCACTTATATTGTCAAACTGCTTTGTTGGTCCAGTGGTCACAAGCCCAACTGCTAAGCACGAGGTGCTGGGTTCGTTTTCCAGGTCGGGCAAAGCGTTATTAGGTGGTTCCATCAAAAGTTTCTCAGAAGCAGCCGCGGAGTTTGGATTTGAGTTCGATTTATGGCAATAGGCCTCTCGGCTCTAGGCTCTCGCCCCTATTACATGGTACTCAAACACAACTGGCGAAATGTAGGTGTACTATAGGGACCTACACCTTTTTCATTTTTCGCGTGGGAAATCATCAATTGACCCCTCCCGCTCTAGGCGGAGCGGAATGGAGTGTCAGACTTTTACTGACTAAAACCCATCCATGTTCCTTCTTAGCCCTTTGTGTTCCGGGGCCGCGGTTTGTCTTTCGAGCAGTCTCGCAGCCCACTATTAGGTACACCTCTGCCTGGCTTTTCGATGATTACAGGCGTGATGTTGTTTATGAAACTTACCCAGGTTCGGAAGCGATGGTCTCGTTGCTGTCTACGGGCTGCACGGGTGGCGGACTCTCGTCGTCCTCGCTGGACTCCGCGGAATCTTCCACGTCCGAGTGGTATATCGCTAGCCTTCTCGTCTTTAATAAGGAATAACATTTTTACGTACAGTCGCAGTACACATAGAGCGTGCTTCAGAATAATCACAAATATTATAATATTAAGAGCTTTACGAACAACAGATTTTAAAGTGAATGTTACCAGCGATTGATCCGTAAAGTCGCTTGGAGCCGGCGTAGTTTGCATGTCCATGTCCTGCCTGTGATCGGCGGACATCATATGTTCCTCTAGCGTCATGTCTGGAAATATTATGTGTTTATTAGTTTTACTTTCACCAAACTTTGAATTATGAATTATAATTGACAATTGTGGTAAAGACGGAGTCGCCAAGGCCAACCAAGCATTCTGTACATCAAAATAACTTCTACACAAAATATATTGCTGGAAAACGACTTGTTTTTTGGGAGTAATAAATCACCTTTTTTAGTAGGCCTCAATTTAACGCACTCAAAACATTGTGCTGATGGCTGCGTTGTATAGTACAGGGTTCATGGGAGTCTTTAATGTGAAGTAATAACATTTAAAACTTGTGTAAAACTGGAAACTTTGACCCCCAATATCTTCATAAATAGAAGGTCCGCATATATGGAATAACCAGCGGCTTCGCCCGCGTGAAGTTTGATAACTGGATGGATCTCTCTCTCTCTCTTTTGGTCTGGTTGGATGGGATCTTACTACTGGTATAAAAAGTATCCTATGTGTTAATTCAGGTTATAAAAAACCTGTGTGCAAAGTTTTATCCAAATCCGTTCAGTAGTTTTTGCGTGAAACAGTAACAAACATCGATACATCCATACTCAGAAACTTTCGCATTTATTATATTAGTAGGATACTCACTCTTCTCCTTCAGCTTCATAAGGTTGATCTGTGTGAGTATAGTGATGTAGGCGCCGCCCTCGTAGCGCATGTCGGCGTCCAGCCACACGCCCCGCGAGTCCCACGTCGGCACTTGTACGCGCTCTATGAGCGGACAGGCGCCCGCCAGAGACAGTTCCGTCACTATTAGAGGTGACATGAAGGCTGGTAGCTGGAGGAAACAGAAGTTATGATTGAAAGGGACACATTCATTTCGGAACTACTGATCCGATTTCAATAGGAAAATGCAAGAAATTCAAAACTTTGTTATTCCTTAAAAATGCCTGGTATTGGCCCATATAAACACTGTGGTACATTTGTTTAACTTTCTAATACAACACTTATTTTACAATTCAAAACGCATCGTTGCCGGTAGTGACGTCAAACGCTTTGTGTCAAAGAAACACTTTTATTTGAAAACTCCTTAAAGTTACACAAAAATGTTATTATAATATTGTCATTGCAATTTTGCTTGAATAAAACACATACATTTAGTGCAATAATTATATTAGGGGTAAAAATAAAATGTAAAAACGGCAGATAGAGGGAAATGACGTCATCCGCTTTGACAGGAATGGCCGCGACAGTCACGGACGTTTGAACTGTCGTAGAAAATTGTAGAAGAGCAACATTTTTTTTGAGCGACAAGCTTTCGTTGAACTTAACTTTTAATTATTTTTTTGGGTTGATAGTACTGTACTTTATTGATATAAAGTTAAGCATATTCCCTATTCTTACGGTATCTCTACTATAAAGCTCTGGAACGCTACCTTTTGGCATTAAAAAAGCTGAAAGTAAATTAATTTTGAAAAGGAAAGTTCGTAACCACTGTTTAAGTCAGAATAAATATCTCTCAACTAGAAGTCTAGTCATAGTAATTTTTATCAGGTTTCTCTTATTTTTTTTTAATTTTGGTATTTGTTAAAATATCTATTAGTTTATTTTATTTGTAAATGTGTATTAGTATCAATATAAGTATATAAATTCTAGTAAACAAAAAGTTAGTTTATTAGACATGTTTTGTACTCTATCACTATGTTATCCTATGTAACCCAAAAGTTGACTGGTAGAGAATGCCTTGTGGCATTAAGTCCGCCTACCACTATTGTACATGAAGTTTAAATAAATAAATAAATTCATCGATTATTGTTGGTCGACTATCACATTTCACATTTTTCCCTCTGTAAGATATACCCCACCTCCTTTCTTGTCGATCCCGCACCTTCTAGGATAATAATATAAGCGAAGCCAACGAAAGAGCTGTGCAGGTTGCAATATACTGGTCGGCTAATATGAGTCTATCGACACGCAAAGAAGAAATCACATTTTAGGGCCAAAACAGTTCAGCTATACATATACAGGGTGTAAACAACCTCATCACGAAGCCGTCAACCAAGCATTCTGTACTTTAAACTAAGTAACTTTACGCAAAAATTATTGCTGGGAAACGACTTTTTTTTTTGGGGTGAAAAATCATATTTTATGGTAAAACTCAATGTAACGCATGCATTGTGCCGGTGGATGGATTGAATAGTACGGGGGTCGTGGAGGTGTTTCAAGTAAAAATCTTACATTAAAAACTTGTATTTAAAAAGAAATTGACAAAAAGTTGGAACTTTGACCACCGATATCTCCGTAACTAGAAGATAAGGTATGGTGTAGAACAAAAAAAAATCTCGCAATGACGGGGAGAACAAGTGCCTTTCGGCTTCGTGAAGAGGTTTTTTACAGCCTTTATAACGTCGGAGATCTTACAATAAAACTGTATCCATGCACCGACTTTCTGCATTCCATTGCTGTATTTGAAATCGCGCGAATGTAGCGGTCAGTTGCTGAATCGAGTTACCAAAGATTGCGTTTTCAAAAAGTGACTGGCGTCAGGTCCACTCTCTAAACACAAAACCCGTAGTTTCGGCCGAAGATATGGGTGTTTCCTACTATGTATTACTAACGGACATAGATTAGTTAGGGGCCCGAACTAAAACTGAATGACAACATGACTGGACAGTTGTCCCTGCTCCAGATGTATTTTCAATGATCATGAATCTGAAACGCGGCATTATAAAATGTGACATAACTCGCCGAAGTTAGAAATAAAAGAAGCTAGTTAAAAGAAAAATAGCTAATTTACTTTAGCCCTAATTTGTAAAGATTTGTCCGATGGCCTTTACCATGGCCTATAATACGTTTTTTGAGCATATTGGGGACAAGTTGGCATAGTATTAGGTAACATACTGTTACTCAATAAGGCTGATAGAGTATCATATGACAGAAAGACAAGTCAAAAGCAACCATTTTACTTTGGTACAGGATAATGTTTCCTCCGAGTCCTGTATTCAGTAGCTAAACTTGCCATAAGTTAAACCATACAGCAACGTAAAATCAACCTTGTCGAAATCACAATATGAGTAAGTTTACCTTAAGTGTATTGAGTTTCCTCTGTATCCTGTCCTGCAGCCGGCCGGTCATGACAGAGTCCCTCATTAGGTCGAACATCATTCGCGCTAGCACTGTGTTCACCCACGTGACTTCTGACGGAAGCATTCGGCAAGTACAATCCGTCGGAGGATTTTTGTTCTGTAGTGTAAAACAGATAAATCAATTATGACGTTTAAAGAACGTTTGAAATACCTCTAAATATCTGAAATGATAAAAACAGGGTGGAATAGGCTGGCTTTCCACCATCAATAAATTGCAAATCTATTTAGTCCGTCAGTTAGAGTATTAGAAGATAATGGACATGTATTATTTGTTTTTGTAAATCAATGAATATTGACAAAGATAAAACGCTTGTGGCATCAGAACGCAATAAAAATTATACCACGGCGTGACGTATTGAGAATTTTAAAAGCATCGTATCTTCGTCAATTTTGGTTTACGTAACAAAAGAAAAAATACGGGTCGAATATTTTTGTTAATCTAACTTACGGACTAATTAGTTTTTTTTTTTCATCTACCCTATCACCGACGCACCAGCGGTTACCTACCACATAATCCGGTACATTATTCTGAACACTTAGTTTTTTTATAGGTAATAAAAAAAAAACTGCTATTCCATACATTTAGACCGTGTGGCGTAGCCACGGTGGGGCAGGGTGGGGCCAGCGCCCCACCCTACCCCACCGTGAGCTACCTAACCAAATCTGAAAAAATAAATTATCTATTTACTAACTTAATATCCGTAAGAAAGTTCAAACTCGAAAGTCGACACAAAAAAATGCGATCAAACCAATAATACCTATGTGTAATTGTATACTTACTGTACCTGAAAGTACTATCTATAGATAGATATAAACCTCTAAATTGACTGATTAACAAATTGGCATACCTACGCCCACAGCCCAAACGGCTGAAGTTAGACACATTTTTGGATCGAAGATTTCGCGGTATAGGTAGGTGTCGGTGAGCAATAAGAAAGTGTTTTGGATAATTCGAATTATACATACAGATACAGAGTGCTATAAGGTGTAACCTTTTTGTATGAAAAAATTAACCGGGGTAAGACCGCGGGTATAGTTTGCTAGTTACATATTATTTTAGACTGCTGCCCCACCCTGAGCCCACGGCAGGCTACGCCCATGCGTGCAGGCATTGCCACTCTTGGGAAAATGCCTCCTCTTTGCCCAGGAGTGGGACAGTTTCTACCACTTCTCTCGATTTTGTGCTTCACCTCGCCAATGAAGCCTTGTCGGACTAGATTGGAATCTGCCTGATCGCATATTTTTCTATTACGAACTAAATTTAAATACCTATTAACATGATTAGTATTAAACAAAAAATAAATAAACAAATAATACAGCTCTTACCTTTGCTATTATTATATTCTATCACCTTACTAATCTATGTGTGTACGCAATATCATCACCAACGTGTGTACGCAAATATATTCGTAGTAAATAATAAAATAAAACTCTTTAACATTCTATGTTCAAAATTTCAGTACGTCAACCTTTATTACAAAGGGGCCATCCATAAATTACGTCATAAGAATTTCGTGTTTTTTTTTATTTGTAAGACTCCCCGCTCCCTAGTGCGACGTTACACATTTGCAATTTTACAGGCTCATACCAAAAGAGTTGGAAATATTTTAAATTTTTTCGTTACTAGTTAAAATTTCGTGTTTTAAAACTTTGTTGTATAAGATTTTTAAATGTGACGTTCCGGAATTTAGGACCCCTAAAGTGTGACGTAATTTATGGATGCCCGAAGCAGTAAGAGCGGTTTTTGAAGTTCAAGTGTTACAACTGACGTAACTATCTATACTATACCAACAACTAAAAACAAAATTAAAAAAAATAACAAACTTCTTTTCTTTTCTTTTTGCTCCGGTTTCGTTCGCGCGGCGTCGGCTCTATTTGACACAACGAGCCCCTTTCGCAAGTCGCGTTAGACGTCATATCGTGAGTCTGTTTTAGGTGTTTTAAAATTAGAATGGCATGCTCAATCAAATGTCTCGCTGATGGTGGCAGGTGTGTTGGGTCATTTAGTTCCCTACAATACGGTTGAGTTGAATGGCGCCGATACATGCGTCATGTTCGTGAACAGTCGCTGTCAGTTGGGACTGGTCATCTCTTAGCTGCCACGGTTCATTTTAATTACTTTAATTTAAATTATTGTTGATTTAATCTTTTACTCTGGACGCTCTTAATGTGAACGTATGTACAACATGAATGATGTAACCAAGATTTTGTCTACTGTCTATGGAGTTTCTTGCCCGTTCTTCTCCATAGAGATCTACGCTAGGGAATGGGCAACTACAGTACTTTCTCAAGTTATTATGCCTTGTGACTGGGACTGTAGCTTCGCTTTCTTTTTTGTATTTTTGACATTCAAGTGCCGTAATGGTCTAATTGAAATAAATGCTTTGCTTTTGAGTTTTAACATATAGCCCTTTCACAGTTTATTTACGTCTGACAGTAGTAACCCAAAAACAACCTTAACGTAATGAGAATAAAGGCCATAGTTGTTCGACAGACCTGTCAAAGGCAGCAACCGAATAGCAACCTTATATTTAACGAAAGTAAAGCTGACTGTCATTTAGACAGTCATCCCCAAGGAGAAGTAAAGAAACTGAAAGAATAGTCATTTGAAGTCTTCTCGAAGAAAGAAGTTGCGCGTGTGCAAGGCGGGAGCGAATTTTCACCCTTGGCAATATGACATCACCCTGTATTTCCTAGAAAGATTAGCGAGAGGATCTTTATTACAACCACATTTTGCCAGTTATGTTATAGGCAACAGGGCAAAAAAATAAACTCTAGGCTTCTACTAAAAAAAACCAACCACCATTATTATTTTTATATATTAAACCCAAACAACACTTTGCCCCTGATCTGAGAAATTGAGAATCGAATTTAGGACCTCATGCTCAGTTTTGAGGCCAGCTGACAGTAAACCATACAAGGAGTTGATGCAAAAAGACAAATAATACTCTGGTGGCATGCAGCCTAACTTAGCCACGTAAAATTATACGTAACAGCAAAGAAAATAAAGTTCAATATCACCTGTAAGATTTTGAGGAGGTATGGCCAGAAGACTTTCTCGTAATCTGTATCTACCGATATGGGTTGCGATATCGATGTAATCGTGACTCCGCCGCCATCGGATAGCGAGTCTAATGTTTTGTTCTGAAAGGAAAAAAATGTTAATTTTAATCAATACTTTTGTAAACAAAACTTGTTGGAGGGCATTTTATTGCACTAACCGGTAGAGTAGCTCGTAATACGGTTACAGATTAGCATATTTTCGGCTTGAAGGCGCACTTTTTGCCGCACTCGCATCTCATACGAGCGTTGACGCTCGTATGCGTTGAGCCACGAGGCATGCCTTCCCGCGCGCCCACTTACGCCACGTAAATACGCGTGCACGCGCTAATATTCCCGATAAACGCGTGTAGGCCGCGTTAAGTTTTTTGAAGATCAAAATATCGCGCACGTGTTAGCGCGTAAGCCAATACAAATGCTACTAATAAAAATAATGTGTCAAATCAAAGGAAACGGAGGAAATTTTCATTCAGTTTCGTGTTTAGCTCCCACGTGCCAAAGCAATAATCCCCCGGCTTAAATTTATATAACTCAGTTCAGACTGATTTAATTTTCTTAGTTTGTTACCCATACATTGACACCAATGACCTGGATTAAATACGACAATCTTTTTCTTCAGGTAGTATGTTTCCGTGGGATAATAAGGTTGATAGCTGAAAGCTTCACCGCTGAGCGTTTGGAACAGGTCAAAGTCATCTTGAATGCATGAGAAGCAACCAATCGGCGACGCGACAAAACACTTCGCCATCTCGCAGTAACGTCAAAAAAAAACAACATGCGGAACTTATTTGACAATAGGGAATATGCATGAAACACAAAACTCTTTATATTTATGCAAAATGCCTTGTATTGGCGCACAAAAACATTGTGGTACACTTGTTTAAGTTTCTAATACATCACTTATTTTACAATTTACTGTTTTATGTAGCATGTTTTTGGTGAAACGGAACGCACTCGCAAAACGCATCGTCCTCGATAACGCCGGTATTGACGTCAAAGTTCATTGGGTAAAAAAAAAACACTTTTATACTACACTTGCTCAGTAAGTGTACCAATAGGTACACTAAAAGGCTTGAAAGCTGTTCATTAAACCTTCTCAAAAATCTAAGCAGTTATATTGTATGGAATTTTATTACTGCCCTGAAAATCAGGGTAGTAATCCATTTCTAACGCGTTTTGTTTTTTTTTTAAAGTCTTGATGACGTTGGCAATCAAACGATTTAATTTTACCATAAAAAGTACTGGCCACTAGCACTTTTAAAGCAGGTAGCATAGATTCCGATATGGCCGGCAAACTTCAAACCTCTATGCGGTGGAGCGAGAGATTTATAACACTCACACTCACACTGATTTTGATGAATTTTAGTACACAGATAGACTATGACCTGGAATAACACATACTTAGGGTAAAAAAAAATCAAAATAAATGCGAGCAAAATCGAAGGTAAAAATTAGATGAAACAGTTCTCACAGATGTCTTATTGAAGGCGACAGTTTCCTTCTCAGTGAGCTTAAAACATGCCAATTCGATGTTTTCCTTGGTGTCTGTAGCGGGTTCGCTGCCCGTCTTGTCTTCCGCCGCTGAGTTCTCCGCCGAGGCCGCATTAGCGTCTGTTATCGCTATTATTAGACGACGGTACCTACGAACAAAAAACATAATTGTGGTTTCAGAGTTCATTTTTAAGGTTTTGTACCTCAAAATGTAAAAAAGGAACCCTTATAAGATCACTTTCTTGTCCGTCTGTCACCACCGATTTTCTCAGGAACGGGTGGACCTAGCAAGTTGAAATTATATATACCAAATACTGAGGTCTGTGGTAGCTATTAAGGGTATAAAAATCAAGGTCCTGAGTCAAAATGTTAAAAAGATATGGGCAAATTTAGATTTTCGCGAAAACTTGTAAGTACCAAAATTTACCTTAATTGTCAAATTTTTATATTTCGGAATTTGCCCTTTACTTGTGCTGTAAGACCTTGCTTTTAACCAAAATTATCAATTCTAAGTCCTAGGGTCCTGGTAGGACCTAGAATCACGAAAGGCGAGATGCAATGTCTTACAGCACATGTAAAGGTAAAAATCTGAAAACCGTAAATTAGTTTAATAACAAAAAAAAAGCGATTTTATTATCACAAACTTATTATTTGTGGTTGGTGCAATAGCAGTTTCATGGGATCGAACAGCAAAGTTAAGTTTGTCCTTTAAAAAGTTTGTACGGAACCCTCGGTGCGCGAATCCGACTCGCTCTTGCCCGGTTTTTGTACAGTCAGTTCAGTTTTATGTCAAACGAAACAAATACAAGTTCTATTTACGTATTAAACATATTATTCTCGAGGGGTTCTAGAATCATGTGCTGAATCATGGTATCGGCCGAAAAGTTTTGGAGTGGCGCGAACCGGAAGACGCTGCGTTGGAAGGCCTCCCACTAGGTGAACCCATGACCTGGTGAAGGTTGCGAGAATTCGCTGGATGAGAGACGCATGTGACCGGTCAATGTGGCGACACTTGGGGGAGGCCTATGTCCAGCAGTGGACGTCTTTCGGCTGAAATGATGATGACGATGACGCAGCTTCCGCCATATAATGTATCCAGTTTTGTATAGTGTTTGTTTGTATGTGTTTGATGTCATAACATCATAAAGCCAATACAAACACTCATAATTCAGTTTTAAGCATATGAGGTAAAGTGGCAGTAAATTATTAAATGGTGAATCAACAATAGGCTAGTTTCCATAATCAATAAATTGCAAATCTATTTAGTCCGTCAGTTAGAGTATTGGAAAATAATGGTCATGTATTTTTTGTTTTTGTAAATCAATGAATATTGACGAAAACACATACAAAATCACACACACATCAAAACTTGGGAGTGGGGGGGCTCGTGACGTCACAACGCACTAAAAATTATAGCACGGCGTGACGTATTGAGAATTTTAAAAGCGTCGTATAATCGTCAATTTTGGTATACGTAACCAAAGAAAAAATACGGGTCAAATATTTTTTGATTATTCTATTTAACGGATTAATTCGTTTTTTTCAGTACACAAGCTTATTGTTACACGTAATCTAATTAATTTATCAACTCTTATTGAATGTAAAAAACATTAGTAAATACAGTAGGACGAAACATAACATATTCCTTCTGCAACTCGGTTCACTTGCCGATTAAGTGATAAGGGGTACCTCTAATATAATCGGTACTTCATATTGATAATGTTTCGGAACAAATAAGGAAAACTTTGAATCGATTTAGAGAGAGTAAAAGTGGAAAATGTGTCGAAATGGCGAAAACTGGCCAATAGGTAAATGCACAGGATTTGGGTAAAGTTTTATTATAAAAGAGTACTATCCAAAAAAATATTTTGTTTGATTTGTCCTTAAAGTACTTAGGCCCCGCGAAAAACTACCAACACTGAGAGTCCTTTCACATATTGGACGATAGCACGAATTTCAGTATGAGTGAGCGACGAAATAGAAACGTTAGCATAATAGGTGTGAAATATCCTTAACGAAGCCGAAAGGTACTTGTTCTTTTCGTCATTGCGATAATTTTTTGAAGTGAAAACTTCTTTAGGCGCGTTGAGCATTTTTTGGGTGAAAGAAAAACATTGAACTCATCGTTACGTAACGTGCGGTCACGCTTCGTAGCACTCGTAGGCGATCCGCTACGGCGTAGCACCATGGGCGTGCGCTCCTAAGAGGCAATTAGGCAAAGCCTACCCTACCAACTGGGCATTCATTATAACGAACTCTCGGCCCCTACGGCGACCCACTGACCTAATAAAATAACACATTCATGTACAAAATATAAAAAAAAAGTTCAAACTCCTGTTAGAATACTTATAGCAATTTGTCGCTCCCGTGTCACGTAACTAACACTTTACTGGAAGTTACTACAAAGGTTGGAGCTCCGCCGGACAGGCAAGCACTGGACTAGCCTAAAACCCATAGATAATTTTACGTACACATTGGCACATGGTGCATATTTTCGTGTGTATGAACTGCACACATGTATAAATTGCAGTAATTTTAGGGCGGTAACTTCTGCGAGTGTAGCTGGGCTGCTGGGCTGTGATTGGCTGCTACAACACAAGGCCAGGATTCAAGGTAAAGAAAAGTTGATTTTTTTTTTTAGAAAATGGTGTCATTTTCGTGGTTTTTGGGGTCGCTGATAATGAAAATGAGGTCAAAATGAAAATCCAAAATGGCGCCGACGAAAATTTTCGGTTTTTTCGTAATGGGTGTCATTTTCGTGGTTTTTGGGGTCGCTGATAATGAAAATGAGGTCAAAATGAAAAACCAAGATGGCGCCGATGAAAATTTTCAGCGTTTTCTTCATGGGTGTCGTTTTCGAGGTTTTTAGGTTAGCTGATAATGAAAATGAGGTCAAAATGAAAATCCAAGATGGCGCCGACGAAAATTTTCAGCTTTTTCTTCATGGGTGTCGTTTTAGAGGTTTTTGGGGTAGCTGATAATGAAAATGAGGTCAAAATGAAAATCCAAGATGGCGCCGAAAATTTTCAGTTTTTTCTTCATGTGTGTCATTTTCGTGGTTTTTGGGGTCGCTGATAATAAAAATGAGGTCAAAATGAAACACCAAGATGGCGCCGATAAAAATTTTCAGTTTTTTCTTCATGGGTGTTATTTTCGTGGTTTTTGGGGTCGCTGATAATGAAAATGAGGTCAACATGAAAATCCAAGATGGCGCCGACGAAAATTTTCAGTTTTTTCTTCATGGGTGTCATTTTCGTGGTTTTTGGGGTCGCTGATCATGAAAATGAGGTCAAAATGAAAATCCAAGATGGCGCCGATGAAAATTTTCAGTTTTTTCTTCAGGGGTGTCATTTTCGTGGTTTTTGGGGTCGCTGATAATGAAAATGAGATGAAAATAAAAATCCAAGATGGCGCCGATAAAAATTTCCGGTTTTTTCTACATAGGTGTCGTTTTTGTGGTTTTTGGGGTCGCTAATGAAAATGAGGAAATAATGAAAATCCAAGATGGCACAGACGAAAAATTTTTTTTACTATAATTATTTCGTGGTCTACCCTTCGTGGAATACCACTGCACGCCACTGCGTAGCACCACATAGTGCTAAGACTGGGAAGGGGCCTGTGTACTTTTTGTTTTCACTTCTATCGGCAGTCCCCAAATTTGTTCTAGACGATACCTGGGAAGCTTCTAGTTTCGGAGATATTGGGGGTCAAAGTCCCAACTATTTCACAATTTTTTTTTATTTTTTTTTATTTTATTTTACAGTTTTAGGAAAACTTACAGCTAAAAATTTACACATGATTAAGAGTAACAAAATTAAGGCCAATTATGACTAATTAACATACAAAAAAACTCCTTCGGGCTAGGTACGATCTTCACAAGCTGATAACAGCTGTGAGTTGCCGATAATCGAGTTGAATGGTTACGATTGGAGGCCTATATGCAGCACTGGACTGCGGTAAGCTGATGATGATGATGAGAAGTGAAGATGGAAGGAAGGGAAACAAATATGAAACATAGGTATGTTCTTAATTATATATTTATGAAGCGTGCAAAAAGACTTAACTTACTTACTTGTTGAGTCTGTTTACAGCCCTGTATACCTACGTTTTATGTTCACTAGTTCGTAAGTAACATAAACAAGTGTTACCATTCATATTTGTCTCTCCCGGTTCGCGCGAACAGGTACAGATTTGAATGCTTGTTTTTGGAGAACATCACGTGCACGCTCCACTCCCCCTCGCACGTGCCGTCCGCGGCTATCTCCCTTTCCTAAAACAGTTGAATACAGAATTTTATGAGTAAAGTGTTAAGACGAACAGAAAAGTCTGACAACCAATCTTACAAAGGGGGTAGGGGATTGTCCATAGAGTTTCTTGACCATTCTTCTCCATAGAGATCTACGCTTTGGAATGGGCTACAACATAACTTTCACAAGTTATTATGCCTTGTGACTGTAGCTTCATTTTCTTTTTTTGACATTCAAAAGTGCTTGTTAAGGTCTTATTGAAATAAATGCTTTGAGTTTGAGTTTTATTCAATATCATTTCTCTAGGATCCTAGATCTAAATGGGTCACAGATCTATGATCTTAGATTATCTGCTAATTAGGTTCCAAGTATCGTGTTAACCAGGAATTTAGTTCGTGAAGGTCGTGAAGGGTGATAGGTAGACGCTCTATGTAAAAATACTGGTATTCAGCAGCATCCAGTACAATTGGAAGTAAACCACAACATAGATTTTAACTGTTGGTCCATTATTCCTGATTACGCAAGAATGTAACCTATGGTGTTAAAAACTTTGTTGGGGTCGGCTTCTAGTCTAACCGGATGCAGCTGAAATCAGTATTTTACATGGAGCGACTGCCTATCTGACCTCCACAACCTAGTTAGCACTGGGTAATAAAAAAGTATATATAATACAAGAGTAAAATAGTTAATCTCCCGATTAGCTTAGCCACGTATTGTTTATTATTATCGCATTCGTTTTTTAAAGTATAACCGTTCTGATAGGAGTCAAGGTTACGCGTCAAAGGAAAATACGAGTACATGAGGAAGTTGCGAATAAAAGATACAATTACATCGAACTATGTTTTTTTTGCAGTCAGTTGGTGTAAAAACTAGAGGCATCGAATAGAAGCAAATTTTTTTACGTGTGAACGAAATAATCTAAGTACGAAGTTCATAGTTTTTTTTTGTCTGATAGCTCACTATTAATATTATATTTGTGTTAGAATAATATTGTTACGAGTTTCTTACTTGCCTATCACTAGTTTTCTTCTATTTGAGTGTTTGAAGAGTCAAATACTCAAATACAAGAAAAATTGTGAAATTTTTTAAAACCCTTCGAGAGAAATAATTAAACTTTCTCGGGCATATATTTTTTTAATTTTGTGGCCATATCTAAACCATAATCACACATCAAAACTATCAGTTTAAATGTGTGATTGTTTTGATTATTTATCTCGGGAGTGTTCCAAATAAATATTAGGCCCTCTTAATGTCATGGGGAGTTTCCCCACCTTGAGGTGTTTTTTTTTTAAATAAATATTAGATCCGGTGGTCTCGATGGTTTAGTGGTCGTAAGCGACTGCTGGGCATGAGTTTCTGGGTTCGATTCTTAGGTCGGGCAAAGGTATTGGGTTTATCAATCAGAAATTTCTCAATAGCAGCCACGGAGTCTTGATTTGTGCCCAGTTGATGGCAATAAACCCTTTTACATGGGACATAAACATAACTGGCGAAATGTGGGTGTAATATTAGGTGCACTTGTACACTTCGGGGATTTCTAGCTTGATGTTATGTTATGTTAAATATTCAATTTTCTAAATTGCACCTCCCACAATTTGTGTCTGCGTCACCCAAAGGCTGACTGGTGCAGAATGCGTTTGGCATTAAAAGCCCGCGTTTGTATCTTGATTTGGCTAATCGAATACCTTGTTGTAAATATAAAATAAATAAATAAATATCGCTGGACATTAACACACAGTGCCATCTAGTGCCACACTAAGCAACGAGGCTTGTGTCGTGGACACCAGATAGTTGATATACTACATAGATACTTGCTGTTTGTAAATACATACTTTCTATACATATAAACATCCATGACTCGGAAACAAATGTCCAAGGCTCATCACACAAACATTTGCTCCAACCTCATTACCGCTGCGCTATTCGGGTCGTCAATATGTTTATATATAATCTGAATCTCGGAAACGGCTCCAAAAATGTTCATGAAATTTAGTATGCAGGGGGTTTCGGGGGCGATAAATCGATCTAGCTAAGTTTCATTTCTTTAAAAAAAAACTACATTAAGCTTACCGTTTCCTCCAACAAGTCTTTAATTTTGGTGAGTTCATTGTCATCAAATTCGTCGTCGTCATCCTTAGTGCTGGTGGCCGACTTAGAGCCCAGTTCTATGTCTTGTTCAAAGAAGGACTCGTCAGCCAACTGCGGTTTGTCAGACCGCACTGTACTCGCGCTCTGAGTCTCCACTGGTTCCGTTGTTGTGGAAACACTGTCTGTCTTCTTGTCTGAATAAGAGAAGAGACAGTATTATAGCTTGCCTTGGAGCTAGTGAGTTCATACCGCACTTTTTGTTTCTCCAGCTTAAACAGAAAGAAAGTTAGAAAGTGGAGTAAACAGGCTGAAGCCGAAAGCCACTTGTTCTCCTCGACATTGCGATCATTTTTTTATTCTGGATCGCAATGACGGGGAGGACAAGTGGCTTTTGGCTTCAGCCTGTTTACACCCTTTAATATTGTAAAACATCTTTTATTAGGGACGAATTTTGAAACTACAATAAATCAGCGATTCCCTACCCTTTGAAGATTTACGGGTGCAAACAACCTTATCACGAAGCCGTCAACCAAGCATTCTGTAAACGACTTTTTTTATTGTTGTGAAAAATCATGTTTTGTGGCAGAATCATGTTTTGTGGAGTGCGTTACATTGGTAACGCACTCAAAACATTGTGCTGATGGATCGATTGAATAGTACGGGGGTCGTGGAGGCGTTTAAAGTAAAAATCTTGCAATAAAAACTTGTATTAAAAAAAAACTTGTCTAAAAGTTGGAACTTTGACCCCCAATATCTCCGTAACTAGAAGGTTCCCAGGTATGGTGAATAACAAAAAAAAAAAACGATCAATGACAGGGAGAACAAGTGCCTTTCGGCTTCGTTAAGAGGATTTTTACACCCTTTATGTTCTTTATTCATCCCATGATAAAAGGTATTCTTAATGTCGATTGAAAATGAGCGCAATGACCCGTTTAGAGGTCAAAATCAAAATCAAAGCATTTATTTCAAGTAGGCCAGTTACAGGCACTTTCGAATTATTGTCGAAACAAAGATAAAAATTAAATGTAGCTACAGTCCCAGTCACAAGACATAAAACTGTGAAATTATTGTAGATAGGGTAGGTAGGTATTGCGTAAACCAAAACTAAGATAGTTGTTTTGTTTACCTGTGTTGCTAGTGCTACCATCAGCTGCTTTGTACGCATGAACATAAAAATTACATTATTATAACAAATGTTTAACTCGTTCCGGTATACTGAACACTTAAAGACATGATAACAATAAAACTATGAAATTTTTTCGAGGCTCTCACTGGGCGGTTGGATCTAGGGCCTGATTCAGAAGGTAGTACTCCTCGTTACCTGTCTCGAGAGCAATAACTACCAATAGCTTGGACCCTGTTCCCGACACCAGCGGACCACATTTTTTTAGTCGTTTTTTTTTGACGTTTTAAGTAATATTGAAAAATGTGTTTACAAGATAAATAAAGGAAATAATTAAAACTACTATTATTTAATATTTCTTTTACTCTTTCGTGTTTTTCGCAAAATGATATTGTACCTATGTAGGGGATAATCTTCGGAACTACTGATCCGATTCAGAAAATTCTTTGACTAACGGGAAGCTACATTATCCCCGAGTGTCATAGGCTACGTTTAAAACGTTCCCGTGATTTAATTTCCGTACATAACGCGAGCGAAGCCGCGAGCAAAAGATATTTATATTGTACTGTCTAGAGTAACATTATGTGCCTTATTATGCACCTGTATGAATGACCGTTTATAAACGTAGCAGGTGGTGTTGTTTCTAAATTCTAACCACATCGTGGGAAAAATGCGTGAGTTTACAAACCTATACAGACGCAGAATATACCTATCAATGCTTCACGGTATAACAACAAAGTGTGCATGAATATGACTCACGGTTCAAATATTACTTCGATTGCACAAGATAAAGCAAACAACTGACGTAATTATATGAAAATATTAAAACACCCACTCACCTCTATGCATTTTCCTAACGAGTCTATGCCTTAGGCCTTCCTTTCCCGTCTCCCCGTCAGAATGCGAAGTACTGAAATAGATATTAATAAATAATGAAGCCTTAATTATGAAGAAAATTAATCACATTAAATCATTGAAAAAAAAATACCATTCGCACTTTGCTTTTTCGTGACATAGAAGATCCAAAAGTCTGGGAGAAAAAAAATAGGAGATTTATAAGAAAATACTTCAAATAAATTGTGTAGTAGTATTTTATCCCAACTTTTTTTTCAACGTTTTGTATTTTTGAACCAACCTCTTCTCCCTTCTTCTCCACACAAATTTTCTTCTCTTCTCTGGACTGGCGTTGGTCTCGGTCTCCATCTCATGTTGTTCCTTCTTCTTTTCAAAAGTAGTTTCGGTTGACTTCTTTTCTGCTACAAAATTTTCCTTCTCCAACACTTGAATCTTTTCATTGTCATTTAGTACTATGCATATGGGATATTTCTTGCTCCATTGTCTACAAATAAGGGAATAATAACATTTAATTAGATATTGTGTACCCAGTTTTATACTGCAAATTACGTATTTTGGCTGGGAATAAAATGTAGAGCCCTACTACTGTGTCATTCCAAATACAAAAACTCAGTAAATATACCTATACCGGGGATCGAACCCAAGGACCCAATACTCAGTAATCGCTCTATGACCACTAGACCGCAATTTACGTTCAAATTCGTTTAAAGGCCATATTTTATGTTGAGAATAACCATCTCGAAATGTTCACTAAATCTTTCGATATCTTTAGTCATCGGAGCATGAACATGAATAAGTAGTTCATATAATAACATAATTCTGTGTTGGCCGGAGAAAAAGGCTTGGCTGAGAAACATTCGCGATTGGACCGGTATCACGAGTGCTGCTGAGCAGTCCCACCTAGCAAAAGGCAAGGAGAAATATTCCGAGTTGATGTCTAACCCAGTAATTGGAAAAATACCAGAAGAAGATGAAAAATAACATATTCCAACACGTGGCATGCATACTCAACGCACGAACAAACGCATTGAACGCACTCTATTGGTCAAGACCTTGATCGTAGTTGTATCAAGGCTAGTACTCGTAGTAAGTTTGAAACAGATACATAATTACATTCCTACATCTATTATCAAATTTCCATACTGGTTTAGTTCTGATAAAATGCTGTAGTAGGTAGTCATAACAGTGAGCGTATCAGATGGTTATAATCAATATTAGGTTACTACGATTCTTATCAAAATGTTAAAATCATTAGATACGAAATCTAGTTTGTATAACTTTTTTTTAATGATTGCATGCTTCCCACATTATGAGAAACTTTATTATATTGTAAAGGCATGAAATATTAGAAATCCGCTTCTTAATATGAATGTAACCATTTTGTGAACCTTACAAGTAAAGTGCAGCTTTACTGTAGATTACCTAATTAACAAAATGGTATGGAAAAAATTTTGGAAAATGTTTTGTTGTAATTTGAGGGAAAAGTATAGTTTCATGAGTGATGGATGATGTAATGATGATAGCTTGATATGAAAACAAACATGGCGGCCGGCCGCGGTACATCCCCGGAGTTTGCTGCAAAGATTTCGACTCGACACGGCGTCTATTCATAATTATCCGAGTCTGTACCCGTTTTATCGTAGGTCTTTATCACATAACGTGATTGTATTCCCCGAAGGACAAGGCAGAGTTAGTAGCACCATAGTAAACTTTATGAAGTAAGTAGGTACTTATTATTGTGAATTTATTTACTAGTCTCACACTTTAAATGTGTGAAGCGTATGCCTATTGTTTTATGATTGTAATTACAAAGGTGATCTTTGATACGAGTATATACCTACTCTGACTCAGTACTAAAAAGTCTGTTCCGCTCGGGGATTTTTTTGAAGAAGCATCAAATCTAGCGCCATATGTCAATTGTTTGGGTCTATGGAACGCTGTTTCGATAGAAACTTTGATATTTTTAGACTTGTATCAAATGCCCATGGATGCGATAAGAGTATGTTATGATTGCGTGTTCCTGGAACTTTTGTGTGAATTATGTGTCACTGCTGACTTCGATATTCTTTGCTTTTAATCGTCCAAGTGTCTCTTGACCTCAATCTTGGTGGAAAGCGATAGACGACACCTTCGGTGGATCGAGTGCTTGGAAGGTACGCAGAAGGTTCACGTTTGTTTTAATGGCATGTAATAATAATGTCCCCGTAATTTGCTTACTGATTGAGGAAAATAATTTTACGAATAAGCAATAGCTTACCATTAGTAGTGTTTTTGCCGGATCTTAATTGGAATTTAAATATTTTTAATCTGAATCTTTTTTATTTTTCGACCACGCATTGTTAGATTTTGTAAGTTTGGAGGATGGCGTAAGAATAAGAACGTGAAAATTGGAGAGGCTGAGTATAAACTCAGCAAGTGGTGAATTCAAGCTGTGGCATGATGATAATAAAAGTTTTATGTAGAAAATATGAAAAAGGTACATAAAAAAACTCAATAATCCTACCACCAACATGCCAGTATGTAATTTAGTTTTATCTAATCTGTTACTTACACAGTACTGCATAACAACGGGAACTTATGCCCAATATTTTTATTAATTAACTTTATCACAAAGGAGGAAATCCGCAAGTACCTACTGAAACATTGAGCGACTGCATACACTGGTTGAGTACGTTTTCGTAACTTCGTACGTAATAAGTATGTACCTACTACCTAATCTTTGTTTTCAAACAATTGAAGCTTGGTTCACTTTTGTAATTATACGGATGGTTTAATTACCTATGCCAATTGTGTTAAAATTTGGCGTAAAATAGTCCATTCTTCTTTTTATGAGAGTCGACAGCCACTATTTGTCGTTACAGTTTTAAAATTTTAACAATATTTGCATACTAATGCGGAATCTCGAATTTGCGTGAAGCTCTGCTATGTTGATATTTTATTGATACTAAAAATTCCGGTTTTCTTGACGATTGTGAGATAAAACCTTGTTGGTAACATACGATAGTTTTGTGCCTGTGTCTATTAAATAATAAGTACCACAGATAGGCTATCTATCTAGAATTGATATTACTACTAATGGGGAATTTTCCAGTGCTATTTATGAACGAACTAGATGGCGCTGATAAACCTTGGGAATAATAAAATGGCTCGTTTTTATGTCCACAAAGCCTTAATTGAAGTACGGAGGAACCTAAGCTCGACTCGACGCACCAGGAGTTAAGACGTAACGCAAAAACATTCAGAAGAACAATAGCAAAAACCATGCAAAAACTTGTAGTTCAGTTCACTGATGCAAAAGAACAGTAGACTTTTTTGGTTAAAAATATTTGACAGAAAAAACGTTTTTTACAGTTCTCACTTTATATACAACAATGATTAAGAAATAAATTTTACTATACAATGAGTTTGACATTGTGTCTAGGGGAGCTTTTTTTTTGCCCTGCTAAAAGATTTTACCATATAACACGTAGTAAATTCTTTTTTCATTGGATTTTACTAGAACGCCGCTTAAAAAAATATTCCCAAAGGTGATCAGCGCCATCTATTGATATATACTGAAGCGTTGTAACAAACGTCAGTGGAAAATTTCTCATTGTTTAAGTTTTTTTTATTAGATAAAATAAAATATAAATATCGCTGGATCATAAATACCTAGGTAGATATATGATACCTATTTAATATACATGGTGGAAGGGACACCCGACGCGAAAACGGTTCATCATCATCATCCTATAATGTTCCCACTGCTGGGACACGGCCTCCTCTCAATGAGAGGGTATGGGCTATAATCCACCACGCTGGCCCAGTGCGGATTGGTAGATGTCACATGTCTTCGAATTTTTGGTTTTAGGACATGCCGGATTCCTCACGATGTTTTTCTTCACCGTTTTGAGAGCAGTGGTGATGAAATAAATTACGCAAAGTAATGAGCCTGTCTGGGTTCGAACCTACGACTTACTGTTCGTAAGTCGGGGCCGCCACCACTGGGCCACCGCTGCTCTACAAAACAAAACGGTTCAGAATTATGTACTGAATACTATTAAGTATTCGTCACAATATTATTGCTTTAGGAGGCACTTAAGCTTATTTACATTACTGACGCAATAACATCAGCTTCTGTAACTAAACATGGCTAATTGGAAATGCGTAGTACATGACATTTAGGATGTTTGGATAAAAATGGAGCATTAAGTAGACCTTAAATCGAGGATCGACCGGAGGACACGGTGGAGCACACGGTGGAGGTGTGCCCGCCGTGCCCTCGAAGCGGCGATTGGCGGCGGCGACCTCTCGCGTCCGGCCCTGGTGCAAGCCATGGTCCGGAGCGAGACGGAATGGGACGCCGTCACCTCCTTCTGCGAAGCAGTAATGCTAGAGAAGGAGGTGGCGGAACATGAGAGGAAGAGAACCTCACAGCGTCCCGGCCGCCGCGGGAGACGCCTCGGGCGTCGGGGGCCAGCACGTGGCCCCCGGCCACCGTAGGCACGGGCCTGTGGACGGTGGGCTATGGGCTAGCTTGCCGTCCGTCCGTCTCATAACGACAGGCCGTGTCGACGGCGCGTTCGTGTTCCACGCGCGCCTCAAAGAGAGTCAGCAAAAAGGAAGGGGTCCGCAAGGACCGATGCCTGCCGGGGTTGCGGGACTGTTCGAAAGAGATAACGTGGCCCCGGAACACAAAGAGCGATGAAGGAACATGGATGGGTTTTAGTCAGTAAAAGTCTGACACTCCCTCCTGCTCCGCCCAGAGCGGGAGAAGTCATTTGATGATTACCCATCCGAAAAAAAAAAAAAAAAATAAGGTAGACCTTAAATAAGTACCTAGAACATGGGTGGTGTAAGGTAAGTAAACCCTCATTTCTGCAGATTATGTATGGGTATGATGTGACGAGCGAACCTATAGGTAATCCTTAAAGGGATAGCGCCAGAGCAGCCCGCGAGATTCAAATTTTCTTAGTTTTTTTTTTGCAATTTGCAGTTCAGTTTTAGGCTGTTTGTTGCCAGGCATTCAACGGGATAAATTAACTTCGAGTAATTTTTTTATTCCTTAATGGGCCTGTTTTTGACCTCGATTACGCCTGATGGGAAGCGATGGATGAGGTCTATGAGGTATTGTATTTGTTTTGTTTTCTAGACTCCGGCTTGCAACGGAGACATTCCAGTTTAACTTTACGGGGGCCAAATTTAGGTAGGTACGTCACGACAAGTATAATAATATCATTTGAGTACACTTACAGACCTTTGATCTAAATATAATATGAATATTAACAGCGCACGCGCCACGCTGCGCGTTCATTAACCCAATTGTTGGTCAATTGCACTCGTGCGCATTTCGAAGGCCCTTCTGTGTCAACCGCTTATCAGCGCTTTGTTATTGACCTTTATAGACGTAAATTACTTCATATATTAGAATACGTCACTGTATCTACATATATAAATAATTATCATTTACTTAATAAATTAAACTTGCTTTTCGTTGCCTAATATCTTCTAAACAGCAACGGATTTTGATGCAATTTTCACCATAATTTAAATAATCTATTCCGGAAGGTTTATGTGTACTTATACTGTCTAATTCAATAATACTTAATAATTAAGAAATCACGTTTTTAGGACGAAGTCGGACAGATGGGCGAAGATAACCACACCGTGGGTGCCGCAGGGTGCCTGAAGACGGCCGTGGTAACACAGGCACATTAAGTAACGCTGGGATGACGATCTCGACTCATTCTGAACGGATTGGTCGGAAAAGGCAAATGTTAAACAAAATTGGAAAGCCATTGTGGAAGCATTTGCCCAGCAGTGGAACAGAGTAGGCTGATATAAAAAACCGGCAAGTGAGAGTTGGACTCGCGCACCAAAGGTTCCGTATAAACTACATTCTCATCTTTCTGTCCCATGCCTTGGGGTCGGCGCAACACGTTTTTTCTTCCATTTTCCTCTGTCAACAGTCACGCTATCATTTACACCTTTTTCTTTCATATCATTCCTCACACAATCCATCCATCGTTTCTTTGGTCTTCCTCTCCCTCTCCACCCATCAACATTTATATTCATCACTCTTTTAGTCACATGCGATTCATCCCTCCTCATCACAAATGTCCATACCACGACAGTCGGTTTCCAGATTTTTTCCTTTACATGTGCTGTTAAGACATTGCTTCTTACTAAATTTCATGATTCTAAGTCAACGGGAAGTACCTACCTACCCTATAAATTTTGATTCCCTTGATTGTGTGTGTCAATATGTAAGTTTTTTGCGACATAAACGGCCGTATCTTTTTTTTACGTTAACTACGTTATCTTTTTTTTACGTTAACTACGTTGATTTTTTTCACACCTTCAAGGGACCGTAGACTCGAGTATATGTATGGTTATAATTTCAAGTCGATACCTCCACGCGCTCCCGAGATAAACAATTTTGACAGACAGACAGACGGACGGATAACAAAGTGATCCTACCTGGGTTTCGTTTTTTCTTTTAGAGGTACGGAACCCTAAAAATACGAAATCTCCAGTATTATTTTGTGGAGACGTAAAGCAGGGGCGGACGCAGCCTAGATATTTACTCGTTTATGATAAACTATGAATAGTAAATAGAACAAGTCCATGCAGGGCTGAGCAAGTGACTGTTAAGTCTTTATTCTATTAAGGCTATCGTAGTTCACTGATAGTCGGATCATTGAAAATTGGTCTATCTTAAATTGGGGACTTGAAAAAGGTAAACAGCTTCTAGTTATTTCTAATATAAGAGTGTTACGCGGTAGGTTTAGAGAGATGGATAGACTCACTCCCGTATCTATGTATAAACAAGTCAAAGTGATTACATGAGTCAGTCATTATTTATTCTGTAGTTATAAATATCGACCCGAGCGGCTGTTATTATTTAAGCCTAGGTTGGTCTGTGGATGGGTGACCACCCTTACATACCGAGTTTCCTCCGTGGCTTCGGAAAGCACATTAAGCTGTTGGTCCCGGCTGTCATTTGTAGATCTTTGACAGTCGTTACATGAAGTCAGTGGCCCAAAAAGTTTGACAACCAGTATTACCAAGGGGTATCGTATTACCCATTACTAACTGGGCTGTGGAGGTCATAATGATAGGCAGTCGCTCTATGTAATATACTGTATACTGGTATTCAGCTGCACCCGGTTGGACTGGAAGCCGACCCCAACATAGTTGGGAAAGGGCTAGGCAGATGATGATGATGATGAGTATACTTTCATATGCATTTAGTAAAAGGCAGTTATTTTGAAATTACAAACCAACACTTAAATTTTATTTATTTGTAATCATAAAAGTACTGACACACACGCTACAGCGCTAATCCACCAATTACTGACGTCTGGCCAACTACGTAACCGCTGTCCCTAAATAGAATGACATAATATTATTAAAACGTTTGTTCATTTAAGAGGAACTAACACGATTAGCACATTTCCAACGGCACCATTAGGGACTACTCACACTTATTCAGCTCTATTCAGCTTATGCCCATAGAAAACAACGATTTTGTATGAGCGCGCTGAACGGATGCGTACGCGTCTCATACAAAATCGTTGTTTTCTATGGGCATTAGCTGAATAGAGCTGAATAAGTGTGAGTAGTCCCTTACAACGGCTGATCGAGTGTGACGTTTATTATAATGAAGTCAAATATCGTTTCGATAATAAAGCAGAAGGCGACTCGATGGCGGAATATATTATCCTTAAATAATACTTTTGCCGATAAAATGGAAATTTCTATAAATAAATAATAATGTAAGTGTGTTTGTGAAGTGTTTTTGCTTTTTCTTAGAAGATAAAACCTGTAGACTATCGTCGCCAGCCGATTTAAAAAAAGGAGATAATGTTAGCTAACAAATGCGTAGACATATACATATTATGTCACCGGACCAATACTTGTCTAGAAAAACCATATAAAAATTCACATTAGCCTTCTATTACCTTCACGTAAAATCTTAGAAATTAAATTTGACCCACTTTCCGGTTTTCGATTGAGCTGAAATTTTGCGTATGTTTAATTTGGATGGCAATGCATGGTTAGCCAAGTGATGTCATTTTAAATCCAATATGGCGGACTCCCAAAGATGGCGTACTAGTTATTTTTACGATTCCATACCCAAAGGGTAAAAACGGGACCCTATTACTAAGACTCCACTGTCCGTCTGTACGTCTGTCTGTCACCAGGCTGTATCTCATGAACCGAGATAGCTAGACAGTTGACATTTTCACAGATGATGTATTTCTGTTGCCGCTATAACAACAAATACTAAAAACATACAACAAACGTGACTTTTTTTTTTTTGCAGTTTTTTTTTGCTCTATTTTAATAACGGCAACAGGTAGACGCTTGAAATATTCACAGAATTTATAGTTGTATTATTTACTTCAAAAATAAATAAATATTTAAGGGGGGCTCCCATACAACAAACGTGATTTTTTTGCCGTTTTGTCTATCGTTGTATAGATAATGGTACGGAACCCTTCGTGCGCGAGTCCGACTCGCACTGGGCCGTATTTTTTATGCATTCCCATGATATGAATATCAAATGAAAGTGTTCGCTGAGAAGAATACAAGAAATAAAATGACGTAACTCTAAAGCGTGTTGTTTAGTTTTTTTTAAATCTATTTACGATTTGTATTAAATCTCAGATCAGATTTATATTCCTTGAAACTACATGTGTCATTTAGATGTATAGTTTATGAACAAACGCAGGTTTATTTATTACACGCAATGACCAAGACCAGCGACTGATTCAGATACTGCAGCTTAGTCAAGTTTGGTTAGTAACCTTAAATATGTGAACCTGACTCGCTCTTGGCCGATTTTTTATAAATAGTCGTGTTACTTACCTCCTTTTAACTAATCCCGTAGGCATCAACATAACCCTGGCACCAGTCAAATTGTACAGCCTGTGTTGGTAGAACGCCACCTTATCTATTTTTTCGTCCCATAGCGCCCTCTTTGGTATCTTAGTCGAAGTATACGATATCCTTAGATTGCATCCTACAAAACAAACAAAGGGTAATTATGATAAGATACATACATAAAATGACGCCTGTAATCCCCGAAGATTTAGGAAAAGTTCTAATAGGACACCCACAATAGGCGTGTGTCCTGAAACAATCTAATTAGTCCGTCGTCAGTTAGATTTTCAAAAAATATTTGATAAATGAAAAAACGTTGTTTGTTTCATAGACCCAAATTGACGAAGATACGACGCTTTTAGAATTCTCAATACGTCACGCCGTGCTAAAATTTTTAGTGCGTTGTGACGTCACGAGCCCCCACTCCCGAGTTTTGATGCGTTCTAACTTTGTCAATATTCATTGATTTGCAAAAATAAAAAATACTTGTCCATTATTTTCCAATACTCTAGCTAACGGACTAAATAGATTTGCAATTTATTGATGGTGGAAACTAGCCTATTGGCCAGTTATGCTTAAGTCCCGTGTAATAGCAGACGGGCGTATTAGCATCAACCAGGCGCCAATCAAGACTCCGCGGCTGCTACTAAGAATTTCCTGATAGAAAAAAACCAAAAACACTGCCCGACCTAGGAATCGAACCAGGACCTTAAGCTCAGCAGTAGAGCTTGGAACCCCTAAACCAACAAGGCAGCTATAATTACTATGATAAGACAATAATGCGATAATTAGTGAAAGATAACAGGATTTAGTAACTTCCGAGTCATGAAGAAACATTCTAAACAAAGATTACTCGTTTGTGGATGTTTACCTAAAAAGATTTATTGCTATTTGTAAAGAACTATCAAATTGATAGTGTACGATAGTGACTCACCTTCGAGCTTCATAAATGCAGTCGTTGTCTTATTGATGTGGTATGTGCTTGGATTGTAATTCTGGGATCTGAAGTGGTTTATCCAACCCTAAAATAATGAAAAAAAAACAATATCGTTAAAAACCAACTAACAGTGGAGTCCACATTAACCCTGGATCGAAATGGAAGTCATTGTGCCTTTTCCCAGCAGTAGGATGACGTTCACGTAGGGTAACTATATCCTTACTCTTTACTAGCTTTTACTCGCGTTTTGGCTCCCGTTATTTATGGAAATTAAACCCACGGGAACATTTTTATATAGCCTATAGCACACGGGGATAATGTAACTTCCCGTTAGTGAAAGAATTTTCGGAATTGGATCAGTAGTTCCGAAGATTACCCCCCACATACAAACAAATTTTACCTCTTTATTATTTTTGTATAGATTGCATACAAAATAAAAAATATACACACAAATTGCGACAATATAGCTTATGTACAATGGTGAGCTTAACCCAGTTAGGTTAGAAACCCAACGATTATCTTATTATACACCTGCATCAATATGAAATGAGCAGACTGAAGTGTTGCTTACCTCGTATTTTTTTATAGGCGTATGTTCCTTCACAGACGGTATAGTATAAGAAGTCGGCATAGCGCTACTTCGATTTAGTTTGATCAAGCTCGGACTGCTCGGCTCATAATCACTAAAGAATGTTTCTAGCAGCCAACTCTTCAAACAGCTGGTGAAACAAAATACCCATAGGCCGAGCACGAAACCATTCCAAATATTAGCTTTCGGGTACAGGACGTAGCTTATAAAAATGAGGAATGTGAGGAAATACATGGAGAAACCGCAGAAATGCTTAGGTCTGCTTTCCAATTCCTTGTCTTTCAAATTGTTTTTGCTTGGGGGCGAGCCGAAGCTCACATGGGACACTGGTCTTTTTTCAGGGTATGTGTCTGAAGGCTTTCCAGTAGGTATAGAAGGGTCCGTCTCGTTGATGTCGGTGAAACCGTCTAGGTTATCTTCTAAGGCTTCAACCCCTGATTCTACCTCCATCTGGTTGTCGTTGAGCAGCTCTTTTCTAACATCAGCCGACTCATTGTAGATCGCTAAAAACAGGTTGACGTTAAAAATGCAGAAGATAAGAAAATAATATTAGGCTCAGTAGAATGTGGAAGTTTTCTCTAAGTTCTTTCCAACAAAAATTGTCAATATGCTTGCTGAACTTCAGATTTTATGTAAATTAAGGACTTCCATCTTTTTAACCGACTTCTAAAAAGGAGGAGGTTATGTATTCCACCGGCATCTATTTTTCACGTATGTACGCCGATTTCTCCGTGATTAGGTACTGGTCCGATTTACATGATCCTTTATAGTAGAGGAAGTCCTCGCGGTGTCCCAAATATTTTTAATAAGTTTGCTTAAGTAGTTTAGGAGTTATTTTCTATAATGCGTATTTTTTCTTCATGTTGATGATCTCCTAACATCTTCTAATTACAATGTAAAATTATTTACAGTAAGCAGTGACAAGAGTTTTTGTGAGCAACTACTAACTAAAAATAGAGTAAAATATTTGAAACAAAATGTTTTTATTCTATGACTACTATTACTACGTCGACGTTTTACCAGCTCCGTAAAAATAATGGCTTAAGTGTATACTAACAAGCCAAATTCTTACTCACCGAAATTCTTGTGTGTATCATCACTGGAATCCGAGTTCTTATTATCAACAGGAACACTTGGGTCTCGCTCAGTGGCCTTGGCCGTCAGGGGTTGCGTCATTTCCGATAAATTCTGAATACTGCTCTCTAGAGAAGAAACCTATTAGAGAAAACAAACCATAAAAACAAATAAACACGTCATATAGTTGCTGCATTTCACGATTTTTCAAATGTCTCTTTTATAACTTTAGATTAAGGCACAAATTACAATGAACGACAATCGTGAAATGCAAAATTTTGTTACGTAGGCAATGCAGGAAGTTCTGAAGTTTAGCCATACTGAGAATGCGTAATACGAGTTTATGTAATGAGTATATGTTGCAAGTGTGAGCTTTGTTTTTAGACAATCCTGAGCAATTAGGGGCAAAGCGAGGCGGACTTTTATAGTAAACTAAGTGCAATTTATAGATATACAAGGTGTGACATAATAAACGCAAGACCTATGTGTGGTCTCTCGGACTATGAAACCGAGCAACTTTTGTTCTAAGCGTTCTTGAAATTCGCAAAAAAAAGTTGGACTTTCTATAGGAACTGCTGCGATCAGCTGATAAACATGTATGGAGTTATGTATTACCAAAAGTCATAGAACAAAAAATGTTCAGTTTCATGGTCTGAGACACTTAACAAGAGGTCTTGCGTTTATTATGTTACAGCCACTATAAGGTTATTTTTTATAAAATGAATTAAGTTTTCATAGCATCACACAAAAATACCATATTTTAATTAAATATTAAGGCTTTATTCCATAAGCACCACATGATAAGCCAGTCATAGGCCATAACCTGACAAATTTAGCGTAAATATTATTAGCAATAGCATTCATGTATATGAGAAAATGCGCTGGATGCAGTACACACTTTAGAGCCGGTACAAAAACCTAGCGAAGCGCTGTAAAACGCGGTTTGCATTGGCAAATAAATATCAACCTTGCATTTCTTAAAAGAAACTGGGAATTGATGACTTTCACCCGTGTTAAACACTCTACTTTTCATTTCAAATATAAGGAAAGTAAAAAATAGTAGTTTTTCTAAAATATTTATTGATAGTAATAACATGAGTAGTACCTATTTAAAATTAATTGAGAAGTTACGAGTAGAACAATTTGTGAAATTCTTTTTTTTAAATTAAATTAAATTTTCTTTGAAATCCCGCCAAATTATACATAAATAGTATTTTTTAATTTAAATTTCAAATATGGAACACACCGCCCGCGTCACCGCCGCGGGCCATCCCACTTTAATAGGTATTTTATTTAATTCACATTGGCCGTATACACTCACAAGACCGCAGCATTTTTTTTTAATCGATATTTTTCTTAATTATGTAAAAAAAAATATAGCCGACTAAATAACCAATTTTAGTTCTATTTTTAAAATTCATTCCCGCCCTAGGGAGGGAAGCAATTACTATGAGTCTTTCCCGCCCAAGGGAGGGAAGCATCGTTTTCGACCCGCTGCTCTGATCAAACAAACACTACTTTCCGAGTATGAGAAATGAAAAGATACTTAAACGATTTTGAGTGAGCGACACCATCATTTTCCTGCCCTAGTCTCATGTTACTTGTCTTGGACCCGACGCAACACGTTTTTTTCTTTCATTCTCCCCTGTCAACCGTCACGCAATCATTTACCATTTTTTTTTTCCTATAGTTTGTTTGTGTTTTTCAATCCATCTATCGTTTTATTAGTCTTCCTTTCGCTCTCCATCCATAGAGTAACATAAGCATGACCATTTATTGACGTGATGGGCCAAAACGAACGACTCAAATCATTGGTGTCGATTCTGTTGTGCACAAAGTAAACTTAATTTAGGCTATTGCTATCTTTTACTAAAAGGTAGTGCGAGAAAAGGACGGCTATAGCTATGAACTAAGTTAGAGATGTCAAACTAGTTTATGCCTTGCGCTTCACCGTGTTTTCTTTAGTCGACATGTTTTTACGTGCACCCTTCATTTGTATGGAAATATTAGTTCCAACTAAATTTGACAGCTCTAAATTACGTCCGTCTTTTTCTCGTTTTATTAGAGAGAAAAAGATGGCAATAGCCTAAATTAAGTTTAGTCTAAGCACAACAGAATCGACACCATTGTCTACTGAAAGTTTATTTATTTTGTCTTGTTTTTAACTAGCGCAAGATTGATATTTGTTTGCCAGTAAAAACTACGCAGTGCTTCGCTAGATAAAGGCGGCCGGCTCTCTTAGGGAAAATTAAATTCATATTAGATACATAAGTATACAAATACAGACACTGACAAATGCTTGTATGCAGGAACTTCTATTTATAACTTACATGGTCTTCAGCGTCGATCGAGGTGGGCTATGGCAGTGTCATCAATAGAATACTTTAGATAGTAGGTACTTCAAGGTCAATTGGTCAAGGTGTAATGAATGTGCATGTTTCTTCTTGATTATTTTGTACACAAATATATATACTTATAGGTACTTATAATATATTGTAATTTGAATTTTGAGAAAATACTTGTGTTTAATGACTGGTCAATAGTAAAGACGCCAGCACCTCAAGCTACCCAACACTGTCAAATTTTCTCAATTTACCTTGAACCTAATTAAATAGATAAAGTTGAAAATCTACTAAAGAAATTGGACAGATGTAAGCTAGATGAGCTGGCGTCAGTACATAAATATGGCTTACTTACTGCAATTTAAATTTTGATAAAATATTTGTGTTTAGATGGCTGGTTAAAAGTACCACTCCGAAAGCGACAACAGACCGCAGCTACACGACTATGTTTCTATGTAACTATTCCGTAGATTCTGACATTGCCACCGGTTGCCATTTTTAATGTTACACATGATTCACAGAAACCTGTTGTGTTGTTGTGGTCTGTCATTTCAGTCGGCTACAAAATCACCATTTACCAAATAAAACAAGTAAGAAAGAATACACTGAAGTAGGTAGGTCTTAACACGTCAGTTGGCTTACTGTTACAAATACAAAAAGCGTTTAAATAGATAGGCCCTTTGTATTCTAGTTACGGACAAATGTGACTCCTTAGAAGTTGGACGATGTTGGCCGACCAATGTGTACAGTGTGTTTGGCCAACTTACCTGGTTGTCTGTATCTCCTACACTCTGCTGATCCAAGTCCTTGATTGCTGAATTCTCTTCTGAATCTGACATCGAGTTTTCTCTTGGTATTGATTTCTCCTTTGTATCTGATGTAAGGAAGGAAATACTACTAATAAGCATTTTATTATTAAACAGTTGTGTTGGAAAGTAACATTATTATTAGGTTACAAATGAGTTGAGGCAGAAAATAGCTACTATGTAACTTCTAACTGATTGAACAAGATCCTTTATTTAAAAAAAATTGAGAACACTATTTTATAATACTAAACTTTTCTGTCATATGGAAATTAATTACTGATGGCAAAACCATCTAGATAAATACAAAAATCATTAACAATTACCTATACATTTACATAGTCCAGTACACAATGAGTACTTATTGTGGCCTGCAGATGGTGCATGTGTAGGTAACCTACATTGTGAAATGTAAATACTTAGATTCTATTATGACCTTGCACCTACTTTGAAAGAACTGATTATAAATTACCTAATATTATAACCATTTTAATTACAGAATGTTTTGCTGTACAATTAGGTACTGTAAGTATATATAGTAGAGATCAAATACCATTGTTACAAAAATGTAATTACTTAAAAGATTTTTTTTTTTTAATTCATTTAGATTTATCTTTGCATTGTTATTTTCTTAAGATGCACCTTTTAGGTCTTTAATATTTTATATCGTAACATGTATTAGCAATAGATTGTCTCATTTATTAATGAAACAATAGATCAGATATCAATTACAACGCTTGAAGGTGATAAAGTGCTGTCAAGAGAGCAATTATAAAAAACTTGTGTTGCTATCAGATTAATGTAAGTAATAAGTGGTGTGTTTATCATTAATAGTTGTTGCAAGTATTTTGGTGTCTATTATGAAACTTGATTTGTCCCTGTCTGTTATTGCCTAGGTTACTGTAAATGTGATTAATTGAAAATTATTCATAATTAATTACCTCATGATTTGGTAAATATGAATATAAAATAGAAATTTATCACTTTTACCAGTTATTATGAATAATTCACTATGCTTGTTGGTAAAAGTAGTAAATGAACTGCAAAATAAACATAGTACTAATAAAAATCACTCGCTTTGCTCATTCACTCGACCCCGCCATACCCTTCTAACATAACCTGTCCGAGTCGGGGTGCCCCAAGTCGGTATAAAAAAGTCAATTTATAAAACAAACATATAAAATAAAATCAACATTAACACTTAGAATTGCAACAAACGCGCATTTTTCCGCATTTACAGCGTTTATTTATTACATTTATCGGTTCTAAGATTAAATTATTAATAATCACCAATAAAAGTGATTAATTTCTTACTTTTACCTTGACGTTCAGTAATTATTAATAGTGATCGGTAATTTTTAATTAATCACATTTACCATAACATATACACAGCTAACCCTTTTTTAGCTACTGCTTATGCCTGTGGCTTCATCTGTATGCAGGATTGTACTACCAGAATAAAAAGTGTCCCATGTTTTAATCCAAGTTATAAACTATCTTTGTGCTAAATTTCATATAAATCCATTCAGTTGATTGTGCGTGAAAGAGTCACACTCACAAATTTCTTCTTGTATTAAGATAAGATTATTATAAAAATAACTGATACATATTTAATGGGAAAGATCAGCATAAAATAAAAGAATACTTTCACTTGGAAGTATTCAAATAAAAATAATGGTGTTGGTTGGTGTTGGTTAATATGGTGTGCATAATAGATCATTCTATGTGTATGTAAACAGGTGAATAATATCTTGTCTATGTGTAAATGTACTACTCTAGACTGTGAGGAACCTTGCAATAAGAGAACAATGAGAAATGTATTAACAGCTGTTCACACTTATTACACTCATTATGTAATCCCATTATAAAATGGTTGTCTTTCATTTAATTGCAACACCTGGCATTTTCAAAAGTAGTGCATCAAGAAGTTTATTGCGAAAACAATAAATTGCTTCTTACCCTCAACAGAACGAGTTTTCATATCTTCAACCGCTTGAGCAATTTTAAACTTGAAATCATGGAATATCTTCCATGTTTCATTGCTGGGCTCCTTCACATCCTTCACATCAGGAGTCACCTCAGGCGTACTCCGCTTACCCAAGCGGTTCAAGTACTCCTTCATCGGAGATGATGTAACTTCTTTAGGAGTAGAAGCCTTCATTTCCTCTTGTTTAGGTTCATTAAGTTTGGCATCATCAAGCTTATCCAAAACCTTTTCGGAACGAATTGATTTAAAATATTTGTCTATGATGGATGAGGACCTCTCTCCTCTCTTAGGGCTGGCATTCTCAACAGGCGTGCCAGGAGGGTCACACTGTGGGGTCGGAGGGTCATCGTCACACACATGATACAACTCCTCTAACTCCTCATTATTTGCATTATACCTAAAGGATAATGATGTATTTGGTGATTTACCTGAAAGTACAAACACTGTTAAACCACTGGTATTTTACAAAACATCACATACTTATTATTTTTGTTTACCCATTCTCTATTCAGCTTAGATAAATTAACATTGTTTACAACACACTAAAAATAAAACACAAAATCAAGAACGCAGAAAGATTAAGAATTATAACGAAACACGATTGGTGCGGCGAAGTGGCGATCAATTTGTGGCTGATTGTCAGTGTTATCGTCTTTGTTGTCAGAGGAACAACATCCACTACCGTAACTTGCACATTTGTAATCTAAGCTGTAGACAACCAACCCTCGCGGACAATGACGTATAATATACTGTATATGCAAACAAGTTCTATTCCGCGAATACAACCGTATGCAAAATTTATTTAATTAAAGCTGTTGGCAAATAAATTCAACACATACCCACTCCAGAGATCTCCATTTTATCAAATTAATGATAACAATTAGTTATTTAGAACCATTGTTATATTCACATTAATCACAACAAACTCCTATTAGAAATATCATAAATTATCTTCTAGAGTTTATTTCCCATTAATTTTACTAAAAACTTGCTCCACTCGCTGAATCAAAAATAAGATTTTCTTGTCAGTCAACATGCAGTCAACAACTGTCAACCAGTCATTGCCAGTCCCCCCCAGTCAACTCCTCAAGTCACGTCAGTCAAGTTGTCAAATTTCAAATGTCATTCCTTTCGGAATCGAAACGTTTAGGCGATTAAATCGCCTCTTAATTACTAAGAGTCGATTTAAATCCGACAAAACAAACGGATGGAGAAATAAAAATGTAGTCTTGGCATTTTTTATTTATGTGCGGTCTTAGGTCCAACAGTAAGAAATTCTTACTGTTGGACTTAAGACCGCACCTGGGTGGTGCTGTCTGTCTCATCCGTGTTGGTCTGAATCTGAAATATTTATCAATTTAGATAAAAAATGCCAAGACTACATTTTTATTTCCCCGAACCAAGTCATATTTCAACGTTCTGTAAGTAATAATGGTTTTAGGCTGTTTTGAAGAAAGCTGTGGGCTAAAAAACCACTTTGGGCCCTGACACAGATAAAAGATGTCGCGGCAGACCTCGTAGAAGATGGTGGGACGACCTGGACAAAACCAACAGGCAACAACCAGTGGTCCACGTTAGCCTTGGATCAAAATTCGAAACGGGAGACGAGAGGGAGAGAGAGACCTTTGCCCAGCAGTGGGATATAAGCTATACGGTAACCCTTTGTCAACGGTAACACTAACATTATCAGTTTTTACAATCAATTACTGATTGATGATGTAAGATGGAGATGGAGATGAGAGATGAGAAAACGTTTGGAATAGAAAACGAATTTAATAATTTAATAATGGCTGTTAGAGTTTGCACTGGCGATTCAAACAAAACGTGTTGACATCTTTATTTCCCTCTCTCCCAAAATTATTGTATCATAACATGTTTTTTTAATGTAAATGTATCACCAGGATGAGCACTTAGTTGTTATGCGCATTATTAACCAAACATCACTCCCTGAATGAATAATAATCGACTAAGTGCAACTCTATAGTGATTCAATTATCAGTATAATCTGTGTGACACTGACACTAGTCGACCCACTGTCAAAAATAACATTCGCAAGGGTTCTTTTGTAGTGTTTTGGTTTATTGCGTTTATTACATCAAAAATAATGGAAATTACACATATTATGATTAAATACAAAGTGAATTAAGTTTAGTGAGAAACATGGAGTACTTATTTGTGATATTGTTCTTGTTTGCTTCGTACGGTGCAGGTTCTGTTGTGGACAGTAGTCGAAAGGTGAGATTGCACCGATTGCGGCGCATTTATTATTGCTAGAACTATGAAATAAGTGAATACAAGGTTATATTAGTTGTGTGTTGAGCGGTGTTATTATTGTTGTAGGAAAGTACGGAGTTGTCTCGTGCTTTCGATGACCGGCCTCTGTTGTTTGCCACGTTAGGAGGCGGCATGGTCGCCGTAGAGCCTTTGGCGGGCAATATTATATGGAAACTAAAAGATGGTGAGCAAAACTATTATTATTTCTCATTTTAAGTTAATTTACAGCTTTTGTTGTGCAGGAAAACAACATAATGCAAGTTAAAATAGGATTTTTTTGAATTTGTCTTGAATTGTAACAGTGGTAGTAATTATTGTTTTATTCCTTTCTTTTAACTTTACGATTACTTTTGTGGGTTGACAAAGTGGTTTGTGAGTAGGTAATGCTTTAAATGTTCTGCTTATGTCTGATTAATAAGTATTGTTATGACAACATCCAATAACTCTGCTAATTAATTGCATGTTTCCATTCATTATCAGTAATGATTGCATCAGATCTTTGTCACTTAATAGTCTACTTCGAAGAACAGAACTGTGCGGAACCTTAAATTAAAAAGAAAATACAGTACTCACTTAACACACAGTTAATTCCACATTATGGCTCCAACCTAAGATAAAACATTACTTAGTTGATTATATGATAAGA
Organism: Xestia sexstrigata; assembly: GCA_941918905.2. Classification (NCBI taxonomy): domain Eukaryota; kingdom Metazoa; phylum Arthropoda; class Insecta; order Lepidoptera; family Noctuidae; genus Xestia; species Xestia sexstrigata. The sequence goes on from OW799203.2 coordinate 8,318,973, forward strand.
AATAATATGATATCACAGTAAACAATTAATTGTATCCTTTAATAATTCTACTTTTCAAAATCAAATTTTCCGAGGCCTAGATAAAAAGATTAAGATAATCAAAGACAACATTAATCTATATTTATATATTGGTCTTCTTTCTAGATTGATCTAAGAATGTTATTGTTTCCTTAGAAACAGTTAATTACTCTTGCACATTGAAATTAATTTACTTTGAATTAAAAAATAATACTTGGGAATTAAAACATTATGTTTTTTCAGGAAAATATTGAAACTGCTGTTTTCTTAAAATGACATGTGTTTTGTTTATACCACCACTATTTTTATTTATTTATGTTAGATGGGTTTTCGTATACAATTTTAATTGTATAACGGGCTGGTGTCCGCAACTCCACGTCAAAGCGCGTATTTTGCGTAAGGGCTATAATCTACCACATGGGCCCAGTGCGGATTGGTAGATGTCACATGTCTTCGAATTTTTGGTTCTAGGACATGCCGGTTTCCTACCCATTTGTTGAGATATTTCAAGTCTTTATTGCTTAACCTGTTTAACAAATATGGCACAGTTTTAATATATTCAAACGTTTTAAGGGAAATATGTCTGTTCTGCAGCCAATTATACACTCATATTATAAGTTACCATCTGTCATAATATTCATATTTTATCTACACTTAATGAATATTACAATTTGTATTTATTTGACAGTTAGTGTATGAAAAGTTCTTGGTTAGTGATTAAGTAGATTAAAAAGTTTGAATATGTATTAATGGGTCATAGATAAGCAATATTATCACCTTGTGTGTGCCAGACATGCGATTAAACAAGTTATCAGTAAATATTTGTGGACAGTAATTATTACTTTAAACATGCTTGCATATTTATGTTGGAATGCATAATGTGGAAGTATCTAGAGTCAATAGTATCTTCTTTTGTTATTTAATATTTTAAAATTAATTGGTGAGCTACAATTAGTAATGTGATATATATTAACATGTTAGTACAGGTGTTAATTTATTTTTGAGTATTCAATCATTATCAACTTCCTACCCTTGTTCCAATTTACCATGCAACATGTTTTTTCTTACTATTCTCTCTAAGTATGAATCAATCCCTAAACAGGGTGACTGGATCTGGACCCACCATCGCAAATGCGCATATAGAGGAGGTCATTTGCTAATTTTTAACCTTACTTTCAAAGATTTTTTCATTCTTATTTTTAAACCTAGTTTGAGGGAAGTTCCGAGGTATTTTAATCACCAATGTTTATGACTACCAACAAATAATACAAAAAACGTTATGAATGCTTGAAGGTCAAATTTTCAAAATGACATATCTCCCAAACTATAAAACTTTAATTAGGGAAAGTAAGTTTCAATAATTATTAAATGATCTCTTCTATATGTATGCGAATTTGCTATGGCGGGTCCAGATCTAGTCACCCTGTATAATACAGCAGAGGACTCACTTTTCTGCTTCATCACTATTTATTATTTACACTTTTTACTAATTCTATGCGGAATGTATTTACTTATGACATAAATTATAAATTAATCATCTTTATTCTATAATATGTAATGTGGTACGAGTATCATTCATATTTAAATGGCGCCCTTCCACAAAATTCGCCAATATACTTATGTGTATGTTTCTTATTTTTAGGTCTTTTTTTTGTTTCTTGGTATCTACGTAATGTGTGCTTTGTACCACCAACACAAAAGGTTATAAATTAACCCTCGCATGTTAAGTTTGAGTTACAACATATTATTGAGTATTTACGTTAAGCAATCAAAACAAATATTGACGACAACTGTGAATCACCTGTGTGAGGTTGATTATACACGTTCTACTCTTAAAACATTAAATAGACAAAGTGACTCATCAAGTCAATCGTGAAGTCCATGGTTCGATGCTCGGGATGTCTAAATGCCATGCAAGTTTTCGGATGGGAAAATATTATCAATGAAAGCCTTGTCTAGGGTTGCCAAATACTCAAAATGAAAAAATAAAGAGCTTTAATCTTTAGATAAAAAAATCTGATTCGCGGATGTTGTAAAAGAATAAAGGACAGTCTTTGTTTTGCACACCTACAACCCTAACTGGTGTGTCGCTTATCATACTCTTTTCTGTTTCTCTAGAACCGGTAGTAAAAGTCCCGAACCAGCATGCAGACCTTATGCCCCAGTTTCTCCCAGACCCGCGACATGGCACCCTCTACATGTACGGACCTCGAGAAGACCAGCAGATGCTGAAGAAGTTGCCGTTCACTATACCGGAGCTAGTCGCGAACGCGCCGTGTCGATCTACTGATGGTATTCTTTATACTGGGAAGAAGAGTGACACGTGGTTTATGCTGGATCCTTTGACTGGATCGAGAGAACATGTTTCAGGTATATTTTAAGCATTATCTTTCAGTTTATGGTTATTAGAACAGTGAAAGGAGCTTCGCTCACGACAATTTGGAATCCAAAGTGTAAATCTTAGATTCCAAATTGTTAGGATTTGCCTAAATGATGACCTGGTTTAATAAAGATAAGTCTGTCTAGTTTCTTCCGCTATCTACTCTGAAACGAAGACGTACATCGTCTTCGTTTCTGGCGGTGCCAGACTGGTGGATACCTTCAGTCCATATTCAGTCAGTACAAATAAAAAAAAAAAAAACATCCTGTTTCCCTTCGTAAAGTCTGTTTCCCTAACAAATATATGCTACGGTTTCATACACTAGAACAGCATAATTATGTATCTATAGGCTTGTTGACGAACGGTAATTATGGTGCGGGTACGGACATGTGGTCCATAATTATGTCGTGGCTGTATCAAAATGTAGATAAAACTGCAGTGATTCGATATCAAATCGGAAACTGAGGAATTATGTGGGCGGTTGTTAATTCTACTAAACTAGATTTAGCTCGTGATTTCGAGAGAGGTCCTAAATTGTCCCACGGGAACGTCCTGGCGGAAAAAAAAATCTTATGACCTAACTCAGGACATCGTCTAGATATTCTAGATCCTTCATCGAAAACCGTCAAGATGTGACAAACAAACTGACTTTCACACTTATAATATTAGTTGGATTTTAATTGAGACCAAAATGGCCTTTCAACACACATCTTTGTTCTAAACGCATAGATCCGGTAAAAAGTTACCGAAGTGTAAAATAGTAGTCATGAACAATTAACGGATGGTTCGAAATTCAAGCGTTCGAAAGTTAACAGCCAGTGACATAGTTAAATGGAACATAACTTTTTGCTGAAATCCGCAGAGTACTTTCGAATTTTCACTGTCCGGACTGATTTTCCAAAATTAGTTTATTGAGTGCTGTTTCGTTGGTTTAGTGTTTGTAAGCTCTACTGCTGTGTCGGGCAGACTGTTCTGGCTTTTTCTGCCACGTAATTTCTCAGTATGACCTGGAGATCTTGTTCTTAGTCTTGATGGGGATACGCTGTGTGTGGGTGTACCCAGTCCCACTATAGCCATATCTCCACTATAGGCCACCCCTTAACGTCCAGGCTAACCCTTCGGGAATTTCATCGTTGAGCTTTATTCGGACAGAATTTAATTGTTTCGCGAAATACTTAGTTATAAAATGAAACAAACCCATGTAGGCTAATCCCACCGGGAAAAATAATAGCGCGGATTAATAAAAAACAACGGTTTTACCTCTCACGGCTGAGACAAAACTAGGGATTCATGTATTTTTTCTGATTCCTATTTTTGCACTATGACACATTGTGATGCACGAGCATGCCAAACTTTTTAGATTTTGTGAAAATTGTGCCACTAATTTATTTTCAAATAAAATGACTCCGACTTTTTATGCTTTTTTAAACGACTTCAAATACAGGAGGAATTTCTCAATTCGGTTGTAATTTTTTGTATGTTACCTCACCATGTCATTTAAGAACCGATTTGATTTTTTTTATGTGAAACGATATATACTTTCCGATTGGTCCCATAGAAATTTCATAAAAATCGGTTCAGTAGTTTGTTTTTTTTTTAATGTGAAACATCTATAGGCGCGGGTAAAACCAAAAAATGGCGTGGCGACTCGTCGACAAGTGTCAAGTGGCAACCCGGAACGAACAATTCCGAACATTACCGACCTGTTGAAGCAGCAAAAGATCTACATATTCGCCACGGTTTACAACAAGCCAGCTGTCTCGGGGCACAGCGCTGGGTTACAATTTCGTGACTTCGAGTATTAGTATTTAATGAAAATAAATGATGATTAAATAAACAGACATCATTTTCAGGGAAAAAATAGTAATATTTTATTTTTTCATGAAGCCATATTTAGTTCCTGTCGTAATCTGTTCTTTTATGCATATTACTTACTACTACAAAATAATTTTGATGTTTCACATCTGCCGGGAGTCCCGTGACGGCTCACAATTTTTTTTTTCTTGGCCTATGTTGACCTGATGGTCCTTAATAACTTCTATTTATAATGTAAAATTATAAATAATTTGTGTGGTATACAGACTACAACTAAAAAAAGGTAAAATAAAAAACTTTTCGCAAAAAAGTCATAAATAACTTTACTTTCGTGTACTTTTTAGAAAAAAGTTTTTCATTTTAAATAATTTTATCCAAATGAATGCCTGATGACTAATTATTTGAATGTAATTGTTAGAAGGGTGATCTTGAATCAGTTATGAGATATCCATCATCAAATTGTGGGCGTATAAACAAATCATTCGTCATCAAACCTTTTCTGATAGCAACTCGCAACATCGCATTCCCCAGTTGTACCACTATGCAAAGTTTACATTTCTCTCTCTGTTATAGGTTTCGACAAATCCAAGATTTTCAAGAATTCTGACGACAATACATGTACTCCGGATAAGAAGAGAGGCATCTATGTTGCGAGAACTGAGTACAATATACTGATGCATGATTCTAAGAATCAGAACCATAAGTGGAATGTGACGTTCTTTGATTATACGTCTTTGGCTATGGGGAAAGAGATGCTGAATGATTACGGTAAGATTCTTTAACTTCTTCGTTTTTAAAACACCCTGTATTGAAGTTTTGAAGCAGTATTCTAACTTGCATATTAACATAAAAGCAAGTGTATTACATCTTCTGCAACAATAAATGGCAGTCTTTGTTTAGACTCAAAGTGGAGTGTTGTACTGAATTTTGACAGTCAATTATTTGGACACGGTCCCAATTTCGAAAAACAATAGTTCGACTACTCATTGCTTCGACCGAACATATATTTGACTAGCATTAGTCCGACAGAACGTACTTCGACAACACACACCTTCGAAAAACACTACTTCGACAGAACCCTACTTCGATATGCACTTGTTAAGCGTATCACTATTTCGACGGAACATACCTTCGACATGGTACGGCTCTGAAATACAATAATAATTGAATTTCGCTTTATGGTTTTAGGTACAGAATAAAAACATAAATAAGCATCATCAGCAGAACAAAAGGCTGCAAAAACATTTGCTACTGAAAAATGACATGAACATAATTTCATAATTTTATTCATAAGCGGAATAGCATAGTTACTCACATGTCTAATATCAAGAAGACTTATTAAGGGCCTATACTACCTCAAATGGCATCATCCTCCGTTACGCCTAAAATATTGCAGCATTAATTTTGAAATAAATATATGGTAAAGTTGAGGATTAATGTTAAGTCCTATATTTGGCGAAAACACGATTCCATAAAATTTTCTCGATAGAAAAAAAAACCGAAGTTACCTCTAAACTGAACAATAAACCGCTGGCAATCATAAAATACTTCAAATTAGATCATGAAACTTTTTATACGAACTGAACTAACTATAAAGCAGGTCTTATATTATTTATTTTTGTAGTCCAATCAATAGATTTTTTGTAAATCGCAAAAAACCTCTAATTTCGCACTATTTGGCCACAGTGACTGACGTAACAACCACTTTGTAGTGCAAGCTAATTAGAACTTTATTCTAACAGTATTTCAAACGAATTTTAAACTACCAAATATTGAGTTCCTAATTTGAGGTAGTATAGGCTCTTAATAGTATGTTAAGATTTCAATAGGGATGATGACTGACTAAAAAAACTATAATTCTGTGAGTAGTCGAACTATTGTTTATCGAAATTGGGACTTTATTGTCGAAATAATTGAATGTCGAAATTCTGTATGACACTCCTCTCAAAGTGATATTAAGTCAATCGAGAATAACAACTGAAATGATTTTTATTACAGTTATGTTTGTAGTTATTCTAAAATCAACTAAATTTTCACTGATCAAGTTTATATAATTATCTCGACGTGGAAATCATCATCATCTGCCTAGCCTATCTGACCTCCACAACCCAGTTAGTACTGGTTAATACGATACCCCTTGGTAAGACTGGTTGTCAGACTTTTTGGGCCACTGACTACCTGTAACGACTGTCAAACATCTACAAATGACAGCCGGGACCAACAGCTTAACGTGCTTTCCGAGGCACGGAGGAAACTCGGTATGTAAGGGTGGTCACCCATCCACAGACCAACCTAGGCAAGCACGTCTTAACGTAAAGATCGACCCGAGCGGCTGTTATTATTTAGCCACGAGCTCGACGTGCGTAATTATCTCGACGGGGAAATAATATTTGACATTTTAAACCATCAATTGTAATCACGATTTTGAATAAAAGCTACACTGCACTTACTGTTGTGTGTGATACTAAAATAATCATCTCATTCACGGCTTACTTGTATTTAACGGTGTATTTTAATAACATCGATATCAACGTTCCATAAATATCCGTCAAATGTTTTCCACAGACGACCTCCAGACCAGTGTCGAATCTCTTTTTCAACCGACTTCCAAAAACAGGAGGTTCTCAATTCAATTCGACTGTATTTTTTGTTGTGTTTGTTACCTCAGAACTTTCGACTGGGTGAACCGATTTTGATGATTCTTGATGATTTTTGATGACACCTTGTATTAATTAACAGATAAAATAAGGAAATACGAGTACGGTGATACAATGCGCTGTCTTATCCCTAAAAGCGATATTCTAAAGACAACCTTTGGACAGATTAAACATTTTTTTTTGCAAAAAATAAAACCGACTTCTAAAAACACAAGTCGGTGACCTTTGTTTGATTGATTTAGTTTTTTTGTCACCGACTTCTGAAGCTAGAGTTATTTTTCACCTTTTGTGTTTTTAGAAGTCGGTTTTATTTTTTGCAAAAAAAATGTTTAATCTGTCCAAAGGTTGTCTTTAGAATATCGCTTTTAGGGATAAGGTTAAGTAAGACAGCCCATTGTGTCACCGTACTCGTATTTCCTTATTTTATCTGTTAATTAATACAAGGTGTAAATAGAGGGTCCAGGCACAAACGTTAACCAAGCATAATGCTTAGTCAAACTAACTTTACTCAATAAATGGTTGCTGAGAAACGACTTCTTTTTACCCACGACGGAACGGAGACGGCATAAGCGATTGGGGTGAGAGGATGTTTGTTTGTGTAAATCCATGTTGCCATATTTCTCCAAAACTGCTAGTCCGATTGTGATGCAGTTTTCAGTTATGGGTTCGGGTTTGATTGGTGCATGTTCTAGATATGTGTTACGGTGACAACTCACCAGGGGGCGATACAGCAAACATTGTTTGTGCAAATCCATGTTGCCATTTTTTCCAAAACTACTAGTTCGATTTTAATGTTTTCAGTGATGGGTTTGGGTTTATAATGATGATACTTATTTTTTTTTTTTACGATGAAATTTAAAATAGTGATGGCAGCCCCCGACGGATATTCTTGGGTTTTTTTTTTAATTCGGGGTTTTTTAAATTATTTTAGCGTTTTCAATTACTTTTTAACCGTCGTGGGTTTTTTCAAAAATTTTAATTTTGCTTTTTTTGGGGGTGTTAATTTCATTTTAGGGTAGGACTCAATGAAAAGCACTCAACACATTGTGCTGATGACTGCATTGAATAGTACAGGGGTCGTGGATGTATTTAAAGTAGAGATCTAACATAAAAAAAAAAAACTGGAACTCTGACCTCCAATAACTCCGTAACTAGAACGTTCCCAGGTCGGACGAGAAAAGTGCCTTTCGGCTTTGTTTAGGGTCTTTTTACACCCATTATAGTGTACACAATAAATATAATTATATTTTATTCAACAGGCATTATCCACTTCACATCGACCTCCAACGGCCGAGTGATGTCCTTCGACCGTAAGACGGGAGATCTCGTATGGTCCCACAACTTTGAAACGCCAGTTGTCGCCGCCTACTTGCTAGACAGAGACGGACTTATCACTGTCCCTTTCAACTCTATTGGCGATGACACGCTGGACCATATCATGGAGGATGCTACGACTTTGAGCAATGGACAGGGGATCAAGAATTCTAATATTGAGTTGTAGTAAGTATTATGGTTTACTATAGCTTTTGCTCGCGGTTTCGATCGCGTGAATGTAGTAAATAGTAAAAAGATAAAAAGTGTTCTCATAATACAGGATGACTTTTTAATCACTTTCCAAAAAAAATTGGGTATAATAGGTGAACGGAGTAGAAGCAAATGGCATACTTAGTTGTTTTTAATTTTTCGAAATAAAAAAAAAATTCAAAAAAATTCAAATCTTCAAATTACTTTTTTCAAAATTTTCTCTGTCTTTGTTCTAATCTCAAAAGTTTACTTGAAATTTCTAGCGTTTTTTGTTGATAGATCAATTTTTTTCTAAGCTGTGGAAAGAAGAAAAACTATGTATGCTTCTACTCCGTTCACCTAATACACCCATTTTTTTTGGAAAGTGATAAAAAAGTCATCCGGTATATCAAAATTTATCTGTCTGACAAAGATCCAAAGCGTTCAGTACTTTAGGCGTCAAATGATAACAGATTAACCTGTTTTTTTAACTGTCTGTTCTAACTGGTACAAATTGGTACAACCATAAAGTGGACTTAAACTTCCATATCTGATCTAGTCAGTATAGATTATTTTATCACATATTAATTTTATCTTTTGGCGGGACCCAAGAGACCTCATGACTGATAGATAGGTTCCCTTTGGAGTTTAATATTATTCTGACTGTGGGCGTTTACTTGATAATGAACATAAACATACCCTTAGGGAATACAGCTGTGATGTAAAAAAATCTCCCCGTAGTGAACACGCAGTTGTCGATCACTTTTTTTCTTACGAAACATGGGCGTCCCATAGACTTCTATAGTTCTTCACATCTGCCTAACCCAGCGAGGATATACAGCCGTGATGTTACGTTTATGTGTATTTTCCGTTATCACTCGTAGGAAACTATTTGCAGATATTCGATACTAATATGCGATGGTAATGATTGACACTTGTGGCTCGTAGCTTAAGCTCCATACCGATATAATCGAATCGATAAACCTCGTTTTGAAGCGATAATACTTAACGTTTCAAAGTTAAGTTAAGATACCGATATTAGTTTGTTATCTTTTGATGGTTTGGTCATGTTGAGAGGATGTGTGAAAGACGACTGACCATAGTACATGGCTGAGTGTACTTTTGCAACCTCGAGGTCAAGCGTAAACTTTTTAAAACAGATGTCATTTGTTTCACGAGTCGACGTAAAGGGAATCGACGTAGAGGGAATGATTCATATAGATAACGTCGGGTGGGGACGCCCTAGAAATACATACACTGACCTTATCAGTCATGGTGTTCAGAAAGGTCAGGTGCGTTGTATTGGCAACTGGCGTGCGTGTATGACCAGATGTATGAACGTCGACGAAGCAATAGAAGTATGTGAGCATCGTAATAGCAGGTGGCGTTCGTTAGTTTCTGCCTACCCTGCACGGGAAAAAGGCGTGAGTGAGTTATGTATGTATGCAATATTTTTGTTATCGATGTTTACAGTAAGTATTAAATATAAATGGTTACGCGTTTACCTCAAGTACCTACATAGTACTCGAAGCCGAGAATAACGATCGCATGCAACTGAAGGACAGTTATAGACTATTTATGGATAGAGGTCATCGAAGTAGCAGCGCAAATATAATATGGAATCGAAATAATTTCCTAGTCTTAAAGAATAGATACACACACACACTAGCAGATGATGTTTGTTTTTTCCTAAATCATCGTCATCATCATATCAGCCCAGAATCACCCACTGCTGGGTACAGGCCTCCCCTTCTTTCTGCCACAGTTCCCGGTTCTGTGCGTCCCTTATCCAGGTGTTTCCCGCGACTTTGACGATATCGTAAATGCATAAATAAATACATCTGGTCATACCACACACGCGGGTTGCGAGTACTACGGACCTGACCTTTCTGAAGAATATTACAAAAATATTTCAGTGCCGTATAACCCAGATTATACGCTCACTGAAAGACTCATCGTTTGATTATACTGCATTGATTTAGTAGTAGTACTTTCGTAAAAGTAAACTCCATTCTCTTATCAACTCTACTGTTTACTGCAATAAGATTCATAATCAAACACTATTTTGCTCTTATTGAAAGCCTTTGCAACAACTTATTTATTTCCATGCATCACTGACTTTATTTCCGTGTTTAAATGCATTTGAATTATGTTGATTTGTTTCAGTAATATTTTATGTGAAACTATAAAAAAAAACTATGTATTTAATCATATTATGCCTGTTTACTGTTTCGTATGTAGATAGATTTTTTAAATGATAGTTTAAATAACCATCAATGAGCAAAACAGATATATTATTAAAGTCACCTCGTTCACCTTACTCTGGTCAAAAGTTAGTAGAAAACAAAACAATACATAGCAAATTGCAAATGTGATTTTTTACAATTATTTTCTTAATTAATGGTGCATTCAGTGGAGCGTAATTGTTGTTCCATTAATTTGCATTCTCAATTATAACACGCTGTTTACGATTTAAACATTGCTATGTCAGGCAGGTAAATGAGCACATTATTGCTTGTGTGATAAGGGCTATATTCCTGAACCTTTCTATAAAGTTATTTTTTTTCAGTCCCACGTTATATGTCGGCGAGCACAACCACGGCCTCTACGCGTTATCATCGCTCGTAGACAAAAATACTATCACAATATCGACTGGCCATACACAGCCCTTACTCCTGGAAGGCCCGTCAGAAGCCGAAGTCAAGTCAGAAACGCCCCAATACGAGCCGTTCAAAAACGTGCACTACAAACTCAAAGATTTGAACATCCATGTCTCAGCGCCGTACCTCTTACTCGGACACTACAAAGTTCCCGAACTGACCACGACATGGCTGCCTCAGCTACCGAATTCAAACTTCATAAACGTGCATAACTCGCAGAATAGTGCCATCAAACTGATAAACGGCCAAGTCCATTCCGAAGGCGAGAATGATGTAGAAAACGAAACTAATTTGAAGTCGAATTCGAATCCTAATTCGATTTCGGTATCGGTTCAGACTGAGGACCTGTTCGAAGGGTTTGACTTCAGACCTGACCTATGGTACAAGCGAGCATACTTGTGGTTTCATCAACAAGAGAATCAAGTACTGAAAGTAGCGCTGATAATTCTAGTGGGATTGGTGATCACCATGTTCTGGTATCTTCGATACCAGGTAAGCGATATTAGATTACTATGTAACGTATATCTAGAAAATAAATGAAATGCGTGGTGTTATCGCCACGTTGCCGCCTCGTTGGAGCCAACACGCCGGTTCCAACGTGATTAATATTTATGTATGTATTGCATTTATTTTTCTTATCATACATGGCTGTATGCTATTAAAATTGATATTGAAATTTTGGTGACGGATTAAAGTTTGAATGCTGGTTACTTATTATAACGGTATATTTAACTGTTAGTTATGCATAGTTGCTTAAAATTGATTGATTTATGTTACCACTATGGTTCTGGTTAAATGCATTTACTTAATTGTATGTAGATTTGGCATTTAATTTGTATTTTTATGACGATTACTACTGACCACTGCATTATTGAAAAATATCAAGGTTCCGTTTTAATATTTAAAGGTCGGGACTGTAAAAACATATGTTTGGTTTATTTTTAACAACAACAAATGCAAAGAGAACTGTTTTTCCAGCATGGTTTTCTATGATAATAGGAACCAAAATGTTTGGATCATCGATGAATAATCATAGTCATAAGTTCATGACCATACAAATACGCGTGAATTTAATAATACTATTAATTAATTTCAAAGTTTTATGGTATAGGCCATGTGGCTGCATGTCAATATTGATTTATTATGTACAATTACCTCGACGTAGTACAAGTCTTGTTTTAAATTCGTATCATACCACTGCTGATGAGAAAAGGCAAATTTCCCATGTTTGTACAATTGGAATGTATTGACTTTAACAAAACCATGGATACGACGTCCCCTGAATGTTCAGTTTATTTAAACTTTACAATTAATAAGATTGGCTTATCAACTGTCAAATATTTAATTTTTGTTAAAAAAATACTCCAAGGTCAAGTTTTGGGGCCAAACTTAGGGTTTTTCCAATTACGACAGTATCGTTTTTTGATAAACATTATCAAGAATATTCGTAATCGTACTGTTTAGAATTGTCTAGAAAATCACAAATTATATTTTAACTTTTAAAATCCTCAAGTTTGTCTAGAGGCAAAATTGCATTAAATCGAAAAGGAATTGATTGATTTTACGTTGATTAAAAACAATAAGAGAAACGTAAAAAATATTATTACAGGTTTATCGTTCGTGTTGCTACTTTGTTGCTTCTTATCACAATTGCTAGCAGTACCTTAATGTCATCAGGTTAATCATGATTAAAACAGCAGGAGAGAAAAGTCGACCTTTTATTATTAAAAATATGATACGGACATTTCATATCAATTGATATTGTTAACATTATCAGCAGGTTATTAAGGAAAAACTAAACATTTATGGATAAGAGGTTGAAACCTACATTATTGTTATGGTCTTGTTGTTAATGTTGTCGGAGAATTCCCATCTTATAGTGCGACGAAATAGGTCGTCGATAATGATAAATTAGAGACAGGCAGTGAGACGTACAAAAAATATTGTTTTTCCGTGTTCAATTCGATCATTTGATACTCTTATAACGTTTACAGTTCACCACTGTCAACGTCTGTTGGTAAACTTAGTTTGTGAAATATCTTTAAAAAATAAAAGGCCGGGGCATTAGTACCTATTTTATGAACAGGGAAAATCCCTGGTTTGAGAAAACTGATTTTTTTGTAGCAGATTTAGTTATTCTCTCGTTGATTTGACTAACAAATAGTCTTAAACACTACCGGTCATTGAACGCATTCCACGACATCTTAGACTACGATGCATACTTCTCTATGAATCAACGAATGAATCCCTTTAATCGTATTGTATATCTACATAGTACTTAATACTATAGTTGGTGCCAGTTAAGTTCGCAATAGCGGTCATTGCCCTTTCCCTAATATCTCTTCCTATAAAACAAAACAAATGAACCATGTATCGTTTTCGTATAGAAAAAATGTTGAAGATCACGATAGATGACGAGTCAACACTTTGACAGGTGGCCTACCATGACGTCTTAAAGCAGGATCGTTTTAATTTTGTTCCAGTATGGGTAAGAGACGGAGCTATAGAGGACGTCTAGCGCCATCTCTTTCCCACACTGGAACAAAATTAAAACGATCAAGGTTAAGAACTTTAATAAATGTAGGTGGGTTAACGACCGCTTTTGCGATCTTAACTGGCACCAACTATATTCTAATAAAACTACGAACACAACTTCTCTATAATAACTTAAACTTTGTTCTATACGTGACGTACGTGACATTAAAGAACCAAAACCAAAACTCATCCGAAAATATTTTATTTCCAGGCCCGCGAATTCCAGCAGCTATCACAAGGTGGTTCTCGTACCTCGAACGCTTCCACATCATCTAATGGTGAAGTGACTGGTCAGTTGCTGGAGGTCGGCGGAGGAGAGGTCCGCATTGGGAGGATCACCTTCAATACTGATGAGGTGCTCGGAAAGGGATGTGAAGGGACCTTTGTTTACAAGTAAGTTTTAATACTATTTGACAATTTATATTATAAATTAAAGTCGTTTTAAGCAACAGATTTTGATGCGGTTTATACCACTATTTAGAATGAGTATTTATATCAATAGGTTTATCTATATTATATAGTATTAAAGTAACATATTTTTAAGAAATCTCGATGCTCCCTCGTAACATCCTTGCGAATCAGCATAGGGTCTCTAGTAGATTATATTTCAGGGTTGGGTACACATACATACTTCTTCAAAGTCAAAGTAATGTGTTTGGCAAAAACATTGTAGAACAACGCAGACTCAAAAGGCCAGAGTGGCAGTTTGTGTTAAAAACAAAACGAAATGTCTCTTAACCAAATTGCAGTTTAGTTATGAATGTGTCTGAAAATGACTCTAGATGAGTCATTTTCAGACACATTCATAACTAAACTGCAATATTATGTCATTCATTCATAATAGAGCTAACTCTATGTAAAATTTTTCCTCGTTTAACACCCTATTTATTTGGTTTTAAACTTACAAGTGTCCTTTATTTTATTTCCAGAGGCACATTCGACAAGCGCGCTGTGGCAGTAAAGCGTTTGTTACCTGAATGCTTTACGTTCGCCGACCGCGAGGTGGCGCTGCTGCGCGAGTCCGATGCGCACGCGCACGTCGTTCGATACTACTGCACTGAAAGGGATAAACAATTCCGGTACGTATTCTGTAGGACGTAGAGATCTTTATCGCATGACGTGCACCACTACTTTAACCAAATAGGTTCTTACGATTGAGATAATTCATATATGTCATACTATGCTATGCCATTTAACCCGACGTGTTAATGTCAATCAAGAGGTCTACAGTTTTATCTTCAACTGTTGCTTAATAGATGTGAATCCATCAAGCATAAATAAAGAAGAAAAAAGTATCATAATATTTTAGATGACTTGCAGTCGAAACACTTTCAGTCAAGTCATTAAATTGTAAATTTATTGTAATGACAAATAGCTCACTTCTATCAGTAAACTGTCAGTTACAACTTACATTTTCCTGTCTCATTATTCATGAGACATCGATGACAATATTTAACTGAACATTTACTTTCTCCAGATACATAGCATTAGAACTATGCTCAGCGACGTTACAAGACTACGTAGAGAAGAAACTGAACTTCAAGTGCACCATAGACGCCGTAGAAGTACTGAGGCAGGCGACGTTGGGACTCTCGCACTTACACTACATGGATATAGGTAAGGAGTTTGATATTTTAAATGATTTAAAGTATGAAAAGTTGACTAGTTAGTTATCAACTTAATAAACATCTCCGACATTATCATTAACACTGAAAACGCTATATTTACCATGTGTACTATTTGTTTTTGTTGCAACAGTGCCGAAATATCGGGAACTCACTACTTATCAGTTAAAATTTCTAGTCAAAATTTATAGTTTAAAACCATTGAGTCTAGAAGCTTAAGTTTTTGCACAAGGATTTTTGAATGGGCTGAAAGTTTGTATGTATGTGAAATTTCATCGGACGCACGGCTTGTATACTTCATATTTCCATTCTTCCTTCTGCCGGTTCTTGTTTTGTTGTAATAATTTGAAAGTCACTTTCACAGGCTTTTTTAACTTTGTTGCGAGTTTTGAAATTAAGTATTTTATGTGAAGACCAAACGTCCGAAAATTGATTATAAGGCAACACCGTTATTCTATTATAGTGGGTAAAGTTGACAAAAATTTAGTTCTGAGATTCTGAATGCTTTAACACATGTCACGCTAAATTAATAAAAAACTGTCTAACAATCGAAAATATTTGAAGATTTCAGAGAGTGTGACATTTTAAATATGTTTTGTTATTAGTGTGACAAGGTAGAATTAATGACTGTCATCAGTTTTCATATCAAGACCGATGATTTAAATTGCCTCGACTCCAAAACGCAAAAAGGTCTACAATTCTGGATGTGAACGTAATATGTAATTATGTAGTGGTAAGCGCAGTTTGACATCGCAGATCTTTTGATTAAGGCACGTCCTTCAAATAGTACACTACGAATAGTAACTAATATTTTATGCCTTGTTTTTTTCAACAGCATACAGTATTTAGTCACTAGACGGCTTATATGAGTTCCGTGGTTGGGTTTTATGGTGCACCAAGTTGGTATGTAAGATAAAATTTACGATACCCAGAACAGGTACTGCCCTACACATGTATCGCATAATAAAGTAGTAATTTATACAAGGTACAACATAATAAACGCAAGACCTCCCCCGTGTGGTCTCCTGGTCCTTGAAACTGAACAAATTTTGTTGTACGAGTTCTCGAAATTCGCAAAAAAACGTTGTAATTTCTATGGGAACTGACATATTCAGCTGATCAACATGTATGGTAAAATTAAAAAATGGTTATGAATTTTGGAAAGTCATAGAACTAAAGTCGTTTAGTTTCATGGTCTGAGAGACCACACGAGAGGAGAGGTCTTGCGTTTATTATGTTGCACCATGACATTAAAAAAAATAGTTTACAACCTGTTCTCGTTATTTTCATTTGGAGAGCAGTGCTATGAATGAATTTAAATAAAGAGAGGCGCCTGCCTGCCTCCCCGACATATAACTCGTAAGGCGGGTTTTCATTGCTCATTTTGTGCGTAAAGGGGTATTTCTGAAACTATCCTAAAAAGAAAACTAACACACGTTTCCATCTCCCCAGTTCACAGAGACATAAAGCCTCACAACGTGCTACTCTCAATGCCGACGGGCGCCGGCGAGGTGCGCGCCATGATCTCTGACTTCGGCCTGTCGAAGAAGCTGAACCTGGGACGAATGAGCTTCTCTAGACGGTCAGGGATAACTGGGACTGATGGTTGGATCGCGCCTGAGATGATCAATGGGGAGAGAACGGTATGTAGCGATAGACGGATTTGTTAGATTAGCCCTTCCCTATAACTCGTCATCTGCCTTTTCTCAACTATGTTGGGGTCGGCTTCCAGTCTAACCGGATGCAGCTGAATCCCAGTATTTTACATTGAGCGACTGCCTATCTGACCTCCACAACCCAGTTAGTTCTGGGTAATACGATACCCCTTGGTAAGACTGATTGTCAGACTTTTTGGGCCACTGACTACCTGTAACGACTGTCAAAGATCTACAAATGACAGCCGGGACCAACAGCTTAACGTGCTTTCCGAGGCACGGAGGAAACTCGATATGTAAGGGTCACTCATTCACAGACCAACCTGGGCAAGCACGGGTTAACTTAAAGATCGACCCGAGCCGCTGTTATTATTTAGCCACGAGCTCTTCCCTATAACTAACTGACAAAAGTAGCTTGATACTATTCGCAGACTTGGTTCGATGATTTGATTTTGATCTAGGCATGCCTGAATGTAGGAAGTTTTGAAGAACATATATGCCACGCATGTTATGGTACTACAGCTCTCACTGACTGTCGACCACTTTTCTACCTTATTACTCAGGGCATAAGAGTAAAAAGTGAGCGTGGTATAGTTACTGCCAGTTACGATGACAATAGCGGTCATTGCCCTTTCCCTAATATCTCTTCTTACGAACCAAAACAAATGAACCATGTATCGTTTTTTATTAGACAAAATGATGTAGATTGCGATAGATGACGATTCAAGACTTGAACAGGCTTAATTTTGGTTTTCAAAGTTATGAACTTTAACGAACGTAGGTGGGTCAATGACCGTTATTGTCAACTATAGTACGGTCGAACAAGCTATTTGGTTTACATTTTACAATGTAATTTGTGGGTTAAACTGTAAACCAAATAGCTTGTTCGACCGTACATGGAATGATTCTTTTGGAAGGCAATAGAGCCTGAACGGATTCAGGGTTTCGATGCTTCCGTTTGTTCAAATCATGTTTTTTCTAAGAGTTAAATAACATCTTCGTGTCATGATTTGAAAATGCATTTAAGAAAGTGTCGTAAAATACACCTTCCATGACGGAATTTAAAAGAAGTCGGTTAAAAAATATGCCAATTTTCTTCTTCTTTATTGTATGGTTAGTGCCTAACCTGGCGTCAGAGTTCTTATGCCGTCCATGGGCGTCTGAATTGGCTTTACATGCCGTCGAGAAATATCTCTCAGGCATGCTGGTTTTTTCACAATGTTTTTCTTCACCGAAGCAAGTGTAATGTAATTATACAATACGCACATGAATCTGAAAAATCAGAGTTGCGTGTCTTGGATTCGAACTCGAGACCTATGACTTGGCAGTCCGACAGTCGCACTACTAGACTATCACTGTTTTTTAATCATAATACTTTACATAAGAATATAAATATTTGTTTTGTGCATTTGCTAAATTGAATTTTCTTTGTTATAGACAACTTCAGTAGACATATTCTCACTAGGTTGCGTGTTCTACTACGTATTGTCAAAAGGACAGCATCCGTTCGGTGACATGCTAAGAAGACAAGCAAATATCCTCACTGGGGAATATAATCTAGAACAACTAGAGTAAGTTTTGATTTATCTTTCTCTTATATTATTTATTTCTGCTTTATTTAACACTAGATTAGCAATTTACACACCCAGTAATAAAGCTTTTCCCGACTAGCTGTTCAGGGGGCTTAAAATGACCGCTTTACCAGAATCATAACATGACAATAACATGAATCATAATAGTAATATGAATTACTATTCCTATGAAACCTTCCTATATATATTTTATATTCCTGCTAAAGCGGCCATTTTAGGCCCACTCGTGAAGCAGGACTAGCATCCAAATCATATAATAGGCCTGAAAAAATCTAATTAGTCCATCAGTTAGATTATCTAAAAATATTTGACACGTATTTTTTCTTTTGTTACGTAAACCAAAATTGACGAAGATACGACGCTTTTAAAATTATCAATACGTCACGCCGTGCTATAATTTTTAGTGCGTTGTGACGTCACGAGCCCCCACTCCCGAGTTTTGATGCGTTTTATCTTTGTTAATATTCATTGATTTACAAAAACAAAAAATACGTGTCCATTATTTTCCAATACTCTGACGGAGTAAATAGATTTGCAATTTATTAATGGTGGAAACTAGCCTATTGTATTAAATACTGATCAAGACGTTGGTCAGGGTGTTTTAGGGACGAATATAGTCTTCACATTCGAGTTTAGAAAATAGATTGGAGATTAAAATGAAATAAAGGCGGATAAAAGGTATTTCAGAAGGCCAGGACAAATCCTGGCCTTCTGAAATACCTTTTATCCGCCTTTTAATATCGAGATGCAATGACAGTACGCCCATTATGACCTCTTCAACCATCTTATGATATAATAATAATAGTGTCTTTTTTTGTCCGCAGTAAAGTGTTGCCCGAAGACGAGGTGCTGATAACGAAGATCCTCATCCGAGCGATGATATCAGCCCGTCCTAATGCCCGTCCGCCGTGTGAGACCGTGCTCAAGTACCCCATGTTCTGGGGCAAGCAGAGCATACTCAACTTCTTACAGGTAATCCTTTTTTATTTTTTGTTAGCCTGTACTGCCCCAGGTAATACTTATGTTTATTTATTTAAAATAGCTCGTGGCTAAATAGCCGCTCGGGTCGATCTTTAGGTTAAGCCGTGCTTGCCTAGGTTGGTCTGGGGATAGGTGACCACGCATTACATAGACTACATCCGATTAGACTGGAAGCCGACCCCAACATAGTTGGGAAAAGGCATATAACATTTATCATTAAAAGTACACATGTTAGGGTTCTAATGTACGTACCTATTATAGGTTAGGTGTACACAACATTCTAGGACAATAAAGCATTTGCATGCATTCTAGGGCATTAAGTCCGCCTTTGTACAGTTTTTTTTTTACCTGTGCATAAAGTTTTAATAAATAAATAAATAAAGCGTTTTTTGACACAAACTAAAAAACTTAAAAAGAGATCAAATAACAGACTTGCAATAATAAAGTCGTTTAGACAAAATAACATAACAAAATATCCATAACAAACTTATAAAAAAATAATTATAACTGTTTAAATGTCGGTTTAAATGAGAGCGCAACATGGTTTTGAACTTGGGTAGGGAACTAAAGAACACATCCAAGTCAGGCAAAATGTTCATTGTATTGTTGTTCATGTGATGCAGATTGCAGATTTGGACATACATGAATAGGGTTGTTTTTTGATAAGAATATATCTAAGGATACTAGCTTTACATGTTTTATCCGCGGAATAGAATTTACGTCTGACCGTTTTTTCAGTTTTATTAAAGAACGGTCACCAATTTGAAATTATTCATCAAGAAATTAATTAAAAAATTACTGCATCAAGAAATGTGGCGCGCTGGTAAAATAAGCTCTAAGTTAGTATTATAATTATAATTCCCATGAGTCAGTATTACTCACATTGGAGTAACTCTATCAAATAGACTGAAAAAACAAATTACCAACCGAAACAGAAACTAAAAAGCGAAAAGTAATAAACATTTTAGTCTAAATAAGTGAGTAATCAATTTTGAGGCGGCTGCAAATACACAATCAAATTAATACAATACCGATCGGCCGAGCGCACTGACGACGCACGCCAAACGAGAGTTATTGTTATTTTGCGCGCCAAATTGACGCTTTCCTAATAGGCCTTGACTTTAAGGGGGCGAGGCTCGGCGCCTCCGCATGATTTAAGCGAATAAAAGATTAAATGATCAGGCGGAAAAGACCACGACTGTACTTGTTAGCGTTAAATGACGGTAGCTTAATCGATCTTTCTTGATTATTTGTTAAAATCGAACCTCTCTGTAAAAGGTTATTCGTGTAGAAAACCCCCTCCTTTTTTAATCGATTAAAAAAACTATATTTTCCATATTTACGAAGTTCTATATGTTTACGCCTGTCAAATTCCGTGATAACTATTTACGACCAATAACGGCATTTGAAAACGTTACGTATTGTATATATTACAATATTAATTTATAACACGGTTGAATCATGCTCCCACACGATAATAAACATCGGCTAAAAATAAAACAACTGAGGGCATGTGTACTCAAACCTGCGTCTACGCATAAATTATGTACGTCTCAGAACGGCCATCTGCGACAAATCGGGTCAAGCGCATAGAAAATCAAGATCGTTAATATTTACATTTGTTTAAAACCGACCGTTACAGAAGCTCGAGGACTAACAACGTAGAACACATTGTGATGAGCAAGGGCAATATGAGCATAGATGACCGGTGATTTAGATTAATTACATATCGGGACACCTCGTGCCTCGGAAAGCACACTAAGCAGTTGGTCCCGGCCTGTCATTGATGGTCTTGACTGTCGTTAAGGGTAGCAATCTTGCTGTAGGTATCGTGTTACTCGTGTTCAGCTCCGGTTAGACTGGAAGCCGAATCCAACATGTTAAAAGGCTAGGCAGACGATGCATGAATACTCTAGCTAGTTTTTAAACCATGATTGAGAGGCTAAAGAAAGTAGAACCGTTCCATGAGTCTGTTTTGTTTATGAAAAAGTGTTTTGGTAGCGGTACGTGAGCACTTAATTAATACCTACAGTTCATTAAAGGGTCATTAACCTCTTTTATCAGTGTTACGTCGTAGTAATCGCTGCTCAATTTCATAAATGATTATTATTTAATTGATTTAGTTGTGTTTAATTTAATGATAGCATTTTTATCTAAAGAGAGAGAACTCTTTATTCTTTACCCAAATAAAATGTCCTCCTTACTTCTCAGTACTAAAGTGAAATGTCTTCCACAGGACGTAAGTGACCAAGTAGAAAGCGGCGGCGGCGGTTCGGAAGCGGCCCTAGAGCGGGGCGCGCGGCGAGTAGTGCGCGGCGACTGGCGCGCGCGCGTGTGTGCGGCCGTGGCCTGCGACCTGCGCGCGCGCCGCACCTACCGGGGCGACCGGGCCGCGCATCTGCTCCGGGCGATACGGAACAAGGTTTGTGCCGGGGAGGTGACGAGCTGCTTGTTTATGACTAAACTGAGGCCTCATTCAGATAAAATTCAATAAGCAATTATCTCTAAAGATTCTGGTATGAAGACTACCGACCTCCGCGCCGACTAGCGCAAACCGCTTATTATATTACCGAACTTCATCGGACCCAAGAAACTGTTTGCAAGCTCTTTTTTTTATAAAGTCTTTGATGTTAAGCTATATGTTATATGTATGACATTTTTAAGGAGACATAAAAACAATTGTGCTACAGCAATGTGCTTTTAAAACCGTAATATTCTTCCAACAGAAACATCACTACAGAGAACTAGAAGCTGATGTTCGAGACAGCTTAGGCAAGTTACCTGACGGATTCGTAACATACTGGTTGCGGAGGTTCCCGCTCCTTCTACCACACGTCTGGCTGCAGATGCAGGCTTTCAGACACGAAGACATCCTCCAAGGATACTACCCTCACTCCTTCACCTTTAACCGAGAAGACGTAACAGAACTAGACGAAGAAGGAGAAATCGAAGATGAAATACCAGTTGAAATGTCCGATCCCGGCAAGAACGTGCTTTTCGTCAAAAGTCGAGTGTTCTTCGACGAGAGCCAAGAACAGCCTAGATATAGAAAAGAAGGGTCGCCTAGAAAGCGAACCGATTGGAGGAGCGACGCGCAAGAAAGAACGAGACAGGATGATGTGAGATTGAGAGATAGACACCATTACAAGAAGAAGGAAAAGAAACGGGAAGAGATCCCGGTTTGGACATTGCCTCCGCAGTGAAGTGTAGTTTTAAGCGAAGTTTTTTACTTGACCAGAAGTCACAGGAAGTAGTAATCGAGTTAGATAGTTTTAGTACTGTCGATATCGAATTTTATACAGTCGTTAAACGGTAGGTAGCGATTTTGATAATTGTGCTGTGCAAGCACGTTCTGATTTTAAATTGTGGCGCGATAATACTTGGTCGTTCTCCCGAATTCGACAGCATATGGAATTCGAGCAAACGACTAAGTGTCATGAACGGGGTCGAGTGCATCTGTCTTCGGGCAATCTCGTTCAGCTTCACCATTTCGGGTACAGCTTCACCGTTTCGGGTACAGCTGCAGGTACTTGACCTCATTCAAACTCACTCTCTCTCTCAACTCGGTAGTCGTTAGCTCGTATTCCATTGCGATGACTAGTGTAATAAATGCATCGGGTGCCCGAATTCAAGTAACATGATTCGACCACCCGAATACGGGCTAATGACCAAGTGTAATGGCTTCATTATTCTATTTGTATCACCATGAAGCGACGCCATCGGTCTGTGAAAATCGGAGGCCGAGATAATGTATGAAGTAAATCCACTTCGTTGACAGTTATTTTTTCTGACGTCACGTCTGTCAAAATCAGAGTGATCTTTATTCACGTAACCATAAGGTTGCTATTGGCTTGTTGCTGTCAGAGATAAAATAACTGTCAAAAGGCGGTTAGTGATTCGTTAGAAAAATTACATGTGTCAATTCCCAGCTGTGGAAATGTTAAAGTATTACTTAAAATAATTTTTTATGTTTGTTTATTATGTTTTTTTTTATATAATTTGACAAGTTTATTGGCTATTTTACTAATTATAGGCTTCGTTATCTAGAAATCATAGAAGATTAAATCTTGATAGTTTATTTCTGCTAATTTTAGGTAAATGTTGTTTTTCTGGTCAGGTTGTAGTGATAAGAATCTAATTTAAAATGCACAAAATTATCGGTTTTATGATGATTATTTATTTAAATGAATTTATTAATATATATTTAAGGTTAATATTAATATAGTTAATATATCCCACAAAATGAAATGATTGTACTTTTTAAGAGATCTCTAATATTTTAGGTTAAAATTAGCATTTTTTGTGTAATAGTTAATGCTAAATAATGCGAAAGAATATTATATAGGTCGGGACCAAAAGAAAAGATACATAACTGTACTTTTCAAATGTATTTCGATGCCACGTTTATACTAAATCAACTCAATTTTAAACAAAAATTCAAAATAATAGTTTTATATTATAGTCACTTGGAAGGTCAACATGGGAACATTACATACTCAAAAATGTGTATTAATGCACAAACAGCTTTAGTTTTGAACCAATAAAGTTTACGTTATCGACTTAGCTAAAGAGAATAATTTTTATTGCTTTAGTTGCACAGACGCCAGCAAATCAAGCTAATACAATCAGTCAAATTTCTTTAATAGATTTTTAACTTTATCACTAAAGCATTCGATTCAAGGCTGATTGGGAAAATTTGACAGTTTCAGGTAGTCTAGTTCAAAATTATGAAATGTTAACCCATAGTCCATAGGTGAGTCCTATATTACTTTACTCTATGGTGAGGTCCTAATTTGGCCCCAAAATTTGGTGCCTGGTGTAAATTATTACGGCCATGTGTTTTTTTAGAACAGTTTTCAAATATCAACTTTGTGTAACTCCTCAATTTATTATGCATTATTTTTAAAAACATTTGTTACACGGGAACGTTGCTCTAATCTCTAGAGTATTATTATTTACTAACAAACGTAAATGACAGAGAATACATAAAATAAATTATGAATGAAAATCAAATAATTATGATGCTTTTAAATATGTATTAGTTTATGATAATCGAGTGCTGTGTGGCCATTCTCGATGATTGTCACATTCGTGATATACTCAGCCTACTGAGTATATCACGAATGTGACATTCATCGAGAATGGCCACGACCTATCGTCTAAATACATATGCAGATATTTTCATGGTTTCGCCAAGTCAAGTTCAAATAGCTCATGGACGTATTTTGAGCCTACATTGTTGTAGATTATACATTCAATAGTTAACGAGTCCTATTACATTTTTTACGCAAATTCATGAGTTTTGACGCAGTAATTTTCAGCAGCAGTAAGATATTTTAATTATTTGCTTTTCGTGAAATTTACTATAAAATATATTTTACGAACTCAGTTAGCAAGAAAAACCGTCGGCGATGGAACTTTGACGCTCAAATTCACATTCTTATAAAACTTAAAATTACTGAAAGTTATGTTGAATGTTTTACTTGTTTATTGGAGTTCTAGAATTTCTTCAAATTCCTTGAGTTTTCACGGAAAAAATCGTAAAGAAAGCGTAATTTAAGCCATAAATGTCAAGACATTTATGGCTTAAATTAGGTTAGGCTTTGGTTAGGTTATTATTTTCCTCAAATATTTCCTGAAAGGATAGTTACTAATTACTTAATAATTCTGACATTATCCTTTTAATACTGAACAAAACATATATATTAATACATTTATCAATTTTATTTTATAATTCCTGCTACATTAGTTTTGTGATAGAATAGTCTAATATATAGAGAATAATGTAGAATAGTGTAATATTTATTTTCGAAATGAGATTTGTTTCTGGTGCTATGTTATGTAAATATGGAGTGTAATGTAAATGTGTAAAACGTGCAAATGTTAATAGATAGTTCTAGATGTATATCACAATAGAATTAGGAACTTTTTAAGTTCGTGAGCGGTTCGTTATGTGGCTGACAAATATTGTAACCGCAGAAAGTTATTTTCCAATTCTCGAGCGAGACCGTACAGACGCCAGCACTTAGAGCTACTACAATCTGTCAAATTTATTTAATGGATTTTCAACTTTATTGCTAAAGCATTAGGTTCAAGGTTGATTGGGAAAATTTGACAGTTTCGGGTAGCTTTATGTGCTGGCGTCTGTACATTGCTCGGCTGTAAATATGGCGCATCCAATTTCAGACAGAAAATAAATTTATTTTACGCAGATAAACGATCAAATAATAGTAGATTATACAACAAGTGCAAAAAAAGAGAATTTAATTCGAGGGACTAAGTTGGATCCCGAGAGCAGCGAAGGATTCTAGAGTAGAAACTTAGAAATAGAAACCTTTTAAGTAAAAATTGTAACCTTTAAAAATTATTAAAAAAAAAACTACTCATCTCCGGCAGGGTGTGAAAGTGGGGGGCGACTATACACCCCTCCCCCATCCCCCAATTCAGGTGACTCGATTCGAAACCTTACCTGATACAAGAACCGAGATGTGTGAGTCTTGGGTGACGTAACAGCGGTTGTTGGCGATAGTCTCGCCGCCTGGGAAAAAACAGGATCAGATAGAAAATGCTTAAATGTGGGTGAAAGGAAGTACTCTGCTTGTCCCTTTGGAGAATATAGACGTGATGTTTTTTGGCTTTGCAGAGCGTCGTCTCTGTCACTGATAGATAGGTTAGTGTGTCAGTCAGTAGGTACTCGGTTTTTTTCTTAAGAGCGGCCAACCCTCCATACTTTTCGCGAGAATTTTGACAAACGCTCGTGCGTGATGATGCTGTTGTTACACATATATCTTTAATTTTTTTGAACTGATAGGTATATTGTGCACAAAATTTGTAGAAACAAATTCAGTGTATGCCTCCAAAAATTTGTGGTTTTGCACAAATTTTACCTCAACTTTGGCCTCTCATAATGTACTCATAAAAATTGTAAGAGTAAAGAAAATATCCTGATAGAAGCCTTGCAAATATAGTGGAGATGACAAATATTTATTTCACAAACTTCTAAGACTAATTCGAAAAAACACGTATTTCCTGGAAAAAGTTTTATAAATTGTCGAACAATATTTTTCGTTCAATGTCCTCGCGTTAGGCGATATGAGGTGCGCGGGAGACGAGTAGTGCTTCTCTTACTAACTACTTACTGATACTGTTAGTCTGCGTCATCCCACTGCTGGGCAAAGGCCTTTCCCAATGACTTGCAGTTGTTTCTATTCAGGGCTAATGTGGACCACTGGTCTTGATTTTGTCCAGCTCGTCCCGCCATCTTCTACGAAGTCTGCCGCGACGCCTTCTAGCTGTGCTAGTAGATACTTATGAATCAAAATAAATGAGGAACTTGCAGTCGTGATTGGTTCATTATACGACCGACTAACAGAACCGCAGGTGTGTTATCGTGTTCGATCGTTAATTCTATATTCGTGTGTTTGACATTCAGTGTAATTATGCTTGGACACGTTCGTTAGCGAGCGATTGAATTTTGTAAACAATACTGTTGTAGTGTTGGGTATTTGCCACAAGTGCAGATTCAATGTTTTTAGAGTTGAACCGCTGCTAATGGGAACTAGGGATTGTTTCTCTTAAAATTAGATTCGTTTATTAGCACAAATCTTGCGTGCACAAACCTAGACCCAGAAAAATGCATAAGGGAATCGTACCCACGACCCGCAGTGCGTTTCTTGATATCGTCAGGAAGCTTATGTAGTTAGTATAAATAACATGCATAATTTAATACTAGTGAATTGAATCTTTATGAGTTCCAGCTTACGAAAACTAGCTACCCAATAGTTTCTTTTTAAGAAGTGTAAGTTATAAAACCTGTTTAGATGCTAATTGTCAAGGTCTGAGTCTGGTTAAAATGATGTGGGTGTTACCAACCAGATTTAAAAAGAATAACTTAATATTACTTCAATGATACTATCAATAAATATATTTATACTAAGTAGATTTGTATAAAAAAAAGGAGTTTTTGTATGAAAATATTTTTCGCACTCAAGATTTCTTAGAGTTGCGCAATATTACGCATACGCATGTTACATGTACCTTTTAAAGGTCAATAAACTAATGTGGGCTTGTTAACCTTGAGGCGCTTGTCCACAGGTTAATAAATAAGATTCTATATACTTAGATGGTAATTTCAATCGTTGAAAACCAAGCCCTGACACTTGCGCACTTGATGACCTTATGTGGCTGCATGAGTGAGCGGATGGCTGGATTTTGGGACAACGATATTTTAACTTTTTTGCCATCAACTCGACACGCTAAAGATATATTTATTTTGTAAAACATGAGTACTTACCTATGTATACACTATACAGGACTTATAAATAAATTAAAGAAGTTACATGTTTGGCTTCTAAGAATGGAGCCATAATAATAGGGTAGATGACACCATAAAACAATAATTCCCAGACACCTATCTCTAAAAAAACACTTTATTTTGAGCCTGTAAACCTGAATTATTTTCAATTAATTGCCAAATTCGATTTTTAGTTGCTTTGAAATCAATAAATAGTTGAGTCATTGAGTTGAATAAACAGTGACGTCACAGTCGGCTATTGCCATACAAAATCTATGAGAACCGCGTTTTGACAGCTCTTAAAAAGTATCTCAATTGATTGGTGTGTCATCTACCCCATTATGGCTATTATTATATTCCTGTTTTTGTTTATAAAATGAATGGGAATCATGCCCTTGTCAGCACTGACAAGGAATCGATTAACTATAAATAATAATGACTCATAATGAATCGCTCACGGAATGCATGAATAATGTTCCTGTAACTTGTAAATATTAAGTTAAGTACTTAAATGAATGTAATGATTTAATTAAGCGTTGATCGCAACAAATACCTAATAAGTTTATTTTTAAGTGAAAATAATGACCTAATTATATATTGAGATTGGCATTTTTTAAGTAGCTAATACAAAGAATTTTACCAAGTGATATTTTAATGTTTTTTTTTATAAATTATCCAAAATGTATCCTGTTTGTATTGATCGTTAAATAGATGCTCAAATTGTTCATAGTATATTTATCAAAATATCAATTAAAGAAGTACTACATACAAACATGACATTTAATGTTTTATTTTATTTAGCAAAATAAAAGTTAGATATATGCTTCACTATATAAAGTTTATTGTCAGTCAAAACTTAAAAATAAAATAACAATGATATTTAGTAAAAATTAAAAAAATACTATTGTTAATAATCAGTCTTAGAGGAGTCCTGTAAAATGTAATTGTGGATAGACAAGAGATGTAGAAAATGGCACAGATAGTTGAGACCCTGGTGTTTGTGCAAATGGCAACATAAGAATAACAGTAAAACCTGTAAGTACACCGACAAGAAACTATAGGAATTATAGCAAATTACATGAAAGCACGACGATTTAATATTTTAATTTGAGTTTTTACTACAGAGATTTTATATCAATATTAAAAAAGAATTAGAATGGTCCTGTCGGTGACTGTTGTTCACGAGTTGAACATAGCAACAGGTTTTAGATCCGTAGGTAACCTTCAAACAAAACCTCCGAGAAGCATGCAGCACCTGGGGGTTTAAAATGGCCGCTTTAGCAGAATCGTAATATGAATCACGTTAAATATGTAAAATTCTTAAAATGGACTTTACGGTTATGACTATAAAGATTTAAGAATCATTAATCCAAATACCAATTCAATAAACAAATCATTAATTCAAATACCATTTTAAGAATTTAAGTTTTTTAGCGTGATTTTTATTATGATTCTGCTAACGCGGCCATTTAAGGCCCGCTGCTCTTAACTGAAATACATATGTAATTGACAGAAAACTGGTGGAGATACATATATATATTAGAATACACAACATTAGGAATATAAATAGGTATACGCTACTTTCCCTACACAATGCCTCATCTTACAATGTTTACGCATGTACATTTAATTAGATATTATAAAAATAATGAACACAAAATAATAATATTGTGACTTACACAAACCGTTACGATATACATAATTGGAATGTATTGAAAAATGCTGGATAGTGATTCAACATAAATTGGTACAAAATTAAAGCTATAAAATACATTTTCCTTAAAATTTATATTTTGGTCTTATTCTATTTTAAAATACTTTTAATTGTGTCATTACATTCCATTTGTATACTTATCTATCAAATCTATAATTGTAAGATGGACCTTTTCCTTAGCTACAGTCAGAGCCGTTTTATCTGCCCCGTTTAGCATGGATAAGTCTGGGTTGTAACTGAGCAATATTTTTGCAGCCCCTATGTTGCCCATAGCACAGACATCGTGCATAGGCGTATTGCCTGCCATATCAATAGCGTTTATATTCGCGCCACTGTCTAACAGCAACCGAATAACATAAGTCTTATTATTCAAAGCAGCTACATGCAAAGGAGTTTGATTCTTCTTATTAATGCAGTTCACATTTGCTTTGTTATGTATCAATATTTTACACAGCTCATCTAAGCCATATCTAGCTGCATAATGCAAGGCAGTGAAACCATTTGTGTCTGTGAAATTAATATCAAAGTCTGATGAATATGATTCAGTATTCTTCTTACAGACTGAACATCCACACAACGGGTGGCAGGGAGCGCTCTGTTGAGAAGTATCAGGCTTATTTTTCATGTCTACATAAGCAGAATAGTTGATGTTCATGTAGAAGCAGGCCAATTTCACATCTCCATATGATATGGCTTTCAATATCCTGTCAATTAATTTGAGGTTTTCCACAGCTTTCGAGACATTATTATTTTCATTGAGTTTTAGTTTTTGTAACTTATGAGCAACATGACTGTCAGGTTTGCAGTTCAGAGCTTTGACCTCGTTATTTGTGATGTGTATGTATTCATACAAATTGGGAGTGCAGGATTTAAGGACCTGTAATATCTTCAAATTGTGTGCATAATCAAATGCTGTTTTATTGTGTCTATTCTGTAAAGATGGCTCAGCTCCATTTTCTATTAACAATCTAGCAATTCCTTCATAGCCCCACTTAGAGGCCAGATGTAATGGAGTGTTGCCACTCTCATTCACACAATTTATTTTAATCTTCCTTCTACTGTGCTCCGCAAAGTATATAAGTGCTTTGACACAATTCAAATGGCCATTATTCACAGCCATGTGGAGGGGTGTGTTCTTGTCAATGTTTGCTTTATTGATGTTAGCACCAGAATGTAAAAGTAGGAGTAAGGCATTTTGATGGCCTCTTGAGGATGCATAGTGCAGTGGAGTGCATTCATTGAGGTCAGTTGCATTTACCTCAGCACCCATTTCAAAGAGAGATTCTACTATGTTGGCCTTTCCATGGATGCAAGCCACATGCAGTGCTGTCAGCCCATGGCTGTCCCTAGAAGTAACTGTCGGGGAAGTCTTCAAAAGATTCTTAGATATTTTGCAACAACATTTCTTGCAGTTACACAATGGATGGCAGAGTTTATGATATATTTCTGTATCACTGTCATCATCATCGTCATCATCATATGATAAATTGTTTTCCATTGTTATTTTAAGAACATTATTTTGATTCAGATGCATAGTTTCAAGGTGTTTTTGATTCTTCTGCAATATTGTTTGCACTTGTTCACAATGATTTGCTTTTATTAGCTCAAAAATATATTCCAAAGTTTCTTCTTTGCTGTTGGTATCACTAGTAGAAATGGACTCGGTCAAACTGTTCTTTCTTTCTCTACTACCGTTCAAGTTTTCTTCTGTGAGATTACTTTCATAATAATAGGACTCAGGGTCTGGGGATCCAGTAAGTGCACCTGATTGTATGTGTTCAATAACAGCTTCCAAAGTAGTAATGAGAAAGGCACTTTCATCAGCATCACCCTTACCCACACTGCTCAAGCGGAACTCCTTCATGTATGTTAGTTGACTGTACCAGTTTGGGAGCCCAGACTTGATCACAAGGAACACAAAAACTGGTAACAGGTCATCAGCAGTTAGTAGAACTATATTGTTGCTGTCATCCTTCTTGTTGATGGCATTTAAAGCCTGCTTCACACATAAAACCTTTTCTAACACTGTGTTGTAAGTGTCTATCTTAGAAAGAATTTGTTTAGCTTTAGGCACTGCATGGTATAATTCCTTCTTGATGTCCAGATCTCTAAGTTGAATGTCACACATGTTCCTTATCTTTTTATTGAGGTGTGCGTCTTCGTACGCACAGCAAGTACAGATTGGCTTAAACAAGGCATCAAATAGTAAATGTTGCATGTAACACTCTACAGCTAACTTGATGTTTTCTAACACTTGTTTACAAGACTTTGATTTGTCTCTAAGTCTTCTGTTCTGTAAGGCAATTTGAAGGCATTGTGTGTACAGTTCACTCACTGTGTCTCTTAGAGGTCCCACGGCAACAGGAAGTGTGGGATGAGTCTTCAAGAATGACTGCACACTATGTTCTATTTGATCCAACACTTGACGTCCAGCTGCTTGAGTCCAGAGCAAGTCAATGCAGTCATTAATCGATGTGAGATATTCCTTAGATATTGTGTTATCACTGAAATTGACAGTGGGTTCAAGAGGGGTTTCTAGGCACCACACTTTGTATTTGATGAAGTCTTCTGTGTAGAATGTTTCTTCAAACAGAATATGGCTTTGCAGAGGCAGTCCTTTGGTGACTTCCAGTGTGATCACTTTATTGGTGACCGACACTTGTTTCTCGGTAAGCGTGCTGTAGTGCGTCTCCGGTAACTCTTCACTTGGCACAAGTAAATGAGCACAAAAGTCCTCGACGGTGAATACGCGAGTACTTAAACTCCCGATCCGCGGCACACATATTACCCAAGATTGTGTGATACAATGTTGGAACAAATTTGCGTATTCAGTCTTTAACTCAACGAAGAATGGGTTATCGGAGATGATCTCGTCATAGGTACCATCCATTGTGGCGTTTTAGATAGAAAACTACTATATACTTGATGAATAAACGAGCACATTAGAAGTTGTTCTAGTATGGCTTCTCGGTTTGGCCGTGTCGGACCGAATCACCGATTTATAATTAAGTTAAAGGCACAAAAACTTGCTATTCGCGACCTTGCGTCGCTAACATGCTAACATTACTGACTGACAAACAAATTGATAATACTAGCGATGCGCGATGGCGAGAGGTTTTATTCGATTGTTTCGATTGTTCGAACATCTCGATGGTTCTCGATTGTTTCGACTTGAGCTCGAGTCCGACTCGGTCTGTTATTGCGACTGGCACATGGCGCGTTTATTCGAGTTGTTCCTTGATGGTTTAGAGTTTCGCGAGTTCTTGACTTGCGTTGTGATTGCGAATTCATACTACCTAATTCTTTCAACAAGAGCAATCGAAAATTATCAGTACCGCGACGGGAATAAAATGTACCAAAGTAGATTAACTTACGTACGAATACTTTGGATACCTCGAGTCTGGCACACTCTCGCCTGTAACTAACAGGCACCTCGGCTCGATGCATGCAATCGACTGACCCCGGTGATCGAAGAGTGATTGACTCGAAAACTAGCGGTCGATTCTGTTGACTCGAAACAATCGAAAAACATCTCGCTTGTTTTGTTGAACGGCGAGTCGATAGTTGACTCGATGGTTTACTTTAACGACTCGCGATTCTTTCGATTGTCAAAACATCTCGGAATCGCCCATCGCTAGACAATACTGACATGACATTACTGACAGATGATCTTTGTTGACACCTAAAAACTGGTACTGTCAGTGACATAATAAACATTACCACAGATAAATAATTCCTATATGAACACGAGTTGTTCATGTATTTTCAAAGCCAATTATTTATCCTGCTTCGCCACCAGCTCATCACCAGCTATGTACGATATGATATGATTGCACACTATTCTAATTAATCGATGATTAATTTGTGGTATGAATGTTGTTGAAAGAGACATTTTAATAAACTTACGTAGATAATAATGCTTAAATTATAAAAAAAAGAAACCAAATATTTTTATCAAAATAATTTACTTAAAATTCCTCTAAAAATATTCTTAAAAAAATTACAACAGTTCAATAGTATGACCATAGCCAAACGTTTCTACCCCCTGCCTCGACCACCGAAGCCACCGAAACCTCCTCGGCCTCCGCCGAAACCCCTGCCACCGAACCCTCGCCCACCGAAGCCTCTACCGCCGAAGCCGCGGCCTCCAAAACCTCGGCCTCCAAAGCCTCGGCCTCCAAAGCCACGGCCGTAGCCAAATCCACCAAAGCCGCCTCCGCCAATTATTATAGGCACTGGGAAAGCCACTGAAATAATAATGATAAAATTAACATAACATTAGGTACGCCTGTTATCATTCTGCAGAGGGGTACACTACCTAAAGTACGGCAACATTTCGCCATTAGGTATTACCTAATACGAGGCGAGCCTATTGCCATCAACCGGGCTTGAATACGAGGCTGCTAATGAGAAATTCTGGAAAATTCCATTAACAATGGTGTCGATTCTGTTGTGCACAAACTAAACTTAATTTAGGCTATTGTTATCTTTAACTAAAAGGCAGTGCGAGAAAAGGACAGCTATAGCTATGAACTAAGTTAGAGATGTCAAACTAGTTTATGCCTTACGCTTTACCGTGTTTTTAGTCATTTTTTTTTTTCATTTTTAAGGAAATATTAGTTAATTAAATTTGGCAGCTCTAAATTACGTCCGTCTCTTTTTCGTTTTATTAGAGAGAAAAATATAGAAATAGTCTAAATTAAGTTTAGTTTGTGCACAACAGAATCGACACCACTGCCCGACCTGGGAATCACCCAGATCCTCGTGTTCAGCAGTAGCGCTTTCCACCACTAGACCTGTTGGTCTAGTGGCCTCAGATACTAACATACTATTGGCACTGTTGCTAAAATAGAGTTATCATGACTCATTAAAGATTATTACGTATTATATAAGTATAGAAACTTAAAAAAAATATTAGCCTCGATAATATTTAAATTATAAGATTATCAAGAGAGCAGCGGCGCTGGCCCAGTGGTGGCGGCCCCGACTTACGAACAGTAAGTCGTGGGTTCGAACCAAGACAGGCGCATTACTTTGTGTAATTTATTTCATCACCACTGCTCTCAAAACGGTGAAGAAAAACATCGTGAGGAATCCGGCATGTCCTAGAACCAAATAATTCGAAGACATGTGACTTCTCCCAATCCGCACTGGGCCCGCGTAGTGGATTATAGCCCATTCCCTCTCATAAAGAGGAGGCCTGTGTCCCAGCAGTAGGAACATTAATAGGCTGATGATGATGATGGTGATAAGATTATCATTTTATTGATATTTATATTTTTCTACCTATTACCTAATTGGAATCTCTTAGTACCTACATAATCGAAATGTTGAGTTACTTGCCTGGCCTGCGGTAGTATGGATAGTAGTACGGGTCATAATAGAATTGTCGTTTCACTCTCGATGAAGTTTCCTTTGTGGCGTCTCCATTGCTGCTGACATCTCCAATTTCATTTTCGTTTAGTATTAGATTCGCTAATGGATTCGATTTTTCGTCCAACTGTTGTGTTGTTTGTCCCTCTTTTGTGGAACGAATTTCTTGTATTCCTATCAGAAATATGACGAGAATAGTGAATCCAAAATTCTGAAAGCAAATATAATAAACGGGTGATGAGCGATGGTTCCATTATCCCGATGCGGCTGTGATAATTAATCTTAATTTCATGTGTTGATAGATTATTGCATAACATTGCTTATACGTTTATTTGATTTGGATTTTATTAATTGATGACGTTTTAATAGAGTTAAATTTAGCGTGTTTAATAAAGCTTTTTTATTTATGATTATAACGTTAGACACAGTCATTTGATTCGTATTTTACACATCAATTAATTAATACACTATACATTACGTTTTGATTGACCATCAAGTTTTGAACAAATGTTTTAAAAAAAAACTTAAAAAGTAAGTTTCTAAAATACTTACATTGATATCCATGATGTGTCTTTCCTAAACGACTGATAGAAAATGTATGGGCGTCCATATAATATAGGTACCTCGAGCAAGTCGAGAAACATGCTAATTGATGGCTTCTTGACTCATCTAGTCTGCAGTTTAATAATAGATATGTCTTTGTAATTCCCCACATTGATATTCCTAAGCAGTTTCCTGTAAAAGGTACTAAGTGCTCTAATTTGTGGTAGGTCTAAGTCGTCATAGTGCACAGACGAATTCACGGATGATTTAGGTACCGAACTACCTATCTATATTTTCATTTTTTTTGCCATGCTCTTTGGGACATAATTATCTATGTACCTACTCTACGCTCGCGTATTGACCCTCACTTCCGGCAACAGATCCAAGTGTATGTCTAAAAACTACCTTCTTTTCATCTCGAAAAACATTTCAATTCAAAATAGTATCTACAGTTTAAAGTACTGTTTCTGCCAGCGTCGCTCGCGTGAAGTTTGATAATTGTCTCATGGGATCTTACTACTGGGATAAAAAGATCCTATTTGTTAATCCAGATTATAAATTATCTATGTTCAAAATTTCATCCAAATTCGTTCAGTAGTTTTTGCGTGAAAGAGTTACAAACATCCATATTATTATATACATAGGTACTCACAAACTGTCGCATTTATAATATTAGGTAGGAAATACAAATCTTAAAGTATACGCGATGGTGTTTTTTGTAGCTAAAACTATCTAGGTACAATGTTTATATATGATGCTAATTATTGCACTTACGTCAAACTTTTTTTTAACAGATCGGTCGTTGGAACAGTGTCTTGACCTTTACATACTTAAGGACAGGCACCTAACCTTATAATATTTTTCTAGTTTCATCCAGTTTGTAATTAAGATCTATAAAATCTAACAATGTTGCACTTGCAATCTTCCTATGAAATGAAAATGAATATTACTAAAGGCATCTGCACAGGAGAGCTACAGAAAGCCGTGTGAAAATATGGATCAAATCAGGACCAAACAAGGATATAAGAGAAAAAACTCTCGTTTCACGAACATTTTGCGCTCATACTAATTTATTTATTTATGTAGGTACTCACAAAAAACTTACACAAGAAATAGCAAACAGATATACCTAATAGAGAGCACAAAGGTACGGCTTATTTCATTTAGAAATCTCTACCAGCGGACCTGCGACAGGATAGATAGACAAGAAACGTAGACACTCTGACACTGTGTATAAAAAGCAAACATAAATAAATCAGTAGGTATAGAATAAACATAAGGTGATAAGGTGGGTGGACCATGGAAGGCCACGCTCCTTTGAGGGCCAACTATTAAAATGTTATAGTTATTGACATGGAAGGACATATTATTTTTCCTTCTACTACCTTATACACACTAAGATCCATCAAACTTAAGGCAACAGACCGCAGAGTCGCTCGCGCCGCTATTTTGGCAGTGAGATCCCACGCTTCGTTTGCCTACGTTACAATTGTTATTCGTGCGCACAGCAAAACGTAAGATTTAGTTATATTTTATAACCTATTATTTGCTCATATTTTTTAATGTGAATTGTCAAAGGATTTTATTATGGTACTAAAGAAACAAAAAGTTAAGTTTAAATATTGAAAAATATTGGTAATGTTCCTAGGAAAGCCGGTGGTTCCTTATAAGGCCAATCAAAAATTTGACGGTTGGCTTTGCTAGGGTACGGGCCTTACAAGGAACATATACAAATCGTGAACATATTATATTAACACTTACCGTTATAGTTAAAACAATATTTTATAAGTATTTCTATTTATAAGGGTTATTCAACTGCTTCTTCTTAGGCAAACATATTGGCCTTACAAAGAACGGACCCATGAGAAGGCCATTTTGAGTAAAAAAAAAAGGTTTTAATTTCATTATAAAACGTAATGGCAAGTTATTTGATATCAATGTAACACTCATTACTACTATTTTTAAAATATTACCATTAATATATTCTTAGTTATACGATGGTGTTCAAGTAATATTCGTTGAGTTTTATAAAGATGATAAAAATTTTATAAGTATTTAATGTTTCGCATAAATGAAAGAGCATATTATGTAGTTTTAGGAAAAGCCAATATATTAATTGTTACAACTCTATTTTAAGTTGAACGCCTAATTTGTAATATTGGCCTTGTTTGGAGCCCTGTTTCTTGCAAGACCATTTGGAAGAGCTTAACAATACTTAAGTTTAATAAATAGTGATTCAAGCTAGGATAAAAAAAGTGATTTATATGGTACACAATAAAACAAAGTATTACTTAATCATTTGTTTCCTTCATTTATCCAGTAAAATATTTTTTAATTCAGTATTGTAAGCCTTCCATGGTCCACCCACCTAACTTACTTTTAACTTTTTTCGTTCGGTTCGGGCGAATACTAGCAAGATACCTATAGATCTTTGGAGGATTTGTCTTGTGTTATTGTATTAATCTGGGAGATATTCACGGGACTTTACTTAAGAAAATAAATAATTCCATAGATGGTTTTACCATATGTAGGTAGGTATGTGTATCGTTATGACATGTATGTGGAATTATTTGCAGTAACAAGTGGTATAATAGACTAGTATCATAATATTTGCTCAAACCATTGTGATGTAGCGTTCGCGTTAACGAAAACCTATTCATAGTGTAGTATTGAAACTAGCGTGATTGTTCAAATTTTAACAAAATATTGTGGAGAGAAGTGGGAATAAGTAAATACGAGTAACTGAGGCAAAAAACCCAACGTGGACATCAGGACTCTGATGTCCATCTTTGGTTTTTTTCCGCTACTTAATTATTTACCTTCCGAAATAAATAGTGGACGAAAGAAGATTGTGGAAGGAAACAGTCTAAAAAGTACGTTTAAATATCAAGTTACAGACGAGATTCATTAGAAAGTCCGTGTATACGCGAACACAGGCGACGCGATGCGACGAACCACAACAATATCAATCGGATTCTGTAAAAAAGTCCCGGTTCATTGTCAGACATTGCGTTGTTATTTTAATATGACGAGGTGATGTGTGTGCCGTGCTCCCGTATAAATATTTCATCGCATACAGACCAGAATATGAAGTGGTTAATTTAAATTCTGGCTCGTCTGCGCGGTGCGGTCGAACACTCCCCGGTTATGCCACTTTTTATTTTTCACTTTTCCACCTCCCCCATCCTCCCATACTTCCTTTCTGAATGCAAGTGGACCGTCGCTTTTATTACTGAAGTTTGTGCGAAACACGAACGATTTTTCGGAGCAATCCATTGGAGCTCGTAAAAATGCAGAGCGCGAGTACCTTTCTTTAACAGTAAGTAACTTCGTGAAATAGAGGAAAATTGGCAATGATTTACGGCGAAAAAGAACAAGCCGCCGTCATATTCATTGAAAATTGTTCGGATAGGACGCAATTTTGCATTTTCAATTGGTTATATGATGTTGATAATGTTTAATGCTTGGCATACCACCAATATTTGCCTGAATAGTTTCGGTAAGGGTAATTAAAGCTGCACAGGCTTCTATAGTATTCAAGACACGGTTCACCATACTAAATTCTCG
Organism: Xestia sexstrigata; assembly: GCA_941918905.2. Lineage (NCBI taxonomy): Eukaryota > Metazoa > Arthropoda > Insecta > Lepidoptera > Noctuidae > Xestia > Xestia sexstrigata. The sequence continues at coordinate 8,357,884 of OW799203.2, forward strand.
TTCAATACATTTGCTTCGCCAACAATTGGACTAACCGCTGGAGCAGAACTTTAAAAAAAACCTTTCTATAAGTACCTACTTGAGCCTTTTGTTATATAAATTGGCTATTGATGTAATAAATTACCTACACACCTATTTTGTGTATATTTGATTTTAAACATAAGACATAGTTACTTTTCTCTATACGGCTTCAAATTTTCCTCCACTTGCTTTAAAACCGTGTCAAAGGTTTATGTATCTCCAGCATTTTTTAATCAAGAGAAAAACTGCAAGTTAGTTCAAAACAAGTCTAAAAAACGCTCACTCAGTATCAGAGGAGGTAATAATATACCTGCCTCTTTATCTAAAACCAGACTTGAAAATGTATAGCTATGAACTTGCAAAGGTTGCCGCGAACTGTAGTAAAAAGAGCCCGCCCTCCCTTTTATGTTCCCAGGAGGGTTTCGGTGAGTGCCGGGTGAAAATATTCAAGAATTCTGGTGGTTTTTTGAAGTAGTATTACCCAAATAAGTAGGCATTGTATTAAAGAAATTGTATGGAATGGAACGGAACGAGGGCAATCTTTTTCAAGTCCACGTAATGTTTTTCGCATTGAGTTCGGTTAGTTCTGAGGCACTTAGCGTGATTATGCGGTTGAGTGAATGAGCCTTATTGTTGAATTTACGTAATCTCTTTAAGGTTTTTATCAGGAGCTTGTTTTTATTTTTGCTACTAACTAGTCTATTAGTTGGAGACTATTACAGACTATCACAATATCGGCATCGACATGTGTCTCAGCGCATTGCATAAATAAACTTTTGGGTCTTGTTTTTTATTAGTAGGGATGATTTGGGCATGCTTTGGATATTTCATATCCTACCAAACTGTCGCCATGTCGGATCAATCAAGAGCTTTATATGCATACATAGAATCTTGATTCTAAACCAGGTACATAAGTTTTTAGCTCTGTTTTCGCAAATAGTTCCCGCGCACTTGCCAATTTCACGTAATATTTCAGGCACGAGCGAATACAATTGTTTCAATTTGTATCTACGTTCTGAATACATTATTATCGTAGGTTTTACTCATATACGTAGATGTAGATAGAGGGTGTTGTTGGCTTAGCATTGACACCTGTGTTTAGTAGTATGAGTTTAGCTGTGTTAGTGTTATTTAAGTAGGTGATTGTTAGGACAGGGTAAATCTTATTAAGTTGTTGCAGGTAAGGTTGGTCCTATGTTGTGGTTTCTACTAATATATCAGCAGTTGCGTTTTGCGAATTCTACCTAGTTGTATGAGGCTGTAGTGAATACTAGATATCACTAAAAGGTTGTATATCGCCTTTTTCGCAGTTTTGCTTTTTGAAAAGCAGTATTCTTTAACCTCTGACCCACCAAGATACAAGAAAGGACACACACACCTGAAACTTTTTGACGCCACAACATTTTCGTATCTAAAAAGAAATCTAAAACAACATCGCATTTTGTTTACATTCTCGCGTTAATCTGACGCACTGAGTGTCAAGCCGTAAAACTACTGTTCTACGGCTTGACACTCAGTGCGTAGGAACGACCCCTGGCGGCAACAATACGCGTTGCTCCCAAGTGTCACTTGTCGGTAGCTGAATAGAGGCCATTAGGCCCGCCTCAGCCGAGCAGGGCGTTTCCGCAGTGCCAGGGTACCAAGGGAAATACTCCGGAAAACACCGTCTTCAAATATGTATGGCAGGTATTTAGGTTAGTGTTTATGAGGTGGGCGGTTAAGTGATGGAGAAGAGGTTTTGGCTTGAAAAAGGTCTTTCGGATTTTGTAAGGATCTGTCCTACAGAGACAATTTCAATGAATACGTAGCAGCGATTGATTTAATATACCTAATCTCTCCTGATAGAGTCGACGTTATGTGATTAGAAACTTTCAAGGAAATCTTATCTCCCCGTAAACTACGTCTCAGACACTACTAAGTGATGTGACATCTAACTTAGTTACACAAAACTTATAAAAGAATAAATGCCAGTTTTTACCAAAAATATCGCCGAGGCACAGACCCCATTCCCCAAGCGACATTGAGGACAACATTTTTCTCTCACACCCAGATGAACACGAAAGTTAATTGCAAGCGAGTACGAAACATTCTTTTTTCAAACACAAACATAATCGTGGGAATCACAGCGCTGCACAACTCTGCACAGCGCTGTAGAGCGCTGCAGCGTTGCAATAGACTCTTCAGAAAATGGCCGTCGCCGTTACTGCCTTTGTCACAAAGCGCGCTGAAAACTGACGCCTGAAGAATTGCTTGCCAGTTCACCGCAAACGAACTGCTTTGTCCCCTGTTGAATTCTTACAACCTATTCAATGGCTTTAAATATTTATTGTGCATTACTGGTACGTAAATATTGAATTAGGTACCTTGTCTACCGAGAAGCTTTGAGTGAAGAGAATTTATTTACCTAGAGTTTGAATGGACTAAAACGCGTCTGAAGAAAATTTTCTTTAGGCCATTCAACATTTACTTTGGTATTTACCAAATATCTACTTGTATCAAATTGAGCTTCGAATAAGTAATCTATTTAATGGGTGTAAAAAGGACCTTAACGAAGCCGAATGGCTTCTTGTTGTCCCCGTCACTGCACCTGGGCTGGGAACCTTCTAGATACAGAGATATTGGAGGTCAAAGTTCCAACATGTACACGTTTAAAAAAGTACAAGTTTTTAATTATATTTATAAATAATTTAAACTTTATTTACAGACTACAGTCCAAAGTTTTGTTAGTATTTTAGCTTAAGTAATTAGGTAGGTTAGTATTGTTAGTGTTTACAAAATTAATTATTTATTTAGGCCTATGACTGTCCCCACCCGTGTCTCTGGAAGGGGCAGTTCGGCCTAGCAGCAATCATCTTCAAAATGCTCTTGTCACTACCATGCAGGTGCTGTACTAAGGAAGCCGCTTTCTTTCGCATGATAGCGTGGAAGCCATCTGTGTTAGCTTCCGCGAACATACCCGACGCTCTACAGCCATGGCAGTCCCAATAGCATCCTGAGGGCGCTATTATAATTTCACTTGATCTTGGATGAAAAGAACCATGTGTTGGATGAAGTAGTATGTTCTTCTTCATGTTCGGGGATGAAAAGAAAACCTAACAAACACAAGACTGAAGACAGAGACTTTCACATTTATAATGTTAATACATGAAATTTAGCTAGTTTTCCAAAAAGTATTTCTATCTAACATTCTCACTATAAATATTGGACCCTAATCACCTTCCCAACCAATAGCTTTAAAAATAAAATCATTAATATTTCAAAGACTTCACGATAAAAGTTTAAAAGTAAACCGTGGCATGTACAGTATTCCAGCCACATCGGATGCATTGGAGCAGCGATTGGCCCTAAAAGCGTATTCGTGTCCGTGGAGTTTCTCGTTAAAGTTTTTCAGCGTAACACTGGCACAGAGAGGCGACACAAAGGTTTACTGTGTTTCGGTGAGGCGGGCTTTAAGTCTCTTGATAGTCATCAAGGCTACTTAGGTTGTAAGTAAGTAGTAGTACATTTTCGAGTCATGATAGTATTGACAGATTTTTTAGGTAAAAGGTTTTAGTAGAAAGATATTATATATATCTCACAAATTGTGCATCTCCAGGAGTCATCATTCTCCTGTCTCTATCCCAATTTATTTGTGGTCGGCGCAGCATGTCTTCTTTTTCCATACTTCTCTTTTGTCATCTCAGCAGTCACCTCCTTTCTAGCCATGTCATCCTTCACACAGTCCACCCATCGTTTTTTTGGTCATCCCCAGGAGTAGCCGGTGTAAAAGTCAAAGTTTTTGTAGTTATAACATTGATGCACATTTCTCTTTCTCGGCTTTAGTAGAGCAAACATTTGTTGGTAACCCGGGTTGTGGAGGTAAGATAGGCAGTCGCTCCATGTATAATACTATTAATACTGATATTCCTATTCGGCGGCATCCGATTAGACTAGAAGCCCTAGATGTGCCTAGTTTTGTTAACCTAATATAAAAATTAGGTTAACAAAACTAGGCACATCTTTTAATTAATAAAAAAAAAAACTACTTGATCTACTCGATTAACTTTTAAAATTCTAGTTTGAAATGCATTGAACTGGATAAAAAATCCTATTTTAACTTAAAACGCACTACTAAATAATATTTCCAACAAATTCTGCTAAATGATAAGCACCTGTTATCAGTCAGTTCTTATCTCTAATGGCCAGATCAACAAAGTTTATTGTACCGACTGCAATTATTACCCTTATCATTGGACCTAACTAGGTAAGTATGAAGGATTAGCCGTAGTTTATGATTTACTAAACATTGTTATAATTATCTTAGTCTAAATGTAATTCATGAGCGAGTTAGGTTGAAAGAAAAACAAAGAAAGAAAATACATTTATTTGGCACTAAGAAATACCTGATGAAAAAACCCAATAACATTTTGCACGACCGGGGAATCGAACCCAATGATCAGTAGTCGCGATTGCGACCACAAGTCCAACAATCATCTAGTCCAAACATTTGTAAAATTATAATATTTGTGAAAATTATTGAAAAACAAGATGGCGACGTTGATAGGTAGATAGGTACCAATTTTTAGCAACGCGCCAATAGTTACTTGTACAGCTATACAGATTTATAGTTATTTTGCGTAAATCCCACAAGGAACATGAAGGAAGTTAGTTTGCTGTTGGAAACCACACAATACATATCATAAACTTATTAACAAGTAGCTGTAATAAACCAACCATTACGTAATTAAGTAGAGAGTTAATTATTAATCAGTTGATTGGGGGCGTTATCAAATATCGGTACACGATCCAGGTCAGCCTATTGTGGGTTGCGGCCGTCGATCAAATCACTGTGATTGTTCGCTCAGCGCGGCGCACTCAAATCAATGCCTTCGGATTACTCAAATGAATTACCTTCGTAATTAATGTTCCATTAAGATTATCTCGTTCTATTCATAGATGAGGCTTACATAACAAAAAGCTACAGGGTCCTTTACTTATCCTTTCGTAGGGTATAGTATCTTTTCGACTGAATTTCGGTCACGATCTTTACGAAGATTAGACAGTTACGCAACCTGCGTTTGCGAGTATAGTGTACAAGTGTGTGTGGCAAACACAGGTGCTGTCTCTGTTCCTTTACTCTCATAGTCCGATGGGGCGGCAATCCGACACGACCGGGGTGACGTGCAGAACCAATTGTTATACGTATTTGAAATATATTATACCCCACAGACCCCACTCGTCCTGGGAATCGAACCCGACTCCATGCTTGTCACCACGAGACCAAAGCAAAGGGGCAGTTAATAGTTACGTGGGGTACAGAGACGGTAGACTCCGAACATTTAACGTATTAACAAGAGGTTGGAAAATTCAAAACATTGCTGCAGGTAATATTAGTGACCTTTATTGGGTTTGTTCCATCAGGAATTTCTTACTAGCAGTCACGGAGTCTGGATTTGTGCCTGGTTGTTGCCATTAGGCTTGCACATGGGACTTAAACAGAACTAGCGAAACGTGGGTTTATTACAGAGTTAGAGCAGAGGCGTACCTAAGTACGCCTCTGCAAAAAAAAAATAAGAGAGACTACAGACTTTCTACTGAAAGAAAATGCCAAACAATACAAAGAGTATAGTTGGTAGGTGAGTAGGTGTTTCAATTATTACACCTGACACTGATACTAAAAGCATTCTCCACTCTTTTTCAATATCTGAAATTCAATGCATTTGAGAACCAAAAAGGATCCGAAAGGAGTTTCCGATTCATTGCCATTCAGCGAGAAAATATAACTACGATATTGTTTCACGCGCATCGGTATCCATCCTTCAATGGTATGATACATTACTAAAAACTGCAGTACTGTTTTTATACATTACAGTACAGTGATGGATAATGGCGAATGACCCAAAACCCAGGAATTTTGAGAATAATACCGATGTACGATGTAGACGATATTAGGAAAGTTCCGTTTTTCTTTTTAAGGTAAAGTTTGAAATGGATGAACATATTGTCATAATGAAGAACCACTTATAGATGGCGAGTACCTGCCTCGGCCTTATATATTGCTAATGTTTGATACTCGTAGTTTTCTACCTTCCTTTAGTTAAACAATTAAATGAGTTTACTTGATGGTCCTTTAACATCTTTTCAACAGAGGAAAAACATAGGCCCTTATCAGAATATCATAGGACAGATCATGCGAGAGAAATTGAATAGGAAACAAGGAAACACAGATTTATTACTACATTGGAAGACAGCAACTTGCCATAGGCTTCACATATCATCCAATAGCACACCACACAGGATACATGGATAATTCAGAGCCAGTGGAGGGTGGCGTGACCATAGATAACGTGCCGGAAGTAGAGGAAGGTGTCGCTCGCGAGCCGGAACTGGCGCGATCCGTTGCGTTATCGCCACCACGTCCGGGATGAGCTGGCAACATTACTGTAAAATATTTATATACGTTTATAGTTTATCTGCAGGATGAGAGGGATGAAAGAAAAATATAGTGGGTTTAACCCTTTCAGTTCGGTCCATATGAATCAAGCGTTCGTCCGGTTTCGCCCGGATTTGTCCTAGTTTTGTCCAGGGAACGTCCGGTAGTTTTTTAAAAAGAGATCGAGCTCGTATTTGTAGACCCACTTGGAAAGCTACACAGCGCTGTTTGAGTTAGGTTAGTTTGTAAGTACTTGAGCGTGGAAAAAAAGAGCTGGGGTTTCAATTTATTTAAAGATGGTCTAACTCCCTAATTTTATGATTTAGAAAAAGGGTAAACTTATCACTGGTCGTTTCAGCCAAAGTATCGTATTGGTTTATCGTTTTTTGCCTTTCCACACTCTTTACACGCGAATTTAAAAGCAAAAGCAGAAAACAAAAATCTCCACCTGGCAACACTAAACGTCATTGTCAATATGTATGCGACTGAAAGACTTTTTATCTATGGTCATGAATAAATAAAAAAAAAAAAAATTGTCATTATTTCAGAGCCCCCAAAGAGGGAAAATTAATTTAATAACGGAAAATTAAATTAATTGAGGGAGGGCGGGATGTTCTATCTCGGACTAAGTACGAATATAATGATAGGATTAAACGAACTTACCTGAAGTGAAGTTCTATCCTAATTATATGAAGTACGATTATTGTATGATTATATCCCCGGTCAAGATGAAACGTAATAATGAGCAGTCTTATAATCACACTAAAGCACCAGGAAACTCCTTACCTTCCTCGTTTCTATAGATGATGACGGAAATTAGTCATTAACAAATACAAAAAAAATACACTAAAATGAATCAATGATGTTTTGCCAATTATTCAGATTTACAGTACAATAATGTCACATTCTGTGTTTTATATCAATTATCACATTGCAGTTTAAAGTAGGTATTATACAGGGTGTAAAAGACCTCATCACGAAGCCGTCAACCAAGCATTCTGTACATCAAACTAAGTAACTTTGAAACAACTTTTTTTTTTGGGGTGAAAAATCACGTTTTGTTGTCGAACTCAATGTAACGCACTCAAAACATTGTAGGTACTGATGGATGGATTGAATAGTACGGGGGTCGTGGAGATGTTTAAAGTAAAAATCTTACATTAAAAACTTGTATTCAAAAAAAAACTTGTCAAAAAGTTGGAACTTTGACCCCAATATCTCCGTAACTAAAAGGTTCCCAGGTATGGTGTAGAACAAAAAAAATATCGCAATGACGAGGAGAACAAGTGCCTTTCGGCTTCGTTAAGAGGTCTTTTACACCCGTTAGATATATATACTTACTTTGTATTTTAACTCACTAGTATATTTTTACACATTTAAAATGTTCGTTAAAAAAAATAAAACCCAGAGAAGTTTCCAGACCATTTTTAATTAATTCAACATGCATAGTAGGTAATTAGTATGTTAATATTCGCAGTGAATTTCGGAGGTAACAATTATATCGGCGAATGATGCTGCACGGAGTGCAAGCATGCGTGCCGGCAAATTGGTGGGTCAGACGCGCTCGCGAGCCTCTGAGCCACGAAGGTTTATTATAGAGAAGGTAAAGAGAATGTTCTGATTGTGGCCACCGTGTACCAGGGTGGTTTTGGTGAGGAAAAAATTCTGCTCAAAAAAGTCTTCACGGTCTTATCCCCAAAGACCTGCCGTCTTTTGAATGGTTCCCCTGAAAACAAAAATTAGGTTAGGTTATAGCGAATGGAGACCTGACTGAATTTGTGTAGCTGAGGATTTTTTAATGTGAAAGATAAAAAACAAATGAAACATTCGTGGCGAGCGTGGCGATCGAACCCGGCCCGAACAATCCCGAACATTACTGACCTGTTGAAGCAGCATAATATCTACATATTAACCATGATTTACAAGCCAGCCAGCTGGTCTCGGGGCACAGAGCGCTGGGTTACAATCTCGTGACTTCAAGTTCGATTCCAGCATAAGGATTTTCTTTTTGTGAATCAAGTAATTATGTTTTTATTTTATTTTATGTGTTTGTTTTTTTGTAGTGACTTTTTTCTAGCATATTACTTGTACAAAATAATTTCGATGTTTCACATCTGCCAAGCGTCCCGCGACGGCTCACTTTTTTTTCTTGTAGGTTTGTCTTCTGTTGGGAAGGCATCCACAACAGTTAGTGGGGCCAGTTAGTGGGGTCACGCGTCTGACTATCCAAGATGTGCCATATAATCATTTCTCCCGTTTTGATTATTGCAAAATTTTGGTACTTAGTTTCTTCAGGTTCGTAGGAAACGGTGACTGTTCCGTTAATGACTAGATCTAAATCGGTATTTTACACAGTAACGCGTCATTTTTGACTTCACAAAACTAAATATTTATACATACATGAATATTATGTTGCAAGTTTCGTAGCTCACAGTTTCATGTCACGCCTGCCTCGCTCGCTGCATTTTCGCACCAGAATTATTGAGGTTCATTAAAATTTACCTCTTTGCTTAATATTCAGCTCAGTTTCAGATTTATATTTCATTTCTAAATATAGGATTATTCAGTTCATAGAACCTTATAGAAGCTATATTAACGTTAGAATTGGTGCATTAATTGCATTTAATGCAGTATATTTGAAATAGATTTAGTTGAAGGCACTAAACATTTAGTTTCTCTAGCGATGTTCAACGATTGTTATACAAACGGCAGTTTGTACTTTGTTTAGTACGTTCATTTCGAATTTCTACGATCGAAAAAGTGTGCTTTTCATGAAAATGCAAAAACCGTTCCGAGGAACGGAAGGTAAAATTTATGGAAAAAATAAGGCTAGAAAACAACTCTGAATGAATGCACTTGATGCAGCTAGAATTTGCTGCAGTTTGGATTTCGACACTTTATGTCTTAAGTATATCGAAACCGCTAGAAGTAGTCGATGGATTTATTTTAAAACGTTTTGTTTCTTTCATTTTTTTTTTCTATGAATTTCAACAACAACTAGTGTCGAAAATATTCATAAATTAAAAAATAAAACCATTTCCTGAGTAATTTGTCTACTGTTACAATTTTAAACAGTGTCAAAAAATCTCTCATATCCGATCCGATGCGATCGCAATATTTGGTTTTGCGTAAATATTTAAAATTTGGGCAGCTGAGCGCATATAGAGAGAGCAGATATATTTTAAAATAAACGATAGCAATTTTCAGTGAAAAATTTAAGCAGTGCAGCTTACAATGGGCGCGGATCGCAGTGGCATGGTAGTAACAAGTGATAGTCGAGTGACCGGAAGTGCTCGTGCGGATAACGCTCCGGAACGTGTCCGATTCCGGCCGAAGCGCTGCATCGCACGCTTCCGGTTCCGGCGCAGCGCCACTGCCAGCCAGTTTGTTTAATAACCTCCAATAATGAACAATTATTACGTTTCCCGAACGCTGCAACAAATAGACTACATGAGGCCATTTTAGAGTAGCGTATAAGCAGTAAGTAACCTTTACACAATAAGTATGCTTTATTTTTGTCTTCTTTCTTACATTTTAGTTTTCTTTGTTTTTATTGCGTGTACAGCAATAATACCTACAGCACAGTAGTCCTCCTAAAAGGAAGATGTTAGATCTGTCCTTATTTCTACAGTAGTATACGATACTCTAGCTAACTATTACCTGTTTGGATTTTTAGGTTGATCAAATTCTTGTTGATTAGGATGAGGTAGACCATTGAAATCCTGAAAAGATCTTTCTTTATCGTGTGTTTAAGTGCCTTACCTAGTGTCAGTTTTTATGCCGCCCAAGACCCTCTAATTTAGCTTTCCATGCCGTCAAGAAATATTCTCAGGCTTGCTGGTTTTCTCACGATGTTTTCCTTCACCGAAGCAAGTGATAATTTTACAATAAGCACATCATTCCGAAAAATCAGAGGGGCGTGTCTTGGTTCGAACTCGAGACCTATGACTTGGCAGTCCGACGGATGGTCACACCATGACATCACTTAGTCTCTGCTTCAAAGAAAGAAGCACTCAACATTTGCAAAAACTCGAAAAGTTCATATCCCAGCAATCCTTCAAAAAGCAAAAATAGTTTACCCTTAAATCGAGGCAACAAAAGTCGTATATAAAGTTGTTTAAATAATTGTCGTCGGGTTCCATTTTAGCTGATTGCTGGCGCAGTCTCTGTGACCTGTCTTTTGTAGTGCGCACGCTTTGTGTCGACGCCTCGCCGAGGCGCCTCGTGTGTGTGCCTCAAATTATCATAATAACTCCTTCATGTTATACCTAGGCATGTTCGCTAATCTGAGAGTTAAAACTATGGAGGCTTAGTGCTTAATGTTATGAGATACTTAGTCGGTAAGTTTCCGCGTAGAAAGGGGTCTCAGTTTTGGTATTATTTTCGCTTACCGAAATTTATAGTCCGATATGCTTAGGTACTCACAAAATTCAGTCATAAAGATGGATCGTCCCGTCAAACTCACTCAACTCATACATATTCATCAATTCAGTCATTTTTTGTGCTCAAAACTTGTAACCAAAATATTTTTATAAAATACGGGACTACGGCTTATACCGTGTCAACCTCATTATTGTTCATACACCGTGAAAACACAGCGTACCAAAATGTTAAATTGGTTCCAAAATATTTTTCCTATTTTTGCTCTTTACACTGCGCTGCGGCCGAAATGATTTGTCACAAAAATGAACGTAGCGCTCAAAGGATTTACGTTTCAGTGACAACGCAATAGTAAATAAAAAATACGGAAAATCGAATAAAACAAAAAGAACGAGAGGAAATAAATATACATCGTGAATTTTTAAAAGGCTGAAAAAGGCTTAATTTGTTTTAAAACATTCAAAAGTTGAAATTAATTACAGAAGCGGCATTACAGAATCACAGCTGCGTTAACGGTTTACATAGGTACTGATTTATAATCGGATGGACGTGTCGGAGAAACAAATTGCGGAATCGATCGGTTTCCGCGAGTGGCCATTAGTAAGACTGTTCGAGCACCCTCGTGGTCTCACGCGCCGAGCGTGCTCGTATCAAGTGCTTTGTCTCGCCCTCTCGACTACTCTCACTACATGTCACAATACTCGATTGTTAGCAGCGTATTAAATTCTGTTTAGACGCGCCCCTTGACAGCTTGTTTGGCGACAAAAGATTTCAAGTAGGAGGGACCGTGTTATAATTTTTATACGTATGTGCAGCTTCCCCTGAGTAGGGTATTAAATGATGCACCCAGTTGGAAAATTTGGTACGTGTTCCTACATTGATCAGGCACGCGATTTGCATCAGCTTTGTAAACAGTACGCAGATCAAAATTGTCCTTTTATAACTTGTTTAAATGGCTTTAATAATAATAAACTGCAAATAAGTACGAATAAGTGCTTAGTGCTTCAAGTGCTTGTTGATGGAGCAGTGAATTTTACAGCCATTCAGCATTTCCGCGATTCTTTAAAGCTCATAACTAATGCACATAAATTACTATACAAGAGTACTTAACCGTGAAAATATGCAAAATTACGTGTAACGTGCAGCGCGAGCCACATGTGGGGGGTTATTAGGAAAAGTGGAAATTGCAATAAGGGCGCTTTTAGAGCTCATACATGTTCATTCACGCGCCCGTGCCACCACGAGTGATGTACTCGCATATTGCACACTGTTTAATATTTAAATAACTCACTATTTTATTTTACTCCCACAGAGAATCATGTACGGGGGAAGCCTTTGCTAGTCTTAAAGCAAGGAGTTTGTGTTCCGTTTATTACCTTTCCTCAAGTAGTATCGAAGTAGTCCACGATGAGACCGCTTGATACAGATAAGGCACGCCGCACTACTCAGTAAGAGGGTATACACAAGGCTAAGACCGAGGGAAATGCATCCACTCCCAGTAATGGTTATTTGATTAATGCCAGAACTGTTGCAATAAAATAGAGTGATTGATAATCCGCTCGTTAATGAAGAGTCATTATTAATAACGCTGCTCATAATCTCCACTTTAACCAAATTGGAATACAATGAATTAAACATAAAGGTGTATTACAAGTTGGTCTTGAAAGAAATGACGGCAAAGTTGTATAACTACAATTAAAAAAAGTCTTCATTAACAGGCTTTCAGTGTTTTATTTAGTCATTACCGTACCTCATTTAATTATTTCCTGACATTAATAGCGGTCGTAGTTATGTTCGCATTTTGTCACCAAATGGTCACTTGGTGACAAAATGCGAACCACTCATTTCGCTCAGATAATTGTGCTCAGCGGTGCTTTTAAACGAAATGTTACACATTTATTTGTAATTTAACTGTAGTGGAATAAAACAAACATACTGACAATCGGTGGCCGGTTAATTGCCACTTGATATTACAAGAATCGTGACACAGCCACTCCAGCCAGCGTGCAGCGTTCGAATGTATTGTGTGCGCCAATGTACCACTTCACTGCAGAGCATTGTGATCGTACATACCTATCTCCGCGATATATTCGTGGTATAACAATGCAATCAGATATTGTTTTTAAACAATCGACGGTACTGTTCGTATTCGACGTAGGATCCATTGCAGCTCATCCAATTTATTTATTTATTCTAATAGGTTGAGTGCTGTCGATGATTTATTGAAAGGTTTGCTCTTAATTGGACAGATTGGCATTAAAAATGCAACTGCAATTAATTCAGCTGTATCTTAGCCCGTCACTTCCCCTTTTCTTTTCAAAGTAGCCTTCCGTGAGGTTCGTCAAAGCTAAAAACTGGAGTGAAAAATTAGTCCTTTAAGAAACAGTTCCCTTTACCGTACACCTCTGGAGAATGTGGCAAATTGCGGCGCATGTAGTACAAGGGTTGTACAAAGGGACATGAGAGCCCTCCGGCCCTCCGCGGCAGCCCTGGGTTGCCAGCGGCGAGCCCCTACCGCGATTTATGCACGCGCCGTAATCGATGTATTAATGTCTGGCAATACCGGCAATTATGGGTGACACTTTATTTATTTACTAGTGCCACCCGTGGCGTGGGACGGTCGTTTTTATTGCGTTTGCGTTTTCAGCAAAAAAATAATAATACGGAATAAAAAACATTGATTTCGTACCCTTATGATAGTCAAAGACTAACCAGTAGACGGTGATACAGCCAGTGTTCAACGAGCGATGCATTCGAATCATTCGGACGATTGAATTAAATCGTGTTTTAATCCGTTTTGAATAGTTTTTGGTGACGCAGGATAGAGTCGAAGCCACGACACCACGTGGTCAATCACCAACCCGATGGACAGTCTCCTTCAAATCTGTCTATAATATTCCTCTAGCAGAATATGCTCGCCATGCGGCCAATGGAGACCGGTTGAAAAAGATCGCAAAGGCAGCGACCGCAGTTGTGGGCGACCCCCCATGACCACGACCACTCCATCACTTGACACCAGTCAAGAGTGAAGACTAAGAAGAAGTCGTACTTTTTATGATATAGGTACTGAACACTCTCGCAATTTTGAAATTTATATTCTTGAATTTCTTTAAAGGCGGGAAACGTCAAAAAATTACACTTATTTCGTTCCGTTTACTTTTGGCTCAGGCAACCCAGTATACAGCTATACAGCCAGCGTCCAACGAGCGATGCATTCGAATCAGAGATGTTATGGATATGATATTTCAGATCTGGATACGGATATGGATATAGGAATAAAATTATATCGGTTTCAGATACGGTTACGGATATTATGTAATTATTTCGGATTATCTGTTAGTTTCGGATAGTTTCGGTTACGGATATTAGATTGAAGTAACTAGAGTTATAAAAGAGGTTATGTTATGACTAGAAATAACAAACAAACTGCGAGTTTCATGTAGCGCGCGAGCGGTGAAACAAAAACCTGTTGAAACATGTCGTTTTATTTAGACTCCGCCTTTATACGAAACTATCCGAAACTTGTGAAACGGATACGGTTACGGTTACGGATATATTTTTATTTCGGATATCCGATAACATCCCTGATTTGAATCATTCGGACGATTGAATCGACTCTTGTTTTAACCTGTTTTAAACTGCATTTTTATGGTACACCTACTCATCGTTCTGGCATCACAATCTTGACATCCAAAATCCTGAATTTCCTACCTATTGGCGAAAATGGTATAAAAATGTAATAGGCAAAGGCAACCCAGTAGACAGCCATACAGCCAGCGTCCAACGAGCGATGCATTCGAATCATTCGGACGATTGAATCGATTAATCCGGCGCGTTGTTCGCAAACAGCCTGGTTGGGCAGTCGCCATTGCGATGTAACACGCATGGCCACCTTCGATGGAGCTTTGTCGCTTCCTGCATGATTTACTGTTCGTGTTGCGGGTAGCTTACCTCTGGTCTTAATTCTCAGGCTGTTTACTATATCGATTGAATCTTGATTAAGACAGGTACCTAGATTAGTTGTGCCTTTTTATTCCGCTATTTACCATTTCAGAAAATAGCGCAATAACAATTAAGCACGAGCTAATCGAGTTTCGGGTATCGAGGGTAATAACCGACAATCACTGTATTTTTTTAGGTCGTTGTAATACGGTCGTGATGGATAGAGATGAAAATATAAATCTGCATTACTATATTATGATAAAGAACATCCTGTTATCAAAGTTTTAAGTTCTTCTTCAGGTCTTGTTTAATCTCTGTACCAAATAATGTTATAAAATGTTTAGTACCCAATTACTTATTAAACAAACACACACTTCTAGTAGGAATTTGATAGGCGTATCATATCAATACATTTTTAAAATCAATACACAACGTTACATCGTCGCATCTTTTTTCTTTTTATGAAACAAACAAATAAAAGAGTAAAGATGAAAAATGTGTGTGTGGGAAGAATAATGAAATTCCTCCAAAGCGCAACTCACTTATGGGAGATTTATTAAGAAAATTGTTAATGTCTAGGAGCTCCGGTTGTATGTTGGCAATTACTAGCACTAATTAGTTATCTTTTAACACAGTTTGTGTCTAGAAAGTGTTTTATGAGACACGTTTTATAAGTTTTTATAGCCGCGATATTATGTCACCTTTGCCCCAACAGTGGGCCATAATGGGTTAGCTACGTGTTTAAATAAATACAACACAATGAAAATAGAAACTAACGGAAATGAGTATCTACAAAAAATGATAGGTATATTAATTCCTTCGAACTTGAATTAGGTTAAACCAAACAAAACAACGATAGTAATTAAAGGATTCCGCCTACTATAACCTAACTTGACCGTGCTATGAACGACTTAAAGTATTATATATTATAACAATTTTCTTTGTATTTAAATGTATGACACTATGGCCACGGTAATATTATAATACAGTACTCCAACTTCATACAAACGGACGAAACGCGACCTATACCTACGCGCCTCGATCTCGGGGTGCGCTCGGGGCGCAGACAGTCACGGCTGTACCGCAGTGTCGAACGGACGGTGTGTTGTTTTTTTAACAATAACCACGCGATTTTTTCTCTAAAAATCAGTTAATATGACGAGTAGGAAATATTGTGCTGTTTTTGGTTGTATGAATTCGTCAATAACGCATCCAGACATAAGTTTTTTAAATTACCTGGAAACTCTGAAAGGTAAGACTATAAAATAATTTTACGTACTAGTAGGTAGGTACTTACATAATGTGTATCTTTTTAATGGATAAGTATTTCCTTTTATCTCACGAAAAAAAAGGTTTTTGGATTAATAAATAAAGCGAATAGAGTAACATGTTTTTTTAATTAAATCTACCAATCAAAAAACAACACGCATTTTTATTGAACACTTCCTATTCAATTTACAAAGTATTTCATTTATTCATATAAAAAGGATATTTACAATCACAAAACTAAATAGAAACAGAAAGTAGGCAAATATAATTAAAATGCTGGAGACGGGCAGCCCTAACGCATGTTTACGTACCGCGCGGCTGTAGGCATTTATTTTTATCATGCGGCCGAGTTACACTACTGTATTATAATATTACCGTGCTATGGCCCACTTGACCGTTCCGTCACCGACCAACACCGTCGGGTGAGATGCACGAAGCGTATCTGGTTTGTAGTAAACCGTGTCATATTTCTTTCCGTGCCTGATACGTTCACTTTTTCATTTTTCATTAAATACAACATGACACAAATCACGAGATATATAAAGCAAAAAAAATAGCTTACTATTTTTCTTTCAGCAGATTGTCATGTAAAACTACCTCTGTTTGTTTTTACTTCATGAATAATATCAAAACTCACTATTACCCAACACATACAGTAGGTACACATATAAGCTTCACATGAAAACAGAACTCCGTTTGCCAACAGCCATGAAAGTTTGATGAAATGTACGCAATATTCGTAGTTAATCACGACACTTTGCTGGTGCTACAGTCATAAGTACTGATAGTTAATTTACCAGGAATGCATGAATAGCTGAGCGTGTGATTCTGAAGCGCCTGCAGTTGGCTCAAGAGGTTCATTTGAAATTCATATAGTAGACGCCCGCCCGGGATGCTGAAATACTGGATAGGGTTCAAGATTTTAAATTTACCGGATTAAGGCTTGTGATGTGCGTGCTTCTTTTATTATACAGGGTGTGGCGTAAGTAGTGGTCCACCGTTCAGGATTCGATGAACCAGATAATTAACTATAACAATTAACAATTAAAAATTTAAACCATTTATACCCAAGGGTTCCGAAAATATTTCGTTTTTGTCTTTTATTTACGAAATTTCTACCCTTTATTACAAATTTGGTTGTAGTTTCAACAAAAGTCATTAATCTTTCATTTTGATTTCTGTTAATTACTGCTGAATACTAGAGCTACCACGATAAATTATGATTTTTTATGTAAATTCAGCTCTTTTGAAGAAAAAGTTGGTTCTTCTCTAATTTTAACCCAAATTTTTAACACACCATCAAGTTCAAGAGCGATTTTTGTAAAAAAAACCTACCACATTGTCAGTGCCCATGTATTTAATAATATGCCTACTAAATGCCGATTTCAAAATGATATCATTATAACAGATCCAATAATTTAACAAAAAGATATTCAATTTTAATTGAAGAAAAGAAGATTTTCATTAAACTATTTTTTTAAACTTTATTGCGTTAATACTTACGATATTTGCTAAAAAATGCACTACAGTGTCAATACCCATTTGTTTAAAAAAAAACTACTATAACAGAGTTAGTGCTACCAAGAGATTATCACTTGAGAGTTACATTTTGTAGAGTAATGCTACGCAGAATAAGAGAAGACCCGCAGTTTTTTAATAAAATACTATGGAGCGACGAGTCATCCTGCAAAAAAGATGGATATTTAAATCTACACAATTTGCATAACTGGCAGCTAGAAAACCCGCATCTCATAAGGCAAGACAGATCACAGTATCAATTTAAAATAAACCTTTGGACCAGTATCATTAACGGACAGATAATCGGTCACGAGCTGCCAGAAACATTAAATGCAGAAAGATATTTAAGTTTTTTGCAAATTGACTTGCCCTTGCTTCTGGAAGGTGTCGTTCCTGAAGTCCAAGAAGACATGTGTGTGCAGAACGATGGCTGTCCCGCTCACTATGCTGTTAGAGTACGAGAGCACCTTGATACAGCGTATCCAAATAGGTAGATTGGGCGCTTAGGTCCAATATTGTGGCCACCACGCTCGCCAGATCTAAATCCCCTAGATTTCTTTTATTGGGGTTGCCTAAAAGAAAAAGTCTATAGCAAAGAAATCACAAGTATTGACCAATTGAGGCCTAGAATCCAGGCAGCAGCTAGAGAAGTCAGCGAAAGCGGGTTTGCCCGACGACTTAAACGGTCGTTTATTCGACGTTGCAGAGCGTGTATTGCTGCGAATGGGGGCCATTTTGAACATTTCGTTTAATTTTAATGATTGTAATCATGACAAAGATTAATAATAAATGATAAATAAAGTGATTTGTTTTTTTTTTTAATTCTTTGTTCAAATACCTGAAGTAACAAGTTAGGTATACATAACTCTGTTATAGTAGTTTTTTTTTTAAACAAATGGGCATTGACACTGTAGTGCATTTTTTAGCAATTAGCGTAAGTATTAACGCAATAAAGTTTAAAAAAGTAGTTTAATGAAAATCTTCTTTTCTTCAATTAAAATTGAATATCTTTTTGTTAAATAATTGGATCTGTTATAATGATATCATTTTGAAATCGGCATTTAGTAGGCATATTATTAAATACATGGGCACTGACAATGTGGTAGGTTTTTTTTACAAAAATCGCTCTTGAACTTGATGGTGTGTTAAAAATTTGGGTTAAAATTAGAGAAGAACCAACTTTTTCTTCAAAAGAGCTGAATTTACATAAAAAAACATAATTTGTCATGGTAGCTCTAGTATTCAGCAGTAATTAACAGAAGTCAAAATGAAAGAATAATGACTTTTGTTGAAACGACAACCAAATTTGTAATAAAAGGTAGAAATTTCGTAAATAAAAGACAAAAAGGAAATATTTTCGGAACCCTTGGGTATAAATGGTTTAAATTTTTAATTGTTATAGTTAATTATCTGGTTCATCGAATCCTGAACGGTGGACCACTACTTACCCCACATCCTGTATGTTGATGGGTGTGCTATAGGGAAGAAGTTAAATAACTAATTTAACAGTAGTCTTTGTGAAACAGCAGGTCTGGAAAAGTTTCTGCATGTGTTCCGATTTGGAGGGTCCTATGTACCCATGGATGTGTATTTACAGGCTCGGGATTCATTTCAACTTGGTCTTTGGGACCTGGGTTGGACAAAATGGGCATTGCGTTATGCGACGCTTTTGATGTACCTATAGTTCTGTTTTCGCCTGGACCGTGCACCAATAAATATCTATCGCTAAGACTAACTTACTCGTATATTAAGACCTCGTCATACTATTAAATATATTACAAATGTGACAGTTTGTAAGGATGTGTGGACGTTTGCAAGTTCCTCTTTCACGCAAAACGGTTGAACGGATTCGGGTGAAATTTGGCACACGACTACTTTATAACCTGGATTAATATATACTCGTATAAGATACTTTTTATCCCGGTAGTAAGATCCCGGGGGGATACCGAACTCGGCGCGGAAGAAGCTCCGGGCATCAGCTAGTAATACATAAAAAAGAACAGAAAACATCATAAAGATCTATGTTTGAATCCTGTTAATGAGGAGCAGAATAATGAAGTCATTAAAACTGCACCACCAATTAGCCCGTTCATCGAATATTGATCGGAAGGATGTGCAGAATTTGTATTGACCGCAGAGAAGTAATGTGGCGAATACATTGCCGCCACTTTGTTTCAATTAATTATTGGGATTTGTGGGATATTAATGGGAACATTAAAAATAAATCACGCGTCTATCCATGTATGAGCCGGGAAAATTGGAAAAGCTTGGAACCCTGGTAACAGCCGGGATTAACAACGGTACGCAAAAAATATTAGGAGATTAACCGATTAATTTTGTATTCATAAAATATCGATGTTGTAGGGACCTGGTGATAGCAGATATGATGATACCTATTATATAGAACCTGTTTTATTTTTTAAAATATGTCTATACTTTTAAACAAGCAAAGAACTGCCAGAAAAACCTGCCTAAGTGAACGCTAGATTGATCCGAAACGCCGCAAAAATATCGTCGCGGAAATATAAAATATCAATGAAAACCCACATGTCATTTTTATCCAAGACATTGTCGCTTCGTTGGAGTTTGACTCAGTGGGCCACCCATAGCGGCTTAGCGAGGATTCTTCGCTCGATTCGACGTAAATAAACTGTTGCCAACACTATCCACTTTTTCAACATAACAGCCTGCGATAAATAATAACTGTTCAGTAAATATTCACATGACATTCGTGTTTAATATTCTACGCGTTAGCTTTTAGCCTGAAAGTTTTAATAGTCTATCGCAGTATGAACTTTGTTATTTACAGGTTGAATGTATCTGAAAGGTGTAGACTTTTTCAGCAGGGTGCTACACCAGACTTTGTAGACTGCAGACCATAGGTAATAAACTTCAGGAATTTAGGATGATAAATAATAAGACGAATTTTGAGATGAAAGCTGCGTGTGGAGTGTAGTGCGTGTGGAGTGTAGAGGGACGGAAACTTCTTCTTTTAGTGTGTCTTCAGCAGCGGTCGAATGAATAATAATTCAAATTTTTAGGTGCGCTATATTTATAAGAAACGCTCCTAGCGCCGTGAGCGGCGGCGTCGAGCCAACATGGAATCTTTGTTTGACCAATCGGAAACGAGTATTAAAGTTGTATATGTGTGTGTGAGACGTAATCGCATGTCTGTATGTGTGTGTAATGCAACTTTATTTATTATAAACGTAAATCGGTTACATAATATGCAGTTAATTACTTGCTTATGATAAAATCTATATATATCTACGTTATATCTTTACTTAGCGAGCTAAATCATAATAACTTGTGTGTTAGATACTAAATAAGAATTAAATGAGATTCTTATAGGTCACTAAATGAGTAACAAGATTCTAATTAGGTTTATAAACAACTAATAAAAATCTAGCAGGACTAACAACTAAAAATAACATGTTTACATAGCCATTTTCTACATGTGTCTAGCCTTATATTTAAGCTGTTATTTACAATCTTCCCCTCGTGCGCGAGCACCAAAACAAAACGTTTTTAGTCCGCTGTTGAGATCAAGATGAGGCGAGAGGCTGGGCGACGAAGTAATCCAGCTGCTGTTCGTACTTCAGTTACTCGAACTCGTCCATCTGGGCCTGGGTAAACTTTCATGATCTCACCTCGAGGCCACACTCCTCTGGGCATCGTGCCATCACATATTACGACGATGTCGCCGACCTTTAGATTTTTGTGCTGAGGATTGGAGCTGGATCGAGGCATTAAGAGAGGCCTGTATTCTGATGTCCAGCGTGCCCAAAAAGTATCGGCTAAAGCTTGAGTGGTTTTCCAGGAGTGTGAGTTCAACTGCGTGTCTTTGAACGACCCAAGTGGTGACATCCCACTCGAGCGCCCAATGAGGAAGTGATTGGGAGTCAGCGCTTCTTCATTTAAGTTGGGATTCACCGGGGTCAATGGCCTCGAGTTTATCACGTGTTCAGCTTCTAGTAACAACGTGTGAAGTACGTCGTCAGGGGGAAACTTCTCTTTGAGAGTGATTCGTAGCGCTGTTTTCACTGATCTGACCATTCTTTCCCAGGCGCCACCCATGTTTGGGGCACCAGGTGGTATCTTCTTCCAGGTGATCAGCTTCCCAGTTGCGAAAGCTTTTAGGTCATGGTCGTTGCCTTGCATGGCTTCGGCGATCTCTTTTTCGGCGCCTACGAAATTAGTTCCGTTGTCGCTGTATATCACAGTCGGAGTGCCGCGGCGAGCTATCAGTCTTCGCAGGCTCATGATCATGGAGGAGGCCGAGAGGGATGTGGCCAGCTCCAGGTGCACTGCTCGTGTGGTGAGGCATGTATATAGCGCGCCCCACCTTTTCTCTTGCCTTCGTCCGACATTGACGTGCATGGGCCCAAAATAATCCACCGCTGTTGCTGTGAAGGGTGGTTGGTTTTGGGCCAGCCTTTCTGCTGGTAAGTCGCCTAAGGGGATTTTTGAGGGAATACCCCTATAGGTCCGACACCATTGGCACTTGTTGCATATATAGCGTATAACACCGCGCAGTCCTATTATGTGGTAGCGTTGTCTCAGTTCATTCATGACAGTTTGATGGTTGCCGTGATTGAAGGTTGTGTGCGTGTGATGCACCAACAGCTGAGTGAAGCCTTCTTTGGCGTGTAGGACTGGCAGGTTGTGCTTTTCTTTTATTCTGCTATCAAGACACAGGATGCCGTTGCGGTCGATCTTCACGGAGAGCTTGTAGAACGGTGACTTCTTTGGCGGTCGTCGTCCAGCCTCAATCGTCGTGATGTCCTCGCCGAACGAGTTGAATTGACTTCTTCTTGCTAGCAATAGTTCAGCTAGTTTCATGTGGTTTGGTGCGAGTTCTTTACTTGTTATTCTTTTCAGTAGTTTGGCTTTAAATACCTCGGCGGCGAGCAGAACGGTGGCAGCAACACGTAATAATCGAGTGTATTTCGAGAAACGTTCTAAACGAGGTAAGTAATCGCTTACGTCGTGCCTAATAGTCACGTGGACTTGTTTTAATACTCTTTCCTCCCCTGAAGGGGGTGGCGGTGGCGCCGCGGCTCGCTTTTCCTGCGGCCATGATGCGGGCTCGCTGGTTATGAACTCGGGTCCACAAAACCATCTATGATTTGAGTCGAAATCGATAGGAATGCCCTTGGTCGCGTCGTCCGCGACGTTATCGGCACTGGGCACCCATCGCCAGTTATTCGGAGTAGTCAGGCTTTCGATTTCAGCCAGTCGATGTGCTACAAACGACTTGAATGTGCGCGGGTCTGATTTTATCCAGGCTAATACTGTTTTAGAGTCTGACCAATAATGGCATTTTATTATTTTATAATCCGACTCGCGCTTGACTGATTCGGCTAATCTACTGCCTAACACTGCAGCCTGAAGCTCTAGGCGAGGTATTGAGATAGGTTTCAGCGGAGCCACTTTGGCTTTACCTGCTATCAGTCGCGATGTTCTTGTACCGTTCGACATTGTACTTACGAAATAAATTGCGGCTGAATACACTTTTTCACTTGCGTCACAGAAAACGTGTAACTCCCCCTCGTTAGAGGGCGTGGCAGGTACGTACCTATCTATTTCAAATTTTTTCAGCAATTGTAAGTTTTTGATAAATGATGACCACGTCACGTGATGCTCGGTTGTGATGGGGTCGTCCCAATCTATCCCGCTGCGCCATATTTCCTGTATGAGACATTTGCCTATCATTGTAATCGGCGAAACTAAACCTAGCGGGTCGAATACCGACATGACCGCGCTAGTTACCTGTCGCTTGGTAGGCAGAGTGTCACCTTGTATGACGCTCGCGGGCGTGCTTCTTAGGTTGACGTTGAAACCTAACGTATCGCGTGCGTGGTTCCATATAAGGCCTAATGTTCGCTCTGTATCGCTTTTCCCTAGCGTGGTCGAATCGCTACGGCGCGTGTCGGTGACGTTACTTATCACTTCGGGCACGTTCGACGCCCATCCGCGTAATTCGAAAGACGCGTCTAAGTGTACTTTGTACATGGCGTTTATTACACGCTTCGCCTCGCTTTCAGTATCGAACGCGCCTAAGTAGTCGTCCATATAAAAATTACGCACTGTGGCCCTCGCGACCTCGGGGTATTTTAGGCCGTGATGTTCTGCGTTTTTATTTTTAACATAGATGGCAGTACATGGGGAGGAGGCTGCTCCGAATATTAACGACGTCATACGGTACTCCTGCGCCGGTCCTTCCCTATCTTCACCCCTCCATAAAAATCGTAGGCTATCACGGTCTTGCTGCGCGATTTTGACCTGTAAAAACATTTCTTTAATGTCGGCTACTACTGCTATTTTTCCTTCTCTAAACCTAACCAGTACACCGAATAGCGATTGCAATAAATCTGGGCCTGGTAATAACGCGTCGTTTAGGCTTTTTCCCCCATACTTTGCGGCTGCATCGAACACTAAACGTACTTTACCCTTCTGCGGGTGCACTACTGAAAAGTGCGGTAAGTACCAGCTGCGTGGCGATGTAGATGGGGTGCCTATCCTTTCGGCGTAGCCCGCTTCTAACAGGTTATTTACTTGCTTGCTATACTCGGACTTTAAGTTTGAGTTTTTGTCTAATTTATTTTCCAGACTGTACAGACGACTGAGAGCTTGTTTTTTGTTATTAGGCATTACCTCGTCGTCTGTTCGCCACAGTAATCCTGCTTCGAACCTGTTGCAGCTCACCTTCTTACACGTTTTATTTAAGATCGCTAGGGCGCGCTGATCTGGGTCAGACGTTGGCCGGCGTGGCTCTATTCCTAACGATTCTAAGCTAAAGAAATTCCTGATAAGTTCTAACGCGGGGTCGACTGTTGGCGTAGGCCGCACGTGATTCACCAACGCTACCGTGTTGCGTGGGCGTGCGTCTTGCCCGTGCAGCACCCATCCCAACTTGGTCAACGATGCTACGGGCTGGGTCTTTTGGCCGATACGTAACTGTCTAGACGTAATTAAATGCCAGTTGTCCTGGCCTATTAAAATAGTCGGTTTTCCCAACTCGTAGCACAGTTCATCCTCTAATTCCGCTAGGTGGCTGCACTGGCGCACTATATCTCTGCTTACCTCCTGCGGAGATAAATTTAAATTTCCTATGGTGTTCGCACTCATAGTTTCTAAGTTTCGACTACATATACCGCGGATTGACAATTTAACGTGACACGACTCCGTATCGTCTATACGATTGCCTCCTACTCCTTCTAGCGATAATAGTTGACCGCGACCTCTATGTATTACGCTGTCTGCCACGCCTCGTTCAACGAGCGTCATGGTTGAACCTTCATCCAGTAAGGCGTAGGTGGCAGTAGAGCCTATGGGGCCGCTTAACTCGACCGGTACTATTTTCAGGTAGGTACTAGACGTATTTACGTGATTCACCGAGCTCACGTTACCGCGGGTAGGCAGAGCTGTATTGTCGCTGCCGTGTAGCATTTTATGGTGTGACGCTTCACACCCGTTAATTCCGCATGGCACATATTTGCACCTAACCATCCGCGTGTGCGAGTTATTTAGGCACCTGAAACACAACCTATCGCGTTTAGCCACGTTCCATCGGTCGTTAATGGTTAATTTCGCGAAGTCTGCGCACTCTGCGGCGCCGTGATTTCCCGCGCAAATAACACATTTTTTATTTATATCTATTTCTACCGACGACTCGTTATTTGGTCGTGATGGGCGTGGCTTCTGCGGTTTGGACGCCTGTTTCTTTGAGCTTGACTTATTTACGGCTGCGACCGTTTTACGTGATGAGCTTGCCTCGATTTCAGAGTCCTCGCTTTCAGAGTCAGAGTGTTGACGACGCGTGCGTTCACGGGCCGTGTTCACCCCGCGCGGTTTCGTACGGTTTTTTCTCTCATCTCGCGCTGTTTCGTAGGCGAACATAGCGCCACACTGGTCGGCCATGATATTCAGAAATCGAGCCAATAACTCTAACTCGGGCGCGCCGGTGCGTTCCGATTTGAATTCGTACCATTTATATTTTAAAATTACGCTGAGTTTTTCTACGATTCGGCTTACTAACTCAGGTGAGTACAGATATTGCGGTTGATTGAGTGATTTTATCGCCGCTACTGTGTTAGATACTCTGCTCGCGAAACTACTCACATTGCGCCCGTCTTCGCTCATACGTGGCATACGTTTTATGTTTTCGAGTTCTGATAGGACGAGTAATTCCGGTCGGCCGTAACGTCTTTCTAACGTGTCTATTACTTCATACGGATCCGATACAGTGAATAATAACGCCCTAACCGTTTCGCGGGCTGCACCTCTCAGTGCTCGTCTCAAGCGGGCCACGTTTTGTACGTCAGAAAACATGCCTACTGTGTCGCTAAAGACAGATTTAAAAGCCATCCACTCGGCAATCGCTCCGTCGAAATGGGGCAGTTCGTGGATGAACTTTGGTGCCGCGGATTCGGATTTATTAGAATTTACCGCCTGCATTATCGCGTTGGCCAGCATCGCCATGTCGCTACTACTATTCGACGTGTCGTTGCCAACGCGCGGCTCGTTCTTAGTCGCATTAGGTGGTCGCGGCGCCTGTCCCGAGGCTTGGGCGTTATCTAATACTGCTGGCCTTTCTGCTACATACTGTTCCGAAATCCAGCCCTCAACACGTGACTCTTCAACTCTGGGTGGTCGCTCCGCGTCGTTGGAGCTTTCCAGTTCTATTCTGGCTATTTCCAAACGACTTAAGGCAATTGCGGATGCCGCCTTAGCCCGTGCTAATTCGGAATTATATAACTCTACCTCGGCTTTTAACATAGATAATCGGCTACATGCCCTATCCACGGGAACATTAATTACGGTGCCCGGCGCACTCCTAACCAACGTGTTATTTAAATCGTCGACTTGCGCGGACCTATTTTCGATTATTTTTTCGACACTATGCGTGCTGCTTTCACCGTTCGTGTCCTCTGTGCTGGTGCCCTTACTCCACGTATTTGATTCGGTCGACATTGTCTGACCGGACGCCGGCGTGGCGTCGGTGGTAGGCGTAGATTTGCCTGAACGCAATACACGTGCGTTTTCCATCGTGCACGAGGGGTCCCTAGTCCTACCAATTACTTAGAATTAACACTTTATCACTTTCACTTGCACTGTTCTTCTTGATGTGACGCCTACCTTGCCTATCAGCCTGGCCGGACTCCTAACGCGGTGATGCCGGACCAGGAATGGGAATGCAGGGGATTGGAAAGGTAGGAACCTCCCAGCAGAGGGCGCGGGCGCTCACGGGTGCATCAGAGTGTGGCGGGAAAACCAACACCGTCGTTGCGTACCAACTTGTGGCCCCAGAACGTATCCGCACCGTACCGGCGGGGTCTGACTGTTACACCTGGGATGGTGCGTGGAGCCGTCAGGTACTCCACTATGCCTCCGTACGTAAAGAATGGCCGTTAACACCGCTAGGTGGCCACGTACGTGTGATGGTGATTGCTTCCAAGTAATTAGCAGCGGTTAGGCAAGACCGACTACTAACACTCGCGCGTACTTGTTTCTTTCTTGACTGATGAAACCGGAGCTTATTCTTTCTTGAAAGATCCGGCCGAGAAGGACCATTGAAAGGTGTAGACTTTTTCAGCAGGGTGCTACACCAGACTTTGTAGACTGCAGACCATAGGTAATAAACTTCAGGAATTTAGGATGATAAATAATAAGACGAATTTTGAGATGAAAGCTGCGTGTGGAGTGTAGTGCGTGTGGAGTGTAGAGGGACGGAAACTTCTTCTTTTAGTGTGTCTTCAGCAGCGGTCGAATGAATAATAATTCAAATTTTTAGGTGCGCTATATTTATAAGAAACGCTCCTAGCGCCGTGAGCGGCGGCGTCGAGCCAACATGGAATCTTTGTTTGACCAATCGGAAACGAGTATTAAAGTTGTATATGTGTGTGTGAGACGTAATCGCATGTCTGTATGTGTGTGTAATGCAACTTTATTTATTATAAACGTAAATCGGTTACATAATATGCAGTTAATTACTTGCTTATGATAAAATCTATATATATCTACGTTATATCTTTACTTAGCGAGCTAAATCATAATAACTTGTGTGTTAGATACTAAATAAGAATTAAATGAGATTCTTATAGGTCACTAAATGAGTAACAAGATTCTAATTAGGTTTATAAACAACTAATAAAAATCTAGCAGGACTAACAACTAAAAATAACATGTTTACATAGCCATTTTCTACATGTGTCTAGCCTTATATTTAAGCTGTTATTTACAGTATCCTTATATCCGTTTGAGAGATAGAACAAAGAACAATGAGAAGCGGCGGTTCACGTCCAAGCTTTTAATACAGAGTTCTCGGACTAACATTAATAATTTGACTAATATTCAACTGAAAATATCTAAAATGTTCGCAACTTGTGACATTTTGGAAAACTGTTCGTGGAATCGGGTATTTCGAATACCGTTTTATTAAAACAATAGGTTAACTTTAAAACAAAACTAATTTTGCCCTTCATATTTTGCCATAAAATTAATAGAGAGCTGAAGTTTACTTTATGTTTATATAAGGTCCGCAGTTTTCCATTCTCAGTCGATAACCGATGTCTGATCCTTCGCTGAGCACTGGAAATAGCTCCATTTTTCAGCATTTTCGTTTTGAACCGCCATTAGCGAGATACCCAGAAACCGGTCGCCTCGAAAGCAAATAAAGATTTGGAATACCTTGAAACTTTCAACGGATTTAAAACCAATCACAAAGACATATTGGACGAAGATTTTGATTGTTTATTTAGGATTAAATCTTCGGAACGCATGATTTGTTTTTTATATAAAATTTTGATTTGATTCACGTGATGAATATGGATCGCCGATGCGTGGTTTAAATTTTTTGCCACACTTTTTGGCTTTTTTTTTATTCGTGTCACCGTTATAGACTGAATACAAAAACTGCAATTTTGACGAATATGTTGGACACATTTATGCATTCATTTATTTCACACACAAACATTCGATAAGGGATATTAATATTGGCACTGTATCGGCTGCCTATGTGAAGTATCTAGGTACCGTAATGTATTGCAGCACAATGCATAGCCCGATATAGGCCACAACCGTCGGAGTGGCTAATACAGCTGGATACTAATGCCTCCCCTCCTAAATCGACCGTATTAGGTACGTACAAAAGTTGTACATTTATGTGTTACCGTCTTCAAATATTTATAACAAGTGTCTACAGACAGACATACGAAAGCTTACGTATGATGCTTATTTACATTGTAAATTACGAACGCGACATTCACAGCTATCTGGAAGGCGCACAGAATCCTCAGGCTTCTTCCAGAGCAACAGAGGTGACATTTTCATTTAAAATATCGCCGCGTCACAGATCCGGCGTTACTGTATTTACATAAAACACTCGTATTCAGCAAATTATGCGGGTATTCGAATGTTTTGATCGTGGAATCCAGATGGAGCCGGTATAAATCTCGCTTTGAGCTCGGCCGGCATTCCTGGCAAGTTACCGAACAACAGTAATGAAGGCTTAATCTGCTAAATTCCTGCATAATCCGGCGGGATCTCGGAGACTCGGCTTTACTCTCTGCCTATAATTATAACTTTAGTTGTATCTACATGTCTTTATTAATTCGTAAGCAGATGAACACAGAGAGGATTGTGCGATTAGTAACGCTTTATTGTAGTGAGAATGTACGTTTACATGTTTGTTTCCTTTGCGTTAAAACACGGTCTTATATATATCCTGCCGGCAAATAAATGGAATCCCGTCCTTATTAGACATACTTTTTCAGGTAAAAACTTAAAGAAAAGTAAGGAAACAAAACGAAATCCATAAAACATCCCATCTAAATACTTAATCACATAAATTATTTCTATTTCACGAACAGACAATAAGTCCATAATTTCGCATCTCATTAGCGCGCCTTTTCTCAAATTCACAAAGATGTCGTAATAAATTTTAATACTTTTCGTAGCGGCCATTACAATTTGCGCAAACGACATCGCATTACACGAGGTGGCTAAAAGCACATTTTAAAAGGGCGTCTGAATAATTCCGCCAGGACTTGTACCGGGGAACCGGGACTAGCGACTGTAGTTAGGACACTCCGTTCTTAATGACTACGTATTGTTTTAAGGAACTCAGAAATATAGAATAAGGAATTAAGTTTTATGGAACAAAAAAGGTTCTTTTTGAGGTTTTTTTTTTTTTCTAAGTTCTCGTTTTCCTCGAAGAGTGGACAGGGAAAACGTGTTCTTCATGCAGGAAAACTCGCCACGGAATTTTATTATCTTTGCAACATCCTAGTTTTAAAAGACCCTTTTGAATTTAATGTATTCTTGCGCTTATCTTTATGAGTATCACGTATTACCAGAGACATTCTAATCTGCGTTTTTAAAGAATTATATCATGGGAACAGCGTTACAATAGCGTTTATGATGTTATTTTACCGATTGTGTACCTTTTTAAACGTGTAGTGCCTGAATTTATTGTAAATAAACCAAATTCATTGTTCGTGGCACATGAAATATTCAGAGGAATCATAAAATTAATTATTTACATGAATGTACCTATTGTAGTCAATTTAGTTATAAATAACACAATTAATACTCGACATATTTAAATAGAATATTAATTTCATGCTGCAGACTACCTGCAGAAATTCACAGATTATGAAGTAAAGGATTCTAAATGTTTGAACAATAACATTTCTTTATACTGATTCTTCCGGGCAAGGTCTCTGTCGTTACAGGTAGTCAGAGCCCCGAAAGTCTGACAACCAGCCCTACCAAGGGGTATCGTATTATCCAGTATTATCTGGGTTATGAAGGCAGTCGCTCTATGTAAAATACTGGTATTCAGTTGCATCCTGTTAGACTGGAAGTCGACTCTAACGTAGTTGGGAAAAAGCTACTCAGACCATGATGACTCTGCCAGGCAAGCAAGTTTCTAATGCAGAGTTAGTTCAACGGTGAAGAAATGGCAAGTTTTTGTACATAACACTGCGAAATGCTTGCGAAGAGCAATAGCAATAGAGAAAAGACACAAAAAGAGCACGAATAAAAACATCATCGAATAATAATAACCAGAGACAATTTTAGTATTGTCCTCTATTTCATGGCACATCTGTGTCCTTGTCTATGCTAACACCTTTGCAGCTTTGGAGAGAGCATTTAGATAATTGCGGGATAGGCGCGGGACTTTGTTGGTCGCCGCTTTTGCAGCGCTGCGGTGCGCTGTGGGGCGCTGTGGAGCGCTTTGTGCTGGATAATAACTGGCGTTACATTGTTCGATGACAGTGCAGCTGTGACACGCCTGTGGTCGATCTGCGACGCCGACGCACGTTTGCGTGGCGAGTTCATTAAAATAATGACGCGGTTTCCCAACGTATGTTGCAGATATCACGTTCTGATTGGTGCACTTGTTTACGTTTTTGCTGTGGCGTGGTTTTAATTGGTATGCTGTTTTGGAATTGCATCAATTAGTGTCCTTTTAAAAATATTTCTATAAAAATCATTACTTCAGTATAAGTAAGTACTTACAGAGTTTACTACGTTGAGTTAACTGAGAGAACAATCTTTTGAAAGATTGTTTAACTATATAACATGGAATGTGATGTAGTTTTGTACTTACAATATGTGAATTTGTTATTAGGTTTTGGTTTTAGATGCATCTACAGTCAATATACATAAACAGTTATATACATATAGCACCTACGCTTTTTACGAAGTAAACAACAACGCCAATATTAATCCAACTCACTGAATAGCACTCAATGATATCTCTGCCGACTACACAAGGGAAATGAGCGTCATATTCTATTTTACAGCCAACACAGCTTTACGTGGCAGTTAATCAGGCGGGAGTAACGACGGCAGACATCAAAGGTTTCATAACTTCTTCACTCCGCTCGACGCTTTCAGGATTACAAATAAAAGCTTTATATAGTATAATACAGCTTTCTCTTTTGTATGCAACATCAAAATAATTAATTTCAAATACCTGTCAAATTGTTTGATAGGCTTTAAAAGATCGAAAAATGGGCAACACACATTTTGACCTTCAAACCTAAGTTTACAAGCTGCCTGGAATTAATGGGTAAGAACACATCACCAGTTAATTAAACACACGATAAACAGTCCCCGGATCTTAAATAGACATATTATAAACATAATAAAGATTGGTATAGTTACATCATTCGACGGGAATGAGATGTTTGGTAAAAACGACCTTATTGCTGATGTGGACTTTTTGGTGGTTAGAACATCTACGTGAAAATCAAACCTATTACATGGAACTTAAACATAACTGGCGAAATGTGGGTGTGGTATTAGGTATACCTCTGCCTAAACTTTTGGGATTTACAGGCGTGATATTAAGTTGTGTTATTATGAACCTTTAGATTTGAGTGACAGTGTCGACGCTCTATAAAGTAGAACTGTTTCTGAAACTCTATTTGTTAATTTTTTACGGACGAGTCCGGACTCTATGTGCAATGTTTCAGGTTCGCAGTTGTAACTGTGCCACTCACACTGGCGGATCTCTGCGCTGGCTACCTTAACCTGTGTGTACTCTCTCAATAAGAGTTTTCTTACAAAGTACAAACACATGTAGGTTCCTTGGTAGGATTCATCATCATCATCTGCCTAGCTTTTTCCCAACTATGTTGGGGTCGGCTTCCAGTCTAACTGAACGCAGCTGAATACCAGTATTTTACATGGAGCGACTGCCTATCTGACCTCCACAACCCAGTTAGTATTAGTACTGGGTAATACGAGGCAGGATTCATTTTACAAAAATAATGCGATAGTCTTCTATGTGTTCGGAGCTCGGGCTGCCTGTAAAGTTTTAATTTTCCGGTACGAAAATTATATTCTGCCATCAGAATAGCATATAAATTAAATAAAAAAGGAACTAACCATGATTATAATGCAAATCTCTGCTCTCACTCATATATAGGATCCTATTAACGCAAGGAAAATAAGGTTCCGTTCAATTCAAAGCGCTCCATTTCATGGTCACATTCAGAGCCTTCAAAGTACACGCGGATAAGCTGCAATTCGCTGCCACTCTTCTAAGGTGTGAATCCTACTTTAATGATTCATCATCTTCCTAGCCTTTTCCCAACTATGTTGGGGTCGGCTTCCAGTCTAACTGAATGCAGCTGAATACCAGTATTTTACATTGAGCGACTGCCTATCTGACCTTCACAATCCAGTTAGTATTAGTACTGGGCGTAAACTCTACAGTACGGAAGTATTGAAGAGTTCTTGTGTTTGGGTTTCATTACGATACCCCTTGGCAAGACTGGTTGTCAGACGTTTTGGGCTACTGACTACCTGTAACGACTGTCAAAGATCTATAGATGACAGCCACATACTTAAATCATTAAACAATGTGATCGGTAACTTCAAATGAAAATCTGTTTCATTGAAGAGATATCAACAACAGCACAGTTTACGGCTTCAGATACCAATAAACTTTAAATGGATCGTAAATATTGGAGAGCGTTAAAATTTTAATCTTCGTTGAAGAGTAGCTATTCTGCTTTCCTACTTTTCTACGTTTGGTTGTAATTATACGATCGGATTAGTTCTTACTGCTAGTGCTTCAGTTTAGTTAGTAGGGTTTAAAGATATTCAATTAAAACATTTCTGTGGGTAAATAATAATACAGATCAATTGTTGAATCAGACACACAATTTAATTAAGCTAAATGTAACATGGCAACGGGATGATTATACCTACGCTTGTATTGTGCAAAGGGGTATTCAGAGATATTTAGTGCACTCGCATTCTGTCCCAAGAACTAGAGAGATTGCAGTAGTAACTAGTCTATTGACTATATTTAGTTATTTACTATACTCCGACTGCGTCGTTGGCTTAAGGCCGTTTTCTATAACTTACTTACGTATAAGTCGTATAACTGTCAGTTAATATGCTTACATCTCATAGCTATCGGTGTTTCTATAAACAAAGTTAGCTTGAAATATCCTATCGCGTCACCTACCTGTCACTTGATTCATAGAAAAATCAAAGAAAGCTTTTCTGTAACGTTTTGTTTCTATTGGTCCGTAAGCTAAATGTCAAACAGAAAGAGATAGCATTAGAGGTCGTAAGCGCTGCGGCTGGGCTTGAGGTCCTCGGTTCTAATCCCAAGTCGGGCAGTGTTCATTGGGTTTGGTCTGTCAAAAATTTCCGAGTAGCATCAGCCACCGAATCTTGATTTGTGCCCGGCGGCACTTAAAACATAACTGGGAAATGGGTGTACCATTAGCTACACCTCTACTCAACCCTTACAAGCATGATGTATTATAGTTGTGACATTTATCTCTGTTGTGTGTGGGGCAAGCTTATTATGAAACAAACGAACATCTACTTAGCCTTTTCCCAATTATGTTGGGGTTGGCTTCCATTCTAAGCGAATGCAGCTGAATACCAGTATTTTATTTTTACCAATTAGATCTGGGTAATACGATACTCCTTGGTAAGATTGGGTGTCAGATTTTCGGGCCAGACTATAAAGGGTGTAAAACACCTCTTAACGAAGCCGAAAGGTACTTGTTCTCCTCGTCATTGTGATCATTTTTTTGTTCAACACCATACCTGGGAACCTTCTAGTTACGAAGTAATTGGGGGTCAAAGTTACAACTTTTTGACAAGTTTTTTTTTTAATGTAAGATTTTTACTTTAAACACCTCCACGACCTCCGTACTATTCAATCCATCCATCAAGACAATGTTTTGAGTGTGTTACATTGAGTTCTACCACAAAACATGATTTTCCACCCCAAAGAAGAAAGTCGGTTCCCAGTTTTAACAATAATTTCTATGTAAAGTTACTTAGTTTGATATACAGAATGCTTGGTTGATGGCTTCATGATGAGGTCTTTTACACCCGGTATAAAGACTGTCAAAGATCTACATTTGACAGCCGGGACCAACGGCTACCCATTACATGTTGTAACACATTGTGTTGTAAACAAATGTCGAGTGTTCATGTATGCAGATGATATGTGTGTAGTTTATGCTTCGAAAGATATACTGGAGGTACAACAGTACGTACAAGAAGACTTCGAAAGCATTACCAAGTGGGCACATGACAATGGAATAATATTAAATTTGTTAAAAACAAAATGCATGCATATACACTCGCCATACAATTTGCGAGCTGAAGCTGTGCTCAGAGAGAATATTGATGTGATAGGACATACATACGAATGCTTGCATGATAACAAGATTAATTGTAGGTGCGTAAAGTTGGAGTATGTTAGTTCATTTAAATATCTAGGTTTAATTATAGATAGAAATTTTAATTGGAAAACGCATGTAACTGATGTCTGTAATAGACTGAGATCTGTATTAGGGAAGTTCTATCAATTGAAAAGTGTAGTGAATAAACACACATTATTGATTGTTTATTACGCACTCGCTGACTCACTAATCAGTTATGGACTTATTGTGTATGGACGTACTTTCAAAACATATTTACTAGAAATAAAGAATCTACAGATAAGACTGATCAAGTTCCTAGTTAGCAAACAGGTTAAGATAAAGTGTAACAAAGAGTACGATAAATTGTTCTCCATTTGTAAAATCTTGCCAGTAGATATGAAAGTTGAGTATTTGATAGGGTTAGAACACTATTATAGTGATACATTCAAAGTAAATGTTAAAAATAAGTTTAACACAAGGAGTGTGAGAGAGAAAAGACTAGTATAACCAACAATAACAAACTATTATGGTAAAAGAACGTCAAAATATTTGGCGCCAAAAGTATTTAATAAAATAGAATTTTTAAGGAATAACTCTAACCTTAGCAAAGGTGTGTTAAAGGCAAAACTAAAGAATTTATTTCTGGAGAACGCGGACACGTCGACGGACTGATGGGCGGTGGGTTCTAGACCGGAGTGGCCAGCAGTGGTCACCCCGGTTTGGAATTCATTGTGTTGTATGTTGGTGTCGGTCTGTCGTTGTCGAGAAATAAAATTCACGAGACATATGTAGCAGTAAGTTATATATATTCGATTTTAGGTTAAGTTTATAATTTTGAATTATGTATGATAAACGAGCGCTTCTCGCCATCAAACTGTAAAGTTTGGCGAGTAAAAAACTGTAAAAATAACTTGTTTTTATGTAAGAGATTTAATAAATAAATAAAAATAAAAAAAACATACTGAGTTTTGCTCCGTGCCTCGGAAAGCACGGAGCAAAACTCGGTATGTAATGGGTGGCCACCCATCCACAGACCAACCTAAGCGCGGCTTAACCTGAAAATCGACCCGAGCGGCTGTTATTATTTAGCCACGAGCTCCTCATATAAAACAATCGAACATTTTCCCCTAAACGTTGAAACCGGTTCACAGTATGCATCTGGATTTGTAAGTGTAAATAGAACAATACGTACATGTTCCGGGCGATTGGGCGCGATCGATGTCGGGACACCAACTGATTTCCCTCCATTGAGCCTGCTCGTTGCACTGTCCTCATGCTGTCGTAAATAAATTGTTCTGGTACAACTAGCATTATTTATGCGCTTACACATGATGTGTTGGTTTGTAGCAATTAATTTGTAGAAGGAATGCAATATGTGGACTTAGTGTTTTGCTGTCTTTTGGCTGATGGTTTGCTTGAACAAATCATAGTACTATTGTTCTAGTTACGATCGCTCTTAAATCTGTTTGTAAATAAAATTAACAGCTTTTTTACTGAATGCATAATTATCTTCGTGATAACGAACATTCTGAATAACGTACATCGGAGTTTTAAACTTCGGAGTTCAGTATTTTACGGTACTTTGAACAAACAAACTTTTATTTTTAATTTTTGTGCGTCTTTCTGCTTGTTTATTCCAGCTAATCTCCGAAATGGCTGGCTTTTACAAGCAGATAGCTTATGTCATAAGGAGTAAACAAGGCAACTTTTTATTTAAAGAACAGTATTAGGGTTCCGTGATTCCGTGTAAAAATAATCAAACCCTTTAAATTGTTAACAAAATTCGATTCAAATAGGAAAGTAATTTGTATAATAATTTCACGCGAACGAAGGTCGCAGGCAACTGCTAGTAATATAATATACATACATATATATAATATACAAAAAGAAACCTATCTACTCACACACTCATTATGGTGGCCTCATCACCCAGCCTAAATTCCTTCACATAAAAAGCTGAAATTTAGCACAGGGAGAGGTTCCCATTAAGGCGCAGACGCAAGGAATAACTTCGGATTTTTCAAAACACAGGTTTGGGAATATAAATGCACGAAGTAGCTTGCAAGGCGCTAATTATGTAAGCTGGAGCCGGAGGATGCAGAGAAAGCCAATTTGCTTAAAATAATTTTAATTATAAAATAATTACATTATGGACTACATTCTAAAGAGATGATAATTGGCCGATGTATGTACCAAGAATGAATATTTCTATGAGATGATTAAAATCAAAATCAAAATCAAAGCATTTATTTCAAGTAGGCCAGTTACAGGCACTTTTGAATTGTCGAAACAAAGTTAAATGTAGCTACAGTCCCAGTCACAAGACATAAAAACTGTGAAAGTACTGTAGTTGCCCATTCCCTAGCGTAGATCTCTATGGAGAAGAACGGGCAAGAAACTCCATGGACACTCTTTTAAATCAAAATATTGTTACAAAATCTTGGTTACATCATTCATGTTGAGATGGTATATTATGTGAGAACAATGTAGCAAGATGTGCACGTTAAAAGTGTCCATAGTAAAAACAAAAAATACAATTCTAAAATAAACATACAAATAAGCCATGGCAACTAAGAGTTGACCAGTCACAACTGACAGCGCCCGTTCACGAACATGACGCATGGATCAGCACCATTCAACTCAACCATTTTGAAGGGAACTGAATGATCCGACACACGCGCCACCATCAGCGAGACATTAGAGTGAGCGTGACATACTCTCAACCGCCAGGGCACATTCAAGTCAAGAAAAGACGTAGGATTTCAGTGAATGATAGCTTTCTAGTACATAGTACTCACACAATATGGGCTGTGCGATTATACAATACTAGAGATTGATTCTATACAATGCAAAGACAGTTGTACAATCTTCAGCAGCTCCAACAATTCTATTTAATACTATCAATTTATGCGCCCCTGTCCATGTGGAGCAGGACCAGCATTGAGCCACGCATTTTTATCTGCGATATAATCGCCCAACTTGTAATAAGCTTGCTTACATAGTGTGCGTTTGATGCATGTTTTAAATTTCGTCTCATTCAGTTCAAGAATACTTTGTGGAATTTTATTATAGCATCTCAAACAGTACCCCATGAAAGATGAGTCCACTTTAGCGAGTCTGAAGCCTGGCTGAACTAGTTGGTCCCTATTTCTAGTACTGTAATTATGTCTATCACCTCTTTTACCAAAAAGATGCAGATTTTTTCTGACGTACATTATGTTTTCGTAGATGTACTGACAATGTACCGTCATGATGCCAATATCCTTAAACAGTTCCCTTAGAGAATCGCGCCTACGAAGATTATATATAGCTCTGATGGCTCTTTTTTGCAGAATAAATATAGACTCAATATCTGCAGCCCGTCCCCAT
Source organism: Xestia sexstrigata (assembly GCA_941918905.2). Lineage (NCBI taxonomy): Eukaryota > Metazoa > Arthropoda > Insecta > Lepidoptera > Noctuidae > Xestia > Xestia sexstrigata. The sequence goes on from OW799203.2 coordinate 8,395,993, forward strand.
AGCAAAATGCCATAAGACATTATACTATGAAAGTAACTAAAATAGACCAGTCTAGCGGTATCTACATCAGTAAATTGACGAATTTTTCTAATAGCATATGCTGCTGAACTTAGACGCGCCGCAAGGGATGTTAAATGAGAACCCCATTGTAGCCTTGAATCAAGCGTAATCCCCAGGAAAACCGTTTTATCTACGAATTCAAGTTTCTCTTTATTTAATATCATTTCACAATCACTACTTTTAACATTGGGTAAAGCAAATCTTATGCATTTAGTTTTTTTTTCATTTAATACTAAATTGTTTGCTGTGAACCAATTATGGACCTGAAGTAGGGCATCATTCACGTCATTTAGATTCTGGGCCCGTCTATTTATCTTAAAAATAAGGGAAGTATCATCAGCAAACAACACCATATTTTGAGGTTGGTTTTTCAATAAATAGGGTAGATCATTTATATACACTAGAAAGAGGAAAGGACCCAATATTGAGCCTTGTGGAACCCCCATTTTTACTTTTAAACCTTGTGAATTAACACCATTTATTTGAACACGTTGTTGTCTATCACTCAAATATGATTTTACCAAACTAAGTGCAAGTTGACCTAATCCGTAATGCTCAAGTTTCAAAAGTAATGTGTCGTGATTTACGCAATCAAATGCTTTGGAAAGGTCACAAAATATTCCTATGGCGTCTTGAGACTCTTCCCACGCAGTAAATATGTGCTTTAATAAGGTTACACCGGCGTCAGTCGTACAACGTCCCTTGATGAAACCATACTGTTGATCATGTAAAATTTTGTTGGTGTTAAAATGATTGAGCATTTGATTAAGCATTACCTTTTCAAACACCTTGTTAACTACCCGGATGCATGAAAACTATTGCGAAATTAGGGTGGCATGATTCAGTGACGTATTTGCTGAGTCGCGTCTCATGTCAGCGAAGGTTGCGGTGCGCGGAATGGAGGTCAGTTCCAGTCAGCGTTTCTGCTATTTCCTTCTATTACATCAATGCGTAATAATCGATCACCCTGTTACACCAATATGTAACACCTCCCCCCGAAGAACAGCAACTATTTGAACGAAGTCGAAAATATTGCTGCTGGATGATTTGCGTCGATTCTGACTTCCTCTGGTCGGATATTTCTTCTAGGTTCAGCTTCAGCGTGGATTTGTCGGGCAGTTTCTGGTTGCGCAGAGCAAGCTTTCTGAACCCTTTTTCTCGCATATCGTCAATGCATTAACATACTTCCGAGTACACTTGCACCTAATAGTAGTGAGTGTATAGGTAGGTATGGTGGTGTGATAGATGCTCTCGAAGTTGGTATGAGTGAGCTTTACTAGAGGTTGTACTGGGTTTTTTTTCGGGGTCTGTTGTGCAGGTTTTCATGTTTAATCGAGTTCAGTTTTATAATGTTTCTTCATTCTTCGGTAAGTCGTTCTGGTTTAAAAGTGTTAGGTGTCGTAAATTCCGAAGTTTTGATAAAGCAGTTCTGGGGTATGGCTAGGTAGCTTCCTGTTCCTTGCATAGTTATAAGTTGTTCTTGTCCGCAAGTCGTCTAGATTTATGTTGGGATCGGGAAGCCGAAGGTGTAATGCAAGTCGTCCAGATTTCCATGGTTTCTTTGTTCAGGCTGACCGGTGTTAGTTTACATGAGCTGGTGTTCTGTTGCGTGATTAGCTGTTGAGTGCAATCCGGCTTATCTTGAATGTTGTAGTAGACCTTTTCCTCGCAGAGGTACCATGAATCAGTCTTCGGACATTCTGTCTCTATGTACATAGAATACGGTCCCTGGGTTGCTATGTAAGGTAGGGTAGGCATTTGGGCTAGGTTATATTTATTGGGTACTTTGGAAAGTTTATATAAGGTGTAGGTTCTAGGTAAGGCAATTGGAACTTCATGACTATGACTATATTTTTTTATAGCTATAATATGATCCAACTTTTATAATGTTATAATAATCTCAAAGTTCGAGGTCTATAATTTAATCTGTATCTGATTGGCTAATAATCCGGAATAATCTTTTAACACTGTATGCTGATAAAACTAAATACATTTCATTTACAATGAGTAATACTAGCACACCGCTTACTAACCTAATAATTTGCGCGCATACCTGTAGCGCGTAAGCCTTACTTAGGACAGCTGACCATTTGACATTTTTTGGTGTCACTATTGACTTCAATCTAAATATCCGTAAACATATCGAGTTACTATGTACTGGAATGCGCATACGAATATATCTTTTAAGTATTTACGTAATGTGGCCGATATAAATTAATAAAACAAGTTTATTTAGAGTTGTGTCAGTCTATTCTAACTTCTGACTGTAATTTATCTTCGTTACCTTGTAAAACTCGGATGGCATTGTTATATTTTAACGCGTCTGTATAATCCAAATTACCTGAGATCCTCTTGATGTCTGAACCTAATCCGGCTATGAGACCACGTTTATTGCGACTTGGCTCAAAACTTCCTAGTTGAAGAGATATTTTTTTCCTAATTTATTTTGGAGATAGAGTATTATGAGATATGTTAGAGTAGTATGGAGGTAGTATCCTACAACAATTTGCCGGTGTTAAGTGTCCTTTTAAGACGTGATTTGGCGAGATTTGTGTATATATGTAGGTCGGGTAATACTGCGTCATGTGTATAACGCGGGGCAAGTTTTAGGCGGCTCACGATGGGGATTCTTAACAAATACCTGTTGGTTTGGCTCGTATTTCTTTTCAGGCTCTCTATCCTTGTTTCTATTCTCAGTTAATTCAATACGATTATGCAGGGATGTTTCATTGATAACCTCATAAACTTTAGCCATTTTTGTTCTTGTGCTCTTGCACGTATTGCTGAAGCAAATGCACAGATAAATCTATATATCTAAAGGGGTCTCGAGGATCTGTATGACCCGTGATTATGTCAGTGGTCTGCATTTTGTGAAGCTATGTCTGCTGCTACTAAATGCTATTATAGCGTAGGACATAAGATTAACGACGGTTCAAGGCAATTTTCCGGCCTAAGTAATCTAAGATGTTCTAATAGGGTATCGCGTAAACGTTCTATCATTCCGTTATCATTGGGAGTATGGGCTAAAGTTGATGTAGTAGATGTTGAATTTTGTGGACTTGCGTAAATTCGTTAGTCTGTAACTAATAGTCGTTGGTCTGTAACTACGGATAACGACACACCGTGGTGAGAGCGAAACCTTAGAATGGCTTGTATGACACTAGCTGCTGTACCGTCTCTAAGGTAATACGCCTGAGCATATTTAGAAAATGAATCAATAATTGTTGGACGGTGGTGGATCAATACAGAATCTTTGTTTAATGGGATTTCTAACACATTTAGCCTGGCCACATAAATGTTACATTCTTAAACATATATATTCTGCAATATGATCCATCATTTTAGGCCAATAGTATTTATCTGGTAAGGAAATATGGCACTCGCTAATGCCTCTGTGGTTAGTTTTGCCTTCGTGGTATTTTTGAATGGTCTCTTGCTGTCGAAGATATTCTTCGACATTTTCAGGTTCGGTTTTGATTAAAACAAGATTCATTCCGGAGCTTTTGAATCTTTCTTGAATGATGGGAGTTATTTCATACATGGCCGATGTGGGATGAATTATTATGTTCTGACTTGTATTACATGGGTTCATGAATTATTTTACAGAGTTAATTGCGTCTTCTTCGAGATTACTTTCCGATAATTGAATGGAAATACGAGTGCGGGTCTCAAATGGTTTGGAAACAGTTGGTCGTTAGTTTTTTTTTTTTTTTTTTATGTGGCGACAGAGTTTTGCTTTTAATAGGCGTATTAAAAGCAAAACTCTTTATTGAATTTATTTAAAGGCTCGTCTGGTATGGGTATTTCCAACATTGGATGTTCAGCGCTAACATGGGCTGTCAGCGTGGTTGATTTCGCTGAGGCGTTTGGCTTTATGGATACATTTACTGTTATAGAACTAGTTTCTTCTTCGTTTAAGTGGTCTGTCCGTAACCGGGACGATGGCGCTTTATCACTCGTGAACTCCATATTAAAACTTCCGCTTTAACGGGTTCGTCATAGAAAAGATTAAGTTATTTGATGTTACGTTAAGAACTTCTAGGTAACCGCGGCTATTGTGAACGATAGTAATACATTCGTTTACGTTACAGTTCGAAATACTTTGTGAGAGGATTAGTGCATCACCGTTTGCTAGATTAACTGGGACTCTTGCTAATTTAGAGGTTTTTGCCGAAATTATAACCTCATTTAAATTGTAGTCACGTGAATTTTACATAGCAATAGGGTCAGCCGCGTTTTTTTTTTGTAACTAGTCCATTATTTTTAAGATCAATATTAGATTCCCAGTTAAAAGATCAAAATTAAAAAGCTCATCAAAAAATCATGAAAGTTGCAATAAATGATAAATGTTAAATAATTTTGATCATTAAATTCCTGAAAGCATGGCAAGTTGATAGAGTAATCGTTACGACTAGTAGCATGCACATTAGTGATGGAGTAATCATTACAACTAGTAGCATGCACATTAGTGACTTCAAAGGGATCGTAATTCCAGGGCAAGTGTGGATAATATTTTTTTATAGTTTCGGGAATAATAAACAATTGATTGGCCCCAGTATAAGTAATTTTAAAGGTGTTTCTAAGATTTGAATATAAGGTAAGTAACGCTGTGTCTGCGAATAGACTTCTATTTTCGTTCGTCGTAGTCGAACTGTTTCGAGATTATCGTAAGGCTGATAAAGATAATCAGAGCATGCATCGAAATTCGTCTCCCTGGATTCGATGGGGTGGATTTCCTTGTGTGGACCAATCGTGGTTACGAGATGGCATTGGCCTCGACACGTAATTTATATTAGGTCTCCATGGCAGCGGCGGGCGCTGAGGGTGTATTACAAAACCTGGTCGAGAAGGACCACATTCAAATTAAACGGCCTAGATGTAGACATGGGTACGGGTTGCGACGGGGGAACGCCCCACGTGCGATAAACTACTGGTATTAGCACTGTGAATGCGTTTTTTCGGTATTGGATCATTACGTTGTTGTAGGTAAAGAGTGTTCATTTCTTCCTGAACAAACTCTAGAGCGTTTTTCATTGTTTCAAGATGAATAGATTTATATATCGTAAAGCGAGTGGATTGCGAAGGCCCTTGGATAAGACTGGAGGGTTAATTTATGGGGTGCGTTTGGATTCTATTGTAGTTTGCACTGTTTGGTGCAAGCTTACAAAGGTCATAGTAGTTCCGAATAGATTTTGACAAGTTCCGTTCTCTTCGGGTGTATAGGACCCCTGAGTCAAAAGTGCCATGTCGTTATAAAGCGAGGTCTCATCGCGTTGGTCGGAAAAGTTATTAATTGGAGCCTTACGAATGCCTTCCCACTTTTAAGGTATACCGTTGGTGTTAATTAGCCTAGCGGCGGGACCCGTGACTTTATTAAGAATACCGTTTATTAAAGCCAAATTGGTAAATTCGTTTCCTGCCTCTTGCGATACGTGAGTTGCAACTAACTGATAGTTAATAGTTAAATGAATCTAGTGAGACGTTCGTATATTTATCGAATTCGGGCACCATGCGCAGGGCCTTATATTTCATCTATTCCTGACATATTTTATAAATGATCCGAACTTTCTAAGTCACTAAAACCTAGACTTCTAATCGAATCTAATAACTCTAACCTCGGCTATGTCTACTATCTATCTACTCTATCTAACCTAGGGTTCTGCGATTGCCTGGGATGGAAAATCTTGGAGGATTATAACATAAAATACAAAGGAAGCAACTCAAGAACGATTCTAGAATACTTACATAATTATGCATGACTGGTTTCTCTGCGGTATCGATGTCTGGATACACCTCTGGCTGCAACTCTTGTAGATTCGGATACTCGTTGATGGTCCTTGGAAGTCACCCGGATGACTCGTGAATCGCGTTTATAAAGACGTTATCTAGTCATCGCGCTCGCGAACCGGCCCACGAGTATCCTACCGACTGCGCCAATTATGTAAGCTGGAGCCGGAGGATGCAGAGAAAGCCAATTTGATTAAAATAATTTTAATTATAAAATAATTACATTATGGACTACATTCTAAAGAGGTGATAATTGGCCGATGTATGTACCAAGAATGAATATTTCTATGAGATGATTAACTACGCGGATGCATGAAAACTATTGCGAAATTAGGGTGGCATGATTCAGTGACGTATTTGCTGAGTCGCGTCTCATGTCAGCGAAGGTTGCGGTGCGCGGAATGGAGGTCAGTTCCAGTCAGCGTTTCTGCTATTTCCTTCTATTACATCAATGCGTAATAATCGATCACCCTGTTACACCAATATGTAACACGCTAGTGCGACTAACAAAAACAAAAAATGAGCTATTCATGTTTTTGGTTTAAAAACTGAACAATTACAACCTTCAGCTTGCCTTTCTACCATGATTATGGCATTGCAGCGCAGTAAGTGATCTTTATTCTAATGTTATGTATACAACTATGAAGCTTAGAAGCTACACGTATATACTTTGTACGTGTACACACATGTATTGCCCATCCAATATGTCCGCCAGGGGGCGCCTCGTTTGTATAATAATAATTGGAAATCGGATTATGTCGCATGCCGCGTTGGAATGTTTGCTTTCATCAAGTGCTCACAGCCAATTCTGCTGAGCTAACAACACGTTTTTTTTTAATATAAACAGTGCAACAGTGTCAGTACTAGGATGCAAGCTTTGTCTTTTTTTGTCACTGACTGACCTAGTAAATTGATAAAGCCCATAGGAAACTTTTTCGTATTTTCTTCATTAACAGTCCTTCTACGAAATAAAAGTTTGTCGGAACGGTTCGTTAAAAACGCTATTAATTCGTCGACTGTTGCACGAAATTCCTCTTTACCGAGAACTCGTAGCGCCTATAAAATAAAACGGGCCAATAAGTTGCATCGTCCTATCCGAAACGATACATTGATGCAGAGGAATTGCTTGTTAATACATTGATTGGCATACAGTTCACAAAAGTGTGAGGAGATCGTGGCTGAATAATAACAGCCGCTCGGGTCGATCTTCAGGTTAAGCCGCGCTTGACTAGGTTGGTCCGTGGATACGTCGTCGCCTTTTCCGACCAATCTCTCTTGATGTCTTTTTAGTTATCACACTAGCATTTCCTGCATGAAACAAAAGCTTTTTTTAAAAAAAAAAGCGACTTCCGTAATAAAACCCAAAAACTGCTTAAAATAACTTTACTTTCGGAAGTCGGTTGCAAAAAAATCTATGAAGCAAACAAAGTCATAGACTCGAAGTCGGTCTTTTTTTGCATTTTTTTTTATTTTCTTTTACTCTTTTTAGTTGTAGTATCCCAAACTAAGTATTGTCATGAATTTGTTTAACATTACCTACAATGTTACTAGATGGAATGGAACCATCATGTCACCAACAAGAATAAAAAAATAAGGGAGCTAATAATTCACAAAATAAGTCAATAAAACTTGTATGGGACCAAATGAAAAAGAAACACGTAAATCGCCCCAGTAATCACGGAGTAATCGGTGTACATAAACGTTTAAAAAAAGATGCTTGTGGAATAACATAACGTCCTCTGATTTTAGAAGTCGTCGGTTAAAAAGTTAATGTCTGTACATTGACCTCCTCAACAGTAGCAGTTAGGCAATAACGTTTAAGAGCTCGACTGCGAACTAACTAGTCACTTTAGCAGCTGGGAAGTACTTTGGATGAAGAGTATACCCTCCGGCATGCGGTTTTGAACTTGGCGGCGCACTGCCGTGCTACCAAGTATATTGCAGTGGTAATTTACAGGCTGTTACATTTAAGCTACATTTATTAGCTTTAAATTAAATGATGACTTGTATAACTATCGAATTGCCAATGCCTGCAAATAATTGCTATTTAATTCAGGTGCTCGGATCACGTCTGTTTTGACATGCTACATGTTCCAAGTTCTTTTACGGGCGATATCGACGAAGTCAAAAGTGTATCGGATTGATTTAATGTGGAAGCGCCGGGGTAGCCCGCTAAATCCAAATTTTCTTACGTTTTTTGCAATTTGCAGGTAAGTGTTATATGTGATTCGCGGCCGTCTATGTTATATCGTATCATCAATCTCTTGCCCTTATCCCATGTCATTTGAGATCGGCGCAGCATGTCTTCTTCTTCCGGACTTCTCTATTTTTCGTCATCTCATCAGACACTTCTTACTTAGTTAGTGTGTATGCACCCCAGTCAGGAAGTGAGGATCTATGTTATATCGTATCATCACCAGCCTATAATGTTCCCACTGCTAGGACACGGCCTCCTCTCAATGAGAGGGAATGGGCTATAAACCACCACGCGGGCCCAGTGCGGATTGGTAGATGTCACATGTCTTCGAATTTTTGGTTCTAGGACATGCCGGTTTCCTCACGATGTTTTCCATCACCGTTTTGAGAGCAGTGGTGATGAAATAAATTACACAAAGTAATGCGCCTGTCTAGGTTCGAACTCACGACTTACTGTTCGTAAGTCGGGGCCGCCACCACTGGGCCACCGCTGCTCTCGTATAGGTATATCGTATAGGTTAACTTAATCCCAATGAATGAATTTTTCATGGAAAGTCGTTGAATTGGATTAAATGACTATTTCATTTTAATGGCAATAATAGGCGAGACGACAAAGAAAAAGTTATTAGTCCGTCAGTTAGATTATCAGAAAATATTTGACCCGAGTTTTTTCTTTTGTTACGTAAATCAAAATTGACGAAGATATGACGCTTTTAAAATTCTCAATACGTCACGCCTAGGTATAATTTTTAGCTAGTTCTGACGTCACGGGCCCCTACTCCCGAGTTTTGATGCGTTTTATCTTTATCAATATTCATTGATTTACAAAAACAAAAAATACGTGTCCATTAATTTCCAATACTCTAACTGACGGACTAAATAGATTTGCATTTTTTTGATACTGTCGTCATGCCTATTCAGTAACAAGTATGTAGTCATAATACATTTCCGTAATCCGTGTACAACCCGATTGTCAACTCATCACATCGCCTAAGCTTGATTACGGTACCTACAAGAGTACACACATTTTCGCACGGACCCGGCTGCTTTGCAAGTTAATAACCTATTTGGCGTCGCTCTAAAGGCTACATATTCACAATGGAGGGGGCTAGCCAGGCTGGGCGTCCATCAGGAATCGGATTTGTGTGGAGAACGGGTCATGCCGCTAGCGATAATGGAAAACGGATTACCGCGAACTCTCTAACTAAAGCTCGTGATCCGTTCATGTAGGTCGGGTGGTCGGGTGGCCGGGTCGGGTGTGCCTGTCGACGGAATTTGCATTGAACCCTTTATTACTGATGTTGTACCTACATTGTCTTCGTTGTTTTATTTTAATGTTTTTGTTTGGTTTAGAGTGCTTGTTTTTAAGAGGGTTAGTTTTTACCTACTTTTAATATATTATTATAATTCGTGATTTACTTTGGTGAATAACAAGTAGTTATGAGAAATATCTAAGAACTAAGTAAATATGTCAAATATTGAAAACAGCCCTTGGAGTATTCCACCTCCTAGCAGCCCTGGGACCAAACCCCAAACACCTTACCATGCGGCAGAAGGAAGATCAGAAGCAGTGGAAACCAGCGATATCAGTAACTGGTTAACCTCCATCGACAAATGCCTGAGTGCAGTCTGTCTCATTGCTCACGAAGGAAAGCTGAACTCCGATCAAAAGCTGAAGATCAATAACCTTTCGCGCAAGGCAGAACGTGGCGTTTCACAAATGGCAGTTTACTACCAGGACTTAAGGCTCAAGGTCAAAGAATATCAAGTGATAAAAGAAAAACGGGACCTCACGAATTGCCTTGAAAATTTCCAGCAAACACAATTCAAGCTAGCATTGAAGGAAACTGCATCAAGACAACTATGGCAGAAAAAGTGTCGTTTGCTGACATGGTTAAAACCAATAACAATAATAACTTGCGCCCAAATAACCAAAGCTCTATTGCAATTTATCTAACAAATAAATTAAAGTCCAGTGATGACACAAATATTCTGGTTCAAAAAATAATATGCCCGGAACAAATGAAATTGCACATTCGAGGATTACACAAAACAAAAAACGGGGACGTTATTATCAACACAGAGACAAAAGACGACATTGAAAAACTTAAACGATCGTCACAGCTAAGCAGTTCAGGCCTGAAAATGGATGTTATAGGAGTTCCGACCGTTTTAAGTGATCAAGAAGTCTACGATTGCATTTATGAGCAGAACTTAGCGGACAAGCTGCCTAATTTACCTCGTGACTCTTTTATGGCTTTCATAAAATTAAGTCACAAGTCGGGTAAAAAGGAAGGAACTACGTGTAGCTTTATTCTTGAAATTACTGCCAGCATTAGAAAGGCCCTTATAAAATGTACATTAATTGGACATCCTGCCCAGTGAGGAACTTTACACTTGTGACCAGATGCTTTAAATGTCAACAGTATGGACACTTGTCGGGAAGCTACCTACACTTGTGGACATTGTGGAGAACAAGGTCATCAATCCAATGAGTGCAATAAAAATGCTGAACTGCCACAGTGTGCAACATGCTTGCGTTTTAAAAAACCGAGCAACCACTAAACAGGCGATCTAGAAAAGAAAAGCTGCCCCGCTAAGAAAATAGCTGAGATGAATGATGAATGACGCGTGAGAACGCCGTTTTTATTGAATAAATTCTGTTTATTTATTTGTGATATACTTAGTTTACTCTTAGGCATATTGACCTTTATGTACCTAATAATTGTCGAACTTATTGTGATTTTAGTCTTTAGTATTTATAAATTATAATACAATCAATAAGTATATTTAACATTTTAGTGACATAGCATTTTTCTCTGTAGACACAAAGTAAACGTGACCTGGATTTTTGTGTTATGCTTCATTGCAAAAATAATATAATCTTGTAGAGAAGTTAGCTAAGCACACTTTTTTTTCTTACTTTGAATAGAACCATAATAATTATGTACCTAGCATATATAGTAAGTTAGCATATAAGTTATTGATTAAAATGACGAAGAACTATTTAGATAGAAAGATTGCAATTTGCACAAACAAACACGTGCGAATTGCAATCTTCTTTTTTCAATTGTAAAGGTCTATCCTTTGAATAAAATAATTGATGATTAAACGAACTTACCTGTACGTGAAGTTCAATCACAATTACTCGAAGAGCTTCGTTCGAAGATATTAGCATTAATACACATGTAGTTTCACTTACAGACTCACCATTTCGCATTGAATTTAGGAGAAAAACAAATTATTTAAAACTATAAATATGAATCCAAAGTAAGGTAGATTCAAAACTTTGTTCTTGACTATGACATTCTCACCTACCCAGCTCATTTAGTTTGGAGGTTTGCTGAGCTGTTTTATTTTAATTATTATTTCACAACTAGGGATTCAGCATGACTGGGAGGGAGGGATGCTAATATCTTCGAACGAAGCTCTTCGAGTAATTGTGATTGAACTTCACGTACAGGTAAGTTCGTTTAATCATCAATTACTCTCAAGCTTCGTTCTCGATATTAGCATTAATACACATGTAGATGTTGAGAGATATTATTCATTTGTGAAATATAATCAATAACATTGTTACAATTTGACAGAAGAAAACAATTAAATGAAATATTTACAATTTTTATGTATATATATATTTAAATATATTTTTTATAACTATCGTCAGTCACATAATTGAATAGATTTTCAATGAGAACAATCCTACATAGAACAAATAAGATATCCATTATACATTTAAGACACTTGTGATCACCTTTAGTAGACATATCGTCTGATATTATTCTAATATTTGGCAAATACAGTAGAATTTGAACTCCACCCGGCAGTTTTACCTTTAGTTAACCTAGACGTATAAAACGTCCAGGTTAACTCCTATGCTATAAGCTTTAAAAGTGGCTGCGTGCCTGGTGCTATGCGCAGTTAACAAACAGATATCAATGCCACTGGTTTGTAACACTGTTTTTACCTATTTGCTCAAAGCCTGCGATGTTACTGCTTGGTATGGTTTTCTAAATGAAATGAATTAATTATTAATACCTGATTGGTCCTATCAACATAAACTTATAGAGCCTTTGTGAAAAATACGGTAAGGAAAATATTGGTTGTAAGGAACCCACTCGTTAAGTTTTAATTAAATCAGTTATTTTAATAATAAATCATGAATCAGATTTGATAATATTATCAACATGCGGATTTTTGATAATGTCTGCATTCTATGAGCTGTTACCAGGGCTAGAAGGGTCACTAACTTTTAACTAAGTTTTTCAAGACTTAAATTTTTGTTGGGATAGAATTCCGCCAAATAATTTAAAACTTCATCAGTGTTCCACGTTAAATTGTATTTAAGAACTGTGGTACTGGGCCGCAATCGAAAGATTCCCTTTAAGAATCTCTGTATAAATTCGTTGTTCACTATATCGTGTCCAAGTAACAACGACAAACGACGATCGCGAGCTATTTAGGTTCCATACCGAGCTCCAGTACAATTGCGTTAGAAAACAAAGAATATTCGATGTCGCAGATTTACCTATAGGGATCTACCTATGTTGTTTGCGTGACAGTACTACTACTACGATGATACGACGTATGATACTTGTATCATACTGCTTGATAGTGTTATTAATCTGACAAAGATGCTAGTGACGGCTGTGGAATTCCTCTTCGGAGAAGAGATGCCCGGATAACATCCCGACAACCAGTGTAATTTGCTGGTGAATTGCACGCTCGCTACAACGACAAATAATTAAATCAGCCTCCGAAATTAAAAAAAGAGCGGTTTTGATGTGAGGAGTCTTTTAAAAAGAGGGTACCAGGGTTGTGTTGGCCATTTTGGCACGACGACAATACCAGTGGGTCTGTGGTTAATAATTTTACTCAGTCTTTAAAAGAATAGAAATTGGTGGAAACGTAAAATGAAAATTTTGTCCATGGTGTAGTCCGTCCGCGTTAATTACATAAGCGTCAGATAATTATGCCAGAAAACATAGATATCGCATTTATGATTTATTCTGCTCGCGAACAAGTCGTTACAACTTTTTTTTTTTTTTTTTGTAATACTAAAAGCGGTTTGAGAAATTTCCCACTTTATGTCGGAGTGTAATCTTCTTACTTCAGTGTCTGCAACTATGTTATCAGAAGAACGTATATAATCAGCATGAACATTAATGTACGATATTGCCGTTTTGTCAATACGAAACAAAATTTGAGAATTTTTAAAATCTAATGCAAAAACTTTAAGCCCAAGAAAGCTTCAAGTATTTCCAAATAATTTATACATGTTGACTCCAAGGTCCACTGGCGGTCTCGTCACCGTAGGCGGCGCCCCATCCCGTTGTTGAGGCATCACTAAATATCTCTAAGGAATATGTGTTAATCTTAAAATTAACCAACTGATTCCTTTATCGCATTAGGTCACCAGTCAAAGATGGGAAACAACTCAATTGGTAAGTTTATAAACTTATCGTAGTGTTCATCATCTTTGAGGTTTAGATGTTTACCACCTTCACTCACCTACACACCTTTCAAAGTCTTTGGTATAAAGCCAGCCGTATACATCGTTTGAGCTTCTTATTTCTTAGTAATTATATTTAAATTTTGTCATCAGGTAATCTTATTTCAAATCTTTTTGAATTTATAATATTTCCTAAGAACTTGCAACAATTAATAGGCACAACAGAACAATTTTCTGTGTTGATGATGAATCTTAAGGATTTTAATAACTGAATTGTGTTATTCACATTTTGTAAACATCGATTCGATTGACCAACCAAAATCAAACCGGCCTCAAAAAAGAAAGAGCTTAGTAACTTTGCGACTAATTAAGGAATTTTCTTAACAATATACGGAGCAGTGTTTAAGCCGAACGGTAAAATGTTATACTCGTACAGATTGCCATGTAAATATGTTTTTTGAGTTGGGATGTATGCTGATTAAAAAATAGGCATCTTTCAAATAAATTGTCAATTGGTAACATAAAACAGTTGTTTGATAAAAGTTTTAATGGTGTTCTTAAATCTTCAAGTTTAAAATGTTGGGTTGGTATTTAATTGTTTTAGATTTAATATGAAACGTTGTTTACGGTTTGACTTTGAAACAAGAAATATACTGGATATGTATTGACCAGCGCATGGTTGACATAACGACACTACGCCAGTACTAATAAGATCTTGTATGTATGCTTTAAAGGCCTTATATTCGGATTGCGAATACTTAGGCTATGATGGGACGGTTGTTTGAATAACTCGGTCAGAAAACATAATTTGATAGCCAGAAATCCAAGCGAGTATAACAGGGTTAGCAGTCAATAAACACCACTGTTCATAGAAAAAAAGACGACCCGCGGGGTTTACCAGCTCTAACGTCGGTGACCTGCTTGCGGCTGACGTGACAATGACCTGGAAGCGTTGTTGTGCGTCGTACTCGTCTGCTGCCTCTGAGTCGAATTGATGGTGTCGCCCGCGCATATCTCGCGCCCTCCGGCAGCTGTGGTGGGTACTGTCGGCGACGGCGACACACCGGGGGGGCTCGGTCGTTTAAAGGCCTGCAGTTGTGTTGTAGTGGCCTTAGCCGGTTTATTAGCCGTAGATTGCATTGTGGACGACCTTATATCAGCTCCAGATTTTATACAGCTTGAGGAGCTTAGGGTTTTTGTGATCTGATGAAAGCAGCGCAGTAATGGCCTTGCTGATGGAGGACAAAGCACAGGGTATTAATACCTGTTTACCTTCTAGGCTCTTGTCTCGTTTCGCTTGAGTTTCTATTAGAGATACTCGAATCTGCGAATTGAGGGTAGGCGCTTTTATAAACTTTTAGTTCACGGGTACCAAATATCTGTCTTTCAATTCCTTGCGGTTCTCTTTAGAGAGGCCAGAGGTCGTAATGTGGTTTAGTCTAATTTCCAAATCCTTTTGAATTTCCCTGTCATATTCTTTAGTTGAAGTGGGGTCTTCACCTTTTATTTCCATTAACTCTGGATCTAATTCGGGAACGTCTTGTTGAGGAGCTGGGGCCTCCGGTTCACTCGTTCTCTCTAAAGGTACGGCGGTGGTAGATTCCACGGCAGGCGCAGTAAGTACGTGCGCGGGTGGCAGTGCGGCGGTAGCCGAGCTCGGCGGCAGTATGTTTACTTGTGACGTGATGTTGTCGGCGGTAGGCGAAAACCGCAGCCGGGTCCTCCTCCTCATCAATAAATACCGCTGGGGCTGGTTGCCAGTACGAGCATCCAGGTTGAGGATCTATATCGACGTGATAAGTGGCACAATCGTCATTGATTGGGATTGGTTCGCACTCTGGCAGCAAAATAAGTATTTTACATATATACTTAAACCTTTATTTGTTGGGAAGTGAGACTCCTTGTGAGAAACACGCAATCCCAATAGGTGGCTTATATTATAAACCTTTATTTGGTAGGAAGTGAGACTCCTTGTGAGAAACACGCAATCCCAATAGGCGGCCTAATAGTTATATTTGTTTCTAGAAAACAGCTTAAATTCCTAGAGGGATAATGTAGGTATATGCTATGGAAAAACCCCACAGGTAGATCCGAGTAGCAAGTACTTTATTTAGGAAGTGGAAGGCCCCCAAAGGACAATCCGATTTTCCGTATTATAATTACACTTATAAGCCGATATGAATTAAAAACCACAACGTGAGAAGCCAGGCGGTTGCGATGCTAAAAGTAACCAATTGAAATATAGACACGAAATAAGTAGGTCAATGACTCACCATGCAGGTTTTAAGGCGTAGAAAAAAATACCATCCGACGACGATGCACTGTCATAGCGAGTACGTCGCCCACGTTTTATTTAGCGTTCCAATTTTTAAAATTTAAGTTTTTTACTTAAATAACTATAACTATAAAAATCACTCTTTCTTTTCGGCATTCTATGGCTAAATTATAAAAACGCACTTGAAAACAAGAAATCATGCGAAACAGCGAAGCACTGATACGTGAATGGGCTGGGTAGGTGAGAATGTCATAGTCAAGAACAAAGTTTTGAATCTACCTTACTTTGGATTCATATTTATAGTTTTAAATAATTTGTTTTTCTCCTAAATTCAATGCGAAATGGTGAGTCTGTAAGTGAAACTACATGTGTATTAATGCTAATATCGAGAACGAAGCTTGAGAGTAATAATAATAATAATCCTTTGCTTTATCGTATTGAATTAATCCCATTGAATTAATAGCTTTAGATTTCATGGTTTTCTTTTCATTAATTTATAATGTTTGTTAGAGAGATTTGATCCTTATGATTGACCCTATCGATTGGTGCCATAAAAGTACATGGTGTTAATCTTTTGGAATTTAGCCGATTCGATTCCCAAGTGTTGCGAGTGTGATTGCAAGCGAATTTTCAAAATCTTTGAATGCAGATTAATTACTTTTTAAAAATAAAGGAATTTTTCCTTTGAGTAAATGCTATGCTATGCTATGCTATCTCCGGTATTTAGAGTACTTTCCCTCCAGGTGGCATGCAAAAATTTCATCCTGTATATTATTTATATTTGATTTTCATTGCAATGATTTATTCATGTTTCCGGTCGATATAATATATAAAAAAAAAAATTGTTGTATATTACACACAGCGCCGGTTAGCGCCACACTAAGCAACGAGGCTTGCCTCGTGAACACCAGATATGTTGATATACTACATAGATACTTTTCGTTTGTAAATACATCGATATCGATGTATTTACAAACGATATTGTATACTACCCCCGATATTGTATCCTTTGTTTTTTTGTCTTCTCTTGTTTACCAATTGCAGAGAGATGGACTTTATGGCTTGTGCATGAGTGTATAAAATACTCGAATTTCATAAAATGGAACTAGGTGGAGGAACAGACATCCCACCCCTCCTCACTTCATCAATCCCGCAGAATATTTTCCTCTGGACAGGAACTGCAGTGGCCAATCTGGAAATCTCTTAACCGTTTGCGGGCCCAGGTTGGCCGCTGTAGAAGTAATCTGGCCAAGTGGGGTATCATCGACCCGTCCCAAAGACAATGTCAGTCCCCCCAGTGTTGTCAGTGTGTGGAGCCCCTCTGCAGGATATGCCCCACCTCTTTCTCTTGCCCATCCTGCACAGCCACCTGCAACTTCCAGGATTTAAACGAATCCAACGACAGAGCTGTGCAGGTAGCTATATACTGGTCGGGTATTATTTGAGTCTATCGACACGCAAATAACAAGAATAAGTAGTATTTTATATATCCTTGTCGTTTATCATATTATTAAATAAAAATTATTTTCAGGTAAACACCTACCACTGTTTCCTTTAGTGTCTTTGCATCACCCAAAGATTGATTGGCAGAAAATGTCTATGGCATTAAGTCCGCCTCTGTACTTGAATAAACAACAAAGAAATTTATTATTCAACTAGATTTCTAGAAGTAAATCCAGTTCATAGATCCTGTAACATTTTGGGAAGAGAGAATATAGTTTCGATATTTAGTTTTCCATTGTTGCGCTGTATGACGGAAACCAGTCTGCTTTAAATACATAGTTTACGGGCTTTTCATTCGGTGTCTATTAAATTTAGTACAAACTGAAATGCAGTACCTTAATAACAAATGGACAGTTATTATGCTTCGCACATAATAGTTTTGGTATTAATATGTGATTCGTTACTGTGGGATAGTCAGTAGTTAGTTATAAAATGTAATAAAAACATAATTATTGGGTGGAAATCGATGTAAGGGAATGATTGTGTCGCGGGGTTGCGATAGTCGTTGAAAGGATCCGGCAACTGGGTCTCGAGGTGGCATTGCACAAGTCCGAGGCCATGTGCTTTCATGGGCCTCGGAATGCGCCACCTCCGGGATCCTTACTCACGGTAGGAGGGGTATCCATCGGTGTCGAGTCGACTTTGAAGTACCTAGGACTCGTCCTCGACAGCCGGTGGAACTTCGTGGAGCACTTCCGACGATTGGCCCCCAAACTGGAACGGACTGGGGCTGCCTTCAGGCGGCTCCTGCCCAACCTGGGGGGGCCGAACGCCTCCTGCCGAAGGCTCTACGCGGGATTCGTGCGGTCCATGGCCCTTTACGGGGCCCCGGTGTGGTCGCGTTCCTTGAGGCTGCGTGCAGCCCACTACTTGAACGCGCCCCAAAAGGTGGTAGCCGTAAGGCTGGCCCGTGGGTACCGCACGATCGCCCGCGAGGCGGCGTGTCTCCTTGCCGGATTGCCGCCATGGGATCTGGAGGCGATAGTCCTCGCGCGCCTGTATGAATGGCGCGCGGAGGCGCTTCGCCGGGGGGAAACTCCGCTGCCGCGACAAATTGTCGCTCAGCGGACAGACTTCCGGCGGGATCTCATGGCGACATGGAGAGAGCGACTGTCGCAACCCCGTGCAGGGCACGCCACGATAGTGGCGATAAGTCCCCTCTTTGAGGAGTGGCTGGAGAGACGCCACGGCGTCCTCACCTTCCGCCTGACGCAGGTCCTCACCGGACACGGTGTTTTCGGGAGGTTCCTGCACCGAATCGGGCGGGAGGAAACGCCCGGGTGTTTCCACTGCGAGGATCGACCGGAGGACACGGTGGAGATGTGCCCCGCGTGGGCGGAGCACCGCCGTGTCCTCGAAGCGGCGATTGGCGGCGGCGACCTCTCGCGTCCGGCCCTGGTGAAAGCCATGGTCCGGAGCGAGACGGAATGGGACGCCGTCACCTCCTTCTGCGAAGCAGTAATGCTAGAGAAGGAAGTGGCGGAACGTGAGAGGGAGAGAACCTCACAGCGTCCCGGCCGCCGCGGGAGACGCCCCGGGCGTCGGGGGCCACCACGTGGCCCCCGGCCACCGTAGGCGCGGGCCTGTGGACGGTGGGCTATGGGCTAGCTCGCCGTCCGTCCGTCTCATGACGACAGGCCGTGTCGACGACGCGTTCGTGTTCCACGCGCGCCTCAAAGAGAGTCAGCAAAAAGGAAGGGGTCCGCAAGGACCGATGCCTGCCGGGGTTGCGGGACTATTCGAAAGAGATACCGTGGCCCCGGAACACAAAGGGCGATGAAGGAACATGGATGGGTTTTAGTCAGTAAAAGTCTGACACTCCCTCCTGCTCCGCCCAGAGCGGGAGAAGTCATTTGATGATTTCCCATCCGAAAAAAAAAAGAAAAGGGAATGATTGTGTGCCAAGATATAATAATGTAATATATAGGAAGGATAGGTCCAAATCACGAATCAAATGGTAGTCCGTTGGAGCAAGGTCTGGCGAGTACGGAGGATGACGTATAGTTTCTAACTGCAGCTCCTGTAGAGTTACAAAGGTTTCTCGTGCAGTGTGAAATTTGCGTTATCATGGAGCAATAATAGTGAAGATCGATTCACGAGTCGGGGCTGTTTTACTGCCAGTTTCACCATCATTGTTCGAAGTTCAGCCCAGTAAACATCTGCTATTTGTTATTGCCTGACCAGACCTGAGAAAGCTATAGTGAATAACACCATGAAGAGACCACCAAACAGTTACCATTACCTTTTTATTGATAAGCTTTGCTTTAGGGCACTGTTGCGGCGTTTGACCTGGGGTCAGCCATTGCATTTTTCGCTTACGGTTATAGTAAACAATCCACTTTTCGTCACATGTCACAATTAGATCCAATATTCCTTCATTTTTGTACCGATTCAACAAGGCAACACAAGTTTCAACACGAATTTCTTTCTAGAGATCAGTTAATTCACATTTTTCATTTTTTTTTATCTTATTTATTTGATGCAAATGAGTCAATATTGTAGGGGTAGGGTAACGTTAAACCATGCCGCTAATTCCTGGGTAGTTTGACTCGGATCGGCTTCTACCATCTCCTTCAATTCAGCGTTATTCACCTGTGTGGGCGGTCTACCACGTGGTTCGTTCTTCAAGTCGAAGTTTCCATTACGAAAGCGATTAAACCAAAAACGCACGGTGAGTTCATTAGCAGTTTCCTCTCCAAACGCAACGTTGATATTGCGAGCCGTTTCTGCCGCGTTAGTTCCGCGTCTGAACTCGTATTAAAAAATTACTCGGATTTTCGATTAATCCATCTTTACGTCTAAGCTGAATAAAAAAACAATTAAAGGTCGAAAATCGAATGTTGCACATTTTTTAAAACAAGAACCTCATAGGTAACACGTGAAAAAAGTTTCACACGAAAATCTCACACCATGAAGATTTTATTATTTCATACTTTAACCCCTATTACGCATCTATTACGTATGTATTTACAGAATTATATTCATCTTTTAATTAACATACAACCTGACACTGTCCTGCAAATTGCAAAAAAATATTTGCTTGTTTAATTGCTATCAACCCAAAAGCAATTTGCTCGACCCACGAATCGAGCCCAGGACCATGAGCTCAGCAGTCGCGCTTGCAACGACTAGACCAACGAGGCAGTCAGTTTAAATATTAAATGAGCTCTGTAATCTAATATTCTACGTTATACAGGACGTGTTTAATTTTTCTAGCTAACTGTCCATTGTAGCTGGTCGTTATACGAACGAGCCGACATTGTGCCGCGTAATTGTATCATATTATATGCATTCGCCACAATATGCACTACACACTACGTAGACCAGGCTGCGCTAGTGCCCATTGACCGTTATACAACAACTCAAAGGGAACAGTAGGTTGGCTTATAATTTATGAGTGAAGACCATTCAACACGATGTTGGGTTGGGTCGATGGTGCATTGATTTTAATAGTGACGTGTGTTTTTAATAGCTTTTTAGTACACGAAACGTAGGGTACCTACATTTCGTCTACTAAAAAGCTAAGCTAAATAACGTGTTATAATTTTTCGAACTGTTCTAAAACTAAAAATTCGAAGACATGGTGATATCTCCAACCCGCACTGGGCCCGTGTGGTTTTCATGAAAGGAGGCCCGTGTCCCAGCATTGAAAGGCTGTTTACACTTATGCTATACTATTTATGTTATACCATTGCTCGCGTGGAAGTTTTGATGCGTTTTTTTCCGGAAATAAAAAGTAGCCATTTCAGACTATAATCTTTCTGTGTGCCAAGAGAGCAGCGGTGGCCCAGTGGCGGCGGCCCTGACTTACGAACAGTAAGTTGTGGGTTCAAACCCAGGCAGGCGGCATTACTTTGTGTAATTTATTTCATCACCACTGCTCTCAAATCGGTGAAGGAAAACGGCGTGACGAAACCGGCATGTCCTAGAACCAAAAATTCGAAGACATGTGACATCTACCAATCTGCACTGGGCCCGCGTGGTGGATTATAGGCCAAAATACGCACTTGGATGTGTAGTTGCGGACACCAGCCCGTTATACAATACAAAATTGGCACACAGAATTGTATTCTGTGTTCCAATTTTCATCCAGATCCGTTCAGCCGTTCTGACGTGATTAAATAACAAACATCCAAACATTCGTAGTTGTAATAGTAGTAAGAAGCATTCGCCACACTGCAGTATACACTTTACAGGACGAGGTCACGCCAGTGCCCAATGACCACTACACATGGAGAACAGTATTCTGGCTTATAATTTACGAGTGAGGAACATTCAACACGATATTGGGTCGATGGTGCATTGATTTTACATGTGATGCGCAGGGTTTAAATTTTAAATAAACTTTGTTAGCAATTTTAAAACTAGTTTTCCAATTTCGTAAGGTACCTAAAAAGTTTTTCATCAGAAATATCCAGAAAGTTTGGGCTCTTTAACATAGGTCTCCCCTAGACTTTTCCATAGCTCACGGTTGTGGGTTTTTCTCCTCCATGTCATTCCTGCAGTAGCTTTTAAGGGGCTCCCCCATGCACACTAGCGCCACTTTAGTAAAAAAAACAGAACTCGTTAAATACGCAAATATAAAATCTGATTAACAAAATCAATGCTTTAGAGTTCTAGATTATTGACGTCTATTTAATTCATTAAAATATACTTCACTGTAGTTACAGTTAGAAAAATTGCTAAAAACGGCCGTTTTTTTTCCATTTTGTATCTGTAACGACAGCGAGCTATGTTTCAATGAGTTAAGCAGAGTAATTGTGTATTTAACGAGTTCTGATTTTTTTACTAAAGTGGCGCTAGTGTGCATGGGGGAGCCCCTTAAGCTGTTTGGCTATAGGTGTGTTAAACCTGATTGTATCCATACACGAATGATTGCTCTGTTATTCGTTATCCATGCTTCTGCCAGGTTATACATAAAGGGTGTAAAAAGACCCTTAACGAAGCCGAAAGGCACTTGTTCTCCCCGTCATTGCGTTAATTTTTTTGTTCTAGACCATACCTGGGAACCTTCTAGTTACGGAGATATTGGGGGTCAAAGTTCCAACTTTTTGACAAGTATTTTTTTTAAATACATGTTTTTAATGTATGATTTTTACTTAAAACACCCCCACGACCCCCGTTCTATTCAATCCATCCATTAGCACAATGTTTTGAGTGCGTTACATATTTTTTTACGGCAAAACGTTTTCACCCCAAAAAAAAGTCGTTTCCCAGCGATTATTTTTGCGTAAACTTACATAATTTTGATGTACAGATTTTTGATGTGCTTGGTCGACGGCTTCGTCAAGGGTCCGTTTACACCCTATAAACATACCAAAACCTTGTGTTGCTTAAAGGTTTTGGTTTTAAAAGCTAGTTTCACTTGAAAATCCATAAATACGGGCAACCATCTTGAAGACTAAGTTGTTCCTGTGCTCGAGGCATGGCAACTAGGTAGTAGCGGAGCGTGTTGATCACTTGCCATGCACTATCACCGACCTCAGGAAACAATCCGATGTATTAAATGTGTATTGATTCTTTCTTTATTTAATCTAGTTAGATTTTTAAATCATGGTATGTGTTGACGTGCTAGGTTCATATTTATGGCGATGTAATGAACGGAGTACCTACAGGAGTCAGGGACTTTACACAATTATGTAATCAATTTCTTGTATAATAAAGATTATTGATTATTAGTACCTATGATTGTCTTATGTCTGTTTTCACTAACATTAACGGACAGCTTAACTGAGTGGCTTAATAATAACATTAGACAAAACGCCAAAAAAATCACGTTTGTTGTATATATTCACGTTTGTTATTATATTGTTGGAGCCCCCGTTAAATATTTATTTTATTTTAATTTAACTATTTATTTTTAAAGTAAATATGCAACTAAATATTCTGTGAATATATCAAGCGTCTACCTGTTTCTACCTGTTTTTAACCTGTTTTATATTAATATCGAGCAAAAAACGGCAAAAAAGTTTGTTGTATGGGAGCCCCCCTTTTTTTTCGGATGGGTAATCATCAAATGACTTCTCCCGCTCTGGGCGGAGCAGGAGGGAGTGTCAGACTTTTACTGAATAAAACCCATCCATGTTCCTTCATCGCCCTTTGTGTTCCGGGGCCACGGTATCTCTTTCGAATAGTCCCGCAACCCCGGCAGGCATCGGTCCTTGCGGACCCCTTCCTTTATGCTGACTCTCTTTGAGGCGCGCGTGGAACACGAACGCGCCTTCGACACGGCCTGTCGTCATGAGACGGACGGACGGCGAGCTAGCCCATAGCCCACCGTCCACAGGCCTGCGCCAACGGTGGCAGAGGGCCACATGGTGGCCCCAGACGCCCGGGGCGTCTCCCGCATGGGAGCCCCCCTTAAATATTTATTTTATTCTGTTTTTAGTATTTGTTGTTATATCATCTGCCTAGCCTTTTCCCAACTATGTTGGGGTCGGCTTCCAGTTTTTACCGGATGCAGCTGAATACCAGTATTTTACATGGAGCGACTGCCTATCTGACCTCCACAACCCAGTTAGTACTGGGAAATACTATACCCCTTGGTAAGACTGGTTGTCAGACTTTTTGGGCCTCTGACTACCTAACGACTGTCAAAGATCTACAAATGACAGCCCGGACCAACGGCTTAACGTGCTTTCCGAGGCACGGAGGAAACTCGGTATGTAATGGGTGGTCACCCATCCACAGACCAACCTAGGCAAGCACGGCTTAACCTAACGATCGAACCGAGTGGCTGTTATTATTTAGCGACGAGCTCCTCTCCTATAATAGTATCTGTTGTTATAGCGGCAACCAAAATACAACAGAAAATTTCAACTGTCTAGCTATCACGGTTCATGGGATACAGCCTGGTGATAGACAGACGGACAGACGGACAGTGGAGTCTTAGTAATAGGGTCCCGTTTTTACCCTTTGGGTATGGAACCCTAAAAACGCAGCAATCATCATTTCTTACGCAAAACAAATTCCAATAGTGCTATCATATTTTGGCAGGATAGGTGTCCTTGGTGTTAGTGGAATAAAAATATTTCAATTCAAATTTTATCTGAAATGTGGAAACAAAAACTTAAATTAAACTAAATTGGTAAAGACATTTAAATTAAATAGGTACACCGTAAAGTGTAGGGCGGCCATGACGCAACACCAAATGCGCTCCCAATCCTTACTTACCAATAAATGTTTCAATCGGAATACCATTTACAAGCACTTTACACTTCCTAAGGAATTGCGCGAATTCAATTCAATTTTGAATTGAACGTAATGTAATTAATGACTTAGTTACGCTCTGTTGGCTCTTCGATTCATAGCGAAAAATAGACGTAAATTCCAATTATGGAAGGATGCTCAATATAGCGTAAACACACCATAATGGATGCCTTTAAAACCTTTTTAATCGACGTTTGATATTTACAGGTAGTCCTAGTAGTAGCCCGAATGTTTGACAACCAGATTTACCAAAGGGTTTCGTATTACCCAGTACTAACTGGGTTGTGGAGGTCAGATAGGCAGTCGCTCCATGTAAAATACTGGTATTCAGCTGCACCCGGTAAGACTGGAAGCCGACCCCAACATAGTTGGGAAAAGGCTAGGCAGATGATGATGATTAATATAGAATATTCAATGTCTTTGCCTTTCTGATGAAATTTTATTTACCTTGAAGATACTGTGCAAGATTAACTCTTTTATTAAAACCATCGAGTACCAATGAACGTAGTATTCAGTATGGACAGAATAGGCAAGTAAACACACAGACGAAGGGCTATCCAGCCCCGATTGTATTTCATAACATACATATAGAGAGTTCTGTTGTCGCATAGGTACCCACCGATAAACGTTATATTTGTAAAACTTGTTTCGTTCATCTATTTACTTAATTGTTAGTTCGTAGAACCCAATTGTATATTGGATTACTTGTTCTGAGATTAAATACAATATTTCAATTATTTTATTATTATTATTTTATAAATGAGATCGGATAATCTTTCATTCCAAGAAAAATCAGAGTGTGATACGTGATTTGGAAAAGTGAAACACCGAAGAACACGTCTCCGTAAGTTCACAAAATACGAAACACTTAACAACGAATGCACGCTACCTCGAAAAACCTAACGCCGCGCGCCGTAGCCATGGGATCTCGAATAACTAAATCTTTAATTTCACCTATTCGAAACACTTAACAACAAATGCACACTACCAAGAAAAACTGAACACCGTAGCCATGCGATCTAGAATAACTAAACCTCGAAAAGTCATCGTAAAAAGTCTTTAATCATTTAACAAACAACCAAATCAACCAAAACAAACAAACATTAAAAATTGAGAAAAAAAACATTATTATATTATGTCATATTAAGTGTCAATCAACCAAATAATTATTTTGTTCCATGGGAAATATGGGGATATGGGCAATATGAGTTCAGTTATGTAATTGTATATGTTGTGAGTCATAAATTATGTTATCTTTTAACATTTTTATCATTTTTACCCAATAAAAGAAACACCCTTACCGCGTTCCCACTTATTCCATAAATATAAGTAAAACGTAGCCATACCATCGTAATTTTTTTACGATCGTTCTATTTGCTTAGATAAGGCGAATACGCTGAGAGCTCAATTAAGTATAATTACCTCATACGCATAATATACGTCGCTTTGTCAGCTTAACTCTCCTACTTGAATATTATTATCATAAAAAAGGTACGAGCGTCCGCACTAATAGCTGTTCCATGTGATAAACATGCGCAAACAACTTTGACCTGTAAACCCAGCGCGTTAAGAAGAAAATTCTAGTTTACTTGATATGAATTTGTGTGTTTTCCTGCGGGGCACTGTACTAGATATCAAGAGTGGTCTCGCTACGCTATATTATGTCATAATTAGAAGAAATTGCGACCGTATTATAGTGGGAGCGCTAAGAGGATTCAAAATCTCCTTCAGTGTTTATGTAAGATATGTGGTTCATATAAGCTTTGGAACATATACAGAGGAAATTATAAAGCGATGTTTAATTTTGGAATTTAGCTAAAGAGCGCGTGTTCACAGGTCCTTAGACGTCGTCTCATCGCCTGTGTCCTTACATTTACACACAAGTGCTCAAATAACTACCGTTGACATTAAAATACTACTTGAATGGCGCCTAAAGCCGTAAACTCCTAAATAGCCCGTCTGGAACTTTACTTAATAAAATATTAATAATCCTGCTATCGAATACAACCAAAACACTCGGTAAAGTACAGTTGAAGTTCACAAAGTGCTATAAACATGCGGGGCACGATTTTTTAAAGGCATTGTATTATTTGGTGTGTGTGTTCTGTTGGGCGAGTACATAAATCGTGTAATGGGTGGTATAAGCAAGCAAGTTGCCAAATAATTCACACGAAAAGTGCTGTAATAGGCTGGGGGAGCGAGCATAAACAATAAAATGCTATAAAAATTCACGGGGAAAGTGATTTTACCGTTACTACGAGCAAAAGCTTTTTAGGGACCACATTATGATAATAAACGTTACTTTAATTTTGGATGGTTAGCGTTTAGAGGCCACATTCACGATCGATTTCGTTATTCACGCTAATTTTGTGGCTTCCGGACGTATATGTGCGATATTTTCACTTATGACGCGCGTCGTAACATTTTAGTGATGCACTGCACTGATCGACTGGTATGAGCTACGTGATACGTATCTTACAATACCTACTTAAGTCACTTAGTTTCATAACTGAAATTATCGCTTAACAACAGTGAAAATATCGCTTTTATTTGTACTAATTTAGTTTTTATTTGTACTAAATTAAGTTACGACGAAATACGTAAACCGTTTATCTTTTGACAAAAAAAAATTGCCAATATAATGAAAATATTATTCGCTGTCCTGTGTTTCTTATTTTTTGACTTATGTTAGTATTGTCATAAACAAGCGATTTCATACGTATTTTAAAATATTATTGATTCTAAACATTTGTTCACGCTTTTCGCACAGCTTTACCAATAACTTTTTGATATCGCGGGTGGGTACTAGCTGGCTAGTAGTTGTATCTCCATAGGTTATTTATAAAAAACAAAGAAAAAGGTAAAGAACACAAGATTGAGAAAAGCTGCTGGTCTCGCGACTTAGGGAAGAAAATTGACTAACCTTAGCACCACGGCGGGCAGTCCAGTTCAGGGCCTCGCTCCACGTGCCAGCGCTGCTGCGACCTTGATGCGCTCTTCTCGGTCTTCTTGATGATGAGGACGATGTGAGGATCGTGCACGGCACGAAACAACCTCAAAGCGGTTTAATCCAAAATTGATGATATATTAAATGGAGCGGCACGGACACGACCACGCGGCGACGGTGTCAGTCGTATCTCCCCTCAGTACAAAACCAAGCAGCGAAAAATCAAAAATATAAAGTAAAAGCGGGTATGAAGAAAACTATACCTAAAATAAAGAAGCGCCAATGCAACGGCGCGAACATGCTCCCGGCTTTAAACCATCGGTTTAAAAAAAAAAAAATACACTAAACTATAAGCCGGGGAGCGGAGGAGACGCTATTGCGAAGGTAGAGGGCAGAGGCGGACGGCAGGTCTCGTATAGATCCCTGTCGCCGTCTTGACAAGAGCGACTCTGCTGATCCCATCTTTACCGGGATAGGTTTCAAGAATTATACCTAATGGCCAAGATAGAGGTCCAACGTTATCAGTAACTACAACCACGACGCTACCTATCTTGATAGGATCTGAATGAGTGTTCCATTTCCCTCTGGATTGCAGAAGGTGAAGATATTCACGTTTCCATCGTTTTGCGAATGATTGCACCAATTGATCTAACAAAGCATATCGTTTCTTTAAATTTGTGTTATCACCGGTAGCTTCGCAAGCGGGTAAACTCTTTAGCGGCGTAGACGTCAGGAAATGCGATGGAGTCAATGCGCTTAGCTCAGACGGATCCTCACTAAGGGGCGTGAGCGGACGCGAATTCAAAACGCATTCAATTTGTGTTAAAACAGTTAACATCTCTTCGTAGGTCAGCAATTGAGAACCTATAGTCCTATGTAAATGAGTTTTGAAGCCCTTAACGAATATCTCGTAATGTCCACCGAAATGTGGAGTGCGCGGCGGATTGATTTTCCACGTTATTTTCCGTTCGGCCAACTCGTTAGAGAACGCGGTTCGATACTCTTCAGAATTGACTAAAGCGTAGATGTCCGAAAGAGCGTTCTTCGCACCGACAAAGACAGTTCCTGCGTCAGAGTACATAGTTTGTACAGCACCCCGTCTCGCTAGAAATCGTTTAAACGCTGAGAGAAAGGTACTCGTACTAAGATCGGTAGTCAACTCGACATGAACAGCGCGAGTAACTAAGCACACGAAAATGCATAGATATGACTTAATAGAGCGAACGCCACGTTTACGTTGCGGGATAATACTTATAGGACCCGCGTAATCAACAGCCGTGCGTGTAAAGGCTTTAGCTTCCGTTACGCGGCACGTGGGTAAGTCCCCCATGAAGGGATGCACGGCCTTGGGTTTAGCGCGGAAACAGAAATTGCATTTATGTACGATACGACGTACGACATTACGACAAGACAGTATCCAATAACTCTGCCGCAATATTGACATAAGAGCCACCGGACCAGTATGACAGTTGTGGCGATGATAGTGCGACACGATCAAATCGGTGATACGGTCTTTATGCGGAAGCAGCAACGGATGCCGTTGTTCATTGGTCAAATCAGCGTTACGGAGTCGACCGCCGACTCTCAATAAGCCTTCACTATCGATAAAGGGGGAGAGGCGTCTTAACGCGGTGCGACAATTTTTGTTTGCTTTTAATCGTGCGATTTCGTCAGAAAAGTAAAATTCTTGCAACACGGTAATTAACATCCTTTCAGCAAAAATCATATCTGATGCGGTAATCGATTTAGATCGCGGCAGTTTACCCAAGAACTTGTAAACGTAGATAACGGAATGAAGCAGCACCGTCCACTTAGAAACACGATGCGACAATGCAAGAAGTGGATGCGGGTCTACACATACATCTGCTACAACCGGCAATGAAACCACTTTGGTTTCCGGCAATCGTACATCGATAGCACTAGTTTCGACAGAGGTAACAGGCCACGTATCGACGCTCTGTTGAAGCCATGACGGTCCACTGAACCACATCGGGTGCGACAACAATTGCTTAGGAGATAAACCTCGCGATAAGCAGTCGCTAGGGTTGTCGGTACAGGGAACGTGAAAGAAATGTTCCGCGGGAAGGCAATCTAAAATTTTTGTAACACGCGTAGCGACGAATGTTTTTAAAGTTTGGGGATCTGAATGAATCCAATATAATGCGACCATTGAGTCGGTGAAACAAAATATATTTTCAATTTTGTGACGCGGTTTATAAGTGTTCTTAACTCGTTGCACCAGTTTAGACATAAGTAAAATGCCGCAGAGCTCAAGTCTGGCAACCGATATCGTTTTGAGCGGAGCGACTTTAGATTTCGCGCACACCAGATTGACGACCGCTGGGGAATGGGGATCCTGCTGAACTTTGACATATACGGCGGCTCCGTAAGCTCGTTCACTCGCGTCGGAAAATGCAATAATAGTGACGAGGTAATTTCTAAACACCTCAAGATGACGCTTTATCTTTAGGTCCCGTAATGCGGGCAGTTCGCGAAGGTAATTCTCCCAAAGGATCATTACATTCTGGGGCGGCTTGTCATCCCAGTCCAGCTTGAGAACAAAGAGCTTTTGTAAGATTAATTTCGCATAAAGAATAGTCGGCGCGATCAAACCTAAAACATCAAACTGGCGAGCAATAACCGATAAGATGTTGCGCTTGGTACATGGACGGTTGTCAAGAGTGACAGAAAAGGTAAAAACATCTGTAGTGGGAGACCATTCCAGGCCAAGAACCTTTAGACTTTGATTAGGTTCATCGAAATTTACTTTGGAAGAATAGCGGTGAGTATCAGGCAATGACTCGAGTAACTCTGTTGAGTTACTCGACCATTTCATAAGGTTAAAGCCCCCGGCCGTAAACAATCCTAACAGCTCATCCTTGAGCCGCAAGGAGTCCTGGACGGTGGGAACGGAGTAACAAATATCGTCCATGTAACAATTATGTACAACAACATCCGCGGCGCGCGGGTAAGATGCGCGTGCGTCGTCACAAAGTTGTCTTAAAACTCGCATGGCGAGGAAAGGACTACAGCGCAATCCAAAGCAAACGCGGTTAAATTGATAGGTATCAAGCGGTAAAGAACGTTCAAAACGGTATAAAAATTTTTGAAACATTCTGTGATCCTCTTTAACCAAAATCTGTAAAAACATCTGATGTATGTCACTGGTAAAAGCCACGGGATATAAGCGGAAGTCAAGTAAAATTAAAAACAAATCGTTTTGTAAATTCTCACCCTGATATAACAAATCATTGAGTGATTTACCCGAGCTAGTTTTGGCGCTGGCGTCCATAACCATTCGCACCTTTGTAGTTACTTTATCTTGCCTAACAACGGCATGATGTGGTATATAAAACCCCGTAGGTAGCGAACCAGCATTATTAAGTAACGAGATATAGCCCTTCTTTGTATGAGTCACCGAGCTCAGAGAGTTCGCGCGCAAAAGGTAACGCCACACTATAACGTCCTGTGTCATCACGTGACACGCTTGAGACAAACAGCTTCTCGCACTCCCTAGACGCGGCGTTCAGCGGGCGGTTGGGCGCTATTTCTTCGAGCTGCCAGAACCTTTCTAGCATATTTGATAACGGAGGCTCATTCTGTACAAACGAGCACAAAGAAACGAACTCAGTAGACGGATTACTAATAGGACAATTTCCTACGATTATGTAACCAAAAATAGTTTCAATACCGGTAGGTAACCCGGGCGGACCGTTTACGCGTCCGGAGAGTAAAATTTCGGCAAACTGCGGTGCACCGATGAGGATGTCAATTTCCCCAGGCGAATGGAAACTACTGTCAGCCAACTGAACGTGGTTTAAATAACTGAGCGAAGCGGGCTCGATACGAGCAGAAGGCAAATTATCCGTAATTTTATCAATGACGTAAGAGTCCAGTGTAAGTAAAATATTTTTATTATTCGAAAACAAATCAATGCTGACGGAACCCTTAATCGGATTAGGCGACGAACCGATCCCCTTTACAACAGCGCGCGTTATTCGATTAAAATTTACGTTAAGTTTTGTTAAGCATGTCGCTGCAATAAAATTGTTTTGTGATCCGGAATCAATAAGCGCGCGAGCCTTGTGCAACACACCCGCAGAGTCAGGTATTAAAACTTGAACCGTGCCTAAAAGACAGGTAATATTATTATCACGTCGGTTATTATTTTGCACAGGAGGAGGCGACGACAGGGCTGATAAGGCAGTGGTATGTACCTGCTGCGAGGTAGATGCCGGCGGCGGCGGAGTAACATTATTATGTGCGGGCGCTGCGCCCGCGCCGGGCGCGGGGGGAGTCAGCTGTTGTTTTCTACATAGCAGCGAGTGGTGCTTACAATCGCAATAGCGGCAACGTACTTCCGATTTACAAGCGACGTTGTTATGGGACAAACTGAGGCACTTCGTGCATCCATTACGAGTTTTGGCAAAATTAAATTTATCATCGAGCGGTAATTTATGAAATTTAAAACATTTAAACAAGTTGAAATGATTTGCCAATTCGCAAAACGGACAAGATTTATTTTTATCTTTTGTCTGCAACGGCGCGCTAGTACCTATAAAGGAGTGACTGTGGGTTAACTTAGAAACATTTCTGTTTAAGTCGGTACCGACGCGCTTCGTCGTAGTGTTAGCCGAAGTGCGGTCTAATATTTTCGATTGTTCACGCAGAAATGTGCTTAAGTCCTCGTAGCTAGGCAAAGCAGTCTCTCGCTTAAACATTTCAAAAGCGCGAGCGGTCTCCGGGTCTATTTTCTTTAAAGCGAGATAAAGAAGAATAAAATCGGACAAGTTGCTAAGTTTTAACGTTTTT
Organism: Xestia sexstrigata; assembly: GCA_941918905.2. Taxonomy (NCBI): domain Eukaryota; kingdom Metazoa; phylum Arthropoda; class Insecta; order Lepidoptera; family Noctuidae; genus Xestia; species Xestia sexstrigata. Next base: position 8,428,234 of record OW799203.2, read on the forward strand.
AGACTCGACACTGCAGACGCAAAATGTTCTAAAAACGAGTCTAAATTCTTAGTGTTAGCAACGGAAAAAGATTTGAATTCGAACATTTGATCCAAATACGCGGTAGCTAAATAACGTTTATCTTCATATTTCTTGACCAGCGTGGTCCATATCAAAGTATAATTGTCAGCGTTCGGTGTAATTCCCGACACAGTAGCAAGTGCCCGGCCCGATAACTGACCCATCAAATATTGAATACGTTCGTTATTGGTTAGATCGATATTCTCGTGTATAGTAGTCCTAAATGTTTCGTAAAAAGTCGACCAATTTGCGGGTGAACCGGAAAAACTCACTAACTCAAATTTGGGCAAATACAAGTTAGATTTTTTATTACCGTTACTGGAATATGAAGATAATTTTTCATCTTTGGGCCTATCACGGCTAGCAAATACTTTGTTGGCTTCATATTTACAACGACAGTATAGGTCCTCAAATGTAGACAAACTTTGATAGTTAGGTATGAAATCCGGATCTAACATCAAATTCACCATATTCAAATCATCGACAATTTTTATGAATTCGTCACGCATAGTATCAATGGTGACCATGCTACATAGAAAATTCTCCACCTTACTATCACTAGGGTCCGTAATCATTTCATTTCTTGAGTCATATATTCTCTGAAGCCTAGCATAAACTTCCTCGCGTTTCCCCCTGAGCCTTTTAATGGTTGAATTATGCTTTTCTTCTTCCTTAGAACCCGGGGCCATGATGAGATATTGTTAAAAATATCCAAGTTATAAAATATCCGAAACAGCGATACTGACTGCAACATAGACGACCTCGAGAACAAAAAAACTCACGGAACGGCCGGCGATAACACGTTGTTACCTACGCTTTGTTAATTAGCTTATAACTTTCGACAAAAATGCAACATAAATACGTTTAGGTACTTATTAAAGGGAATGCAATTTATCCGTTTGAAAATGGAACACGAATAAATGATGTAGATAAATTATAGCGGGTATGTAGGTACAGATTACAGCAGGTAAATTACCTAGAAAAAAAAAATAGTTTTAAAACTAAGCGGAAGAATAACTAGTTTTGAAAACTAAGCGGAAAAACAAATATCGGGATATAGAAAAAAAATGTGATATACGGCTATGAGGCCGAAAAAGAATGTAACGTGCGGCTCGAGGACCAAAAAAAATGATATCGCGGGTGGGTACTAGCTGGCTAGTAGTTGTATCTCCATAGGTTATTTATAAAAAACAAAGAAAAAGGTAAAGAACACAAGATTGAGAAAAGCTGCTGGTCTCGCGACTAAGGGAAGAAAATTGACTAACCTTAGCACCACGGCGGGCAGTCCAGTTCAGGGCCTCGCTCCACGTGCCAGCGCTGCTGCGACCTTGATGCGCTCTTCTTGGTCTTCTTGATGATGAGGACGATGTGAGGATCGTGCACGGCACGAAACAACCTCAAAGCGGTTTAATCCAAAATTGATGATATATTAAATGGAGCGGCACGGACACGACCACGCGGCGACGGTGTCAGTCGTATCTCCCCTCAGTACAAAACCAAGCAGCGAAAAATCAAAAATATAAAGTAAAAGCGGGTATGAAGAAAACTATACCTAAAATAAAGAAGCGCCAATGCAACGGCGCGAACACTTTTCAATTTTATTTAAACAAGAAGATCATTCGAATTTCCACAAAAATAAAACACTATTCTTATTAGAACCGAGGGACTCTTTAATACCGCAGCGCCGTCGACTTCTCATTGTATTGCCACGTCTTATCTATTAGCATAATTGCCACAATGGACTCCGAGGCCCAAAAAGCCTGTATTTTTAGAAATAAAATAGCTGGTCTACTGAATACTTAATAATAATATTATAGCTATGTAAATGTTAAAAGTAACTATGTCCTGTCTCGTATTTTTTATTCTCATTTTTTTTTTTAATTTTCCCAGATATGAGACCTACCTAGATTGATTTTGCGCCCCCGTAACCCCAAACATCACAATTTTCATCGAAATCCTTATAGCCGTTTTCTAAAACGTGATTACAAATTGTGTACTCTACGCAAAAGTTCTGTTATTGCTGGGAAACGAGTTTTTTTTTTGGGGTGAAAAATTACGTTTTTCTATATTACTCCATGTAACGCACTGAAAACGTTGTGCTGGTGGACATTGAATAATGCAGGGTTCATGGAAGTATTTAAAGTAATGTTATAACGTTAAAAAATCTTTAAAAAAAATAACTTGTGAAAATGTTGGAAACTTTGACCCCCAGTATCTCCGTAACTAGAAGATTCCCAGGTATTGCCTAGAACAAAAAAATGATCGCAATGACGGGGAGAACAAGTACCTTTCCGCTTCGTTAAAGGTACTATAACACCCATTAGGATTTGGCATACAGGTACACCATAACTTGAGCTTTAAAAAAAAAAAATTGTTGTGTGTTTTCTTTAAATAGAAATACCGGTTAAATAAAGAATGTAAAAAGAAGAAAAAATCATAACATAATCTACCGTAACAAAAAAGATTTCGATTTTTCAAAGTGATCGCAATCTTTTTTTAATGTGTGTAGATAGTACGTTCCCATGGGATAATTATCAACCTCTATGCGTGTGAAGTCCCGGTCTAAAGCTAGTTATCTATATTCAGCAATTTTTTTTTATAGTTACATTACATTATTAGGCTGCCTTGTTTTTCGAGTAGTCGCAAGCACGACTTCTGAGCATGAGGTTCCTGGGTTCGAACCCGGATCGGGCAAAGCATTATTGGGTTTTTCCATTAGAAATCTCAGTAGGAGTCACGGAGGCTAGATTTGTGCCCAGTTGATGGCAATAGGCTCGTCCCCTATGACATGGGACTTAACATAACTGGCAAAATGTGGGTGTTCGAATTGGACACACTTCTGCCTAACCTTTCGGGGATTACAGGCGTGATATTATTTACATTATTAGATGGGCATTACTGTAGTATTTGAAATCTGTAGTGAAAAAGAGAGAACAAATAATTGTTAGTTATGTAATACATAATGTAAATCATCATCATCATCATCATCATCATCATCATCATCATCCTATTAATGTTCCCACTGCTGGGACACAGGCCTCCTCTCTATGAGAGGGAATGGGCTATAATCCACCACGCGGGCCCAGTGCGGGTTGGTAGATGTCACATGTGTTCGAATTTTTTGGTTCTAGGACATGCCGGTTTCCTCACGATGTTTTCCTTCACCGTTTTGAGAGCAGTGGTGATGAAATAAGTTACACAAAATAATGCGCCTGTCTGGGTTCGAACCCACCTCTTACTGTTTGTAAGTCGGTCACCGCTGCTCTCTAATGTAAATATATTATTACTAAAGGCGAGACGATAAAAAATTAATAATTAGTCCGTCAGTTAGATTGTCAAAAAATATTTGAACCGTGTTTTATCTTTTGTTACGTAAACCAAAATTGACGAAGATATGACGCTTTTAAAATTCTCTATACGTCACGCCTAGGTATAATTTTTAGCTAGTTCTGACGTCACGAGCCCCCACTCCCGAGTTTTGATGCGTTTTATCTTTGTCAATATTCATTGATTTACAAAAACAAAAAATACGTGTCCATTAATTTCCAATACTCTAACTGACGGACTAAATAGATTTGCAATTTTTCGATACTGTCGTCATGCCTAATGGACTGGCTTGTTGATTGCACAGAAAACCACTTTATTGCGCTCTGGGATTGCAATGAATAGTTTTAGTTGCTCTTGTTTTATTTGAATAAATTAATAAAGTTATTGTAAATAATACTGAATAATTTTGTGTTCAGCTAGACTTAACCATACTAAAAATATATACCTGATTAGACTATTAGTTCACAGCTGCCTAATTCTATGGGGACATTAGAGGCTTGATGTTATGTATTATAACAAGTTTCAATGCTTTTACAGTATGTTATATAAATATATGACGGCGGGAGCGTGGGCGTAACGATTACAGGGTCGTCATCGTTTTCGTTTCTTCTTACGGGTTCCATGATGAGGGTGGGTACTCAGGCAAACCAGTGAAAGTTTGGTTGAACACAAATCACAAATTACTTTTATTACACAGTAATTACAATAAGTTGCAGATATAAGAAAACTAGTACGGCTTGTACGGTGGACGAGACAGGTTCGATCGTATGATCTGATCTGTGTGGTGTCAGCTACAGCAATGTCTGTCTAGAATTCTGGAATCGACTCTGTCCACGTGTATGGCGGGAAAATAAAGCGCCACCACACGGCGTCCACTGTACTAACCAATCAACCAATGAGAATCGAGTTACATTATGGTTCGACAATATCAAGAAATCAACGGGTAGGTAAATAATAATTTGAAAATGTTGTCGTTTTATAATCGTTTGCGACGACATATATACCCTTGTAAATTATCTTAGTAATAAATTAAAATTAAATTCGTTATTTTCAGATTTTTACACCTACCACTGTTTGTCTCTGCATCACCCAAAGATTGACTGATAGAAAATGCCTAATGGCATTAAGCCCGCCTCTGTACTTTGTGCTTAAAGTGTTATTATTAAATAAATAAATGCTTATAATTATCAAGAAATTATCAATATTCTCTTAACATAACAACGTTGTGACCCGTAATTAGATACCTACCTAAAACAAAGTTCATGAAACCGAATCATTCAGCAAAAAAGGGTCATTCAATCTTTCAAGAGAAAAAAGTGTAAGTAGTGCAATAACCAGTCCTACCCCGGTTGACCTTAATAACCTGTCTGAGATGACAAACGGTGACACACGTTCAGGTGGTTATTAGATTCCGCCTCAACACTCGACACGTTGCATAGATTTCAAATAGGCTAGTTTCCACCATCAATAAATTGCAAATCTATTTAGTCCGTCAGTTAGAGTATTGGAAAATAGAAACGTATTTTTTGTTTTTGTAAATCAATGAATATTGACAAAGATAAAACGCATCAAAACTCGAGAGTAGGGGCTCGTGACGTCACAACGCACTAAAATTATAGCACGGCGTGACGTATTGAGAATTTTAAAAGCGTCATCTCTTTGTCAATTTTGGTTTACGTAACAAAAGAAAAAATTTGTGTCAAATATTTTTTGATAATCTAACTGACGGACTAATTAGATTTTTTCAGGACACAAGCCTATTGTCGCTCCTTAGTAAAAAGAGGATCATAGAGTCGCCTTCCTAAGTGATTAAGTTTTTATTTTGCTGCCTCGTTGGTCTAGAGTCGCAATCACGACTGCTGAGCATGACGTCCTTGGTTCGATTCCCAGGTTAGGCAATTTGGTATTGGGTTTTTACGTCAGGAATTTCTCTGTAGCAGCCACGGAGTCTGGATTTGTGCCCGGTTGATGGTTATAGGTTCGCCCCTTATTACCTGGAATATGGAACCTAAACATAACTGGCGAAATGTGAGCGTACTATTGGTGAAATAAAACCTTTTTGGCAAAGAACCTTACTAAACATCGTACAACAGTGATGAGACATGAGTCATTTGAATGCTTATTTATTTATTTAAACTTCATGTACAATAGTGGTACATAGGCGGACTTAATGCCACAAGGCATTCTCTACCAGTCCTCCTTTGGGTTAAATAGGAAAACATAGTGATAGGGTACAAAGTAATGTCTAAAAAAAACTTTTTGTTAACGAGAGTTTAGATTGATACTAATACACATATAATAATAGATATTTTTCAACACACTTGCTCATAAAATGCCTCTAATTTCACCGCAATTAGGAACATAATAACACCTGTAATCAAACTGTGACTTTTTCATTACTATTATTCACAAGTGAGTTATAGGGTTTTTTTTTTTTTGGTTGAGGTGCTTGTTGCTTTGTTCCTACAAAATTCTATATAAAAAAAATCGTGTTCAATAGTACAAATAAAAATAATGTAGGTACCTGCTTGCTAATTTCACTGAAATGTAACGTTCTTTTGTTTTCTCTGTATTATAGAAAACTTTGAATTCCCCATTTTGTACGTGGATTCGCTATCCGCGAAAAGCCAAAAAAACAAACCTCATTATTTTAGTCTATGGCCGATCGCCATTGTGAGATGCGCGCGCATAGGACAACTGATTAAATGTTCCCGCCATTGCGAAAAACTTTTCATTACTCGTTTTCACTGTTGAAATTATAGTTATTTATGAATAAAAAATGTCTACAAGTACTAGTTATGAAGAAAATGATTTATGTTGTACACCGCCCGATATGAGATGTGAAACGTTATGGAAAGATTACTACCTGAAAACTACAAGGACAAAAATTTCTATTTTCTACTAAATAAAATAATTTTTTAGTATTATTTTCTTCACAAGTGTGTTGAAAAACGTCGTATGACACACGTGTGTATTGATGATTACCGTCCTCGGCTCTCTTAAGACCCTCGCCTGACGGCTCTGGTCTCAATCGCGCCTCAGCGGTAATCACCAACATTACACATTTGTACCATAATGTACTATTATCAAATACCAAAAATTAAAAAAAAAATAACAAGAAACCTAATAGTTATCATTATGACGATTTCAAATTGAGAGCTATTTATTCTGACTTAAATAGTAGTTACGAACTTTTCTTTTGAAAGTGAATTTGCTTTCAGCTTTTTTGATGCCAAAAGGTAGCGCATTCCAGAGCTTTATAGTAGAGATAGCGTAAGAATTTGAAATGAAACATGTACGGTGTGAAGGAATTTGGAGGAGTAGATTCTTTGAAGCTCGGAGGTTGCGACTATGAGAACTGCCCAACACTTTGAAATGAGTCTTTAGATAATCGGGAGCTTATGCTGTGTACTTTATTAGGTTTCCGTACCCAAAGGGTAAAAACGGGAACCATTACTAATTCTCCACTGTCCATCTGTACGTCTGTCTGTCACCAAGCTGTATCTCATGAACCGTGATAGCTAGACAATTGAAATTTTCACAGATGATGTATTTCTGTTGCCGCTATAACAAAAAATACTAAAAACAGAATAAAATGAAATATTTAAGGGGAGCCCCCGTACAACAAACGTGATTTTTGCTCGATATTAATAACGGCAACAGGTAGACGCTTGAAGTATTCACAGAATATATAGTTGTATTATTCACTTTAAAAATAAATAATTAAATTAAAATAAAATAAATATTTAAGGGGGGCTCCCATACAACAAACGTGATTTTTTTATGTTGTGTAGGTACGGAACCCTTCGTGCGCGAGTCCGACTCGCACTTGGCTGGTTTTATCATTTTTTTGCGGCCAAGTCGAAATCAATTGTAAAAAAGGTGTTTTGGCGCATTTTATTTGTACGACCAGTTTTGGGTAGAATGAACATTCTAATGTTTGTGAGTCATGCCAAATAAAAATTAATTCAAATAATCCTTCAAGCACTTTACCTCACCGATAAACTTAATGCCATCGATAAATTCTTAAAAAGCCCAGAACTGTTCTCAATCTCTCACAGAGATTCTTTTAGTCCGGATTTTAAACCGTAACCGAATATGTTGTTTTAAAATGAGAGAGAGAATCAATAAGAGACTTCTCGTCTATGTTATTGTGTTCTGTAAGTAGGTGTTTAATATACCATTTTGTTGTAAAATGTATGTATGCATGTAAAACAAATTTTCATAAATTTTCATTGCATAAACTTAAAACCGTAGATGTGACTTAAATAAGAAAAGGTTAAAATGTCGCAAGTAATATTAAATGTAAAGGTGAATGCTCTAACCAGCCCGCGAAATTCAAATTTTCTTACGTTTTTTGCAATTTGCAGGCCAAATACAACCCTGCAAGTCCATAAAGGTGCAGGAATGACTTTGACCTTGAAAAAGTCATTTTTCCACCTTCATGAACTTGGAGGGTTGTATTTATGATTTTGATGAATTTAATTCTGTAACTATATACGTCTTACAGTCGCGACTAATATTATAATCAACATACAACCTAGCACTGGCCTGAAAATTGAAAAAAACGTAAGAAACTTTGAATTTCGCGGGCTACCCTGGAGCATTCACCTTAAAGCAGATTATTCGTCATCCTGCTAAATCTCGCCGTTATTCCTAAGACCAAGATTTTGGAGGAGAAAAAATTTAGATAAAGCACACAAGAGTTGGCTTTGTGTATTTGCACCGAAATGTTGACGCTCCTTGCGGATTATAAGGATTTACTGTTTTGCCACGGAAAAGTATTGCGGTGGAACAAAGGGTAGGTATATTTTAATAAAAAACTTAGTAATGCCCAGTTTAAATAAATGTTTTTTTTTTGTCGACAAAGTAGCGTATTATAATGAAAAACCCCTACATATTTTATTCTTTAAACAATAGGGTAATAATTCAGATTATAATTCAATTTTTTTTTTTAAAACCTCTTGTAAGTAATCTAATTCCCTCCTAAACCTTACAGTAAAATTGTACTACCTGTACGCAATAACCCAGTTTAATACACAAACAGCTTAATATGCTAGTGAGGCAGTCCAAAAATTATTCTCATTAGCTTATCTTCGCAGCGAAATTTTGAATTTAGCCTTATCTCAAACGGCAGGGCTAAACAGGCGCGCTACGCCGGCTACGGCGTAGCTATCAGCTACGGCGTAGCTATTCAGCTACGAGAGAAGGTTAACGTAGTACGTGCCCGTGTTGTTGAGCATGCTTCACATTGATAGCGTTTTGTACAGAAACTTTTTCGTATATTTTATCATGATTCAATGTATAGAAGTGATTTAAAACATATTACAAGTGTATCAAAAGGGATTTTCACCATATTTATGACTATGTCAGTTTAAAAACTTATGTTTCAAGCTTGTTTTGCAAATGTTAAATATATTTTATACTTGAGCGTGAATTACAATTGGAATAATTGTGGTAAACAACAGTTACTGAAATAAGCTTTATGACGAATCATTTTGAGATTTTTTCTCTGTTGCTAAGTACTGAACATTATGAGATTATTGTAAGATTAAAAGAGGCAAACAGCAATTGGATTAGATTATTTGTATGTTTCATGTATAAATTGATAAAGATTGCTGATTACGTCTTATAAGGTGGAAACCTTGATACAATTTCGAAATTAGGATATTTCCATAAGCTGATTTCAGTAATATGATTATTTGACGAATGCTTCAATTTACGTCAAAATGTATGCGAAAAGAAGTCGTTGTAGGTGTGCTCGTAAAAACATCGATGTGTGGAAGATACACCTCATCCTCGTATGCTTACATTTTACTCAACATCTTATTCAGTCAAATTATTTTAAAACCTTTTTGCCTCTAGAATATTAAATCAACTCCGGCTCGCCCCCTATTACAACATAACTGGCGAAATGTGGGCGTACTAATGGGTACACCTCTGCCTAACCCTTGGGGGATTACAGGCGTGATGTTATGGTATGTGTAATATTAAATAATTACACTTATAATTGTTATACTAATTCTTAACACTACCTTGTCAAAATTCTCTCTCTATCTCTCTATTGTGTGCAACCACGACTGCTGAGCGTGAGGTCCTGGGTTCGATTCCCAGGTCGGGCAAAGTGTTATTGGGTTTTCCATAAGGAATTTTTCAGTAGCATCCACGGAGCCTGGATTAGTGCCCGGTTGATGGCAGGTAGGCTCGGCCCCTATTACATGGGACTTAAGAAAACATAACTGGTGAATAATGTGGGTATACCCTATGCCTACTATTAGGTACACCTCTGCCTAGAGGAGATCACCCTTCGAGGATTACAGGCGTAATGTAATGTTGAGTTAATTCTGAAAGTGAAAGTGCTCTCATTATAATTGTCCTGTTTTTTAGTCAAAAGATAAGTTTATTGTACATTTTTTGTTTGTTCAACATCATATTTGTAACAACGGCTTACGAAACAGCTATTTGGAGAAGCCCTTTTTGCAAAATAATTTAGATCGAAAGGTCAGATTTTACTATCTGTACTTGTAGCAAATAGGTTCTACTTAGACTTGAGTATAAACGTTATAAGGGCTACAACACACTATCAGTTTAAATTTATTTCTTGAAAATTTGTACCGAAAATGGATAGATGTGGCGGCCCAAATTGTAACTAAAGCCAAGAGGTTCACATGCCAGTAACTTGCACATTAATATTAGCCACGACTTACGAACAGTAAGTCGTGGGTTCGTACCCAGACAGGCGCATTACTTTGTGTAATTTATTTCATCACCACTGCTCTCTCAGAGGGGAATAGTGGAATAACTCAAAATGAAAAGAGAAGTCCCCTTTTTTTTTTCTTTCTGGATTATGTCTACATTAAAGTCCAGTTTTCCCCCTGTGGGGGATTCCCTTAGGAGGAATTTGTGGATTAAGCCCTCTCAAAACGGTGAAGGAAACATCGTGAGGAAACCGGCATGTCCTAGAACCAAAAAATTCGAAGACATGTGACATCTACCAATCCGCACTGGGCTTGCGTGGTGGATTATAGCCCATTCCCTCTCATAGAAAGGAGGCCTGTGTCCCAGCAGTAGGAACATTAATGGGCTGATGATGATGATGATGAGTACACTGCTGGACATAGGTTTTATGCAATACTAATAATTGTCTCACGGGATCATGCAACCGGGATAATCTGTATCCGTAAGTATTATTAATCCAGGTTATAAACTATCTGTGTGCTAAATTTCATCCAAATCCGATCAGTAGTAAGATACCGGCATTCCTAGGTTAAACTGTCTTCCTCGGTCCTGAAGCACATCCGCCTGTTCAGTTTGGCCTCTCCATGTGTAGCAGGCCTAACAGACGCTGCCATTACCGACGTATCTGTTGAGTGAAGTAAGTTGTAACTTACTATAACTTGTAGGAGAGCGATGGAGGCTAAGTTGCCAAGCGTTAGGGTTTATGTAGAATGTCTTCACTTTCACCGGCTCTCGACTTTTACCGGATATTATTAAGTTCTTTGTTTACGTACATAAAACCTTAAGTATATACAATTTTGTTTGAGTGATATGATAACTCATAGTACCTAATAAAACTAGGATTTTTTTCACAAATTTGTTAATAAACACTTTTAGACTTTAATTGACAGTGTTTTAGGTACTTCTTGTAAAATCAAAAGAAACAATTTTCTCATTTCTTTTGCTAAGCCTCGAAAGTTATGCGATTGATTTTCGCAGCAGTACGGACGTACACTATAACAAGACAACATTTCCTAACGCTAGACAAAAGAAAAAAGGTAAAACAATAAACAAACGAATAACTCAATCCTTCTTACATCGCGAATGTATCACACTTCATCTCATTCTTAAAAAGCCTTGAACTTAAAGTCAATGTACCAATAAAAGTATAATACGCGCTGGATACGTCATGAACCGCTCAATCCAACCGACCTACGATCGAATTTATCGCACGAGTTCGTGCGTTTATGGCGCGACGTTACGACTCTGCTGTGGTTCCCGCACACGTACGGTATCGCACTGAACCGCACGATACAGGGAGTTGTTTCAATGTATTGTCACGTTCATTTCTTTGTGGGACGGATTATTGGGTGTCGGGAAATGCATTGTCTGAGACTTCCACGTCGGAAACTTAATCTTTTGTAATCCGTAGCGCTCGACGATTTATTTTATTTGGTGTAGAGGTGTGTTTGAATGCTTCCTGTGCTTTTGAAGCTACATCCGACACAATATTTGGTAAATAATATGTAAAAAATAAATAAAAGAAAACTTCTTTGAAGTTATGGCTGAAAATTATAAATGCAAAGTAAGCTGAAAAGACTGCTAGAGAATTAAAAAATAACATTTTTCCTTTACAAAGCCATCCTTTTTAATTAACAAAGTAACTCACTAAAGTGCACGTTACGTACGCTAACTGTAAATCTACACAGCAAAAGTGTATTAGCCACTGGGTTCTTTCTAAGGCACGTTTCACTCACGTGTTTACTCGGATAGCAAAGCTAGATTTTATCTGTGCTGCTCGCCACTTGCGCTCCACGCCCGCGCCTCGCCCCGATAAAAAACCTCTTTCACGTTCAACCGCTAGCTCAATGGAATATTCTTGTACAAGAGACTATTCTGTACATATTTTATACGTATTCTGAACATTTTGTGAAACTTTTTCCGCACAATGGAGCGGTTAAAACGTTGCCTTCATTATCCTTTATTATGCCTCAATTTGTTGAGATTGCGTATGGTTAACGGTATTGTGCAGCTCTTATTGTCACCTTGCATCGCTTTTATGGTAATGCTTTTTGCATTTTAGTTCGTTTTGAGAGAGCTCAATTACTATAAATAATTATGTCGCAGAAAAAGTATTTTTATGTTGTAGGAACATACTACCATTACCATGCTATACTATAAGTGGTTTACGCATAAATTCTGAAGCCTTTTAACTCTCTTGAAGGATGGAAAAGTCATAAGTAATGACAATTTGTTTTATTTCATTTACATTTCCCTCCCTCCTCATGATAACTAAAACAAACACAATAAAGCCAGCAATCTAAATCACATTCCACCATCAAAAACACTTTCACATCGCACTTACTTTTCCAGTATCGTAAATCTCAAGATTATATCACATCTAACCTACTTAGCGGTATTCATCGTGTGTCGGATTTTGTTTGTGGTCGGCACTGGCACTCAGCGACCGCCCGCGATAAAAGCCTCTTTGTGCCAGACTGCCAGGCTGTATGGCTGTATGGAACCACGGTATAACTCTTTCAATGCAAGATTGCGCCCCGGAAAACAGTTGGCGCGCGGATTTTGAATACACTTCGGATCTAGGTACTAAGTCGGAGGTGGATTTAGATCTTGTTTTAGGTTTTTCTGTTCATTGTTTTTATTTTAGTTTATGAATGAGATTGTTTATTCTTCTTAAAGTCTTGTGTAGTGTGTCTTACTTCAAGTCAGTTGTATTGATAAATTTTGGACGGACAAACTGTTTTTGAGGTTGTCTCTCAGGAAATATTCAGTTGCAATCCGGAAATTAGAACAGTATTCTGTAAATGGCAATATGCTCGCCTCTCATTCTGTGAAGGCAACCAAAGCAGGCGAAATAAAGACAGGAAGCTACATGTTCCGTCTAAGCCTGCAACAAAAAAGAGTTTCGCCATGGCCTATTGACTTTAAATATTCGAGTCTGATAGTCTTTATGTCTGGAAATTGCAATTTAATGAAGCTTTACTTTACAATCGAAGCTACAACAAAAACGAGACCACACAAACGTTTCAAATAAACCGTTTTCAAAGTAATTTGCAGCACTTGCACTTATTGCTCGTTTGCGAGGCGTGGCTCACAGCGCGATCCTACTCCCGAGGAGTCCTGTTGTTGTACTACTAGTCAAGACTCCGACAAGGCTCCTTCGATGTGCTTTATTAAATTGAAACCCTACTTGAAATGTTATTTCTGGCGAAGATATTGAAAACGGCATTTGCAGTTTCATTTGAGTGTATTCAATTCCCGGCAGTAGTCAGTCGGTATTCTATCGAGTTGTGAATCTTAAATGGAAGGAGGTGTTCTGTTATATGAATAGAAAATTATTCATTTCGTTCGGGTTCGAAGTGCGGAGAGGTTTTAGATGGTGAATGATTCAAGGGTTAGTTAGAGTGAATTCCTATTTATATTGACTCTTTGGAATTTATTTCAACAATGGCAGAAACGATTTATAGGAAGAAGCGAAATTGGACAAATACTAGAGTAGGTACAAGGAAAGAGGTGCCTGATGAGATGACGAGTAATAGAGAAGTATGGAAGAAGAAGACATGCTGCGCCGACCACAAATAAATTGGCATAAGAGGAGGAGAGTGATGATGAAGATGACTAAAGTATGTACTTCATACTTCTTTTGTAACTGACTGAATTTGCTTTTTTTAATTCGAATTCTGCTTTAATAAAACTGCAACTTTGTTCGTGTGATGAAACTGGGTTTTTTTCCTTTACATGAGGATACAATGAAACTGTACCTCTGCTACTAGAGGGGTAGCAACTAACACAGTGCACTCCATACTGCGGGGTTGAATTTCCAACGAATTCCATTTGAATTTCAACCCGAATGCATGGAGCGCTAAGCATTCACCACGTTGCATGACTGACACTCAAATAAAAGTGTATTTGTTAACCCCCAACGGCTGAAGGAAAATGTATGTATATATAAACTAGTTTCTCTCGCAGCATAGTTCAAAACCTGTAATTTAGAATAAACATATTATTGTACTTATAATAATGGTATCCAGCCTAGCTCTTCTTTTGTCACTTACTACCTTTGACGAAGTAGCTCCTAGCTTAGCAACTGGCCATTAACTCTTAAGGAGGCGAGCTAGCAGGAGGTAGCTGTATCTATTCATAGTTAACGAGTGATTAGTGAGAGTTTTTGCTAATATGCCTATGAGAATCTTATTACAATTATTATTTTCTTAGTCCAATGAGAGGTCTTGACTGTATTCAATAATGTTTATTATATGCAGACAAGAAAATACTTGGATGTTAATATTTATTAAAATTTATTTATTTTTATGGCGAATTTAAATGACATCATCCGTCGATCTCTTGTCGGCGTTCCAGCTTTATTAGAACCCAATGGCTTGAAACGCGACGATGGCAAGAGACCGGACGGCATATCTTTGTTTCCATGGAAGATGGGTAGGCCTTTAGTGTCGGATGCTACATGTGTCGATACTCTTGCGCCTTCCCATTTTCCTAGTTCATCGTGCTGTGCAGGAGCTGCCGCTGCGGCTGCGGAGAACCTCAAGCGGCATAAATATAGAAACCTCATAGGTAACTATATGTTCGAGCCGTTTAGGGTTGAAACTCTACGCGCTCACTGCTTTTTTAAGCAAGTTTCAAAACGCTTAGTTGACACTTCCCTTGACCCTTTTTTTTTTTTTTTTTCGGATGGGAAATCATCAAATGACTTCTCCCGCTCTGGGCGGAGCAGGAGGGAGTGTCAGACTTTTACTGACTAAAACCCATCCATGTTCCTTCATCGCCCTTTGTGTTCCGGGGCCACGGTATCTCTTTCGAACAGTCCCGCAACCCCGGCAGGCATCGGTCCTTGCGGACCAAGGGGTCCGCAAGGTCCTTTTTGCTGACTCTCTTTGAGGCGCGCGTGGAACACGAACGCGCCGTCGACACGGCCTGTCGTCATGAGACGGACGGACGGCGAACTAGCCCATAGCCCACCGTCCACAGGCCCGCGCCTACGGTGGCCGGGGGCCACGTGGTGGCCCCCGACGCCCGGGGCGTCTCCCGCGGCGGCCGGGACGCTGTGAGGTTCTCTCCCTCTCACGTTCCGCCACCTCCTTCTCTAGCATTACTGCTTCGCAGAAGGAGGTGACGGCGTCCCATTCCGTCTCGCTCCGGACCATGGCTTGCACCAGGGCCGGACGCGAGAGGTCGCCGCCGCCAATCGCCGCTTCGAGGACACGGCGGTGCTCCGCCCACGCGGGGCACGCCTCCACCGTGTGCTCCACCGTGTCCTCCGGTCGATCCTCGCAATGGAAACACCCGGGCGTTTCCTCCCGCCTGATTCGGTGCCTGGAACCTCCCGAAACAACCGTGTCCGGTGAGGACCTGCGTCAGGCGGAAGGTGAGGACGCCGTGGCGTCTCTCAAGCCACTCCTCAAAGAGGGGACTTACCGCCACTATTGTGGTGTGCCCTGCACGGGGTTGCGACAGTCGCTCTCTCCATGTCGCCATGAGATCATGCTGGAAGTCTGTCCGCTGCGCGACAATTTGCCGCGGCAGCGGAGTTTCCCCCCGGCGTAGCACCTCCGCGCGCCATTCGTGCAGGCGCGCGAGGACAATTGCTTCCAGATCCCATGGCGGCAATCCGGCAAGGAGGCACGCCGCCTCACGGGAGATCGTGCGGTACCCACGGGCCAGCCTTACGGCTACCACCTTTTGGGGCGCGTTCAGGTAGTGGGCGGCTCGCCGCCTCAATGAACGCGCCCACACCGGGGCTCCGTAAAGGGCCATGGACCGCACGACTCCCGCGTAGAGCTTCCGGCAGGAGGCGTTTGGCCCCCCCAGGTTGGGCAGAAGCCGCCTGAAGGCAGCCCCGGTCCGTTCCAGTTTGGGGGCCAAACGTCGGAAATGCTCCACGAAGTTCCATCGGCTGTCGAGGACGAGTCCCAGGTACTTCAGCGTCGACTCGACGCCGACGGATACCCCTCCTACCGTCAGTGAAGATCCCGGAGGTGGCGCATTCCGAGGCCCATGAAAGCACATGGCCTCGGACTTGTGCAATGCCACCTCGAGACCCAGTTGCCGGATCCTCTCGACGACTATCGCAACCCCGCGTGTCATTATTTCAGCCGCCGCCTTGTGCGACCCCCCCTGTGCCAGCACCAGCGTGTCGTCTGCATAGCAGACCACGCTGACGCCGCTAGGGAGGTCGGCGCGCAGCACCCAGTCGTACCCGATGTTCCACAAGGAAGGCCCTAGAACCGATCCCTGTGGAACACCGCACGACATCTCTCGCCGTTTCCATTCTCCGCTGCGACCGGGGTAGATGACGGCTCTGTCCGTCAAGTAATCCCCGACCACACGACGGAGGTAGGTCGGCACCCGGTGATACCGGAGTGCCTCCCTAATGCAGCTCCAGGGCATGGAGTTGAAGGCGTTGGCGATGTCAAGAGACACCGCCAAGACAACCCCACCCCGGGACACCGCATCCCCCGTCGTGAGGGCTCTCACGCGCATGATGGCGTCCACCGTAGAGCGCCCCTTGCGGAAACCAAATTGGTGTTCCGCAAGATCCGGCCCCGTCCCCGCAAGGTGCTCGGCGAGGCGGTTTGCAATTACTCTTTCAAAGAGCTTGCCCACCTCGTCGAGCAACACTATGGGCCGGTATGCGGACGGAGAGTCCGCTGGGCGCCCCGGCTTCCGAATGAGGACCAGCTTCCCCGTCTTCCAACGAAGCGGGAACTGGCCCCTCTCCAAGCATGCGCTTAGGAGCCCCTCCAGTCGGGGCCCGAGAGCCTCCGAGGCCAGGACCCAGGCTTTGCCAGGCAAGCCGTCGGGTCCCGGGGCGGTATTTTTGGCACTGAGCCTGCGTACCGCCACTCTCAGGTCTACCCCAGTCACTTCCGGAGTGTCGTCATCGTCATCCTGGTGGTCCGCTTCCAGCACCGCAGGTGACAGGAGCCATAGGCGGGGGGGGATGTTCTCCCCGCGTGGGGAACAGAGTGCTCACCACGTCCTCCACGAGCTCAGGCCGGAGACTCTGCGTCAGTGGGGGGGCCCAGGTGCGGAGTTTATCCCGCACCATCTTATAAGGGCGCCCCCACGGATCTCTGTCGAGAGTCCCCAGCATCTCCTCGCGGGCCAGATCCCTGGCCCGCAGGACAGCCTCGCGGAGTGTTGTCTTCGCCGCTCTGTATCCCTCATAAAGCTCCGCCTCGATGGCTGCCGCATTCGGTGGACGAATGCGGAGCCTGCGATGCCTGGCGTACAGGTGTCGCGCAGCCACGCACGCCTCGCGCAGAGACGTCAGCTCTCGCGACCACCAGTACACCTGACGTCGGGCGCTTCCTGGCTGGACTCGGGGCATTGCCACGTCGCATTTTTCGGACATGGCCTCCTGGAACCACCCTGCCTCATTGTTAATGTCGGCAGGCCTGTCTGGTGATGTCACCCAGGCCTGCACGATCGAGGCTTCCAGGAGGAGCTCCCGGTTCAGCTGCTTCAGCGCCCAACGTGGACCACTCGGGGCCTGTTGGACCAGCGCGCTTGAGGTCTGGGTGGAGACGTCAAACCGGATGTACCGGTGGTCGGAATAGGTCTCCACCCCCTCCATGACACGCCAGTCAACGACACGCGGCGACAGAGCGGGGCTAGCGAACGAAATGTCCACCACCGACTCGCCCCGCATCCGCACACACGTGGGAACAAAACCCCGATTTAGGACGACCAGGCCCTTCTCCAGAGCCCAGTCCTCCACCATCCTTCCCCGCACGTCTGTACAACGAGAACCCCAAGCCAAGTTCTTGGCATTGAAGTCCCCGAGGACAAGCACGGGGAGGGAATGGTTTCCGACGACAACACTCAACTCTGCGAGAGAGTTGTGGAACTCGGCGAGAGTTCGGTTCGGGGAGAAGTAGACTCCCACCACTACGATCTCCCCGAACCGTGCTGCTACGCAACCCCGACCCCTCCTGACACCTTCAAGGGTCGGGGTACCGGCGGCGGCCGACGACACTATGGTCACTGAGCCGCTAAGGTCCGCCACCCAGTCATCCCTGGGCTGGACGAAGTACGGCTCAGCGACCACAGCGATGTTTATCGACCTCTGCGCCATGCTCTGGAGCAACAGATCCTGAGCGCAGGCGCAGTGGTTAATATTCGCTTGGAGGAAGCGTAATGGAGCCGTTATTGGCATTCCATTACCGCTTCCTCCACTCGGGCCCCCCCTCCGGCCCCCCGGCCCCCGGGCCCCTCTGCATGTGCGACTGTCGCGACGGCGGTGGCGGTGGCGACGGTGACGGTGGTGGTGGCGGTGGAGGGCCCTCCCCTGCCTCTGGCCCTGGCCTTGGCGGGTGCAGCGCAGGCCTTGCTGCCAGCCCGGTGATCAGCCGGCTTGCCAGACGCCGCGCATGCAGCGCAGTGCGGCGTGGCGCAGCAAGTTGCGGATGTGTGACCGGGCTGACTGCAACGGAAGCAGAGGCCACTGCGGTCGACCTCCGAGGCGCATTGCACCGACACATGGTGTCCCACATGGCAGCGGTAGCACCTCAGAGGTCTGGGCTCCAGCAGCTTCACCTGCGCTGACACCCAGCCCACCAGTAGCCTACGGCCCTCCACAATTGCCTTGGCCGCCGTCACAGGGCAGCTTACCGTAACGGTTCGCATGCCCGTGGAGTCCGGACGAAGGGCGCCTGCCCTGACCTGATCGGCAGGGCACCCTCCGGACCTGGCAACGGCGGCCACCACCTCCTCCTCGGTCACTGAGTCGTCCAGACCCAGGACGCGCAGGTCTGCGCATCTGACGGGCCTGGACACTCGGGCCTCGTCCGCGTTTAGGGACGCTCTGAGCTTTTCAGCCTGAGCGTCAGCGGACGAGCCACTGGTTTCACCGGGGATCTCCAACAACCGAGCTCCCGTCGCGGTGACTTTAAGCCGGAGGCCCCCGGTGATCCCAAGCTCCCGGAGATCTACCGTCTCCTTAGCTTTTGCCAGCAGGTCGCGGTAGGACACGCCCCTTTGTTCCGCTTCCGGCTGTAGTGTAATCACTACAGCTGCGGTCTTCGGGGCGCGGAGCCTAGCCGCGATCTTTCTCGCTCTGTGCTGCCGTTGCCGCTCCTCACTTCTGGCCTTTTTCGCCGCCTTTCGCCCCTTCCTCTTCTCGCCGACCACCTGCCACCCGGCTTCAGCCGCGGGAGGTGTAGGGAGCTGGGGGGGCGGTGGCGGCGGCGGCAGCTGCTGTGCCGCAGGTGCTGGCCCACTCGCCGCTGGCACTGTCACCAGCACAGTCACCGCCTGTGGGGCTGCCTTGCCCTTCCTCCTCCTGGACGCCTTCTTAGCCGGCGCCGGTGTCGCCGGAGCCGGCTTTCCAGGGGAGGGCGCCATTGCACTGCCGGAGGACCGACTCGACGGCCCAGGTCCGGGCGCGGCAGCCACAGCCGCCGCGTATGACACCGTGGTCGGCATCGTGCTTGGGCCCGCGGCAGTCTTGTTTGAACCCAGAGCGGGGCGCAGAACAATTCCCTCCAGGACGGAAAACCGCGCCTGGAAGGAAGCCAGCTCCCGCCGCACCAGGTTCAGAACCTGATTTTCAACCGGCACCGGCTCGGCTTGTCGCTGCTGCTGGTGGCCCCCATTTGGAGGCGCCACGCGGGTGCCAGCCTCACGCAGACTGGCCAGGTCTGCGTGGAGCTTGGCGTTCTCCCTTTGGAGAGCCTCCATCGCAGCCGTAAGGCAGGCCAACTCCGCCCGCAGTTTGGCCACCTCCTCTCCACCTATCGGAGGAGGAGGGGAAGGCCCCGCAAAGTTGGCCTCCGCTGCCGCCATGATGGAGGCGGAAGCCGCGGGTATGGCCTTGAGTTTAGACGATGTCTTTATCTTCAAGGCCACGCCCCTTATCGCGGCTTCCACTTCCTTTGCAAACCTGGCCTTACGCTCCACCTCTAAGCCGCCAGGTGCATCCGCCTCGTCGCCAGACCCGTGAGCATTCGTGCCCGGGTGGCGCCCCTCCTCGGCTGGTCTCACCGACCTCTCGGAGGTAACAGGCCCCCCCCTCTTGCCTCGGATCCCACCGCGCTTGCTAGTGGGGATCTTACGGGCCGAGGCCATCTCTCCCTCGGATGACGAGACTTGGTCGCCATCCTTCCTAGACCGCTTGCGGAAGAACTTACCGTTCTCCGCTACAGTCCCGGCCCTCACGCAGCGGGAGCTCTCCGAGCCTCCCGCACTCACATCGCTGGATGCGGCGTCGGACTCCGACCCCGCATCCCTCCTATCCTCTGTTTTGCCGTTGCCGGCGGTGTTGGTTTTGTTTTTTTTTTAAATTATCCATATTTGAACCCACGAGTATGGGGGAAATAAACGTCAATTTGGGCAGAGACCCCTGTACCCAAGATAAGCAGATTTTAGCATTTATTACTCGCCAGGGGTCTGCAGGTACCCTGGCGAGGGTGAGCACTAGCGACTGATTCGTTCCATGGGAACACCCGTCAGTCATACATCCCCTCGCGGTGCGCCGCCGCTTGGGATTCGGGGTAACTTTTTATAGAGGTTTTCTACCTCGCAGTCCGGGCGGTTAAGCCAAGACCCTCGGTCCCTATCGAAGCCACGAGACGTGATCCACAGCACTTCGACAATGGGATTACGAGACTGACGGTGACAAAGAAGGACGCATCCTACTCTGTCTGCTCGGAGGCAGGGTGAGTGCACACCGAGCCCGCCCTCACTCCTCTGCTATGCCCTCTGCTTTACAGAGGGACACGCAGAGGAACGCACCGTTGGTCCTGGATGGACCCCACCCATGTCAGAATAATTAGCCGCGGCAGTAACACTCCCCGAGGGATAAAAGGAAATCTCCTCTCATTCCCCGGAGAAGGATACTGCCGCGCCCAGGGTGCACCGGCCCAGCAGCTGCTCTTCCCTCCAGACGTATCGAGAGGGACCAGCAACCGCCAGACACACGTGGAGGACTTCTGACATCGCACCCCACTTCCCTTGACCCTAGGGCTGGCTTTTACCTTGGCCAAAGGCTTAGCGTTATATAGCGTGGTAACGCCGCCAGTCTCTTGGGGACATTACCAGTTGACAGTGTAGAGGAGGAGTTTTTTGACGTCATTTTTTAAGTTTTTTAGTTTAAGTTAGTTTAGTTTATTTTAATAGATTTGTAAATAATGTACATACTGAATTCAATTGAAATAAATTTTATATCCTCGGGTAGCTGGAAAGAGTTTATAACATATCGGTTAGAAACAACATAATTTTTTTATTTTTTCTCTTCACAAAGGTTCACACAGGTAAAATAAACAAAATGTATAACATAATTACGTTCCTTTGTGAGACTCTGGCGTCCATACTAGGAGACCCTGTGTGACCAGTGTGACGGATCACCAGGCTCTCACCTCGAATTAAATGTAGCTAGATAAAGTGTTGAAAGGATTATAATAGTTACCACTGCGTCTCACTTTCATTATTCTTAAAAGCTTCCACTGAACATCACGAGACAACAAATAAAAGTCACTCCACTAACCCATAAAAACTCACAATAAAATCCAAACCGTGTCGGACACAATTTTTCCGCAAGGTGAAACTAAAAAGGTGCTTAGTTAACCGTAATGTATGCCGCGTGTAACTCAATGATAAATGCTTGATACGCGCCGGGCCACACGTTACACGGAACGGCTTTTAGTGCCGCTGTCCACCTGCGCCCTTATTCTGAATACCCACCGCCATTTTGTATTCATACCGCATTCAACAAAAGTACTAAGCTACTCATCATACCATTTTGATGTTCAACGAATTGAAAGAGGCCTTTTATTTTGATTATGCTAACTTTATTCGAGAAACGTTGCCCTCGTCAATTTATTTTGCCTCAAGATGAAGTTACAATACGATAATTGTCTCTTTTCGTATCGGTTACCCGAGTGACGCACAGAAAAGTTGTATAATGTTACTCGAGACATTAACATATTTACATGATGAGTGTTCATTTAAATATTGCGATGTCGCGTTCTTTGGTTAC
The DNA here is from genome assembly GCA_941918905.2 of Xestia sexstrigata. Classification (NCBI taxonomy): domain Eukaryota; kingdom Metazoa; phylum Arthropoda; class Insecta; order Lepidoptera; family Noctuidae; genus Xestia; species Xestia sexstrigata. The sequence goes on from OW799203.2 coordinate 8,450,354, forward strand.
GAAACAAGGGAAGTTTCAGCTTCATGTAAATCTAATAACATAATATGAGACGTGGTAACACAATATGGCGGTAATGTAGTAAAAGTTTGTAACGATGACAGATTGCCACTGCGAGCAGCGTGGAGCTGAGTGTAGTTCTACATGTAGCAGCTAGAGTTGTGTCCTGTTCTTTTTTTGAAAGAGGTTGTTTTTTTTTTCACATGGCGATAACGAACCAACCTTTTTTCTTCGAGGTGAAGAATTGTACCTACCTACTTGAGACACACAAGGTCAGACTAAATTAAATAGCGAAACTTTACAGACGGGACGTGATGGGTATGATTTATAAGCGTTACCAGCATTACACATAAGTAAATTCGCGCCTTTTTACCCGAATGAGGTGGTAATTGGTCTAAGCTAATATTATAAAGGGGAAAGGTTTGATTTTTTGTTCGTTTGTTACGATTAAACTCAAAAACTACTCAACCGATTTAATTATTTCACCATTAGAAAGCTACATGTTTACCAAGTAACATAGGCTATAAATTATATTGTTATCATGCAAATTAGCCGAGCTATCACAATTTTCGCGGACGAAGTCGCGGGCGATGTGCTGGTCATTTTATATAGGTATGTAAGTTTGTTTTTTTGTGGCACTCTCAGAAACCAAATGCATTGGACGATTTTGATGATTCTTGTGTCAATCGAGGGATCCCTTCTTTTTGCATAATGTTCTTTTTCCTAATATACTTTGGCATAACAGTTTTGGCATAATTTGTTTTGCCATAATAATACTTTGCCAAAATTTTTTTTGGCATACTGTTTATGTTGGCATAATCATCTTGAAGGCTAATTTGTTTCGACTTAAATTGAATTTTGCATAATGTTACTAGGCATAGTGACTATTAGCATAATAGTATTTAGGCATACAAATTAATATAAATACCGGAATCAAATTTAAGTTATTTTTACGTATTTATTTTAAACTAAAAATTCATAAAGTTGTGTTATAAAAGTTAGTGACAGAAACGAAGCGCTGCAAAACCGACTCCACGTAGTCTTGTCTGCCCTACCCCGAGAGTGTAATTTAGAATCGCGTAGGCGCGGTGGGGCGAGGCAGCCCGCGAGTTGAGGAGCAAGGGGTTGTAACAACAGCGTTAGACACATCTGCGACGATAAGCTCGCGTGGGACCGCCGGAGCCACGGAGTGACAGATACCATGCCTGCTGCATGTTGCATGATGCATGCTTGCTTGCATGTTGCATGCTTGCTTGCATACTGCATGCTTGCTTGCCTACAAATTTCATTACAGCATTATTGTATAAAAATGTGTATTACGAGTAGTGTCTAAAATTTTAGGAGTTCATAATTATGCCTTTGTTATGCCTATAAAAAGTAAGTTTTAATATCATTATGCGTAAATGAATTTATGCTTTGGAATATTATGCTTAATCATTGATATGATTAGAGAAATTACGCTTAAAAAAAATATGCGTAAGCTGTTATGCGTAAATATTATTTTGCGAAAATATAATTAGGTGTAACAAAAGTATGCCAAGTTATATTAGGTCTTAAATTTTTATGCAAATGGATAGGGAACCGTCAATCGATCTTGCGACTGTCACTAGTGACATGTCAGTAATCGACAACCAGATGCCAGCCAATATTGTGAAAAATTAAGAAATGAAAGTCTACAAAGTGGGGGTAGTGGGGGTACATTGAATAGGTATTTGAAAATCATTAGGATTCTCATATCATTTTTCATTTAAAATGCGAGCTATTAGGATTTATAACAATTCAAAGTTCGAAATGACAAATCTTATGAAAGTAAAAAAAAAAACAAAAAGTTAATTTGTCTATGAAATTTTTCACATTGTTAAACTCAAAAGTTGTTTTTTTTTTTATCAAAACTAAAAAACCCGTTTGAAAAGCAAAACACAAGCGCATTTCGAAGCAGGGTTTTTTCTCTTTTTTCGGATTGGAAATCATCAAATGACTCCTTCCGCTCTGGGCGGAGCAGGACCGTGTCAGACTTTTACTGACTAAAACCCATCCATGTTCCTTCATCGTCTTTTGTGTTCCGGGGCCACGGTATCTCTTTCGAACAGTCCCGCAGCCCCGGAAGCAGGCTCTCCATTGGAATATAAAAAAACCGGCCAATTGCGAGTTGGACTCGCGCACTAAATACATATTTACGGTTTTCAGATGTTTTCCTTTACATGTGCTGTAAGACATTGCTTCTTGCTAAATTTCATAATTCTAGGTCAACGGGAAGTACGCTAGAGAAGTACGCTAGGGAATGGGCAACTACAGTACTTTCTCAAGTTATTATGCCTTGTGACTGGGACTGTAGCTTTGATTTTCTTTTTTGTATTTTTGACATTCAAAAGTGTCGTAATGGTCTAATTGAAATAAATGCTTTGAGTTTGAGTTTGAGTACCCTATTACATAGAAGGTTGACTTTTTCACAGCTTCAAGGGACCGTAGACCTTGAATAATTAAAACCATGATTATAATCAATTATATGGTTTTAATTTCAGCTCGATACCTCCACGCCCGAGATAAAGGGTGTATAATGTAAAATAAGTAAAACATGGGTTTTTTAGTTTTTATAATTTATTTTCAACACCACATACCTCTTTTGCTTCGTCCACGTAAAATTAAAATATACAATATTATAACCGAGAACCTATTACCAAGAGTTAAAGTTATAATATTGAAGGATATAACTTGCCGCTAAAACTCCTAGTACCTAACGCTTCCAGCTATTTGCGAGGTTAAATTTGAATAAGCTCACCACCAGCGTTAGTCTTTATTCCGAAGTTTCCCTCTAACGCCTACGAAGCATACAATGTGTATCTACATCAATGTAGATATTATGTAGTTTATGAGATATACATAGTATGAAGAACGGTAGATCTGCGGTGTACAGGCTGCGTTTAAACAAAAGTGAAACAGAAACAGCGAATATGTAATAAATAGCAGACAGCATTTGATGAAAAAAACACAATGTTTTTGTAAATTATCCTAATTAATTTCATTTCCGAGTGTTCACAGCCTTTTTAAGGAAATTTCTAAACGCCTAGTTGACGCTTTCCATGACCCAAGGGCTCGCTTTAACCTTGGCCAGAAGTTAAGTGTACAATTCAAACTCAAACTCAAAGTCAAAGCATTTATTTCAATTAGACCATTACGGCACTTTTGAATGTCAAAATTACAAATAAAAAACAAAGCTACAGTCCCAGTCACAAGGCATAATAACTTGAGAAAGTACTGTAGTAATAATAATATAACGTGGCAACGCCATCGCTTTTGCAGGCGAAGTCACCGGCAAAAGCAAAAAGTAAAAATAGGTATTGTGTCTTTGCAGCATTTTAAAAGAATGTTTGTGAATAATTATTATTATAATGATCGTCTGTCATCTTTTATGGTAATACTATAAGTTGGTGCCAGTTAAGATGAGAATAGCGGTCATTGACCCACCTACATTTATTAAACTTCTTAACTTTGAAAACCAAAAATGAGCCCGTTCAAGTCTGGAATCGTCATCTATCGTGATCTTCAACATTTTTTGTAATGAAAAGCGATACATGGTTTATTTGTTTTGGTTCGTACGAAGAGATATTAGGGAAAAGGCAATGACCTTTATTCTCATCTTAACTGGCACCAATATAGCTGCTGTTACCCGCACCTTGGTCCGGGTGGAAATAAAAAAAAATCTAATTACTTGTTCTTTTTCTAACATAAAAGTAGCCTGAGTTTTTTTCTATCACACCTAACCTATCTGACAGTAAAAGTACAGTCAAAATCGGTCCAGCCGGTTCGGTCATTAGCCGAAACAAACAGACTGACAAATTTTTATTTTATTTTTTACTAGCAGACGTCACGCGGTTTTACCCGCGTAGTTCCCGTTCCGCGAGTACGGGAATAAAATATAGCATATGTTACTCGCTGATAATGTAGCTATCCATTGCAGAAAGAATTTTTCAAATCGGTCCAGCAGTTTTTAAGTTTATTCGTTACATACAAAAATACAAATCTTTCCTCTTTATAATATTATTATTAGTATAGATATAGATTGTCATACTTATTATAAGTTTCTACATTCATAAATGCTTTCAATAAAAAGCTGTTATTTGAAAGTACAAACAGACACTTCAATTTTATTTATTTGTATTGATTCTGCAAAGTGTAAACAGATACTTTTTCTGAATTGTCTATAATAAATTCTCACTGTAGGTATACAACAGTATATCAACGGTGAATTTACATCGTATATATTCATTTAGACAGGTGAGAAGGAAACGCACGGGTTGTAATACCTTAGATATTCCATTTTCATAAATATCGGCCAGGCTTTTATATCCCTGTTGTGTTTTATGAAACTTATGATGCGTATATGCGTGTTTTTGTATTATTTTATAGGAAATGTGGTCTTGGCCGTTTGTTTTGATTTTTGTGCATACGAAAATCTATTGGGTGATTGGCAAGAAAGATGGTGTCTGATGAGATGACGAGTAATAGAGAAGAATGGAAGAAGACATGCTGTGCCGACCCCAAATGAGTTGGGATAAAAGTAACAGAATGATGATCACGAAAATCTATAGGATCATTGTATGACAAAAGAAATTACAGACTGGTTTGTCAAGCTCAGATAGGCAGCGAAATTAGTACAAGTTACCCATCTTGTTTTATACCTTGGGGAGTGTTGCTTAACTTCTCTTGGACAGGTCAGCCGTCTTGTTCCATACCTTTTCTTGGACAAATCACCCATCTTGTTCTATACCTTGGGAAGTGTTGCTTAACTTTTGTTAGACAAGCCACCCATCTTGTTCCATTTTTTTTTACAAAAAAAAAAAAAAGTATCTATACCAGATAGTGTAGTATATCAACTATCTGGTGTCCACGACACAAGCCTCGTTGCTTAGTGTGGCACTAGATGGCGCTGTGTGCAATGTCCAGCGATATTTATTTATTATATAAATTCTTGTGTATTGCTAGGGGTGTGATCACGTGTCGCGAATGTCATCCGTCCGTTGAAGGGAGTTAACACCACGACCGCACCGCGTATCTCGGGCACCGCCTAAGGGCCGGTTTTTTGATCCGTAGTTAACTCAACTAATGGTTAAAAATAGCAACAAATGGTTAAAGATTGGCAAAATGTGTTTTTTTATCAATTGTTAGCTTAACCAATGGTCAAATAACTAACTATTAGTTTAAAAATGAACCACCCAAAGTTGGAGAGTTAAACAATATGGCGGATGGTTAATTCAAACACAAAAGCTGTTTTGTACGTACCTATCTACAAGTTTTGTTGTCAGCGTCGTATATCTCATTCTTTTGTCTCATGAATTTAAACATAGTTAGATATTATTATATAATGTCGGAAAGTTCATCAGACGATGATATTTATGTAGAGTACGTGTTAATGAGAAGGGCGAAATTTTTTAGAACACGTACGTAACCCACCCTTGGACACCTGGGATAGTGTAGACTTTTGCCAACGGTATCGGTTATCAAAGGAAACAGTTATGTGGTTAGTCGGTGAAATTGGAAACGTTCTAATAACTCCCACCACAAGGTAAGTACCACCTATTTAAAGTTTCATTGATTGCATTTAATTCGCAAACCCATCTTCACAATAACCTAACCTCAAATCATTATTTCTTGCGTTTTAGGAATCAAGCTATAACACCTCGTGAGCAAATATTGCTTACATTGAAGAAAATTTAATTTAATTTTATTCTTTTTATGAAGACAGAAGATGCTTGGCAGTTACGGCACAAATTCAAGAACATTTCAATAAATAATACGGAGTGAAAAATATAACTTGTTGTGTTGTTGTTTCTCGTGGTAATAAACTGTTTGAATTTTAGCGCAGTCTGAGTTTTGACATTTAGACTGTCAAATAAGACGTTTCTTTTGGTTTTATTCAATCATTAAGAGTAGTGTTGTCACATAGAAAAACGTTACCCCCAAAAAACCAAAATAAAACCATAGCTATTTTAAGGAAAAAAAATCTCATTACATTGGAAATATAATAACCAATGGTCAAGGTTAACTATAGTTAAACTAAACATCTAAAAACGTAATAGCCGTTTTTTTTTTCGGATGGGAAATCATCGAATGACTTCTCCCGCTCTGGGCGGAGCAGGAGGGAGTGTCAGACTTTTACTGACTAAAACCCATCCATGTTCCTTCATCGCCCTTTGTGTTCCGGGGCCACGGTATCTCTTTCGAACAGTCTCGCAACCCCGGCAGGCATCGGTCCTTGCGGACCCCTTCCTTTTGCTGACTCTCTTTGAGGCGCGCGTGGAACACGAACGCGCCGTCGACACGGCCTGTCGTCATGAGACGGACGGACGGCGAGCTAGCCCATAGCCCACCGTCCACAGGCCCGCGCCTACGGTGGCCGGGGGCCACGTGGTGGCACCCGACGCCCGGGGCGTCTCTCGCGGCGGCCGGGACGCCGTGAGGTTCTCTCCCTCTCACGTTCCGCCACCTCCTTCTCTAGCATTACTGCTTCGCAGAAGGAGGTGACGGCGTCCCATTCCGTCTCGCTCCGGACCATGGCTTGCATCAGGGCCAGACGCGAGAGGTCGCCGCCGCCAATCGCCGAATAGCCCTTAAACCATTAGTTCACTAGTTGACTATGGTTAATCTTACAAATTGTTATACGGTGTTTGACTACGGATCAAAAAACCGGCCCTTAGTTAAACGTTAGGCCTGTAGTAAAAGTAAGTGCCCTAAGCAAGATCAGTAAAACTAAAGTTCTAAGTAAAAATCCCAACCTCTAATAGTAAAAATAGCGTTGCATAAAACTCAGTACCTTTTCAGCCTCTGAACCTTTTTGTCTAGTTGGTATGTCAGTCTTCGTTGAGAGGTCTTTCCGGGAAGCCGACATGGGGGAGAGGTGAGAAAGCTACGTGGTGTGTGACGGGAATAACAAAAACAGAACTTCTCTCTTAAGTCTTGGGGATATAGAATTATACGCTCCATAGCTATGTGTAGAAAAATTGAGAACGATTGATTGTGCTTACTGATCATAATTGGGACCTGTTGTACTAAAGCGGATAAATGATGTCTATTTTGCAAATAGGTTTTTACAAACACTTTTCACGTATTTTATTTTTAAACTAGATGGGCCGAGTGTTTAGTACCTGCCTACTCTGAGAAGAAACAACCGAAATCAGAGGTCACAGTCTCTTTTAAGGTCCAGACATAATCTTGGTCAACTCACATGAGAACTATGATCTGGGAGATCTGAGATGTTCTTTTGAAGAAAGAACCACTCAAATTGGAGTGGATCTGTCCAGTCAGTGCAGGCATTTCTCAGTTATCGTGTAGCTCGACGCATAACTCAAGGAGCTCAACGACACGATAAGTTTAGTTTAGTAGATGGTACCTATATGTAAAAGCGCTCTTTATATTCGGAGGTGTTGTAAAAGAACATTAGGGAGCTCATAATATATTCACTGTAAGCGAATAAAATATATTTACGTCACTGCATGCTCTCAACAAGTCCTTAGGACTTCAATAAATTGCAAGCGCTTTCATATTATTTCGTACACATACAGTGTACACGTGTCTACTGCATCGTGTCACTTTTCTATGCCTGTTAATCAAATTTCGATTATGGGTTCCGATAACCAGATGACCGATGATATCTCAGTCAAATAACTCAAATTCTTCAACTTCATCGCTGCCAGCGTCACAATTACACCCTCAACAAATAAACTACCATTGTCTCCCATTCCCAATAGCAAATAAAGCAGCCATTTTCGTCGATAAACTGTCTAGTGTCCGCGTCTGTTCTTGGACACGGATTGTTAGCAGTTGTTCAATGTTCGCTGTTCATTTGAGCAGCATACTCGCGTGACAACGGCCGGCACTAGCGATCCTGTTGTCTTGTTACACCAACAACTGTTGTCAACAGTATTGTTGTGAACAACAAAAAACTATTCGACGCTCTTCTTGATAGTGTTGGGATGATGTGTTCTGGGTTTAATGGGTGGTTACGTTAGGTTTTTGTTTTTATTTTTGAAGAGTTGGTCGTGGCGGTCTTTTTTGAGGCAAAGATGAACACGAGTGAGTCAAATAAAATTAAAACACAAAATTAACATGAGATGCAGGGAAAACAAGACCCAAAAATTCTGATTAAAAAATTCACAACCAAAAAATAAACTCACTTACTTTTCATTCCCTCAGTGACTTGTGAATATATATTTTTTTATTTTCAAGGGTAAACATTTCCTTTGTCATATTTTCCTGAAAAAAAAAAGACAAAAGCCTACCAGCCTTTTACAACTTGCAAAAAGCTAATAAGTACAGCCAGAATACAAAATTATGACAGGAAAAACAGAGATTAACATCACGTCCCTCGGGCCCTGGCAAAAGGACTACTCAGGAAATGAAGGTTGTCTGTAGGGCTGCGCCATTTCCGGCCGGTCCGGACGCACTCGCTAAACAGGGTGCTCTATTATCGCGGGTCTGTCATCTGCGATGCGCTCTCGCATCGCGCCTCTATTGTGAACTCGCCCTTTGTCTGTACTCCTTGAAGGTAAACGTACACTAAATAGTTTTTACTTTAATCACTGATAAGAATCAGGTGACTTTTTTGTCCAAGGAGGGCAAATTCCCGTGCAACTGTGAAGGGTAAAGATAAAGGGAAAGATAAAGGCGGGGAGTAAATATTGAGATGTTGGGGAAGGCCAAACTAATTGATATAAGGGTAGGAGGGTGACAATGCATACATTTCTGGTTAGCTTGAGTAAACTTTGCATTTGCATGTATTTTTCCATCATTTACGGTGATCAAGTGATACGGGTACTATCAAGTAGTACTTCCGAAAATACCATCGCATATCGAAAATCGTGAAAAAGGAAAATAAAAAACACTACTCAAAAACTATCTCGTGCGCGCCAGTCCTTACCAGCATGTCCCCGGTTCATGTGATGTAAACAGACATTTCCGTACTCCTTACTGTCTGATCTTTGTGGTGTGTTTGCGCCATTGAGCGGACCCACTCGACCGTGTAATTGTAGCTGTGCTGGAGATTTAAACTACACGCTGTATCTACAGCAATAATGTATTGTTTATTCGGCCAAATGTGTAAGTTAAGAGGATATAAAGTAGAGCTTTAGTGGTGAGTGTTTTGTATTGTGTACCAGTTTTTGGAATGAACGTATATAAGTTCGAATCAATTAAATTAATTGTAACAGCTAAGCGCATCACTTAGATGGAGTTTCGTTTTGAATCCGTGGATGATTTTCGTCCCAGAAACTGGGTGCTATAAACTTGAATTTATGTTAAGACCTTTCCGAAAATATAAAACTGTATAACACACTTATGATTGGCTCACAAAAAGGACATCGTCTTCCTCCATTATAACTTTAAATAAGAAAAATCAAACGAGAAAACTTCCCGCTCCTTTTACCGGGAACCTCTCAATATTGTGTAGATATTTTACCGTGTGACCGTTCAAAATACATTGTCAATAAAGTAGGCAACATTAAAGGGAATCGGTGGGTATAATCGGGCACAACAGGCTTGAGTGCCGTCGAGACGGGTACAAGTGCGGCTTATCTGTGCCGGATGTAAGCCGTGTGCCGTACCGGCCGATATTACGGCCTTACGTATCGAGCCCAGATTTACCTAATACGGGAATAATGTACAACACTTCTTTTGTAAAATTTTGTATGTGGTTGAGTTTGATGTAGGTTTTCTTGGTTGTTTTGTAGTTGAGCTTTCTTATAGGAGTACCTATAAGTTATTAATACTGTATTTAGGCAGATTAAAAAAAATAAGAAGCAATTATAGTACTAATTATATTCTCATAAAAATAGAGCTATTGGTGCAATTATTATTTTGCCAAATCTCCATAAATCACGTAATGGACAAGTTAAAAAAAATATACTTATGCAAAATCAAAGTTGAGATAAAAAAACTCACGGTCATTGTGTAGTTTTAGTCATTAGTAGTATTTTCCATGTTAACCGAGTAGAGAAACTACCGAGCTACTCAAGCTCTGTGCTTGAGAGCAGCTAAGCGATAAACTATTGATTACAACATGCTCCACTGCTTGGACTGATAAATGGCTACGAGCTAGATAGCATGAGACAATGTACTTTATATCTACGCATTGAAAATGTTAAGTGATTTTGGTAATATTGCGATCTGCATTGAAAAGCATTATAGCCTCGGTTTTGAATAATCGTAACAATAATCGTATCAAATAATCTGCCAATAAAAATAAAACTTTGCGCTGTTAAGACGACAATCACATAAAACTAGAAACTTATCCCAGAGCACAAAACTTTTTCACAAAGTAGAAAGTCACGGAAAAGAATAAAAACCCGAAAAAGCGGATAGCAATTAATTCCAACCCAGTAATCGTCTGTTAAGTCACACTGATTTCGAATAGTATCTCGATACGTTTCCAGAGTGAGGGCGTTTAGAGATGGCCAGTGGCTCTTTGTTTTACTAAAGCCGAAAGCCGATAGATTTAGTGAGACGAAGGACGAGCCTTAAGGAATTAGTACGGCATGAATAAAACGTTCAGTTCCAACACTTGATGGCGAATGGCTTAATAGATTTTATAAAGTAAACGCTGTATAAAGTGTTGTCTGAACAAACTTCGTCTTGAATATCGAGGCGTCTCTCTATTTGTGACGGAGATTACATTTTACTTACTAACATTTTTAAATATAGAAAATGTGGTGTACCTATCTGTTTACTGTTAACATACAGGTTAGGGGGATAAATTGTGTTACTTTACCATTAATTATGGAAGTAAGTTGCGCCACTTTTTCCGCATAAGGAAGTTTTAGGACAATCTATTTTGACCTTCAAAAATAGTTATTGTACAACCTCAAACTCAAACTCAAAGCATTTATTTCAATTAGACCATTACGGCACTTTTGAATATCAAAATAACAAATAAAAAACTAAGCTACAGTCCCAGTCACAAGGCATAATAACTTGAGAAAGTACTGTAGTTGCCTATTCCCTAGCGTAGATCTCTATAGAGAAGAACGGGCAAGAAACGCCATGGACACTCTTTTGAATCAAAATATTGTTACAAAATCTTGGTTACATCATTAATTTTGAAATTATACATATATGTGAGAACGATGTAGAAAGACGTGCACATTAAGAGCGTCCAGAGTAGAAAAAGACAACAATTTAACAACAAAGGAATTAAAATGAATAAAGGAATTAAGATGACCAGTCCCAACTGATAGCGCCCTTTCACGAACATGACGCGTGTATCGGCGCCATTCAACTCAACCATATGGAAGGGTTGTCATCAGCGAGACATTTGAGTGAGCACGACATTCTCTCAGCCACCAAGGCATATTCAAGTCAATGAAATATAACTAAATGTAAATGGTGGCTGAACAATACAAAGTAGTCACATATGTGCTATGCAATTATATAATACGAAGAACCGGAATCTACACTATGCAAGTATATTTTTACAATCTTCTGCAGCTTCCACAATACATCAACATGGGAATCAATTCTTCTTCGTCTTCTTTGCGTGTCGATAGACTCAAATAATGCCCGACCAGTACAATCAATTAATTTGCCCCTATGGTTGTGGAGCAGGACCAGCATTTAGCCAAGCATTTTTATCATCAATGTAATCCCCCAACTTATAATATGCTTGCCTACATAGTGTGCGTTTTATACAAGATTTAAATTTCGTCTCGTTCAGTTGAAGAATGTGGGGAGGTATTTTATTGTAACATTTCAAACAGTACCCCATGGAAGATGAATCTACTTTAGCAAGCCTGAAACCTGGCTGAACTAGTAGGTCCCTATTTTTAGTGTTATAGTGGTGTCTGTCACCTCTTCTAGAACGAAAGAAAGAAAGAAAAAACACGAAAAAATTACGACTGAATAAATGCCGATTTTTCCTAACGTAGGTACATGATGTTTTCATAGATGTATTTATTTTTTTATTTTTATTTTATTTATGTATTCAGTAGTATACATACATTTTAAACATTTAAGTTGGTGCCAACATAAACTCATTAGAGTTTTACCGTGCACCAAGATCATCCGCTACATAATTTAGAATTAGATCCACTTGAGTGGGTACTTAGTTAAAAATAAAGAAACAACTACAAAAGTTACAACGGGTATTTAAACTAAACAAAATAATATCTAATACATACCAACGAGCGAACCTTGGTGACCAATCCGACCGTTCGTTCACAAGAAACAGAAGTAGTGGAGGAAGTTTTAAATGATACAGGTTGTTCCCAATAGTATATTACTTAATAATATTTGTTTTTTTTTTATGTTATGTTATAATTGCTATATATTACTATATTACTTTTGCTTTTAATTCAATATTATTAATAATTGACAAGGTACTGTCATGATATTAATTTCCTTAAACAGTTCTCTTAGAGAATCGCGTCTACGTAATTCATAAATGGTGATGGCTCTTTTCTGCAGAATAAATATAGACTCGATGTCTGCAGCCCGTCCCCATAGTAAAATACCGTATGACATAATACTATGAAAATAACTAAAATAGACTAGGGTCGCCGGATCAACATCACTAAATTGACGGTTTTTTCTAACAGCATACGCTACTGAGCTCAGCCGTCCTACAAGAGATGTTAAATGAGAACCCAATTGTAGCCTTGAGTCGAGTGTGAACCTAATTTGGATAATAATTATAGATAGGAATGATTTGATGTTTCTCGGGGAAGTGCAACTATCACTTATTATTTTTTTACCCCATTGAAGGGTGCCTAAGGGAGGGCCCAACAATACGGCAAGTCTCTAAGGCAAGAAGACTTTTCCGAAACCCCAAAATCTTGAAGAGTAGTTTATAAGACGTGCAAAACAAACTTGTAGGGTTTTATGAAAGGTCAGCCACTATGGAGGAGTATCAGATTTATAAGTACAGTTTTTTTTCTACCGAGAAAATGTTATGAAATCACGCTTTTGAAACAGATACAACTTAGAAGTAGTCCTCAGCTTTGAAATATATTATATAAACGAGAGCCAATCCAGTATTAAAATTTTGGGTTATTCTGGCCCTAAAAATGTCCGCGTGCACACTAATAAACCAGATTTCTGGTACCTAATTAATACATTCCGTACATTCTGTCCGGTGGTCTCTAGCGACGAGTTTCAGCAAAGTATTTATACTGAAAGAGCCTTTTATACTTGTATAAATATTAAAATAGACAGTCTTACTTCTCGGTGGCTAGAACTTTCTTGTTTACCTAACTAATGCATAACGTGAAGTATAATCATTGCTTGAATTTATAAACATTTTATGTTAGATAATATTATCGTGAAGAAGATTATCTAGCTAGATGGTTATTTAGAAGACGCTTAAACATATATCTCATCTCACTGATCAAATCAATTGTTTGGGTATGATAGCTCTTCTTTCATTAGCTATGACAGGTAGTTATAAAGCTGGATAAAGTCATAATCGAACTTATGTTTCCTACTTTGTAATTTCTTTTAATGAACTATATAACTTTCTGTATTCTATATAATTGACCAGGGATAATGAGGAGAGTAGATTGTCGTTTATATCTCTAACGGAGTGAACTACTACTCATCCATGGATGTATCTCATATCTTTAATCTGATGAGAAAATAAGTATAAATTTTGTTTATGCGGATGATCGTACCAAGTTGGGTTCTCTTGATACATTTGTAACAAGAAATCTCACAGCACAAAGAAACTTTACTTGTACATTGACTAAACCATAAAATCTATACTTCTATACCTAATATTATAAAGCTGAAGAGTTTAATTGGTTGAACGCGCTAATCTAAAGAACTACTGGTTCCAATTGAAAAAAACTATTATTGTTGTATAGCCCATTTATAAAGATAGCTAACATCACGCTACGAAGAATAGGAGCGAAGCATCAAGGAAAAATTTTGCAAAACCGCGGATAATCCAATACGCAGACGAAGTTACGCGGTCAGCTAGTCTCAAATAATGTTAATGTTGCCAATACATTGTTACCCAGCCTCTTAGTGCTGCCCTTTGACAGTCGTAGGTAAAGTTTAGCTAGACTGCGACGCGACGGTGTAAGTTGCCGACAGTTGTACTAAGCTGTCGAGGAGTGCCCATGAACTGAACTCAACTGAATTGAACTGAACTCTGTCGCCGCAACAGTCGAAGATTTAGATGTAATTTAGACCGTATCAAGTGGTGCACTTTGGTTTGAATATTAGCTGTATTTTGAAGATGGATGAGATTGTGGTTTTGAATGATGAACTTACATTTGAAATAGATCAATTACCGCTCTGTTTAAAAGGTAAAAGTGTATTAAAATACACTAGCCATTTAGCCGTGTGGTATCCGGCAGAGTAGAATAGAACCAACCCATTACACTCACGGGTGTCGTATAAGGCGACTAATGTCTGAGGCAGAACACCTTGCGCCTCCGTAGACCAGAGAATGGGCAGCAGCGTTTTCTGTTAGTCTTTCATCACTGCGATCTCCAATCCGCCTGCCAAGCGTGGAGATTACGGCAAATTCCTCCCATCATGGGAGAGGCTTATGTCCAGCAGTGGACGTTATGGGCTGTTGTAGTAGTAGTAGTATTAAAATACAGATAATAATTATAGGATAGGGCTTAAGCCCAAAAGAGCTCTAATCAGAATTAAGTACTTTACGTATCATCTGCCTAATCTTTTTCCAACTATGTTGGGGTCAGCTATCAGTCCAACCAGATACACAGCTGAATCAACATTTTACATGGAGTGATTGCCTTACCTAGTTACTAAGTAATATGACACCCCTTGGAAGAATGATTGGCTGACTTTCAGGTTTCTGACTACCTGTAACGTCTGTCGAAGTACTATAAATATCATCCGGGACCTTCCGAGGCATGGAGGGAACTCGGTATGTAATGAATTGTCACGCATCCACAATCCGACCTAGGGAAGCATTGCATAACCTTGAAGAACGGTAAGTGCGGCTGTTATTCCAAGCCCGTGAGGTTTATTTATTTAAAGAAACTTACTTAAAAATAAACACATTTTGGTGATCTGTGCATACTGTTACTACATAGATACCGACTCTAATGCAGACCGGTAGAACCCCAGAAGATTTATGTACACTACGACATTATTAAGTACTCAAAGTACTTAGTTGCAAGCTAAAAGGATTACCATCGATACGGCTACTAAGTAGAGAAGTGTTTTTCCTTTAAAAGCTGGATCAGTACGTCTAGACCAGTGATTCCTAAAGTGGTCCAGGTGGACCTCCAGGGGTCCACGGGAGACCCGACGGGGGTCTACGTTGGTGTAAAAAGAATTGGGGGTTCACAAGTAGTAAGTGCACGAGTCCACGAAAGTTTATCTGGTTTCGATACTAAAGAACAAAAATGTTGGCTCGACTCTATCAATCTAGGCAGATAATAAGCTGTTCAAAAGTGTGTTGTAAGTGTTTTTCGGTGAAAATGGTCGTATTTTCGTAGACTTTAAAAAAATTCGAAGCTTTACGATTCTAATTTTTAGATTTTTTGATAAAAAAAGGATCTTGGGAGCAACGGTCCTTATGCAATCCTAACAGATAGCGCGAACTAATAGTATTGAAAATTTACTGCTTTTCTTTTATGTCCAGGGGCTTTAAAAAAATGCAGCAGGGGTCCACCGAAAACAGAAAATATTGAAAGGGGTCTAACAGAAAAAAAGTTTGGGAACCTCTGATTTAGAGCCCTTACCTTGCTCAGACCTTACCTTGGGGAGTATTAACTTGAAAATTGAAACTATTCGTAATGTGTTGTACTACAAAGTTGTTGCAAGAACTTTACATGAAACATGATTGCAGGCTGAAACTTGGTAAACTGCTTCAACATTGAAAGAACTTAGTTTTGGTAACTTAGTCGCAGCGAATTTAGTGACGACCGTTCATATTTCCGACGCGAAATATTACGTAAAGGGAACTTTGTTGGTGTCACAATAACTTACGTGCCAGGCACTTTGTATGGGGGAACTAATTGATTTTAGCTTGTTATAGTAACTTTGGACGGGGGTAATATTTTTGCCGATATTATGGAATTGCCGATATTCTGGAACCGCTGCGCAAACACGATGTAGTTGCGTTAACATATCTCCGAAAAATGTGGGTGTTTCCGGTGTGAGGTTCGTTGTTAAATCTATCTGGCTCTGAGGCCCTACTACCACACGCTTTTTTTTTAAAATAAATTTCGAAAAAAGATTATAATAACAATAATATAATAAATGTTTTATTTGCAACCCTTCTTAAAATTGGTCTTATTCTAAGGTGTACATCATAGTGACTTAAAATAGGAGAATGGAGATTGGATTACAATTTCATTGGGTACTGTAGCTAGGGCTTATATTAGGCAAAATAAGTAATAAGTATCCCTGACTCCGAAACTAGGCATAACCTGTATCTTCAGAGTCAGGTCGGTTCGTACGTATATTCGGATCTATCCGTGTCTCTCACTCGCACTCATCTGCAGACGTGCGAGAGAGAGATGGATAGATCCGAATATACGGACGAAGCGTTAGAGAGTAGGGCCCCTGGATCTCCTCTAAGTCGCCTCGTCGTCTAATTGGTCTCTAATTTAATCACTGTTTATTGCTAATAAACAGTGATTAAATTAGAAAAACTTTAATATATTGATATCAATATTTAACAATGATATTTGCTTGTCTTTGCGTCGAAATCGCAAAATCTCCTCAACCAATAGTACAGACACGAAAACAATGGCTACCCAAAGAGCACTTAACTTGATAATTGAATTTCCAGCAAAAATCACAATATCATCCCACAATTGGTACTTATGAGTCCACAACAGTTACTACGAACTTCCTATATCTCAAGTATACCTCAGTTGGAACACAAAGCACAGAAAAGCCAATTATCGATGGAAGCCGGTCCTTACCTGCGAATTTTGGAATACGGTACCGAAGTAAATGAAAATATACGAGTTCTCGTTAGTGTTGGCTGTTCGTTCCGACTTGGATACAACGGGTTTTAGTGGATTTGGCTTAGATATCGACAATGCACGATGGTACTGTGGGGTTTATTGTGTGTCAAGTTTGTATTTTAAACCTATTTGTTTGTTACTATTACTAGATAAAGTTATGCCAGAGATGTTTCAATTTGGTGTTTTTGCAAAATACAAGGTGTCAACCAACGTGAAAAAGGCAAAGTGTTCTGTACATCAAACTGAGTAACCCTACGCAAAAAATATTATCAATTTGTTATCCATATAATTGACCCTATCGATTAATGTGAAAAAAGTACAAGGCAACTTTTGATTGCTAATTACTAACGAATAAATCGCACAAAGCATCATTATTGCAATCGAATTTATTCGTTAGTAATTAGCAATCGAAAGTTAGCGAATTTGTCGTTAACTCTGTCGAGACTCTGGCCAGGATTTTATTTTTTCGAATTTTAGTCGGTTCGATTCCCGAGGGTGGCAAGCGAATTTTCGAAAATCTGTGAAAGCAGATTTGTTTCTTTTAAACAATAAAGGTTGTTTCCTTTGAGTAAAATTTGCTATCCCCAGTAGGTTTTTAGAGTACTTTCCTTCCGGGGGGCGTTAGAAAACTCCATCTGTAAAGTGTTAGTATATTTTGAGATTTTCATACTAATTTATATAGAGGTATGTAAGTAACTAGGTTTAATAATAAAGAGTTGGCCGCAAAAGAGCTGTTTTACAACAAAAACTAAAGGTCAGAGTTATGAGAAGACTTACGAACGAGTAACTACAATGGAATACAATAACGAAAAGGCAAAAAAATGCTTTATTGGCTTTTAAAAATCCCGCTGACAAAAATTACCTTTTGTCTTGGGCTGTACAATTTTTACTACTAAATAAAAAAGGAACCAAAGAGTGATAAGGTCTCCGTTTAATTAAGAATTAAATAAAAAAATAAAAGGCGCGGACTTTTCTCTCAGCCCACCGCAGAGGCTATAAAAGTCGCCAGGGAGAATTGGGTCGTTACGGCGCAACTAATTAGCTTGCAATCTGCACTACTTAACTGCTATTGGAGAGTTTATGTTTGTTGTATATGTGTTTAAGCTTTATTTGTTTTTACAGGTCAAGACCATTTAATATTAAAAAAAAACTTTCAAGTAACTGAAGCTTTCAAAATATGAAAGTTCTACATGAGTTGTTTTCTTTTCTTAATCTTTTCTGGTACGAGTAGATAAGGAGTTTCTTAATACTAGTCCAATGGGCTTACAAATAAATCATCATCATTCTCCGGCCCATATTCCAATTTATTTGGGGTCGGCGTAGCATGTCTTCTGCTCGCGTACTTCTCTATTAGGTTTCTTACAGACGAGCGGCACGTTGCCAACGGCAGATAAACTGCAGCCGTCGCCACCTGTCGACGGCTGCCGTCAACGCGCCGGGCGGCAGCCGCCGAAGCGTCGACGACTGCTGTCGACGGGTGGCGTCGCTTGCAGTTGTGGCATGCCTCGTAAATGTGTGTCGACGGCTGCTGCAGACGCGTCGGTGGCAGCCGCGGACGCCACAACTGCAAGCCGTCGACAGGTGGCAATGGCTGCAGTTTATCTGCAGTTGGCAACGTGTCACTCGTCTGTAAGAACCCTTACTCGTCATCTCAGCATCCACCTTATTATAGTACTCGTTTACTCATCTATACAAATAAATTTATTATAAATAAATTGAAGTGTCTGATTGTAATAAAAAAAAACAGCTTTAAAGTAAATGCATTCTTCTTCTTTGCGTGTCAATGGATTTAAATAATACCCGATCAGTATACAGGGCGTCCCACGGATTTTCCACATGGAGGGAAAGTACCTTGAATATTGTAGATGGAACATTTTACTGTAAGAAGACATTATTTGAATTTAAAAAACAATTAAAACTGCATTCATAGATATTTGAATAATTACATGTTTGAACCGGGAATCGAACCCGTTACACGAGAAAAATAATCACCCTGTAGATTTATCATACCGATCGAAAGGCTTCATAATAAGCATTATTTTTTTCTAAATAACGTAGTGTCAGAAATAAAAGGAAGACCATGAATTTTTAAATTTTTAATACAAAATTAATCAATTTATCAAATGCTTAAAATGAGTCCCTGTTGAATACAAAGTCGCACTCTTTTGTGTTTTTGTTAGAAGTACCGTTATACTTTCATAATTTAGCGTTAATGCTATGTAGGTGGCTATACAGGGCGTCTCACGGACATGCCACATGGAGGGAAAGTACCTTGAATATTGTTGATGGAACATTTTACTGAAAGAAGACATTATTTTAATTTAAAAAACAATTAAAACTGCATTCATAGATATTTAAATAATTACATGGTTGAACCGGGAATCGAACCCGTTACACGAGAAAAACAATCATCCTGTAGATTTATCATACCGATCGAAAGGCTTCATAATAAGCATTATTTTTTTCTAACTAACATAGTGTCAGAAATAAAAGGAAGACCATGAATTTTTAAATTTTTAATACAAAATTAATCAATTTATCAAATGCTTAAAATGAGTCCCTGTTGAATACAAAGTCGCACTCTTTTGATTATTTCGCTCCCTGCCGATTTTTTGATCTTGTTGTGGTGGATAAATAATATTTAGTAATACGTCTAACTTCTGCTAGCTCATGGACACTTTCATACTGGTTCTTGTAAACTAATTTTTTTACATAACCCCATTAAAAAATCATTCACTCATTTTGAGCATTTCATAAATTGATTAATTTTGTATTAAACATGTTAAAATTCATGGTTTTCCTTATTTCTGACACTATGTTATTTAGCCAAAAATAATCCTTATGATGAAGCCTTTCAATCGGTATGATAAATCTACAGGATGATTGTTTTTCTCGTGTAACGGGTTCGATTCCCGGTTCAACCATGTAATTATTTAAATATCTATGAATGCAGTTTTAATTGTTTTTTAAATTAAAATAATGTCTTCTTTCAGTAAAATGTTCCATCAACAATATTCAAGGTACTTTCCCTCCATGTGGCATGTCCGTGAGACGCCCTGTATAGCCACCTACATAGCATTAACGCTAAATTATGAAAGTATAACGGTACTTCTAACAAAAACACATTATTTTTATTTTTGTTCGTCTGTCTGTCTGTTTGTTCCGGCTAATCTTCGAAACGGCTGGACCGATTTTGGGGGACTTTTACTAGAATATAGCTGATGTTATAAGGAGTAACTTAGGTTCCGTGCAATAAAATAAAATCCTTGAAATTGTTGGCAAAATCCGATTTAAATAAATATTGTAATATTTGAATATTAAGGTCGGGTAACAGCTAATTAAATATAAGATTAAAAAATAATCAAAAATCAGTAAACTTGATGTCCTTTGTGAAAAATTAAGATCAATATTTTATTCGGAACTTTATTTTCCGAGGGTAAATTATGTCGGTCGTCGTACTCGGTGGCCGCTCACAGCTGCTTACAAAGTTAAGAATAACGATACTACAGTTTTGGCGGGAAACTTTTGCATAAACCTGCACTTAGCGCCCGACGACCAACTTCACTGTTAAATAATAAACTTTAATGGACTTTTGGTCATTCCACTTTATTGTTATTATTTTTTTTCGAGTACATGAAGGAAGGGACTTTCTGAAATTTTTATAACATCTTTCGGAGCTGAAGTTTTAACGAGATTGAAATTTAGTAGGCTTTAAAAGAACGTCGTGAACTTGGAATTGTATTACGGATAAAAGATTTAAGAGAAGTGTTTTTTAATATCTACATCGTCGTGTTTTTGGATGAAAATTTATGGATTTGCGCGACTTCTAGACTTTTTTAGGTTTTTTATTTGAGATGAAGGGTGTCTAAACCAGGGCCCGGCAGTCTCGTTAACTTTCGATCGCTAAAATAACAATGAAAAAATTCGGTTCCAATAACGATGCTTGCGAGAAACGCAAGTTTCTACATCCAAGATGCGATTCTCGCAAGCGTCGTTATTGCAACCGAATTTTTTCATTGTTATTTTAGCGATCAAAAGTTTGCGATTTTGTCGTTATGTAAGTCGAGGGCTGTCTTAAATCTCGTTGGGTCGACGATATCGTCAAAACGTAAGCCTGGGCAACACCTGGTAAAGGGACGCACTGAACCGGGAAGAAAGTTGGTGGGACAGAAGAAAGGGGAGGCCTATTCCCAGCAGTGGGTGATTCCGGGCTGATATGATGATGACAGCTATATTCTCTCAGGATTCAACACCATATTCCTCATTTTAACACAAAATATCCATTCACCATTCATTACATGCAATCGCAATATGGCCCTCATTATGATATTCCCGGATGAATAACACTGTTCGCGTATGTTCCCATTCATTGGACATTAACAGCATAACTGGACCGTACTGTCAGCGTGTGCCATACTAAAACGGGCGAAATGTGTTCGAATCATCGTGTGCTGCTAAATTGCGCCTAACTAGCTAAACAGTATTGCATACGCAAATGCTGGAATCGTTAGTAATTTGTACAAACGTGTTTGTCATGTATAATCATGAATTTTGGACTTTTCGTTTGGCATTTTTGTGTTGGTGATCTATTGTGGAATTGGTAGTGACTGATTGACTCATCAGTCATCACATGAGCATGAAGGCGCAAACCCAACGCGGTTTACGGTGTGCACGGGCACGCGGCGCATTTTAGCTGCGTGGATTCATTTTTTTGACAACGTGGGTCTATGTTTCCACTGCAGTACACACTACACGCCCACGACTATGTTACAACTGTAGCGCTCGTGGCCCACCGCGATATAGTCATGGGTAATACCGCATGCACAGCGTGCATAGTTTTAAACGCGAAGTTTAACACACGTGCGTAGCCTCTCCGTGCGCAGCGGTGGGTTAACGCCTTGAGACACATGTAGCAACATAGACAGGTCTATGATTCAGTACGTCGTCAAAGGGAAACCCCGTCAATCATTATACTTGTTAAAGTAGGTATAGGTAAATGGCTAACCTCAGTTTACTAGCACACAGGACGATGACGACGCTGTTGCAGCCTTCTTGATATAATATTGATTGATGCCACTTAATTATTTTCATGAAAACTTCTACTCTGAAAACATGACGGACATTGAGAGTAGGTACCTACTAAGCAATTATAACAGATATGGTACTGATTAGTAGGTATATTTAGTATCTTTTTTATCTTTTATTATTCAATAAAAACTACAACTAATTTAAAAAACATAAATATACCACACAAACCATCGTGGGTTTAACAGTGGTGGAGTAAATGCCAATCGGTTCCAGATCTGTACTCAGGCGAAGATGCTGAACCCAATGTAACGCAGAGGAGTTTTAAGAGGAAGCAGCCTCACTGTGAGCTGACTTCGGCTATATCTGCATTATCCGATGAACTTAAGAGGTCGATGAATACTCTGCGTGTTGACATGCGTGACCAGTTTGCAAATATAAACACGAACATCGGAAATCTTAGAGATGAGTTCAATAAATTGTCATCTACCTCCTCTCAAATTCAAAACGATTTGAAAGAATTACGTTCTGAGTTCTCTGATACCAAAAAGAATGTATTAACCCTAGATACAAAACACCTGGAATTGTCGAAGGTCGTGACAGAGTTGAAGTCATCAATTGAGTTTAACTCAGCGAACAATATTAACAACGAGAAACGTATCACGGAGATGGAGTCTAGGATTAATACTTGTGCGTCTGAGACTATATCCATACTGGAAAATAAAATAGATCGGCTAGAACAACATGCTAGACAGTGTAATATTGAAATAGGAAACTTGCCCGAAAAACGTGGTGAAAACCTAGTTGGAATCTTGGAGTCAATTGCGTCAGCAATCAAAATACCTTTGACGCAAAGAGATATAGTGGCTATTCACCGTGTTCCACACGCACACGCGCATAATTCACGTCCGAAAAATATTATAGTGAAGTTGAGTTCCCGGCTGCTTCGAGATAACATGCTAAGCGCCTACAGACTGTCCAAAGGTATTACGTCAGATCGGGTTGGTCTCGCTGGAACTCAGTGTCGTATTTACATGAACGAGCACCTTACGCTCCGCAATAAGGAGTTATTTCGAAAAAGTCGCGACGCTGCCAAAACAAATAAGTTTAAGTATGTATGGGTCCGAAATGCTACTGTTTTGGTCAAGGAAACTGATGACTCATCTACCTTTGCGATCCGCTCAGAAGACGACATTTCTAGAAATATTAGGTCTAGCAATTCCTCCAATAAAACTGTCGGTAATAACTACTTATCGTAATTTGTATTGTTTATTTCACGTTGATACTATAAAAAACTTGTTATTCGTTGGTATGTTATGTTTTGTTGTGGTCAGCAGTGTGATTAGTTTACCCGTGATTTTGAAGCACTGTTTACAATGTGAAATTATTTTACTCAATAACGTTACATACACATACATCACAGTCCTGCCACCAATCCTGATATTGTTGCTGGATATTATAGTTATTTATGTCGATTATGTCTATTTTTTGTTTTTATTTTCTGATATCATAATGAAAAAGTACCGTGAACGTTGGTCTGTTTTAACTAAAAATGTTAGTCTCAAATATACTCTACTTATTAATCCCATTATACCCTCTCACTTTAAAAATGGATAATGATAGTAATCTTTCCATTTATTATCAAAACTGTCGAGGAATTAGGACTAAACTAAATACGCTATATTTGAATGTTTTGTCGCATGCATATGACGTCATTATCTTGACCGAGACCTGGTTGACGCCGGAAATATCCGACACTGAATTTATTGATCACCGCTACTTGGTATTTAGGTGCGATCGTAACCGTGTACTCACCAACAAAAAGGATGGCGGCGGTGTCCTTATAGCTGTATCTAAGGAACTGAAACCGATCTATCTTTCATTCTCGCCCCCGTTATCGTTACCCGAGCATGTCATAGTGAAAATTCCCTCCAACAATAATAAGTATCATTTAATATGTGCCACCTACATACCTCCAACCGCAGATGAAGATACATACTTAACTTTTCTTGATTCTATGTCAATTTTATGTGATGACCCTTGCATTGATAATATTATTTTAACAGGTGACTTCAACTTGCCTTTAATTAACTGGGTAAAAAAATCTTCATACATGGAATATGCTACAAACAATAAACACACAAATGTGAGTCGCAATTTATTAAACTTCTGCTCACAACAAGCTCTGAAACAGTATAACCATTTATCTAATTCTGTCGGTCGCATTTTAGACTTATTCTTTTGTAACACCCATACCGTAATGTCTACTCCTGATATTACCCTTTTACCCATTGACATCTACCATCCTGCTTTCTATGTACTTATTTCTTTCACTTGCCCTACACATATTTCTAAATGGTGTATTCATAACAAGCTAAATTATCACAAAGCTAACTATCAGGAAATAAATAACGAAATAGGTAACGTTGATTGGAATTTCTTACTTAATAACTTAACACCTGATGAATCTGTTTCTACGTTCTATGAAAAACTTTATGAAGTTATAAGATCGCACACGCCATTAAGTAAACGCAAAAATGAGAATTACCCTAATTGGTTTTCCAAATCACTTATAGCTATTTTTAAAAGTAAAACTCGTGCCTGGGTCAAGTGGAAGAAGTATGGGAATTTAAGCGACTATGAGGTATTCTCCATCAACAGAACAAGATTTAAAAAAGTAGCTGACCGATGCTACGATAACTATATCCAAGCGGTTGAGGACAGTGTTGCTACCAATATTAAGACCTTTTGGACATATGTTGACAGCCGTAAAAATACAAATAAAATCCCATCAACGGTTCACTTCAATCAAATCTCATCCAATGATCCCATCACTCTCTGCAACTTATTTGCTACATTCTTCCACTCAGTATACGAGACTACAACTTTTGATGTTAACTCCTGGATACCACCCACTAACAGTGCTGACAATGATGTCAACCTGTGTAAGCTGCATCTTTCTCTTGATGCTATACGTAAAGAATTAAAATCTCTCGATCCATCTAAGGGTCCAGGTCCGGATGGGATTCCATCAGTTTTTCTAAAAAATACGTGTGATACACTTTGCTATCCCTTATTTATCGTTTTTAATAAGTGTTTATCTTGCGGTGTCTTTCCAGATGTTTGGAAACATGCAAATATTGTGCCAGTTCACAAAAGTGGATCCAAGCATGATGTAGCGACTTATCGACCTATCTCTGTACTACCTGCTTTCTCCAAACTCTTTGAGAGGCTTGTACATAACGAGGTATATCCAGCCATTCACAGTGTGCTAATAAATGAACAGCATGGTTTTATTAAGGACAGATCTTGTATTAGCAATCTCCTTATTTTCACATCCCATCTCTTTGAAAGTATTGACAATAGACAGCAGGTTGATGCAGTTTATACTGATTTTCAAAAAGCATTTGATAAAATTGATCATGAATTATTACTGAGTAAAATTGCTTATAACGGAATCAGAGGGGACCTTTTGCGGTGGTTTATATCATATATAACTAACAGAACTCAGAAAGTAGTGATTGATGGCTTCGAGTCCGGCTCTATTCAGGTCACGTCTGGTGTCCCTCAAGGTTCTATTCTGGGTCCGTTGTTATTTGTTTTATTTATAAATGACATTAAATTTTGTTTTCATAATTCTAAATTTCTTCTTTATGCGGACTATTTAAAGGTTTATAAAACAATTTCAAATAAACAAGATTGTATTGATTTCCAGCAAGATTTGGACCGTTTCTCAAACTATTGTGTTTCCAATAAGCTTTATCTTAGTCTTCCAAAGTGTCACGTTATATCGTTTACCAAAAAGAAAAATAAGACTGAATTTAACTACTACCTTGCTAATACAATTATAGATAAAGTTACTTCTCTCCGTGACCTTGGGGTTCAGCTGGATTCAAAGCTCCATCTAGATGATCATATAGATAAAATAGTTAGTAAGGCTTACCAAATGTTCGGTTTCGTAATGAGAGCATCTACGGAATTTCGTCGCCCCTCCACCTTTCTGCATTTATACAAATCCATAATTAGGCCACAGCTAGAGTTTGCTGTATCGATATGGAACCCTCTATACAAAAAATATAATTATACTTTGGAGCTGGTACAACGCAAATACCTTCGTGCTATAAACTACAGATGTTTTCGGAAAAAAGGCTCATACCACTTACTTCTTAGGAAATACGATATCCTAACCTTGCAGTCAAGACGAATGCTCCTTGATGTCATGACTCTGTTTAATGTATGCCGCAATAAATTTGATTGTCCTGATTTGGTAAAGAATCTATGTTACCTTGTTCCTCGAACAGTACATGTACGTGAGGTGCGCACACGGCGCTTGTTTGCTACTAGCTGTTGTAAATCTAACGCTGGCTCGCGCGCACCCCTTCATCGCTTGGTTGAGACTTACAATAATGTGTTTAGCGTAATCGACATACTTTTCCTCAGTAAAAACGTATTCAGGAAGCAAATCCGTACAATTCTTAAGGATCGGCAGTCGACCATTGTGATGTAATGTGTGTTTATATAAGTGTATATAACTAATGTAACTTTTTGTATATTGTGCAACGCGTATTGCTTATTGTAAAACTTATTATAATAACTGTTATTTTAGTTTACTTCATAAACAGTTCAGTCTCTCTAGTTGTATAATTATTTATAGTAATCTGTGGAAAACGTAGTGGGTAGCATATTTATAATAGTTTTGTATGTAATCCTTATTAGATACCTGTAATATGTTACTGTTTGTTTTTCCTAAATAAATAAATAAATAAATAAATAAGCAATTATAACAGATATGGTACTGATTAGTAGGTATATTTAGTATCTTTTTTATCTTTTATTATTCAATAAAAACTACAACTAATTTAAAAAACATAAATATACCACACAAACCATCGTGGGTTTAACAGTGGTAGTAGACAGAAATCCATAATTGCTCGCCCAAGTAAAACAGATGGAATACTCACAGAAGCAGCATATCCCTTCTAATATTCCCAAAAAATCTTTCCATCAGAACGGATAAAAATAAGTTAGTGATAAAGCAAAATAATTTCAACCACTCACGCTGCGAATGAGAATCTTTCACACCCGCATTGAAAGTAGATGGTGAGGTAGCGATCGTGAAGGCTACCTACCAAACTTCGCTGACTCAGGTTAGAGGATACATTGTCTACGGAAAGCAAGTGAAATTCCGGGAATTTTGCCTCCAAATTTAACCCCTGGTAGCCTAGATCTTTTAGGCTAAGGCATGTAGCCTGAAATTGTAGTAATCGGCAAAGTGAAAAGGGTTATTGAAAGAAAATGTGTCTAGAAAAGTAAGGCATAGTTGCCGCTGTTTGCTTCAAAAGGGAGACTTTCGTGTGGAAGAAATGCAAGGTGTTTGGCAGCTTAGTGTCAATACAAATAAAAATGTGTTTTCCGAGTTTAAACTCATACTAACTACTACACATAATAAACCGTTTGCATCACTTGATTCGACTGAATTTTATCAGTTTTCACCGAAATTCATTAAAAATGTATTATGTGAAGTGACAAACGAGTACAAAGAGCCTCATGATCATATTTCCGGGAATTTCGTAACACAAGTAAATAAGTACCTAATTAGGTGTACTTAAGTGTGATGCCTAACATAACGTGTCAGAAGTTTCACTCAGTTCAGGTGATGAACATTTTAGTGCTGTTCAGTAGTTACCGTTGTCTCTATTGCCGTATCCCCATTAAAGAAGACAACAGGATAAATAAAAACCGTCGTCTCGTTGTCTACATTACCCTGCCTCATTGATGGGGACGTAGAGAAGTCTGTAGTAATAGGGTATATCCTTCAGAAATAGCAAAGTGATTTTTTTATTTTTAATATCTAAAATACAAAGTTATAAGCATTTGAAACTGCTAAATAGACAGAGAGATCCGATAAAGCGAATGACGTCATTCGCTACATTGACGTACAAAATACATACTAAGTTCCGTTTATCTAGAAAGAGATAGAAACAAAAGTTTAAATGGTTATAACTTTTGTGTTGTTTGGCCGATTTATGTCTTGTTTTCGCTTTTTGTCATTATTTTTATATAGTACTATAACATCTACACTCTATAATAATATTATAAAGAGGAAAGATTTGTATTTTTGTGTGTGTATGTAGGTTTGTAATGAATAAACTCAAAAACTACTGCGCCGAGTTTAAAAATTCTTTCACCATTAGAAGGCTACATTCACCCTAAGTAACATAGGCTATATTTTATCCCCGTACTCCTACGAGTACGGGAACTACGCGGGTGAAACCGCGTGACGTCCGCTAGTTAGAAATAGAAAAAAGAAAGTTTATGCATGGTCCCTATTGTATTCCCGTTGTCCCCATTCCGCCAGTCTCATCCAGGATATTCACGCAATGACAACCATTGCCATATAGTCTATTTATGAAAAAAGATGAAAAATTAGGGTGTATTCCCGTTGTCCCCGTTACTACGTGATATGCTTTAGTCCACATGAGGGAGATCATACAAAGTAAACCTTGAACCTTCTATTACCTCTCTGCTCATTGCCAGGGAACGCATCGAATCGCCATTCACGTTTAGTTCCCCTTCCGCCATCAGCATAGATTGTCAGCTTTAATGTCTCTTGCTGCTGGGATGCGTTGTTTAATGATAGGTATATATTCGTTTGTCATGATATTATTGATGTTACTTATAAATTCTGCGTTGTTTTGAAATTGGATTTCTTCTATGCAAACAAGATCTGTGATTGACTGATTAATTGAGGGACAATGACATTGCGATTACACGATACACATAAATAGTACATTGTAATACAAGGGGCTAAAATGACCCATTATATACGAGGTAGTTTTACTACCGAGCTTTAGCGAGGTAGTAAATAGGAACCGAGTTATAATGGGATTTTAGCCCCGAGTGTTACACGTAACTGTACTTTTCACTTTGAGTGTGAGAAAAATAGTAAATTTCGTACAAAAACATTTATTAAATATTACTTAATAAAATAAAAATCACGTCAGATTTTTTCAATTGAAGCTAAATGTGCGCATCACGCAACAGCAGGTCGCGGCAGCCGGGGGAGAGCAGGTCGAGGTACTCGTGGCTCGACAAGTCACGAGTACGAGATTTACTTTACGCCCTAGGGCCTAAAAGGGCCACTTTAGGCCCGCTTCGTAGGGCTATATTGGCGTACTTTAAGAGCATGAGAAGTGAAATAGTACATTGTTACCCTAGGGGTGAAAGTAACTTATTTAGTCCCGATACGGGGTTTGGTGCTCGAGCAAAGCGAGGGCGCTAACAGTTCGAGGGACTAAATAAGTCTTTAACCCGAGGTAAACACTGTGCTTTTCATTACGAATATAAGGAAAATAAAAATACAAACATGAATCAATTAAATCAACAAATGAAGATCGGAGTGCCGCTTTCCCGCCTATTTTGCTTTTTTTTTCTGAGACCCCGGCCAGCTATTCAACCATTACCTATTTTTAATTTTTATCATCGAAAAAATGGTAAATATTTTGCCCAAATCTGTCATTTTAATGAAATTGTTGAAACTTAATTATAATAAAGAAATTTAAAAAAAAAATCTTTGATTAATACATATCTTTAGGTTATTTCAATTTTACATCGTATTTTACATCGTGGCTGTATAGAAAGTTGGAACATGGTTCACTAAAACAATTAACTATTTTTTTTTTATAATTTGACAGCTGTCAGTTGAAAACGATAACTCCCTAGGGCTGAAAAGTATTACTTTCAACCCGCTCCTCAGGCAACTTCAGACCTACTTTCCGAGTATGAGTAATGAAAAATATCTTGCTTGAGCCTGTTAAGATGCTCAAAGAATTTTAAAAACTTCACCCGTTGACGAGCCAAACCGGTGAAGACAAAGTTTTACTGTGAAAGAAGTCACGGGTCAGAGTTAGTTCACAAAATATCTAACAACTTCAAAACAACCCACGAGGCTTTTTCAACAACGTATTTACTTTGTATTTATTTACAAAACAGTTTTTCAAACCTTTATATTCACTTATCCATTCATCATATTTTTTGTAAACATGTGTTTCGTATCTCATACAAAAACACAAAAATGAATGTTTTCAATAACTGGCGAAATGTAAATATGAAAGGAGATTCTTCACTAACATTCGGTGTTATAAAACAGGTGAAATGTAATATCTGTGAATACGGGAAACGCATTAGCAGAATTAATGTTCTGCTTTTCAACTTTGTTCGCCATTCTGGGGAAATCGGGGCTCTTCCGATGGATTGAATGAGGAATCGATAATCTTGAGGGACCTCGTAATACCTACTTATTAGATGGAGCAGGGAGCGGATTGATAGCGGCAGGATTTAACCCAACTGCTTTTGGGGAAACGAAAATGATGAAAACTTACAGAGTATGTAACGTTTCATGTGACTGAATGAATGAGAACTTCATTTAAATATTGCTAGGTACCTACCTACACTACTAAACAATTGAGTATTATACTAGTTTTGTTTTGTCATAAATGGAAAGATCTCATATAAGTTTTATAACAAACAATTTCGCTCTAATTAAAAAGTTATATTAAATTAAAAATAATTATTTGAACCCAGTACCGAAAACACACCGACAGTTCCCGAACAAAACGAGCGCGTGTGTGACGTGACAAAGTTAACGTTTACTTATCGTATAATAAATCATCGATTAATTCTTGTTATTATTAATATTCTGATAATCAAATACAATGAGTGTGCGTTAAGAGAGTTGGTTATAAGTATCATACGTCAACGCCATTAAAAGTTATATATTTAGCGCGCAAGGTTCATAATTTACCATAATACTCGTAGGTACAATCCAAGTGCGTAAATACAGTCATCGCCATTTTGAGAGCCGAGGCTAGAAATCATAAAAAAAATAGTTTTCGGACATCCAAGCTCCACTCTGTTGAGAATAAAAAACTCGTCATTTAATTATGTGACGAATTCATCCATAGTTCCATTAAAATACGTAACGGTAATTATGAAATTTGAAATCTAAAGTCGAAGTTTCGCGGAAATCTTGCGTGTTTACATTTTTATTTTTCACATTGTATCACACAGACGCGTTTAGATTCGATAAAAAAATTTGACAAATATCATTCCAAATACTTTGTACAACATGAAAATACCCAGATCTTGGCGTAATTTACTAACACAGGACCAATAACACGTAATATTCATTACCACTACTCAATTTGTATTCGATATTGACGTTGACGACATGAAATGTCGACCTTTTTTTTTAAAATATTTGTGATGTGTGAAAGCGATTATTTCAATCGATTATTTTATGAAAATTTGGATTTACTCGATAAATTAAATTAAGAAATTTAAAAATCGACAGCTGGAAATTAAAATAATTTTGTTTTAAGCGTAAAAAGCGTATAAATATTTATAATAAGATTGTTTTGCTAATAGTTTTTTGTACATTGTAGGTATAAAACCAACCCAACAATAAACAGCACAGATTGATCTATGGCTAAATTAGCGCGGATTTTGATTATTAATGCACTCGCTGTTCAAAATTACATTGTATTTAAATTTACTATTTTTAGGGTTCCGTATCTCAAAAGGAAAAAAAAGGAACCCTTATCGTTCTATTGGTTATTTGGATATAGTGCGCCAAGGATCTTGGTAGGTATGGTAAAAATCTGTTGAGGTTTTAGAATTGATAATATTTATTTATTTTTGGTGGATCAATCAAAATTATGCCTCAGGGGGGAGACTGTTAGAACATGTACAACTTCAGTGAAGAAAGAGTCCCCATCTACTTTACTTAACCAATAAACTATGTACTATATTTCATAATTAACGATAGATGTCTCTTTTCAATTATGAAAATCAAATAATTAAGTTCTATAATTTAATTTAAAGTAGTTTTTTAAAGAATAATTGTTACATTTTTCACCAAAATTATGACGTTTTTATATTCCATGGCTGTTTCGTATTATCAATTATACCACAACCTTGTTCGGAAATCCTTTTTGTGTAACATAAACTGGCAACATCATATTATGGCCGCCGCAACTTGCGCTTGCGCTTGAATGTGTTTCGTTACCTATTCCTTTTTATGTTTAATTATTTACAAATTCTCTGTGTAACTGTCAATTCTATTCAAATATGAACGTAGCTGGCGAAATTCTTTCTTGTTTTTTTGCAAATAGAAGCTGTGTTTACATCGTATAGTTGATCAAAATGCAATTCGCGAATAAAATGATGACTGGTATCATAATGTATCATCATTATGATAAGTATTCGAAAATTTCATTATGATCAACATACGACATAAACAAAACAGCTGCTATTTGCAAAAAAACAAGAAAATTTGAATGATCACCCTGTAAACAAATATTGACCTATACTTATGAAGGTATACATACATTCCTTTCTACCTATAGAGCCTTAATTCTCGTTAAGAAATCCAGATGGCGCTTCAAATCGGATGCTTCAAAATGGCACAAGAGGGTTCTCTTCTCCCATAATATTATTATACTCTTTGTTATGCCTCCTAAGATCCATGGCGCATTATATCCAACCTTCAGTTATTTTAAAACAAAATTCACAATAAATAAATGATGTAGTTAGTAAAAATACCTACTCATAAATGTGAATTGCGAGCGCATTCCTAATTTAAATTTAGAAACTAAAAAATCGACGCGAATTTAGCCGTAGCAAAAAGAATAGTTTTTTTTTAATATTAGAGATTTCTGACTAATATCTCATTATTATAATCTCCTTCTCTTGAAATCACTCAAAAGTATCGAATAATTAGTAAATTAAATTATTAAAAATGATACTATAAAATAATTATTTGAAATTATACCAAGGAGTTTTCAGTATTCAGTATCAACACTTTTTTTTCCAGACTTGATTTCATTGCGAGTATCGATTAGGCTGAATGCAACTTTTTAATCGTGATGACGAAACTTGGGTTTGCGGTCAGCCAATGATATTCTAATGATATTCTAACAGATATGTTGTGAGCGCGCAATCGTGAAGACTCAAAAACGGGCCAATGGGGGCTATCGCGCATGAATTCGCCGCTAGAGGCGTTCGTGTAGAGTAAGGTCTTCCGAAATGTCAGATAGCATAGTGTTCGCGCATTATTTTTACGACTTTTTACTAATTTTCACGATTGTGGTCAAGATTGAGCCATTCCTGATTATTTAGATTTTAAGTAGCAAGTTATAAACTAATTTGTTTGTACAACAAGGAAGAATAATTTTGAAATATTCATAGGTACTACTTGCTAACTTCACAATACAACATACAAATACGGACAATATTCTATGTATCTGAAGTGTACATTATGTTGTTATACGTAATAAAATAAACTGTTTATGAAGTTATAGGTACTTTTAAGTATAAAATAGAATTAATGTCAAGACCTTACTCACCAGGTGGTGCCACCTGGTGAGCTCAAAAACGATAGCCCCCATAAAAAAATATTAAGACTTTTTCGCTTCTATCATTAATATCATTTATGATAAAGATTTAAATTTAATTTTTTTTTAACAAGTCAGTGGGGGCTATCGTTTTTGAGCTCACCAGATGGCGCCACTGTCGAGTAAGGTCTTGTCAATAATTATATTTTATACTTTAAAGTATCAATAACGTCATAAAAAGTTTATTTTATTACGTATAACAAAATAGTGTAAAGTTCAGATATATATTTACAATATTCTCCCTAAAATTAGCAAGCGTGAAACATTTAAAAATCATTCTACCTCAAAGTACTAACAAATAAGATCCTAAGTTGCTACTTAAAATCTTCAAGTCATAATTAATCAGGAATGGCTCAGTCTAGAACACGATCGTGAGTACTTATTAGTATAAATACGTGATAAAACTGCACGCAACGCGCGAACACTGTATGACATCTGACATTTCGGAAGACCTTAGTCTACACTACACGAACGCCTCTAGCGGCGAATTCATGCGCGATAGCCCCTATTGAATTAGAAAAATTGCAACTTCTATTTATGAAAAATCCGAAAATCATAACTTTTAGAATCAGTTTCATTTGCGTCCACTGTTTAAAAAAAGAACATTTTATTATTTTATTTTCGAATTCCTTTTTGCTTGTGACTTGTTGTCAAACCTAAATAAATTGTATCCTTTAAGAATTTATTCCTATAAAATAAAAGTGATTTTATTTTATTTAGTAAATAAAATAAAGTTAAGCAATTCCTCCCATCATGGGAGAGGCTTATGTCCAGCAGTGGACGTTATGGGCTGTTGTAGTAGTAGTAGTGTAGTAGTAAGCAATACACTTTGTAAAATTAAAATAATTTTTAATAAAAAGAACTGATTCTAATCACATAAATTGGATTTGTCTATGGTTGCTTTTTAATCTTTGCATCTTTGGTAAAAGTTTAGTGTTTTGCGCGGTTTTGCGCAAATTTAGCTTTTAAACATAAATTATAGTGGGTATAGTGTTGGTTGCAATTTATCGAAAATATATTATTTTTCAATTATTTCACTCTAAAACTTTCGCCGTCATCTAAAATCAGTTAGGTAAGTAACAATTTAAGACTTATTCAATCAAAAATAAATCAGTTTTTTTTTAAACCTCGTGACAAAGTTCTTTCGCTAAAGAACTCTCAACTTTGCTCCATCTACTAAAGATGAAAAGCCTTAAATGGCACGTGAATGTCAATAAAAGACTTTCTGAGTATTAAACAGGTAATCTTTCGTTTAACTTGGTCCAATAAATTAATGCACGAAGCGAAAACGGCGATCATCGTCCCCGAACACTTTTAATAGAATTAATCTATTTTAGCAAAGGCTTTACTAGATGCCGTTTATTTCGGACTCATTTGAATATTGTAATTAAATGTTTATTAAGAAAAGTTGCGGCCCTTAGTTAAGTAACCTTGGCATTTTATACTGTAGTTATAATGAAAATGTATGTTTTCTTGTCTCTTGATTCATAATGGCGGGGTTTCCATCCTTTTGGTACTGATTTTACTTTTTAGGGGAATTAATTTTACAATTCCTTTGTGACTCTGCGCCTATAAAAGGAATTTATTGACAAAAACTTACTTTGTCTTCGGAGTAATCTTCTTATTTCTTTAATCGTTTGGTTAGTGCCTAACCCGGTCCTGGTATTAGAGTTTTTATGCCTCTGACTTAGCTTTTCCTGCCGTCGAGAAAAATCTCTTAGGTATGCAGGTTTGGTTCCCATACGATGTTTTCCTTCACCGAAGCAAGTGATAATTATATTATACGCAACGCACATGAATACGAAAAGAAAAACTTTTCAACACTCTTGCTCATAAAATCGCTCTAATTTCACCGCAATTAGGCACATAATGACACCTGTAATCAAACTGTGACATTTTCATTGCTATTATTCACAAGTGAGGTAAAGAACTTTATTTTATTGGTTGAGTTGCTTTGTTCTTAAAATGTTTCGATACAAAAAAGATCGTGTTCAATAGTACAAATAAATTAATGCTCATTTCATGCAACTTCGTAAATCAAACTGTGACTTTTTCATTGCTATTATTCACAAGTGAGTTAAAGGGTTTTTTATTTTATTGGTTGGGTTGCTTTGTTCTTAAAAAGTTTCGATACAAAAAAGATCGTGTTCAATAGTACAAATAAATTAATGTATTGCTTGCTCATTTCATGCAACTTCGTAAATGAAACTGACTTTTTCATTGCTATTATTCACAAATGAGTTATAGGGTTTTATATTTTATTGGTTGGGTTGCTTTGTTCTTAAAAAGTTTCGATAATAAAATGATTTTTTAGTATTATTTTCTTCACAAGTGTGTTGAAAAACGTCGTATGATACACGTGTCTATTGATGATTACCGTCCTCGGCTCTCTTAAGACCCTCACCTAACGGCTCGGGTCTCAATGCCGCCTCAACGGTAATTACCAAATTACACACTTGTACCATAATGTAGTATTATTTATCCAAAACACATACAGAAATTGAAATACAGCTTAATATTTTGTTTAGAAACATTTATAGTTTATGTTGCAAATTCTGTACAAGAGTACCTGTAATATAGGTGTATTATACAAGATAAGTGAGTAAAGACTCCGAAGGAGCAGCCACTCTGTTACTTTAGATTTTAGTGCATGTGAGTTTAGACTTATAATATTGAGATGTTTGTTAATGTTTTTATAGATATGAGTACTAAATTAGTATATAATATTGATGTTTGGCGAAGGAGGTCTTGTGTTGCAAATTTGGTGGAACGTACGTGCGTTTGTTTGTAATAAGACGAGGAAGGCACGCGGCGCTTTCTAAGGGTGCATATAAAGCTGACGAACCCTAAGTACTTCACATTCAGAGATGGAGAACAGTTCAGTTGTTAGATACTTGTAGGGCTTTTTCGTCATGACTTTAAGTATAGCCCACTCCCACCCTCTGAAATTTAGTCTTATCTGCACCGCCCCACGTAACTATGCAATAACCAATCACTGATTGCCATAGTGCAAAGTACACCATCTTAAGAGATTTTGTTTTTTCGAATGACTTGACAATCCGACGGTCACACCACTAGCTACTTCATGCGTTGTAAAGTTATTCAAAGTAGTCCTCGCCTTATATTAAGTATCAAAATAACAAATAATGTTTAATATTCATGAATCATCATGACCTTCCTGGCCTTGTCGCATGTTATTTGGGGTCGGCGCAACACGATTTTTTTTTCCATTCTCCCCTGTAAATCTTCACGCTATCATTTACCTACTTCATTTTCCTTCATACCATTCCTTACACACTCTATCCATCTTTTCTTTGATCTTCCTCACCCTGTGCATACATCAACATTATTTTTTATTTATAACTCTTTCACTATCAACAACATTTATATTTATCACTCTATCACTCTTTCTTCTCGTCACACGCAATTCGTCCCTCCTCATCACATACCACGACAATCGATTCTCTTTCAACTTTTCTGCAATTACCGCAACTTTCAAACTTCCTCTGATTGAGTGTATTAAAGGATGTTTGAAAGTTGCTTACCTTATCCATTCTTGTCATACCACACATTCACCATTTAATATTCATGAATAAACCAAAATAATCAAAACCCATTAGAAACTAAAGCACGAAACCCACAATTTTCTTAAACGGTGTATCCACATTCCACATTTACAATCACATTGCAACCCCGAAGCGGTTTGGACCAGTAATAACCGGTATGAGCCGATTTGAATGCAACTGTGCCCGCTGCCCGTTTGCAATTAAATGTTTCCATTTCAATGGCGAACTGAAATAAGACAAACCTCGAATGGCTTTCAAAGTGGTCGTGGGGATATTTTCCTTTATGTGGTTTAAACGACAAGACCTAGGTATAGGTACTGTTAATATCAGGTCTAACTAAAGCATACCAGCTGTAAGTATATATGTAAATTATGAAGTATAGGATTATACTTACGAGTATTGTTACAATCTAGTTTTTAAATTTTTTGCGGAAGAGTGATTACGCAGCTGCATGGTAATGCAGCTTCCCATCGACCCATCCCCTACCAACCCAACCCATCTTACCACAAACATAACACACGTGTTACGTGACATAAACATTCATAAAAGTAACAAATGAACGAAGTAATGTTAAAAGTCGGAAAAAGTACGCAAAGATGGGTCGAATCGCTAGTACGAGTATAAGTACCTAATAAATAAAAGCATTTTTGGAACTTGGTACACTTAAAGTAATCATTGTAATGTGGTTACTCTTCGATGCTGAAATTCTGCAGTAATTTGTGTTGTCCACCACTAGTAAACATGTTGATTGCGCACGCCGAGTCCCCAGAGTAGTGCGATGACATCACAATTTAATTGCGATACTAGCAAAATCAGCAATCAATAAATCAACGATTTTATTTATTACCTTGTTTTTCCAACTTTTATGAACCTTTCCAAAGCAGAAATTATTACATTTAGTGTAGGTAATCAACTAATTTTTGCCCTCTGTTAATTTTACGACTGTTTTGGACGGAATACTAATATTATTCCTTGAAATTAATGTTGGGAATCAAAGAAACGGCCTCAATAGAGTCGACGAGTTGTGAAACGTAAATTCATTACTAATTATGTATTCAAACTATTCAGTATAATTATTCAAAAGTTAAAGCAGATTGACCGAGAGGGCGTTCCAATTCGCACATAAAATCAAACTTAAGTCGCTATTAAGTTGAGTAGAGAAGCGTATCAGTTGGAAGCAGTCGAGTACTCGAGTCGAGGGTGGGTTTCTAGTCGCTAGCGCCAGTCCGCGTGCGAACGCTGCTCGAGCAACACGTGTTCATTCTCCTACCACTTTTGGAGGGAAAACTTCGAACGATAGCCGGGAAAATGCATGATTAAAAACTGTGAAAATAAAATGACTTTGGAACTGCAGTGTGCTTAGTAAGGCATGTGGATTTTTTGAGTGTGTTACCATGAGTTAGATGGATAGTTTGAACAGAGGTGTTTTGTGATTGCGAAAATAATGAAAGGTTTGTTTGAATTTTAATTATACTGACTTATATTTTTGGCTTAATTGGTTCTTTTTAATTTAACTAGGAAGGTTATTAGCTAATTCAGTAACCTGTGGGTAGTATTAGATTCACTAAAAATTTTGTATTTTTTGAATATATTCAATGAGATAAAAGTAAAAAATATGATGTCAAAATCACGTCATTCAAAAGATACGTAGGTAATCCTACTTGGACTACCCACACTTTTTGCCAAAACTATTAAAATACATGGAAGCAGGAATCTCAGGAGTGCTAAACTAAACTTTTCGCTTCTTACTTTGCAACAGTTTTACATAATTTGAAAGCTTTCAGGAATAGCGTGAATCTCTAGAGTAACTCTATATTATATTCGTTTTTGGTAGATTTCTGAATTGGAGCAAGGAATTTGACTGAACTAAAAATGGAACATGTCTTACTTACCTTTTTATTAATTTAACTGCTATCCTTCTGCACAGCGGAGTAACACAAAGCTATTTTGTGAATGATATTTATTCTTGTACGCTTTTTAGTTCCGGATCCAGGTAGCTTTTAATCGGAAAGTCCGAGGTTCTTGAATTCCTTAAGATACTCACAACCAAGGACAGGCAGATCCTAAGAACTGGGTCAAAAACAACTCTGCCAAACGTGGCAATAAAATGAAAACGTAGCAACTAATCATAACTTGAAAATTATTTGTTAATTCTGATTGTTACTTTGACTTAAGTCTTCACTGATTCCGTCTGTTACTTTTTCACGGATTAACAGCTTAATAATGCAGCCTTAGCCCAGCTGTGGGACAGTACAGGATAACAAAAAAAAACAGCTTAATACAATAAGCAAATAACGTCGTAAATAAGTTTCCAAATGGCACGGCCAGACACATAAAGTAAAAAAAATATCTTCGTTTGCATTTCCTCATAACACCAGCGGGGTGTAAGCTAAAAATCTCAATTTAAAAGCTGAGCAATGTTCTCGGCAAGTGGGTCGCACCCGGCAGTAAATAAACCGTCAGTTACGATAGACGTTCACGCGGTCTGATTTATGTTATGGCCCACTATGAACGACAACGACGCTAAATCTTTAAAAAAAGTAGGAAATTAACATAAGTTTACGCTAGTACTACGAGGAGGTGTAGTGATACTGAACCACAAGTTCAAGTCAACTGCATGTTGCATCGGTTTCATTTACTTTTGCATCCAGTTCAGCTGTTTCTAGGTCTTTTACTTCTTTTTTCATTGGGCTATTCTAAACTTCATACAAATATATTGCTATAGCTTTCAGACAGTGAAAGAATTTTTAAAATT
Organism: Xestia sexstrigata; assembly: GCA_941918905.2. Classification (NCBI taxonomy): domain Eukaryota; kingdom Metazoa; phylum Arthropoda; class Insecta; order Lepidoptera; family Noctuidae; genus Xestia; species Xestia sexstrigata. Next base: position 8,490,090 of record OW799203.2, read on the forward strand.
GGACCATTCGTTCCGGATGTTACCCCCTATATACAAACTTACAAACAAATTACCTCTTTATAATATTATAGTATAGATTATTTATAGTATACTACATAAGATTATACATTGTATAGCCAGCACAATCAAATTATCATCCTAATTCTTATCCACTCTATCGATCAATAGGGCACTGCAATTTACTACAGTGAAAACTGCTGACTCCAAGAATTTTATACAAAGCTTTTCCTCTAAAGTTTTAAAACGCAACTCAGCGTTCGATCCGGAGTTGATTTGTTCTGCCTCACTTTTGATGGATTATGCGCAGACCTCGAGCCACGTAGATGCAGAATGTTAAAACGCGGCAAAGGAAATTAAAACTAACTTTTTGAAACAAACATTTTCGTAAAGAACTGTTTTCGTATTTCTGACAGGTTTGTAATTATGATTTATGTATCGTTGGAAGTTAGTCAATTAATTGTAATAAGAGTTCGTTATTTTGGGATTGTTTATTTCTTAGTTGCTCCCTGATAAATGGGTTTCAACAAAATATTTTGAAGGTCGGCAGTTATCACTGCCTTCTTAGATATCACTAGGTGGTATTCTCTAAATGAGTCTAAACAACACTGTTTCAACAACTTTAAGTTGTCAAGGTTTGAATTAAACATTGTTTACTTCAAAGATGAAGGAGTCCACTTTGGAATTAGTTCTGTGTGGTCACGATTTGAGGTAAACTTTATAGAATAATAGAACCCCAAAAATTATATAAAAATTACCACATCTGTTTTATTTTAAATCGTTCTTCCATCCATTAAAAATGTAGGTTTTTATTTCGAAGTGAATATTATTGTACTTACTCATTGAAGTATAATAGAGGTTCGTTTAACTATTAAGTCTTAAATATTATTAAATGATTGTGGGAGTAAAATTAAGTCAAAAAACTTTTTCAACTTAAAAGTAAAGGTACCTAAATGAAAGCATTTAATCTAAAAATACTTGCATCCAAAAAGAGAAGACAGAAAATCGACTAGCTTAAAAATAATCCGACTCACGATTTAAGAATTACGCGGTTTGTAATTTGTCATTTTCACTTCGCCCGTCCCTCTTCGCCAGCTAATCTGAGCTTCGTTCTTGCATTTTCTTACTTACTTTATCTTTCTCAGAATTCGGGCTTACCGATATTTACCTAACTATTTAATGAAAGTAACAACAGCATGTCTTTTTTTTTCCACCGAGTCAAATTCGTTTGCCAATGTTTTCAAAATTAGCGTTTAAATCGTACGTTTTTACTGTAATCTATGCAAAATGTGAAGTTTCACATATTGTTATAATACAAACAATAGAAACTTTTGAAACATATCACAGAAGCATCCAGCTGTGATATCTGTTTCAAAAGTTTCTAATTAACAGATGGTCTAAATGGTACGCTATACAAATGTGTGTACCGTATTTTTTTTATAAATAAACACTAAAACTCAATAATATTTCCTACAGAATACACGCTGCCATGGATGCTTTTTACCGTGGCAGTACTAGATGCAGTGGGCGCAAGCGACAAGCGGCCGCGGTTCGTCACAGAGCCGCCGGCGCGCGTTCTATGGCCCACCACGCGAGGGGCGCACGCATTGTGTCGGGCGACCGGTCATCCGCCCCCAGACGTACATTGGGTCACCGCTGAAGGGCAACTTCTTACTACCATACCAGGATTGAGGTAAGATTTAATTAAGTTTGGAGTGTTCTTTATTCTTCATCGTCTGGTTAGCGCCTAACCTGGTGTCAAAAATGTTATGCCACCCATGGGTTCTGACTGACCTCTGCTAGGACGAAAATCTTGAAGAAATTCAAGTCGTCGGATATTATGGAAACTTACCTTAAAAAAATGTAATGGTGTAACTCGAGAATGATACCGATCTTGCTGTACATTTGCTACGATTCTCGTAGCCGGGTGCTACGAGTTTTGTACCCAGGTACTATGCGTTTCGTAGCCAAACAACAAGACAAAAGAACAAAACAACAAGTACAAGAGCTCTTTTTTCCGATTTGTTTGAATGTCATTCACAAGGCACTGTAGGGTATTACTGGAAGTATCTTTTTTTTTTAATGGAAATTGAGCCTAAAAAGAATAGAATATCGGCATTAGACACGAAAAAGGCCACTAGCTAAAAGCACCATGCATGCACCGATACCTGTGATAGTTGAAAACACTTTACAGAAATAATAGTTTTACCAACAGATTAATATTTGACGTTACAATTTTCCCATTGCTAACCCTAACAAACAAAAGCTATAAATCAATCGCAATAAAATTGTCCTTTTTGTATTCATATTGCCAATTCGCCGATTGACCAATTCGTTGCACATTGCACTATTACGTTTTTAACACGCCAAAGCATTTTGAACCGTATGACGCACGAAATGGTTTTTCATTAAAATAGTTCGACCCAAATTCACAATTATCGTCCATTTGGTGTTAGATACATTGCAGGAAATGCTAATGTCATTACGGGTAAATAATATTAGTTGTGTAGGTATAAACATATTTATTACTTTACTCCAACTACATTATAATTATCGGTTAGTTTGTGATTCAAAATAAACCTGTGATAGGGTATATATTTTCTCGTATATATAGGATGTAAACAACCTCATCACGAAGCCGTCAACCAAGCATTCTGTACATCAAACTAAGTAGCTTTACGCATTATTGCTGGCAAACGACTTTTTTTTTGGGTGAAAAATCATGTGTTGTGTTAGAACTCAATGTAACGCACTCAAAACATTGTGCTGATGGATGGATTGAATAGTACGGGGGTCGTGGAGGTGTCTAAAGTAAAAATCTTATATAAAAGTTGTATTAAAAAAAAAAACTTGTAAAAAAGTTGGAACTTTGACTAACTTTGAATATCTCCGTAACTATAAGGTTCCTAGGTATGGTGTAGAACAAAAAAATGATCGCAATGTCGGGGAGAACAAGTGCCTTTCGGCTTCGTTAAGAGGATTTTACACCCTTACCTATTTACCCAGAACTTTCTGATATAATTACGAGTTCACCTGGGGGCCTAAAATGGTCAGACGCAGTAAATATTATGGATTGTCACGTGACCATTTTACGAATAGTAACTGAATCCATGTTATTATCCTATTATGATCCTGCTAAACCGACCATTTTGTTTGACTATTTTATCTGCACATGCTTGTTGCACTTTATATAAACTAAGAGATACGTAGGTAGTATTTATTAGAAAATCTAAATGACCTGAAAAGATATCCCAGAAAGATATACATAAAATCCTCAATACATTTCTCTAAACGCTATTTTGTATCTAGTTTTACGGCGCTCTCTCTGTTCTCGGGAGTTCACGACTGATCGTCTGATCGGTCTTTAGATAGCTTCGGGATTGGGTGTTAGTGTAGTACAGAAACTACAGGCGAAAGTCGGCGACGGCTCCATTAAATAAACTACTCTAACTTCACCTATATTTTACAAGAAAGCGATACCGGAGTGAACAAGTTAATATTTACTGCGAGCACCCCAGGCGAATGGTTCCGCTACGCTTAGAAACACGCGTACCTACTAGTTGAATATTTGTCTTGAATTTATCTGAGATTATTAATTAGGAAACTCGCTAGCTAAGCGAGCAGTTACTGGAAGTCTTGAAGATGATGCATTAAATATCTGAAGCTGTTTCTGAACAGACTCCTTGGAGCTTTACAAATCACATCATGTATAAAGAATAACGGTACGAGTACCTACGACTAAATAAGGCTGTCATACATTCTCTGATTAAAAATAAATCCCGGTTTGTAGGTATACTAATTTACGTACTTTCGCAAACGGCAGCAAAAAAAAATACTCTGAATACTCTGCTATATTTAATTAAGAGAAAGTGAACAGCGTTGCTTCCGCAAAATAAAACATCCATCCCTAAAAGCTTATGACAAAGTTGTGTCAATTAATCTCGACTGGAATTTCACAAGAAAAATGTATCTACATTAAGCAAGCACCGGGTGTCCTGAAGTTTTTGCTTCCACAGTATCTAATGACTAACGGCAAGCATCTCGACGAGTTTTGTATTTTTAATAAGTCCTTGTGTGCGACTTCGCTAACTTTACAGAAAATACATTTAAAACTCTGTAGTGTGGAAGTTCCTTAACATTTTACTTAATACTTTAAAGTTATTTTAATTGATTATTTTCTTAATTGTTCGTTATATTTTCTTCTCTTATCGCTTCAGTACAGTACAATATTATACATGCGAAAGTTTGTGAGTATGGATGTATGGATGGATGTCTGTTACTCTTTCACGCAAAAACTACTAAACGGATTTGGATGAAATTTTGAACACAAATAGTTTATAACCTGTATTAATACATAGAATACTTTTTATCCCGGTAGTAAGATCTCATGGGACAATTATCAAACTTCACGCGGGCGAAGCCGCCGGCAGAATCTAGATTCTTTATATAAATATATTCAAAACACCAAGTTCTGAAAATAATAGCCTCTGTTATTACTGTTAACGAAATCATAAGCACAAAAGCTAAACTTTCGCCCATCAAAATGTATCTAACATTCAGTTTATGTCCATCTTCTTGAGTAGCACATAAAACTAATCCAATAGTCAATCAATGTTTTATGTGGCGGCTACTTTATCACACGCTAACAACACAGTCACAAAATGATGTGTGGGGGTAACTAATTCGTAGTTTCCCTAAGGGGCGCCAGTAATAAATTGGCTGAGTTTCCGATCAGAGTCCGTTAAGGGTAAGTTGTGAAGCGCAGACGTGTGAGAGACCTACCTATGTGTTGAGTTGAAAACTTTGCCGATCTCCGATACACTTCCAAGGCGCAATTACTAAAGTCTTCAGTGTTCGCTAACTTCACGCTCTACCAAAATTCTCAACATTAGAACGTTGATGTACTTGTTTGGGTTCGTGAAAATACCAGTACTAATTGGTATAACATTAGTAAACGATCTTGTAACTCTCGTGAAACATAATCATAATTTGATTAGTGGTTCTGGATTATTAAAGGTACAGTCATCGCTTCAGTCGTCTATCTCATCACGTGATGGCTAATGAATCCTCCGTTTCAGTTCGAAACTATAAATAAAGTTGTGTAATTTTGCACTCCTAAGGAAATGTATTATCACTTCGTATAGAGAAATATATAATCTCTTTCTACGTCGAGTAGGTATAGAAGAATACCCGACTAAATATAATATTATAGAATAATTTTAAACTTTCTTATTTCTTTTCGTATTTAGGTTAGATGTTATTTTCTGCGTTGTTGACGACGACGCATACCCAATAATTTACAAGCAAGCTTTCCATTTCGACAGTTGTTGGGAACACGACGACGAGATATTGTTACATTGCGACGGCTTAGACGCAAGGAAAGTTCGCCCTGCATGGAACTCGGCGAAAGTAGCGACAAAGTATTGAATAAAACGGACTTTGCACTATGTTATAAGTTTAACCTATTGTGAGGGCGTATGCAACTTTACCATCTCAAGGATTATGTTCTATTCTCGCAAGTTATGTTGATGTTCGCCGATAGGTATATTTTTAGATTATAAATAGCTAGATAGAAGGATCATTAATAAATAAAGGGTTTAAGATAGTATACAAGTTGAGTAGGTAATATATTCACCTCGAAAAATATCACGTAACGTCCCTAAATCTGATTTAACTTCTTAAATAATTTCCATATCCTCAAGTAAAATATTGCGTAGGGTACTTATTCTTTAGAAACGTAACAAGATGACTGTTCGGCGTAACGTGCAAGTAACTCTCAATTGCCATACACTCCACTCTGGGCGACGGCAAAGTGAGCATGAAACAAACGATTATGGTGACAGTTGACTTATAGCGAGCGAGCAGCGATAAATGGCCACGGCACGTTCACACGCCACCATATTTTTTCAACGATACCGAGCGCACTCGTTTCAAGTAACATTCTTATATCGTAGAAAGACTATTTGTTCAAAAGAAATCTTGGATAAATCGTTACCGTCGACTCCCAAGTCCCACCCTAGATGAATGAACTCATTTTAAGCTCGGTTTAACATTCGCCAGGGGTTGGTTTAGTATAAAGTATCAGTTAATACTTTAGGTGCCAGTCCCGATTGTTTGAACGCTAATGGAATCTATTGTTACCGAGCTGATACTGGCTAGACAAGAGGGATCTCGTTTAACGTGATTCGACATTCCATTATCGGCGTGATTATATTTGGTCCCTTGACAACCCCCTCTGTTGTCAATTTAACGTTATTCACGAAGCATCAACGTTTGTCTTCTAGCCGCATTAAAATCCCCAAGAATAATATAGTCTTTTTGATATGACACAATGTCGAGACAAAGTTTTCGCATACTGAGTGGGAGTAGTAAGTAACCGTCACCAAGTAGCGTGTAACTGAACTAAACCTTGTACAGCGCTCCACGAAGACATAAGGGTCGTTTTCTATATTCTGTTCGGCAAAATAAACGTAGTTTGGGTTAGTTACGTATCACGTCCAACTCGTGTCAGCAGTAAGTAGTAACAAGGCGTTGTTTACTCGCTTCGAGTTGGAAACTTTGGACATCTCACCTGTGAACTTACTTTAATGTTTATTCGTGAAGATAGCTCAGCGTTGTGTGTTTGCGGTAACCTTACTTAAAATTACCGAAATAAATTTGTCGGTTTAAGGCCTGAATTCTTGTCGCGCTGACGGTCGGTCGCGTACGAGTATAAATATATTGTGCTGTATACAGCACCATACTGCGACGGCAGCGGCAGCCGTATTTTGTTCTCGCTGACGTCACGACCGACCGTCAGCGTGTCAAGAATTCAGGCCTAAGTATGAACAGATCACGTCGTATTTTCCTGGTTTTGCATATATAATTGCCGCTTACAGTAAAAAAGAGAGAGGTCATTGCGATTGTAACGTAATAAACACTGAGATACTGAGAAAAAAAAAAAGAAAACCCGTCACCATTCCCAGAAACGTATTGAAAATCTACGATGGTAGAAAGGAGGTAAAAGTTCCAACTTTTACAGTTTTTTTTCATGACCCCTGTACTATTCAATGCATCCATCAGCACCATGTTTTGAGTGTGTTATATTGAGTCCTACCGTAAACTGTGATTTTTCACCCAAAAAAAAGTTTTCCCGTAATCATTTTGGCGTAGAGTTGCTTAGTGGCTTTCTTGAAGAGTTTGTTTACACCTTGTAGTGATTGGGTACAATTCATAAAACAACAATACCGATTAACCATCGGCTAAAATCACACATAGATCCGAAAGCTCAACATAATTAACTCCACTACAAACCTTGCCAACATTTTCCGCATCACAACAGTTATGATTAAGTCGAACAAAATAATTAAAAAGTAACTTCCTCCTGTCTTTCCAAACCCTCACAAAACTGAGCGAAAATAACCAAAACATTGGAGTAGAAAATTAGATTTCCATATCAATATGTAGGTAGACAAAGTTGTATGGAATGTTTGTGTCAGCGGAAAATTGGCAATGATCGAATATTGGAACGTCTGGAGATAACCTGTCACGGTGAAGACGGCGTGATGACAGCAAAAGATTGAATATAATGGGACTCTTCATAGTTATGATTATGTATCCTACGTTCCCTAACGTTTCTTGTAACATATTTGTAGGAAAAATGTACCATATATTGTATATTGTCTATGTTTAATGGTTAATGTTAAATAGGCATTTAGATAAAATTAGATTGATCAGTGCAACTCGGAAAAGTTATATTCAAGCTTGTCTGTTAATAAGTACGAGTATGAACAGATCACGTCGTATTTTCCTGGTTTTGGTTAATTTCCGATTACGTTTGAAAAAACTGTTTAAACTGAGTTCAACATTACGCGACAATAAAAGAGAGAGAGGTTATTGGAATTGTAGAAACTGGGATTTAAAAAAAACTAAATTTTGTACGGAACATAAAACATCGACTCAATACAGCACCATTCCCTGAAACGATAAAAGCTAGGATATATAAGCAAATAGAAATTGACGCGACGTTATTAAAAAGGTAAGTAACAATAAACAGGCCCTAGAATTCCTACCACTATAAGCTCAGTTAAATATTTTAAAAGTAAATAAAAACCGTCAGTAACACTGAAAAATGTCACATTAAATTCCAGTTTATTTATATTTTCCTTGAGGAATGAAACAAGGAAAAATTACAAGCGGTGTAGAAATGGCAATCACTACATAGTATAAAACAAAGTCACTTCTCGCTGTCTGTCTGTCCCTATGTATGCTTAAATCTTTAAAACTACGCAACGGATTTTGATGCGGGTTTTAATGGATAGAGTGATTCAAGAGGAAGGTTTATATGTATATAACATGCATAATATAGTAGAAAAACACTGATAATTTTAGAGGTTTCTAATGTGATGTCTTAAATAAACACATTTTTTCGCGCTTACATTGCAAACGCTGGCTGAACCCTACGAGATAGATCAAAATAATGTAATACAGTATTGTACAACTCAAAAAAGTCTACAAAAAAGTCCGCGATGGTATATTTCTATCTCTTAGGAATAACCCACAATGACCTTTTTTTTTTTTTTTTACGAGAAATAATGGCTTATTAGCGATTTTAAGCAATACAGTATTAATCCTGATCCAATTCAGTACCTTAAATGCATTATGCATTTAATATAGATCAATATTACAGTATATCATTTAAATGAATAATTTAGAAGATATTACAGAATTAATCTTACGCGCGACTGAAAATATCACTCTCAGCGAAACAAATGGGGTCGCAGCAATGATATGGTCGCAGTGTAACAGTTGATCACTTTAACCATTTTCATCTTTTAAGTTTTGCATAAAAAGCAATGTATTATTTTAGAAGCTTATTTATGGTGTATGGTGTAAATCTATATAGATTATCTTCAATATCTATTTTAGAACGTATTTACCCTAAACACTATTCAATTTAAATGAATATCTTAGGAGTTATCGCAACTGCCGGGGTCGCGGGACTGTCTAAACAGGGTACCGGGGCCCTGGAACCCAAGGGCAACCGAAAGAACAGGGTGTCTTAGTCAGTGTGTTTTAGTCTGACAGTCCCATCCGCTCCACCCAGGGCGGGAGGACTCATTTAATGATTTTAGTACCGAAAAAATGGAATTATTGGAAAAATAAGCATTACAAAATAATTTTACAGTAACCGCACTTCTTTTTTGTTCTAAATGGTCCCGAGCGAAGCCGGGGCGGGTCACTAGTAATTTATAATGTGAACAAATTTATCGTGTCTGGTTTTTATCATCTTATTTTAGTTTATTATGACCAACTTCACTGTAAAATTCTGAAGTTCGGCGAGTTCGGAGTCGGTTCATTTTGTATGTCAATGGTGCCGATTCTGTTGTGCACAAACTAAACTTAATTTAGGCTATTGCTATCTTTTACTAAAAGGCAGTGTGAGAAAAGGACGGCTATAGCTATGAACTAAGTTAGAGATGTCAAACTAGTTTATGCCTTGCGCTTCACCTTGTTTTTAGTCGACATGTTTTTACGTGCACTCTTCATTTGTATAGAAATATTAGCTACAACTAAATTTGACAGCTCTAAATTACGTCCGTTTCTTTCTCGTTTTATTAGTGAGAAAAATATAGCAATAGCCTAAATTAAGTTTAGTTTGTGCACAACAGAATCGACACCAGTGTCTAGTTTTGCAGTTAGAATTATGCGATACTATCTTTGGCCTGCGGCTTCGCTCGCGCTAATTTAGAATTTGACAGTCAATTCGGGTTGTACTCTGCTTGCTAATAATATAATTTATTAATGATTCGAAAGACACATGGCGCCATCTATTATCATAAGTCCGTTATTGTTGTTTTCCTCAGGAACAGTACTTTTTTTCGGGATAAAAGGTGGGTTATATCCATTTCCGTACACCTAGCAACGAATATGCAAAATTTCAGGATGATCGGTACAGTGGTTTAGGCGTGAAAAGGTAACAAACAAACTTACTTTCGTATTTACAATATTAGTAAGGAAGTAAGGATTATACGAAACGATAAATAGCTAAACTGATTAGTTGATTCATTTTGTTTGTTAACAAAGCATTATTCAAGTTGTTACAATAATTAGTTGACTAGAAGATCAGCGTCGTAATCCTTCTCTCCCGTTTTACCCGACTCCAGCGAACCTCAACAGTAGGGTTATGTTGTTTCCTTCTTTTCATTCTGTATCAAGGAACAAAGGACAGATGAAATACTTAACTTTAATTAATATGATTGAGTCGCCACAGTGAGTCGGGAAAGTAATTTGTTCTCGTACATTACCCTCGGTTTTACGGCCTATCGTTACAACGAGTCACAAATTAAGTTACTATGAAGTTTGCAACTCCCGTAAATGAAGTTACTGGCAGACCGACTAAGAATACTGACGAACCTTGAACCTTAGGAATTATTTTTGACTGCTTGAGGCCGTGTTGATGTTGAATTATTGATTGTTTCATCATCTTCATCTACCTGTCCTGGCCCCATGTTACTTGGGGCCGACGCAACACGTTTTGTTCTTCCATTCTCCCCTGTCAGCCGTCACGCTATCATTTAGTCCTTTTTCTTTCATATCATTCCTCACACATCAATCTATAGTTTATTTGTTACTTACCTATAAAAGTCCTCCTGACCGTTTTCGGTCACGGCGGCCAATCTCGACGCAGATTAGCCATCGGCTCGGGAGATGTTATTGTGCATTCATCTTTCGTGGGGTACTGTTTAAAATGTTACAAATAAAATACCTCCCCACATTCTACAACTGAATGAGACGAATTTTAAATCTTGTATAAAACGCACACTATGTAGGCAAGCATATTATAAGTTGGTGGATTACATTGATGATAAAAATGCTTGGCTCAATGCTGGTCCTGCTCCACAACCATAGGGGAAAACTAATTGGGCAAATTATTGTGCTAGCTGCAGAAGATTGTAAAAGTATCTTTGCTATGTATAGATTCCATCTCCTAGTATTGTATAATTGCATAGCACATGTGTGAGGACCATGTATTGTTAAGCTACCATTTGCATTTAGTTATCTTTCATTGACTTGAATATGCCTTGGTAGCTGAGAGAAAGTCATGCTCACTCAAATGTCTCGCTGATGGTGGCGGGTGTGTCGGGTCATTTAGTTCCCTTCAATATGGTTGAGTTGAATGGCGCCGATACACGCGTCTTGTTCGTGATCGGGCGCTGTCAGTTGGGACTGGTCATCTCTTAGCTGCCACGGTTCATTTTAATTACTTTATTTTTAATTTGTTAATTTAATGTTTTACTCTGGACGCTCATAATGTGCACGTCTTTCTACATCGTTCTCACATATATCCTTAATCTCAACATGAATGATGTAACCAAGATTTTGTAACAATATTTTGATTTAAAAGAGTGTCCATGGAGTTTCTTGCCCGTTCTTCTCCATAGAGATCTACGCTAGGGAATGGGCAACTACAGTACTTTCTCAAGTTATTATGTCTTGTGTCTGGGACTGTAGCTTTGTTTTTTTTTTGTTTGTATTTTTGACATTCAAAAGTGCCATAATGGTCTAATTAAAATAAATGCTTTGAGTTTGAGTTTGAGTTTGCACAAGTGTGTGCGCAAGTACAGGTGAACTCTGTTCCTTTATTCTCTTAATTCGATGGGACGGCAATCCGACACGACCGAAGAGAGATCAGGCGCAGGACCAACGGCAAATCATTCAAAAAAAACTCTAGTGGTATCAAGATAGACAGCAAATTAAAATGAATATCCTTTGCTGCGAATCATGCTAAAAGTGATTTCAAACAGTTTTGGAAGCAAACGGGCAAAATGAGTAGTAAGCCTGGCCTGCCTGTGAGTGTAAACGGCACTAGTGATCACAGTATGATTGCTAACCACTTCAGTGACCACTTCAGGGGGGGACCTCAGCCTATTATTAGTACGTCACTTCAACCTGAAGGTGACCTGGCTGTCAACCACCGAAGATCTGTTCGTTTGACGGCTATAGAGATACGCAAAGTTATCAAAGACATGAGTAGACGCTAGTCTCCAGGGTACGACAGCCTCAGTATTGAGCATCTTAAATATGCTGGGGTTCATCTGCCGCGCATACTCTCCATGTTTTATAATTTGTGTTTATGTCATGGATATTTCTGAGGAATTGACAAAAACTATTGTCGTTCCAATAGTAAAAGATAAGACGGGGGATGTCTCCGATAAAAATAATTATCGGCCCATATCTCTGGCAACCATAATTGCAAAGATACTTGACAGCCTGCTTAATAACATTCTACATAAACATATAAGTCTACACGACGCACAGTTCGGGTTCAGAGCTGGGCTTTCCACTGAGAGTGCGATTGTATGTCTTAAGCAGGCTGTCAGGTACTATACTGATAGGAGGACGCCAGTATACGCGTGCTTCCTGGATTTGTCAAAAGCTTTTGACTCAGTTCGTTATGATAACCTGTGGGGCAAACTGGCTCGGGCGGGTGTACCGGCGGAGGTGACGGCCTTACTGAAAGGCTGGTATGGTTGTCAGAAAAACCAGCAGAGATGGGCGGGAGCCCTGTCGGACGGGTATGGCATGGAGTGTGGTGTGCGGCAGGAGGGACTGACCTCTCGTCTGTTGTTTAACCTGTACGTGAACGACCTAATCTGCGAGCTCAGCAATACGCATACTGGGTGTCACATAGATGACGTATGTGTCAACAATATAAGCTACGCGGATGATATGGTATTGCTGGGGCCGTCGATAGGTGCGATCAGAAAGTTAGTGGCTATATGTGAGGCATATGCAGGGAAGTATGGACTGAAATATAACTCCTCTAAGTGTGAAGTTTTGATTTTTAAATGTTCTAAAAACGCACCGGTCCATGTTCCGGCTATTATGGTAAACGCAGTGGCTTCAGGTACTTGGGACACATTGTCAATGTAGACTTGACAGATGACGCCGATTTGGAAAGGGAACGAAGGGCATTGGCGGTGCGAGGAAATATATGCTTGCTCGTAGATTTGCGCGTTGTTCGGTAGAAGTGAAAATCATTCTGTTTAAGGCATACTGCCAATCCTTCTACTCGAACAGCCTATGGGTGAGTCATACCCGGTGGGCCGCCAATGTCATTAGAGTATAGAACAACAACATATTCAGCATGCTGTTACGGCTGCCTCGTTACTTCAGTGCATCTGCAATGTTTGCGGAGGCGCGCACGGACGGTTTTCATACGATTATCCGCAAGAAAGTCGCGTCTGTTTTTAGGCGCGTGAGAGACGGCAGTAACAGTATCTTCTTTTTGTTTTTTATTTTTTGTTTTCAGATTGGAAATCATCAAATGACTCTTTCAGCTCTGGGCGTAGCAGGAGGAAGTGTCCGACTTTTACTGACTAAAACCCATCCATGTTCCTTCATCGCCCTTTATGTTCCAGGGCCATGGTATCTCTTTCGATCAGTCCCGCAACCCCGGCAGGCATCGGCCGTTGCGGACCCCTTCCTTTTTGCTGACTCTATTTGCCGCGGCAGCGGAATTTCACCCCGGCGTAGCGCCTCCGCGCGCCATTCATGTAGGCGCGCAAGGACTATCGCCTCCAGATCCCATGGCGGGCAACCAGATCCCCCGGGCAGCCTTACGGCTACCACCTTTTGGGGCGCGTTCAGGTAGTGGGCGGCTTGCCGCCTCAATGAACGCGCCCACATCGGGGCCCCGTAAAGGGCCATGGACCGCACGACTCCCGCGTAGAGCCTCCGGCAGGAGGTGTTTGCCAGGTTGGGCAGGAGCCGCGTGAAGGCAGTCCCGGTCTTTTTCTTTTCTTTTTTCCAGTTTGGGGGCCATACATCGGAAGTGCTCCACGAAGTTCCACCGGTTGTCGAGGACGAGTCCTAAGGTACTTCAAAGTCGACTCGACGCTGATGGATACCCCTCCTACCGTGATTAAGGATCCCGGAGGTGGCGCATTCCCTCGCACATGGCCTCGGACTTGTGCAATGCCACCTCGAGACTCAGTTGCCGGATCCTCTCAACGACTATCGCAACCCCGCGTGTCATAGTTTCAGCCGCCGCCTGGTGCGACCTCCCCTGTGCCAGCACCAGCGTGTCGTCAGCGTAGCAAAATACGCTGACACCGCTAGGGAGGTCGGCGCGCAGCACCCAGTCGTATCCGATGTTCCACAAGGGTGGCCCTAGAACCGATCCCTGTGGAACACCGCACAACATCTCTCGCCGATTCCAGTCTGCGCTGCAACCGGGGTAGATGATGGCCCTATACGTCAGGTAGTCCCGCACCGGTAGGTCGGCACCCGGTGATACCGGAGTGCCTCCCTAATGCAGCTCCAGGGCATGGAGTTGAAGGCGTTGGCGATGTCGAGAGACACCGGCAAGACAACCCCACCCCGGGACACCGCATCGTCGTCATCATCGTCGTGAGGGCTCTCACGCGCATGATGGCGTCCACCGTAGAGCGCCCGGAAACCCAACTGGTGTTCCGCAAGATCCGGCCCCGTCCCCACAAGGTGCTCGGCGAGGCGGTTTGCAATTACTGTTTCAAAGAGCTTGCCCACCTCGTCGAGCAGCACCACGGGCCGGTATGCGGACGGAGAGTCCGCTGGGTGCCCCGGCTTCCGTATGAGGACCAGCTTCCCCGTCTTCCGACGAAGCGGGAACTGGCCTCTCTCCAATCATGCGCTTAGGAGCCCCTCCAGTCGGGGCCCGAGAGCCTCCGAGGCCAGGACCCAAACTTTGCCAGGCAAGCCGACGGGTCCCGGGGCGGTATTTTTGGCACTGAGCCTGCGTACTGCCACTCTCAGGTCTACCCTAGTCACTTCCGGAGCGTCGTCGTCGTCATCCTCATGGTCCGTTTCCAGCACCGCAGGCGGCGGAGCCATAGGCGGGGGGGAATGTTCCCCTCGCGAAAGGAACAGAGTGCTCACCACGTCCTCCACGAGCTCAGGCCGGAGACTCTGCGTCACTGGGGGGGCCCAGGTGCGGAGTTTATCCCGCACCATCTTGTAGTAACAGTATCTTGAAGATGATTGCTTCACGTGCTGATTGCCCAATCCAACAGAGATGGGTGAATATCATGTAAGGACGTTAGATGTCGGCAAACTAACGCAGGAGTTTGTTGTTGTCTGGTGATTATGAAATGTGATGATTAGGAATGTGATGATTAGGAAATTTTGTTATGTGAATGTCTTATTATTTATTTTGTAATTCGATTATAGTTGTGTATAATTTATGAATTAGATAATTTAATGATAATATTTTAATTTACTTTTAAGTTTTTGTGATTTGTTATCATTGAATTGTAATTGTATTGTGTTTTTATTTAATTTATTTTGTAACTTTTATTTTTATTTTTTATATGGATTGTTTGAACTGAAATAAACGTTTAATAAAATTATTGAGCTTTCCGAGGCCCGCGGGTATCATACCGCCACCTTCCAAACTCCGGGCTGCTACTGAGAAATTTCTAATGAAAAAAACCAATAGCACTTTTTGCCAGACCCGGGAATCGAACCCAAACCCTCACGCTTAGCAGTCGCGCTTGCGACCACGAGACCAACGGTTCAGTTACCTGCCTATACTTTGTGTGTTCTTGTGTCAATCGTCAAACATAAATCGTTTCCGACTAGTACCCATGCTATTTGTTGGTGGGCCAAAAATGTGTCGCAGATGTGAAGGGAGTTCGCACCTAAGCTTCATTCCTACTGCGACTGCCTATGTATACAGCATCTTGTTATCTATGCCTAATTGCCTATGTTCTGATAATATGATGCAATTCACTTAGAACGCCAGTAAAACCTCGTGCCTCAACTGGTTAAATAAAAATCTTTTAACCGTGTTCCATCTTATCAGTATTCTTCAAGGAAATTGTAATTTTATTCTAAATCTTTGTTTCTTTTGGAGTGACAGAAGTGAACAGAATTCTTAAAAGTAAATAATTAAATATTTTTCTTTCATATTTCAAAGAAAAACTCGGGCTTATTCTTCTAATTTCAAGTTTTTCTCATCACAAGAATAGGCACTTTCCTGAAGATATTTTTTCCAGCTCACTCTGTCTTAGTTACAAAAGTATCAGGTAAAAGGTTCAAAATTAACGACAATTTCATACATGAACTGAAAAAGTTCGTACTTAACAAAATGGCTGTATCTACATCTTTACGGCAGGCGATTACCGTTATAACGTACTTTTATACGAGCCAAGTTACATCGCAGTCGGCTGTTCGGAACCGATACTGCCCCGGTTCAAGTTTTGACGTGTCGTAAACGAGGCTGTTACCTCGTGACAAATGCACGGAAATGAAATCTTATGATGACATAAATTCGTCCAAGTTTTTTGGCACAACGTAACTGAGATGCATAGGTAAGGTGTTGCGGCAGCAATGTAGAGTTTGAAATACCGTCGTCAAAGTTCCTTGCTGAAGTTGAAACTACATGTTTAGACTTTAGGTACCTAAAGTTGTTGTTATATAAACAAGCAATTACGTAATATTTCGTCACACTTGTATTCCCCAAAGGCTTAGCCAAAGACAGGGCTGAGGTGGACCAGTACCACCCACATTTCGCCAGTTATGTTAAGCCCTATGTAATAAGGAGACGATCGCTAATTGCTATTGATTTAACATGGCATCTATCACGTGAGCTATAATAGGACGAATATTAGCTGATGGATTAAGTTATAAGTTCATTTATATTCGGTTTTATTAATGGTAGTACTAGGATTATGTTCGTTTTCACTAACAACACGTCATATTACTGACGTTGCATGCTCAAAAAGCGCTAAGCTGAACTGGGACTGGACTGGCTACGTCTCCAATTAGCTGTGGGCCAAAATAACCACTCTCTGGAGACCTGACACAGTAAGAAGGCGTCGCGGCAGACCTCTAAGAAGATGGCGGGACGAGCTGGACCGATCTAACGACCAGTGGCCCATTTTAGCCCTGGATCGAAACAACTGAAAGTCTTGGGGAGAGACCTTTGCCCAGCAGTGGGATGTCGCAGGCTATCAGTATCACTAACAACAAAAAGCAGTTTCTAAATTAATGTCTGAGCAATGTCGTATAAAAACACAATTATTTAGCAGAACTGTATCGTGTCCCGAGCTATTATTCAAAAACATATTGTGAAACGTTTCTTGTCTATCTTATTTCCTTATTGGGCAGCCAGAGAGGTATAATCGAACGTCAATCATCTTGGCAAATGTTTGAAGCTGTACGTAGCGTTCCATAATCAATTTATGTCGTACATTTTCGAATACATCATTGTTGATCGCATTGTGAAAGACAACGTGTCCATAATCATAATAGGTATACACACATCAAAAAAAGTTGCGATCACTTTGAAAAATCGAAATATTTTTGTTACGGTAGATTATATCATAATTTCTTCTTCTTTTTAGATTCTTTATTTCAAAATATAGATTTAGAATCAAACAGTGTATTTATATTTAAAGAAAACACACAACAAAGAATTTTTCTTGATAAAGTTCTATTTTTAAAATTATATCAGCTTATGCTAGTGATTACAAACTTTTTTTGATGTGTGTACATAGTTACGTTTAACTACCGTTAAATATTGTAGCAAGGCATTTTAGTGTTTTAACTATGGAACTGCGCAGTTTTTCTCTCTCTTCCAATGGTTATAAGTTTTTAGACGCAACTTGAGATCTTTGTTTGATTAATGAAAAGCATAATTTATTTTAACGTAATTACTTAGTCCACTACTCGATTAATAAAACTTAGTTATTTCAATACGACAGTGCAGTGACAATGGCCCAAGTTTCTTATTAAAACCGTCTTTGAGTTTCATAGTAGTCCATTTCCTACAGTCAACTCTCGTTGCGGGAGCAATTACATTTTCTTCCATTATATTAATTAACAAACGTTCTCAACAGAATAACACTCTTCTGCTATCAATTTTGCTAAACGCTTTTTACTGTCGGAATCGGAACTGCAACTGTTTTAAAAAGTGATTACAAAATTATATGCAACTTAAATGTTTAAATGTAATTCCAAACGACAAATAGTATAAAAGTAAATAAAATTCCGTAAATTGGCCGTGTGGTATCCGGCAGAGTGAAATAGAACCAACCCATTACACTCACGGGTGTCGTATAAGGCGACTAATGTCTGAGGCAGAACACTTTGCGCCTCCGTAGACCAGAGAATGGGCAGCAGCGTTTTCTGTTAGTCTTTCATCACTGCGATCTCCAATCCGCCTGCCAAGCGTGGAGATTACGGCAAATTCCTCCCATCATGGGAGAGGCTTATGTCCAGCAGTGGACGTTGGGCTGTTGTAGTAGTAGTAGTAAATAAAATTCAAATGTTTGGCACGCTCTGCAGCCTGAACGGCTCTATGGATTTTAGCTTTAGAAGTGTCGTTAGATTCGTATTTACTGTGAAAGTGACACTGGGTATATCAAAATAATAATAAAATCAGACGTTGACAATTACCAACCTATCGCTCTCACTCCCATTATATCAAAAATCTTTGAAAAAATTATGTACAGGCGAGTGATGAAATTTCTTATTAAACACAACATTCTTGTTGACCAGCAATACGGGTTTAGACAAAATAAATCGACTACTTTGGCAATATTTACGCTAGTGAAAGCAATGATGACGAATATTAATGATAAAATACCTAATTGTGCATTGCTCTTAGACTTAAGTAAGGCGTTCGACCGTGTTGATCACGCGCGGCTTCTAGAAAAACTTGAAAGATACGGTATCAGAGGTCCAGCAAAAGTCTGGTTTCAATCTTATCTAACTGACAGAAAACAGGTAACGAGGTTAACAAAATTAAACAAATTAAGTAACACGTTAGAAGGACTGACTAATTTCTGTGGGGTACCACAAGGTAGTATCTTGGGGCCATTATTGTTCCTTCTTTACATAAATGATTTGCCGCAGTCAATAAAACATCAGTGTGTATTGTTCGCCGATGACACCACAATTATTATTAAATGTAAAAATTCACAAAATTTTGAAATTGAAATTAAGCAAACATTAAATGACATAATACAATGGGTGGATGTTAATAAATTAAAAATAAATATACTTCATTACAAAACATTTAAAAGTAAGCCTGTACGCCTTAATGTTGCACTTAACAATAATAATATAGAACAGGTACGTAATGCAAAGTTCCTTGGTGTAACACTTGATGAGCATTTCACTTGGAGGAATCACATCGAAATAATTTCAAAAAAAATCAATCAATTCGTATTTGCTTTGAAAAGAATTAAAGTTATTACATCTTTGCGTACCGCCATAATGGTGTATCACGCATACGTTTGCTCAGTAATACGATACGGTATAGTTGTTTGGGGAAACTCTTCCGAAATAGCGAAGATCTTCATTGCCCAAAAGAAGTGTATTCGTGCAATATTCAAAATGCAGTGGTCTGACTCATGCAGGCCTATATTCAAGTCGCACAATCTACTGACGGTCCCATGCATTTATATTTACGAAGTTGCCAGGTTTGTGAGGTCCAATCCTGAACTATTTGAACGGAAGGATAACACAAATAAAAGGAAACCTACACATTTAGATTTTGAAATGCCTGTTCCAAAGCTAGAACTTTTTCGTCGGAGCCGTTTATATGGCTCCCCTAATTTATAATGCTTTACCTAGGTCAATTACTCAACTACCCTTCAATAAGTTTTGTGTTGCGTTGCGGAAGTGGTTGTTAGAAGAGTGTTTTTATTCGATAGACGAGTTCTTTCAAAAGTGTCCCTGTAAATTTTATACTCTGAAGCACCGACATATTTAACTGTTAAGTGGACGTAAACTAAAAAAAATAATGTAGTTACCTAGTAATTATTATCTTAACTGTAAAAACCTGTACTATTGCATGCTATATATTGGCCAAATGTGTGTTACTAAATATTTTATACAAAAACTTCATGTACCTACCATATTTGATGCAATAAATGAAATGAAATAAAACAAAATGGCGGATTCTTAGCGAAAAATTCCAATGTTTGGCACGCTCAGCAGCCTGAACGGCTCGATAAAGGCCTCATGAGGATTTTAAAATGCTATAATATCTAAGTAACTAAAAAGTGTACCTATAATAAAAAAACATTTAAAAACCCGACTTCGTAAAAATAACTAATAACTTTAAATAAAAAAACTGAAAAGAAAAAAACAAGTTCAGGAGACAGGACATATTGACTGCAACAGTCTGGACCCATATTGGATGTAATGATTTTAGTCTAGATTATTTATTTAAAGTTACTAGGTATTTTTTACGCGGTCGGGTTTTTTTTTTTTTTACATTTAGAACATGCTGCATCACGATTCACCGTTGGTATTCTAGATAGTGAAAAGCGGGTGTAGTTTCAGTCACTGGCAAAACCTACTCCGTGACATCAACGTAAACGGTGTTGGTAATAATAATTATGGACCCTCAGTTGCAGTAGGTAAAACATTAGGTTTGTGCATAGACGTAAAACTTGCTTACTTTTGATCCTGCATGTGTATAAACATAAATATGATTTGAATGAATAATCTTTTATCCACCAGGCACGTGTTAAGTGATGGTAGACTGGTGGTTGGAGCCAGACGGTCGCTGATGGACGCAGGTAGCGGCGCCGGTGCGATGCTGAGGTGCCGGGCGTCCAACCGCGCAGGCACAGTACTCTCCAGACCTGTCATGTTACAACCTGGTGAGTTTTATCGTCATCATAATTAGAATTATCATTGTCATCGTCATCAAAAGACTTGCAGCCCCGACCTCAAATAAGTTGTAGCCACTTGGTTACAACTTATTTGAGGTCGGTGCAGCAAGTTTTTTCTTTCCTTACTTCGCTACTGGTCGTCACTTCGTTCCTAACCATCATTATTATCTTCGATTCAGTCCATATATTGATTCTTTGGTCTATCTTTAGTCTTCTCTTTATCATGCTGTTTTATAACATGGCATTTGTACGATCAGTTGGGAAACCTACTGAGTATATTATTACCGGTAGACCTCTCGATAAGATTTTCTAATAAAACCCACCAAATTGTTTAAATCCATGTTGGAACGGTATAATCAGATCGAGCTTACAAAATCATGTAGGCATTGTTAAGCGGCTTATACTCAGACGTGCTAGCCAAAACCCATTAATAAAATAAATATTTGTCCCACGTTGTAGAGATCCCAGCTGATTACAAATATACCCAATTTGCAACTACTTGTGTTTCTTTATTACCATAATTATAAAACGAAATTAGCCAGCTTCAGTCCTAACAAAGGTTGTTTATTCAAACAAAGAGATTTATTCGAGGGTTTGACCTCGTAAAGCAAAATTTGTAATGAATAAATAATTGGGAGCACAAAATATTAATTATTTTGATTATTGCTTCCACGTGCAGGCGGGTATCTACAGTATAGCGTCTATCTCAATTACTCAGAGGCCCTAATGGAAATTAAAAAAATGTAAACAACAGACTTGTGTAATAAACAGATGTACGGCAAGAGGGCAGAACAAATTACAACTTCGAGTCGAGTTGGACCAATTAACTTTACGTTACAGCGAGGGAAATATGAAATAAAATGAAAAACAGCCCACGGCTCCCGAGTTTTTTTTACACGGTAAAACTTTTAATTAAGGGATTAAAAATGACATTAGAGTGAGTTCGCAGCAACGTAACTTTCTCTCTGTTTCCGTTATATCCGCAAGGCAGGCTCAAACACAGCACAAATTACGATTAGGTAAATAGATAAGCACAAAGAAACTGCTGTTATTCTCTATTAAGCCTTGTTAAAATCTTACCTCACCGCCCTTGAGGAATAAAGAAAGAAAAATAATCTACCAACTTAGTTTCGTAACATTCATTAAGAAAACGGAATGTCGGAAAGTTGGAGGCACTTTCCAGAGACGTTAGAAACAAAAGTGGGTTATTTATCAACAAATCTAATTAAGTATTAGTAATTATCTCTTTATTTATACTTACTTTGGTCTTTATAAAAATAAAATGAAAGACGAAAAAAGTTAATAAGTTTAGTAACGCTTTTAGTGGAAAGATAAATCGTAATAAATTTGTGGTCGTGTGGTTTAGACTGGTAACGTAATAATTACGGCATTCTAAATTAATTCTAAGATACTACGTAACCACTAGATATGGTTATTACTACTGAAATCTTAACTAAGTAAGCTTCAGTTTATATAAGGAAACTATGGCGAGAACTTCGTACTGTAACAATTCAATACTAATTTACTATCCATAACATCCATTTTCTATTCCGTTACTTTCAGACCTTAAATATTAGGTATTTGAAAAGATGAATATTTTCACTTCAATTACTTTTTCCACCGAGGGACGAGGAAAGTTTTAATTAAAGATTGAGCGACATTATGTCCCTCATCTCGGAAAAATAACCTTGTTATTACGAAGCCGACGGTCTGTTATTGAAAATAATTTTGTTTCCGTAAGCCTAGCCTGTACTTTATGTTGTATTGAATATAACAAGTGAAGTGTATTTAGACAATATACTTTCAAGTGGTATATAAGCTTCTGTACTCAAGGGATTGTTCTGTTGTTCTATGACTTATTATGTCTAATATTATTTTGACACATGAACGATGTATACTCCAGAGAATAATGAACAAAATTCGATTACGTGAGCGTTTTGTTTCTCGTCATATTTTGAGGCACATTAATCAAATCAGACTGTCAGTTATGACAACACTGTAAACAAATACTCGAGTGCGCTCGTTAACTCAGTGAACTTCGTTACGGAGCTCCGATAGAACGCGAACCCGAGTTAATATGGAACAACTAAGCCACGTTAACGAGTTCCACAATCGTCTATCGTAAGTGGTTGTAAGAACATCCCTTTCAAACTCATGAACAGCTCTCAAGTTACAGATTTTACTTACCATATTTTAATATTTTCCCCTACAATGAAGCTGACTACAAAGAGAAAATTGAAAGGCAACAAATGGGGGCGCAGTAGAAGCTTATTCTCATTCAAATGAGTTTCGAAGAAAGTATTCGACACTTTGATATTGTGATATTTACTTATCTTGTTTCAGTTTTGCAATGTTTTTCATTACTGTGATAAGTTAATCTCGCAGCAGTTACCTGCTGGATTGGACTTGTTTGCTGATGAATGGAAAACGATAATGTTAGAATGATCGTGGTTCTGTGAGAATACTAAGTAAAAGGATTACTTACTTAATTTTGTATGAATGACTTATGCTGTACTAAATGTAATAAAACACTTAAATGTTCTGCAAAAGGGTAGAAGTATATTATCTATTTAAGTTTGTATTTCATTGTATTATTCAGTAGTTCAGTTTATTTCTTACTAAATATGAAAAGACGACGTAAAAGAATTACACAAAAGGCGAAACTTAAATAGGTTTAGCTTGAAATTGACGGAGTCAAGCCTAAGACGGCTTCACAAACAAAGCCATGTCGGACGCAATTATTCCTTTATTTATTATTCCATCGCATTTTTGTTTCGTTATTTCTTTTGACAAGTTATGAAAGTCTCAAGTTACGCATTATTAAAATGAACGGAAACTTTTATTATGAAGCGAATTAAATGAAAAAATATCCTATTCCCTTTTCCCTAGATAATTAATTGCAATTGTAGACAAAATACCGAGAGATCTGAATTAAAAACTTTTGTTCCTATTTTCAAGTCTGATTTAAAGCAGACCCCAATCTGGACATAAATAAAAAAAACATTTTTAATATTCAAAATGTAAAATTATTGTGAATGCGAGGTCTGTTTTTGTGTACATTCCTTTACTTTTACTGCGTTTGAGTTACAAAGTTTCGTAGTAAATAGGTAGTCCATTATTGTGGTGTATTTTATTTTGGATAAGTTTACGTTTCCTAAAGAGCCGCAGTTATTTTACTTTGCCGAAACAAAGAAACTTTACCGTTTTGTTTAATACGCAACTGGGGATTATTGAATAAGAGATGTTTGTTTCTTATTTGGTTGTTTATTTCTGAATGAAATATGATTATCTTTTCTCTTATTTGTGCAGTGGAGGATAGTGTCCTGTCTCACACTGCTCGTCAGCTGATTCCTGCCAAGATTGGCGGTTCCGTGGTGATGAGATGTGAGCTGTCACCACAAGTCGGCTTAGTGGACATAACGTGGCTTCAAGATGGACTGCCGCTGTCTTCTGGATATTTGAGTGGTGGTAAGATAAAAACGACATTGAATGAGTAAAGGAGTAGGTAAAAAAAAATAACCAGGTACTGGCCCTTAAGAAGACGAGCTTTGTTTAACGTTGAAAGAAGTCCTAATATAAAAGTAAGAATTACCATAATAAAATATATTCAAAAATGTGCCCCATAGCCGAGTGATGGACTTTGTTATTTGGCTCCTATGATGTTTAATAACTAAATTACGTTTTTACTCTCTTAGTAAATAAATGCAATGTTCGTAACTGGATTGGATTTTTTTTTCCAATCGAGGGCGTCGGCCACGGGTGCCTAAGCCACGGACCCTTTATTTCAAATTATGAATTACAAATCTACAAGGTTGCATGTTGTTTTAGAACCTCGTTGGGTGTCAGGAGCCAGTGGTCTCCTACTCGGTCTAGATCTGACCCAGGCAGACGTACAGGCGGAATATTCATGCGTGGCTCTCGACACTCCGAGCCCGCCTTTGAAACTCACTACCGACGGTCAGTAATAAAGCTTATGCATTTAGAATGTGTTAATTTACTCTGCAGAAATTGGTAGGGCCGGGCTTACTGGCCAAAGACGATTACGCATGGCTGATATAAGTACGAGTTCCTGTAAAGGGATTATTCAGTAATAAAACAAACATTTGAATATCCTTTGAAGCTTTTGCATAATACTACTCTGTCAAGAAAGTACCGGGAAATTCATCCAAATTTATTTTATCACCTTCAAAGTATGCTCCTTTAGAAACGATACACTTGCGCCAACGAATAATCCATTCATCAAAACATTTTTTAAACGCTGCTTCCGGAATTGAGTTCAGTTCTCGCCGCGAATTCTCCTTTATGTCTTCTATCGATTGAAAACGGGTGCCACGAAGTGGTAATTTGAGTTTAGGAAAAAGAAAAAAGTCAGCAGGAGCCATATCTGGTGAATATGGTGGTTGCTGGATGGTATTTGTTGAGTGTTTGATCAAAAATTCGTTCACAATGATAGCCTTGTGCGAAGGCGCATTGTCGTGGTGCAAAATCCAAGAATTTTCTTTCCACAAATCTGGCCTTTTTCGTCGAATTTGCTCTCTTAAACGCCGCATAACGCTCAAATAATATTCTTTATTTACCGTTTGACCTTCCGGCAAGATTGTCAGTCACTATTTTCTTCACTTTTGCGATGTTAACTTCAGTTGCAGACGTTGACGGCCTACCAGAGCGAGGCAAATCTTCCATCACATCTCGACCGCTTTTGAACGCTTTGAACCACTCATAAGCACGAGTTTTTGATAAAGTCGATTCACCGTAAACCTTCTGTAACATTTTCAGTGACTCCGAACACGAAATTCCATTGGTGATGCAAAATTTAAGACAAACTCTTTGTTTGATATTTTTGTCCATTATGAAATTCGCAATACACACTATATATGATATTACTAAAACCAGCACTGTATTTAATATAAATAACAGATGCAACTCAAACTCCGCGCCAAAATGGAAAACAGTTGTGCCAATCTAACAACTACAAAAAAACAAAAATTTGAATTTGGAACCATAAACAAATCATCTATTCCCGATACTTTTTTGACTGAATGTATCTTGTTTGTCGTAGCAAGTAACCTTCTGAAAATATACGATGACAATTTCAAAATGTTTTAGTACGTTTTCGTCTGTTCAATGTATCTTTTTTCTCGTGTAGACAGCAGCTGGCTAGAAAATATAGAACTAAATTCGGTGGAAGCTCGCGCTGGGGACACTGTTGTATTACCCTGTATTCTACGACATATTACTGGACATGCTGTGAGGTAAGTTCTATTTACTTACCTACTTTTCTGCTGAAAATATTGCGGTTCAAATACTTACTGCTACGTTGGTCGAGTGGTCGTTCTAGGTTCAATTCACACACGCCTGTAATCCCCGTAGGGTTAGGCAGAGGTGCACCTAATAGTGGACCCACATTTCGCCAGTTATGTTTAAATCCCATGTAATAGGGGGCAACCCTAGTGGATCAATCAGGCGCAATTCCAGACTCCATGGCTGCTACTGAGAAAATCCTGATGGAAAAACCCAATAACACCAAAAAATATAATAAGTAAAAGTTGTTCAGTTGTAGGCTCAACAGGACTGATAAATATTTTTCATTACTCATACTCTGAAAGTAGGTCTAAAGTTGCCTGAGGAGCGGGTTGAAAGTAATACTTTTCAGCCCTAGGGAGAATCGTTTTGAACTGACAGCTGTCAAAGTATTAAAAAAAAATGTCCATTTTTCTATTGAACCATGTTCCAACTTTCTATACAGCCACGATGTAAAATTCAAATAACATACAATTAAGTATTAATTACAGAATATATATTTTTTAAATAACTTTATTATAATTGAGTTTCAACTATTTCTTTAAAATAACATAGATTTGGGCAAAATATTTACCATTTTTTCGATGATGAAAATGAAAAATAGGTAATGGCTGAATAGCTGGCCGGTCACAGAAAAAAAAAAGCAAAATAGGCGGGAAAGCGGTCTTCCGTGGTCCGATCTTCATTTGTTGATTGAATGTTTTTATTTTCCTTGTATTCGTAATGAAAAGCAGTGTTTACCTCGGGTTAAAGACTTATTTAGTCCCTCGAACTACGAGTATTAGCGCCCTCGCTTTGCTCGGGCACCAAACCCCGTCTCGGGACTAAATAAGTTACTTTCACCCCTAGGGTAACAATGTACTATTGTTTGACCATCCAATTCCTGACTAAGATTATATGTGGCAAAATTAAATCATCAGTTGGCAGCGGCAGGAAGCATCTGGCACCTGGGCAGCAGTCTCAGGGGAAGGGATTGTCCGCGGGGGGTCACTCGTCATCTCATCTGCGCGGGCGCACCACGCCTCGCGATACGCTTGCTCCTCCAATCCGGAGTCACCGTCGAGAGTACTTGTAAAGCTGGTTGTCTACGAGCCGCTGTCTGTTACTGTGGCACCGAATCCGTTGGTAAGTTCATATTCATATTAATTTTATTTTGCGTACCATAATTTTAAAAAGATGTTGCATTAGGCTTAAAGGTAAGAACAATTATGGACCCTGTTAGGGCACAGGTTATGTTGTTGTTGTTTACAATTATCTCAGTGAGCACAGTCTACAACTGACTATTTTTTCAATCCCTTTTTCAGGTTTGATCAAATTTAGGTTACCTTCGAAGTGAATTAACTTTCTTCATCTCCATTTCTAATATTTAACTGTCTCATCCAAAATTTCAATATCTGCTCGACCCTAATGAATGGGATAGCCGATTTTTTTTCTTGATTACTATGATGGTCCCATGGAGAAAGTGGTTCTCTTTGATGGTCTATACCACATCCTTAAATATTGCCACACCCTTCTAATGCATGCTGTATAATGTGATCTGGATGACTGCAAATACCCTCACATACATTAATTGCTTGTTTTATAAAAATGCTCTCCATCTCCTCCTCACGAAGTAAACCCTATTGTAGATGATAGGCACCGGCGGTTCCGGTCACCTGAACTGCTCTGTACTGGGGGGTCGCGGCGGTGGGGTCACACTGAGCTGGCAGCACGAGGGGCGCCCCCTGCACGCGCCGCAGTCTCGCCTCGCGCTTGGACCGGTGCGGTCACATCACTCTGGTCTCTACCAGTGCACTGCCCACGACCATTCTGACTCCGCTGTTGCTGGTGCCGAGTTAGTTATTGCTGGTAACAATAGAATATTGCCTAAGTTGTGGAAGGTAGCCAAGGCTGTAAGCACACGAACACCGGCAATGATAGATCCTTTTTAGTCTTTGTAGATTTTGGTAGCACCTATGTTTTACTAACAGCTTTGCGCTTTTCCTTGTTCACGACGTCTCAATGAATTGATCTGTTATTTAACCAACTAACAAGATAGAGTAATTTGGAGAAGAACGCCAAAGAAATGGATAGATGGATTGTGTGAGAAACGATATGAAATAAGAGGGAGTGAATGATGGAAGGGGAGGGATGGCAGGGGAGAAAAACCCGTTGCGCTGGCAAGGAAAATATTACAAGGCCAGAAAGATGATCATGTGCCAGATAGAGTAACTTATTTTCAATAGCTGAACATTAGCCTCGGCTACCTTACTACAACATCATTTTCAAACGCCTCAATCTGTGCAACCGTTTATCTTTAATACGGTTTCCAGACAGACCACCCCGGCTGGTGTCGACGTTCAGTGGAGCGGTGTCCAGGATCGGACAGAGCATTGTCATACGATGTGCGGCTAATGGTGTCCCGTCGCCTCGTATATTGTGGACTTTAGATGACAGACCATTGCCGGCTGCTCCTGACAAGTGAGTACCATATCACCTCTTTACAAACCCGAAAAAAAAATTTAAATTCGGTTCCAAATATAGAGATTTCTCGTAAGTTAAATTTTCTTTAACTTCGGCACGGTCTATTCGCGCCATAACTCTATCTAGGTATATGCTGCTAGAGTATCTTAAATCCCCGTTCACTTGCATCTTTGATAACCTAAAAAATGCCACTGATCAGCTTGACCATTTGGCTCAAACAATATAAAGTAATTATATTAAAGTATCGTCGATACGAACGTCAACGCGAAACTGGGCAAACGAGACTGGGATGAGCTGCAGGTGGGGCCATTTGGAGTTTGACGTCGGAATCGCCGGGGCCACCAACTGGCTAGTTTTATGGAGAAGGAGGGCCTCTATATGATGAACTCCTTCTTCAGAACGCAATCCAAATCCAAAACCCCGAGAGATTTCAGCTATAACTCCAGAACCGTTTCGAGTGCCTAGGAAGCTCAGTGGACGAATACAACGATTGGTTCGTGGAAACTGTTCATACAACCGGGTCTAAGTTCTTCAAGGCACGTCGTACAGATCAGAACTAGAGGCTCTCCGATCACACTCTCAAGCTCATGAAGGAGCGGCGTGAGATGATCCTGCAGTCTTCAGACGAGGCGTGTAAATACCGGCAGCTCAATAGACGGATCTCTAAATCCTGGAAGAACGAGAAGCCGGTTCCCGAAAAGGCTGTGGACCACATGCATACGCTGCGGCAGGTTATACAGAAGACCGAAGAGTATAACTTACCCTTCTGTTTAGCGTTTGTGGACTACGAGAAAGCCTTCGATTCGATCGAGACCTGGGCTGTACTGCAGTCTCTCCAACGGTGCCAAATCGACTATCGGTACATCGAGGTGTTGAAGTGTTTGTACAAAAACGCCACTAAGTCAGTCCGGCTTCAGGGCCAAGCCTCGGAACCTATCCTATCCTCCTGCAGCGAGGTGTGAGACAGGGAGACGTCATATTTCCGAAACTGTTCACCGCTGCGCTGGAGGATGTCTTCAAGGTTCTGGTCTGGAGAAGGCTAGACATCAACGTCAATGGCGAGTACATCACCCACCTTCGGTTGCCGACGATATAGTGGTCATGGCTGAGACCATGGAGGACCTCAGTACAATGCTCGATGACCTCAGTAGAGCTTCCGGAAGAGTGGGTCTTAAAATGAACATGGACAAAACCAAGATCATGTTGAATGCCCATGTCACACCCATTCCTATCAAGATCGGAGACTCTACACTTGAAGTTGTAGACGATTATGTTTACCTCGGACGAACAGTCCAGTTAGGTAGGTCTAACTTCGAGAAAGAGGTCAATCGTCGAATCCGACTCGGCTGGGCAGCGCTCGGGAAGTTGCGCGGTATTTTCTCGTCCAACTTATCGCAGTGTCTCAAGACGAAAGTCTATGACCAGTGTGTGTTGCCAGTGATTACATACGAGACCAGTGGCGTGCAGTGGTATTCCACGAAGGGTAGGCTTCGAAATAATGATAGCAAAAAAAATTTCGTCTGCGCTATCTTGGATTTTCGAAAACGACACCCATGAAGAAAAAACCGAAAATTTTCGTCGGCGCCATTTTGGATTTTTATTTTGACCTCATTTTCATTATCAGCGACCCCAAAAACCAGGATAATGACACCCATGAAGAAAAAACTGAAAATTTTCGTCGGCGCCATTTTGGATTTTCATTTTGACCTCATTTTCATTATCAGCGACCCCAAAAACCTCGAAAACGACACCCATGAAGAAAAAACTGAAAATGTTCATCGGCGCGATCTTGGATTTTCATTTTGACCTCATTTTCATCATCAGCGACCACAAAAACCACGAAAATGACACCCATGAAGAAAAAGCTGAAAATTATCATCGGCGCCATATTGGATTTTCATTTTGACCTCATTTTCATCATCAGCGACCACAAAAACCACGAAAATGACACCCATGAAGAAAAAACTGAAAATTTTTTGTCGGCCCCATCTTGGATTTTCATTTTGACCTCATTTTCATTATCAGCAACCACAAAAACCACGAAAATAACACCCATGAAGAAAAAACTGAAAACTTTCGTTGGCACCATCTTGGATTTTTATTTTGATCTCATTTTCATTATCAGCGACCCCAAAAACCTCGAAAACGACACCCATGAAGAAAAAACTGAAAATTTTCATTGGCGCCACCTTGATTTTCATTTTGACCTCATTTTCATCATCAGCGACCACAAAACCCACGAAAATGACACCCATGAAGAAAAAACTGAAAATTTTCGTTGGCGCCATCTTGGATTTTTATTTTGACCTCATTTTCATTATCAGCGACCCCAAAAACCTCGAAAACGACACCCATGAAGAAAAAACTATAAATTTTCATCAGCGCCAACTTGGATTTTCATTTTGACCTCATTTTCATCATCAGCGGCCACAAAAACCACGAAAATGACACCCATGAAAAAAAAAATGAAAATTTTCATCGGCGCCATCTTGGATTTTCATTTTGACCTCATTTTCATCATCAGCGACTACAAAAACCACGAAAATGACACCCATGAAAAAAAAACTGAAAATTTTCATCGGCGCCATCTTGGATTTTCATTTTGACCTCATTTTCATCATCAGCGACCACAAAAACCACGAAAATGACACCCATGAAGAAAAAACTGAAAATTTTCATCGGTGCCATCTTGGATTTTCATTTTGACATCATTTTCATTATAACCAACCCCATAAACCACGAAAACGACATCCATGAAGAAAAATATAATATCAATAATATTATTAATAATTATAATAATAATACGCGCCAATAACCCCCAGGAATCATTATTTTAATCAACATACACCCTAGCACTGGCCTGCAAATTGCAAAAAACCTAAGGAAATTTGAATTACGCGGGCTAAAGAACATTCACCTTGAATCCTGGCCTTGTGTTGTAGCAGCCAATCATAGCCCAGCTACACTCGCAGGAGTTACCGCCCAAAAATGGCTGCAATATATACATGTGTGCGGTTCATACACACGAAAATATGCACCAATTTGCCGCTGTGTGCGTAAATTTATCAATGGGTTGTAGGCCAGCAGACTATTTGCCTATAAGATGCTTCCGGCGGGTGAGCGTCGAGCTTCGTAGCAACTTCCAGTACAGTGTTGGTTACGTAACACGGGCGCGAAAAATTGCTCTAAGTATTCGAACAGGAGTTTGAACTTTTTTAATATTTTGTACAAAGTGTTATTTTATTACATAGTTCATTAGTTATAATAATTGCCCCAGTTGGTAGGGTAGGCTTTGTCTAATTGCCTCTTCGTAGCGCACACCCATGTACGAGACGGAAACGTGGTCGCTCACAATGGGCCTCATCAGAAGGCTTAAAGTCATCCAAAGGGCAATGGAGAGGGCTATGCTCGGAGTTTCTTTGCGCGATCGAATCAGAAATGAAGGCATCCGCAAGAGAACCAAGGTTGCCGACGTAGCCCGAAGAATTGCCAAACTTAAGACCGAAACGTAGTCGCTCACATTGGGCCTCATCAGAAGGCTTAAAGTCACCCAAAGGGCAATGGAGAGGGCTATGCTCGGAGTTTCCTAGCGCGATCGAATTAGAAGAAGTGAAGTGAAGAAATGAAGACATCCGCAAGAGAACCAAGGTTACCGAAGAATTGCCAAACTTAAGTGGCAGTGGGCAGGGCACATTGCTCGCAGAACGGATGGCCGATGGGGCCGAAAGGTTCTGGAGTGGCGACCGCGAATCGGAAGACGTTGCGTTGGAAAGCCTCCCACTAGGTGGACCGATGACCTGGTGAAGGTTGCGGGAATTCGTTGGATGCGAGTCGCACGGGACTGGTCAATGTGGCGACACTTGGGGGAGGCCTATGTCCAGCAGTGGACGTCTTTCAGCTGAGATGATGATCGTCGATACGGCCAGAAGAAGCTACACATTGTAGTAGTATGCAGGGTTGACAAACTTGAGTAAGCATTAGTGAGGTCTTCTTAAAACGGTAATCTTTGCAGGTACAGCGTAAATACAAGGGCAGAGGCAGTGCCAGGAAGCGAAGAAGGTACAATAGTGTCCACTCTAAGTGTGACTATTAGGACTGCAGACGAAGGTGGCAGGTACGGCTGTAATGCCACCAATTCGCAAGGATCCCATGCACATCAAGCAAGACTGAATGTTTATGGTACGTTAACTTTTTTAAGGCATCGTTTTTTGCTGTTTTGTCATGGTGCAGAATAAAGTTTAATATTTTTTGGCACAGGTCCTCCAAATATCCGATATTTACCAGCGTTACATGTAAAGACTGACACGGATGTGACCATACACTGCCCATATTCAGGATATCCCATTAAGTAAGTAAAAGTCATAAGCCTAGCTTTTTACAGTAAGAAAAAGTTAAATGATTTAAAATATTTAAGAGGGATTAATCTTCCCTACATGGGGTATACGTATCTGACATTTCGACCCAACTCATCTTGTCTAAGTCACTTAATCCTCGTTATTTTTGTAGAGAAGTGATATGGAAGCGAGAAGACGGCTCGTTAGTAGAAAGTATATTGGAATCCAATGACGAACGAGGAGTTTTAAGACTGAATTCAGTGAGAAGCGCAGCCGCTGGAACTTATACATGTGAAGTGAGGGCGGAAAGTGGGGAGCTTGCCCGAAGAACAGTTCGCCTTGATGTTCATAGTAAGGGGTATACTTACTTATAATTGAACAAGGATTTTTTGGCCATTGCGAAAATTAGAACTAACGCAGCCATTTTGATTTTTCAATAAAATCTCCACAGAAAATTTCACAAACGTCAATGTCAATCAAGCGCCAAAATATTTTTGTAACATTTTATGTGAAGTATTTCAACTTTTTGGAAATTTTTAAACGTTAAGTTATTGTCAACAGAGCCGCCAAAAATAGCACCGTTCCAATTTCCCGAAGAACTCGAAGTAGGAGGCAGTACTCAAGCTACCTGTAGTTTGATATCTGGAGATAAACCGATACAGTTCACGTGGCATAAGGATAATTTGCCGATTCCTTCTACGCTTAAAGTACGTATAACTCGCTTATCGTTATTATAAACTTGGAAAAAAAAACTTTTTCTTAAACTTTTTTTAACAAAGACCTGTCACGTACAAAAACCGACCAGTCTGAACAGTCACTGGTCTATCGTAATTACTGTCCTGAACTTCATTAACAAACCTGCGCTTGCTTCTAATCTAAACACGTAATAGAAAGAAAAAATAACAATAATTTGCATGTTTAACTGACAATGTGAAGAAAAAAAAAAATCTGATTCAGCTAACAAATCAAATTGCTTTCCGTCTACGTCTTCAATCTATTTGCAAATCTAAACTCAATGGTTAATGATTACTAGGTCGAACAGAAAAACATGGATTTTTTCTCTCTCCTCATCATTCAAGATCTTACTTCGGCTCACAGCGGCGACTACACTTGCAGAGCTACAAACGACTTCGGGACAGTGAGCCATAGCGCTTCACTGATTGTCAAAGGTATTTATTGACTTACCTCTAAGGTTTACTCTGGCTTGTAAGTTGTAGCATATATTATGTCCTAGTTTACATTTAGTTTGATAGACTTTCCGAGTTAAATTAGATTTTAGACGTACCGACGTACCGTACGTTACGTTTGGCATCGGAATAGGTCATTCTTATTGAATAACTGTGCCGATGCTAACTTTGCGTAGCATTGCATCGCTATCATAATTGCAAAACTTTTGCAAGCTATTTAATTAACTAGCAACCTTCACCGCGTGAAATTATTATTAAAAAAAATCCTTCTCTTTGAATCGGATTTTGTCAACAGTTTCATTAGCTTCGTTCCGCACTTTTACACCCTTTAGAATGACGTGTCATTTGGAAACGCAACTGTTTTCTCATTTTGACTTGTTGCAGCTTATTTTTTTTATAATTCCAAGAAATTCTCACATTTTTAGTCAATGGTCAGGTGTTTTTCTTATGTTAACACTAACCAATTTTACTTTTTTGAAAGTCAGATAAACTTTAGGTAGGTTTGGAAATTAACCTAAGTATGGTGTTAATGCAGTTATTAACATTCTAGCAGCAAACACCTTTCACCTTTCTCTTTATCCTTCTATATTGTTAAGAGGACCAGCGTAACATATAAAGCAGTCTCTCCGCACAGAATCGCCGACATGGGTGTGGCGAGCTCAAAACACCTCGGTGTCAGCGGGAGCCGCACTACTTCTGCCCTGCTCGGCTAAAGGACAACCCACGCCGAGGATATCTTGGGAGTATTCTACAGGTACGTGTGTTTAACTGCACTGTGTATTATTCAAGTCTTTTGTTCCCCATATAGACTAGCTGACCCAGGCAACTTCGTCTGCGTCACAAAAGAGAGAAAAAGCTCACAAAAGGAATAATTTTGCAACATTTTTCATTTATGCTCCGCTCCTATTTGTTGTAGCGTGATGTTATTTAGCCTATAGCCTTTCTCGATAAATGGGCTATCAAACTTAAAAAAAAAAAACATTTCAACCAGTAGTTCCTGAGATTAGCGCGTTCAACCAAACAAACAAACAAACTCTTCAGCTTTATAATATTAGCAAAAATTTCGTCACTGCATAATAGTAGCCAGTCGTCTCAGCCTTTTCCCAACTATGTTGGGGTCGGCTTCCACTCTAACCATATGCAGCTGAATACCAGTCCAAATATATAAAACCACCTACAACCTAGTTACTGGGTTATAAAACAAAAACATCGGGTTTCTGCGGAGAAAATGATGCAAACTGAGTTTAACCTGCTATGTAAATGGGCACATGACGTTGGCTCTCAAGGAACACAAAGAGTCACGGCTCATGAACACCATTGCATGCATCGGTGCTTGGATATCTGTGACTGTAAGCCGATTGAAAACGTTAAAGAACATGTATATCTAGGTCTTAAGATTGATCATAAATTTAACTGGAGCCTACATGTGGACATTTTTTAGAGTAATTGTGTGTGGCGGGTAATTTTTTTTTTTTTACTACCCGTTACTTCTGTCAATGCTCTACAATTAACAGCCAGGACCAACAGTTTTACGTGCTTTCCGAAGCACAGAGGGAACTCGGCATGTAATGGGCGGTCATTGGTCATCTCTCCACGGATTGACTTCGACAACCGTTGCTTAGCGTTATTATTTACTTCCAACTTATTAATAGTGCATAATATAAACATGCATTTCACTGGTATCTCAGGCCTCATACCAAGCTCTAGTAGTGGTTCTTTTTTGCCTTGCAGTAAACTTTTCTTAGGGTTTGTAGTAAAGCAGAGTATCTATCTTTCTACAAGTATTTACACTTTTTCAGCAATAATTTCTACAAAAGATTCTTTCTGACAACAATGACTTTATTTCGTAACAGACAAGCTTACCGCGCCCTTATTTGTAATTTCATGAATACTAAAAAAAGAATTATATGGAGTCCTGGTAATCGGATTCCTGTGGTAACGTAATTTCAGGTATTGGCATATCCAATATTGCGTTTTGATTACTTTTAATAGAAATGTAATAAAGGTAACGTATATTATTGTTTTATTCATTTGTAACAAGAATGGAGGAGGTTTTAATATTACGAAAACAAGACTTGGTAGATAATAATGTATTTTTCATAGATTTAGACGTTTATGTATGTATAATGTAGAAGTGCCTACATTAAACTGTACGAGAAAATACCTGTACAGAACAAGCATAACACAGTTCTCATAAAAATATTACAGCACTTTATCTGCGCCGAGCCGTCTTACGCAGGACACAAATGACATTCATACCGCGTGCACTCATTTATCTTGTAATTATACTTTTATGAATCTATCAATGAATATCAACTAGAGGTCTAAGGCCTTAACCCATCTTAATGGTCCTTCGAGCCGGATTTTCCTTCAAACAAAATAAAGCTATTTAGAGACTAGACCTAAACACAATGTTCCTTCCTTAGAAGCATCTATTTTGGAAAGTATGTAAATGGGACATTCAGTTATGTCCTTGTACTATTTAATTAGGTATAACACTTCTACTCAACGACATCCTTCGGGGATTACAGGCGTGATGTTGGTTTTACGCACATACAGATGGTGACAACTGGCGACACGTGCTCTGGGGCCAATCAGAGGCGACGGACACCAGCGGTGGCTCAATATTGGTAGACGGAACTGTGTGGCTGAGAGCTGCCAGTCCTGAACACGAGGGCTGGTATCGTTGCACTGCGAGAGTGCAGCATGCCTTCTTGCATCACTCGTTTTATCTTGATGTTCGAGGTCAGTTAGTCCCAACATTGCATTTTACGAGTAGGTACAATGTGAAGTTAATTAGTTAGCATTTTTTATGTGGTGGTACACCCCTATGTGGAGTGTTAGGCATGTGATTGTCTATATATCGTCAAGTGCATAGAGTAATTTTAGAATCAGCTGAGAGATACCATTGTTAGAGATAGGGAATTATTGCCTCATAGTCTTTATCGTCGTCTGCATTTACATTTATTCTAGTACATAGCATGGTCGGACAAAGTATAGCCACTGGCCCTCTGACTAGGAGACATGATCATTGAGACCCGATCGGACACTGCCATGAGAGAAAAGAACTTTAAATTGATGCCGAATTTTGTTGTTTAAAGTTAGAACACAATGAAAATCATGTCGAAAATTTTACTTACTTGCACAGTAATTATTTGCATTTTCATGTGATAACAATTCAGTGAAATCAAGCAACAGTTCACAGTAATCTGCTTTTTTTTTGCATCCACGTACCTACGTTCACGTGGCTGGATTAAAACAACTATTTTTAGAATATAATTTTTTTCTGTATATTTCTGGCCTGTGAAAAAATTGGAGTAGCTTTACATCGCATTCGTTTTCATTCCAATTTGATAAGCTAAACCGAAAAAAATTGGTCCCATTTTACAACTATTGTTTTTTTTTTACTTTTACTAGTATTGCGCACCTAAACTTTTCTGAGCATTAAAAAATATGTCGTATTTACATAGTTGCATTTTAAAACAGAACCTCCCAGACTGAGTAGAAGCGGTAGCGGTGAGACTCGGTGGGTGGTGAGAGGAACCACAGCAAGATTGTCGTGCACCGTCAGAGGGGAGCCGGAGATCCACGTGCATTGGACGCATGACTCCAGACCATTGTCGTTACAGTAAGTCAGATGAAGCTATGAGTATTATGAGCACTTTCATGTAGCCTTAACTCTTGGAAGAGAAAAACTACCGCACGGCTGCCTGTGCACAGTTAGAGGGGAACCGGAGAACCACGCACACTGGACTTTCGACTCCCGACAGCTGGCATTACAAGTAAGATGAGGCTATTTTGTGCGTACCTTTTCAGCTAAACGCGTGGTGAATTCTACTCGTTCTCACAGAGGATGCGGATGTACCAGCACTGGGAACGTCATAGAGTGATCTTGCTATTCCCTTCTGGCAACGAGCAACATGGCAGTGACTACGGAGAAAACAATTGAAAAATGCGTAGAGGATGCCACAAGATACCGCAATGCGAATGAGGATGGCAACTGTGAAACTAATGGCACTAGCATAGCTGGTTCCAAACATCGTCATTGGTAATCTTCAATATCTGGTAATGTCAGTTTATATTTAGTGAGATGCAATCTGCAACCAAAAAAAATTTGCAGCCTCTTCAGAATCTCTGACTTCTTCGTAGTAATAATCATTCCCCCCTGTCAGGTAGCACTTGACTGTTATGAAATTGTGCGCGTCGCGTTGTGTTCTCTTGCGATTGACAGGCTTGATGATTGCGTTATCTTCTGTACATTTTCAATCAAAACTTGCAATTTATTTGTTGATTAAAGTTATGAGAATTTCACAACTTCATCGACTTGACAATTTAATTTCCTGTTTTGATATTGAATTCTGATAACGCGTCCTGATCAATTTATAAAACAGTTTCAATGCTTTTCTTGGAAAACATTTAATGTTTTAATGTTTTTTATAAAATTGCGAAGAATGTCATTTACCAACTTTACGATAAAGATTGTTAATTGTTGTTATCACGTCAAAAATATATATTTTTTTATTTTTTCTGCTAGTGGTTCGGGTGGTGTTGAAAACAGGGAGACGAGTGCTGGGGCGATGACCTCAGAAGTGACAATACCTCATGCGGGACCGGAACACGCTGGTGAATACCGATGTCTGGCGCGCAACCTGTATGGAAGCGATGAGCTCGTCTACCGACTGTTCGTTAAAGGTAAGTTTAGCTTACCTCTTTCTCTTAATGGTTGCACCTAGTGAGGGACTACCCCCCACACTAAAAACTCTTTGGGCTCATTATGTCCGATTCGCAAAATTTCCAACTATCCAATTCTCAATTGGTCCAGTTCGCAAAAGGGAATATGCATGAAATACAAAATTCTTTTTATTTATTAAAAATGCCTTGTATTGGTCCATAAGAACATTGTGGATCACTTGTTTAAGTTTTTAGAACATCACTTATTTTACAATTTATTGTTTTATGTAGCATGTTTTTAGAACGTTGAAACGTATGTTTTAGAAACGGAACGCACTCTTAAAACACATCGTCCCTCGATAACGCCGGTAGTGACGTCAAAGTCTATAATGTCAAAAAAACACTTTTATTTGATAATAATTAAAGTTTGATGAATATTTTATTATAATAATTATATTATTGTACTTGCAATTCATGCTTGAATAATTTAAAGCACATACAATTAGTAAAATTATTTCATTGAGGCCAAAAAATTAGATGTAAACAAGGCAGATTGAGGTAAATGACGTCACATCATGGCCGCGACAGTCATAGACGTTTGAACTGTCATAGAAAATTGCAGAAGTTTAATATTATTTTTGAGCGACAAGCAGTCGTTGAACTTAACTTTTCTTGGGTTGATATTAGTGTATTTTATTGATTTAAGTGAAGAAAAAAATGCATGCATATTCCCTATTGGTGCAGTACGTAATTTTGGTCCAGTTCGTAATTGGTCTAGTTCATAATAAAATTGGCCTTCGCCAAGTACTTGTACACGCTGAAAACGTCATATGCTGCTAGATGAGTGCCTATATTGCCACATATTTTGAGGTGAAAGTTCGACGTCGATCAACCGCGGTCTGGTTACACCATAATAAATCTGAAAACAACAAGGCCAATAGAAGACTTTAATTTGAAATAATAATGCTTGTAGATTCTAATAATCTCTTTCTAATAGAGTTAATTTCATTAACTTTTGACTGAGTTAATCTACCTTGAATAAGTCTATTATCAAAAACAGACCGAGTAATTATTCAAGCTGTTATTATTTACGTAACAACATAACATAACATCACGTCTGTTATTCCCGAACGTTTAGGCAGAGGTGTACCTAAAAGTGCACTCACATTTCACCAATTATGTTTAAACCTCGTGATAAAGGGGGCAAGCCTATTGCCATCAAATACATAAATCCAAACTCCGTGGCTGCTATTGAGAAATTCCTGATGGAAAAACCCAATAACACTTTGCCTGACTCGGGAATCGAACTCAGGACCAGCTCAGCAGTCTCGCTTGCGACTAAACCAACAAGACTAAAGAGGCAGTCTATATAGTCGAGGTAGTTGTTATTAGGTAAAATAAAATACAAAGTTGCAGTGGTGTTGTAAAATTAAAATTGAGGATAGAGTAGAGCTCTGGAAAATGCTAGCGCCCCTATGTAACCTACCGAACGAGTCCGGACTATTTGTTCGTGAAAAAACTAAAACTAGATACCAGTATGTAGCAGCGACTGGTAAATATGAAAAGAGAAGCATTTAGGTACGGGTGTTTATGGTTGAAAGTGAAGCGAATTTAAAAGTTGAAATGATTTTTTATTATATATAATAAAAACAGTAGGTGTAATGATTTCAATGAGGAATTTTCCACTGACGTTTGTCACAACGCTTCAGTATATATCAATAGATGGCGCTGATCAGCTTTGGGAATATTTTTAAGCGGCGTTCTAGTAAAATGCAATAAAAAAAGAATTTACTACGTATTATATTAAAGGTTAATGGTAAAATCTTTTAGCAGGGCAAAAAAAACAAAGTAGAGTATAAATTCTGAATTTTTCGCTTGTAGCCGCGTAGTATGTATCAAATTGCCTATAAACAGCAGCACAATATAAAAAAAAATATACTATACAAATTTTCAGTGTGGATATATTTTACTTGTCATGGGTAAACAAATATTTAATCTGCAACAGCAAAATAATATGAAAAACATTGATCTTTTATAATATTTTCCCGTTAAGTCACGATATTTCAACTGCAAATGTTTACGTTGTTTTTTGTGTAAAAATCATGACTGTATACCATCGCTGAATTTTTCTACCTACATAGTACAGGTTCTGTTACAGTTTTTTGTCACTACTGACCAAGATGTCTTGACTTTAAGGTGACTACAGGAGCTAAATTAGCAACTCTATTTGTGGTGGTTCAAACTTCGTTTGAAATACTGTTAGAATAAAGTTCTAATCAGTTTGCCCTACAAAGTGGTTGTTACGTCAGTCACTGCGGGCCGAATAGTGCGAGTGGTTTTTTGCGATTTACAAAAAATCTATTGATTGGACTAAAAAAATAAAACACTAAAGTCCGTGATTTTTTTTTATCGAGTAAAATTTGTTGTATTAAGTTTTCAAAACACTATTGTACTAGCAAATATCCTAAAGAATATCATATATTTTTCTGGTTTTGTTAATTGCAGTGAATCATATGCTTTTTTGCACTATAAAACTCGCCTTTAGCTCCTGAGAGACTATGAGCTCTGAGTTTGTTTCGGCTGTTTCTTCTCAGAGTAGTAAGGTACGAAACACCGACCTCATCGAGTTTAAAAAAAATGACGTGTTAAATTGTTTGTTTAGCACATTTGCAAAATAAACATCATTTATCCCTATTCACATCTTAAAGCCAAATATTTTCACCGAAACACACATGTTGTTGAACATTGCCCACTTGTAATCATAAACAAAGCCTCACTTAGTACGCTATTCAAAATCCTACAACTAGACATCACATTCCTCCGTATTTAACATGTAAACAACATTAAGTTAAACAATACTACCTATGTAGTGGTTGTTTCCGTGCCGTTGTTCTGTGCCGTTGTTCTTTGCCGTTGTTCTGTGCCGTTGTTCTGTGCTGCGGTACTCTGCCGTCCAGCCGATGTAGTATGTCCGGTCGTCATGTAGGTACTCGAGGTCGTCGAGGGCCATAAAGCGTAATGTGTTTCCGCGAAAATACTGAATACGTGGCCCCACTGTACTGTTATATTTTGAGTACGAAAATGGGTACAGAAGGAACATTTCGTTTTTAAGGTGGTCGCTGTAGTATAATAAAAGTAAAACGTACAAAATTAACCTATTTGAAGACTACAAATTAAAATAGTGGATATAAAAGGCTAGGTTTCTTCGCTAGGTTTCTTGCGCTCTTTTATATGCCTGAAATATCACATGAAATTCATGACTATTAAATATTTTCGAAAACGCATTTTTCATATCATTTTCGTTTTCTGAAAGCCTGTTTGATTTATTCTGTTGTCTTTCTAGTCAAGTAATTTGCTGCTGTTATTTCCGTCAACCAATCACAACAGTTAACGTGAGATAACATAAACCCACACCAGTAACCCCCGACAGATTAAGCAGAGGTGTTCACATTTTATACAAGGTTCCTTAATTGAAGACTTGATCAGCATTTCAAAAACCATTTGCAAAGTTAGTTTTACATAGTTCAACGCGCACACCACCCAATTATCTTTGAAATAGTATGGAATGGGACTTCTGTCTTTATTTAACGTTGGTGTCCTTTACCCTTACAAACGTGTAATTTATGATACGCGATGTTTCGGTTATGGTTATACATGGCGTAAATAAAATAACAAGTTTAAAATTTTCGTTTTCCGTGCGGAAAGAATGTCCAAATAAAATATATTATTTTGTAACTTTATAATTTTGGATGGAATGTTCCATTTATTACTGCTGAGGGGCGAAACCTTGTCTGAGAAGTTTCAGTCATGAGTTCAACAAAGTGGGGTTCGTAACTTTGTTATGTTTCCTAACACTAATAACGTTTCGGCGTCGACGTTTACACAAACTTAAAAGTAGGTATACTCAATCATGACGAATTCGCAAACGACATTTAACTTGAAGATGTTCGTAAGTATTTTTGAAGCTACTTTAAAGTAACAGGGATAGCTGGAAGTATAGGTACCTCAGCGCCTTTGTCTTGCATTGGACATTTCAGCTGTAAACAGTTAATGCATGTCAACAAAAGTATGATAGAAAGACTAGTGTCCTTAAAAAAAAACCTTCTTTTTCACACAGAGCGACCAAGCGTACCAGAAGAGGTGCGCGTCTCAGAGGTATGGTCACGTAAGGCCCGGGTCACATGGCGCGTCGCGCGGGGAGCGCTCGTGTCGCACTATTCCCTTCAGTACCGCGCCCTAACGCGCGACCTGTCGCACGCTCCGCTCGACGCCCCGCTACCCGCTCTGCTCGACAATTGGGACACACAAGACGTCCTCAACATCACATTGGCTAATTCGGATCTACTACATGTTGCGTAAGTTTTTACTTTGTTATTCATGAGTCTGTTTATTTATTGATGTGTCGTTACAATAAGGATTTGCGGAGTATTTTGTTATTGTATTGTCAGTGCTATTAGACAGTGAAGAGACTTAAATTCCGAAACACGTCGAATTTCTATCATTAAATGATTTCCCTGTGTTCAATGCAATAATTGCAATCGACCACGTTTTGCTGACCTAGCGATACGATGCGGCCGCACTAAGTGCCCCGCGATCTCAGTGCATGGTGGACAGCAACCGGGTGCATTCATTTCCATCATTTTAGCAATAACTTAGCCTAGTTACCTTAATAAACTCGTTAAAGTTGGTTGAGTGTTCAACTGAGTAGCGTAGCGATTCCCACTAGATACCACCTAGTCACGTCCCCTACATTTTGGTCCTTCGAGCCGGATGATGGGTGATTCCATCATTTTAGCAATAACTTAGCCTAGTTACCATAATAAACTCGTTAAAGTTAACCAACTTTAACGAGTTTCGCTTATCGTTTCGTTATCGCTACGCTACTTAGTTGAACACTCAACCGAGTGTTCAACTGAGTAGCGTAGCGATTCCCACTAGGTATCACCTAGTCACGTCCCCTACAATTT
This sequence comes from Xestia sexstrigata, assembly GCA_941918905.2. Lineage (NCBI taxonomy): Eukaryota > Metazoa > Arthropoda > Insecta > Lepidoptera > Noctuidae > Xestia > Xestia sexstrigata. The sequence goes on from OW799203.2 coordinate 8,533,664, forward strand.
GGGCTTCGAGCCGGATGATGGGTGATTCCATCATTTTAGCAATAACTTAGCCTAGTTACCATAATAAACTCGTTAAAGTTGGTTGAGTGTTCAACTGAGTAGCGTAGCGATTCCCACTAGGTACCACCTTCCAGTCACGTCCCCTACAACCTGTTTAGATAAAAAATTCCAGACCTCTGTTTTTTGAAATAGGTAGTCATAAATTATATTAAGCGTTAGCTACGCTAATACTAGCAAGGACAGACGTTAGCAGTTCTTGTTATTGATGACTTTCAAATAAGACTGTTTTATTAATTTATTTTATTAACCTTTTGACCACCAGAGCATAAACGCACGCGCGTGCCTTTCACGCCAAGCCACAATTTCACCTACCATTTTGTCACATATTTTTGTCGTTTCGCGTACAGGGCACGCGCTTGTTTATACTATATGTGTCAATGGTGTTCAAAAGGTTAAGGACTGTACTCACTGTGGGCATTCGCTGTTCGTTTCATGAAGTTTCCGTAGCGTCTTGCGCAGCTCTTGAAACAAACAGTTTGGTGAGTAGGTACGTGAGTCAAGACACAAAGAAACGAATTTTAAAAATATTCTTGAAAACGAGTGATCATTTCACGAATGATTATTCTCGTTGTGAGATTATGTTCGCAGTTCCATTACAGTGTTTTTAGTGTCTACTGCAGCAGTGTACGTACCCTTACAATTTATACCGAATTGATCGTTGTTTCAAAGTAGTTACAAGTGATATCTACAAACGGTGTAGTCACGAATTATCTATTCAGAGACAACGTGATGTGTAAGGGTAACTTCATTACAATTTGATAGCTACCTTAGTTGTTTAGAACTTAGTCTCGAACTTGGCAGACTAAGTTAATTAGTAAGTTTATATCAACTGGAGTGTATTGATATGTATCAATACACTCCAGTTGGTGTAAAGTCGGAATACGTAAATGTGTCAGGAGATGTCTCCTGACACATTTACGTATTCCGACTTTATACACGTGAAATGCGAAGCTTTTAAAAATGCTCATTTTGTAATTTCAAATACAAAGTTACTACAAAGAATAGCTACCTTATTGCTTTTTCCCGGAATGTTGTTTAATTTCAGCGTCTATTGAAGTATTTCCTGGGAAATCAGATCTGAAAAATCAAGTTCTTTTAAAGACAAGTACCGGCTGCGGTGTACAACAGTTGCTTCGGTTTAAAAGTTTAATAGCTTTTAGGCCAACAGGGAGCACTGAAATTTTATAACCCTTTGTTTAACTTTGGTACTCTGGAAAAAATCAAGCACTACCAATTAATGTTTCCGTAAATTTTGCAAAGTTCATTTCAGTTTTTAATTCGATGTTGACGTAGACTTTACAAGTACGTTGATTTAGTTTTACTAAAGAATCATAAAGTGTTCAAAGTAGAATTCAAAGTCAAACGTTAGCTTTTGGATTGTAAATATAATTCGATAAAGCCGGAGCTTTTCAAAGGTCACGCTCGTAAAGCCGGTTAATATAATTTTTGTTAAAAAAAACGAACCAGTGTGAATTTGATGTACGGGGGTTCTTCTTTGTTCAGGAGTTGAAAAAAATACCATGTTTTTCATAGATATAAATGTTAACTCAATGATGTTTTTCCTGTTTAATTACTTGATTATACACAGCTCATTAAAATTTTCCTGGAGGTTCCTTTGATGTCAGCACCTATAGATAGATTTTGGCAAAATTGTAATTATTTTGTTAAATGAGCAAGCTAAGTATCTAAAATCCTGAAATTATGGTTTGTTTATAAATGTAGAGATGTTTGCGAACGAGCTTGTCAGGGAAACTGACACTATATATTTTTTTCAATCGCCACGTAGCGTTTCCATATTACGGTTTGACGGATGTAGGTGCTGGTCAAGGACAAACAGTTTTTTTTTGGTATAAAAAATCACGTTTTACGGTAGGACTCAATGTAACACACTGAACACGCTCAAAACATTTGATGCGTAGAATAGCACGGGACTCGTGGAAGCGTTTATAGAAAATGTATTAAAAAAAAAACTTTTTTTAATACAATATCTCCGTAACTAGAAGGTTCCCAGGTATGGTCCAAAAACTATTGCAACGACGGGGAGAACAAGTGCCTTTCGGCTTCGTTTAGGGTAATTTTACACCTTTTGTAAATAAACATATATGTTATCTAGGTCTGAAGGACCGGGTCGTGCGGGCGCGTCGGTGGCGGGACTCTCTCCGGACACGAGGTACGCGATGCGCATGGCCGCGTTCAACGATGTTGGCGCCTCGTCTTACACTGCGCCGCTGCATTTCACCACAAGAGAGGAAGGTTAGTCATATATGTTGTTGCACGTGTGCGGTTTCCTCAATATCAGTTTTACCGCATAGTAATGCTCGTCTTATTGTTATTCTTTATTGAAACTTTACTGCAAACACTATACAGGCATTTACAATATTCTACAGCTTACGTTCTAACACAAAGGCAAGCTTAACATGAAATTTGATTTTCTGCCATCAAACCACAATTGCCGTCGCGGCAGACCGCGATGAAGGTGGTGTGACGATCTGATCTTGTTTGCGGGGCGAACATGGCCAGATATCTCACAGGACAGAGAGGTTTATAAGGAGAAAGGCCTTTGCCCAGCAGTGGGACACTTGAATAGGCTAAAAAAACCACAATGCGGTACCGAATACATATAATAAAAGTTTTAGATTTTTATTTTTTTTATGCTTTAACATTATGTGCATACAATTCCTACATACGGGATATCTTACCAATGATGTCCTAGGATGCGTAACGTGGGATTTGTGGAAAACAAACTAATATTGTCTCCAGAATTCAATGCTCGAACAAAGCAACTCGTAGCTAGTATGTTTTATGTTGAAACAAGAAAAGGCCAGCGTCTTGTCTAGAACATAACTTTGATATGCCAAACTTTGGATCTAAACTAGAACTTGGCAAAACTAAGTACCGTTCGATAGTTTAGTTCAGTTGTGTTGCTAATTAGAGACAAACTTGATTCCTTTACAATACAAAAATACAATCCAATGGCTGTTCGAGTAATTAAACATTCATACTAAAACATTAGCCCAGCCCAAGGAATGTTAAACACATTTCTCAGCGGCATTTACTCACAAACTCACAAAGTATACACAATGTGCGGATATATCATTAATATATTCGTGAAGGTCGGCTCCAAGTGAGAGCAACTTGAAGCTTTCCCGTCCATTAAAAAACAGTGCTGTGCAATTTCCGCAGGAAGCTTCGTAAATGTGTGTGGATGTATGAGAATGCTCCAACTTTGTTCACAGGATAAAAACGTATAGATATCTCGGGCTATTCCCGACTCTATCTTCTACATCAAACAGTTGATTGTTCTTTGATAATGGCAGTGAATGCGGTGAAGTTTTTTTGTGGGTGTCGCTTTTAACAGTGGTTTTTTTTTGCTAGCGCCTGGAGGAGCACCTCGCGACATTACCGTGCGGGCACTTAGGGCGCGAGAACTTCATATCACTTGGCAGGTAGGTGTCTTCGCAACTTTTTTATGTATTTATACAGCATACGTCTTTATTTAAAGGTAGCGTGAAATGTATGCTGATGGGAATCTTACGTACTGTCTTTTTTTTTATCATGAGCTGAAGATAAAATCCTGTTTGCACTCGTGAATTTCAGCAACGAAATTAATCTCGATTAGCACGTTTAAACTGCGTTCAAGAGCACAACTGCACACAGCTGAACTGCGTTAATCATTGCTATGGAATAAATACACGGATATATATTGAAAGCGACACAGTTTTATTGGGGAATTCGTTTTGAGAAGTTTTTCTTTGTTTATTAACTAACTATATACATATATTAACTAGGAAGAATTTTAATATAGGAAATGTTGATGAGTACGTGTGAGAAAAAAAAAATTGTTTGCTTATATCCTTCTCCTAGATGTAATCTGTAATAGATTACATCTAGGAGAAGGCCAAATATCATAACGATCCGATAAGCCGTTTAGTTGTGAAAAGGTAACTCCAAATTTATAATATTAACTTGAATGGAAGACTTGTATGGATAGTATGAATTATGTTGAAGTTATGAAAACTAGTTGCTACCTATTTCTATTTTACCAACTTTCTATAAACAAAGTTCCGTTAGTTTGCAAATGAAGGCTCATTTGCATCGGATACGTTTAGATGCTGCGGTTCTCCTCAGATCGGAAACAGGAAGTTTCATTACTAGAGATGATAATAGCTTACTTAAATGGTTGCTTATTTTGGTTTAAATGGTAGTAAAAATAAAAAGCAGCTTAGTATTTTGAATAACCTAAATTTGAAAAGGCGTCATTGTACTCATCATTTGCACAACTTTAACTATGGGAGAAGCGCTGAAATCGCAAAAAAAAACAGCATTCCCAAATATTTTGTCGATTTTGATACATTAGCTTTGTGCACGGCTATTCCTGCGTTTAGGCCGAAAATTATTGCACAGAAAGAGTGAGTTAAGTCCGACTTAGGCCCGGTTTCCACCAAAGCGGAGAGGAGCAGAGCGGAAAGGAGATGTGCAAGATTCGACCAATCACAGGAAAGACGACAGACGCGGTGTATACTTCAACCAATATGATTGGTCGGTTTCCACACATCTCCTCTCCGCTCCGCACCTCTCCGTTTTGGTGGAAACCGGGCCTTATAATTTCGGTGTGAATAGGGACACGAAGCTTATGAAATTGTTGTTTTTTTTCATCTTTATGTTTGTCATACAATCTTAGCCACCGCCAAGAGAAACATGGCACGGCACCCTACTTGGCTACACCATTCGTTGGTGGGAAGTCTCTGAAGAAGGCAAAGGCACATTAAGCGACGCTCCCGGCTCCGAGAGCGGGGCCAGTGCTGACGCTACCAGTACTACACTCAGAGGATTGAAGGCTGCTACACGATATGGAATTACCGTGAGAGCGTATAATGCCGCTGGGACTGGACCACTGTCGCCGCCACATTATCGGCATACGCTTGAATCACGTGAGTTTCATTTTCTCTACTTATATGGTTGGTTTAGTGGTCGCATGCTAAGCATGGTCCTAATATTGTCTTCTATTTTTATTACCTACCAGCTGAATCAACGTTCCTAACAAACCTCTGTGATTTTCTAGAACGTATATTTTGTCAATTGTAATGTTATTATGTTTCTTGGTAATATCAAAAAAAAAAAAAAAAAGCTCGATTCCCAGTTTGGGAAAAGTATTACCTACCAGGTTTTTCTATTAGGAATTTCTTAGTAGTAGCTTGACGTCAATGTTTATACCCGGTTTATTGCAGAAGTAGGTGGTGATATTGCGTGTAGGTACTATAAGTACACTTCTGCCTACCCCTCGGGGGTTTACAATGTTACGTAGAAAAACAATAAGTTTAACAATACTTACTCGGAATTTAGGTACGTAGGTAATCACCAGTAAGAACAGTAACAATCCTTATACCTATCTATGAACCTTTAGCTCACACACTGGAGCCAATCCAATTTGAATAGATTTATCAAAAATAATTATTGCTTCCATTCCCACGCGGCAATTTCTCAGAACAAAATTATGCAAAGAAGCATAATGCACAACGCCACCCACAAACTTCTGAAAGATTATTCTCGATAATCACTTTCAAAGCGCTATTAAGTCGTAAAACTTGGAAAATGAAAGAGATCGATTTCTTTAATGTTCCGAACAGTCAGCCGCAGAAGTGTATCGGAGTTGAAACTTTCGACAAGGCAAGTTTTGTCGTAGTAGTAAATAACTGAGCGCTATCGACGTGAAGCGACGATCGTAAATTTTCCCATCAAAATGCAAAATGGCTTAATTGGACTGTGGCCTTCTCGATCTAGGTCAAACGATTCAGTACAAATTGATGGCACTTTTGTATTCTGCGTTTGTTTCATTTTTATTTTCTTCATGCAAAAAAATCCAATTCTTTTTTGAAGTTGCTACTATATCTGGGACGCAAAAAGAAATATAGTTTCAATTGTCCGTCTGTGCGGTGGTCCATCTGTTGCAATCGATCAGGTTTACGGTGGCGCGTTCTTTTTCAGCTATAGAAGAATTTCGCTGAACTTTTTATCGGTGGCTATTTCAAAATATATCTCTCGTATGAAACGGTGATGTTTTTCGATGGTTAGGTAAACTATATTTGTATACCTACATTTTTAAAATACACACATCAAAAATGTCTAGGGATCAAGCATTTTTATGCGGATTTCTTGAGATTGAGATGTGGCTTTGTAATAAATTTATGATTTTATAAATTTATATGGATCCTTTTTGGTGCATTTCATAATTTGAATCAGGAACTCTCAATCAAATTCGAGTAAAAGATGAAAATAAGCTGTCAATATTTTCCCTATAAAAACATACAACGCATTGAAGACATTATTAGTGCTACTGTTTCCCTACTACTGATTAAAACCAACGTTATTATGGAGCGGCGACGTCATTTAAGCAGGGAAGAAATGCTCAGAGCCGTGGGAATGATAGAAGCTGGTTCCCGGCAACGTACTGTAGCTTTAGCTCTGAATACAAGTCAGAGTGTTATCAGTCGACTTTGGACACGTTACCGAAGCACTGGTACCGTGGCTGAGCGCCATGGAGGACGGTATCGCTGCACCACACGGAGACAAGACCGATACATTCAAATCTTAACTCGAAGAGCTCCAACAATAACCGCCATGATGTTAGCCGTGAGGCTTCATCACTCTTCAGGGAACTTAATTAGCGACCAAACAGTCAGAAACCGCTTGCATGAAGTGAACCTTCATTCCCGAAGACCGCTACGGGTACCACCTATAGCAATGCACAATCGTAGGATTCGATATCAATGGGCTCTTGAACACAGAAATTGGGCAGAAGAACAATGGCGTTTCGTGTGCTTTTCTGATGAGTCTCGTTTTGGTATGAGACCGGATACAAGACGTATACGACACTGGAGAACCCCTGGACGCCAACAGCGATTAAAATCCTGCCAGGAAGTCCATCCTTATAGTGGTGGAACCATCATGGTATGGGCGGGTATTTGGATCGGCGGAAGAACTGAGTTGATTTGGATCAGAGGCAACCTCAACGCTCAAATTTATGCTGAGACGATTGTATCAGACGTCATCGTTCCTCTACAAGTGCAAATCGGTCCCTTATTTCAGTTAATGCATGATAATGCACGACCGCACACCGCAAGAGTTGTAAGACAGACTCTCGCCGCAGCTAACATCAATGTCCTGCCCTGGCCTGCTCAGTCGCCAGACTTGAACCCGATTGAGCATGCATGGGATATGCTACAGAGAAGAGCTCTGCCGAATATGGAGGGTATCCAGTCGCAAGAAGACCTTTTTTTGTTGTTGCAACGAACATGGGCGGCCATTCCACAGCGTGATTTGGATGAACTCATTTTGAGTATGCCAAACCGATGTTCTTGTGTTGTTAGTGTTCGCGGTAGAAACACGGATTATTAATTGTTTAAGTTACCCAATAAAATTTTAAAGAAAACTGTTATTTCAGTCTTTTTTTCGAACTTTAATGTTAGTGGTTCAAATGTCAAAAATCCCTTTATTAGGAAAATGGCAAATTTCTTTATTAATGCAAAGGTGACTTGGTTTATCGTTACTGTGACAAACGAAAACACTTTATTTGATGAATCCTTAAAGAAAATTTTAATTAATATCAATCAGGAGAAAAGTTATTGCAAAAATATATGTTGATCCCTAGATACTTTTGATGTGTGTACGTATGTTTTTTTCCTCAAAATTAAACGGTATCAACTTGAAAAGACTTAATTAATGCTCTTAATAAGTCACATGTGCGCACAACGACCTTCAGTAATTAATCTTAGAAGATTGTTATTAAGAAATTGCTTTGCAACCGTTTGGAAGAGATGAAAAAACTGTTTGGATTATTAACTCTTGAGCAATGAATACAAACGTTATTTAAGAGATACAGTCTTTTGATAAGTTTATCCTTAGGGTGACCTCATTACTGTTCAGGAACTCGAATCGTTAATGGTGTTCAAATAAAAATCTTGTTTTTCTTTTTTGTATATTTCTCTTTCCAAACTACCCTAATTATGAGATCACGTGTAAAAAGCTACAACTACGGAGGATAAAATCATAACTCTCATAACAAAAAGTTATAAGTTTCTAACTAGACGAGCTGATCCTTAACATTATAACTTCTAAAACAACTTACTACAGGTCAACGTATACTAGATTCCAAAACAGTACCTCGGACTAGCAATGCAGTAATGTTTTTCAAATGCAGCACCAACGGGTAGTCCAGAAGGAGTGGCGTGCATATCTAGCGGGTCCACCTCACTCCGGGTATCATGGCGACCGCCGGGCATAGACAACCGAGGAGGTCTCATAACTCACTACACATTACAATACACGCGACGCGACGCCGACCCTATGCTGCCGACACAAGACGCGTATCTAAGGATACAGGTACGATTGATTCCTCTTATTTTTATCCTCATTACTTTAACGGGCCATGATTTTCTGAATAATAAGTGTTTACTCCTACATAAAAATGAAGTCTTTGTTATTACATAAAGAAAATCAAAGTCGAAAGAAAAAAATATAGGTACAATCAATTATTTTGTAAGTGATAAACGAAAAAACCGTTGTTTCCGGGAGAACCAAAAATAATACTTATACTGAGTATGTTTTTCCTTTCGGGCTGCTTTTTTTTCATTTTGTTTTTTTCTGGCATAACATAGCGCTCGATGTTATCAATTATAAGATCTGTATTTCTATATCCGTGTTAACAAATAAAAAAAATTGATTTGACTGTTCATTAGGGCGAGGAAGCTACAGTATCGCGTCTCACACCGTATGCTGAATACGAGATTCGAGTGCGGGCGCACAACGCCGCTGGCGATGGGCCTCTGTCGGCCCCGCAAGCTTGCAGGACTGATGAAGATGGTAAGTCAGTCGGAAATCTAGAATCATTTCTCTTTATAGCTATGGGAAAAAGACTTCAGTCATTCTAAGGGAAGATCTTTGTCCTCTTGCCATGAAGTACACACCTTGTTTTGGTTATTTCCAAGAGCCTGAATTCTTGTAATCGGATGTCGAAATAACGAATTGGGTAGTTCTACTATTCGCAATTAAAAACAACTTCAAACGTTTCTGTTTCCATTTTACAGCAATTTTTCGTTCATCCGAACTTTTATCACAAGAAAACAGCATATTCTATTGTTAACCAGTCATTAACATTGCTTTGTTCCGATTAGTGCCCAGCGCTCCGGGCGGAATGAAACTGATAGCCCTGGGCGAGCGCTCGCTAAGGGCCTCGTGGCTACCCCCTCCCGAGCCCAACGGGAAGCTTACGCACTACACGCTGTACGTCAAGGATCTGTCCGGGTAAGTTGTGGTGCAAGTGCAAGTGTAGTAGGCACAGGTGTAGTACAGACTGTCCGCTTAAATTGTGCCGCGCGTTGAACACCGTGAGGCGCGTGCCGTCAAACATGCCACATTCCGCAAGAAATATTGTAATTTTTTATCGCTGCGTTCAAGTGAATGAATAGAATGAATAATAAGTGAATAGTGAATTATTTCATTAATATTTCTGAGGCTTAGGTTTATTTATTGATAAATATCAAAATACATGTCAGGTTTAGAAAAAATAAAAAAACAAATCGTAAAATATTAATAGAAGCAAAAAACACTACCAACATATTCAAGTCTATTACGAGTCAAGAATATTTAGAGAACAGACACTATGTAAAAAAAAATTCAAAGAAATCCAGCGTATCTGCGGAGATTATACGCTTGATGGTATCTTGTGTGTTTCCGCGTACAACATGTTTACACGTTTCTCGCTAGACTCGGTTAGTTTAGTCCTGATCCTATCTTTGAAAATTCGTTTGTGGCCTACGATTTTTCTAGTGAATCATGGGACTAGCTGTGGCTAGAAATTTTGATTGGCATATAATTAACGAACCACCAAATTTAGCAAAATGTAACGGCAAAAAAAAACACTTTTGATTGCCAAAATTATTAGTAAATGATCACCAAAATGAATCCCCATTTTATCGTGAAACAATATTTTTTTTAGTTAATGACCACCAGAAATTGAACTGTTATGCTTGTATCCGAGTCGAGGGAGACCCGGTCAACGGAGCCCCGCTATGCGGGGCTCCTTCTGAATGGTTTATAAAAAAATAACGAAGTGTCGGAATGCCCCAAGTCGGCCTAGGCAAAACTAGTTTGTGTCATCAACCACCTCATTAAAATTTGGTGCTCAATTTACTAAATTTGGTGATCAATTGATATTTTAGGTGATAGGTGTTAGTGGTCACAGAGTTATTTTTGGTGGTCATTATATTTTTACACGACAGCCCAAAAAAAGGAGTGTTATCTTTTCCCCCATTTTGATTTACCATTATTCGAATCGTGTTGTAATCGAATCTAATGTATTTTTACTTTTGTTTTTGACACAAGCAAAAGATAGAAATGTACAGAAAAGGTAGGCCTTTCTCGAGAAATTAGATATTAACGGGTTATTAGTTTGTTGGCATTAGTTGTTCATTTGAAGGATTTATACTCTCAAATCTTTTTCTATCGCCATTGACCGGCATCAAATCAGAACAGTTCGATGGTGCTACATAGATAGCTCGGAGCTCCACAGAGCGCAGTGTTAATGAGATTATACGGTACGACGGGCGGGCTGAGATGAGTGACAAAGCAAAAGGGATATTGCGTTGCAGCCAAGTAAATAGTCGAGGCATCCGGGAGTACCTTCGGTATATGTTGCTATTAAATTACGAGCTATAAATGGGGCTTATAGAAGACTTGCTTTCGCTAGCTCGCGGCGTGGAGGTCGGAATTTATATCACGGAAACGTCCTACCTGGATAAAAGTATTTTATGTCCTAACATATGTTCAGTTCTGTGAGCCATTTCATGGAAATCCGTCCAACCGCTAATGAGTAAAAAGAAAACGCAGATCATTCAGTTTAAAGGTTTTTTTTGGATACGAATAACTAGCTGTGTTCTGGTTTCGCTCATGACGACTAAAAAAGATACTAACTAGTAAAACTTCAAAAGAATAATACATTACTATTTATTTAATCCGAGAAGTTGTGTTTTATAAATGTTAAGATTTATCAACAGCTACTAACAATAAAGTGGCGTTTACCTTTCCCAAAATCTACATAACTATACCCTCCAGCTATTACAAAAGCAATTACATAGTTTAACCGCTGTAAGCGTGAGTTAATAAATAATTGAAACAGAACCCGACCTGCCAGGAGTAACCAAAGTTGTTCAGCAATCAAAGTTAAATACCGCTTCAATTGAGCCATGTCTAACCGCTTTACTTCGGCTAGTTTGTTCTGTTAACTCGCGTTGTTGTTTTGGTTCGACGGAACTATGATTTGGTCGAAGCCCTTCCTCGCAGGACTTACTCGTACCTAAGTCACCGCTACACAGCGGCCATAGCTTCGTTTTGAATGAAAATGTACGCGGCATAGTCCACTAATAGCGTCCACAGAGAGCGGTGGTAAGTCATGGGTTCGAACCCTAGCAGGCGCATATAATTTTACTTCATCATACTATACTTCATATAATATCATACTATACTTCATATAATACATACTTCATATAATTTTACTTCATCACCACTGCTCTCAAAGCGGCAAAGGAAAACATCGTGAGAAGAACCTAGAACCAAAAAATTCGAAGACATGTGACATCTACCAACCCGCACTGGGCCCGCGTGGTGGATTATAGCCCACTCCCTCTCATAGAGAGAAGGCCTGTGACCCAGCAGTGGGAACATTACAAGCTGATTTTGCTATACTCAACTACGACCCATACGGCCATGTTACGTACGAAACAATATGGAACAATTAATGTGTATATTTTTATGTAGCAGTGAATCGTCGACTTTCATATATATGTTTTGCATATAAGTATTGAATATCTGCATTGATTTTGTGCACACGTATCGGATTATACTCGACTCGTATATTCACGAGTGTATACAGATTGGTGCCGCCACGAATCTTGAGCGCTCGGCGACATTCGGGATCGCTCTGTGCATCGAAGACTTAAGACAAACCACCTAAGTGATCCAACGTCAGCCTTCAAGTTTCGTGCTGATTATTGAACCTAGATGTCTTTATTTAAAACATAAAATTCGAAAAATCTCTTCAATAGGTCACAAGAACCAAATGTCACCCGGGTGAACGCTTGCGCCGAAATCGAGGGTACTACAACGGAATGCATGCGAACGATGCGTGGTCTCCGCGCGGGTCGGACTTATGAGGCCTGGGTACGCGCTGCTACTGCCGCCGGGGAGGGGCCTCCTTCACCCGCTGTGGCCTGCCAGACCAGCTCCCTGGGTAAGTAAGATACGTTTTCAAGACGGTTCTACATTTACAAGAGAAGTGTAGATATCTTTTGAAATCAAACGTGTAAATTGATAAGCTAGAAATTCTGAAATAATAAATAATAATAATAATAATCAACATACTTTTATCTCAATGAGGCAATGAGGGAATGAAGATTATTGATAAATAACTGTCTTGGACAATTTGGCATACTAAATGGAGTAAACTTAATCTCTCACTGTTTTCATGCATAAGTTTCGCTGTTTCTGTGTCAAGTTTTGTTTTCGTAAGAACTTAGCAATTTAAAGAAAAATTTACTACTCCATGCCTACTTAGTAGTTCATTTGCAACCAACAACATGCAACTTTTCTCTGCTGAATTAATTGCAATTTTGTGTTATTGCGCATTGAGTATTTTATAAGAACGAGAGGTCAAGGCTTATGATCACACGATCGACATCATCACCATCATGAGTACATCCAAAGTTCGATTTCTTTTCTTTTGTCTTTTTTTTTTTTTTTTTCCTATGGCAAATCATCAAATGACTTCTCCCGCTCTGGGCGGAGCAGGAGGGAGTGTCCGACTTTTACTGACTAAAACCCATCCATGTTCCTTCATCGCCCTATCGCCCTTTGTGTTCCGGGGCCACGGTATCTCTTTCGAACAGTCCCGCAACCCCGGAAGTTCGATATCTGCTCGATGTTCTCATGTGCGTATACCGTGTAGCACCAGGCCGCATCTCGTCGTTCGGCGGCGTGGCGCTGGGCGCGGCGGGCGGCGCGCTGTGGCTGCGCTGCGCGGCGGGAGGTGCTCCCCCTCCCGCCAAGCGCTGGCTGCGCGCCGGCGCGGCCCTGCACCCGCGCCCACCCTTCCATCTCGATGGAGACGCGCTGCTCATAAGAGGTAACTGCATTCTGGACACATGGAAATGGCAGTTATGCAACTAAGCGCCATGACACACCCCAGCGACATGACTGGTTTCTAAGTAAAAGCAAGTCTGCGTTCTATCGTCGCCATTGGCCTTTACCTCTGTGGTCTACGGCTGGCCGCCTTTGGGGTTGTACCTTGAATATGTACTCATGCAAGGATTCTCCGATGGAATTCGGTGGAGACGTGTTTCTGAAATCAAAACATTAAACTGCATTAAAAGGAATTTTCATTATTTCTGTTACTTTGAGAAAAATAAAATAGCTGATGGCTCAACTGATTCAAAGGTATTGTAGATGCGTTGCACTCTTTGAGGCAGGGCAATATTCTTCATAGTCGAAATAATGTAGATTGCGGGAATACTAGCTTCGTAACCACGAAAATTACATAATCTTTTTTAGGTTTGTTTAACTACACATTCCTTATAGAAAGAAACTATACATATACATCATTAACAAACTATACATAATTTAGAATATAATATATAAGGTCCCATTAAAATAGATTGACGAATTTTAACACAGCGTTCAGTACGTCCAACCAAAAGATATTCAACCAAAAAAAAACAATCAAAGTAATTTTATTTTTACCTAAATTAATAAATTACCGGCACTCTAGAACACATCCATTATTGGCGCGTTCTCGTGAGTTCCAGTCAGTTCTGTGAATATCATTCTGTATTTAACCATAGTAACTTCCAGTTGACTACATATCACCTTTTTAGGATAGATAGTGTTGTTAGGCCAAGTAGAACATAGTAGGTAATTACGCGCAAAATAAAATCACTTTAATCAGGGTTTTTTTTGCTTGGATATGTTTGGAAAGAAAAAAAAAAAATTGTTTGGTTAAAATTTGTCCATCTATTTTAATAGGACCTTATATTTACAAAAAATACTTAATTAAGACTAAAACTCCTCACTATAGTTAACTTAACTTCCAGAGTAACAAAACGCAACATGTAGGAAATAAAATGTCTCAACAGGTTTAGAGCTGTCTCACGCCGACAACTACACATGCGTTGCGGAGAACTCTCACGGTTCCGACTCTGCAACATGGCGCGTGATAGTACTGCGACCGCCTGCACCTCCCGGCCTGGCCCTGCTTGAGGCCAGGTCTAGGGAACTGGAGCTGGAGCTCCGGCCCGCGCCGAGGGCACCTGGACATGCCATCCCTAAGACTTATAGCTTGCATTGGAGATTGGCTTCACCTGAGGTACGTAGCAGTATGTAGATATGAAAGGTTTACAATAGGTATGTGCTACAGTTTATATTATATAAGGTTAAGTAGATAAAAGTAGCAAGTCCACAAGTATCCTTATATAATTGTTTTCTCAAACTCGGTTTCGTTTCACCATTATCAAAAGTAATATCTTAACTATACGTACTCGTATATTATCCACCCCACTTTACATCTAAAAGCTCTTCCAATTTATCCTTGTATACGAAACTCCCTAGAACGTGCCGTATTCCTTACATTTCACATCCATTTAGGGTGAATGGCGATTACAATTGGCCACTCCCGGACCGGTTACACTGTCTGGACTACGATGTGGTTCCGCATACCGAGCGTACGGTTCCGCCGGAGGAGCCCCAGGTTCCGAACTGGCTGTTAGGACTTCTGGAGCTCCCCCTACTGCCCCTCCAGATGCGAGGTGGATCAGAGCTAATGCGACCCATGCGAGGTTCGATACTAGTGCTTGGACTGATGGTGGATGCGGCCCTGTGGCCTTGAAACTGGAGTGGGCTGGGTCTGGAGTAGCAGGCGCCAGAGATGTGCCTGTTGGTGGAGAAGTTATTTTGGGAGGTACGTCTCCACGTTTTATATCCTTATTTTGAGATTTATGATCAAGAATATTTGAATTTAATGTAACAATTAGTGTATATGTTACCGTTAAAACCCGTTTTTAGTTAAAACGCGTTTTCCCTTGCCTTTGTTAGAACTAGTATGAACTGCTGTTCAGAAGTGATTATCAGTGAAAACTAGTCTTAACTAGACAACGCGTTTTGACGAAATGATCTGTTTCATTACATTTATGAACGTTTCGTAGTAAGCTCTTTTTGACTTTTCTTAATATAATTTCGACAAAACGCGTTTTGTCTAGTTAGAACTAGTTTTCACTGATATTCTTTTTTGAACAGCAGTTAGGTTAGGCAGTTAGTAAAAACTAGTTTTAACTAGGGAATACGCGTTTTTACCTTTCTGACCCGTGAAACACCAATGTGGTTCACCTAGGTGAACCATTTTGGTGTTCCACGGGTCAGAAAGGCGTTCTTAACTAAAACGGGTTTTAACTGTAACATCTAAAATTCAAAGAATAATTAGTATTTCTCAAACTTGTGATCGTTAAAACTTTGTTTGATTAAAGTTCCTAAGTAACAGTAACAGCGTGTATTTTTTTGCTGCTTTTGTGTTACTGTTCAGAGCCGTAGGTAAAAGTTACAATTTAAATTGCTGTCTATTTCAATTTAAAGAGTAAGTACGCAGACTGTCAACGTCAACAGTGTTAATAGACTTGATAGGACAGTGAACATAGGTACAGTCACGAGCACCAAAACCAACTTAGTTTTTTTTCTCTTACTATTCTGATTTAAATTTTATGTTGTTACAAACATAGTATTTTGGAGGTTAATTTTTTTTTACAATTGTTATTTCTTGAGAAAATTGCTTTTAATATTTTAGGAAAGTGTCTACACGGTGCTCGTGACTTTACGGACTGTAGCTATGTTCAGTTCTTTTTCACACTTATTAACACTTCTGACTTTGAATAGTGATTAAATGTCAGAAATAATTAATTATACTGTGATTTTGACCGCGGTCAAAACGTGACGGTCATTTATTTTAAGGTTGCTGCCACTGACAAGTCTATTTAAGTCCTAGTGATCTTTATTCTCATTTTCATAAGGTTGAGTTGCTGCTGTCAAAGGTAACGTAACAGTGTCAAGGCTGTTTATTTATTATTTATTTAGTATAATATATAAAACCATTAACACTAAATTAAATACATAATCCTTTTACTCGGTGTTCTCGCTGAACCACAAACATTATCGTCTTCCATTCATCAGCAAACAAGTCCAATCCAGGGTTGGTCTCCACGAGCGCTTTGAGGTTCGATTCTGTTGGATCCCTGTTACATTTTCCAACCCCTAATAGGTCTATCCCCGGGCTCTCGCTACCGGGTAGCGGCGCGTGCGTCCAACGAGGCCGGTTGGACGCGCGAAGTGTTCGAGTTCGCGACGCAAGCGGCCGACGGGCATCTTGCGGAGGAGGTGGACGCGCCGTTCCCGGCGACCGCGGGCGAGCTGGCGCTGCTACTGGCGCTCTGTGCCGCGCTCTCACTTGCTGCACTTACTATACTAGCCATTTTGTTGAGGAGGAAAAGGTGACTCACACTTTTATTTACAGATTAACACTGCGGATGGCTATGTTTTCTTCTTTTTTTTTCAGTGATTGGTAAGAGTCTGCCTTCAGCCAAATTGGCATGAAAACAAACAAGGTGCAGTAGGTGTCTTTACGCAGCCATACTTGTTTGATGGTAGCGAGAAAAACGGAAACTTTGACCTTCAATGTATCCATAACAGTAAACTTCCAGTTTCCAGGTATATCACGCTACGACCAATAGTAGTGGAGCATAAATGAAAATTTTTGCAAAAACGGGGAAAATGTATTCCTTTTGTGAGCTTTTTGACGTAGACGAAGTTGCGTGAATCAGCTAGTTCTAGAATATACTTATAATTATACTAATATACTTTTACTTTTGAAAATTGTATTATTACTTTTATTGGTTTCTATCTAGGCTATCACGCTACGCAGCTCCAGAAAAAAATCCAGGAAAAAAATTAAAGGAAAAACAAACACTAATTGATTCCCCGAATCTTATCTTTTCACATTTGATTATTATTTATCTTCAAATGTTTGTAAACTATACACGACTCATTTATTATCAACTTAATGTCGATCAGATCACTAGGCAGACATCAAACGTCTACAAATATCGAGATCAAAGTCAAATCATTAAGCTGAGCACGAAAAAAAATATTATTAGTAAAAATAAAGGTAGATCGTTAACGTTTCCGATCTGCGCGTGACAAAGTGCTGACATAAGCGGGTGTCGCTCCATCGACCCTTTTCAGTCCCAGTCTTAAGAGTCGACGTGTGACATGACGTTTGAACGTTCCTTTGACGCGCGTGATTCGTTCAACGTCAGGTTTTACGTGGAAATTATTGACGAGGCACCGGTTTGTCTGTTCACGTGAGCGACAAATGAGGTAAAGTTATGGGGGTAGTGCGAAAATATTATATCTAACCGTATTACATCAAACGTCCGTAAACGATATGTTCGTTTACATTCGTATCTACGTTTGCTACGTAAACTTTTGTAAATTTAACGTTACTAGACTGTTCAGTCCGACACATTGGTTACAAAATTATGCCTTTCATCCTGCTAGTTTTCACTACTTTACTTAATAGTCCCAGGCTTGTTTAGATTTCAAGCAATATGCAATTTTATGAACTCTTGCTTTATATCGGTTATCCCTATAGTTATTGTTTTTACTTTCAGAAGGAAACTTTTCACTAGAATGTTTTGCAACTTTGTTGGAACGCTGCCAATTATGAGTCAAGTTCATCAATAGGCTTTTGAGTGTGATTAATCCAAGGACCTACTTTCCGTTCGGCATTTAAAATAGGTATATCGACTAAATAACTATAATAAACATAAAATGATCTTTTGGGAGTCGTTTTTTTTTTGCAGAAAGTTTTTTTATTGTGCCCTTCTCTGTTGAAGTATACCACACAAATTCTTATCATGAATCAATTTTACATTGTAACTAGAAGTTATTATCATCACGTCATAACATAGCCCAAGAAAAAAAGCCAAATTACTGAACCAATTTTAATAAAATTTATATGGGACCAATCGGAAAGTATATGCTTCCACATAAATAAAATATTTTTCAAATCGGTTCATCGAATTGGGAACCTCCTCCTTTTTTGAAGTCGATTAAAAAACTAGTATTTTATTGTGTATTACAAAACGTACTGCTCTACGACCCTCGTTAACTCACAAAATTAAATATAAAACATTTTACATGTAAAAAAAAAAGAAGTTTGCTGCAGTTGTTACGAGTACCAGGCAACGCAGGACTTAATGGTCCTTCTTGTTGCACACAAACTGCACAGTAATTATCAAAACTTAACAAAACAATGGCAACACTGGAAATATACGAGCCATAAAATAATCCACAGTAGTTAGTAAGTCAACAGGCGCGGTTGTAAACGTGTTTTACGATCGACTTGTAATAAATTCAGGCTCTACATTGTATGAATATTCACTGGCTATATTCATATAAACGTTTGAATTGGAGCTAAACGTGACCTAGATACTGCTTGTTAAATGTCGCCCATACTTCGGAAATGCATCATCTATATCCATTTTGATAATGAACATTGAAATCAGAAGTGTGTGTTGTCTGCTCAAAAAAATTGGAATAATAAATGTGTTAGCATATTACTAACATATTATTCGCACGTATTTATAAATTAACTGGCTTTTGCCTGCGACATTCGTTCGTGAAATTATTATAAAAATGCAATTCTCCCGTTTTTGCAATATTTTTCATTGATGTTTCGATCCATATAGACTCCTATAGCCTTCCTCGGTAAAGGGACTATCCAACACTATTAGAATTTTCAATTCGAACCAGTCGTTTATGAGATTAGCGCGTTCAACCAAACAAACTCTTCAGCTTCATAATATTAGTATAGATATAGAACAGATTTAAATTAATGTAGATATAAAAACGGGACATACATTTTACTTTATTTCTCTGTAAAACCAATTACATCGTTGTTGTTCAGCGCCAATTTACAATTACAATTTAATTTAGGGACGCATATTTATTAAAATCACTGTGGGAGACAATTTTTCCGTACAATTTTTAATTTAAAATGCTAATATTGTGTCGCCATAAATAAACAGTACGTTCATTTACCTGGCATAGGACTTTATCTATGACTTCGAAAGTAATAGTTCATGGACAAACAAATTGGATTGACCTACTCAGGGGTCGTGTTTTACAAAGCTTTTCTTAGTGACGTATTTTAAGACCGAAATATGCTTAAATTTTCATGTTCCCACGTTCAGCCAATACGTTGCCTGTAAAGGTTAGGGAAAACTGGAGCGGACAGAATTCGGACCTGCGGCGGACACCGGACACTGTCAGATAAGTACTTTAGTACATTCTAGATTTTATTCCTGTGTCCGGTGCCGCGTCCGCAGTTTATCCCTAGCGGTTTGGCCTTTAGTTAGTTACGGAAATGAATCGTGCCTCTAACACCACTATTTATTTATAGGTTATTAACACTAAAACCAAGCCAGAGAACACATCTATGTATCTAAACTCATAGTATACTGACCTTTTTTTTTTCGGATGGGAAATCATCAAATGACTCCTCCCGCTCTGGGCGGAGCAGAAGGGGATTGTCAGACTTTTACTGACTAAAATCCATCCATGTTCTTTCATCGCTCTTTGTGTTCCGGGGCCACGGTATCTCTTTCGAACAGTCCCGCAACTCCGGCAGGCATCGGTCTTTGCGGACCCCATCCTTTTGCTGACACTCTTTGAGGCGCGCGTGGAACACGAACGCGCCGTCAACACGGCCTATCGTTATGAGACGGACGAACGGTGAGCTAGCCCGTAGCTCTCTGTCCACAGTCTCCGTCCCCTGACACCCGGGGCGAATCCCGCGGCGGCCGGGACGTGGGGATCTCTCCCTCTCACGTTCCGCCACCTCCTTCTCTAGCATTACTGCTTCGCAGAAGGAGGTGACGGCGTATATTATACTGACCTGGATTAGGATTTTCATAGATAGATCTTTAAGATGTGTAATCGCCACTTTCTCAACCAGGACTGACGGAGCCGTAGCTCGCGTATCGACGAGCGCTGAGAAGCCTAGCTGTGGGACATACAGGGCGCCACAACACCAACCAGCTAAACTACCACCGGACCCGCCAGGTATGTACTAAACATTGCTTACTGGCCGTCGTGATTGTTATGTAATACATAGGTTCGTATAATTTAGACTGAAGCCAAACGAGCGTAATTTTTTGAGCTGTGAGTCGCGTAAAATAAGTCGCGGAATTCACCCTGCATTCGGTTTCACACTTAAGCACCGTTTGTAACACACGGCGATGCAAAATGAATTGAAACTTTTCGAAAATTCGGTTTCATACATAGTTGGGCCAGTTGGGCTCATTTTACGTCGTCACGTGACACAAACCAGACTTTTATGACTTGTATGAAAATGTGGCGTAAATTACGCGATCCATACTCATAATAAAGTTCGTTTAGTCTCGCGCTTAGTTTCAATAACGTAGGACGTAAATATAAAACTTTACTTTTGGAATCAGAGATTTCTGTTTTCTTGAAACCATGCTCCTAAACTTTACTATTTGTTTGATAAAATAACGTCAGACGTATCTGTTTGCCTAAAAATCAGTTTCGGAAGTAGGAAGTAGTTTTATTTTGTTTCGTATCATTGTTTATGGTACACGTGCGCTCCAAACCGGATCCTGATGCGAGGAATTTCCGGAACGGGACGATCTGATGGTAAATCGAATGAAAATAAAATCGTCGCCCGACATAGTCCGCGCACCTTTGTCTCACGTTCAATATTTTTAGCAAACATTTTAACTTTATCCTTAGTTTTATTTTAACTCTTGTTTATTTTATTTTTATATTACAATTTATGTACACACTTAATATAGAAAAGATGAAAGGAACAGAAAAATGGTACAAATGTGATATTTTTGTTGTCAAAAAATAAGGTAATGCCCTCATAATAACAAATAGAGAACAGTTACACCAGGTATTAACATCAGTTACCCATCAATACCACAAACACCGCTGTTTCATTTTTCAGGGTTTAGTTTCGTATAACTTGAATTCCAGTTTAGTGAACAATGTAAGTTTAAAAAAATATCTAGAGCTTTCAAAGCTCTTAATATAAGATCAAATAGTTCAAACATGGCTCTAAGTAATACTCTTCGTTATCAATTTTCTTTAAAACCTTTAGAATAAAAGCTGCTAGAAATTTTTATGCGTCGAAAACCTTTTACAGGCTTTCAGGACACTTACTCTGGGGGATTTAATATTTAATACTCCGGTTCCAATTTCGTAAAAGATCCCTTTAAGCTCAGAAAGAGGACTCCAATATCACATTGTTCAAGTCTACATCGTTCAAAAATACACCCATTATCTTCTGATGAAAAAAACTGATAGAAACTTAACCTTTCGAAAACCGTTTTTGATCACCTTCAAAGCTTTTCCCAATATTACCAAATATACATGTGTTTTCTACCGGGCGGCAATTGATGACAAAGCTCGAGCTCGAAGCTCGTAGCGAGTCGTAGTGCGTCGTGTGCAAATTATACATTCTATTTAGTTATTGAAATCGTGTACTTATAAGCAATCATGTCTATCCTCTACCGACTAAATAAACACGGAGTTTTTGGTGGATAACGTTATACTAATAGAAGCGTTCAGAAACACCTGGTTATTTTAAAGTATGCTCACGTAACACTAAAGTTTCGCCAGGTACCAATGTGTAACAATGACTATCCTATTTGCTTGATGTTTGTGGTCTCGTTCGTGGCAACTTTTACCTAAAATATACGATACGAAATCGTTTCGTGTAAATGTGTACGAGCCGTTATTCGTACAAGTTCATGTATATCTTTATACAGTTTGACTGTACAGGCAAAACTGTACATGCAGAACCTAAGTCTTTGGCGGGGTTTATAGTTTGCTCAGTAATACCAGTTCCGTTAACACTTAAATGCATGTCTAAATAAAATCTGAGCTCCGATTGTTAAAATTGAAATACTGCAGTAATATTTTGGCATTCATATAGATTTAGAAACGGGTGTCAGTACTTGCAAGTCAGCTGTTTGAATAGCAAAAGTTTGACGGTTCATACCTATTCCATCCAGATGTGTACGAGATAAGTCCGTACGCGACGTTCGCGGGCGGCGCGGGCGGCGCGGGCGGCGCGGGCGGCGCGCGCGCCTACACGCTGCAGCTGCGCGCGCTGGCGCGGCACGACGACGACGCCGCGCCGCCGCTCAACCCCGCCTGCTGCGATGGTGAGACCGCAGCAACTAAGGACAACTACTTTCCAAGATAAACTTTTACAGAACATAACATGAGGCCTGTAATCCTCGAAGGGGTAGGCAGAGGTGTATCTATTAGTAGGTGTTTAAGTGCCAAATAAAAGGGGGAAATTTACGCCATCTACATTACCGGCTGCTACTGAAAAATTACTAATGGACAAACCCAATATCACTTTACCCGACCTAGGAACTTAACCCAGAACCTCATGCTTCTCAGCCACGCCTGCACGTAGATCCACAAAAAAAAAACTTATCTAAAAAAAAACGCGTGATGTTGTTTTGTCGTGGATCCTTATTCCGGCAGTATAACGGGATTGCGAGGCCCACGTTCCGGCCGGCATACCAAAGGCTAGACCAACGAGGCAGAACAGAACACAGGATACTCAACCCGTGACACGATAAAAACCGTGACCGTTCTGAGAGTACCATTTATTTCCGGGCAGACGTCCATGAGGCGTTCAGTGAACTGTTGTAATGTTGAACACATCTTCTTATGTCTGTAAATCACGCAAAAAATTAAATAAGGCAAAAAAAAACTAACCTCGTCGAATATATTAAAACTAGGAAAAAAACCTCAAAAGTAACTGAATCAAAATGCACCAGCTGCTTTTAAGGGTTCCGACATTAAAAGGTAAAACGGAACCTTTACAAGATCCCCTTCTTGTCCGTCTATCCCCGAGGTTTTTTTTACGAGACCCGATATTTAGTTTAAAAATGCTAAAGAAACGATGAATGAACTGTGTGAGGGATGATATGGCAGGCA
Organism: Xestia sexstrigata; assembly: GCA_941918905.2. Taxonomy (NCBI): domain Eukaryota; kingdom Metazoa; phylum Arthropoda; class Insecta; order Lepidoptera; family Noctuidae; genus Xestia; species Xestia sexstrigata. The sequence goes on from OW799203.2 coordinate 8,556,854, forward strand.
AATATGATGATGTTGAATGCCAGATATTTTTTTTAGATCTTTTAAACAGTAACGGTGTAGGGTTAGAGGAGCTTTAATTTCTTGAGTAATTTTTTTTGTATTCCTTTACGCAGAAGAAACGTGCGTGGATGCATGCGACGCTCAGCGGCGACGGAGACGCCGACGACATTACTGCCCCGACCACGGTGAGAGTCACTTCTATATACGATTCTGCGTCAATAGAAATCCAAATTAAATTAATTGCTTCGTTCATAGGAATATTTTTAAGCCATTAAATAAATTCGACAAACATCGAAATTAATTTTTTTTTTTTTTTCAAACAAACTATATAGCATAAAATTGTTAACGAAATAGACCACCATTTATAATAGTATTTTACTAATTTTTGGTACATCTGGCAAAAAAATCAAGGGCCGACTTTGGCAAATGTTGAATGAAGTTTTAGTATGCACTGGGAACGTCATGACATACAGTTTCATTTAATGTTGTATTGTCATTTCCACCTTCAGGAGCTCGTGGCTAAATAATAACAGCCGCTCGGGTCGATCGTTAGGTTAAGCCGTGCTTGCCTAGGTTGGTCTGTGGATGGGTGACCGCCTATTACATACCGAGTTTCCTCCGTGCCTCGGAAAGCACGTTAAACCGTTGGTCCCGGCTGTCATTTGTGGATCTTTGACAGTCGTTAGGTAGTCAGAGGCCCAAAAAGTCTGACAACCAGTCTTACCAAAGGGTATCGTATTACCCAGTACTAACTGGGTTGTGGAGGTCAAATAGGCAGTCGCTCCATGTAAAATACTGGTATTCAGCTGCATCCGGTAAAACTGGAAGCCGACCCCAACATAGTTGGGAAAAGGCTAGGCAGATAATGATGTCGTTGCCACCCTGTATTTCGATATTACGATACTTATCACGTCTGTGGAGTTTCCCTAGCTAGTTTAATTTGACCTGTCCTAATCAACTAACAGTGTTTATTCTCTGTCCACAGGTTGCTCACAAGATTCAGGAAGTTGAGAAACGAAACTGCCAAATTGTTTAGTGAAAAATATCTAGTCAGTGTAATAATAATAATATAGTTAATTCGGTTATACATATTAATATGTATACAAAAATTTATACAATAATATTGTCTATTTATATTACGATGTTTTTCTTTATTCTACCCATTTTCCCGAAATTTTCAATAAAAAGATAATGTGACACATTAAAATGTATTTAATTATTTTCCTTAAGATACATGCAAGTTTTTTCACATGAAAAATAATTTCTTGGAAGAACACGAATTGATTCAAGGAATGTATTCAAGTGTATATACAGGGCGTCCCACGGGGATATGCCACATGGAGGGAAAGTACTTGAATATTGTAGATTTAACATTTTACTGAAAGAAGACATTATTTTAATTTAAAAAACAATTTAAACTGCATTCATATTTAAATAATTACTTGGTTGAACCGGGAATCGAACCCGTTTCACGAGAAAAATAATAACCCTGTAGCTTTATCATACCGATCGAAAGGCTTCATCATAAGGATTATTTTTTGCTAAATAACATAGTGTCAGAAATAAAAGGAAGACCATGAATTTTAAAATTTTTAATACAAAATTAATCAAATTAAGTATGAAAGTGTCCACGAGCTAGCAGAAGTTAGACGTATTATTCTAAATATCCACCACAACAAAATAAAAAAATCGGCAGGGAGCGAAATAATCAAAAGAGTGCGACTTTGTATTCAACAGGAAGGGAATCATTTTGAGCATTTGATAAATTGATTAATTTTGAATTAAAAATTCATGGTCTTTCTTTTATTTCTGACACTATGTTATTTAGCAAAAAATAATCCTTATGATGAAGCCTTTCGATCGGTATAATAAAGCTACAGAGGGATTATTTTTGTCGTGTAACGGGTTCGATTCCCGGTTCAAACATGTAATTATTTAAATATGTATGAATGCAGTTTAAATTGTTTTTTAAATTCAAATAATGTCTTCTTTCAGTAAAATGTTCCATCTACAATATTCAAGGTACTTTCCTTCCATGTGGCATATCCGTGGGACGCCCTGTATATTCCTTTCAGGGTGATGGAAGAGCTTAGTCAAAGTTATCAAAAGTCAATATCAATTTTCGATTGAAACTGGATAGTTTCAAACGAAAATTGATATTGACTACCTACCTATTGATATCTATTGATTTACCTACTCAAGTTTTTATTATGTTAAATAGAAAGTTCTAGAAGGAAAACGCGTATAGTGTGATGTTCAATTCTTTAACATACATAAACTCACGTCTTTTTCCATAAGGGTAGGCAGACACAACAACGCCTCCTATGAATTTACTTACTTTAAATCTAAAGTAATATTTTTTATGTGTATATAAGAAAAAATACTCCTTGCTGAAATTACTATCCAATCAGCCGTTTGGTCGAGAAACAGTAACAAACATCTAACAGAGTTGCTTTCGCATTTATAATATTAGTATGGATTTAATAGTACACTGTTCACCGAGAGGAGAAAGTGACCGATTACCGTCGAGGGTGTCGTTTGAAGCCCGAGCCGTAGGCGAGGGCTTTAAAACACCCGAGATCGGGAATCGCACTTTCTCTCGAGTGATACATAGTGCTTTATACTACACCTACGAGGAAAATTAAAAAACTAAATCTTTACTAATTGAAATTTATATTGAAATTGTTGCAGTTAGTGAAGCTTAATGTAACACTTTATCCATTAATGTTTGTTTGAGATGTTTGCGACAATGTAGGAGGAATTTCACATGTTCTTTTTTCAAATTGTTTATCATGCCGCCGCAGGGTCGCACTGCCAGCCCGACACCATCCAACACACAGCTAGTGGCCAGTGTCATTTTGCGAACTTGGAGATAAAAACTCACTGTAAAAACTTTTTGGCTTTTGATATTTAGGTTACCGGCGCATAGTCTTACCCAAAATTAAAAAAGAAAAACCACGTAAGAAATGGATTTTCATACACTTTTCTCTCCCGCTCAGATGCGTTTTCTCCCCGCATATTTGTTCGATATGCAATGACGTACTTTCTACCGTAAATTTGATAAAGTATCAAGGTACTTTCCAAGCAGGTGTAGTATAAAGCAAATAATTCGCCAGCCAAGTTCTGGGCTGACTAATTTAGATTTCTCTATAACACGAAGAAGAAATATTATTCACCTACCAATTTCACTTATTTCTATAGTAACGAGAGTAGGTACAACAAAAGGCTGATACTAAATAATAATATAACCAGGAAAAGAACCTCCAAAACTGTCCCTTTTGCAAGACATAGCCATCTTAAATTCCAACAGGTTATGACTGCACCCTTGTAAAGGGCTCATTGTAAAAAGGGGAACAAATTAGGATCGTTTCCCTGCAAGTAGCCCTGCACTATTTATTACGGAACACAAGAAAAAGCTCTAGGTTGGGTTAGTGGTTTAGTAAGATACTTGTAATATAAAGATATATAGATACCTACATGCAACCGTTGCGTGCTATGTTTTGTAAAACGCTCAACGTTGCGGGTCAATAAAGAGCGAGATTACCGTAGCGTCAAAAACGTCCGTTTTCAACACTGCCTAATTCATGATTCCCTGAACTGCCTTAGACCCTGGATAAACTACAAAGTACTAGAATATGTTAGTAATATATTAATAAAAATCATGGTCCTCTTGGCGCTTCAGTGACATTATCAAGAGAGCACTGTTGCTAGACATTCATGAAATTGTATTGAAAAAAGCAAAGCACGATGGTAACGTCAGAGTCGCATAATGTCTCGAGAACTATACAAAGAATTCCCCATCATCTGCCTACCCTTTTTCCAATTATGTTGTGGTCGGCTTCTGCAGGCTAACTAGATGCAGCTTTAAGCCAGTATTTTACTTGGAGTGACTGCCTATATGATCTCTACAACCCAGTTAGTACTGAGTAATAAGATACCCCTTGGTAAGACTAGTTGTCAGAATACCTGTCACGACTGTTAACAATCTACAAATGACAGCCGGGACCAACGGTTTAACGTGGGCGCAGAAAAAACCCGGTATGTTGTGATGGTCACCCGAACACAAACCGACCTAGAGGAAAGAAAAAATATATTTTACAGCATGATAAAAAAACAAATGCCTAATTTGGGTTATAAGCCCGTTCAATAACCAAAAATAGAACAACATACAGAAATGGTAATGAATAGATAAATTTAATACATACAATTATATAAAAAAACAAAACAACGACCATAATATCTCCAATTTAGTAAACATTAACAACAAGGTCGAAATTACTATCAATACATAACACAATTATACCTCTAAAACGACAATTAATCCAGGATCAAGGCAGTCAACGTTCGTCTCAACCGATGGGATCAATTAGTAAGTAATCCGCTTACAAGCATTAAGGGCGAAGATGATCCATACAGGTTTATTCACAGAGATACTGTTACTATCATAGGCGAAGTCATAATTAAACTAGCGTAATCCGGGTGCGACCAGTAAGTTGTTATTAAGAGGCTTTCTTAGATATACCTGTGGTACATATAAAGGGCATATGAGAGCAGCGGTGGCCCAGTGGTGGCGGCCCCGACTTACGAACAGTAAGTCGTGGGTTCGAACCCAGACAGGCGCATTACTTTGTGTTATTTATTTTATCACCACTTCTCTCAAAACGGTGAAGGAAAACATCGTGAGGAAACCGGCATGTTCTAGAACCAAAAATTCGAAGACATGTGACATCTACCAACCCGCACTGGGCTCGCGTGGTGGATTTATAGCCCATTCACTCTCATTGAGAGGAGGCCGTGTCCCAGCAGTGGGAACATTATAGGCTGATGATGACATATAAGGTATATATTTCAAGTTGGGTAGTTTAAAACAACAAAACTTAACATATCGCTAGTTTTTACCCGACTGCGGCGAAGCCCGAAAGAATTTTTTCTTTATTCCAAAATCGTTAAGTAGGTAGAGGTTATGATAGTACAACATTTCACCAGTTATGTTCAAGTTGTATGTCGTTAAGTATAGGGAGCGAGCCTATTGCCATCAAGCAGGCACAAATTAAGACTCCGAGCTGCTACTGAGAAACTATAAAGAGATAAAACCCAAAACGAAATTTCTTAAACTTTACTAGGTACATGTACTACAAAATGCAAAGCGCAACTGATAAATACTTTCCACGCCTCACAGCTAAACTCATTGGCACTAAGTCAATATCACAGCACATAGGCAGAACTAATTCACACAGAAGTTGCTCTGTGAATTATTTCACCGCAGCGCAATCTACAACCCGCAGAAGGGTTCCGACAGTGGCAATTAAGAGCGGCGGCCCACTCGCAACATATGGCGGCCACACAAAAATGTAAGTAAATTGCCCTCACTTGCCCACACTCGCCCCCAGTCGCACCCAGTCGCACCCAGTCGCACGCACAACGAGAATATTTGCTAGGAAAATGCCCGACTAACTTTTATTGTATTGAGTAAATATATACTTGTATAGTTCGTACGTGTTTAGTAAGTTTTGGTCGGGTATTGCTTAGAATCTTACACCCGAATCTATAAACAAGTCAAAGTGATTACTTGAACAAATTAAATAACTAAGGATACGATTTTTTATTCTGTAGTTTTACTAAACTACAGAATAAAAAATCGTATCCTTAGTTCAATTACCTACTGGTAATTGAACTGTAAAAAACTTACAATTCTTAGCTTAGCTTTCTTTGAAGCGTCTTAAGTGGTCTGTGAGTGTCTTACTTCGTTAAAATGTTTGTCTATTGCATTAAAATGGTTGCTTATGTTATTACTTAAACTGAAGTTATTACTTTAACTTGACTGTAAGTCCCAGGGTTAGATTGTTTTTGTACTTGTCTACGTGCTACTAAGTAACATGCTAGTATCATGATTTTCGCGACAACTTTTTTTTTTTTATATGGCCTATGACAATCAAGGATAATGTAGCTTGCCATTAATGAAAGAATTTTCGAAATCAGGTCGGAAGTTCAGAAAATAACCCCCACATCCAAACTTACAAACTTTAACTTTAAAATACGAGTTTTCATGTAGTAAAGAAAAATAAACTATTGAGAAGTATATAATTAGGATTGTAATGATTTTAACCGTAGACAAATTATTTTGGTTCAAAATTAAGTCGGTTATCTCTATAGTGCAGGTTTTAATTTAAAACATAAGCAAACAAACAAAAACTATAAACCTACAAATAAAAGCTACGCAAAGTTGATGTAGTTCCAAAACGGTTCAGTACATTACCGTATATAACACGTTTGTATGCTAATTTTATTCCCAAAATCCGGTCTGATGGAAAACGGTCCCTCCAAGTAGGTATTATCAGACAGGGCAGACCCATGCGAACTTTTGGGTCGATTTGATAACACATCCCAAATACGACACCCACTGACTCCATTACCTTATCATATAGACGGAATTATTCGAATTTAGTATTTACATAAACGTCATATAACTATGTCGTTAAACCTCTCGAATATCTTCTTTCTACTTGAATTCGTATGGGACTCGGTTGAAGGATTACGATTTCAGTAATGGAAAGTCATCAAATTGATTGGAGGATAAAAGATAAGTAATTGAGCCCATTTGTATTAATGTTCGGACACAAAGCTGGATTATATACCCACTCGTAATTCAAATCTTTTCATCAAATTGCCGTTACCGGAATCCTCTTTTAATTATCTAAATATGCGTGTACATAAATGTAGGTAAGTAAATAATTTGTTACACATTCGGTATACATTTTCCTGTAGTTTGTAAGTGATACGGTTGGCTTTGTAAAGGTATATAATAGCAGATTATCCCGTCTTGAGGGCTATTAATCACAGGTTTGGAAACTTACACCGATCTCGAGGGCTTACGTTCCTGAGATATTGTTATAATGGCGGCAACAATGTTTGACTTGCTTATCTTTACGCTTGTTTACCTTCATGGGGTTTACGGAAGTGATTTCACAATTCTATATCAGTCCGTTCAAGAAATTAAAGAGAACTAGCTAATGCCCACGGCTTAGCCCACGTGAAATTCGATAATTGTCCCAAGGGATCATACTGCTGGGATAAAAGCATCCTGTGTTAATCCAGGTTATAAACTATCTGTGTACAAAATTTCATCCAAAATTCCAAATCCATCCTCACAAACTTTTGCATTTATAACATTGGGGTTAAAGTATGAAATTGATTTGTACTGAAAAATTTAAACTCGTTTTTTTTCTAAGATACAACATATTTATTTAATCAAAATATTTACCCTCATTATCTATACATTGCTGCCATCTAAACGGAAGTTCATTTATGCCTTTACGATAGAACTTTTAGGATCTAGATTCGACAAACTGTGTGAAAGCATTTTGTACTGCCTCCTGAGAAGAAAATTTTTTATCACTTAGGAAATTGTCCAAATCACGAAAAAAATAGTAGTCCGTTGGAGCAACGTCTGGCGAGTACGGAGGATGACGTATAGTTTCTAACTGCAGCTCCTGTAGAGTTACAACGGTTTCTCGTGCAGTGTGAGGTCTTGCGTTATCATGGAGCAGTAATGGTGAAGATCGATTCACGAGTCGGGGCTGTTTCACTGCTAGTTTCACCATCATTGTTCGAAGTTCGGCACAGTAAACATCTGCTGTTATTGCCTGACCAGTAAAGCTCGTATCGTACGCATCTCTGTTGACAGTTCGAAATGATAGTAACTGGGCTTAGTGTCCATCAATTAACTGACCAAAGATTAGTTTCGTATAATGTATGACCAGTCGCGATCAAATATGACGTCATTGGTTGTCATCGTGGCTGATAGTCACCGTAACTCATTTTGGCAGACGCTTTCGTATCGATACTTATATTATTTCTAATTTCTAATGGACAACAAATTGATGACAACTAAGTTTGAAGCGACTTTCGTGAAAGACGTTACACCGTACCCAGGCTGTTAGTCACTGTAAAGTGATATCCACTCAGTGCGATACGTAATACCAATATTATGAATATTATGACATTCTCGGTTGTCATCAAAGTTCGGAGTACAACCGAAGCTTGATAGTCACTGGATATCAGAAAGATACGTAATATGCCTACAGACCTGAGAAAGATATAGTGAATAACACCATGAAGAGACGACCAAACAGTTACCATTACCTTTTTATTGGTAAGCTTTGTTTTAGGGCACTGTTGCGGCGTTGGACCTGGGGTCAGCCATTACATTTTTCGCTTACGGTTATAGTAAACAATCTACTTTTCGTCACATGTCACAATTCGATCCAATATTCCTTCATTTCTGTACCGATTCAACAAGGCAACACAAGTTTCAACACGCATTTCTTTCTGGAGATCAGTCAAATCATGGGTCACCCATTTTCCATATTTTTTTATCTTATTGATTTGATGCAAATGAGTCAATATTGTATCTGGTATTCAGCTGCATCCCGTTAGACTGGAAGCCGACTTCAACATAGTTGGAAAAAGGCTAGGCAGATGATGATGAGACAATAATGTAGGTAGGGTAACGTTAAATCATGCCACTAATAGGCGAGACGACAAAAAAAAACTAATTAGTCCGTCAGTTAGATTATCAAAAAATATTTGACACGTATTTTTTTTTTGTTGCGTAATCCAAAATTGACGAAGATACGATGCTTTTAAAATTCTCAATACGTCACGCCTAGGTATAATTTTTAGCTAGTTCTGACGTCACGAGCCCCCACTCCCGAGTTTTGATGCGTTTTATCTTTGTCAACATTCATTGATTTACAAAAACAAAAAATATGTGTCCATTAATTTCCAATACTCTAACTGACGGACTAAATAGATTTGCCATTTTTTGATACTGTCGTCATGCCTATTCCTGGGTAGTTTGACTCGGATCGGCTTCTACCATCTCCTTCAATTCACCGTTATTTACCTGTGTGGGCGGTCTACCACGTGGTTCGTCCTTGCGTTTAAACCAAAAACGCACGATGCGTTCATTAGCAATCTCCTCTCCAAACGCAATGTTGATATTGCGAGCCGTTTCTGCCGCGTTAGTTCCACGTCTGAACTCGTATTCAAAAATAACTCGAATTTTGGAAGTATCCATCTTTACGTCTAAGCTGAATAAAAAAATCAAATTCTCATAGGTGTCACGTGAAAAAAGTTTCACACAAAAATCTCACACCGTGAAGATTTTATGTCAATTCGAAGTGTCTATTATACAACGGCAATTTCCTACTTTAACCCCTATTATTCGTAGGAAACACGATAACAATAGAATAAAATAGATATGCTTTATTGTACACCAAAATAGATGGCCCGTGACTTTGCCAGCACTAATAAGTACCAGTACTGCTGGGTCAAGAATGGCAAAATTTTTGTCCGAGAAAAGGATGGAGCCCAACATATCATGATCAGGGATGAGTCTGACCTTAAAAAATGTTAATCTTAATTATAGTATGTCGTAGTAAGGTCGTTTTGTTTAACTTTTGTATTATTACCGTAACTTACCACGTAGATTTATTTATTCGAAGATTTAAAAATTTAAATGTACTATTAGTAATTATCATGCATGTTCTAAAATTAGTTAATACGTCACCAATGTTATATCATCATTATAACATCACTAAATACACACAACTACTTACATTCGCTATACTCACAACGGAAGATTTATTCTGTTCACCTTGGTTTCTCCTGTACAATCTCCAGTCATTTCGGATTATGCTATGTTACGCTCAATAACTCAAATCACCTGTTTGTTCTCAGCGTCGATTATGAATGACAATGTTAAAATAATAGATGATATAGAACACCTCTGAGCCTCAGCATGACATCAATGTTCACCGGAACAAGTTGACTCTTATCTGCATAATGTTAATCACGGCTTAAAAATTGTTCACGTTAACATCAGAAGCATCGGCAGCACTGCAACTTTTACCACCTCCTGTTATTTTTGCATCGAATAAAGACACAATTTGACGCCGTGGTCTTATCGGAATGCTGGTTACGTAAATGCCCTCATCTTACCTCGATACCGGGTTTTGTATCTAATTATTCTGATCACTCAAATCAAAATGATGGTGTTGTGGTGTATACTAAAGTAGAGTTACAGTTCCTTTTAGAAAAGTCTATACTCGCTGATGCAAATTGTCTTGTACTCAAATTTAAAAATGAGGTGGCGCTTATCGCTGTATATAGGTCACCTTCGAATAGGAATATTCACCACTTTATTACCAGTCTCGATGTTATCCTCAATTCACTAAATACGTTTAGAACCGTTGTTTTGGTTGGAGACATCAACATAAATATAGCATCAAATTGGGTTGAATCGAACTCAGACATGTACCTAAATGCTGTTGCGTCACATGCCATGTTGCCGGCTCATGTTTTCCCGACACGCAACGATAGTTGCATTGACCACGTTATGTTAAAATCAAATAAACCAGCTAGTACCTTAGTTCTTGACTCTCTAATTACTGATCATGCTCCTGTTATAGATTTTTGTAATGTGAAATTAGATATCACCTAAATCACCTTCCCGCCAGCATAGTGTAGACATTAATGCTTGCGTAGTGGCTCTTGAGAATGTTGACTTTACTCCCGTTATGAGCAGTCAGGATGCTGAAACTGCTGCATCCACCATGGTCAAAATTGTTTCCTCAATTGTAGATAAAAATAGTCGTGATTCTGTTGTCCCGAACCGAAAACGGATTATTAAGCCATGAATCACACCTGGGCTTCTTAGGTGTATTCGAAACCATGACAACATGTATCGAAAAATGAAGAGGGATGCTGAAAATAATACTCTGAAAGTCACCTACTATCGATATAAAAAAAAAATTGCAACAATCTGTTATAGAAATTACAACGAGAATATGAACGACATGAATTTGAAAAACATCGCAAGAACCCGAAAGCTACCGGGAATCTCATCAAAACTATCTCCAACCTTCAAAAAAGTAAGGCCTCTGCCAGTGAGTTATTATCGATAACTCCAGATCCAACTAAATCACTTGACTCTGTCAACGACTTTTGCGCAAATGTGGGAGCAAAAACTGGCATCTAAATTTTTTAAATTCTCAAACTATACCTCAAGCAACACTTCTGACTCTGGCAGTTTTGATGTCCACCCTAACTCGATGGCTATTTTTGGCACGCACAACGAAGAGATTATCTTATTCGTGGCCTACGACTACCTAGTGCCGCGGCTTGGGATGGCATCCCCGCAACTGTAATCTATAGTGCTAGAAACACACTTGTCCCTTCTCTTGTCCTTAGCTGTCACGTATTCAACCTTGCTCTTACATCTGGAATATTCCCAACAGTGTTCAAAAAGGCTGTTGTGTACCCTATTCACAAGAGTGGAGACAGAGACAGTGTCAATAACTGCAGACCCATATCTGTATTATCAATTCTATCTAAGCTCCTCGAAAAAGTAATTAATAAACGTCTGCTGGATTACCTTAGCTCACAAAATATACTCGCAAATAACCAATATGGATTCAGGTAGGTCTACTCAAAACTGGAAAAAATTGGTATAAGAGGCCTACCGCTTAATCTATTTAAGAGTTACCTTAGTGGTCGCTCGCAAATCGTCAGGATAAAAAACCACACCAGTAAAGAAGCATTCCTCACCTATGGAGTACCGCAAGGTAGTGTCAACCTAACCTACCCTTTTCTTGGTTTACATAAACGGGCTCTGTAAACTTGACCTAAGAAACTCCAAAGTAATTGCTTACGCTGATGACACTGTTATCCTGGTTCGAGGCAGTGACTGGAATGAAACTCGGCTTCAGGCAGAGTCAGCCTTGCGAGTGACTATGAGATGGCTGACACAGAATTTGCTCACCCTCAACTTGGATAAAACCAGATAAGTCACTTTTAGTCCAAGGAAAGCGTCACAGCCAGCGCCCCACCCTTCCGTCTGACAGCTCATGCGTGCCATACAACGAGGACTGCCACCTGTGGCTGTCCTGAAATTATGCGCACGGACTCAATAAAATATCTTGGAGTCTGGGTTGACAGTGCGTTGACATGGAGTGAGCAGATCAAATCACTGGTATCTAGGGTTAGAAAACTAATTTTTGTTTTTAAAAATCTAAGGACCTCCGCCAACTTCTCTACCCTAAGAACTGTGTACTTTGTTCTTGCCCATTCCATTTTAACGTACTGTATTTCGGCCTGGGGTGGTGCTGGTAAATGTCTTATGCTGCGTTTGAAGAGGGCGCAGAGGGCTGTTCTTAAGGTTATGGCCTTCAAACCCTATCGCTTCCCTACCTGCGAACTGTACACCCTATGGAAGCTACCTACAGTTAGGCACTCTTTTGCGCTAAGTACAATGTTGCGGAAACATTCCAACTTGTCTTTTGACCCAGAGTTCAGAAAAAATAAACGTCGAATGGACAGAGTTTGCCCGACATCAGCCGTTAAATTAGAAATTGTCCGCCGGCAGTTCATTTTCTTCAGTCCCGTGCTTTATAATAGAATAAATAAAGTTCTCACAATTTATCCATGTACGGTGGGCCAAGCTATTTGGTTTACACTTTACATGTGTGCGTGAAGTCTTAAGCTATGCACACAAACACTATATAAAACGGGAGAGCTCTGTTTTTATTAGTGTGCGTACGGTTCATCAATATCGTATACAATGTACAGAATCATTCATCGTTACGGAATGAGATATAATATTTCGCCAAATGTTTACAAAGCGACTTTGGCACGATGGTTATCATCTAAGGTCAGTGAACGAGAATTCGTAAGTTCAAACCGCAGGTCCAGTTAATATACTCTTTTTCTTTTTGTATTCATTATTTTGTTATAACATTACTTAAAGTAGAATTTATAACGATTCGATCCCGTTCGCAGATGATTAATGAAGTTTGCAATGTTTGAGACAACCACGGAACGGTTTAAAAAATAACTACCGACAATTTATAAATATTGTTTTCAAACACCTTCATTATAAAAATCTTAAGCGTTCTTAGTTGTCATTTTCAATATACGAGTATTTGCATTACTGAGTTTATTGATTACAAGACTCATATTCGTGTGCGGATTTATTCTGTGGATCCAACCATGCAACATTTATCAATGTTCAAAAAGGCAGAAATCGTTGTTCTGCATGAGCAAAACGTGCATGAGAAATAAGTGAGATTGTGAGTGTAAATGTGGTGTTGTTCCACAAACGATGGGACACTTGATATGGTGTCCTGCCTGACCTGTAGTTTGCGCATCACAGGAGCTATACATCATCATGGATGCTACTGAAAGTGCTAAACTGGACGCCAAATTTGTCAATTTGAATTGTCATCGACACACTAAATAGAAGGGAAATTGCAAAGCGCTCAATGATATCGGTGAGTTACAGTTAGATATTACGTTGATATTATACCTACTTAGTTAATGTAACATAATATGTGCCATGTTTGTTTTATTTTTGTTTTTATTATGGATCTATGGTCTGAAACTAAAGATATTATTTATTTAATAAATATCTACCATAGATACAATAATATACTATCGTAAACGATAATAGTTTTTTTTATTGATTAAGATGGCTAAGATAAAATTAACTTGGTTCAGACCATTTTTGTCCAACTACGGCTACGGGCCTTTAGACAGATTAAAGAAAAGCCTTCGAATAACGTTAATAAAAATAGGTAAAATCTTTTGACAAGTTAGTGTATGTCTTGTATACATATATATGTATTGTGTATAAATAATATCAATAAGGAATACATAAGTATATTCTATATAATTTATTATTATTTATTTAGCTATTATTATTATAAGTGTTATAAAAACTGTTTTTATCCACAGTGGAAAACCGTGCAGTTACGGGTCCGCCGATATGCGGATTCTGGAGACGTAGAACATCAAACAAAACAATAACACCAAAGGAAAAGGAACATTCATTGGCTCGACACCATGACATCGTGGCAAGGCACAAGGCTGATCCTTTCTTGTCCACTTGCGTAACAGCAACAGCACACAATATGTGCTTACAAATTGTGAGAAATCACCGATATTCTGCTGGTTTGCGCAGCCAGCGCGGAAGATTTTGCTGTCCACTGCGCACCAACAAAATCGACTACAGCTTGCTAGGTCATACATCATTGCTGCATTTACTTTGTGCAAGACAATAATAATAACAAGTTTAGTGTATCGTGCACATATTATAAGTCCAATTTATTTTAATAAACGATTATGAATCGCATTCATATGTAAATAATGTTCATATTTGTTAAGCGAATGTGAACAAATACAAACCTTAGCAATAATTATAGGTAGGATACATGTTGCCATAACCCCTTTTTTTTAAACCACAACTCGTATTATTAAAAGTCTGGTGAAGTGATGTTATTGTTATGATTGATTAGAAGTTGTCATAATTTCTAACTATTTATCATGTTAATTCATTTCACCTCTAATTTTATTTTGATTAATTTATATAACTACCCACTTTGACAAATTATTTACGTTACGCCCGTCCTTACCAATAAAAAACTTTGTCTTTGTAAAAAAAAAATTCTAAACAGTGTTTTACTCATTCGAACGTCTAGTATGGATAGTTATAGTCTATATATTTAAAATCATTTTGCATTAAATAATAATACCGGCAACACAAGTTTTTTTGCTAACATTCAGCCCACACCAAATTGAACCTTAAGACAAACACCTAGGAAGGAACATATTGGAAGAAACGAGACAGATTATTTGCTAATGACCCAAGCGATAAGCTCGTCATTACAATGTTTATCTAATAAAAAAATATTTTATTGGTTTTATTTAATTAACTTTCAACTTTTTTTGCTTGAGTGATTTTAGTGGCCACAAAATTAATTTAATAAAAAACCAAAAAGTAAAAAACAGCAAAACAAAATTCCCCAGTGGGGATCGAACTCACGCCATCAAGGTTAGTTCGGTAACTATCGTAGGTGCTTACACCAATCAGCTACGATTACCATATTATATTATGTTAAAATGTTGGGCCTTGTTGCACACAAGAATAATGAGCGGCTGAGAGAACATTATTAGCCATACGCACACTAATAAAAGCAGAGCTCGCCGCTCGTTTAATATAGTGTTTGTGTACATAACGATGAGATCACGCACACATGTAAGATGTAAACCAAATAGGTGGTTCGACTGTACTCTCCGGGATTGCAAAAGAATTGATCAATGGCTTCATAATCTCACATACGAAGAGTTGGAGAATTTAGTTAAACCCTAAACATCTTTCTTCCTCAGACATGCACACCAAATACACGTAGCGAAGAGTGTGCTCGTGGGGAGATTCCACAAGCACACTCTACACTTACACCCCACAGACACGCACTACACTCACATACAACACTCCCGCATGTACAACTTAAACACTTACCTATTTATTTTTTTACTATTTACTACTTTAATTGTTTATTATTGATTATATTTTTTTGGTTTAATATTTTATTTGTTTTCTCTGTACTGGAACGCTGTGGTCTCCCTCTTGGAGGTGGGCGTTAATAGCTGCGACACAGTTTTGTAACTATTGCGGCTATTTACGTACGCAAACGATATGTAAAATGTTTTTGTTTTTCAATTTGTTTTTGTTTCAATAAAGATTTATTATTATTATCATCTTTATTCATTTAGCATCTTATTATTTACATTTTTAAATATTTCTTAAAAAAACAAAAACATTTAAAATATTATTATTATTATAGATACACAACAATTTTACAATATTGCTTATTCTATGGTTACATGACCGCCATTGCCAGTGCCGTGGTCCACCACCACATACGATAAAGAAAGAAGAATGGCGGTTTTATCGCTGATAGCGATACCTTGCAGACAGCATTGGGATGGACTGCACGAACATAAATTAAAAAGTAAACTTTTTTTTTAACATTTCAATCGTAAGTGATAATCAGGCTATCATATCATTGTATCTCAATCAGGTTGGGACTTGTGCAGATCAGGTTAGTGTGGCACAGAAGGAAGGACGCCGTAATCAGCTCCACCCGGGAGGCATAAGGCTGCTAATGATGTTGATAAAACATTCTATCAGTAATCCGGAATTCATGACTAACTATAGTTCTATCCACCTTGTATAATTATGTTTATTTTAACTATTACAATTTAATTTCAGCAAATTACAATTTTGTAAAGTTAAATCTATGTTAAAACCTTACAAAATTCTGCCTAAATAAATAAGTAATACCTAGTTAAAACACGGCCTTAGAGAAACAATTAAGAATTTAGGTCGGGATTATAACAAGTCTGAAATAATGAAGACATCGGCGTGATCAATCTTTGTCTTGTTACAAAATTAATAAGAACTAGTCTGTAACACCCAAACTTTGACAGATGTAATGAGAGGTTTTCTTTTTGAGGGATTAAAAAAAACATAGTTTCCAAGAACTCTGTAGATGGCGTTGAACTGACTACGTTACTTGGTGCCAAAGCTAAAACGCTTGGAAAAAAAAACATTGCGTCACGTCACGTACGCTCGTTGACTGACACTTTCGTTTGCCGAATCTAACTTAGTTTTCTCGCGCTTTGTTAAAATCATTTTTTACGTTCTGTTCCTTGCATCAACTTACCAAGTTCAGAGCCATCTATCCAACGACTAGGGAAGAGCTAAAAAGAAAATCCCTCATTAAACTATTTTCGATATTGCGTGAACTCGTTATAAGCACAATTAATTTTATTTAAATAATTATAATTTCTGTGTGACTTTTTTGATTGTAAAAATAGTCGCAAGATATGCTTCATATCTTGCGACTATTTTTACAATCAAAAGAGTCACACAGTCAGTCTGGAGAAAGGCTTTTCTCCAGTGTCCTATCAAAATAGAACAACAAAATATACTGGTCAAAAACAAAACCCTCCTTTATGATTCGCCAAAGTCGGGTTAAAATTATGATAAATCAACAATGATCCTAATTCTGAAGAAAGATATAAGTAGGTAATAAACCTGGGTCAGCTTTTCACATAGAGATTATTCTCACTCTCTATTCATAGATAAACCGTATTTTTATAAAGTTTGAACAGTTTCCAAGTCCGTATTCGAATATACATTATTTGCACAGAAAAATGTGGAAGATTTAGGAATTTTATGAAAATTATATTTCTTTGAACTACTTTCATGCTAGTGGTCTAGTGGTCGGCTTTTGGTCGGCTTTGCTTTCATATTTATAATACTCATGTCGTGGTGAAAAGCGCCATTCAAAGTTTATAAAATTCGGTATTCCTGAATCCTTTTGCGTTGGGGTTGTGTAAATCAACTTGACACAATCTCAATAGTAAACAGATTTGATCAACGCCGACCCACGCGTATAGAGGATGCTGGCAAGCAGGTACAGGGTGCTTCCCACGTGTGAAGTTGCAACTATATCGTGTAGGCTTTCGTTTTGTTACATTCTGGGTATATTCATTCACAAGTAAATATAGATCGCTTTTATTTATAGCAACCGGAAAAGATACATTGTACTTTTCGGGTTCTTTTCCTAGAATAATTTAATTGCGAGATCCATCACTGGAAAATTGATTCGGTTTTAAAGTTTTGTTAACAACATACGTATCAGGTTTTATACTTAACGTTTCTATGAATAAAAAAGCCATATTCCAGAATTTTGGTATTTCATATTTTGTTAAGTAAAAGAACTTGAAATCGTGAAGCGTTTCAATATACTTAACGACTACCTAACTACTGCGGCTAAACGGTCTGACTCTGAGCTCAAACGCAGCCAAGATTGCAAGCTACCTCGCCAGTTAAATAGAGTTTAGTTTAAGTAGAAACTTGTGACAAAACATTAGTTCAAGAACGACAAAGGGAGTTGTTCACATCACATTGTGAAGCGCCACATATAGACGTCAAAAAAATTGCTAGTTAAAAATGTAAACGCAAATCAGCCCCTGAGGTCTAGTCAAACTGATCGGACGGAACTGCGGACACCTGAATTCGACGGTTTCTTCTATCCATTGCCTGTCGAATTCAGTGTCTGGAGTTCCGCCGCCGCGCGCCGGACAGAACACTGAATCCCCTGTCGATATGATCAAAACTTTACCAGTTTAAGCATAATAATAAATATTCTGGCGTACCGTATTTCTGTTTAATAACAGAGTACAGTTCGCATACGCACTAACATGAGAGGTATGTCGCCACCGTACAGAGTGGTACACGATCACGACGCTCATGTCTGCAGTCAAAGCGCCGAGATGACGCTGTAATTAGATCCGCAACCAACGCTCCCGAGATCATAGGGGTGTCAGAGATGAAAGAAGCTTCTAGAAAATGCTAAGGCGCTTAACTAAGAAGTGGCGAAGTGGTGTAATCCACGTGTACCCAATTTCAGAAATGCTTTACAAATTCTGTAAAAACACTACTGTAGTATCTACTTATATACTATATGTAGGTACTAGAAGATGAGCAACATCATGATTCTCACCAACACTCGTCATCATTATCTTGCCTCTATCACAATTAATTTGTGGTCGGCGCAGCATGTCTTCTTCTTCCATACTTCTCTATTACTCGTCATCTCATCAGACACCTCCTTTCTTGCCACATCATCCTTTACACAGTTCATTGTTTCTTTGGTCTTCCTCTACTCTTATACCCATCCACATTAATTCTCAAAACTTTCCTTACAACATTTTCCTCATTCGACATCGTAATTCTCAGATTAAAAAATGAAGTATAGGGATAACTGGTAAGAAAACGTACACGTGTACGTTTTCACAGAGTAACTGATTGGACGAAAAGGACGTTCAGTGGTAAGGGCATGTTAGTTCTGAAACAAAATTAAAAAAAAAATGGCAACATTGTTTTTTATTATTAACAAGATAGTTATTAAAAAAAGGAATGTACCAGCAATAAAACAACAAATCTAATTGAAGTCCTACAACAGTAAAAATAAAATTGTGAGTGACTATTCAATTAGGAGGTTCTACTTCCTTAATGTAGGATAAATATTTAGGTTTAAAGAAACTTTGTTCTCAATAAAGACAAATGTCACTCACTTGAGAACAATACTAGAATGTAAAATTACATGAAATTCGTCGTCATCAGTTACAAACTAGACTACACGCTTTCAATGCCCTCATTTCTCTAGAAGTGCTCGATCCGCCATAATATACTGACCAAGTTCAGTTTTGAATGCATTGAAAGAGTGCAGATTTCTTCTACTAGAGGGTATTCTATTAAAATTCCTATTTAGTATGATTGCCAGCCCTAACGGTAGTGCGGTGTCGTTCGTACTAGCGACTCTCAATCAATTTGTCGTCTTTTGTACCTTTTATCTCCGCTCAGTATTTTATTATATTAAAACCCTATTGCGTCGTATTAGTAAAGAGCTTTTACATTGTTATTTGAACAACGCAAGGACTTCCATTTGTTTCAGAAATTAATTTGGATGGATCTAAAATAGAAATTGGTCTTAGGAGACAACAATTACTTTGACTGCAAAAACTTTAGTTTACATCGACTGCCACGTTTGTCTAGAGTCGTAAGCGCGATTGCTGAGCGGGTTTTATTCAAAAGATTTAATTTTATAATATTTTTTTTATATTATCTTTCAACTGGATTAACCCTTTATTCACAGGATTTTCTTTGAAGCCATATTTATTAAAAATTCAATTTTTATTATATTTATTGGAGTAAATTTAACTTTTTTTCCATGGTTTGATGATGAGCTGCAGGTGGGGCGAAGAGGAGCGGGGTGCGAGGGCGGGAGTGTGAATTTGGAGTAGGACGTCGGAATCGCCGGGGACACCAACTGGCTAGCTTTATGGAGAAGGAGAGCCTCTATATGATGAACTCGTTCTTCAGAAAGTGTGAGCACAGGAAGTGGACCTGGCAGAGCCCCGATGGTGCAACTAGAAATGAGATTGACTTCATCATATCAACCAAGAAGCAAATGTTCAATGATGTCTCGGTGAAAACCGGGAGCGATCACCGCCGTAAGAAGCACTTGGGGGAGGCCTATGTCCAGCAGTGGACGTCTTTCGGCTGAAATGATGATGATGATGACACTATTACACAAATATAGTAAAACATTTCAAACTTAAGTCTGAGCGCCCCATTACTTAAGGGAGTGGTATCTGCTAACGAGAGGTTTTCTCCATGTAACTCCTCTTTGATGAGTGAATATAAATGTGCAAAAAAAATATGTTGTTTATTAGACTCTAAACTTTAATTGGGGTAATTGAAATAATTTTAACTTTATTATTACTATATGAAACAAATATTCAAACTGAAGCATTTTTTCTTTGAAATTTTAGTATTTTTGTTTAAGTTTTAGTGTTTTTTTTTTCACACAAATGAAAAAAAAAAAAATTCAAATATTTGTCACTTTTTTCTTCACAAAGTGTACAATTGGCATTTTGATCTAATTAGGCTACAATTAAATAGCAACCACTAATTTCGCACTATTCGGCCCGCAGTGACTGACGTAACAATCACTTTGTAGTGCAAGCTGATTAGAACTTTATTCCAACAGAATTTCAATCGAAGTTTGAACCACCACAAATAGAGTTGCTAATTTAGCAGATACCCCACCCTTAAAGAAGAGCACTGCATGCACAATATTATGAAATAGCTGACTTAACAGTGAATAAAAGAAAGCATAAAAATACAATTAAATAATGAAAACAACAGCAGTGTCGATTATATTAAGTTATTGAAGCCAAACAGAATGAAATTTAATTATTCTGGGTAATTCTTATGCGTACGTACAAAGGTACTGGGAGTCATGGGGATATTAAAGTTAACCATACCATCCATAATAAGCCATCATATTTAAGTTAACCTTTTAAAACTAGCAGTTTTTTAGGCAGCGGTGACCACTTAACATCGGGTGGACCGACGACCGCTTGTGTTCACACTATGGCATAAAAACTACTATGTATAGCAAATATAATTATGCCTAACCGACCTTCAGCAGCCAATGGAAAAGTCCGAACGTCCTATAAACTTACTGTGGACAACTCTATGCCTTTTTTTTTTTTTTTCGGATGGGAAATCATCAAATGACTTCTCCCGCTCTGGGCGGAGCAGGAGGGAGTGTCAGACTTTTACTGACTAAAACCCATCCATGTTCCTTCATCGCCCTTTGTGTTCCGGGGCCGCGGTATCTCTTTCGAACAGTCCCGCAACCCCGGGACAACTCTATGCCTAAATCACACATTGGTAATTGCATTATACAGGGAACAAAATCAATTACATGTACATATTCTTCACGAAGCCGACAACCAAGCATTCTGTACATCATACTACGTAACTTTACACAAAAAATATTGCTGGAAAACGACTTTGAAAAATCACGTTTTACGGTAAAACTCAATGTACCGCACTCAAAACATTGTGCTGATGGATTGGTTGAATAGTACGGGGGTCGTGAAGTTGTTTAAAGTAAAAATCTTAAATTATAAAAACATGTATTTAAAAAAAAACTCGTGGAAACGTTGGAAATTTGACCCCCAATATCTCCGTAACTAAAAGGTTCCCAGGTAAGGTCTAGAACAAAAAAAATATTGCAAAGACGGGGAGAACAAATGCCTTGCGGCTTCGTTAAGATTTACACCTTTCATACAGGGTGATGGGTATCCTTTCCACCCTGTATGAAAAGTGTAAAAAGACTCTAAAACGGTAACCAAGTATTCAGTACATCATTCTTAACCCCCCGGGGACATAGATTTTTTTTTTATTACCGGCGAAAAAGTTTTCTTAAAGTAAGTGTGTTTTTGTGTCGATCTCGGGATTCCACCCCGTAAATTGCCTTCTAGTGCCTACGCCATCTGTTTCACACAATTACTAATTCACCTTTTATCACACCTCGGGGAGATGACAAGACATTCCAGTTTTTTCCAGACTACCCCTAACAAAGCCCTAAGGAAAGCAAATTCCCTAAGTAATAAGAAAACTTGTTTAATGGGACATCGATAATGTCCCACAGTTTGTGTACAGATAGGTATTTTTAGCAGACGTCCCCCTTCTCCGCCGGCGAGGAGATTAATTACAGAATCGGCAGTTTTAATTAGTTTTGTAATTAACAGCCGCATGGAACGCCTCCGACGCGAACTAAAATAAATTACGATTTAATACAATCACGTTGTATTACGTAGCCAACGACGTCGGCCGACGCGGCGCTGGAAATATTTTTAAACCCAAGCCACATACCTACGCATATTTTACCTAGATACTATTGCATGTACAGTACATAATAAAAATAAGAATACCAGCCTATTACAGTCCCTCTGCTGGGCAAACGCCTCTTCTCATCAGAGAAGGCACGACTATTGATAACCACGCTTGCTCAAGACGGGTTGGTGATTTCAGACTTATATTAATTATAAGTCCAGGTTTCCTCACGATGTTTTCCTTCACCGCTGTCTGTTATGTCCAAGATAAACATAAGAAAGTACACATGAATTGAAAAAGTCACATTGGTACTTGCCCGGATTTGAACCCACAACCTCATGCATGACAGGCGAGGCCTTAACCTCTGGGCCATCACGACATACATGCATGTACAGTGACGAGCAAAAATATGTATACACTTCGCAAAATTCGAAAGCTATTTTCTCATTATATTTCTACTTTGAGGTAAGACCTATTTCGTAATAGTATGGCTTCCAAAAGTGTAAGTAAAAACGTAAAACGTTCATCAACAAAGTAGGAGAAAAACACTTTTAAAAGTTGCTTCGTGTATACATATTGCTCGTGACTGTACTACCAACGTACGTATGGTTACGTCTCGTACGATATGATCCTATTAATTTAATGGATTGCGGGAACCAATTTATTGGATCACAAATGGAGTCTTTCCGGATGAAAAAAGTGGCTTTAGAAGTGCGACGTGAATGGGTAACTTTTCTAATCATACGGCGCTATCATTCAACTTGTGTAGGTACAAACGCTTCGTAAGTTCGTACAAATAGTTACTTTCTCTTTAAGAATCACAAAGACAATGGTCCCGCGCCAAGATGGAATAGAACAATACAACACTGCTTGAAATAATTGTATTGGAAATTAAATTGGCACAAAAAAAGGTAAAAGGATACTTGATTGATCTCATCCTACTCGAAATAGCCGTGAAGTTCTATTTCATTTAATAAATAAAAAGAGTGCGCCATATTGTTCCGGGCGTAATTCGTCACAATCGGAATTGTGACAATTCCCTGGCGAGAGCTTTGAGAAAAATTGTCGCTAACGAGCTCGCCCCCTCCCCCCGGGCACACCGACCCCGCTCCACCCCCCCCTCTACTTTTAATCCGTGCCACCCCCCCTTTATCCGTAGCACTTTAAAACCCTTTTGCGATTTTCCGCACGGAGGAATTATCAAGAAAAAGGGAACATTTATTCATTGTCTACCTTTTTAAATTATTCGTTATTAATCTTCTGTTTAATATCGTAATTGTCTTCGTAACTCTGTGTTGGTTTAGTAGAGGGAGGAAGGAAATTAATATCAGATGATTGGGTTATGAAATTGTTTGAGAGCGTTAGCTGAGTTACACCATACGCGGTATCTACAGATTTCAGTGTCATCCGCAGTTGCAGTTAATTAAGCAAACTACAATACTTACTTTACAAACACGTAAAATGTACGTATGAGCATTGACACCGACTGACCGTTCTAAAATTACAAACACGTAAAATGTACGTATGAGCATTGACACCGACTGACCGTTCTAAAATTACAAACACGTAAAATGTACGTATGAGCATTGACACCGACTGACCGTTCTAAAAATTCAATAGGTACATCATACATTAATTTCATTTTTTTCATTTTTTTTTATCTATTTGAGATCTATAAACAAGTCAAGTGATTAATTGAGTAAAAGTAACATTTATAATACGATTTTTACTCAGTAATTGTTTGAAGTTAGACCTGTCAAAAAATATAATTCGTAGCTTTTCTCGCTTTGACGGTTCTTACTTCGTTTAAATTCTTGTGTATTGCGTCAAAATGATTGTGTAAGTAATTACTTAAACTTAAGTAATTACTTTAACCTACAGATACGGCTGTAAGTATTTTGTCAAGCATTGGTGATTGACAACAACGAAATTATTTTGCGTCCACGGCAGCTTATTATGGGGAAAAGATGGACACAATACATACATACCGGTCAAAATTATAACCCTTTTGCTTTGCCGTAGTCGGGTAAAAAGTATCACACAGTCGGTGCAAACCAAAGACATATAAGTATTTACGAGCGATAGACGGGACAGGACGAAGAAAATCTTATTCCAATACTTGTTACTACCTAGTAACAAATCAGTCTGAGTAGCACACGTGGCACCGCTTGTTAGGTAGCATTCTTGCGTCAAAATCGAAAATGCTTGGGTCGTTTTCCCAATGTCCACTATAAAATTCTTTTAAATATTTTTGATTCAAACTCTAAACAAACGAAAACATGTGTATCCAGAAGTAACTTCCTATAACAAATAAATTAAAGCTAACTTGTACCGGAAAATAAAGTCATTTATAATAATAGAAATATTCCAATTGAATCGCAATGGGCAAATTTGTTCGAAGAGTATGTCCTCTTTGAGTTGCGCTCAGCCTCATTAGCGATTTTCCATTCGAACGAGTCCGTAAAATACGTTGAAAACTCTTATTCTCATAACGCTACAAGTGTGGCACCCGGCTTCGTTTGTATTTGGAGTCAATAAATGTATAAGTTTATTTAGTAGGTACTGTTGTTTTGCATAAATGTTTTATTATTTAGTAATTGGTTGGAATGTAACCCTCCTGGTTTCTGTCTAGACCTGTTTTTCCAGTTTTCAGTCATGAAGATAGATGGTTTTGGATATTGACTCCTAAAAAAGGCGGTATTCCGCCAAATACCGAAAAAAACACTAGATTCCAATTATAATTATATTCGCCAATATATAATTGGAATCTAGTGTTTTTTTGTGATTAGTAAAGATCACATGCATTTATGTATGTCTTGTATAAAATACAAATCACGATGACTAAGATCATTTTAAGCAAGTGACTATTTAAAATCATTATGATGTCTTTTATGATTTTACAGACGAAATTCGTTGCCTGGTACAAACACACATTTTCAGTATGTTATATAAAAAGGTCACTGAAGCAAATCGACATTTACGGAAGATAGTCATTTGAAAGTTGTTCGCTTGTGAAATGATTGCGTCTTTGTGTCGTCATGACGTCACGAGTCACGAGTCCATGGAATCAAAGACGGTTAACCTTTGACCAGTAAAGTAATCTGTTAAAAGGTTGAAAGGTAATCGTGCGTACTTGTGTGCCTATTTATTTTATGGTCTATCTATCTATCTACTGTGTATAAAAATAAGATTCATTTCACTAAATAAGTATGCCAAAGGGGCTAGTAAACTTAGAATAGCAAAACTCAAGTTAAGTTAAGGGGTTGTTATACTTGGATTTATGTAGTCGTCTTCTCAGTGACTGAATTCAGAACAGTGTAAAAGTATTCAACAAGTTGGCTTCCTAATTGGATTAAAAATCAGCAGAAGTAAAATTGAATACAAATGTTCGGCGATTTTGGTCTTTCTAGATCTGGACAGACGTTACAACTATACAAAAGTCTGACAGTCTTATCATAAGGTATCGTAGTGGGTAACCACTGCCGCTCCATGTAAAATACTGGTATTCAGCTGCATCCGGTTAGACCGGAAGCCAACCCCAACAGAGTTGGGAAAAGGCAGGGCACATTATGACTTGCTTTATATGTCTTAAAACGTTTCAAGCTCTGCAAATGATCGTGCATGTGAGAAACGCACACAACTAATGTTTTGAACCAAATAAACCTTATTTTTCTCTTATGCATAATAGTAGACACACATTTCATTGCAAAGTAAGCTAATTAAAAGTCACAAAGAACGCGGAATAATAAATTCTTACGCACGTACACCAGAATAAATTTCACAAAAACTAAGACATATAAGCAAGCTCGCCACCCCGGGAATAAAGCTAGAGGACATCGTAACTTAACGTGAGAACTCATAAATTCTCCATTAGGAGCTGTATGCAAAACTTGAAGAAAAGTATTAAAACGTGGGTTTTAGCACGTAACCCAAGTAATATCGTGAAAGCTCAACTTTCCACTCGGTGAGTCGTAATTGTAATCGGCCACTCTGCCTCCATTAGTGGCCCGGTTGGGACGGCGGGATGCGGGACGGTGGGATGCGGGACGGTGGGACGCGGGCCGATGGTCGGTCGGCCACTTCGGACCGCTCTTTGTCCCCAGTCACGGTTGGCCGCGGACCCGATTGCCTCAGTCAATATTGTACTAATGTTACCAACCGCGTATTACACGCACAGATTATCTTTGGGTACCACTTTATTACGCACCTTGTGGTAGGGATATAGGAATACGGTGGTTAGAATATTATTAACCAAATTTCAATTAGGTTCTGTTGTCATGCTAGTTTTATTTTTTAAGTCATGTCAGTCTTCATCATTCTTATCGTCGTCAGCGCAGCATGTCTTCTTCTTCCATTCTTCTCTATTACTCGTCATCTCATCAGACACCTCCTTTCTAGCCATATCATCCTTCACACAGTCAATCCATTGATTATAATAAAAGGACACACCTTAATGTAATAAAAGACATCACAATAACCTCAATCGTCATCATTATCATTAACCTATAATGTTCCACTGCTGGGACACGGTCTCCTTTCATGATGAGAGGTAATGGGCTATAATCCACCACGCTGGCCCAGTGCGGATTGGTAGATGTCACATGTCTTCGAATTTTTGGTTCTAGGACATGCCGGTTTCCTCACGATGTTTTCCTTAACCGTTTAGAGAGCAGTGGTGATGAAATAAATTACACAAAGTAATGTGCCTGTCTGGGTTCGAACCCACGACTTACTGTTCGTAAGTCGGGGCCGCCACCGCTGGGCCACCGCTGCTTACTAATAATAATAACCTCAATAGGTTGTTCGAAATCACACTAATATTATGAATGTGTATGTGTATGTTTGTGTTAGCCGTATGGTATCCGGCAGAGTAGAATAGAACCAACCCATTACACTCACGGGTGTCGTATAAGGCGACTAATGTCTGAGGCAGAACACCTTGCGCCTCCGTAGACCAGAGAATGGGCAGCAGCGTTTTCTGTTAGTCTTTCATCACTGCGATCTCCAATCCGCCTGCCAAGCGTGGAGATTACGGCAAATTCCTCCCATCATGGGAGAGGCTTATGTCCAGCAGTGGACGTTATGGGCTGTTGTAGTAGTGTAGTATGTTTGTTACTCTTTCACGCAAAAACTATTGAACGGATTCGGATGTAATTTAGCACACATATAGTTTATAACCTGGATTAACACATAGGATACTTATTATTCTAGTAGTATGATCCATTTGGACAATAATCGAACTTGACACAGGCGAAGCCGCGGGAATAAACTAATATGTAGAATAAATAAATCACATCCTAATACCGGTTAAGCAAAAGAACCCTTTCTCTGTCGAACAGTGAAATTTAGGTAGATATACAAATACCTACTTGTTTAGTATAGAATCATTTGTTCAAATAACAACCTATGAGAAATTCATTCACGCTAATGTAAATACGACAGCACCGCAAATAAAAACGGATCGGAAATTAATGGCCCTGAAACAAATGAATTTATGTGGTGAGCATGCCAGTTAAACATGAAAATGTTAAATATGAATGGTGTTCAAAGTAAGTAAGTATAGTAACTTTTACTGTAAACCCTTAACTTTCTCTCAACAGTCAGGTAAGTTAGTATCTCTTGGGTCGTTACCTGCATTACGTTAAGGTTTATTACCGAATCGTGCGCGTTATTTGCCCTTTTACGAAGGGTAACAACTTCACTACTTTTACTGACGAAAAATGTTCACACCAAAATGGCATTATAAACTTGCAGAAAGTAAAATGACAAATGTGATGTAGCTGAGAAACCGTAGCCGATCCGTAGCTGGCTACTAACGCGTAGCAGATCTGTAGCTGGCTACGAAAACTTCGTAGCTCGCACGACGCTACGAAGTATCGCTATTGTAACCCAGGCCTAGCCAAGTTACAAACGTTTCGTGTCGATTCTCTTTCTACAATCGTAAACGCCTCGGCGTAAGCGATTGTAGAAAGCGCTAAAAGGTAGCCAAGTCGACACGACTGAGTCGATCGCTCGTTCTCTAATGTCTGTAGAAAAAACCTATACTTTAGTCCATGGTGAGGCTTCCTACCAAAGAGTATAGCGATCAACATTGTAGAAACGATAACATTCTATTCTATCATTTTGAACGATGTAAACTTGTCTACGAATTTTCTATTCGCTTGTGTTGATCACGTGATTTAACGTTGAGATGATGTCATTCCCATTCATTTGAATAGTTTTCTACTAGCGTTAACGATTGTAGATTGTCAACTTGGCTAGGGGTGCTGTGAATGGAGAAATACACCCCTTGATGGTATCTACAACATAATATTTGGATCGCACAAAGCATATAGATGAAATAATTTAGTCCCAAACTACGCAAGTTGCCACCGGCTGTCGTTAGGTGCCATGGGGAGACAATTAACTACAGATAGGTCCCAGGGGTCAATGTTATATGGTTCTCACTGAAGTAATGCGTTAGACCCTTTGACGGAAGAAAAAGGAACGAAAAGTTTTTAATGTACTGTCATGTACAGTCGATGTACACTGTGCTGTACATCAGACAAAAAAACGCTCACGAACTTTTTTGTTGAAAAAAAAAAACAAACAAATAGTTAAAAAAATAATTTTATCTTTATAATAATAAGATCGTTTTCTCTAAAGTTAATACATGCATACGACAACGAAATACCAACCTACAAGTATGATAACTATTTTTGCCGAGCGCACAATTTGTTAAGGACTGCACACATCAGTACGACACGCTACGCGAAGCATGACACGACGCGTTGCGGCGCGACGCGCACACCACCGCATGTTGCTCATGTCACCTTAAGGTGCACACACACTATACGGCTGTTATGTCTGCCCAGATGTTATGGTGTTTAATCACAATTAAAACTCGAATGAGAAGCTTTTAGCACCTTTTTGGACAAGAATAAAAATTACAAGTCTTTGTAAGACTTGTAATTTTTATTCTTTAACGCACGCAATTTTTAACAAAAATTGCGTGCGTTGAAGAATATTTTATTTATGTTTGGGATTTTTGTGTCTTGGAAAAACATTTTACTTCTACAAGTAAAATGTACTTCTACAAGTAACTACTAACTGGTAAATTAAAATTAATACTTACTTAGTTGTCTTGCTAATAAAGTATTAATTTTATTTTAAACATTAATTATATAGCTTTAAGATCTTCAAACATTATGGAATGCAACTATTTCTCTATTTCTATGTTAATAGTAGATTTTAACATAGACCATTAAAACTAGCCATAGTTTAAAATCCCATACTCAACAGTACACGTCGGTATACAAGCGCTTACTAAAACGCATATCACCATCCAACATGAAATCAATTTAACATCCATCCGCATAAATGAAGACATACCTTTACAACGCTGTGTCGGTGCGCGTGCTCGCGTGTGTAATTGCGCTAATATCTGTGCTCATCCCGCCCGCACTGCACATTATTTCCCGCCAGTGTAGCAGTGTAAAGCCCAACTTATCTCTTATTGCTATGAAGAGAAATTGTGCATGAGATAACTGAGTAGTGAAGTAAGACCTTTCTTGGAAACGGTGTGATATGTAGAGATTTAGATAAAGGATTTCATCAGACATATAGTTATAAAGAATTACAATGAGCAAATACGATATTATAAAAAAAACAGGGCAAGTGCGAGTCTGACTCGCAAATGCAGGGTTTCGTTCAATAAAAAATAAAAAATTGTAGCCCACTACCCGATTATTGAACTCGATAATTTGTCAAACCAAACCCGTTCTAATAAAAAAACAACACTAAAAGCAGTTCCTTTCATCTACTGGAGCTTTTCCCAACATTTCCCACTGTTTATTTAGTTTAGTTTTCTGCACACATGTAGTTTCTAATTTATTTATTTTCATTTCAAACGACGAAAAGTTTCGAATGGTTGAACATAAAAATAAAAAAGGTTTTTAATGAAAAAAATACATGAAATCCATACAAATAAATAATATTGAAGTATCTGTAATTTTAAAATAACAGCTTTTTACTGAACGCATTTGAAAGTATATACGGTACATAACAAAAATCCCGGCTAATCTCCGAAACGGCTGGACCGATTTTGACGGGACTTTTACTGGTAAATATCTGATGTTATATGGAGTAACTTGGGCTTTAGAAAAAAAAATAGGGTTCCATGCAAAATAATTAGAAGCAAGTAATAAATAAATGTAAGCAAACACCATCCGATTATATAACTGGCAGTTGGTTTAATTACGCAAGGGAGCTGTGGTATTTTTTTATGAGTAACAAAAATCCAGCTTGGTCGAACACTTCAATATCCATTACCGCATGACAGGCAGTGCAGTGCTGTGCAAACAGCCGCGACAGCGCCGCGTCAGCGCTGCAGCGGTGCAAGGCAGCGGCTTATGACCCGCTCACTACTCAAGCGAAGCGGGTTTGCGGGGGATTCTACAGCTAGAATGAGAACTAAATAAGTTGGCGGAAAATATTGCACTATGGCCACTTGGATCGTGTTATTATTGTAAAGAAACTGAAACTTTGAAATCCAGAAATAAAGGTACCTACTTCTAACTGTCTGCTGAAAATAAACCAATGATCATTCTTAAATCCGCTTACAGCATAAAAAAGTCTGTTAGAAAAATACGCAGACTCGCTGGCAATTTCAAAAAGTCACGTCCCCCACACATATTTTGATAACCGATTTGATGCTAGCGATGTCAAAATCTGGGTAAAAACGTGACGTATTACCTACATCTCACTTCATACAAATTGTCATTATTATCTTTATCTTCCTGCCCTTATCCCTTTAAACTTCGGATCTGTGCAACACATTTTTCGTCTTCTTCAATTCTCCCCGTGAACTAAATGTTATGTAAATAGGTATAGTGCTATATTTTTAATGTTACATAGTGAAGATACATTATATAATTTTTTTTTTTTTTTTTTTAATTTTAGACTGGGTAATGTCCATACTTTGTTAGTAGCATAATAAATATCTTAAGACTAAGTTCCAGATGAACACGAATTAAATTAACTTGATAAGATAATTTAAATTCAATTGAATAGACCAGATTAACTAATGCAAATACATAAAAAATTGAATTGAAAAGACAATAAAAAAATAAAAAAATATGTCAAGTTACATTGAAACAAAATACAAATAAAAATTGAACAAATAGAATAAAAATAATAATATTAAACATTAAATTCATCAGAGGACTTGTAGCCTGATGAGCCTCCCCACCACTGGCGATACTGGTCGATCCGCAATCATCCTCAGGATTCCGTTGCCACTACCTCGAATTCTGCGAATTAGTGAGGCTGACTTTTTGCGCATTATAGCATAAAAGTCGTCAAACCTCACGTCGGCAAACATGCCCGAAGCACTACAAAAACGAGGCCAGATAATTTAGCCTTAAATAAATCAGAACAAGTCACCCCCCATATTAAACCTCTTTCATAGCTACAATCCGCAATGTGAACGTCTGGCCGCTGTTAATATTGCACCACAACCCCTGCTGCTGATGAGCTCTCAACCGAGCTCAGCTAAAATAATTAACAATGTCTCGATTATTGTGGTTTTGCTATCATCATTATTTTGCTGAAGCGCACTTTACAATATTAGAAACTTACTTTACAATAATAGTGCAAACAATTACTTTACCACCATTCGTTGCCATTAGAGAATTAAATAATTAAATAGGTAACTAGCGACTGTTTGCGTCCATCACTTATTGTGCAAATACGTCGTATGTTAGCGTAGGTCCGGGTATAATCGTTTACAGCTAACTCGCGCGTCAACCAGATCACTATGGATCAAACTGTAACGATGAATCTCACACCGTTAAAATATTTCTTGTTCATAGAAAATGTGACAACTGTGTTCAGAAATTATTTGTGTTTAAAAACGCGTTCTCGTATTATTGTACTCTTTTGGATATTTATCGATGCAATCATCATTTCACTTACTGCTGTGCACAACTTCGAGCCAGAAATGAAACGACGAGGTCAGGATCGAATGACATATTTCTGCATGTCCACCGGATTCTCCGTTTATTTGCTGATAATGTCTCTATATTACTCTAAAAGATTTAACAGACTTCTATTAAATTTTGACGCTTTTTACAAATGTTTTGATGATGGAGTCTATTACAAAAAATTGCTGAGAGCACAAACAGTTTTTACGTGCAGAGCAGTGTTATATTGTGGTGTTATCACCTTTCTGTTCACCTACTTACGATTACTTACTTACTTACCTAGCAATGCTAGTAGTATGAAATGGATCGTCTCCTTAATATCAGTGTTCTGCAATAGCGTTTCAGACGTCCGCTACATGTTGCAATACTTTGTAATGCATTGCATTTTGTTCGTTGTGTCTGAGCAACTGAAAGCAATCACGCGATCAGTACAAAGTGAATTATCGGCTATTAAAGACATTCGCAAGGATGTAGAACACGCCGAGAATTTGCCGAGTGTGGCCGTCAACTATGACAAGTTGAACAAATGGGTGAAAGCGTACGAAAATATTAACGACAGCTCTAACTTATGCAATTTAATGTTCAGCGTACAGGTAAATATTATATTAATAAACATAAATATTGGGTGAAAAAATACCCGTTACGAAGCCGAAAAGTACTTGTGGCCGTTTTTGGTTTTAATGTTTATGGGTTTTTGTTGTTTTAAACAATTTTTTTATTGATAATAACTTTAAATATCTCCATGAACCCGCACTAATTCAGTGCATCCATCAGCACAATGTTTCGAGTGCGCTACATTGAGTCCTACCGTAAAACCTTTATGCGCTTAAATTGATGTACAGAATGCTTTTTGACGGCTTCGTGAATTCTGGTGTTGTATGTATACATATTATTATTGCAAAAACAGGGAAACTTTATTCCTTTTTCAAGTGCTTCCGTTGCGTGCGCTGCCTAAACGGTTAAAATTTCGCAACAGTCACCTATGGCGGAATTGTTTCACTATAAAACTTCAAAAAAAAACGTCCGCAATAGTTTATGTCAATCTTTTATAGTTGACCCACCGTATAACCTTTTTATGGTAATCAAAATTGTTCTTAAATATTGCATTATTTACGAAATTGTTTTAAACATAGTATGTTATTTTTATTCAAAAATCATACCAAAATTGTCCTTACATCATTTGATTTCAATGAATATCTTAGGAGATATCACAGTTTTAAAATAACTCCGCAGCAAAATAACGATCAAGTACCGCGTGTGCATTTGATGTGCTCCTTTAGAATTGTATTATAGGTGTCTACGACCCACTCTCCCTAACCCTCTCTAGCTGTCTCTCTCTCTATCTATCTCTCTCTCTCTCTCTCTCTCTCTCTCTTATGTGACGCAGACGAAGTTGTTGCCAGCTAGTTGAAGGTCAGCTAGTTGATAAATGACCTTGACAGACAAGTTAGTTTAAAGTAACTTCTCTAAAACATTTTCTAATTTAATTAAAAAAAAATGGTTTTGATTGATTTCAGTTAAGTATCATGTTGTTGATGGTGACTGTGTATTACATAATATTGATGTACGCCATCTCATTACTAACCGTGATGGTACGTATGAGCTTGAATGTTTAGAATTCCCTTAAATACAACATTGAAGAAGTTTATGGTAAAATCATTTTTATTTGTTTAAAAGGAGAATATCAATAGCGAATTTGTTATTGTTATATTATTATTTTGCTATATTTAGATGATTTTTTTGGAGGAATGAAATAACATCACACCTGTGATCCCCGAAGTGGTGGACAGAGGTGTTATGTTTTAAGTCCTATGTAATAGGGCGCGAGCCTTTTGTTATGAACTGGGCACAAATCCAGACTCCGTGGCTACTACTGAGAAATTCCTGATGTAAGAACCTAATAACACTTAACCTGACCTGGGAATCGAACCCAGGACCTCATGCTCAGCAATGGCGCTTGCGACCATACGACCAAAGAGATAGTTATAAATATATAGTATAAATTTAACCGTGTGGTATCCGGCAGAGTAGAATAGAACCAACCCATTACACTCACGGGTGTCGTATAAGGCGACTAATGTCTGAGGCAGAACACCATGCACTTCCGTAGACCAGAGAATGGGCAGCAGCGTTTTCTGTTCGTCTTTCATCACTGCGATCTCCAATCCGCCTGCCAAGCGTGGAGATTACGGCAAATTTCACCCATCATGGGAGAGGCTTATGTCCAGCAGTGGACGTTATGGGCTGTTGTTGTTGTTGTTGTTGTTGTATATAGTATAATATTATAGTAGTATAATACAATAGTATAATAAGATAGTAGTAAATTTTTCTTGATGTTTAATGTCTCGTAACTGTTTCCCAAAGGGTTTGGCGACATTTACATCCCTGCTCCCGGCCATGCTTTCGATGGCGGTGTTCTTCACCGCTCTGATTGTGATCTCTTACGCTGGTCAGCAGATTCAGAACAGCTACGTAGAGCTACTACAGAAACTCAGCGAACTCTGCGTGCACTTAGCACTAGAAAGCAAGTTTATATTCTCTATTTTGATTCTTATTCTTAGCCTGTATTGTCCAACTGCTGGGAAAAGACCTCCCCCAAGTCTTTTCAGGTCACCTCTCTACCGTACAACGTGCTCAGCGGTCATCCTGCATGTGCCTGTTACTTTGATCATCTGCCTAGCCTTTTCCCAACTATGTTGGGGTCGGCTTCCAGTCTTACCGGATGCAGCTGAATATCAGTATTTTACATGGAGCGGCTGCCTATCTGACCCCCGCAACCCAGTTAGTACCGTTTTTTTTTGTTTTATCCGATGGGTAATCATCAAATGACTACTCGCGCTCTAGGCGGCGCAGGAGGAAGTGTCAAAAACTCTTACTGAATAAAACCCATCCATGTTCCTTCATCGCCCTTTGTGTTCCGGGGCCACGGTATCTCTTTCGAACAGTCCCGCAGCCCCGGCTCATACGTTACCCTGGCTGTTACTTTGATATAATGTCTTAATTCTAAATGTTTACGGTACTCAGATCAAGATACCGCGGAAGAAAGTTACAAAAAAAAATACGTTGTTCATTAAATTAATAAATTGCCAATCTCTTTTCCAGATGAGGAATACTACAAGCTGACAAAGGATTTTCTCCGCTACGTGCGCACGCGCCCTATTCGCATGCACTTGTTCGGGACTCTGGAAGTCAACATGTCCATGTTGCCGTCAATTGTTGCTTTTTTCACCACATATACTGTTATAGCGTTGCAGTTTAATAATGTGTTGTAGATTGGTTGTTCTTAAGAAACGTTTTTTTTTTTTTTCTCCACTGCTAAGGTACGGTTATGTTTTACCCGCGTATCTTGTATGTTTACGATACCTTGACGACCCGAATGGCGCAGCGGTAGTGAGGCTGCCTTGCGTTCTTAGGGTCCCGGGTTCGAATCCCGGTCGGAGCAAATGTTTGTGTGATGAGCATGGGCATTTGTTTCCGAGTCATGGATGTTTATATGTACTACTCTGTCAAGAAAGTACCGGGAAAAGATCAATAATACACAAAATGTCTGTTATTCATCCAAATTTATTTTATCACCTTCAAAGTATGCTCCTTTAGAAACGATACACTTGCGCCAACGAATAATCCATTCATCAAAACATTTTTTAAACGCTGCTTCCGGAATTGAGTTCAGTTCTCGCCGCGAATTCTCCTTTATGTCTTCTATCGATTGAAAACGGGTGCCACGAAGTGGTAATTTGAGTTTAGGAAAAAGAAAAAAGTCAGCAGGAGCCATATCTGGTGAATATGGTGGTTGCTGGATGGTATTTGTTGAGTGTTTGGTCAAAAATTCGTTCACAATGATAGCCTTGTGCGAAGGCGCATTGTCGTGGTGCAAAATCCAAGAATTTTCTTTCCACAAATCTGGCCTTTTTCGTCGAATTTGCTCTCTTAAACGCCGCATAACGCTCAAATAATATTCTTTATTTACCGTTAGACCTTCCGGTAAGAATTCAGAGTGCACAACACCGCGATAGTCAAAGAAAACAGTCAACATGACTTTGACTTTTGATCGACTTTGGCGTGGCTTTTTCGGTTTCGGTTCAGTTGGAAGGCGCCACTCCGAAGCTTGTTGACTAGTTTGCATGTCAAACTCATAAACCCACGTCTCGTCACCAGTAACAATGCGTTTCATGAATGTTGGGTCCGAACTGACTCGTTCTAGCATGTCCTCAGCGACTTTCATGCGATTGAGTTTTTGGAGAAAATTCAGATCTTTTGGGACTAGCCGAGCAGCAACATGTTTCATACCCAAATGATTAGTTAAAATGGTACGGATCGACTCGTGAGATACAGAAAGTTCGGCGGCTATCTCTCTCAGAGTTGAATGGGGATTTTCAGTCACTATTTTCTTCACTTTTGCGATGTTAACTTCAGTTGCAGACGTTGACGGCCTACCAGAGCGAGGCAAATCTTCCATCACATCTCGACCGCTTTTGAACGCTTTGAACCACTCATAAGCACGAGTTTTTGATAAAGTCGATTCACCGTAAGCCTTCTGTAACATTTTCAGTGACTCCGAACACGAAATTCCATTGGCGATGCAAAATTTAAGACAAACTCTTTGTTCGATATTTTTGTCCATTATGAAATTCGCAATACACACTATATATGATATTACTAAAACCAGCACTGTATTTAATATAAATAACAGATGCAACTCAAACTCCGCGCCAAAATGGAAAACAGTTGTGCCAATCTAACAACTACAAAAAAAATCAAAATTTTGAATTTGGAACCATAAACAAATCATCCATTCCCGATACTTTTTTGACTGAATGTATATTAAGTATGTATTTACAAACAAAAATTATCTATGTAGTATATCAACTATCTGGTTTCCACGACACAAGCCTCGTTGCTTAGTGTGGCACTGGATGGCGCTGTGTGTAATGTCCAGCGATATTTATTTATTTTATTTTACCTTAGTATTATATTCGTCAAAAAAACCAAGTGTCTCGAGAAAGGTGTTTAAAAAAAAATTGCGCTGCGAAATAGTAATACCTTAATTTAAAAAAAATAACTAAACCTATCGAGTAAGGTATCAAAATAAAGGAAATTAAGCGGTAATTACAAAAAAAGACATATTTTATAAAATAAAATAGATTTTAATTTAATTAAGAATAAAAAAAACAATAATAATATTTGCAGTCGGTTTTGATTTTTAAATTATGTAACTTATTTAAAAACTGTTTGTTTTGTATGTTGTCATGGCTATTGTTATCTATTTCCTTTACATGTTTTCATCTTTGTGCAGTGCCTCGAGTAAAGTTTTTTTTAATGTTGGGTCTTACAATCTACATATTTAAAAATCTATGCAGTTACAAGCTTTATATAGCACATGTTTCGAACATTTCTAAGCTAAGAACGATTGTGAAAGTATTTTTCTAGATTCATGCTTTCTGAAAAACTTTGTAATACAACATTCTTCTGTCCGTGTGAAACGTTTTTGTTTTATTTCAAAGGTCTCGACTAATTAATAATTCCAGTGACTCATCCTTTCATCTCTAGAAATGTTTTCAGTTTTAGCATAGGATATTTAATTAAATAGTTTAGCCCGTTGACAGTGGTCTATAACGTGTTTTTAAAACCCTCTAGCCAAGAGCATGGCGCTATAGGTACCCCCGTTGTACAGTCAGCTTCACGACTTCTTGAAAGCACATGTTCGAAGCTGGAGTACCCAATTGATGCAGCCCACCATACGTTCAGAAATTAGGTATTAGGAGTAAACTTTAACTCCAACAATCGGTTCCAGTTTTTCATTCGATAAAATTTAATAGGTATACAACACTATGTTTTACTCGTTTTAATTACTTTAAGGGCGTCTAGTACGAGATACCGTGGCTCTGGAACACAAAGAGCAAACACGGAACATGGTAAAATCAAAATCAAAATCAAAATCAAAGCATTTATTTCAAGTAGGCCAGTTACAGGCACTTTTGAATTGTCAAAACAAAGTTAAATGTAGCTACAGTCCCAGTCACAAGACATAAAAACTGTGAAAGTACTGTAGTTGCCCATTCCCTAGCGTAGATCTCTATGGAGAAGAACGGGCAAGAAACTCCATGGACACTCTTTTAAATCAAAATATTGTTACAAAATCTTGGTTACATCATTCATGTTGAGATGGTATATTATGTGAGAACAATGTAGCAAGATGTGCACGTTAAAAGTGTCCATAGTAAAAACAAAAAATACAATTCAAAAATAAACATACAAATAAGCCATGGCAACTAAGAGTTGACCAGTCACAACTGACAGCGCCCGTTCACGAACATGACGCATGGATCAGCACCATTCAACTCAACCATTTTGAAGGGAACTGAATGATCCGACAC
This sequence comes from Xestia sexstrigata, assembly GCA_941918905.2. Lineage (NCBI taxonomy): Eukaryota > Metazoa > Arthropoda > Insecta > Lepidoptera > Noctuidae > Xestia > Xestia sexstrigata. The sequence goes on from OW799203.2 coordinate 8,595,298, forward strand.
ACGCGCCGCCATCAGCGAGACATTAGAGTGAGCGTGACATACTCTCAACCGCCAGGGCACATTCAAGTCAAGAAAAGACGTAGGATTTCAGTGAATGATAGCTTTCTAGTACATAGTACTCACACAATATGGGCTGTGCGATTATATAATACTAGAGATTGATTCTATACAATGCAAAGACAGTTGTACAATCTTCAGCAGCTCCAACAATTCTATTTAATACTATCAATTTATGCGCCCCTGTCCATGTGGAGCAGGACCAGCATTGAGCCACGCATTTTTATCTGCGATATAATCGCCCAACTTGTAATAAGCTTGCTTACATAGTGTGCGTTTGATGCATGTTTTAAATTTCGTCTCATTCAGTTCAAGAATACTTTGTGGAATTTTATTATAGCATCTCAAACAGTACCCCATGAAAGATGAGTCCACTTTAGCGAGTCTGAAGCCTGGCTGAACTAGTTGGTCCCTATTTCTAGTACTGTAATTATGTCTATCACCTCTTTTACCAAAAAGATGCAGATTTTTTCTCTATATATAGTTAGTGTATAGTGTATGGGTTTTAGTCAGAAAAAGTCTGACACTCCCTCCTGCTGCGCCCAGAGCGGGAGGAGTAATTAAATTTGATGATTTACCATCACAAAAAAAAAGGCCGTCTAGTCGGTCCCATAGTAAAAGTTGTTCATTTTCATGAGTAGGTAACTCATGAAAATGAACAACTTTTACTATGGGACCGACTAAGAAATCTCGAAAAAAAAAATAGGGGCTTCATACATTATTGGTCGCGTAACTCGAAAAAATGTAAGCAGAAGCTGATATTTTTTTAGAGTTAGATAGTCGGTCCCAAATGTTGATCATTTTCATGAGTACTAGACGCCCTTATAGTAATTAAAACGACTAAAAAATAGTGTTGACTGCTGAGCTAATCCTGAGTTCGATTCCCATGAAATACATTAATTATGAAAACTATTATACACAGTTGCCGTGGCTGTTGATCTCCAACGTAAGCTTCTAAGGAATAGTTTATTTCAACTGTAAACAGGCCACCCAGTAACTATACCTATTACCTATTCAAACTTGCTAAAATAATTGAAAATGGGGTGATTTTTGTCGTCCTCATCAAAGTCTCAAGTACTATAACTTATTAATTAGTGAAATTTAACAAAAACAATCATTTTACTGCCACCACCTCGCATTAGAAAATTAGACATTTTATTATTTTTAATTTTGTTAATTGGATTAAAAATAAATACGGCTGCTGATTGTATCGAACAATAGCCTTCAACAAATAACAGTCTATAAAAAATCCGCAGTCGTGTTGCCTTCATCAAGTAGTTTAACTGGATCAAACTATTACGTTTACGATGAATCTCACACCCTTAAAATATCTCTTGTTCATAGAAAATGTGACAACCGTGTTCAGAAATTATTTGTGTTTGAAAAGACGTACTCGTATTATTGCAATTCTTTGGGTAGTTTTTGAATCCCTCAATATTATATGTGGTGCTGCGTTCAACGTTTTAACTGACGGTCATTTTGAATATAAGGCTCATCGTATATATTTCGTTTCGTCTACCTGTTTCTCTATCTATGTAATGATAGCATCTGTGTATTACTCTAAAACATTTTACAACCTTCTATCAAATTTTGATTCGTTTCACAAAATTTTCGATTGCGCTTCATACACCCAAAGAATGTTGAAAATGCAAAAAGTTTTAACATCTGTAGTAGTGTCGTATTGTGGTTTTCTAAGCTTAACATTCACTTACGTTCGAGTGGCTAACAGTAAGAGTCCCAAGGGATTTGCCAGCTTCGTGGTATTCCAGTACGTCGACACCATGTGTGACTTTCGCTACGTCTTCCAATATTTTGTATTGCACTGTATTTTGTTTGTTGTTTCTGAGCAACTGAAAGCAATCATCCGGTCAATAGACAGCGAACTATCTGCGATCAGGAAAAATTGGGAAAATGTGGGACATGCTGGGAATTTGCTGAGTGTAGCCGTCAACCATGACAAGTTGAACAAATGGGTGAAAGCGTACGAAAATATTAAAGACAGCTCCAACTTATTTAACTCAATGTTTAGCATACAGGTAATATAATCATGAAGGATAAAGTTAGTTATGTAATGTTTTTTGTAAATAATTTTCAACTAACACATTATCTGTATAATTGGTTTCAGTTGACTATCATGCTGTTGATCGTAACCACGTATTACATAATATTACTGTATACCATAGCTTTAATATCCGTTAAGGTAAGAATGAAATAAAATATTTTTCGTACCACTTGCTCAAAAAAGTGACATTCTATGCCACAAAAAGCGAACATAACAATGGTCATTTTTAATCTGTTAAAAACAGGGAAAGAAAATTGTACTGAATTTCATTCATCCTCTAGGGGGAGAATGTGATTTAAATTTGGAATACTTACCGAAATTTATACTGAACTACATCATCTGTGTTTACACCATTGAGTTTGTATATAAAGCATTATACATCTTTTTGAAAAAGGAATACGCATTTATTATTATTAAATAAAATTAATTAGTTATGATTATTAAATAAAATTACGAAAACCGACGAGGCCGTATGAGCTATGATGCCTTGGCTTTTCCGACAAAAAAATATTAGTCTAGGAATTTGCTGCGTTTTTGTTTTCTTCAAATACATAAACGTTAAGTTTATTTTACTTTTAATTGTCATTATTTTTAATAAATGCTTATCTCATATTATTATTGTGTTAATTTTTTGCCTTTGCTTTTCCGACAAAAAAATATTAGTCTAGGAATTTGCTGCGTTTTTGTTTTCTTCAAATACATAAACGTTAGTTTATTTTACTTTTAATTGTCATTATTTTTAATAAATGCTTATCTCATATTATTATTGTGTTAATTTTTTCGCAAATGGTACGAAAAGTAGAGTATTTTCCTCGGTGATAAAGCGGTCTTAGTCTTGGGTGAACTTAAATCCCTCGCTACACTGAGGACTCGTCTTAAATCCCTCGCTTCGCTCGTGATTTAAGTTTTTAACACCCTCGCTACGCTCGGGAGTAAACCTCGAGTCCTTCGTTACGCTCGCGATTTAAATCGTCAACCCGCGACAGAAGACACTGCTTTATCCCCTTGGTTAATAATCTACTATTGAACAACTTGTAAAGGGTAACGGGCAAATTGCCATGGGCCTCAACCTTCACAGTGATATTAAATGAAAACTTACGATTACGATGTACTCTTTTGTTTCTTTATATCAGAGCTAAGCTCAAATCAAGCACAAAAGTGATGTTTTGGCACATTTCATGTAAAATATTTGTACGATAATTTTTGCACAACACTGCCACTGACATAAAATAATTATGTATATCAAAGTCGAGTTGGAAGACTTTGAAATAATTATTATATCTGTACTTTTGTGGCAAGGGTTTTATTTTGATAGAAGAGACACTTCAAAACATATTAGAATAGTCTCGATGCCTTTTAATTTGGGTGACACATACCAATTCAATATTGAACCAAAAACCGTTTAGAAAGGGTTTAAGCAGTGATATAGAAACGTATTCATCAAACTTCTCTATCAGCAACATTTTACTTCTCGATTTCTTGTCCGGCCACAACAGGATGGTGCGACTTTGTCATCCATACTGCCAAACCTGCTTTCGATGACGGTGTTTCTAAGTGCACTGTTTGTGATCTCCCGCGCTGGTCAGCAGATACAGAACACCTACATGGAGCTGAGACAGAAACTCTGCGAACTCTGCGTGCACACACTGGAAAGTAAATAACCTTATGAATATAATAATAATTATTCTGATACTATAATTTAAATAATCAAATAATATTGGGGAAACTAATTGATTATGTGCCACACTACGTTTAATTTACTGATATTATAGCCATTGTAAACAACTGTCAACTTCTAATAAGAATAATGTTTTTTATGCCCTCGTCGATTGAAGGACTAATTTAAATTTAAATTTAAATTTATACAACATGCTTTTCAACATGTTTTTCAGCAACATTATACCGGATGACTTTTTTATCACTTTCCAAAAAAAAAATGGGTATATTAGGTGAACGGAGTGGCATACCTAGTTTTTTTCATCATTTTTCCACAGCTTAGAAACAAATTGATCCATCATCAAAAAACGCTTCAAATTTCAAGTAAACTTTTCATTTTAGAACAAAGAAAGAGAAATTTGAAAAAAAATAAATGAAAAATATCGAATTACCGAATTAAATTGAATTAAGTACTGAATTTAAAAAAAAAAAAAAAAAAAAACTTAGTATGCCATTTGCTTAAAAATACAGTGATAAAAAAGTCACCTGTATGTATTAATGACACCGAAAAATTACCTTATTAGGTATGTAGAAAATTTGAAATTTTTTACAGAAGATACAGAGTGCACCAATTTTCATATAAACACTACTTACACAATCTCTTTCTCAGATGAGCAATACTATAAGCTGACAAAGGACCTCCTCCGCTGCGTGCGCACGCGCCCTGTCCGCGTGCATGTGTTCGGAACTCTGGACGTCAACATGTCCATGTTGCCGACAGTTGTTGCTCTCTTCACTTCGTACACTGTTATAGCATTGCAATTTAATAATGTGTTGTAGACATCTTATACCTACGAGTACTAAGGTCGTATTGCAAAGAGTACTTTTATCACATAATATTATATTTTGATATTGTGCACATATTTTTGACTTTTTATTAGCACAAAATTCTATACTCAGCCTACTATGAGAGTATTTTTATATGTATCTCACCCACTTACTGAAATTAATAAAAAATACTTTGAAACCATGTTTTTGCTTTATTAAAAAGCTCCCGATAAAATCCCAGGAAAAGGTGATGATGATAAGGTGCCACTAAAATTGGAAACTGCACACATTCTTGCAAACGGCGTTTTGACGTAAAAACCCATGTTCCGAATGTCCCATGAGCATTGTTATTTTAATTGTGTCTGTAATTGCGGGTATCTAGCGGTTAAAATCGGTACCATACACGGGTTACCATGTCAGAAAACCCGATCGTAACGATTCTACGGCGATTACGACCTTAGGGTCGCGAAGTTTTAAGCGAGCCGCATTAGACCGTTTCTCAGTGCTTTAAGAATTCCATCGCTTATTCTACTTGGGACCTTTAGACGCCACATGTTTGGTGCTCCGCTGAAAGTGTTTTATTATCATAAGCCGTTTGTATTGTACTGACAAAAATGTCAACAATAAGTTGTTCGGGTTGTTTGAATGATTTTAATGCCAAAGAATTCTTGCAATGCTTTATTTGCCACACATGGTATGCATTGTTATTAGAAGATGATAAGGAATCGGGCTGGACTACAGTTCGAAACAAAAACCATAACCGGCAGCATAAAGATGTGAGAGTAGGCACAAATTATAGACGTTTAACGTTAAAACCAACAGCCGTGTAATAAAATAAAAATTTGGTGGGGCTGTGTCGGTGTACCGACACAGCCCCACCAAATTTTTATTTTATTCCGACATTGTTATTTATTAAGAGTTCAGGTACAATAATATAGGTAAAGGAATGGGTGAGGCCTTTGCCCAGCAGTGGGACGGAATAGGTGAATAAAAAAAATATATATAGGTAGTTAGTTACATACCACACACAAGCCCGGTAGCGATATAGATAATTAGTTACCTGTATCCTTAAAACAACCCCATACAACAGTAGACAGACTAGATTGATGCATGTATGAAATGCTTTTTTTTTTCTCGAATTGGATAGGAGTTCTTTGGGAAAGTTGTTAAACATGACGGGTAGGTTTACCTCCTTGAAGGAAACAGGTTACTAAATCACCACCCTTAAGGGGCTTCCCGAATTTTCGGCGTGCACACTAGCGCCACTTTAGTAAAAAAATCAGAACTCGTTAAATACACAATTAATCTAAAATCTGATTGACAAAATCAATCTTTTGGTCTTCTAAATTATTTACGTCTGCTTAACTCATTGAAACATAGCTCGGTGTCGTTACAGATACAAAATGGGAAAAAAACGGCCGTTTTTAGCAATTTTTTTAACTGTACTATAACAGTGAAGTATATTTTACTGAATTAAATAGACGTCAATAATCTAGAACTCTAAAGCATTGATTTTGTTAATCAGATTTTATATTAATTGTGTATTTAACGAGTTCTGTTTTTTTTTACTAAAGTGGCGCTAGTGAGCACGCCGAAAATTCGGGGAGCCCCTTAATGCATGACATTGATGACCGACAAGTGAGTCTTTTTTGAATTTTTTTAAGTGATGTTCTCTGATAATCTTAATTTATGTCGTTGTTTCAAATTTATTTAAATATCAGAAATAATTAAGTTCCTATGAACAATTTGTTACTATACGTTAACATTTTCCATACAAACAATTATTGTATACCACCCCTACTTTCTACTACTACTAATTGGATTAAAAACAAATATGTGCCGATGACTATCACATGTCACCCATTCTTCAATTACTTCCAGTCACGCACAACCGTAGTCACACTACCTACTGCTCGATAAAGTACTTCCTTAAAATCTTTCAAGGAAGCATGAATCTAACGCCCTTGAAATATCTCTTATTCATAGAAAATATGACAACCGTATTTAGAAATTATTTGTGTTTAAAAGGACGTACTCGTATTATTGCAATTCTTTGGGTAGTTTTTGAATCAGTCAACATTACAGCTAGTGTTGCGTACAACTTTGCCTGTAAAGGTCAATTTCACGTAAGGGCTCAAAGAATATATTTTTTATCGACCACCGCTTTCTCGATCTATGTTATGGCAGCATCTTTATATTACTCGAAAAAATTTTATCGCCTTCTTTTGAATTTTGATGCATTTTACCATATTTTCAATGAGGAGATCTTTAACCAAAGAATGATAAGAGCACAAAAAATTTTAACATCCATGGTACTTTCGTTTTGCGTCTTTAAAATCGTAACGTTTGCTTACGTTCGGGTGTCCAACAGTAGTGATACAAAGGGGTTTGTACTGACCACGGTAACTCAGTATAGCATTAGCATGTCCGATCTCCGCTATATTTTTCAATTTGCTATTTTGGATTGTATTCTATTTGTGGTTTCGGAACAACTGAAAGTAATCACACGATCAATAGATAGCGAATTATTGGCGATTAGAGAAAACCGAGCAAATGTGGAAGAGTTGCCGAGTGTACCCATCAACCATGACAAGTTGAGCAAATGGGTGAAAGCGTACGAAAATATTAACGACAGTTCTAACTTAACCAAACGCATGTTTGGCTTTCAAGTAAGTAATTTATAAATATATGTAGTTGGTGCCAGTTAAGATGAGAATAGTGGTCATTGCCCTTTCCCTAATATGTCTTCGTACGAACCAAAACAAATAAACAATGTATTGTTTTTCATTACAAAAAATGTTGAAGTTCACGACAGATGACGATTCCAGACTTGAACAGGCTTATTTTTGGTTTTCAAAATTAAGAAGTTTAATAAATGTAGGTGAGTCAATGACCGCTATTCTCATCTTAACTGGCACCAACTAAAAACATGAATAATCAAAGCAAGCAGTGTTAAGCAGTGTTTTATGTAAAAGCATCCTGACTGTTTTTCGGTCAAGATTGACATCTTGGTGGAGATAGCAATCGGCACGGGATATATTATAGTGCACAAGTGTGCGCGCAGACACAGGTGCACTCTCTCTGTTCCTTTACTCTCATAGTCCGATAGGACGGCAATCCGACACGACCGGAGAGAGATCAGGCGCAGGTCCAACGGCTTAACGTGCTTTCCAAGGCACGGGGTATCATACCGCCAACTTCCAAACTCCGGGCTTCCGGCTTCCTCTCTACTGAGAAATTTCTGCTCTTTTTCGAACAGTTACAAGTACTGCACGGGGTCAGTATCGTCGAACTTGAGCCATGGGAGCCACGGAATCAGGGAGTAAAATGAGCCGAGACGATGTTGATCCCGCGCAGGTTTATTTATAAGTATGCGTCGGTCTTAGGTTTCAATTAAATTGTTGTTAAAATATTTTTATGATTGGTTTCAGTTGGCTATCATGCTTTTGACCGTGACTGCGTATTACATAATTTTGACATATACCATCGTTATAACAACCGTCGAGGTACGTATCAATACAACATACAGGGTGTAAACAGACCCTTCACAAAGCCGTCAACCAAGCATTCTGTACATCAAACTGAGTAACCATGCGCAAAAATTTTTGCTGGGAAACTACTTTTTTGGGGTGAAAAATCACATTTAAACGAAGAACTCAATGTAAACTCATTGAGCAGTAAACGGGTCATAGTAAAGATATAACATTAAAAACTTGAATTAAATAAAAAAACTCGTGAAAAAGTTGGAACTTTGACCCCCAATATCTCCGTATCTAGAAGGTTCCCAGGTATGGTGTAGAACAAAAGAAATATCGCAGAGACGGGGAGGAAAGTGCCTTTTGGCTTCGTTAAGGTTAACTATTAACACCCTTTATATTACATTCTCTCACTTTTTTTATTAAAAATATTAGAGGAGCTCGAGGCTAAATATAGCCGTTGAGGTCGACCTTCAAGTTAAGCTGCGCTTGCCTAGGTTGATCCGGGGATGGGTGACCATACCGAGCCACCATTACATACCGAGTTTCCTCCGTGCCGGCACGTTATGCCGTTGGTCCCGGCTGTCAATTGTAGATCTTTGGCAGTCGGTACAGGTAGTCAATGGCCTGAAAGTCTGAGTAAGTCTTACCAAGTGGTATCGTATTATCCAGTACTAACGGGGTGGTGGAGGTCAGATATGAAGTAGCTCCGTGTAAAATCTAGTATTTTTATTCAGCTGCATCCGGTAAGACTGGATGCCGACCCCAAAATTCCTAACATTGTTGGGAAAAGGTGATGACAAAACGCTTTTAAAAGTTTTTTAGTAATTTCTATTCTCAAACATTACTCTTTCATTTTAAAATACGGAAAAACTGTCAATTAATAAAATTAAAATACTATCTGAATGAGTAACAAAGAACACCGACTGTCAAATCAATGTGGTAGTTATGCCTCGTTTAGTATTTCTTCATTAGGTCTGAGGTCCAGTGTCCTTTGCCTGCTGACCTGTCTATAGAATAGTTATTTGTCTTCCACAGGGTGAAACTACAGCGACATCACTGCTCATGAACATGTATAACATTATGGTTTTCTTCATAGCACTGTGCCTTGTATCTCGCAGAGGTCAGAAGATTCAGAACAACTTTATGGAGCTGCGTCAGAAACTTTGCAAACTCTGTGTGCACACGCTCGAAAGTTAGTTTACGCAATTTTTTTCTCATTAAGAAAGATTGTATTTGTAAGTAAAAATCAATTCCAATAATTCCATACTCTGGTAAAACAAGGAGTGAATAAACGAGGCAATATACAATAACGACATAAATTTACATACAGGGTGTAAACAGACCCTTCACGAAGCCGTCAACCAAGCATTCATCAAACTAAGTAACTCTATGCAAATTTGATCGCTGGGAAACGACTTTTAATGTGGTAAAAAAGTTTTACGTTAGGACTCCATGTCACACACTCAAAACATTGTGCATCAGCACAATGTTTTGAGTGTGTGACATGGAGTCCATGATGCATTGAATAGTAAGTTTCTTTTTTGTAATGACATCTCGCAGTTCAACCTATGAATATGGCTTCTGCAAAGCCAGACTATCCAAACAAAATGTAAAAAAACAACAAAAAAAAAACTACTGGATCAGCATCGCGGGCTGGCTCAAGCAAGGGTCGAGGAGGGGACGCGGGAGTGAACGGGAACGTCGCGACGGACCTCGACGGTGAAATCGGAATGACGGCGGTTTGTGTCTGTTTCTTTGAAGTGCTGTTCTCTTTCCGGAAGGAGGGTGATAGGGTCGTTGGGGGTGATTAGAGCATGCCGAGTCATACTGATACGCGATGGGTCGTATCGGGCGGCCGATGCAGTCTGGGGGTTTCTATGGTTAGGGGTACTTTTACACCCATCATACAAATTGCGTAGGAGACATCCCTTAGTAAATAATACATGTTTTCTTATATTTTCAGTACATTTTCAGCAGAAACTGAGAGCACAGATGTCCTCCTATTTTAAAGACAAAACCAGGCCAGGCAAAAGAATGAAAGAGTAGTAAAAAATGCAAATGCAACCGTGACACCAATATAGTAAAACAACACTAACATAAACACACCTGCTTTCTTTCTCAGATGAGGAATACTACAAGCTGACAAAGGATCTCCTCCGCTGCGTGCGCACGCGCCCTGTCTACGTGCAGGTGCTCGGCACTCTGGACGTCAACTTGTCCATGTTGCCGTCGGTTGTTACTCTCTTCACTTCGTACACTGTTATTATGCTGCAGTTTAATAATGTGTTGTAGGCAATGAATACATCGAAATGATCATTTATTGCTGTTTGCCTTTAACGACTGTAGCTACCCACACATTACGTTCAGGGAATCTTTGGCTACAGAAACACAGAATAATATAATTAATATTGTAAGTAGTTTGGAGTGCATGTTTACACGATTTCTAAATTTTGAGTTTCGCCGTCACATTGTAAAAGATACCAATTTCGTTAAAAGATTTATATGAACCGTTTAGTTGAAAAAAGTCATTGTTTTATTTCAAAGCTTTCGATTAAGTACAAAGTTTCACAGTTTCACTTGGCCGGTTTTTATAAAGTTCGCATAGCAATTTTTCACACACTTTTTAAAGTAAGAAAGTTAGTGATCGCCACGTATTTTTTGTAAATTATTATCTCGAATGTGGAATAAGTGTCGAATGTGATAGAGTGCCTAAATATATTTTTTTAATTAGTCAGTTGAGTTGAGATACTATAATTGTTATTTACCTTTTTACATACACACATCAAAAAAGTTTACGATCACTTTGATAAATGGAAATCCTTTTTGTTACGGTAGATTATATTGTGATTTCTTCTTATTTTAGTTAGATTCTTTATTTAATATAGATTTAGAATATAAAACAAAACAGTTCGATTGTTTTTAAAGAAAACACACAACAAAAGTACATTATGGTACAAGTGTGTAATGATCAATACACACGTGTGTCATACGACGTTTTTCAACACACTTTTGAAGAAAATAATACAAAAAAATCATTTAGATAATAAATATTTGTCCTTGGAGTTTTCAGGTAGTAAACTTTCCATAACGTTAAGGGCTTCACATCTTATATAGGGCGGTGTACAACATAAATCATTTTCTTCATAACTAGTACTTGTAGACATTTTTAATTCATAAATAACTATAATTTCAACAGTGAAAACGAGTAATGAAAAGTTTTTCGCAATGGCGGGAAAATTTAATCAGTTTTCCTAAGCGCGCGCATCTAACAATGGCGATCGGCCATAGACTAAAATAATGAGGTTTGTTTTTTTGGCTTTTCGCGGATAGCGAATCCACGTACAAAATGGGGAATTCAAAGTTTTCTTTATTACAGAGAAAACAAAAGTTACATTTCAGTGAAATGAGCAAGCAATAGGTACATTAATTTATTTGTACTATTGAACATGTTTTTTTTTTATATAGAAACTTTTGTAGGAACATAGCAACAAGCACCTCAACCGAAAAAAAACCCTATAACTCACTTGTGAATAATAGTAATGAAAAAGTCACAGTTTGATTATAGGTGTCATTATGTGCCTAATTGCGGTGAAATTAGAGCCATTTTATGAGCAAGTGTGTTGAAAATAATTTTTCTTGATAAAGTTAAATTTAAAAAATTATATCAGCTTATGCAACTTAACAAACTTATTACAACTTATGTGATCACAAACTTTTTTTGATCTGTGTAGGTACCAATAAGATTAATATGGTATATGATTTGTAAATATGAATCATAATATAATTGTATGAAAATTTGTATTTAATCATTTTATGTTACGTCCAATCGCCTGAAACACAGGATTACCTCGTCCAGGCATAAATCTTGGCTGAAATTGACATAGATTTAAGAAATAGTTTAAACGTTGTTGTTACCTCAGTTAATTTTATTATTATTGTTTTATAATCATGTTTTTAACTTTTGATCAAAAACCAAGACCCTATAATTTGTAGTTATAAAGCCTACAATAACTAAAAAAATACTTAAAAAAAGAAAACAGTTTTCTATTCATCAAGTTTATCCGACAATTTCATGTAGCTAAACTTGGCCTTAATCTAGGAACTTCTCCTGTATTGTGGGTACGTTTATCGCTAATACTTACTTACACAAACAAGGCAACCAGACCCGGAACTTGAAATTTTCCATAAAAGCAATTACTTTAACACTGTCATTAGAATATTGAATAATACAGACCCACCGGGCTGATTGTATCATTACTTGTTTGTTTCATTACATTACGGACACGTTTTCCAGAGTCCTACATTCGACAAGTCGACGGTCAATCAAGTTCTTTGTCATACTTGGGACGATGAATATTACACCTTTCAAATATCTTTTGTTCGTAGAAAATGGGCTAACTGTTTTCAGAAATTATTTTCGTTTTAAAAGACGGATTCGTATTATTGTGCTCTGTTGGATAATTTTTAACATCCTAAACATGTTTTTAATCGTCGTGGCTAACATTATTCAAGTCATGGAAATTCCCATACAAACTGAACAGTTTTATTATTATTCGTCCCCCGGTTTCTCGATATATATAATGATAGCATCCGTATATTACTCCGAAAGTTACAATAGACTTCTACTGAACGTTGGTGCGTTCTACGAAATTTTTGATGACGAGGTTTACAACCAAAGAATGTTGAAAGAACAAAAACGTTTAACATTGAAATTAGTGTTGTTTCTTGTTGTTAAAATAACTTTTTACATTTACACATGGAATGTTTTCACCGGTGATGAAATTTTAACTTTATTTTTTTCCACAATTTATCAGTGTAACATTAACGTGTCTGACTTGCGCTATGTGATCCAATATTTCGTATTGAGTTCTATTTTTTTCGTGATTTCTGAGCAACTGAAAGCAATCACGCGATCAATAGATAGTGAACTATCGGTGATAAGAGAAAATCAAAATATAGAACACGCAGAGAATTCGTCGCGTGTAGCCGTCAACTATAACAAGTTGAACAAATGGGTGAAAGCGTACGAAAATATTAACGAAATCGCTAACTTATGCAATTCAATGTTTAAGACACAGGTAATATACTAACTTAAATGCCTCCGATGTATATTTTTGTATTTAAATATGATTTCTATTATATTTCTACTTTCTTTGATATTGGGACTGATCGATGATAGATGGGTTGGTTTCAGTTGACTATCATGCTGTTGATAGTGGTCGCGTACTACATTATATTGATGTACACCATCGCTGTAATAACTGTTAAGGTATGTATACATTACGGACTCAACGGACTCGCCCCTATCACGTGGTACTTAAAACATACCTGGCGAAATGTGGGTGTACTACTCGTATTAGGTACACCTCTGCCTAACGCTTTGGGGATTACAGTGATATTATGTTATGTTGTGCCAAGATTGTGTCTTAGTGAATTCTACATCACCACACAGCACACACACAGCATCATGATGAGTGGTTTAACCTGTTTGTCGCACTCACGACGTGCTAGCTGTCAACTTCTTCTTCTTCTTGTTTCCGTTACGTTCTGTTATATGTTAAACGTCTTATATGCTTTGTACCTATGTTTTGCACGTCATGTGCCTGTGGCAAATAAATATTTTTTCTTTCTTTCTTTCTTTCTTACATGAGGGGACGCTAAACGCTACATGCTTATTTTTAAAGTCAAGTCAAAGTATGTCATTTCCTTGACACTTTTAAGAATTAATGCTTATAGCATAGTTGAATTTACAATGATTGGCTCAGAATCTGAACCGAGTATTATTTTGACATTGCTTTGATGGAATTTCAACTCTTGGTTCTGGCCTAAATATATTTAGCTGTCGCTTAATGTTACTGAAAACAGACATTTGTCTCTCTTATTTTGTCAGATGTATTTTATCAGAGTAATAATGTGTCCAACGCGAACGACTACTATGGCACCTCTTCTGTTTCACAGGGTGTTCCGGATTTCACAATACTGTTCGTTCAACTATCTTCTATGATAGTGTTCCTCATAGCACTGTTCGTAATATCTCGCGGCGGTCAGAAGATTCAGAACAGTTCCATTGAGCTGCAACAGAAACTTTGCGAGTTTTCTCTGCACACGCTTGAAAGTATGATCAGTTTCAATAATTTCTTACGTTTAAGTGTTTTATATTTTATGAAAGCTTGTGATGAATCCAAAACTAAGGCGAAGGCGTTTAAACAGGGTCTAAACAGATCCTTCAGGAAGCCAACAACCGAGCATTCTGTACATCATACTAAAAGAAAAGTTGCTGGGTAACGACTTTTTTTGGGGTGAAAAATCACGTTTTACGATAAAACTCTATGTACCGCACTCAAAACATTGTGCTGATGGATGGATTGAATAGTACGTGGAGGAAAACGTGTACCTATTTAAAAAAAAAACTTGTGGAGAAGTTGGAACTTTGACCCCCATAATATGGTATGGTCTAGAACAAAAAAATGATCGCAAAGACGGGGAGAACAAGTGGTCTTGTTACACCATTTATTTCTAAAACAAATATTGCAACTGGACATTTTCGTACCATAATCAGCAGTTAAGATAGAGTTCCGGTCCCATAGCCCACGGGTAAACAACGCAGAGATACGTTGCTTTAAAAAAAAAAAACTACTCATCAGTAGGTAAGCAGGATCATTTCCAACAACGACCACCAAACAAATGAACAGTGCAAAGTGTGTTACCTGTCCGTGCTATCATTACCCATCGCCGATACTAATCCATAAATCATTTTCCAGATGACGAATACTACAAACTGACGAAAGACCTCCTCCGCTGCGTGCGCACGCGTCCTGTCCGCGTGCACGTGTTCGGGACAGAGAACGTCAACATGTCCATGTTGCCGTCGATTGTAGCTCTCTTCACTTCGTACACTGTTATTGCACTGCAGTTTAATAATGTGTTATAAATGAAGTAGATTTCAGACTTATTAGTACCATTGAAAAATAAATAAAAATGCTTACAGTGCACCTAGTTTTACTGATGTTTTTTTTTTTTACAAAAAATCATTATTTGTTCACAAATGTTTAGAGACAAAACCACGAACACGAGCATGAAAAAAACTTTTGCTACTTATTTAGAAAGTAGGTTGCTTACTTAACTTAAATATTTCAAGTTGCAAGTTTTAGCACAATTCTATTGTCTCAAATAAGAATTTATTTTAAAATATGTCTTTGTCTTTTTTCAAAACTTTTGATTGTATACCTACTAGGTAAAGGTCCTCCTTTTTAGAAATACATAGTAGGTACCCATATAACCCTTCGTAAAAGTAAATAGTTTAGTTTGAATCGAACTAAATGTTCTACAAACCTACGTACATAGGTACTTTGAGATTGTACCTAGTGTAGCATTACGCTACATAAGACCTCTTTTCCTATTAAGAATTAGTACTTAAATTCAAATTCAAATTCAAAATAATTTATTTCAATCCATTTAGGATCATAATTGCACACACACACTTGAAATACAAATTAACAATTATAAAATAACAATTACAGCATTAAAATAATATAAATTAAAACTAAAATTCCAAAAACCAAACCAAACCAATAACAACAATAACGAAACAAATAAACCAAATTTACTTAAACCTGGCTTATAATTTCTTTTTCTGTTTAGAATTGGTATTTTTCGAAATTTGATTTTACAGAAAATTTTTGACACCCCTGGTGAATTCGTCTTGTCATTCGCCTATGGGACACGATTTGAAGGACTATGAGATTTTTTTTGATTAATATATTTAAAATTTTATGGTGTGGGATGTTCAGCGGGTTTAATTTTTCATTGTGTTTTCCACCTTTGATCCGTCTTGGTTGAAAATTTTATCCTATTATTTATCCTGGTACGTAATCGTATTTATTTCGTGAATTTTGGTTGTCTGCTTCTTTTTAATCTTCTGTTCCTGGTTTGTGTTCTTTATTCTTATCGTTTCTTTTCTTGAGAGAAAGCCATGCTCACTCAAATGTCTCGCTGATGGTGGCGGGTGTGTCGGGTCATTTAGTTCCCTTCAATATGGTTGAGTTGAATGGCGCCGATACACGCGTCTTGTTCGTGATCGGGCGCTGTCAGTTGGGACTGGTCATCTCTTAGCTGCCACGGTTCATTTTAATTACTTTATTTTTAATTTGTTGATTTAATGTTTTACTCTGGACGCTCATAATGTGCACGTCTTCCTACATCGTTCTCACATATATCTATAATCTCAACATGAATGATGTAACCAAGATTTTGTAACAATATTTTGATTTAAAAGAGTGTCCATGGAGTTTCTTGCCCGTTCTTCTCCATAGAGATCTACGCTAGGGAATGGGCAACTACAGTACTTTCTCAAGTTATTATGTCTTGTGTCTGGGACTGTAGCTTTGTTTTGTTTTTTTGTATTTTTGCCTTTAAAAAGTGCCATAATGGTCTAATTGAAATAAATGCTTTGAGTTTTGAGTTTTTTTTTTTTTATATTGTTTTAGGATTTAACCCAGTGACAGAGGGCTATTTCGCCCTCTATTGATACCCGAAGGCTCCATATGATGATGTATCATTGATGTCAGCATGTCGTAATGTATTAATACCCTGCTTATACATTTAAAAGATTCCTCGATCGTTCTACGGATAACCCCTATCAAGGTTTGATACACAACGCAGTTTAATTATCCCACAATGATGTCAATCCTACGTATGAGGATCATTAACTACGAATAAGTAATCTACGTACAACGCTTGAAAACTTGTTTCGACATCCGGTTCCAACGGCGTGCGGCGCGTCAAGATTATTTAATCAGATCCCAAAAACCATTAACTTTAAGAGCATAATTAGTTACATATATTTTTTAAATTTTTATTTGTGGTAAAATTGAACCTTTTAAACCTCATTTTAAATTATAATTCCGCATAAGAAATTCAAGATTTCTGAAGCTTCAGGCTAGGAATCAAAATTTACTCATACAGTGTCTCCTAATGAATGTTTTATTTTTTGTTTGTTCAATTTTATTATTTCTAGTTTTTTTAGTCGTGTTAATCCTTAATATTAATTTGATCTATTTAAAAAATATTCTTTTAATAATTTGTTTCCATTAAATTCTATTCTTGTGGTGTTATCAAGATTTTTTTTATTTAATAACCCTACACTAGGTACAATCTAGATCAAAGTAAAGTACCGCTTGTTCTTCACTTCGAATTCATTGTCAGCATTCGCCCGTATCAGTAGAGTATGCCTACCCTTTCTTTTCCATTTATTTCTGCGAGGGTAGGTACTAGCAATCTAAGCTGAATAAACGTCTAATTATTTTAATAAAATGACGTACACTCATCAAAAGTATCTAGGGATATTTTAGTTATCACGTATTTAAACAAAATTATGAACAATTTCGTAAAGTATCCTTTAAATTAATAAAAACTTAACTTTTATATTTTACAAGGATTTTTTTTTATATAAAAAAAAATTAAAGGATAACATTCACTTTTAAATCTTTTGTCCTGTACTTTAAAAGTTGTGCTAAAAAATGTACTTGTAATCCCTAGACACTTTTGATGAGTGTACTTGTGCTACCAAACACGAATTAAAAAAAAAACATCTAGTTATGCTATTGCCATCAACCGGGTATAAATCCGAACATCATGCTGTAGCTGAGAATTCCTAATAGAAAATCCTCCATAGTTATCTGTGTTTCCCCAATAACATCAACACGTTTTCTTGATTGTACTATTTTTCCTTGTAAAGTGTAGTTAACTACTGCTAAGTTGTACTATTTGTTGCCTGATTTTATTTAAAGCTATTCTTTTCTTTCCAAGAAGTAGATTCAATGAACTTATAACCTATTTCCGCAGCGGAGAAGATGACAACCTAATTGTTTTTCTATGTCAAATCAAAGCGCACAGCTGAAGTTGAAAGGAGGAACAAGTGGCTTCGGAAAAACATATTGAAAGTTCATAGAAAATATATGTTCATCGGAAAAAAATATTACGTGGTCGCGTTAACGATTGTTAAGAACAGTCAGAATCCTGTCAAGACTGCCGTGCAAGTACGTAGTTTATAACAAAGATTAAAACTCATTTTGTCGAGAATAACTGTCAGATTTATCGAATCGATTCCTACGTACTTGCACTGCTGTTTTGACATACTTTTTATAGTGATTATTTACATTACAGGTCACCTACATACGAAATATCCACGTATATAAAACGTACACACTTGTAGAATGTACAAAGTAAATAGACACGTCAACGTATCTACAATTCTACAGACACTTTCATTACGCCGTACAAATAAAGACGTTCAAAATTTCTCATTAGGATATTACAAAATGAGATACTTACCTTATGACAGTGGTGCAAAAGAACTGTAAATAGTAGCCGTCGAGGGCGGCGCGGCGATAAAATGAAAATGAGGGGCGGGGGGCTCGTTAGTGAACAGTCTCCTACTGCGCTCCGCGATTGTCACCACCTCAATATCCAGCACCACCAATCAACAAAAACAACCTTACTACTCAAGCCATAGAGCTCAAACTCCATCTCAGTTAACACTTTTAAAAATGCCGTTGGAACAAAGAACGCATAAAATTCTGCAATACAAAGGATTTTCAGAAATGTTACAGACGTAATGTCTAATTAGATGATTCGTTCCTTGCTTTTGTGAGTGGATGCGAAATTTTAAAAGCCCACAATGTTGAGTGGAGAGGTGCTGCCTACCCAAATTAGTATTGTTCGGATTTCGAGAAGCGCTATAAGAAACTCGTTTATAGAAAGCTGAATTTTTGGGGCGTTTGAAGTATAAAAATCTAATTATTATACATTATAACATTTTATGAATATCAATGTGTGGAGAGTGAGAGGAAGACCAATAAAACGGTGGATGGATTGTGTGAGAAATGATACGAAGGAGTAAATGATAGCGTGACGATTGACAGAGGTGAAGGGAAGAAAAAAATTTGTTGCGCTAACCCCAAGTAACATGGGAGAAGGGCAGGAAGATAATACAAGAAGATTTTATAAATATATAATTATTCCTTGTTCCCTATTATACAGGTGACGTTTTTATCACTTCCCAAAAAAAAATTATATAATTGGTGAACGGAGTAGAAGCAAATGGCATACTTGGTTTTTTTTTTTTTTTGGCGAAAAAATAATTTTTTTTTTTCAAAATTTCTCTTTCTTTGTTCTAATATGAAAAGTTTACTTAAAATTTGTAGCGTTTTTTGATGATGGATCAATTTTTTTCTAAGCTATGGAAAAAGAAAAAAAAATAGGTATGCCCTAGGCTTCTACTCCGTTCACCTAATATGTTACCCATGTTTTTTGGAAAGTGATAAAAAAGTCATCCGGTAATTTCATGCCAATATGGGTTAGCTTTGCAACGTGCAGGTAGGTTAATATAATTCAAAGAGCCATGAACAATGAGCATATGCTAACAATGCAATATTGCTTATTGACTTTAAGATTTTGTTATTAAGCTAAGAGTTTCGGAGAAGAGGTTTTATGCAAATATTATGCTTCTTTACACCTATTATTTAACCTAGATTTTTACAGTCAGAAAGTCTAGCTAGATATAGACTCTAGAAGGTAGGTATATTAACGGTATACCGCCGTTTACCCGAATTTTATTTGCCCTAATATCATTTGCCATAATAGTCAACAGCCATAATATCATACGACATAATACTCATTTGCCCTACTCTCATTTGCCATATTAGTCACGTGCCAGAATCATTGTTTCCCATAAAGTCACTTACCATAACATCATTTGTCATAATCATTGTAAGCCCTAATTATCTCATGCCCTAATTATCACATGCCATAATTATGAAATGCCATAACATAATTTGCCATCGACATTGGGTGTGTAACGGTTGTTTATATCAAGAGAAATTGGATGCAATTGGGACTTTAGGGCACCCCGACTCGGACAGGTTAGGTTAGAAGGGGATGGCGGGGTCGTGTGAGCGAGCGAAGCGAGCGAATAGACCCCGCCATCCGCCATATAAAAAATAACCACGAAGGGGTCGTGGTTATTTTTTTATAAACCACACAGAAATAGGAGCCCCGCGAAGCGGGGCTCCGTCGACCTAACCCACCATCAACCATGCACAGAAAAAAAAACCATGCACAGAATAAATAAGTTTATTCTTATTATACCAAACATTGCGCACCCATCGACATCGACAGCCAGAAAGCTAATAAGTAGGTAAGTATTAGAATTAAAAACAAGTTTAATAATCAAACTATATAATTATAATTAGGTAGTACAATTTAAATATTATGCCATTTAAATATTATGTCTAATAATTATTATGACACATAAAAATAAGGCAAACAATACTTATGGCATTCGTATCTTATGGTATCTAAAATTCGGGCAATTAAAAGTATATCATATGTCTTTTAGGGCAAATGAAACATTCGGGCAAATGAAATTCGGGTAAATGAAATTCGGGAAAATGATGATTATGGCATATAATCTTCGGGCAAACAATAGACAACCTATATTAACATCAGCGGTCGAGTTTCGAAAGCTTTGTCGCGAGAAAGTTTTGACTATGAAAGCCTATATGTATAATAGTAGAGAAGAAAAAGAGAAGCGATTGATTGACTATGAAAAAACTGACATGGATAGACAGGCTTTTTGGATCTGCCTCAATAAATTCAGACAAGAACAAAGAATTAATGACTAGCTTTAAAACAAGCCACAAACTAACTAACTTATCATCTTCCGGCCCCATGTTTGCTTCTATTCTCATCTACACCATTTTATTTCTTATCATTCCTCACACAATCCATCTATCGTTTCCTTGGTCTTCCTCTCCCTCTCCACCCATCAACATTTATGTTCATCACTCTTTTAGTCACATGCGATTCATTACATGTCCATACCAAGACAATCGATTCCCTTTCACCGTTTCTATAACTGGGGCAACTTTCAATCTTCCTATCATCATCATCATCATCTCAGCCGAAAGACGTCCACTGCTGGACATAGGCCTCCCCCAAAGGGGGGTTTTTGCCATAATCGCCACGCTTGGCAGGCGGGTTGGCGATCGCAGTTCGGTTTTTTACAAAAGCACAGAGAACGCTGCTGCCCATTTTCTGGTAAGTCCCTTAGTCGCCTCTTACGACACCCACGGGAAGATATGGGATGGTGCTATTTTTTACGTCTGACACCATACAGAACACGTCCGACACCATACAGAACACGTCCGACACCATACAGAATCTTCCTATAATATACTCATTCCTTTTTTTATCAATTCTTGGACATACTTAACTATTACTTTATTTTTCAGTTAAAAAATGAAAAAAAAAAAAAACATACTTATTTAATTACAATACAATATTTTATCATGTTAATACCTGAATAATAATTCAACATTAATTGAACATTCTATCTACAACTAATCTTTATCATGGGCCCTCTAAAGCCCAAGCAATATAAAAGAGCAATTCAATCTGTGCGCCAACGACGCTATCTGTATGCTATCTGTGGAGTGTAGTGGATGAATGAGCCACAAACAAGTGAGCCGGATATCTTCAGGTGTCGCGCACACACACACAAGACCTGCACTTGTTTACACTAGCGTTCACGATCACGAGGTAGAAAAGTGTAAAGGTGAATAAAATAAAGAATGTGGTATACCTAAAATAATGTTTGTGATTAGTTAAGGAGAAGATTGATACTTGATGGATGGATTGTGTGAGAAATATGAAAGAGAAAGGAGTAAATGATGCCATGATGTCTGACAGGGGAGAGTGGAAGAAGAAGAACGTGTTGCGCCGACCCCAAGTGGAATGTGACAGGGCAGGAAGACTATAACGATAAAGTTAATGAGAAGCAAAAAACGGGATTTCCCTTAACATGTTTGATGTTACAAAGGACACCATTAAGCTGGTTCACATAGGTAGACAAAATAAGTGTAACAGCAGGGTCTGATTTTCGAGAAAGTTGAAAATAAAAGCTAGCATTCCAATATTAAAAATTTCAAAAAGCTCTTAAAAAGCCCGTAGGGTTAGCCAGAAGTGTACCTAATAGTATAGTACACCCACATTTCGCCAGTTATACATATTTTAAATCCCATGTAACAGGGGGCGAGACACAGACTCCGTAGCTGCTACTGATAAATTCCTGATAGAAAAACCCAATAACACTTTGCCCGACCCGGGAATCGAACCGAGGACATTGTGCTCAGCAGCCACACATGCGACCACTCCACTCAACGAGGCAGTCTCAAATATAGTATATAAGTAGTTTGAATCTTTATAGAGATTGTGTAACCTTATTCACTGACGTATTTACCACTCATCATTAAACCATACTTATTTTCTAAATCACGTTATATTCTGTTCTCATTATTTCTGAATACTGAAAACTTCAATTCATCTCTAGGTAATTTCGTAGCTGCACGGCCCCACATACACACGGCGCGATGAAAGAGTTCTCGGGGGGCAAACGTCATACCTTTTAATGGTAACTGCTCGCTCGGCGTGTTTGAATGTAAAATAAGAAACGTAGAAGTGCCAGTAGGCAACACTGTGTTCCGATCTGGGTAGGTATCTACTGATTCGAGATGGATTCGCTGGGAAAAGTTAAGTCAGTAAACGTACTTACTTTTATCGAAAAATTTTTAGATGTGTATTTATTAAGTTTTTTAACTCTCTACATTTTTAACCGTCTTTAAGAAAGGTGGTGGTTTTCAATTCGTTTTCTCTATTTTTATTTCATTTTATGTTTGTAACCTCAGATCTCCGTCATTTAGGAACTGATTTGAAAAATTCTCATTTTATGTGAAAGGATATACTTTCAGATTAGTCCCATAGAAATTTCATCAAAATCGGTTCAGTAATATGGTTCTTTTCTTCTTAGCCCAAGTTGACGACTAGAATACATAGTTTAGACGCACAAAATATCGTTATGCTAATACGATGCTACAAAATTGCGATGCATGTTACTGCGAAAGACCGTCTCTGCGAAGCCACTAAACTTCGATGCACGTTACCGCGAGAAATCAAACTGACTTCTGTTTGTTTCATTAACTTTTTTGCCACCGACTTCTAAAAGTAAAGTTATTTTATATATTTTTTCTACAAACATGATGTTTGAGGAATTGGAACGGACCGTGAAGATTGTGCCAATCTCCACGTTCTTGTGCCAGTCTCATCCAGGTTTTCTCCCCGATGGCAAATTTGAAGAATACCTACATAAAATAGAGGTAAAGAAGTATTTTCCAGAGTTGACACAGAGCGAGTCAAATGTGGGTTAAAGTATGCCACAAAGTCGCAACAGCTCGGTAATGATAAATATAACTTTCATCAAAATATGATAAATATAATAAGCAATAGCGTGTTTCCATTAATTTTAAACATTGATTTGATTTACGTCACTGAAATAAATTCATTTTAGCTTAAAATTGGAGACGTTTCAATAATGGATTCATTATCACTGAAATTGGTAGATAAGTAGGTAGGTTAAAGATTTACCTCGCTCCGCCAAACCCTCTCTTTTCTAATATTATCAATCTCTTGCCCTTATCCCAATTCATTTGTGGTCGGCGCAGCGTGTCTTCTTCTTCCGTACTTCTCTATTAATCGTCATCTCATCAGACATCTCCTTTCTTGGAATATCATATCATTCTTTACCCAGTCTATCCATCGTTTGTTTGGTCTTCCTCTACTCTTATACCCATTCATTCCGACTCACAACTTGCCTCTCTTTTCTAATAGAATTTCCTAAATGTCTGAAATGGTCGAGTGACTCCGAAACAAAGCATGCAAATAAAACACTTAAAACGAACAAGACCAAAACGAAATCTTCTGCACATATGTAAAGTTTTCCACATGTATATGCACAGTACACAATAACAGTTAACCTAATAAAGCGGAGACCAACACAGCACTTTGCTAAACAAGAACCGAAAAAAGAAACTCCTAATAGTAGCCAATCGCTTGCTCTAATACATAATTGACATGAAAAGACCAACATTTTGCCAGACTTTTTCCGCCTGTTTTAACCCGTCAGCTCAAATTAGGTTATCTGACGGTGCCCCGTGTGAACGAGTTATGCAAATTAAGTTATCTGTTTTCCAACGTCCAGTTAATTCAGTTCTTTCTCCAGCGCGCGGGCCGCTGCAGGGAAATTGTGCTGTTTTGCATTTTGATGAAATATTTTGTCCAGTCGCAACGCAAATAATGTTGTCTTCCACTGAGATTGTTTCAGTCTCATTTTATTAGGTATGCTGGTACGGCGTTCTCTCAATGAACTCGTCGTATTTTTAGGACTGTTTAGTGTAGATATCACAAGCTTATACCTATCAACTGGCTGTTGCCCCCGGGTTCGCTCACGTTAATTTAGAACATTTGACGTAGAACGTAAAATTTGACAATCAATTCGGATTAAACTCTGCTTGTAACAATATAATTCAATGATGATTCGAAAGACATGTGGCGTCATCTATTATTACAAGAACGTTATTGTTGTTTTCTTTGGGAACAGTACTTTTTTTCGGGATCAAAGGTCCGTTTCTGTTCACCTGCCAAACGTATATACAAAATTTCATGATAATAGGTTCAGTGGTTTAGGTGTGAAAAGGTAACAAACAAACTTATATTCGCATTTATAATATTAGTTGGGAAGGTTTAAGATACACAAGCTTAATTAAATCAAGCGTAATTATAAACGTATAATCCCATTAATCAATGTCTAACAACAGTACGGTACACATCAATAACACATTCAATTAGGTAGCTAATAATGTCACGGATCAGTTGAAAAACGGCTGAGTTTAGTTTGTAACGAGGGGATCAGCAGCCGCGGGGTCATAAACCGGACCTCGTAAAGACCCCGCGGGGTCGCGGCTGGCTCGCCCGTTACGTCCGCAGATGTTATCACAACATAAAATACCAAAATTAAAACCTATAAAATATCGAGCCCCAACATGATTTATGTCATGCGCGTTCCTATAGCGCCGAAATTCTCCTTTCGTTATTGGAAGTCGTAAAAGGGATTTTTCGATTTATCTCCTGAAGTAATACTGATGACGAGTGGTTTTATGGATTTCAGGCAAATTAAATTCGTTGAACGTCATTATAGGATTGATGCCTCTGCAAAAAATGTCTTTCAATTATTGTATTAAATTGTTCACAATAATAAAACTGGATAATTGGTTTCGTGGTCGCATCTGCTGAGCATGATAAGGACTTGAGTTCGATCGGTCGGGTCGAATTTAGCATTCTCCCGGTTGATGGCAGCAGACTTGCCCCCTATTACACGGGACTTAAACTATCTGCAAACAATGCCGGGAATACAAGTGTAGCCTAGTGGTGTGACCGCCGGAATGTCAAGTCATTGGTCTCGAGTTCAAACCCACACACGCACGTCAGATTTTTCGGATTCATGAGCGTATTGTATAATATATCACACCGAGACGCGACGCGACGCGACACTGTGCGCACATTTTAATAGAGCGACTCAAAATGTAACTTTATTTACTACACGAAAAGATACACATTTCATTGCGATGTGTCTCTCGGCACAGCGCGGCGCAGCGCGAAATCCCTTCCAGTACCGTCGCGTCGCGTCGCATCGCGTCTCGGTGTGATCTGACGCTTAAGCTTCGGTGAATGAGAACATCGTCAGGAAACCGAACCAGTATGCCTGGGATATACTTGACGGCATGTAAAGCCATTAGTCAGAGGCCCATGGGCGGCATATAAACTCTGACACTGGGGCCCTACTCTCTAACGTCCGTCTGTCCGTCCGTCTCTATCCGTCTCTCTCACTCGCACTCATCTGCAGACGTGCGCGAGAGGGACGGAGGGACGGACGGACGGACGTTAGAGAGTAGGGTCTCAGGTTAGGCACTACACGAAAACGAAAGGTAATTCTAGAGAAAAATAAAACGGATGGTTTCAAATTCATGGTAGGTAAGTAAAACATTTACGCTTGATTGAACGCAGCGATGTATATCGACTCGGAATGCATTACGTTAATGACATTATTTTCATTAAAGCTCTCAACGTTCTTCTCATACTCTGCATATTTTAATAACTTATCATAAATAATCATCCCGATACATAAATATGTTAACTTTTAATTACTTAATTTAGGTATAAATGTTCCACATAATTTATTCTGTTCAGTTTATTTATTTAAAGTCAAAATTGCGATAAGAATCGCGATGTTGACTTTCAATCAAGAACTTTGACTATACAACTGTTATTAATATTTGTAACAGTCATAGATAGAAATCTAAGGTTACCTACGCACTGAAATGTAGCTTGCTTAGCGCCTAGAGGCTAGCGAGTCGCCTAGAATAGCAACGAACGTTCTAAAATCTTCACAACCAGCCGCACTACGCGTTTGGCGCCTCGCTTGGCCCAGCGTGTATCTAAGTAGCGTGCTTGTAGGCGCTATGCAAGCCACCTATCAGTGTATACATACGTAGCCTATGTTTAGGCCTAAGTATGCATTATAAGCGAACAGCTAAACAATCAAAGAAACAACTTTTCCAGGGTTTTTGATGGGACGGACCCTCCCTCGGTGCGTATGTTCAATCAGAGATTCTGTGCGGAACCTAAACGGGAGTTTCAAAGTCCTTATAAATCATCCTGATGTGATCATAGCTAGCTACCTTTTCCTCCGAACCTCATTGAATAATCCTGAACCCACTCATCAAAAACTCATAATTAATACACACGTGTCCGTGCAACGCAACCATTTCACGGAAACATATTTTTAATTCCATCCAAAAGTTGTTAAGCCACAGGCTGTAACAAATTCCGGCTAAGCGATATATTTATAATTCAGCATTTCGTCCAAAAAGGGTGACACTGACAACACAAACTGTGAACGTTGGCTGTTGGGCTCGGCTGGTAAGTTCGCCATTACACAAATAAGCGGTTTGCCTACAAACTGCTAATTTCGGAAAGTGAAACTTGAGCCGCTCAAAGCTGGGATTTAGGTGACCTTTTCTGTGGTTTAGTTTATAAAAAAACTTATCACGTTTACTTTATGTTTAGGTTGAATTTTAAGTTAGAGTTAGTTTTAATGAGTAAACTGTAAGAGATTCTGTGTTTAATTTAGGGAACGTTAAACCGTTAACGTTATTTTGTCTTTAACGGTTAATGTTTCCGAGGTTTCTTTTACAAACTGACAGATGCTGAAACTGGAAAGAGGAAGCGTGTCTCTAGGCAAAACAGCAAGTTCTACGCCTCTCATTACGATGCAATTATTTTCTTACTAATACTAGATTGAGTTTTAAAATTTGCATCTTTCAGGACCAATAATGGTGATGCTGGCAACATTCTTGGTACGGTGGCCTGCATAAATTGGGTACCCCGGTACCCCAAGTTTGAACGTAGGTGCTTTTAAGGGGGGTGAACCCCATCGTGAAGCTGACTGTACATACTCTTTGAGGAAGAATTACAAATTGAATTAGCTGACAGTTTGGAGTTCTGCACCATAGATCCAATTTGGTACAAAAGTTGAGTTACGGCTCGTTCTTATCGTAATATTGTTACAGAATTTCAAAGAAAATATGTTAATAAAGTTGTGTTCGTAATTAAGTTAATGAGACCCGTTTAAAAGTGAACTGTGTGTTGTAAACGACGGGGCTTATCTTTCGATTATTAACATGATGTTAATTAATTTACCGTTTATTCAAGTACCTATTTGAATAAACCCTATAAGTTACTATAGATTAATACAATAGATAATCTGTAGTAGTAGGTAACTTATAAAATATACCTCGATACAAAATATCTAATTGAATGCTTACAAATTATTCACTAGCTAGCACACAGTTTTTACGATTTGACATAACTTCAAGGTTACTTTAGTATAAGTAGGAGGGAACCTATGTTTAATTTAAATAATGTGTGTACATTCCGAAATTAAATGTCTCAATGATAGTGAAAACCGCATCAAAATTAATTCTGGAGGTAAGAAGCACAACGCGGTTACAGACAGTGCAACTTTATTTAATGAATTAATAAAAGCAATTATTGTGTTCCTACTCGGGAAAAAATCGAAGGATCTTATCGAAACACCAAGAAAAAATCTGAAAATACACATAAAATATCCGTGAAGAAAACCCGTATAATTAAGATTTCCGTGAACAAAGAGAAGTTTTCGCTTTACATTCATAAATCCCTGTGTGAACCATTAACACCAACGACAAAGATTTACGTAGTACAAAGCTTAATTACAAAAAAACAAAGCAATTTGAATAAATATGAGGAACTTAGCATATCGTTGTTGGTAACTCCATTAAAAATTCATAGTTTTACTCACAGCGGCGGTATACAGGTACGTACTACAGGATAACTCAAGGTAACAAAGTTTTCAGTATTTTTCACATAAAATTTAAATTCTTATAGAGCGGGATGAACCAAATAATTATATATTTATTTACATTTTACATGTACACTTGTGGGGCAAAAAAATTAAAACCGACTTCTAAAAAAGTAGGAGGTTATGTTTTCAGCCAGCATCTGTTTTTTTTCATGAATGTACACCGATTTCTCTCATGTGGTTACCGGTCCGATTTTTATTAATATTTTTTCATTTCATAGGGGAAGCTCGCGCGGTGGTTTTAAGGGGGGGGGAGGTCTTAAGTTTACTGGGATAGTTAGGAGTTAACTTTTTTAAAACGTATTTTTCCTTCTTCGTATATGTTGATGACATAATAATTATAAAATAACTTCTCGTTACAAAGTAAAATAAGGTTGCGGGGATCCGCTGGTTGCGAGTCGCACAGGACTGGTCAATGTGGTGACACTTGGGGTTAGGCCTATGTCCAGCAGTGGACGTTTTGCGGCTGAAATGACGATGATGACGATAACAATGTAAAATGTATAAATGACAAGAATTTGTGTAGGATATCTCAACTAAGGGATAAGGCAGGTGTACCTGATAGTACACCCACATTTCGCCAGTTATGTAAATTTTTATTACCTCGGTTATGCTGTGTTACCTCAAATAAAAAAGGTAAAATAAAATACTATTGAAAGTCGGTGGCAATAAAGTCAATGAAACAACAGTCACCGAATTCTGAAAATAAAGTTATTTAAAAGAAAATATAAGTACCGTATAATTATACTGTACTATGAATTCAATAAAATGCTGTTATTTGGAAATTACAAGCAGACACTTCAATTATATCTGGGGGCACGGTAGTGGCCCCGCCAAGACGAGTCAAGCGAAACGCAAGGGCACTGTTTGGGGTTGGGGTGAGATAAAGATAAACTAAGATTAAAGATTATCAAGATAACTATATTTTAGTACTTAATACAAATGGGATAACTATTAAAACTAATGAGGTGAAGGAGATGGGATTGAGTCACGCCCGATATGCTGTCCGAGACGTACTGACTGTTTTACATAAAATATTGAAGGCATAGAGCGCGGTGTCGATTACGCTGACATGTTCATTATTGTTTATTGATTGACCCGAACAGGAACTACCTACCTTTTCTCGAAACGCTTCGTATCTTTTTTAAACCCTTATAACTTTGGTTTGGATTGTACCAGATAAACAAAATTCTCGGGATATGTTGCCAATAGCGGACTTATTAAGCATATTTAAGTTTTAATTGCATAGCTCTCATACTTTAGATTTTATTGATATCTAAAAACCCTGATTTCGTCACTGATGAACAAACTCTACACCTTGTAGTCAAAATATACAGCTTGGCCATTTCGGTATATTCACATGGGCGTAAGGTGATTTTTTTTTAGTTTGCTGTTATACAATTTCTTATACAAGTTCTTAGTCTTAGCGAGACGGCCAAGCCACATATTTTGACTATAAGGTGTAGAGTTTGTGAAGTTAGACCTTGTAGAGTTAGGGCGTTTTAAAAGCTTAGCTCTACATGAGTTCTGATAACTTTTTGACAGTGCGAGTCTTATGGTCTCGTCTTGGCAACATTTTATATGAAAATATTTTTGGTGGGATTTATTTGTATAGATGTACATACATTGATAGGAACAATTTGAGCTCTCCAAAATCTAGGTAGCTTTATTATTTTACTAGTACTGATATATCGACATTGATTCTAGATTGATAACTTGAACAAAAGAAAACTTCCTTGACCTTTCCAGATAATTGAATCTGATTCAAAAACAATAAGATTCGCAGAAAATACAATAGGCTTCTTGTATTACGGGTAGAATTGACTCAACGGTAACTAATGTCGAATAAAATAGAGTTATGAAAATAATTCTAGTAACTATAGAATTACTGCGTCCCATAAGAAACTTATGATGTAGATTCGGAACCCCTAGTATGAACGCGTGGTCTAAATAATACGGTTTGAACGATTTTTCCTTAGGCGTTTTCAATAAATACATTCATACATAACAAACACTCACGCCTTATAACCATGGGGTTAAGCGGAACCTACAGACCGCTATACTTCAAGTATAAGCTGCTTACGGTTGCTAAAGGACATCACTACCTTGAAAGCGGAGATGACTAGGATGCAGTCAAGAATGGAGGTTTCAGAAAAACCAATACTGAACTACGTGCGGAAATAGCATTACTGCGCAACGTCGGTTCGGAAATTGGGTCACCTGAGGCCTCAAAGGTGAACACACGTCGAGGGGCGCAAAATGCAACCATCGGCAGTTTTGAATCGGCGAACACAAGTGCGTCACCAGCTGCCGATAGCGCTGAGCAAGCGCCGCCCGCCGCCGTTGTCGCCCGCGCCACAACACCGGCTGCGGATACGTGACGCGTAGGTACGTCTACCCCTAAACGTGCCTAAGCTGCTATTGTCACCAGCAGTAAAACTGATGCGTCGCAGCCTAAGCGACAAACCAGGAAAGGGGAAAAATTGAAAATGAGTGCTCAACCAGCCCTGGCTGCGGTCCGTAGCTTCGTGCCAAGAATGAGCCAAGTTGATGAGGAGGGCTTCACTAAAGTGGAAAGGAGGAAGAAGAAGAAGGCCTGGTCTCAAAACCTGTGCGGTACCGCACCGAGTGGACCCAACATGCTGCTGCGTCCTGCTGTGCCTACGACGCAGCTGTACATTTCACGTCTGCATCACTCCACTACAACTGAGGAAGTGGTGCAGTATTTGAAAGTGAAGACCAACTGGACTCTAAAGGTCGAAAGGTTGGAATCGCGCCACAACATCAACTTTAAGTCTTTCGTGGCACGAGTTCCAACCCACCATCTACAGACATGCATGAAGGAGGACTTTTGGCCGAAGGGTGTCGTATATCGACGTTTCCGAGGGCGGTTACGTGACACCACGCAGCGAAAAACGACGCCGACAACGTTGCGTGTATAGTTTTAGTCTCCTATGGTTTAAAATATGTATTAGTATATTATTGTTGTTAATTATTATTTTGTGTATTTTAATCTATGGGCCTTAATTGCCTGATAATAAAATGATTATTATTATTATTATAAGTACAATATTCAAATAAAATATTGTATAAAAGTGTTAAAGCAGAGAAACAAAGTAAATATTATATGCAATACGACTTTGTGTTAACTCGCGTTCGTGTCAGTTCACATAATGTAGTTCTCATGCAGAGTTATGAACATACTCGTACAGGCATAATTAGAGCAGGGCACAAAAATACGTACAAAACTGACAAGTACGAGTGAACTGGCACAAACTGTACACAGAAGCAGACGAGGCGTTGGCGCGAACCCTGAATAATGTATCCTTGCGAAACGACTGCGCAGCACATTTTCATAAATGTCGGAATGCTATCTAACTGCCACACGCGGCCATTCCTGGATAATCCTAAGTAACTAACTGTCGTGAATTTTAAAGTGTAATCATGAGAGTTACAGCTAAATTCTCTGGCGTGAGTTAACAGAGTTGTTAAACTTTTATAAACTTACTTTAGACTTGTCGTTTTTCGGTAATTTCCTTCTAATTTTAGGCTTTGTGCTTTAAAACTAATACATTAAGAAAGAAAGAAAAAATATTTATTTCTGTCATTAGGACATGACGTGCAATACGTGCATAAAAAGTGACAAAAAAAAACAAAGATCACAGATATAATAGTAATATAATATAATAATATATAATCGCTTAACAAATATTTAACTTTTTTTTTATAATGTCTTAATCTGGACCTAGGACCGACCTCTTTTCTACCGTCTATAATAGGTAGGTAGTAATAATGTTATCCTTTCTATCGAATTTCAGTCATCAATCTTAACAGAGATTAGTCAAATAGGAAAAAGCAGGAGATGGTGCACAAGTAAGTGAGCTAAAACAGGTACACTCTCTGTTCCTTTACTCTCAATCCGACACGACCGGGGAGCGATCTGGCGCAGGACTAACGATCGTGTGCTTTTAGAAGCAGTCGGGTGTTACACTACCAACTACCAGACTCCGAACTGTAAAATTCCTAATGGATAAGCTTAATACTATTAAAACAAACGAACCTTTCAAAATCTTATAAACGAATTCATTTTGTAATACTTAGTAGCAGTCATCACCGTAAACGTGGTTGTCGTAAAAGAGGATTAAGAGATTTCACAAAGGGGGAGGAAAAATGGCGTCTCTTTGGCTTTTAATAACAATGTAATATAGCTATCAACATTGTGTATGTTGATCATTTAATGGTCGTATAGCCTTTGACCACAAACCACGGCATTTATTAATGTAACTGATATTAAAATAGTTTTGTGTCATTGTTTCGAACTTTCGATATTAATGTTATTATCTAATCATCATCATTATCTGAGTAGCCTTTTATTTATTTAATTATTTAAACTTCATGTATAATAGTGGTACATAAGCGGACTTAATACCACAAGGCATTCTCTACCAGTCAACCTTTGGGTCAAATAGGAAAGCATAGTGATGGGTACAAAGTAATGTCTAAAAAACTTTTTGTTAGCGAGAGTTTAGATTTAGATTGATACTAATACACATATATAGATAAAATAAACTAATAGATATTTTAACGAATACCAAAAATTAAAAAGAAAATAACAAGAAACCTAATAATTATTATTATGACGATTTCCAATTGAGAGCATTTTTTTTTTTTCGCACCTATGTTAAGGTCGGCTTCCAGTCTAACCGGGTGCAGCTGAATACCGGTATTTTACATGGAGCGACTGCCTACCTGACCTCCACAAACCAGTTAGTACTGGGTAATACGATACCCTTTAGTAGGTTGCTAGACTTTAAGATCAAAAGTTAAAGTTAAGTTAAAAAGGTAAGATCTTTGACAGTCGTTACAGGTAGTCACCTGTCACGACTGTCAAAGATCTAAAAATGGCAGCCGGGACCAAGAGCTTAACGTGCTTTCCGAGGCACGGAGGAAACTCGGTATGTAAGGGTGGTCACCCATCCACAGACCAACCTAGGTGAGCACGGCTTAACCTGAAGATCGGCCCGAGCGGCTGTATTATTTAGCCACGTGCTCCTCAATCATATCACGGTATAATCATCGTAACAAATTGAAAATAACTATTATTATCACACAAGACACTTACTTGTAGTAATAGATATTTATAATGTTACTAGCTGTACCCGCGCGGTTTCACTCGCGTGTTTCATACGTTGGTGTTTATGAGATTTAGTGTGAAAGTTAATGTTCCAAGAAAACAGACCAAGTGCACTTCGGAACTCGCGCATTTAGAACCCTAAACCGTACCAAATGCAGAAGTTATAAATTGTATTATAAATTCATTCAGACTTCATTTTGTGTATGGATTAACTAAGCCATACAGGCTTAGTTAATCCATACACAAAATGAAGTCTGTTGTGATAGAAAAATAGAAAAATTAGGTGCCATAGCAAGACATTTCAGTAACGTATTTACGCTTCGAACAATAAACAGCTCCTGACCGCTCCTGGGTGAAAGATTGAAACCTTTTCCAGTTGTTAAACGCGTGGCGCACAAAGCTGGCTCGAATTTGAGAAACCATGACCACGTTACCGTTCACCAAATAGGATAGAGATAAAAATAAGCATGCGCCATCGCCAGAGATATTTACTATTTGGCAAAGAACTTTGCACTCCATTAGAAGTGATAATAATTTGATAATCCATTTTAATTAAACAATGCTCACGACCAGCAAGTAACGTTAAAAAATATTACTTGGAACGTAATTTTCTTTATAGCTACTCTTTTACAACACCAGCCGAAACCAAAGATACTAAACATTCAAATTAAAATACGAACGTAGGTATTCAAGGACACTTTTTCTAGTAAGAACGACTAATACTAAAAACTATTATAGCAATAACACAGTGTAAAGTACACAATATTATGTAATTCGCGAAAAACTAGACATAACAATATTTCAACCAGGCAATAGGTAAGATCACAATTATTATCCTCCTATTCAAAATAAGATGTGAAACAAACCAAAACGAAGACAAACCAAACAACGATGATGACAAATATTTCAAAGCAAATTAATAGTAATAGCAAAATATCGCAGAACAGAAATGAGCTTGAACGTGTTTAAGTAACCTCAGGTTTTACACTATTCTGTATTCTGTGATTGATTCATGAGTTCGTTTTTTGAAACGTTATTTTCTTACCTTTCAGTAGACGCCTGCATACTGAAAAATACTGGCCACCTAGAAATTGGTATAAAAACTTTAGAACGTTATAGAACCTCATTTCATTACCATTCAGCAGACGCCTGCATATTACTGAAACATACTGGCCACCTGGAAATTCGCATAGAAACTGAAGATAAACCTCAAGGAACTTCCAAATTCTTGTTGCAATGAAAAATTTGCATTAACGCGATGTCGTAAAATTCAGTTTGGATCTTAATCGGCTTCCGAATTCTAATTTCAATGTAAAGTATGCAATATCGCGTAGCCGTAAGATTCAATTTGGATTTTTAACTTTTTTCATACAAACATCAACACCCTTATTTATACCCTTAAGGGCTGAATTTCGTAAAACCTTTTCTTAGTGAGCACCTAGAAGCTGAAAGGAACATTCAGGCCCACATTCATATTTCTAACTTTAAAAAAATAGGACTTTCATACAAACATGGGATGCGAATTTAAAAAATCCTTTGTTAGTGCGTGCCTGCACCCCATAGAGAGTTCTTGTGCAAAATTTTAAACCTCA
The DNA here is from genome assembly GCA_941918905.2 of Xestia sexstrigata. NCBI lineage: Eukaryota > Metazoa > Arthropoda > Insecta > Lepidoptera > Noctuidae > Xestia > Xestia sexstrigata. The sequence continues at coordinate 8,630,456 of OW799203.2, forward strand.
CGGCCCAGTAGTTTCCGAGATTTCGTGATGAGTGGTCAGTCAGTCAGTGAGTGGACTTCTCTTTTATATATATAGATTGGATTTACCAAAACGTCTCTATATTTTGTACTGATTTTGTGATAATCGTAACATACAACGAAAAGCATAAATCAATATTGTTGAAAGTCAGTCCTAAGATATACTAAAGTTAAACTGTGGGTAAATTACATAAATATTATAGTATATCCAACGGTTCGTTAGTAAACGCGGCTACTGAACAAGAAGTGCATTAGTAGGAGAGTTGTGAACTGTACCAGTTGGCGAGCCGGGACTGCCAGGAGACACCTCACTGACTCAGTTCTACCTACTGTGAAATCACTTAATTATGTATTACCTTAAAGTGATTTTAACGTCTTCTTCACTATTGAAGACATAATTTGGAATACTGGAAGTATCCAGTATCAGTGTGCTCATACTATCTTCAATCATCGAAAATCAGTTTTAAATAGTAATTTAGAACTGATTTTCAAAGATACTATGAACACATAATACATATTGCCATTGCCTTGGGATATTTTTTGCGGTTTTACTGCAACGTGAGAGCGATGCCATACGGGCGTTGCCAATGTGTTGCGGCGTCGCAGCGCAGTGATTTCAACGCAGTGAGTGCCACACGAGCGCTGCGATGTCGCAATGCAATGCAGCTTACCCCGACGGCTGTGTCTCTGAAAAATACAGCGCTGACAGTCTTTCCGTTTCAACGCACCATGTAGCAAGACGCTCAGATTGACATTTGAAACTTTGGAATGCCAAACCTCAGGCGACGCAGCGTCGACGCAACGCATTGGCAACGCCCGTGTGGCATCACTCTAAATGCGTGTTTTGGAAGTGCACGACCCATATAGGTTTGATTTAGGGTTCTGTTTTAATCCGTGCCGATAAATGAGCTTTTAAAAACATAAAACCGTTACCATAACCGTAAATACTAGAAATTAAACCCATCCCCATGTATCGTCTGTTTATATCTAAATTCAACGTTTACAGGCTGCATGTGCCAATGTTATTGACGCACAAGATCAATTGACACCGTATAACATCGTGTTGGCTCCACTCCAACTTCTGCTGATCCCTTAAGAATGAGGGCCGTGAACGATACCTAACGTAGGTTTAAAAACCAAGCCTGGATTAACGCCAGTTCATGTTTGTTCTGTATTTCAGCACACATTAACTCCGCGCAGGTTAATATTAACGGTAATTGAGGGAGTTCGTAACCGCATTTATGTAGGATGCGCGTGATAAATATTTAAATAATAATATGGATTGTTTGCATTGCTATTAATACGGTTAAATGTATGTACACAACAGTCAAGTTTTTTGTGCAAGCGGTAAAACACCGAACTAAAAGAAATATACCAAGTTTGACATACTCAATGATTTTTCTTGACAAGCAGCGCCACCTTGAACTCCACACTTAAAGTGATCATATTGTACTTACCGACATCTTACTTGTAGATGGGTTGAAAGAACTTACATTTTTGTAGGAGGACCTTCTACAGTCTCCAAGTTTTGAATAACAGTTCCATTAAAAGACCTACAAAACTATTCAGAAGTTGATGCTTCATCTAGCTGGAGTACAACAACAATAATAAGGCTGGTTCCCACTAAAGTATCGTAGCCGTACAAGTAAGGTTACGTGCAATATCACGGAGACCCCCGGCCGGCTTTACGGACACTTAATTAAGTGGCCTGTGTCTCCTTCGCTTAACTTTAAGTGGACGGTGGTGGTGGAGCAATCGTGAAGGACCACTGAGGTCATTCTGAATGGATCACATATTAATCGTATAAGTAGGTCAAGGAACTTGTTTGTAATATTTATCTTTATCGTTACGTTAATTTTATTGTAGTGTTGTTGTTGACTGGGTACAATTAATACTTCGAGTTGCTACTTGTATATAGTTGCATTTATTGTAGGCATATAGGAATGATGATACATCACAGACTACCTGCAGTATTGTCTCCACTTCATCAGTTTAAGCCAAAACCTGCCAAGTCTTTAAAATATCGCGATCTATCGTAGGACCGCACATGTCCCTATGTAAAATTTGGTCATTTAATACCAGAAAAGCCAAAAAAAAAATCCAATCAGGCACACACATACAGTCAGGTAGACCAAAAACTATTCTTTTCAATAACGTTTCGAATTCGAAATAGGCTCCAACCTTCATTTCGGCAAACCGTTCAGGAACCAGTATTATACGAATAGATGCAAAAAGGACAATGTACTCGTAGAAGTACCGTAGAGCGTGCTTGATCCAAGTTGGGCTTATTTGCATCTTCATTTGACTTTCACTGAACATTACACCGCCAGAAATTGTTTCAAAAATTCCTTCTTTTCGAGATTTTGAATTTTATTTGCATGATTTTTTGCGTTAGATCCCGCTGATCATTGACAAATCAACGAAGTTGTTCTTCTATTCATATGTCAGTAACAATAATAAAAATAGCCATTTTTAACTTGATCACCACCTGTTCCAACCACAAAAGAATGTAATATGAGAAAAAACCTCAACAATGGCACTCCGATTTTAACTGACTTTTGAAAAATCCTTTAAAGAAAACCAGTTGCTAAATCTTTATTGACAATTTGACGTCGTTTTCACTTAACACGACTCGCAAAGGGATCAAATTTATGTAAGGAACAAGCAAAATTGACGAAGTTCAAAAACTCTTAAGCTAAGGCGATATTCCATTGGCATCTTGGGCAGGTTATTTCAATCTACCCCTAATTTAATTTCATCCCGAATGGATTTCGCTTGAGACGGAGCGACATAAATATAGCCATGAAGCTCGTAACTCCTTATGATTAAATTGATACCTTACAAGGGACGAGGCGACGTTTGATCGTTCTTTATTTCCGAAGCTTTTCAAACTTTGTAGAATGGAAGTAATAACGTCGGGTACGAGGTACCTAATACTAGCTATAACAATATAACTCAGAATCGTTTTCCTTTCATCAATTTTTAAAAGGAGAGAGGAGTGTGCGACGTGATTTCGTGACGGACGAGTGTAATGACTAACGATTGCACGAGCCACTTCAATGAACGCTGATTTAATTTGAGCGAAGAACGAGCGCAGAAGCTTGATGTAATGCTCAACTAAATAACGCGGACATCTGCACCCCTTTCTCTCCCTACTACACCCCTTCCTGCACCCCGTTTGTCCCCTGCACCTCCTAGATTAATCTTCTACATGCCTCAATGTCATCTGCTGTTGCAAATTACACAAAAAATAACGATAAACACGACAGTAATATGAAATTCTTTGCAGTATGAAAAATGTTGTTGTGTTGGAGAAATTACCTACAGCTTTGTGGAACCCACACAAGGGAAAAATTAATACGAAACGCATGCAAAAACTTTATGAAAACTGAAAATGTGTATGTTATTTATACAAAAAGATACGTTTAGTCCACTACCTAGAAACCAGGTTCCAATAAAAGCAATGTACCTATTTATCTTGTTCCGGGTATTAAACCGGGCCAATTTACTTCGTCTCCACATTCGCACCGATTTGAATCAACGCCAGACCAATATCCAGCGGAGCGACAAATCAGCACTTCGATATTGCCTCCATTTGGGCACCCACCTCAATATATGAAAATCTGATTTTTCATTGCGCACGCCAAACGGCACGCGCGGTCCGCACCGCCCGGAAATATTTAATATTTACAAAACTCTGTCGGCTTGCGTCGTAAAACTCGCTGAGCAAATCCAATTAAATTAACAATTTTAACTTCTTAATAGGCCATTATCGACTATAGAAAACGTCGCTTTTATATCATTTATTCCCAATTATAACAGTACGTACATGTTGTATTTAATTTCTTGCCTTGTTAGCTGGCGCAAGCTGCGCAACATTAGTCAGTATAGTGCGTCAAATACAGATGGTATTGTTGAAAGTTTGGCGAGCGGCGCCGGGCAGCGCCAATGTGTTTTAAAGTTTATTGAGAATTTTGTGCTTAATAAGCAGCTAAAATTTCGTTGCTCTTAATTTATGTTCGTTCCCTGTTTGAAATTGGAGACACTTTTGGGACGACAAATACGAGTACCTAATATTAAAATTGGAATAGTACGTAAGGAGCTTCCTCTGGAACGCCGAATGTATTTTGTATAGTTAACTATAAACCAATTAAGATTATTTTAATAGCATCCGTATCTGTAATTTGAAAGCTACACAGTACACAGTGTAGGTTCTGCTCCCTAATATTTCATATTCTAATTATTGCTCAGCTCGTATACAAATTTGTACAAAACAAACATTTCTAGCGACACACTCGTTTGCTTAACATTAATAATATTATGACTTTGGCAATGGGTACACTAGAACACAAAACGCATTAGACGGTTTTAATATTTGTGCTTTTAATTATTTTACGCGATAATTCAGCATTTTATAATCAAACTGACATAAAGCTAGCTACATAATGCATTTACAGTAAATAATCAGTATTATTAGATCTTGCACCTCCGCTTTCTGATAAACGCTATTATCACTACTTACTTAACTGCTACCATTCAGTTGTTTGTTACATGTTAACGTTGTTTAAGCGTTGCGGCGTTGCGTTGTTTTGTCACCGTAAAATTGTAAATAGCGTTAGCCTATAACTCATTTATTGGGAAAGAAAGCGTAACATACACTTTCGTTTCGTTTATAAATATAGTATAGTTGAATTTATGTATCAAAATACACTGGCCTGCAAAAATATATATCACACTTTTAAAATTGCAATAACTTTTTAAGTACACAAGATATACTTTCGAAACAAAAAGGACTAGAAAAAGAGTTTAATTTTGTACATAAAAAAATAAAGCTGATAAAAATTGCTAAAAAACGTTTTTTATTTTAAATCTCGAACTATTATTCAGAAAAAATTTAAATTTTAAAAGTGTAGTACTTAGTTTTGCAGGCCAGTGTTAGTATCAAGAACTTCCTAGTCCTACCCCTATACAAAATAGAGGTAAGTTCTTATATCTGTAACCGTAAAATGGTAAACACCGTCTAATTCTAAAGCTGTGAGTTATTTTCAACACGAAATCAATTTACAATCACCAATACACTGTTCGTTTAAATTCGACAACAAACGAATTAACAAACAAATATGGCGGCGCGGGGCACATGACGTTCAACCAATCAGCGCGCGCGGTGCGTTCCGTGTTCACAATCTTTCGAGAGTTTACAATCTCGCGAAATAGATTATAATCCAAATGAAATTGTGGTGAAAGTAAAATTAATCAGTGATTAACCAAAGAAACAAACAAAACGGTTCATGACAGGTTCACAATCTTTCGAGAGTTTACAATCTCGCGAGATAGATTACAATCTAACGGTGTTTACAATTTTACGTTTACAGATATAAGAACTTTCTTCTATTTTGTATAGGGGTAGGACTAGGAAGTTCTTGATACTAATTTTATACATAAATTCAACTATACTATTTATAAACGAAACGAAAGTGTATGATATGCTTTCTTTCTCAAAAAATGAGTTATAGGCTGATTCAAATCCACGTCTAAGCGCATATTTTGGGTACGGCATAAGAACATTTATATAAATGTCTATGAATGAAAACAAAGACTATTCAAATAAAAGCTATTTTATTTGTAAACAAATGCTTAAGCAATTGAATGAAACTGGCGTACACAATTCGCTACAGACAAAATAAAATTAGACACAGATAAATTAGATACAGACAAAGTGATCCCTTAGTAAGGCCTCGGTAGGTGTAACCCGAAATTCTGGGCACCTGCGGCATGTCCTCTCACATTATCGCAATAAATAATTGGTAATCAGTTTCCACTCACGGTCATCCCCGATATAAAATACATTAGTCTTCTAAAAATATTGCGACTAAATTCGGTTGAACAAAATAAACTCGGGGAGAAAATATAGCAACGCATGGTGATGGAGTTTAACACAAATATTTCGATTTTCCGTTCACTTTTGTCGCCGCGTGTACAGTTCGATTCGATTCCATTGGGCTCTCATCATTTCAAAGGCACGAATATCGAAACTGTCGTAAGCGGCTTAAAGTGGCTTCCAATCTAGAATGAAGTGCCTTTATGTGTGCGAGTGTACAATAGTTAAATGTGCTTAGTGCGTGTGTGTGTGCGTGCCTCTCCAATAACGTTATGATACACGTACAGTCACGGAACGAAAAGTTTCTGGTATTTTCTAATACATTCCTTTGCCACGTTTCGAACATTCAAAGTGTTGAACTTGGTAGGTTGTAATAATATTACGTTTGTAGCGCTATGTTATAAACATGCAAATAATCCTATGTCTATGACATAGGATGACTCAGTCGTCATTAGTCTAATTAGTAAACTATTCCAGCCATTATAATCTTAATACATCATAACATAACATAATTAATACAACAACACAATTCCAATCGAAAATCATTTAGATTTTCTGTATAAAAGCAAGAAATCAAAGTTCTAAGTAATCTGTGTAAATAAAACTTCGCATCTATCATTTATTATCTTTTTCGCTTCGGGGAAAAATGGTAATATGTTGATCCAGGAGTCCAAGGCGAGCGTTAAAATGCTTACCTGCGGAAATAATAAAAATTAGTTTCCCAAAATATTACAAACTAGCGGACGTCACGCGGTGTCACCCGCAAAGTTCCCGTTCCTGAGGGAGTACGGGGATAAAATATAGCCTATGTTACTCTTTGATAATGTGGCTATCCATTACTGATAGAAATTTTCAAATCGGTCCAGTGGTTTTTAAGTTTATTCGTTACACACAAAAATACAAATCTTTCCTCTTTATAATATTATTAGTATAGATAGATAAGCTTTTTAAGAGAGAACACATGACGTGTATTGCGACAAAAGTTTGTGAATAAAATATAAATCTTCGATCGCTGGTTTAATTCTCAGGTCGGGCAAAGTGTTATTGGGTTTTTCCATTAGGAATTTCTCAGTAGCAGCCACCGAGTCTGGATTTATGCCCGGATTGTACCTACTATTAGGTACACCTCTGCCTTACCCTTCGTTAATTACAGGCGTGATGTTATGTATGTATATGTATAAATAGCCTAGAAAATGTGTTATATTATTAATGGGAGAGATCACCATCATCTTCCAATACTTCTGTATTAATCGTCCTCTGTGGTCATACCCTTTGAAGCCACATAATTTTTCACGCGTCCATTCGTCATCCCTATTGGTTGGTTCACGCACTCTTACAGCTATATTCATACATAAAATTTCCGTGAGACACAGATAAAAACGGTACCTACATCAAATAAACTGTAAAAACGGTAGAAGATTGATGATAGATACTAAAGCAAAGAGTTTAGCTAAACTATCTAAACTTTTTTATTACTTTTGTATTGCTTGCCTTTCGGCTCGACTGCAGCTGAGCAGTAGTTGAGTAATTGGCTTCTGCGATATAGGCAGTGCTATCGATTCCCGCTTTGAACAAATATTACATACGGCTTATACTGGTAATTGGACTTTACTTATGGCTGCCTCGTTGGTCAGTGGTCGCAAGCTCAACCGCTGAGTACGAGGTCCTAGGTTCGATTACCAGGTCAGGTAGGGAATTTCTCAGTAGCAGCTACCGAGGATAATATGTGCCCAGTTGATGGCAATAGGCACAGCCCCTATTACATGGGACCTTAAGGTAACTGCTGAAATATGAGTGTACTATTAGATACACCTCTGCTTAAGCCTTTGCGGATTACAGGCGTGGTGTTGTGTTAAAAGAGATTTAGATATACAGGGTTAGTTTTCAATAACTGGCCAAATTTTCAGAGATGGTTTAGAATCGATAATATTTTTGATATAATGAAACATACAACATATAACATTTTTTTTTTTAAATAAAATTTAATTCCTGTCCACCACTAAAAAGCGAAAGTGTGGATATTACAACAGCACAATTCAGTTTAACAACCTAGATAGGTAGCAGTTAGCACACACAAGTGCATTGATTCCCACTAGGTTTATGATTTAGGAAATTTTTAGGACACATTCAAATGAATGCTATTATTTTATTTTATAATTTTAGACAATAATATTTAAAATGCACTTTTGGTTTGATATCTAGATCTTAATTTTAAATTTTGGCTGGTCATTGAAAACTAACCCTGTATGTATCTGTAATCGTATCAAAACCTCAAGAGACATAAGACAAAAAAAACCATAAACTCATCGAATGCCCCATTAGCCATCACGTAATAAAAAAAAAACATTTTAATTCGAGTATCACTGACTCACAATATAAATAATACACTAACAGTTATATTACATACACACCATTACTAATTCAGTTCAATTCAATTTATAAAAGTCACGCACAATAAAACATTAATAAAAAAATATCTTAATTAAACTAACAATTTACGTAATAAATTAGGTTTGTTTTTTTGCATCAGACTACCACAAGTCGCTTACAACATCGGGGGATGATGGAGCAAGAACCAAGCCATACCACGGGCGCGGTCAGCACGTTGGTAGAAATGTATACTGGGTTACTGCGCTGCTATAGACGTAAAATAATTGATAAAAGACTGTGTATATATGTATATATAAAAAAGTTTACCCAACTTTTTGGAAAAAAAAACCTGAGCCATGAGCTCGTGGCTAAATAAAAGCAGCCGCTCGGGTCGGTCTGTAGGTTAAGCCGTGCTCGCCTAGGTTGGTCTGTGGATGGATGGCCACCCATTACATACCGAGTTTCCTCCGTGCCTTGGAAAGCACGTTAAGCAGTTGGTCGCGGCTGTCGTTTGTAGATCTTTGACAGTCGTTACAGGTAGTCAGTGGCCCAAAAAGTCTGAAAACCAGTCTTACCAAGGGGTATCGAAGTACCCGATGAGAGTTGTGGAGGTCAGATAGGCAGTCGCCCCATGTAAGAAATGGTTTTCAGCTGCATCCGGTCAGACTGGAAGCCGTCCCCAACATAGTTGGGAAAAGGCTAGGCAGATGATGATGTGTTTACATTACCTTCGACTCAGCTCTGTACGAGAAGCAGTGTGAGATGCCCCTATTCATGCCCTGCAGTATGCCGAACACGTCACCCGCGCCGAGCAGCTCGTGAGTGATCTCGGTGAGGTCGGCGCGCACAGACACCACTGACACGGACCCGGAGGCCACCCAGTACATCCGAGACTCGCTGTCGCCTGCCACTACGACGTAGTTACCTGTAGAATGAAGATATAGGCATTAATGGTCAAATTGCTATTCTTTGTTTTTACACGAAAGAGGCTTGCATTTGGTGCTGCAGCTAGCCTGATGTGAAGCAAAGATGTGGCCTGAGCACGCTTGCCTAGAAGAACCCGATTCATACTGCTGTTCACTTTGAGTTTGTTAACATTGGAAGCGTGTTCAAACCAGTAGTAGAAAAAAAAAAAAACAAGAAAAAAAAAAATATATATGATGTGTATATCTGTTTAGCCTTTCCCCACCTTTGTTCTTTTAGTCTAAAATGATGCAGTTGAATACATATTTAATTAGTACAGGTAATTTTAAACGTCATCATCGATTTTCAGTTTTATTTGCGGCAGTAATTAGAAGAAGTAAGTAGTAACTATTGCAGTAGGGTCAGGCAAAGGATGCAACTTATCGCACTATTTGAATTCGTCGCGAAATTAACGGGGACTATTTTTGACAACGTTCCACATTCACTCCTCTCTGTGATGGCATACAGAATTTTAGATTGGAAACATTTCAATGTTAGTTTTGATTTCCAAACGTAAAACTTTGTCAAAGTGAGTTTGAATACGTTATCCAAAGTGCAATTCGTTTTGCAACAGTGTTCCAGAGGGTTCTTTAACAGCTTTTAAGCCAAAAACAAAAAATGAGGATGGTTTTACGAAACAAATCGCTGAGATTGATGAGTCCATTCGTGTAGCTGTAGGTACTTCTGATTAATTGTTATTTATTACGTATCTTGCTAATTACAATAAAAAAATATTATCACTTACCAACATGATTCTAATCAAAACCGTGAAAGTTTAACAGCGTAACGCCCAAAAATATTTCAATAATCAAGAATTTAGTGAGAAATTTCAAGGACAACTCTAATAAAAATCCAAGATCGGGTAAAATGATTGAGATATTTCGTCGGGAATATCTTAGTAGCAGAAAAAGGTTTAGCCCCTACATGGGACGAAGTACCTTACCCTTCGTAATACACTTACCGGGAAAGAAGATAGTATAGTCCAGCGCAACAGTCAGCTGTCTTAAAAACGATTCCCCAGTCTCGGCGAAGATGTAGCAATTCCGCAGATGATGGCCGAACATGGCAGACATCAGGTCACAGCGTCTTACGTACGGCGTTTGGGATAGCAGGATTGGCAACTGAGTTTATAAGGATTATGGAGTTACGGACGAAGATATGCACTTCGAAACTACTTTGGCAATTTAGTTGATAGCAATTTATTATCTCACAAGCTGTTGCCCGCTACCTTCATCCGCGTGAAATTATATTATAAAAATACAATTTTCCCCGTTTTTGCCACATTTTCATTCATGCTCCACTCCTTTTGCTTGTAGCGTGATGTTATATATACTTATAGCCTTCCTCGATAAATGGGCTATTCAACACTAAAATAATTTTTCCATTCGAATCAGCAGTTACTGAGATTAGCGCGCTCAACCAAACAAACTCTTCAGCTTTATAATATTATAGATTTACTAACGGAAAATAATAATAATAAGTTAAGGTAAAAAATATTAACAGTCTGATATGGCTGATATGGCCTGGCTTTGTGATCCATAAAAAATAAACTTTTAAAAACTAACAGGAACAGTCGGCGTTTTAAAGTTTTTATTTTATGTTAGCAATTTCCGTTGCTTCGTGTGATGGCAATTTGAGCTGGTTTCGAGCAACAATATTTCGAGCAAATCAATATTGTCGTTCAAATGTAAGAATGTTCCACAAATAAAATAAAATGGCTAATACCTGTCGTCCACGTTCCGTTACCCAAAGTTGCTGTATGTACTTCCAAAACTTCTTTAATTGGTAACCTGTAGCAATTTACAGTATGGTTATATAACTCTATAATAAAACCCTACCGGGAAGCCATTGAATGAAAATTATTATCCTACGTTTTCAACTTCAATAAAATTCCACGTAAAACGAAATGAAACTTTAAAAGGACTATTTAATTAAGAACCCAACTGTTTAATTCACTTACTCGACAGTCCTTGATTCTTCAACATATCAATAAGTTCCATGGTCACCTTCTCATATGCCGTCAATGCATACTTGGTGGAGTAAGCGAGCTGGATGGAGGCGGCGACGACGATGGCGGCCAACATCTTGCCGCAGACGAGAACTATGGCGATGATCGTCATAGGTACCACGTCATCGATGAAGAACTCGTCACTTCCGGTGGTGGTCAGCTGGGCTACTATCACGTAAAATGACGTCACGTAGTCCCAACGTTGTTGTGGTGTTTCTCTGTGCAATGTTAATACGTAACATGAAAGCAAATCAGGTTTAGATATTATATAACATAACATCTCGCTTTGTAATCCCCGAAAGGCTAGGCAGAGGTGAACCTAACAAGAACAACCACATATTTTCACCAGTTATATTTAAGTCCCATGTAATCGGGAACGAGCCTATTGCCATCAACCGGGCACAAATCCAGACTCCGTGGCTGCTACTGAGAAATTCCCGATGGAAAAACTCAATAACACTATGTTTTCTTTTTACTCTTCTTACCTAGGAATCGAACCCAGAACCCCATGCTCAACAGTCGTGCTTGGGACCACTAGACCAACGAGGCAGTAGTTTAGATACTTATTTATCATAAGATGATTTTTTTCCACCGCTGACAATGTTTCGAGATAAGACCACAAAACCAATGTCTAGGCAGAAAGCTGCTTACATACTGTCACCAGACCAACGCGTTTACATGCGTCCGTGATTGTGTGCGCGATGGCACGGCGTCTAGTTGTCATACAGGTCTATGCTGGTTCACACTGACGCGATGGGCCGAGGGCGCTTTTTGATCGATGTAAACACAAAAGAATGGGGAGGCCTTTGCCCAGCAGTGGGGGAGAAGAGACTAATTAAAAGTTCTGACTGATGTAACGTTGAACGCGTTGGTTTGGCATTTGAATAAGATCCGAGTATAACGCTAAAAGTTAAAGGAGAATGATACTCACTCATCTAAAAGATTTAGCTTGAGTGTTCGTATGACGCTGATGGGCGATGTCCCTATCATGGCCAACAGCCACAAGCACGCGAATGTGTGGATCAACAACACTACCACTATGATTGTCATCACCGCCTGCGCAAGTATAATTTTATACTGATAATCTACACTGTAGTATGGAAGAACGGGACATGCTGCGACGACAAATAAACTGGGATAAGATTAAATAATTACGAAGTTTTGTTAATAAAACTAAAATAATGATAATATTATAATTATTTTAGTTTTATTATCAAAAGGAAATAATTTATAGCTCCTTGAGAAATAAAGCGCATCGCTGTCCACAGGAAAATTACCTAGAAGGTCAATTTGGATGACAATGCTGATTCTTTGGCGCCAAATTATAGGTCAACCCTTAATTGAAGAATCGTTAATTGAGTAGTTCAAATCTCCAATCCACACTTTTTAGAACACAGCAACTAATTGTAGCTACATTGGTAACAGACATTTGTTACAGTGTTTTCAGTAAGTATTGGCAAAGTTACGAAAACATTTTTTTCGTGAAATTACGAACACTGCAATTATTTATTTTTTCGTCGATCTTTTCAGGGTGACTGATAACAATTGGATGACAGTTGCTGACAATCGAACTGAATGTCGTGCAATTGTATAAGCCTATGTGTAGCAGTGAACTGCCGTACGCTCATGGTGATGATGATTTACTTACGAGTAGTTCTATCTTAGTACCTATTATAATTTTGTAAGCATTGCAAGGTATACCTGTAGAGTCGTCAGATTATTGGTAAGTTCACGTGATGTATTCCGATAGAATTCAACTAAATACTTCAGCCTTAACAGCTTCGTCGAGCGTAAGTAGTGTATAGCTTTAAGGGGAGTCCTAAAAAATGAAGACGGAAAGAATATAAAGTACTATATTTGGTACATATCATTCCTATTCCATTTGGTTGATAAAGAATATAAGGGTATGTTTAGGTAACTGAGAGAAAAGTATTTTTAAAACCAAAAGGCTCATCTCTATAAAAGGATGATGATTTAATTTATTTTATTCAACAAAAGGGACCACAATTACCTACAATATAAAACATAGAACAAACAAAATACACAACACGTATAGACAGTTGACCACAAAGCCGTTCACAGATTAGCTTAGGATACATACCAGTGGAAAAATTGGTTACAAATAGACAATCATGTGAATTTAGGAATATTATTTTGATAACCCACTGAATTACCATTATTTATTCAATGTTCGTTTGAACAAGATACAAAAGACAACTCACGGGAAGAAAAAGGCGAGGAATTCGACAGGAGCATTCACCAGTACGTCAGACCACATCCACAGCTTGCGCTTGAAATATCTCCGCCGACACTTGGGTCCGTCCAGTATGAGCTCACCATGCTTGCTGATGTAGCCCTACAAGAAATGTTGGTTTTATGAAATTCTAATATTGTTCTTATGTACATACCTAAGTGTGCTTTTGATGGAGACTGTACCATAACATAACATTACGCCAGTAAAACCGGGCTCATTTACGGAGATGCGCGCGTCGCGTCGGGTGGCGCGGGCCTGTATGTATATGGCAATGTATGAGAGCGTTTACGGAGAAGCGTTTTTACGCGCGTTTGCTTGAGATGCAGCGTCGAACGCCGCGTCAGACGCGGCGTCCACCGAAGCGTGCAACGCGGCGGGCATAAACACATAAACACTAGATAACAATGTTATTCGTAAGTTGCACTGACAGAAGTATTTATTCAATAAACTTATGGGAATTAAGACTGGTATTTTTACTTATTCGCGAAAAGAATAACACAAAGAGCTAATGGCTGTTTGACATCCATCATGACGTGACATGATAACATAACGCGGCGTGTGACGCCGCGGGCAACACGACGCAGCACGCGCCGCGTCTCCGTAAACAACATCGTACTTTGCTATAATGTTTGTATTTGGGCGTGTGATAACGCGGACCGCAACACGCGCCGCCTCTCCGTAAACGGTAAAAACGCAAAAGCGGTGTAGAGAGAGGAAAGAGGTGTATCTAATAGTAGATACACGCACACTTCGCCAGCTGTGGTAATGTCCCACGTAATAGGGGATGAGCCTATTTCTATCAACCGGGCACAAGTCGGGACTCCGTGCCTGCTACTAAATTAATAAAGAAAAACCCAGTAACACTTTGCACTTTTCACTTTTAACACCCTGGGAATCGAACCGAGGACCTCATACTCAGCAGGAGTGCTTGCGACCACTACACCAACAGATAGTATACCAGCTGTAAGATCTTTATGAGATAATCTATCCCACTATTATAATATTACAAATGCGAAAGTTTGGGAGTATGGACGTATGGATGTTTGTAACTGTTTCACGCAAAAACTACTGAACAGATTTGGATGAAATTTTGCACACATAGTTTATAACCTGGATTAACACATAGGATACTTTTTATCCCGTTAGTAAAATCCCATGGGACAATTATTAAACTTCACGCGAAGCTGCTAGCAGAAGTTATGTCAATTATGTTTATTAGCAAGTTGGTTGTGTTGACAAATGATGTTTACCTGATGCATCGCTAGGTAAATCTTGGCATAGAAGTAGATATCCAATAAGGAGTATATCCAGAACAGTATAAAGCAATCATTGAGGGTCACCAGGTCATACAGCCCTATCACATAATGTATGGTTGACACCGTACATGTAACGTAGCCAAAACCCTGAAAATAGAATATAGCTTTTAAAACTGAGTCGTGTGAACCCATATTTGCAGAAATGGTGTAAACTGCACCAGTCTGTGTTATGTGAAGGTTTTATTTCACGCACTGCATTGTATTTCATTTCAGGAAGTGCTTTTCAGTAGTAAATTAAACATTCTGGGATTTTAAAACAAAAGAGTGAAGTATTGTTTTTCTAGGATGTAATGTTACAAATTTGGGTGTGATATTATTATTACAACGTTCCTTTATTTTATTAAATGTTTGCGCACGCTACAAAGTAAGTTGCTAACGCCTACTGTTTGACGCTTTTGTATGGGAAGCTTTAAGCCTATTTTGGCAAAGGTATAAGTTGTTTATAATAATTTTATTGCAACGGCATTATTACCAATAATAGAGGATGTTAGAGATTAGACATCGAGTTTATACTATTACCACTCAAGACTTCTACAGTAGAGGTGATATCCATCCTTTCCCTGATTTAATGGAACCAGGCCAGAGGTGATATCCATTTTTTCCGTCATTTTGGGGAACCAGACCTATCCAAGTAAGGCGCAATGAGTTTTACTCATTAAGAGCGTCGTGACGGTGAATCTTCGAGGCATGTTCTACATCATCTTTTGAAGAAATTTTCTTTCTTGGAAAACAACTACCAAAAACTAGAATTGTTAACAAGGACCCCCTTTATTGTATTCTTTAAATGCTGTATAATGTATATGTTATATTTTTTTTTACTTCAAAACCAAAATATTACCTTTGTCTGTAGCTTCAGCCAAAGTAGTTGATAATGAGGTCCATAAATCTACTTGGTTTACCTAAAATCTACCTATTGTGAGTTAAAATTTCCACATGCAACTTACTCTCACGACGAATACCTAGAATTCTTCTATAAATATTTATTAGTAATTATTTTTGTGTCTTTAAAATAAATAACCAATTTATTAATTTAATAATTATATTTTTTTGTGGTGATTCAAACATTTTTATTTTATTACACTACATTTGGCACCTCTAACATCTATTATTGGTAGTAATCCCGTTGTAATAAAATTATTATAACCAACTTAATACCTTTGGCAAAATAGGCTTAAAGCTTCCCTTACAAAAGCGTCAAATGATAAACAGTAGGCGTTAGCAACTTACTTTGTAGATAAACACTGCGAAGCCTCAAATAGAGAAGCAAAATATTCCGTTGGCAACAGGCTTAAGCAAAAATAAGTAGGCACGTAAAATGTTTGCCTACTCTATACATTGTTTGAAGAAAAGCGAGGTAATACCTGTTACGCTAGGCGCGACGAAGTGATTACAGTCACGGAAAATGTTATCAAACTCGTATATACAACGTGTAACAGATAGGGTATAGTCATATGGAGGGGTGTGCTACTGACCATCAAACTGAATAACTTTCTCTATGGGACCACCATCGAAATCGCGAAAAAATAATCTTCGGCCCCATACAAAATTCCATTACACACTCGACCCAAATGTATGAGAATACACTATACCCTTTTTCTTACAAAAGCGTTAAAAAAAAAGAGGCAAAAGTTGTACAGAGCTATTCGTGTTACTGTGTGAGCGCTAAAACACTCAATCAAAATGTCAATCAATAAACAAGAATTACGCCTAACACGGTGAGTTGAGGCTGAATTTTCCAAACCAAACGAACATAAATCAGTCATCATGGCACTTACGAGCGCATCTGCACACATAGCTAACAAGCATGAAGGCTCCCTTTGCGTCTAAACTCAGAGACAAACAAATATCCTCATCGTAAGCCACAATGGCTCATTAGTGCGGTATCAATTTACCTGAAACATGAGCGTTCCGGGTCGCAGCAGATTAGAGGCGTGAGTGTAGCTGTGATACGTGGACACGCTCGTAGCAGACTTCGCCTGACTCAAGTTAGACTGTGACACATTCGTTGGGAGCACCCCTACGGATTAGGAACACGATAGTTTGATGACAACCCTGCTTGAACGTACGTAAGAAAATGCTGGCTTTCGCTCCGAAGGTGGCCTGTTATCTTGGTAAAAAGACACCTTTGTGTGGCGTAATGGTGCAGATATCTAGAATAGTTTTGTTCTGGTTATTTTTGTGTCTATTCTTGTAACCCTTGTGTCGTATGGCATTAAGTTTTTGCGGCATATTCTGACACTCCATTATTTTATCTTAATTTCTTCTTATTTGGAATGTTATCATCATCATTAGCTGAAAAACGTCCACTGCTGGACATTGGGCCTCACCCAAGTCTCGCCACATTAACCGGTCCCGTGCGACTCGCATCTACCGGATTCCCGCAACCTTCACCAGCTCATCGGTTCACCTAGTGGGAGGTCTTCCAACGCAACGTCTTCCGGTTCGTGGTCGCCACTCCAGAACTTTGGAATGTACTATGACGTAAAGTAGATTTAAAACCTTCTAATGACAAACCTTCACCACCATACCCACTGGAACCACTCTTCGAATCAGCTCCTGATTCTAATGAAGCGAATTCATACGTTGAATCATCTGTGAAATGAAAAGTTATACCTCATCAGTACCTAACATAACATAACAACACGACTATAATCCCTGAAGGGTAAGGCAGGGGTGTAAGGGCTGGCCCGTGGGTACAGCACGATCGCCCGCGTGGCGGCGTGCCTCCTTGCCGGATTACGCCATGGGATCTGGAGGCGATAGTCCTCGCGCGCCTGCATGAATGGCACGCGGAGGCGCTACGCCGGGGGGAAACTCCGCTGCCGCGACAAATTGTCGCTCAGCGGACAGATTTCCGGCGGGATCTCATGGCGACATGGAGAGAGCTACTGTCGCAACCCCGTGCAGGGCACGCCACGATAGTGGCGATAAGTACCCTCTTTGAGGAGTGGCTTGAGAGACGCCACGGCGTCCTCACCTTCCGCCTGACGCAGGTCCTCACCGGACACGGTGTTTTCGGGAGGTTCCTGCACCGAATCGGGCGGGAGGAAACGCCCGGGTGTTTCCACTGCGAGGATCGACCGGAGGACACGGTGGAGCACACGGTGGAGGTGTGCCCCGCGTGGGCGGAGCACCGCTGTGTCCTCGAAGCGGCGATTGGCGGCAGCGACCACTCGCGTCCGGCCCTGGTGCAAGCCATGGTCCGGAGCGAGACGGAATGGGACGCCGTCACCTCCTTCTGCGAAGCAGTAATGCTAGAGAAGGAGATGGCGGAACGTGAGAGGGAGAGAACCTCCCAGCGTCCCGGCCGCCGCGGGAGACGCCCCGGGCGTCGGAGGCCACCACGTGGCCCCCGGCCACCGTAGGCGCGGGCCTGTGGACGGTGGGCTATGGGCTAGCTTGCCATCCGTCCGTCTCATGACGACAGGCCGTGTCGACGGCGCGTTCGTGTTCCACGCGCCTCAAAGAGAGTCATTAATAGGAAGGGGTCCGCAAGGACCGATGCCTGCCGGGGTTGCGAGACTGTTCGTAAGAGATACCGTGACCCCGGAACACAAAGGGCGATGAAGGAACATGGATGGGTTTTAGTCAGTAAAAGTCTGACACTCCCTCCTGCTCCGCCCAGAGCGGGAGAAGTCATTTGATGATTTTCCATCCGAAAAAAAAAAAAAAAAAAGGGTGTACCCTAAAGTACTCCTTCATTCATCAGTTATTAAGAGTTACCTTGCACTCTTCGTTTTGGACTCTTTTCAGTAAAGGCAATAATGCCTTAAGCTGGTGCCGGAAGTTATTAATCTCTCCAGTCCACTGATAAAGTTACAGTTAAGCCGGGTACAGACTGCTACAACGTAACATGAAAGGAGCATTTCCTAAGTGTGGACGCAGCGCGCGCACGAACCGAGCATGTACCTACTCGCATCTGTTACCAGCACGCGCGGCGAACATAGCTCAGTCTGCCGAGAACACGCGAATGAGATGTTTTTGTAAAAATATTCATTTTGTGGATTCCACAAAATTTATTTTGTTCTGTACACCTCAATAACTGCATTGCTTTTTCTTCACTCCATGATTCACAAGCTTCGTCTTCTTCCTCAATTGTTCCCGCGCGTTCCGCAGTACAGACACACCCAACCCGTCCACACTCGCGCTCCGTGCACACTGCGCGCCCCTTTGTGTTCATCGAAAAAACCGACAAACGGCGGATCGCGGCGCGAACGAGTTATAATGCTCAGTTCGCGCGCGTAGTGTGCGCGGTTCGTGCGCGCAAGGCGTCCACACTATGGAAATTGTGTTACATTATGCAATGTAACACAATTTCCGTTACGTTGCGACAATGTGGACGGCAAATTCTTTCATTGCACATTACCATGCATGTTACGTTGCAGCAGTCTGTACCCGGCTTTACAGTTAAATCAAAAAGCCTGTTTTTTTCGTCTCATTTTTTCCGATACAGACACGCCAACTTTCAAGGTTTTGTTTTTTATCTCAAACATAAACTTTGAACATTAAACCTACTCAATCTACATTTTGTATAATTTGAAAAGAAACTCGAGATTGCGAACTTTCAATTTGGGTTTATTTCACGAATTATACTTTTTATGGGGAATTGAACAAACTTTTGGAATATTTGGGACATTGGCATAGCAATTCCTACTTTACAGTCAACATTTTAAGATAATTCATAGCTATGGGTTCGACTTCCGTGTTTGACAAACTGTTATTGAGGTTTTGGTCAACGAGGATTTCCCAGCAGCACAGAGTCTGGATTTGCACCCGGTTGATGGCAATAGGGTCGCCCCCTATTACATGGGACTTAAACATAACTGGCGAAATGTGGTTAGGTACACCTCTGCCTAATCCTTCGGGGATTACAAGCGTGATGTTATGTTATGCTATGTTACATCTGCCTATCTTTCAGGGAAACCAACGTGCAGCGATGTTTATGTAAGATTTCACTAATCCACAGCATCAAACCAGAGTACATTACCTTCCGAAGAGTCGTCATCGTTCATCTCCATATTAATAGGTAAGATGTAGTCCCGAGACCTTTCGAAAGCCTTGTTCAGAGGCTCCTGGATCTTAGGGTAGTACTTGATCAAGTTGAAAAAAGTCACACTGGGTATTACTAGTAAATCGAGACTTCGGCTTGCGTATATCGTTACTTCGGAACAGGAAATGGGTTGCTGAAAAAATGCAAATACTCTAGAAGTTTCCATGATTTGCGGATTTGAAGAGGAACGTATAAATGATTTTCTTTTATGAAAAAAATTAAAATTGAACCCTTGATGCATCTTTAAATAGTGAGATTGAGTAGCTTCGATGATTCAGAGATCTATCGTCCTTGTGGGGCAGCTTAAAACCTTACAAAAAAACCGGATAATTTGCAAAACATATGAGAGGACGCCGTGTCCCAGCAGTGGGAACATTATAGGCTGATGATGATGATGATGATTACTTGAATATTACTTTAAAATTGATGCATCAGGGCGTCAGCCACGGGTACCTCGACCACTGGGGGCCTTAGCCACGGACCCGGTAAAACAGTCTATTCAAATTAAAAATACACCAAACTTTTCCAAGCAGTGTTACTTAAAACATATAAAATTTAGGTACTTACACCTGTGAAATTCCCGAACATTCCACCTGGGCCCATACAGGTTATCATTTCATTGTACGATGTCAAAACATCCACCTGTAATTTACAAAAACATTTTTTCTATAAAACAGAATGTTCTAAAGATTGAAGGTTGAAATACAATATTACGAGTATAAAATGTTCTATTTCAAGCTCATAACATGGGAACCGATGCAAGAAATGTATTGTCAACGAAGGAGAAAAGGGTCAGGGATCCCATCGAACATTACATTATTTACATTGTCTGTATATATATCTTTCTTCATGTTTACACTACAAACTTAGTGAGTTGTGCAAAAGCGGAATAATCAAAAAACCTTTTCCTATTGTTCCTGTTCAGTGAATCAGTATATATCTACGGGATACGCAAGTCCCCGATCATTTACCTCGAACGATATTTGACTTGAAAGATTGACTGTGGACACGGACTTGTGTGCGTAATAAAAAATGTCTATGAATATAAATAAGATACTGTATTTATTTTTCATGAGTCTCTGATTTGGAATGAAAGGGTTGGTAAGAGAGTTGTGAAAAATGTGACGATTATTTCTGGAACACCAGTCATGGTTGAAAGGCTGACGATAATAATGTTTAACAACTTCAGTGCCAGGAACCCATCTGGTGGGCACATTCAAGTCACACTTGCGATGCCGGCAACCCACCTATAGGGTCCAACTTACTCTACCCCGCCTCTAAATATGTATGGTGAGATGGCACTGCTCCATGAAACGGGGGTGGACACGAATGTGGAAGATCAGTTCTGCGTTTACAACTTATTAAACCCAAATAATAACCATGTCCCTAAAGATACATTCAGCCACAATCAGAACTAAACGTAACAGTTCTACCGAAATACAATGTCAAGTTTAATAAGCCAGGTCTTACTTTCCCACGGTATATAATATAGATGAAGGGCTGTATATCCCTGCACTGTATGACCGTGTCTCCTCTAAGCAGGTACATCTCATGCAGGTGCTGTGTGATGACCCTGATGAAGGACCTCTCCACCTTCCCGAACAGAGGTACTTCGCGTAAGGCTCGCTCATACATGAACACCAATGTGTCTTCCATTAAGGCTGAGTTTAGGCGGCGACATATTTTCTAAAACAAAACTTAGTTTTTAGTAACAGTTTAGTACTTACATCAGTAACATGTACAAGTAAAGTCACGAGCACTAATATGTATACTACTTAGAAAAAATCAAAAGCGATTAAGTCATCGTATATCGTTTGCAACTTTGAGTAAGGCATATTTTATAACTACGGGTTCGTAGAAACCCACAATTATAATACAGTAGGATGAAACTTTTGAGGCGATTACATGAGCTAAATAAAGCAACTGTATTTGTGTTGTTTCAAATTTCGTTTGAAATACTGTTAGAATAAAGTTCTAATCACTTTGCACGACAAAGTGGTTGTTACGTCAGTCACTGCGGCCGAATAGTGCGAAATGAGTGGTTTTTTGCGATTTACAAAAAATCTATTGATTGGACTAAAAAAGTAAAACACTATGATACTAGTATTTTGCTTGTAGAATTATTTGCCAAAAAATCAGAATGATCGCATATATTTTAGTATGGTTTTTTAGAGATTTAAGATTTTTTTTGAGATAAGTTCGTGATTTATTTCTATCGAATAAAATTTGTTGTATTATGTTTTCAAAACACTATCGTACTAGCATATATCCTGAAGAATATCATATATTTTTCTGGTTTTGTTTATTGCAGTGAATCATATGCTTTTTGCATTATAAAACTCGCGTTTAGCTCATGTAATCGCCTTAATGCTGTAACTTGTGTGCACATATTAGTGCTTGTGAATATACATAACTGAATTAATACTTTTTTTTTTTATTTTGAATAGCCAAGTCACTTCCCATTATAATCTAGGTAAATTATGATACAGGTTAGACACAATCATGTTTAATTACAAGAACAACCGGTGACTGGCCGAAAACATAAGCTTTGTAAATTCCAGAACAACGGAACAAGACAGGGCAGATTATTCAAGTATTAATTAAATAATATATCATCGTGACCCAGGATCTAATTTAGTGACAAAATGATGAAGCGACATTGCTTTCCGCACCTGTCACCACTGGATACCACCTGCGGTCGCACGACTGATAGATTCGATATAATGTAATATGCGGTGGAGTCAGCAGCAGTATTACGAGCTACTTTAAAGAAAGGTGAAAGATATTCTTGCTGAGCTTTGAAATTGAAGTGGACTGAGAAAAGAATCGATAATGCCGTTTTCTTTTCTTTGTAACTATAAGGTAGAACCAGGGTACCCTCCAAATTTAAATTTTCTTACGTTTTTTCATGAAATAGTCATGTTCAATGGGATTATATGAACTGAGATTATAATGATTATTATTCTGTAAAGGTCGCGAATCATATTTTATTCGTCATACAACCTGACACTAACCTGTAAATTGCAAAAAACGTAAGAAAATTTAAGTTCCGCGGGCTACCTTGCACTTCCCCCTGAATGTTAAACTTTCCCATTGAACATTCTACAGAATCAACCAAAACTATGTTATTCTGCTGTGGTAACGTGATAAAAATGCAAAACTGAAACAAACACAAACATATAAAGCGTTCTACCACAGCAGCCGTCAGCGTTTCGCCAGAATTAATGTACTTTCCGTAAAAAGTGCATAACGCAATATTTTACGACTACGTGACCAGTGAAATACTTGCTGTTTTTCATTGTTTACAATTTTGTACAACATTCGGTTGGTAGCACATTGTAAACAAAGTATTTATTATGACTTACCTGAGGATTACTGCCGTTAGTTCTCTTCCATACATATTCGAAATATTTCAACGTTTTCGCAGTGAGCATAGGATCCACGTTCTCTTGATACAGAAAGTTGGCTAGATCCTTTGTTTTTTCCTATGAAACAAACGAGGGCTGAGCTCGTTAAAACTAATATAATTACTGTACTGGAACTGCGAAGTCGTAATATTTTTAATGACGGAACTTTAGCCGTAATACGAAGTACTGGACTAACAGTATGGTCTATCTCGGTGGTTAATTAGATTTTGTTCATTGTAACATTGCGCCATTTTACAAACTTAGTCATGTGTATTTGCGATATACCTATACATAAAATATGCCTGATCTAATATCCGTTTTGCAAACAAGTAAGATCATTTTTCCTGTTATCAACCGTTCCATAATAGGGTATTGATTGCCTTTCATATTCAGTTCATCAGCTTTATAGATATTTGATCGGCTTTGAAAACAATCGAAATATTACTTAACAATGTAATAAGAAACAATATAAAACAAATTTCTTCTTGAAGTATGTTTACGTTATTTCTGTATACTTATAGGCGTATCCTGGCAGTAAAATTAAAAAAAATATATATTCTTGCATGCCCAGTGAAAGGGCAAATGACTTGAAATGGCTTCAACATTTCTGTGGCTTAAAGTGGCCTTCTAAGCGATAACTTTTTATTTGCTACTAACAATGGCGGCCGTCTCTTAATGTTCCACTAAAGAGAACCTTCAGCTAAAGTTGCCCGCAAAGGGAGATAACGGGGGCAATAACAACGTGGTACATGTTCGTAGGTATTAATTGTTTCTGTTCCAATTCAAATAATCATAACAAGTAAGCGGGAATAATACGCGAGTCTTAATTTTAATTGTTTATAAGTATCTAGGGACTATGGGCTAGCCGTTTTTATTTTTCTTTTTTTAGCATCAATTAATTTTGTTGACGTCGTTTGGTAAAAGTTCTCTCCTATACAGCTGACGCGGTAAGGTACACTAGCACTGATATTAATTGCTTTTCCTGCCTTTCTTTCACAATGAAAACTTTACGGTAGTGACGAGTCGGGCATAACTCGCTGATTTGTATTAACTGGTTGATTTCATTTACCTAAGGTTACAACATACTTCGTTCAGTGATGAAGTAGTCCCGTCGTAGCCGAACCGTAGCGCGTAGATCATGTGCTACGAGCTCGTAGCACAGTGATCTACGTGCTACGGTTCAGTGTAGTGCGATGTTATGTTTCAATTGCTTTTGCATATTCTTTAGTGTCCCTTACGGGGATGGGTGGTTGATGATTCGTGATTGAAACGATCTGACTCCAAATTAAAAACTATAATCAAAATTCTACAATGAAGACCGCGGCCGAAGGTATATGAAAAAATGTATGGATGCGAACGCGTATGCTCGCTAAGGCGGTTGATGGTAAGTGTCGGAGGCAGGTATACCGCGTCCCGCGCGCCCTCCCTCCGGAGCTAGTGATGCGCCGGAACATCCTCCGGGGCCTTGGAAGCTGCTGCTTCCAAAGTGGGAACTGCTGTTGGCTCCAGCAACGGGCACAGGTACTTGATACCTCGTCGGTAAGTGCCAGTGCTAGTCTTCACCTCTGCCACGCGTGCTACTCCATCTTTGCCTGGAAACAGACAAACCACTCGCCCCAACTTCCATTGCATAGGTGGAGCATTTTCTTCCTTTAACAGGACCAGGTCTCCAGGTTGTATAGGTATGCTAGGAACACGCCATTTGTGCCTTTGCTGTAAATCAGTCACATACTCCAGCTGCCAACGTTTCCAAAACTGCTGACGAAATGACTCCAACCGCAGAAATCTATCTGTTTTGTTAAAGCCGGTTTGCTCCAAATCTTGTGATGGTAAGGACGTCAATGGTCTTCCTATTATAAAGTGCCCTGGAGTTAAAGGATGTAGGTCATCGGGACTAGATGATAAAGGACAAATGGGACGACTATTAAGGATCGCCTCGATTTGACTAAATAGAGTTGCCAGCTCTTCAAACGTTAGGTGTGTCTGTCCTAAAATGCGTTTTAAGTGATGTTTAGCTGACCGTACGCAGGCCTCAACTAGACCCCCGAAGTGTGGGGAGTACGCAGGCTGAAAATTAAACTTAATGCCTTCTCCGGAAGAAAACTCCCTCACGTCATCAGCACTAGAAGTTAGGAAGTCTCCCACTTCCTTTGCGGCTGCGACAAAATTACGGCCGTTATCGGAAAAGAATTCTACAGGCTTTCCTCTGCGAGAGATAAATCGACGCAAAGCCAAGATGAAGGCATCCTTTGAGAGCTCGCTGACAGCCTCTAAATGAACACACTTATATCTAAGGCATACGAATATACAAAGATAACATTTCGTTATTTTACATCCCCTTCCCTTCCTGTCGGTTATTAAATATGGTCCGGCAAAATCGACAGCTGCGCTGCCAAAGGGATAACCGGGATTTACACGTTGTTCAGGTAATGAGCCCATAAGAGGACTTGGTGTCTCACCCCTAACTCTTCTACACCTAACACACTGTCTCGCAGTGGTACGAGCCAAGTCTCTGCCAGCAATAGGCCAAACGGATTCTCTAATGGTGTAAAGCAATAGCTGTGGACCAGCATGAAGAAGACGCAGGTGTTCCTGTTGAAATAACAATTTAGTAAGCCCATGTTTGGCATGAAGCAACATTTGATGGCGTGTATCAAAGGGATAGCAAGACAGAGTCAAGCGTCCACCGACTCTTAATATGTTTTCACTGTCTAAGAACGGATTCAATGAAATCAACTGACTTTTGGAGTTAAGAACTCCTTTAGTACGAAGGACTTTGATATTAGCAAAACTATCAGCTTGAGACAAATATACAAGTTTTCGAAAGGAAAGAGAGAGTTCATCAGGCTGTAAGGCACCCACTTTTTTGTTGTTCACATTTCTGCAATTGTAAATAAATCGAAGCAAGTAACTGAGCACACGCTGAATGAATTTTAATTTTGAATATCGATTAAAGTCTAGCAATGATTGCTTACTATTTTCATTTTCATTTATAGTGTTAACATGGACTTTAACTTCAGGCAGTTCGGGAATATTATTATTATTCGAATCAAACGATGGCCACAAAGACTCATGTTGAATTAAAAAGTCAGGACCATTCCACCATCCTCACCGGACACGGTTGTTTCGGGAGGTTCCTGCACCGAATCGGGCGGGAGGAAACGCCCGGGTGTTTCCATTGCGAGGATCGACCGGAGGACACGGTGGAGCACACGGTGGAGGTGTGCCCCGCGTGGGCGGAGCACCGCCGTGTCCTCGAAGCGGCGATTGGCGGCGGCGACCACTCGCGTCCGGCCCTGGTGCAAGCCATGGTCCGTAGCGAGACGGAATGGGACGCCGTCACCTCCTTCTGCGAAGCAGTAATGCTAGAGAAGGAGGTGGCGGAACGTGAGAGGGAGAGAACCTCACAGCGTCCCGGCCGCCGCGGGAGACGCCCCGGGCGTCGGGGGCCACCACGTGGCCCCCGGCCACCGTAGGCGCGGGCCTATGGACGGTGGGCTATGGGCTAGCTCGCCGTCCGTCCGTCTCATGACGACAGGCCGTGTCGACGGCGCGTTCGTGTTCCACGCGCGCCTCAAAGAGAGTCAGCAAAAAGGAAGGGGTCCGCAAGGACCGATGCCTGCCGGGGTTGCGGGACTGTTCGAAAGAGATACCGTGGCCCCGGAACACAAAGGGCGATGAAGGAACATGGATGGGTTTTAGTCAGTAAAAGTCTGACACTCCCTCCCGCTCCGCCCAGAGCGGGAGAAGTCATTTGATGATTTCCCATCCGAAAAAAAACCATTCCACCATATATCTAAATTATTATTTTTAATTAAATCTACGCCACGCGAAGCTAAGTCAGCAGGGTTGAGGAGAGTGGGAACATGACGCCATTCGGAGTCTTTTGTTAGCTCTAAAATCATTGCAACCCTGTTAGCTACAAAGGTTTTTAATTTGTCGTACCTCGTACCTAGCCAAGCTAACGCTATAGATGAGTCACTCCAGTATATTTTACGAACAATCACACAACGCAGGGCGCGTTCCACAGCGTCCGCGAGCTGCGCGCCCAAAAGACAAGCACACAACTCCAGGCGCGGAATAGTTGTTGGCTTAACCGTGGACACCCTGGCCTTGGCGCAAAGCAGTCGTACTGTGATGACGCCTTGCTTATCAGTGGATTTTAAATAAGCGCAGGCTGCATAAGCCGTCTGTGAAGCGTCACAAAAACAATGCAGTTCTGTTCGGGTAGGTTCTTTACATAAAACATGCCTTGGAATGCGTAATTCATGAAGATGCTTCATGTTGTTGACGAACGATAGCCATGATTGGCCGATTTCATGGGGCACGGGTTGATCCCAGTCAATTTTTTGTATCCATAATTTTTGGATCAATATTTTAGGCTTAATTGTAAAAATACTTAACATTCCAAGCGGATCAAACACTTTACATGATTCAGATAATATTGATCGTTTAGTAATTTTAGGGTTATTTTCATAATTTGTAGGAAAATGTATGAAATCTTCCTTAGGATCCCACCCGACACCTAATGTGTGTGACGATGAGCTAATGATGAGATCCCTTTGGGCCTTTTCCTGATCAATCAGAATTGATGGCAAATTTGAACGATACTTTCTTAAGTTAAAACACCCTGCAGCAAGTGCATTATCTACAGACTGTTTTATATACAATAAATCGTCTTTATCGTCACTTCCGGTTAATAAGTCATCGACTACGAAGTCGTTTTGAATTATTTGTTTTATTTTGTTATCGCTATAGTCCTCACCAAGCTGCCATAGACAACGAGTGCTTAAGAAACTGGAACTGGTCAAACCATAAGTGACCGTATGGAGCCTTAATGACCTTATAGGTTCTGTGCTATGATTGCGCCACAATATCATTTGCAGGTCTCGGTCACTGTCTTGAACTTGTACCATTCTGTACATTTTTTCGACATCGCCTGATAACACGTACGAATACTGCCGAAATCGAAGCAATATATTAAATAAAGAGTCTTGAATATGTGGACCTGCACTTTGTAAATCATTTAATGAGTAGCCAGATGTCGTTTTAGCAATACCATTAAAAACAACGCGTAATTTTGTCGACTCACTGGACGGACGTAAGACAGCGTGATGAGGAATGAAATAAGACTGCTTAGGAATCAATTCACTGGACTCGGATAAATGACCTAACTCAGCATACTCTTGTATAAACTGTGAGTACATATTTTTAAGGTTTGGATCTCGCGCGAACCTTTTTTCAAGTGATAAAAATTGTCGTTTTGCTAAATTAAAGGAGTTTCCTAAGCAATCCGGTTCTGTTACAAGAGGCAACCTGACGTGAAAACGACCATTTTCGTCCCGGTAGGTATGTTTTACAAAATGGTTTTCACACTCAATTTCGTCGTCAGTTAACTGATTATTTTTTTGGGGAACTTGCTCTAGTGCCCAAAATTTTGTTAACTCATCATTTAATGATTCATTGGAGATAATTTCCTTACTTGAATTTAAAACAAGATGATGACATTGTACAGTGTTGACAAGGCATTTGCTGTTGGATATAAACGGACCAGTCAATAACCAACCTAGCTTGGATTTAAGAACAATGGGTTGGTTTGGTCCCAGTACTAATTTGTCGGACTCAATCAGAGTCCAAAATAAATCGGCACCTATGAGCATATCTACAGGCGCTCTCTGATTGAATGTAGGGT
Source organism: Xestia sexstrigata (assembly GCA_941918905.2). Taxonomy (NCBI): domain Eukaryota; kingdom Metazoa; phylum Arthropoda; class Insecta; order Lepidoptera; family Noctuidae; genus Xestia; species Xestia sexstrigata. Next base: position 8,659,411 of record OW799203.2, read on the forward strand.
CAGCTAATTTAACGTGGCTGGGCAAATTTATTAATGATGCATCAAATGTTTTGTTGGGCAAATTTCCTGAAATGTTAGGTAGCACAAGGCATGAAATATTTGCTTCAAAATCGTTTTGCTTTGATTTTAACTTTAAACCGCAACGTTGCAAAGTATTAGAAAGAGGTTGATTACCTACACCTACAATGTCAACTCGGGTTGGCTGAGGAGTCAATTTTAATGCATTTTTAACCTTATTTGTTATTAGAGAAGTTATTCCCGCTGTCCATCAAAGCTCGAATTGTCAGGCATTGGTTTGTGTTTGGACTAAATACATCTATCAAAGCAGTTGAAAGTAATACATTGTTATTAGATGTAACTGACATACTCATGACATTGTCGCAGTCCCCCTCTAGTCCCTCAACCTCACTTTCTGTTGTAGCTATGATTGCGTGTGATTCGGAGGTACTTACAGCCTGAGAATGCTCTTTGTGCAACAAAGAATTGTGTCGCCCTTTACAAGAAGAACAAGGACCCAACCTGCATTGATGAGCCGAATGACCTTTGCGTAGACAGTTGAGGCACAACTTCAACCGCAACACTTCAGCTATCCGCTCATCAACGGGCTTGCCCAAGAAAGAAGCGCAGTCGTACAGGCGATGGCTGCCATTGCACAGGACACACGCCCCAGAAGTGGATTCAGTCGAGGTTGAAACTGCGAATGATTTTATGTGTGACTTTTCAGATTTATGAGAAGATGATGACGAGTGTGATTGATCACCTTTATAATTGCCGTGTCGTTCGGGCTTATTAATATGTAGGGATTCTAGAACATCCGAACGGCCTTTCAAAAACTGGAAGAAATCATTTAAAGAAGGCCTTTTACTAAGACTATTTTTATGTTCCTCCCATTTGACACTAGTGAGACTGTCGAGTTTTGCCGCAACCATATAAATAACCAACGAATCCCAGGATTCAGTTTTTTCACCCAGCGTATTTAATGCGCGCAGATTCTTCGAAACGTGATCAATGAGAAATCGTAAACCTTTGGCGGAATCGCGGCTGGATGTTAAACAAAGAATGCAAGTGGTTATTTATTAACTGTTTTTCATTATTATATCTCTCACAGAGGAGATCCCAAGCTTCCTTATAGTTAGCCGAACTCACCTCCAAATTACTGATGACACGAGAAGCTTCTCCTTCAAGGTAAGAATTTAAATAATAGAATTTATGAATTGGTTCTATTCTGTAATTGTTGTTGATAAGAGAAGTGAAAGTATCCCGAAATTCGAGCCATTTATAGTAAGTTCCGTCAAAGTTCGCAACCTTAATAGTTGGTAATTTAAAACCCATTGAATTGTAATTACCTGAATTACGACAGGTTTGATCGCATGAATTATGACAGTTTGACACAGATTTGCCACATTCGGATATATTAGATTTGAATTTAGTTTCATGTTTCTCAAGTAAACATTGTGTCTGTGCGATAAGAAATGAAATGTTGGACTCCATTTCTTCCCTAATGTCTAGTTCACCTTCCAAATTATCTTGATTTGACAATTCTATCCCTAATTGCAATTCATCAAAGTGTGCAAGCATTTCGCGGAGCCACTCGAATCTCTGATTAATCACATAGTAATCGCTTCGCGAAATAGATGCACATTCAAGGAACGCGTTTAAAAAATTCCTATAATTCGTAATGCGACCCTTGACAGAGCTACGTTTGGCATTTAAATCTTTTAAACTACAATTAAAACTTGCTTTTGGAATATTTAACCTTAACATACCTTCTTGAGGGGATTTAGGGGCTATAGTTCTCCACTTTTGACAGACATGTTGATTACAAGGCACTCACAACACAGTAACTGAACCACAAACAAACAAAATAACGATAAAACAATACGAAAAATACGTAACTTAAGCCTGTTTACGCCCCAACACTTCGCAAGTACTTGCTGGGCCAGCGCCGGCGCAGATAAGAAACAGCTGATGCGCCCACAAGCGGCCGCGCCCGTAAGCAACTGGAATGTACAATAAGTATTTATTTTAACAAATGTATTGAACTATAAAACGATGGGGACGTTGTCTGTATGCAAAAACAAACCGTTGAAGTACGTATTATGCTGTAAATGTATTATATTTCGATAAAAGACGATTGAAATTACTTGCAAATAATAGTTTTACGTTTTAAACACTTAATTACTTACTTATTGTTTAAGTAGCTTTGTAAATAGCGTAAAGCATAACAATGGGCTGCGCGGCTAAGCATGAATAGTTGCAATAAACAAAGAAAGAAGCAGCGGCAATGCTATTCAGGCAATTATGACGAAAAAAGATCACTGTAGGATGAAGTTTGAAAAGGATATTACAAGTAGGTGAATGATTGGGCACTTTCCTGGCTAAGCTGTAGCTGCGGCGCGTAGGTACTTAGGTAACGTATATCGACTGACCGGCTGGCTTCAAGCTGGATTATTTGTTATACATTCACTGTCTTGTCTTATAAATTTCGATTTCATGCGACGTTCCAGTATATCCCAAACGACGATCGAAAACACTGCACAATAATCTATAATTCCAACAAGCAGCTGCGGCAGGGTCCAAAGGTCGGCGCTAGGGAATGTTCTTGTAATTATTCTTCCGTACAGTGTATTCTCGTTCTTCTGGATCACGTCGGGGTCACCAATGTTCCTTACGGGGATGGGTGGTTGATGATTCGTGATTGAAACGATCTGACTCCAAATTAAAAACTATAATCAAAATTCTACAATGAAGACCGCGGCCGAAGGTATATGAAAAAATGTATGGATGCGAACGCGTATGCTCGCTAAGGCGGTTGATGGTAAGTGTCGGAGGCAGGTATACCGCGTCTCGCGCGCCCTCCCTCCGGAGCTAGTGATGCGCCGGAACATTTAGTTTCATCTTAAACTTTTCAGCAAGATTATTTTATTTTTATTTTATTTTATTTATTAGGTCTACCAAGAATTGTTTACACTAATTTACAAACAAAAATAAAATATGCGTTTAAAGTCTATACAGTGCAACAAGTAGGTACCTACTTATAAGTAAACACCACATGGACAAAAAAGAAAACAATTATAAACCTAACCTGATACCACCTTCTGTTAAGCAAAGTTATTATACAACCTAAGTTTTTGTTCACCCTAAACCTCTTTAGGGGTCGTTTTGCAACAACTTGCAACGTTTTACAACTTTTGCGATAGGATAAATCCGTAAATCGCGAAAAAGTCTGCTGATTGCCGATTGTCTGCATTTTGACGATTGGTGTGAACAAAAATGTATGGAACAACTGATTTTTCGGTTTCAAGTTTGGTCGTTTAATAAAAGCTAGATAGTTAATATTAATGAGGGCAATGACCCCTTGCTTGAAGGGTAAACAAAAACAAAGGTTGTATAATCCAGATATTTCTGCATATTTTGGTAATTAATTGCAAGTTATTATAATAGTACTTACATTATGTTCCAACAACGAGTGCGCGGCAGCAGACCGAGTAGAGGCAACATACCCGAACATGAAGGCAAAGTACATGAAGCCAGTGATTTTCAAGGCCATCACTAGCCATAGGTCCACGGAGTTAGGCATCCCAACCGCAGTGCAACCCATACCTATAAGTTATACATTATTAACAGCCTACAGCATTCCTTTGTCGATAATCTGTCCCTCCGATGGTACTCCATTCAAGTCACTTCTCGGCAACTCTCATCCCGCAACATCAGCAACCCTGCAAAGATCGACGCTCCATCGATCGATGTTGTACCTTACGTTCGCCAATTAGCTGTCTACACACACATTATCAACATTTTCTTGCCCTTATCCCAATTCATTTGTTGTCGGCGCATCATGTCTTCTCCTTCCATGCTTCTCTATTACTCGTCATCTTATCAGACACCTTCTTTCGTGCACTATCTACTATATACAGCTCATCCATCCATTTTTGTCTTCCTCTACTCCTATACCCATCCACAGTCGTACTCAAAACTTTCCTCACGATATTTTATTCATTCCTCCGCATCACATGCCTATTTCAAGAAAACCGGTTACCTCACAACTTTCCATTCGCCGGTGCCAGGTCATTTAATTCAATTTTATTGTATACTTAAGACGTTTTATTGCTACGAAATACGTGGGCTACTGCCGGAGGACTCAAAAAAAACCGAATTTATTACAAACTAATTTATTTTAATAAAAAGAAATTACAATTATTAGGAAAGCAAATTGACTCGATCGATGGTGGATACGAAGTGCGCGGGCTCGGTCACGTAGACGTTGTCCTCGGGCCTCGTGTTCTGTGTCAGCAGTTTCCTCTCGTAGCAACTGGGTCGATGATGCGCACGCGTTGTGCCTCGTGCCAGCAGTGTCAGCGCTTTACTTAATAGTGATGCGCGTAACACCTCCCCCCTCAGATCGACGACTATTTCAGATTTTGAGATGAAATATCGTCGAGAGTTTAGATTGATCTTGGGATGCCGGCTGGTTCCGGCGGGTTTCAGATGTTTCAGGCTCGGTGTACATAGCTTCATCTGGGGTTGTCGTCTGCTTCTTTCGGCGGGAGTGGACTCGGTATGATAGTATTGCTCCCAGTACAAATAAGGCCAGCAATGTACCATAAAATGGGATTGTTGTATGGTAAATGGTTGAGATTGGTTCAATGTGGATTGGCCTCTGTGAGTCTATTCTATCTTGAATATCGTGCAGCTTCTTTAGGTTAATAGCACTGATTTGAAGAGGTGGCATGGTTGATCCTTCGATGTCATCTGGCACGCTGCTTATCTTCATAGGTTGTCCACTAATGTGGTCGTTGATGTTGACGATGGTGAACTCGTCTGTTCGTAGCTTGCAATTATGTGGAATAGTGGCTAGGAAGCTTCCGGCTAGGGTTATGGATTCTTCCTGTTCGCAGATTAACTGGACTTGTGTTGGTTTCGGGAACACGAGAGCGTAGCGGCGATCATCTAACTTTTCCATTGCGGGCTTCGTCAGGCTAATAGTAATCGTGTTGCATGATTTGTGCGGTATTTGACTTCCGATGATATCGCAGATGCAGTCTGGATGGGTTCTCATTTGGTGGTTGAGTTTTTCTTCGCAGAGATACTCTGAAGCTACCTTCGGGCATTCTGCCTCTATACATAGAATGTTTCGCGTGAATGTTTCCAGTGATTGCTAGAAATGGGTAGGACGGGATGATGGCTTGCTTATTTCTATTTGGTACAATGACTAACTTATACAACAGGAATTTTAGTGGAGACGTTATGGGAAATTTAAATGCAAAAACTATTTGGCTTCCACGATAATAAGCTAATGGTTTAATGATGTCATAATATTCTCTAATATCTAATTCTAGTAGTTGGTCTTTATTATAAATTGCGCTTAGTTTGCGTATCATATTGCTTAATATTTCTGTACCTAACATGGAATGATGAGTATGCATTTGACCGGAAAGTGCTATTGCGTTCTCTAACCTACTTAATTCGCTTAATAGACTATCTACGTTATTACTAATTATTTGCAGTGTTTGCGAGAACTTTGCAAACTTGATGAGGTTGTGTTGTTTATACTTATCGGCGTCAAGTAAAATATGCAGACTATCATTTAATTGTACTTGGTTTTCTACTAATTTTGTAATAATTTTTGTATGTTCATTCATCAAACCTTTGCTAAGGCTTATATGATGATTTTGCTCAATTGCTATCTGTTGCTGGTTATCATTGAGGGCTTTAAGGGCGTTATCGTACTTGATGGCATCTGTATGATCCAGGTTTCCTGTAATGCTCTTTATTACGGATCCGAGACCATCTATTAAACTTCTCTTGGATCGATTGGGCTTTAGGCTTTGTAGATGAGATGAGGCTTTATTTAGTTTCGCGTTCAAACTATCTATCTGGAGCTCGTATAAAGTGCGAGTGTAATTGTCTAGTCTATCTGTGGCTTTAATAAGTTGGATTCGTATTTCGTTAATGTTGTTGTCTATGTCTGTTAGTTCAATGTTCTGCAGGAATGTATGATAATGAGTAATGAGTTTCATGGGCCCTAGTTTGAAGGGCAGTAGTCCAGGTCCGTTCTCTAGTCGTTCTAGATTGATCTCTTGCGCCCATGTTAGGCTAAGCGACAGCATCAGGGGTATCCTGTAACAATTTCGCGGTTTTAGGGACGCGCTTTAATCTATGATTTAGCTATAGGTCCCTTTTTCTTGGAAGTATAAATATGGATGGGTAAATTAGCTAGGACGGTGTCTTGGTTGTATCTGGGAGCGAGTTTAGATCTACTAGCGGAGGGATTACTGATGAATATTTGTTGGTCGGGTTCATAATCGTCCTCATCCTCACGTGTTTTATTACGACTCTCTATAAGCGCCGTTCGATTAGCGAGAGACGTCTCATTTATTAGCTCGTATACTTTTTGCATACGTTCCCTATGTGTTTCTGTATATTGTTGCAGTAGGTGTCCGGTCAGATCTATGTCAGTCGGGTCTCGAGGGTCGGTGTGTCCCAATATAAGGTCATATGGTTTACATCGTGTGAAAGAATGGATTGAACTATTGTATGCTATGATAGCATACGGCATCAGATGTACGATTGGCTCATCTTTGTGTTTTAGTTTCAAAATACGAAGATGTTTCAGTATGGTGGAGTGAAAACGTTCAATGTTACCGTTAGCGTTAGGTGAGTATGCGAGTGTTTGGTGATGAATTATTTTATGAACCTTGCAGAACTCGGAGAACATCTGGTTGGTGAATTCGGTCCCTTGATCTGTAATAATGGTTAATGGTAGGCCATGATGCGTGCTGAAAGTTAGTAAAGCTTGTATGATGCTAACTGCAGTCCCATCTCGAAGGAGGTAAGCTTGACCGTACTTTGAAAAGGCGTCTAAGAATGTTACGTGTTTTTCATTCTGTGCTGAGAAGCTATCCATATGTATTATTTCGAACGGTCTGGTGGCCGGGGGCGCTATATTGAACTTCTGCTTAATGGGGTTCCTATCATACTTTGCTTGCCCACATATTGTGCAGTCATTTATGAATTTGGTTATGTGTTCTCGCATCTTGGGCCAATAATATTTAGCAGATAAGGCAAGAGAGCACTCGTTAATGCCACGGTGGTTGGTCTTGCCTTCGTGGTAGTGACGAATAATTTCTTGCTGCCTCAGGTATTCTTTTACGTTTTCAAGTTCCTTTTTTGCCAATACCAACTTCATAGATGAACTCTTAAAATATTTTTGTAACAGAGGGATTATGTTGTACATTGCAAGGGGTGGATTTATTAAGAGGGCAGTTTTGATTTTAGGGTTGACGTATTCCTTAATGGCGTTAATCAGATCTTCTTCCAAGTTGGATTCAGATAGCTGAACAGATGTTCGAGCGTGGGTGTCAAATGTCTTAGTTGCAGTAGTCCGTTTTTTAAAGTCGCCTACAACGGTTAAGCATAACTGTCGGTGGAATTTATTTAGTGGTTCGTCGGTGATGGGTATTTCAAGTATGGGGTTTTCCTCAGAGGTATGTGCTGTCAAGGTGTTGGAGTTAGCTAGAGATGGTGGTCTGTCAGTTGCGTTTGCAATCATTGAACTAACCTCCTCGTTATGTATCTCGACGCGAGAAAGGGCGTCGGCATTGGTGTTGTGTTTGCCTTTTTTATAGATGACGGTAAAATCATATTCGCTTAACTTTAACCGCCACCTTGTTAATCGTGAATTTGGTTCCTTGAGGCTCATGACCCACTGTAGTGGTTTGTGGTCCGTTACTATTTTGAACTTGCGTCCAAAGAGGTAAGGCCGAGAGTATTTTGTTGCCCATACAATGGCTAGTAGTTCTTTTTCTATTGTACTGTAATTTACTTCGCTTTCATCAAGAGTCCGTGACGCATACGCTACGGGTTTATCTGAGCCAATAGAACCTTGTGAGAGTATCGCGCCGATGGCAAAATTAGAAGCATCTGTGGTTAATACGAATTCTTTGTCAAAGTCGGGATATCTAAGGATAGGGTCGTTGGTCAACAGAGTCTTACATTTCTCGAAACAGTTACTATAGACTGAGTCTAAAGTTACCTTTTTCCCTTTCTTTAAACATTGTGTCATTGGTTTGGTAATATGAGAGAAGTCTGGAATGAATTTTCGGTAATAACCGAGGAGTCCGAGAAACTGTTTAATTTCTTTAGGTGTTTTAGGTATGGGGTAATTTTGAATAGCTGTGATCTTGTCTGGGTTAGGCTTTATTCCTTCGGTACTGATGACATGACCTAGGTATGCGGTTTCGAGTTTTAAGAACTCTGATTTATCTAACTGGATTTTAAAGTTAGATTCTCTTAATCTCTGGAACACCTTCTCAAGGTTGTTCATGTGTTCCTGGAGAGAAGTACTGAATACAATTATATCGTCAAGATAAACGAGACATATTACATTTTGTAGTCCTTTGAGTACGTTATCCATCACTCGTTGGAATGTGGAAGGAGAGTTTTTTAGTCCCATGGGCATTCTCAAAAATTCAAAATGCCCATGTTCGACATTAAAGGCGGTCTTGGGAATGTCACTGGGATTCATTTCCACCTGGTGAAACCCTGACGCTAGGTCAAGAGTAGTGAAATATTGGCACTTGCCTAGTTTGTCCAGTACGTCTGTAATATTCGGGATAGGGTATTTGTCATCGATCGTTTTTTCATTTAGCTTCCGAAAGTCAATAACTATGCGCCATTTCTTTTTTCCAGAGGCATCACTTTTCTTTGGGACGACCCAAATTGGTGAGCTCCATGCGGATTCAGACGGCCTAATGATTCCCTGATCTAACATTTTTGTTATTTGATCCCTAACTTCTTGGCGGTGTATAAACGGGTACCTGTAACTTTTAGTATAAATTGGAATTTCATCTGTAGTTTTGATGCTGTGCTTCACTTTGTTGGTAAAAGTTAATGCCTCGCCTTCAATATAAAAGACGTCGGCATACTTTGAACACAGTGCCAATAAGTTTGCCTTTTCCTCCTCGTTTAGGTGATCGATGCGTAACCGGGATGTAACATCTTTAGCGCGAGGTGATAATTGCTCGGTACATTCAACATTTAATATCGTTGCCTGAGTGTCATGGTCCAGTGAAAATATTATATCGTTGTGGGTTGGGTTGGTCACTTCGACTATACCGCGGCTATTAGAAACGGTGGTCAGGCATTCAGTTATAATACAATTGCAAATTATCTGTTCCTCTACAAAAACCTCACCACCCGGTGCATTAATGGGTAACCGTATTAATTTAGAGCTCCCTGCTGGTATGATTTCTTCATAGAGGTTTAAATTTCGAGAATTATAAATTTGGATGGGATTAATTGCGAACTTAGTTGTAAATGTAAGATCTTTCAAATCTAATTTAGCCTCCCATCTAGTGAGTAAATCCATTCCTATCAAACCGTCAAAACGATCGTGGAATCTGTATACGAATAGTTTAATTGATTCCGTGTCACCGAATTCGGGAAAGCAGGGTAAGTTAATAGAATAATCGCTCCTGCTTGTGGCATGGACGTTGGTAACCTCGAATGGATCATAGTTAAGAGGTATGTGAGAGAAATAAGTCTGAACTGCTTCTGGACTGATGAATGATTGGTTTGCACCGGTGTCTATTAGAAAGTTAAATGGAGGGTTATGGATACGAACAAACGGTAATTGCCTTTGGGTTTGCAAGTTTAATTCTATCCTGAGCTGTTTGACTTCGGAACTTTCTGAAAATCCTGACTGGTTGAAGGCTGCTGTTGATCGGCGGTAACTGTCTTGTCTTTGTCGTTAATTCCGTCGGTCTGTTCCAATATGTCATGGTCATATGTATAGTCGTCAAAATAAAAGTAGTCCTGGTTGTAGGGATCAATGTAAAGGTAGTCGGATGGGTCAGGGTAATAGTAGATCTCTCCATAATTTGAACATTCGTTCACATTAACATCGCGAGTTTTAACATAGTTGGAAGGTGGTGGATTGCCCTGTAGTGCCCAATTCCAACTGTTGGTAGCAGGCAGAGGCCTGGGTACAAAGTGGCTTACGCCGCTCATCGGCCTGGGACCATTATTCGGCAAATATTGGTTTCTTGGGGGCGTTCTAAATCCAGAACCACCCTGATAGTACCCCCTGTCACCCTGTAGGCGGTTGTGCGCTGAATACTTGTTGCGTACGGGTCGGGCCACGTGGTTGCATGTTACTTGGATTGAACGGTCTTTCGAATTGGTGCTGAGATGGCCAGGGCCGCAACATAAATTGCGGTTCTTGCGGTCTAAACGGACCTACATGTTGAAAGGACTTGGCCTAAACGGAACAAGCATTTTACTTGGATGGACCGGCATTTTATGATTAATTTCGTTCTGTTGATTAAGTGGCATTCGCGCTGAGGGTTTTTTATCCGACAAGTTATCGTTTCTGCTCTGCAAATACATAGTGTTAGTCTCCTCATGCACAAACTCTAGAGCCTTCTCAATAGTCTCTGGTCTCATACATCTTATACGCGAGCCTAAAGGATCTTTCAAGCCGCGGAGGTAGGCCTGCAAAGTTAGTTTGCGATATAAATCGCGTTTGGCCGAATTAGTTGAGTCTAGGGTATCGTGCAATGAAACATATGTCATGACGGTGCTGAAAAGTCCCTGGCAACGCCCATAAAATTCCTGCGGCGTGCCGGAACCCTGTGTAAGTAAAGCCAAATCGTTGTAGAGAGCGGTCTCGTCTCGCTGGTCGGCAATATTATTAACAAGAGCACTACGTATGCCTGCCCAATCATTAGGTATACCGTTCGCGTTAATCAGACGGGCGGCGGGTCCCGTAACTTTGTTCAATATGCCATTTAGAAGCGCTATGTTATTTAACGGTTGCCCCTCTCGGATGAATTCAGCTACTAACTGGTCACACAATTTGATGAACCTGGTAAGTACGTTCGGATTCCCATCAAAATCGGGAACTAAGCGGAGGGCTTTAAATATGCTGTCTAAATCGGCCATCTCGGGTTCAATTTCAGGACTAATATCGCGCCTAGAATCTACACTTCTATTCCTACTACTAACTAACCTACGTGTACTAGATCTACGTGGATAAAAAATGTTGGATAAGGTATATGGAATCTACACACAAAAAGGAAGCAAGCAACCACTAAGAAAATTCAGGGGACTTACATGAACATTCTGGTCTTCGTTGAGCTGTATCGATATCTGGATCTCCGGCGTAGTCTCGTTGTTGATGTTCAGGATCTCCCGGTGCGACGTTGAAAGTCTATCGTAGCGAACGCGGTGCGATATACCGGTAATCGCAATTACGACCCGGGAATCCTACCGGCTGCGCCAAATACGTGGGCTACTGCCGGAGGACTCAAAAAAAACCGAATTTATTACAAACTAATTTATTTTAATAAAAAGAAATTACAATTATTAGGAAAGCAAATTAACTCGATCGATGGTGGATACGAAGTGCGCGGGCTCGGTCACGTAGACGTTGTCCTCGGGCCTCGTGTTCCGTGTCAGCAGTTTCCCCTCGTAGCAACTGGGTCGATGATGCGCACGCGTTGTGCCTCGTGCCAACAGTGTCAGCGCTTTACTTAATATTGATGCGCGTAACATACGTATATTTATTTATTTACCTACATTTACCATGATAAAAGACTGTAAACTTAAATACAATGTAACAGATACGAAAATAAAAGATTCCTTTTCATTTCACATTTAAATAAATGGCATTATTTAATCGGCTGGCGTATTTTCACCATTCCTGTTTGTCAACAAATGGTTAACGAGCATATTCCAATTAAACAACCACGCGTAAATTCTAAATACATTAGAACCAATACTACGTCCGTATACTTCGTTTCCAAGTTAGTATTCAAACATGTAAACAAAAGTATATGTTTATCGAAAAATCTACTGTTGCACCCATTTTTTAAGACTTTTTTAACGGTACTCAACGAACAATTAAAACAGCCTTCACTACACAGCTAGATATAGATCTTCTCCAAGCTGTGCTGCAACACCCAAAACGAAGCATTCCAAAATTAACTTAAATGACAATATTTCAAAGTTAATATTCATTTCAGTGAAAATAACACTAATTGGAAACAAGAATTCGAACAGACTGTAAGTCGTTGACATAATCGTGTACATTGCGCTCCATACATTACCTGTAACCGTAGTATCAATTAGAAGGAGTACTAACCCACGAATATCTCGTAAACCCAATAGAACGTGTACGCGTATTCGGCGACTGCATCTGGGACAAGCATACAAAGTAATGTGACCACACGTTTGTAGTAAGGTTGGGTTACAATGACGGTGATATATGGAAGGGTTATTTGCTATATTAACTAATGACAAAGTAAATATCGCGTTAGATAGACTGCCGTATGTCTAGTGGTCGCGAGCGCGACTGCTGATCGTGAAGTCCTAGGTTCAAAGTTTTATTAGGTTTTTCCATCAGAAATTGCTCAGTAGCAGCGACGGAGTCTGGATTTGTGCCCGGTTGAAGGCACACCCGGCTCGCCCTAATTACATGGGACTTGAACATTACTAGCGAAGTGTGGGTGTAGGTACTATTAGTACACCTCGGGGATTACAGGCGTGATGTTATGTTAGATATGGATATATAAACAAGATAAAATAAAATAAAATAAAATTGGGGTCAATGACCAAATTAATGACTGCAGAGTTTCACTCGCTAACTTAATTTACCTTGTAAACAATTCACATGGGTGTGCTAAGTTGGAATGAACAAAGCGTGTTAAATTGTGGAAACATAGAAAGGAATGATTCAATTGAGGCCATAGAATATCTTTTATTTCAGCGTATTTGCCAAAAGTTATTGAGGTACATAAAAAATGTAAATATGACGTTAATACTCAGATGCTGAAGTGAACAAACTATTTCACCAACTTCTAACGTAGGTTTGGCGTTTGTGACATAACTAAGCAATTAAATAGAATAACAGTGACTGTACATTATCGCCGGGAGATTCCGAGGCAGGGCGAATGCGAGAATTTATATCTAAACAAGGAATACCGAGGCTAAACGAACGCTCCTATACTGGGTGGTCCAAATAGTGACGTCATTAAAAAAAATATTTCTCGCACCCAGTGCTATCCGAAAATACCCCATGTATGTTCCGCGATTCTTCACAGTTTTCGAGTTGTAACTTTTTGAAAATTGTATAAAAAACGATCATTATTTTTACAAGGCTTTTTGTTACTCTTCATGCAAATGAGATTAAAAAATGGCTCTAGTTAATGTTAAAGAATGTGAAAAACCCGTGTAAAAATAAATATTGATTTTATTGAAAGCGTTTCCAAACAATTTCCACGAATCTATAACTCAAAAACTATCAAGAATCGCGGAATGCATTTTCAGATACCCCTGGGAATCAAATTTTTTATGACGTCACTATTTGATCCATGTACACACTCACAAGTGTTTCGTTGAGAGTGTACGGCCACTTTTACTACACAATAACTTGTGTTAACTTACATCTTATTTCATGCTTTGTATTCGACACGATCCAAACCTTGGTACAGTTAACCAAAATATAATGCGAGTTAGGAGGCCGGTAGGGTTTGCACGCGTTCACAAAAATGAACGCCGAAGTAAAATTGACAATTGTCATAGCTATAGGCAGGAACTTCAGTAACGCTACAGCTGGATTTATTCGCATAATATCGCTCTCCCAGTATGAGAAAGCACTTGTTATTCGCGTCACCTGAACAAAAAGAAAAGCTCTGGTACCACTGCTCATGAGTATTGACAAGGAGATGAAGGTACTAGGACTGCCTTGCAGGGGGCCTAGTCTGCTATTACAATAGTGTCACAATGATCTATCATTGATTTCATAATTGTTGATTTTGACAAGTTTGGTAATCTACTATTTAGTGGCGTCATTATGACTTTCCAATGATCAACCACTGACACTTCATTGAAGGAAATAGCATAGAATGGTAATCTCGTACACAATGACAAATGAATGACTGACTTACGCGGTAATCTGCAAAAAATTTGACAGTTCCAGCCGAAATTTGCTCAATTAGCACCGTTTTGTATTGCAATAAATATAAGCTTCTAAATTAAAGATAATTTAAAACACATAAATGAAAATAAATCAAAACACCGGCCGCTAGAAATAAAAACAGATAAAACGTCAGTAAGCAGTAATGTCACATTTGACTTTGACAGCTAAACAGATAAAATATTATTGAATTGTATAGTTTCACATTATTCGTTTTTTGCTATTTACGAACTTCTTACTACTTCAGATTGCATAAAACACTAATAATTCGTAAAATATTTATAAATGAAATTTGGCATGATTAGATGTTTAAATTTAAATCTAGTTTTTCAAAAATCATTTCCATTAACAGGTTTTATAATAATGGCAATACAACAAAGTCATTCTATTACGAGACCATTGACCGACCAATGATCGACCATTATGAAGTTTGGAGATTACGAACTTTTAACAAAATGACAATGGCATCGTTCAACAATTATGAAATCAATGATAGATCATTGTGACACTATTGTAATAGCAGACTAAGCCCCCTGGTCCAATGGTAGTAAGTGCGATTGCTGATCATGAGGTTCCTGGGTTCGATTTCAATTTATGACCGGTTAACCCTACATGGCCCTACATGGGCGCGAGCCTATGGTTACTTAAACATAACAGGTGAAATGTGGGTGTACCTACTAATGGGTATACCTCTGCCTAACCGTTTGGGGATTACAGGCGTGATGTTATGTACTAGGATGTGCTGCGAGAGATGTGTGTGAAACTAACCAATAATATACTTGCTACTCGCTTCCCGCTGGCTGTGAGGCAGGTGTCAAATGTTCACTGAATACTATTGTGTGAAGATCGGCAAAGTATCTAGGTACGATTACGTAGTCTTTTGTTATTTGTTGTTGTGTGTTCTATTGTGTTCCAGATCTTTTTCAGGATTTTTTCTAAGTGTGTGAACATCCATTTTGTATTGGTGTTCTTTGTACTATGTGTTTCTAAACATCTATTTGTCGGCGCTGTTGGCGCAGTAGCTGAGCTTTTGGCTGTTGCGCTGCGTGTCGCGGGTTTGATTCCCGCACGGAACATATTTAGGGTGTAAACAGACTCATCACGAAACCTTCAACCAAGCATTCTGTACATCAAACTAAGTCTTTTTTTTGGGGTTAAAAATCATGTTTCGTGGTAGAACATGTAACGCACTCAAAACATTGTACTGATGAATTGATTGGATAGTCGGGGGTCGTGGAGGTGTTTAAAGTAAAAATCTTACATTAAAAACTTGTATTTAAAAAAAAATCTTGACAAAAAGTGGAACTTTGACCCCCGATATCTCCGTAACTAGAAGATTCCCAGGTTTGGTGTACAACAAAAAATTTGATCGCAATGACGGGGAAAACCAGTACCTTTCTGCTTCGTTAAGAGGTTTTTTACACCCTTTATTTGTATGGCGTACAGGTAGTTGTTTCGGGTCTGGCTGATTGTGTATGTGAGTTTTATGGAATCTTAAAAAACACACGGAAATACAGCTTTCTTTGCTTCAAATCCGTGTAACAGCTGCTGATAACCGAAAATTGCAGTTTACTATGAAGATTCACTTACCAAAAGCATTCGATTCAGTCTGTAGAGATCCATATCGGCATTGTCATTTACTATTTTAAACTGTAATAACAGAAGAGTATCATAAATATTTAAAATCAATTACATTGATCCCGTATTTCAATAAAGAGCAGGAAATCCAGTCACAACACAGGACAAAATGGTAATCTAAGATTTCAATAATTAGATATGCCTGAACTTATGTCGCGCGACAAAGTGTTTGAATTGAGAAGAGTGACACACATCCCATATCCCGGCAGATACTATACACTTTACAGTATTAGTAAGCGAGATAATGCCTGCTATTTAAATTACTGTCAGAGAAACAGAATTTTAACCATTTTGTGACACGCTATCGAGCGCATCTAACGATTTCAATCTTTTATATAAACATTTTGTAATCCTTCCATTGTCCAGTGCTGGATTATTTATTTTATTTTATTATAGAGAGAGTAGCTGCCTTAATTTCAATCCAAGAGTAACTGGATTCAAACTCAGGAGTAATTCAGCCTTTAAATAATCATGATTATAAGGATACTCACAACTTCTTCAAACGGAAAGACGCTAATAATGTCCAATAAGAAAGCGTGCTTCAAATATCTCGATACGGTCAACAGTGGATGTGTGACTAGCAAGGATTTCTCATTGTAGTACGCGACATAAGCCATTATGACTATATCTATGTACAATATTACGTCCGACCAGTTGTAAGAGCCACCGTGTCTGTGCTGTTTTGACTGAAATTGTATAGAAATATAAAAGGCGAGGTGACAAAAAAAAATTAATTAGTCCGTCAGTTAGATTATCAAAAAATATTTGACCCGTGTTTTTTCATTTGTTACGTAAACCAAAATTGACGAAGATATGACGCTTTTAAAATTCTCAATACGTCACGCCTAGGTATAATTTTTACCTAGTTTTGACGTCACGAGCCCCCTCTCCCGAGTTTTGATACGTTTTATCTTTATCAATATTCATTGATTTACAAAAACAAAAAATACGTGTCCATTAACTTCTGATACTGTAACTGACGGACTAAATAGATTTGCAATTTTTTGATGCTGTCGTCATGCCTATACATCAAATTAGGCTTAAACGTGCTTGATTCAAACCAACGTCAAACACATCATCGCTTTCCAAGGTAAGCATGATCAACCATTTAATACAAAACACGGCGCACTAAAATGCCAGGTTAAAATTCCTTAATAACTTATTAGTGCATCAAGTGTATGAAACAAACAGCAAAGAATTTTGAGCCAAGATTCTTATCCCGAGTGGTTATCTCGTCATTTTCTGACTGTGAGCAATAGTCATTGAAGAGTTTCTAAAATATTTTATGTAAAACTCCGCTCACTATCCTTGGCTGAGAATAGTCCCAATAACCTAATAAAAAACTAGCAAGCACACTCAACACTTTCCACAAAACTTTAACTCACATATTCCCCACGGCATACTACTACAAAACATACAAACTTACAGCAATATCGTACGGCACGGCGAATATGTAGAAAAAGGAGATTATGAAGCGAACAGAGCACCAGAACTTCAGAAATATTCCATGGGGAGTGATGCATCCCGGCAAGAAGAGATACCTGACGTGTCTGCACAACAAGAGTTATCTGACACACATGTATCATAAATATTTTTAAATTGTGTTACTGCTAAAATAAGTTTAGTTTGTGTGTTTATGTGAGAATAGAAGTTTCTTTGTGTGGTCAAATTGCGGTCGCCACATGGTCTCAAGTATGCTGAACACATAATATCGTGGCCATTTGAAATGGAAAAAACAAACATACAGGGTGTAAACAGACCCTTCACGAAGTCGTCAACCAAGCATTCTGTACATCAAGCTAAGTAACTAACCCTACGCAAAATTATTGCTGGGAAACAACTATATTGACATCTCTCAAAACATGCATTGTTCTGGTGGATGCATTGAATACTACGGCAGTCGTGGGGGTATTTAAAGTACAACATTGTTTTTTTTTTTAAACTTGTGAAAAAGTTGGACTTTGACTCCCAATATCTCCGTTACTAAAAGGTTCCCAGTATGGTCTTTAACAAAAAAAAATGATCGCAGTTACGGGGAGAACAAGTGCCTTTCGGTTTCGACGGGTCTATTTACACCCTTTATCTACACTGTAGACTAGAAAATGCAGTATTATGGCAGAATAAGACGACTCTGGCCAGCATTTACCATTTAGAATAGTTTTAAATACAACTCCTGTTGGTTTAGTTAATGCATGTGGATTTGTGCAATATTTTTCTCCCTAATGGACCATTGTTTTTCAAACACCCCGAACGAAGCTAGAAATGGTTTCCTCTTTAAAATACAGTTTCCTTTAAATACATACAAGACTGAAACCCTGCTTTTTGCGTAGGTATGAAAAGTGTTTATTCTGACATCGGGATATAAATTAGCTTTCATGTAAAAAGGGTACGAGATATCCGAGAATAAATTAGGCTATTTACTGTGGATGTTATGGGAAGTAAAATTGATGTCCACGGTAAAAATAACAGTCCCGAAAGAGAATAGGATCAGGGTTCTATGTATCATAATATATTATTCATTGAAATCTGGTATACCACCCTATGATGTCCCTACTGTTGGAATACAGGCCATCTTTTTCTGGAGGAGTAATACTCTGTTATGTACCACGCGGGTCCAATGCAACCTACATTGGTAGATGTCAAATGACTTGATTTTTTGGTTCTCGGACATGTTGGTTTTCCTTCGTCGTTTTAAGAGCAATTGGCGTTAAATTGAATATTGGCGATGAAATAAAAAACTTTTTTTGCAAAAAATAAAACCGACTTTAAAAACACAAGAAAGTGAAAAATACACATCTGCATACTCCTAAGAGCATACAGGCGTGAAGTTATGTAATGATTTTGTGAAAACAACAAACACCCAAGCGATTGCAGCAATCACGATCTATTTGCTGTCTATAATTGAAGAGTTCCATTGCATATCACCGAAGATCACCATCAGATCTTCACCAAATTTAAACGGCACTACTGTGAAGTAATTTTCGTCCAAACAAAAAAAATCATCGAAATCGGTTCACAATTGGCGAAAAAAAGGCTGAACATAAACACACAAAAAAAAAACTGACGAATTGATAACCTCCTCTTTTTGGAAGTCGGTTAATAAACTAAACAAAGTAAGGCGCCAGTCTGTGGTAGTCACCAATTGGGCTACCACTGCTTGTTTGCAGTGCAATTTACCGTCTCCGTAATGTGTAAATAACGTTCGTTTTCGTCAGTAAAATACTCGAATCAAGTTATTTTTGTTGTGATATCCATTTATATTAAGACCAGCCTCCCTTAATAATGAATTGTTCCCAATTAAAGGTTGTTGGAATAAGTACGCCTGTTTTATTGTTCCCACAATAATGGAGCTAATTAATCTCATAAAACTGTAGCACAAAGACTTACATACCTCAATACCCCTAACTTGTTGAATGTCTTCACGAAATGGGTCCTCTGTTCTCTTGTGGTAAATACCACGAAACTTTCCTTTATCTCTTGCTAGAACAAATTATTTACTTTACGAAACTAGTGCGGTAACAAAACTTGTGTAGTGTTGTATGATTTGAGCTCGCGTAACTGTTTCAAGAGTCTGTTACGTGTTTGTTAAATATTGAAACTACAGTTAAATTAATTTTATAACACATTTGCTCGTAAAGGGTCTCTTATTTCACCAATTTCAATATCGTATTGTATCTTATTACGTACTTGTGCGTTATTGTAATGTAAAACGCACGGTTTATCAAAATGCTCCGTCTAAAACGAACGGTACTTTTTAAATCTTAGCAAAGATTTTTTTTGTCAGAAAAGTGGTTTACATTTTAAGAATAAAATTAACTTTGGGAGATAAAATATCATAATAATAACTTGACAACATTGAAAATGCCAACTGGCAACGTAATAATCAATTTTACAAATTGTTAAAATTTTTATAACTGCTTTAACAAGTGATTAAAGATTTTATTCGCTTAAGAAAGTCCAAGTTTTATTTATTTCCTCGCAAATATGTTATAAAACGTCGTATGACATACGTGCGCTTTGATATTTACAGCCTCTGCTTTCTTGTAGCCCTCGCTTATTGCTCGGGCTAGCAATATCGCCTTGGCTGTAATTTTCAACTTACCGCACTTATATCATAATGTACTATAGGTCAGTCAATAAGTTCACCAATTATGATGAATTATGATTCAGCCCAAACATAGTAAAAAGGATATAGTGAGACCAATATTTTTCAATATTTCGGATACAATGCCTTAGAAATACGCCTCTTTTCTTTCTTTTTCTTTCTCTGAGGTACCTAGATAACTGCACGATGTTGCTGCTCTGTCATTCTTGCTGACAGGCGTCAAAATCCTATAACTGTGCAACTATCTCCGTTAAGTATCTCTTATCTGCTGACAAGCATATTTCCTATATACTAGAAAGAAACTTACAGCAGGAACCACGGTCGTGGTCTCTATTAAATAGACCAATAAGAATGCAGTTGTTTACAGTGCCAGGTATTTTGGTTAACTTACTGCGATTCTGTTGGTTTTCGCGTCCAATCGACCGATTAGAGGCTTTGCATCTTCATAAGTAGCGGCCTTGCTTTGTAGTTCAGAGTCTTCTAGAACCTGTATATTGTAGGAGTTTTAGCAAGAGGAAAATAATACACAAAAAAATACTCTGAATAAACAAAATACAGAGTGGAACGGACACCCAAACGGTTACCACGTATTCAGTAATTATTCTGATCCCCCGACATCGTTTTTTAGAGTTAAGTACCTCAAAAAGAAAAAACGGAATCCTTATTAGGATCACTTTGTTGTCCGTCCGTCAGTCCGTCTTTGACCCTTTATCTCGGTAACGCCCTCTACGCGTTACCGAGATAAAGGGTCAAAGACGGACTGACGAATCAAGTTGAAATTAAAACTATACACTCAAATCTACGTTCACATAAAGCTGTGAAAAAATCAACCTTCTAAGTTTACGTAAAAAAAGATAAGGGCGTTTATGCCGCAAAAAAATATTTCGACACTTTCAAGGGAATCATAATTTGTAGGGTACTTGCCGTTGACCCAGAATGATGAAATTTGGCAAAAAGCAATGTCTTACAGCGCATGTAAAAGAAAAAATCTGAAAAGCGTAAATATGTCGCTCTCGGTGCGCGAGGTCAACTCGCACTTGGCCGGTTTTTTTTTAATCTGCTTGCCCATACATTTTGTCCGTGTACGTATGTATTGCAGTTTTGTAGGATACAGCAGATTCTTTTTTATTAATAACAATTTAAAAATGTTTGTGGTGGGGTTCAAAACGATGTACAGAATGTGTGGAAACCGTTTTTGTGTCGCTGTCTTTCACCTTGTATTTATATTAATTGGACTAAAAAAAATCGGGTGGGGCTGTCGGTTGGTTGCTATATCAGCTTTTAGTGTTAAAGATTGAATGAAAACCAATAACTGTTAATTTTCAACACTTACCTATTGGTTTTTTTTTTAATTTTTAAGATGTATTGGTTATTTTTTATTTAATTCGATTGGTCTAAACGAACTCTGTAAATACACGAAAGAATCACCACGTGCGAGTCGTGAGTTATATACTGAATAGAATCCAGCGAGAGCGCATTTCCCTACCCCGCCGCCCCGCCCGTCCCCGATGCAAACTCAAGGTCTTAGCAGTGAGCTGACTATATACGCTAAATAATGACACTAAGTTCATGTTTCTACGATAAATAGTTTTGTAGTTATTAATATCTGACGATATAACCCAATTCGCTACGCCAATTCGTTACGGCCCAGTTTTCTGACATGGTACCCCGTGTACGGTACTGATTTTAAAGACGTTTCACATCAAAAACCTTTTATACAACCGCAAACTTGATTAGTAAAACTTTGATTAATGTATTTTCCGCTTTCACACTATTTTAATTACACAAATTACAATTGCTTCGCTAAAGTTATATTTCAAAATATCTGCTAACGTAATTCGTGCTTCTACGTAAATAAACGCTTACAAAAAGATGCCAGAGGAAATTGAGTGGGCGAGTAATCGATGAGGAAAATCGAGAAAACGTTAAACGAGTTTACTTTCAATTTGTATTTCTATAAGCGTAATTTTAATGATGGTTATAAATATCGCGTTTTCGGAAGAATATCCATTAATTGGTTGGTTTTCGTATAATTTTCCTGGTTTCAAATAAATACAATAATCTTAGCTTAGATTAATTTTCACGCATTTTTGAATAGGGATAATTCCTGACTAAAAAATATGATTCTGTCAAACGCGTTAAAGATCATGAGTTGTGACGTCACTTTCCGGTAAAAAATGTACTCAAATGTGACTTCACACGAGTTTTCGACGCACTGTATCTTCTTCATTTTTTGTTTACATGAAAAAAGAAAAAAATTGTGTTCAATATTTTTTTGGAAATCTATCTGACGGACTAATTAGATTTTTTTTGGCATCTACCCTATTCTCTAGGAGTCGGTAGTTCAGAAAGATTCTGCCTATTTTCCTAACTACCAATTTTACTATTGAGTAATAAAAAAGCTTGCTCGTCACTAATAATTTTGCTAATGGGTTGTTTCTGTCGGAGGTAAAACTGAAAAAAGATCGTAATAGCAGTCGCGAGTACGCTCCCACTCGTTTCTATCGACGTATAATCGAAATTGTTGTGTTGTTGTTGTTGTTGTTGTTGTTGAATTGTTCGTCGAATATGTATGTGTGAGTGCATTTGCATGAGACTTCTGACTGAACAGACTGGAACACCACGTTTTTCAGCATCCCAATTTTTAGGATCAAATTGTATGTATATATATAGTAATGAGTAAGTTTCCAACACCTATCGTCAGATTAAATAAGATTACACACTACATACTAAAATGCTTCACATAAAACTACGACAACAAACAGCTATTGTACCTACAACATCGCCAGCACCCAGACGCTAATACATCAGACACAGACGCCGCATACAAAGGTTAGCTCATACTCAAAATAAATTAGTACAGAAGGTTGGCTACATACGACAAGCGGAAACAGATACACGCACACATAGGAACAATGACAACAAAAATTATATTTGAAACAGTTGAGATCTTTTGTTTTTCGATGACGAGTAGGAACGGGTCCTTTCCCCTGTCAGTGAGTCCAGTCACAACAATGACGCAAAATTAGATTAACAAAACACAGCAAACTTTATGCTCGTCACTAATAATTTTGCTATGGGTTGTTTCTGTCGGAAGTAAAACTGAAAAAAGATCGTAATAGCAGTCGCGAGTACGCTCCCACTCGTTTCTATCGACATGAAGCGTATGTATGTGTGAGTGCGTTTGCATGAGACTTCTGAACCTACTCTACGTCTCATCTGTTGTTGTGCTGCAATATTAAATGCGTGAATCACCTTGATAATGGGGTGACTAATGTCCGGGAACGTTCCCCAGCATTGCACCAGGGCACTGTATTCCACATGCAGTAATATGCAGTTTGTTGACGTCACCACCGTGTATACCTGGACAAATTATATTTTCGTTACGGTAATATTAATGAGTACTACCTTTGTTCGCTGATCTGCATCGGACGTTAGGATGCATTAGAATTACAATTTTGTTTCAATATTGTTTGTGTATGAGTTTCCTTCGTGCCTCGGAAAGCTGTTGGTCCCGGCTGTCATTTGTAAATCTTTGACAGTCGTTACAGGAAGTCAGTGTCCCAAAGTCTGCAGTCTTATTAAGGGGTACGAGTATCGTATTACCCAGTTCCAACTGGGTTGTGGAAGTCAGATGAGAGTCGCTCCATGTAAAGTATTGATATCCACATTAGGCCTGGATCGGAAGAACTGAAAATCATAGGGCTTTTGACCAGCACTGGGATGACGTTATTAACAGTAACTACTAATTACTAATTTTGTAATCATACTACAGTAACGTTTAATTAGTGATACAACTCAAATAAGTTCTTTGAACTGAAAAGTTTTTCTACACATTAATTTAAATTTAATATAAAACAAGCAGTTGCCTGCGACATTCGTTCTCGTGAAATTATTAAATATATATAACTTCTTTATAATCGGATTTTTGGTAACAATTTCAAGAGCATTTTTATTTACGGAACCAAATATTTTTTAAGTACAATTAAATTACTCCTTATAACATCAGCTATCTGCCAGTAAAATTCCCATCAAAATCGGTCCAGCCGTTTCGGAGATTAGATTAGGAACAAACAGACAGACACAAATAACATATAGGTATACTTTTATTGTGTGTTATTTAGTCGGTTTTATTAAAAAAAAAAAAAGTTTTTTTATTTATTTTTCCATTTTTAGCTGTTGTTCCCCAAACAAGTCGCCATTTATTTTACATTATTAACAATACATGTCATGTTTATAAGCTTATCCCCATTAAATGGAACTTAACATTTATTTGTATATTGATAGAACAAACATCTAAACCTTCCGGGGGAAAACGTTATTGGTGTAGATGAAATACACCGGATAGCTGTTGTAATTATTTAATTAAACTAGAGTAAAATTAAACAGAATTTCGTTTCGTAAAATAAGGGATGAAAATTATTAACTAAAAAAACATTTTACAAAATAGGTAAACCTGAATATGATACAATTATATTTTACCTTAGGCAAGCCAAAGAGCATTTCCACAACACCAAAATGAGTCCCTGGTCCTACGATCATTTGTCTTTTGCCGAGATTATTCAACATGTAACAGTGACCCTGTAGATAATGATAACTTTAAGCACCCTGTCCCTATGCCGACGAGCAAGCGACTGCGGCTATCGAATATTTTCTTTCTCAAGAAAACTACAATAGCCAAATGAGATTTTATATTAGTAAAACTTATACTGTACTTACGGGATCTTTCGATTATTAATTATTTTGAACTCCCGATATTTCGACGCTGTTGCAAGCGCCATGAATAGTCGCGGGATGAATAGTCTTCTTAGTCTTAGAAAGAGGGTAGACAGATTTGTCAAGAGGTTGGGACGGTTGGGAGGTTTTGTGTTTTTGTTTTTGTTTGGATTTGTGATTTGTTGATTTGTTTACCATGCACCCGCATTTTCCAGTTATGCCGCTATAATGGCACTTGCAACAGCATCGAAATATCGGCAGCTCAGATTAATGTAAAATCATGAAAGATATCCTGTAAGTGACAGTATAAGTTTAATTATAACCTTGAAAGCTTAACTAGTTACGAAACTACGGCCGAAGGGGTTTGATTATATTAGTAGTTGATTGCTGATTGTTAAAATCGCTGACGAAAACTTTCACTCCACCAGTTTGTAGCAGCGAAGGGAGATATTAAAGAAAAACTCGCTCAGTGACGCTCGCTTTAAGGGCAGAACACTCGCAGTGACTGGGCGCTAGTACTTACCCGTCGCACTCGCTCATAGCCCAGCGACAATGCTATCCAAAACTGCTCGACAATACGTTCTTAGTTGCTAGTTTTATCCGCTGTCGCTATTCGTCAGCGATGGAACAGAAGCTTCAGTTAGTGGGTCCCTAATGATCTAGGTGCTTAAACTTTGATTACTCTAATGACTGTAGTGGAAAGTTAGGTAATAGAATATTCTGCCTTTGTGTTAGAAAATAGGTAGAGTGAAAGAAAATGTTGAGCGTTTGGTTCCAATACCAATACGCCAAGAACTAAATTACTTTATAACTTCATATTTTTAATTTGTTCAAACAAAAAAGAAAAAAAACGAACCCCTCAATGATTAACAGTTATTCTAGAAAGCTTATTAAACGTTTGATCATGAAAATATATAGTTACGTCCCGGACAATTTTCAGACGGTTACAGATACCGGACAAGGGTGCTTGTCCGGTATCTGTAACCGTCTGAAAATTGTCTCTGGAGCTTCAAACACTGCTTTATGCTTTCACGGTTTATTATAACTAAACTTATAATAGGAACCCCCCTCCCCCTGAGTAATCGCATATCGGGAGCTCAAAATAAATACCAAATCACGGAAGATATCGCGTAAGTGACAGCATAACTCTAGGAGCTTGAGCGAAGTCAAAAGGACGTACTTTCTGCACGATATACATGTCCCGTCCGATGTCTGCAGCATGCTGTACCACCTCATTGTCAGGCAGGACCAACTTCCTAGTGTTACTGGCCACAGTCTGGAGGAAATCGCGGTTTAATACCTACAAAGAAATACCATAGACAGGTTAACAGAAGAAATGTCAGAAAAAAATGTCTTCCATCAGTGAGACCATTTTGTAGTAAAATTGACATGAGCATCTTGCAAGTAGACTACGATTTTGTTCGCGTTGTCCCCAACAAACAAATGAAAATGCCCTACATCTGTCTTGGACGCTCTATTTAATACAAACTCGCTTTTGTTCACTATTTTTAATCACGACGAAGATTTCTGATGAGTTCGTTTTTAATATATCTGGTTCCATTTTACTACAAAACTTGTTTGTCTTTAAGAATGTGTGATGAAATATATATTGTAGAAGCCTCGTCATTGCTTAAACTTATACCACCCATATGTAGGTCATAATACGTCGACATATAGGCGATATTTCCGTAGTCTTAATCTCTTGGTAATCATTTTCAAGGGAATTATTGTCAAAACTGGTACACCTATCAGTTACGTTGTTCAGCAATAATCTAAGTTTTGGGGCATAGAAACGGCGAACCAAGCGCGTAGCCTTTAATTTGGCTCAATAGTAAACATCATTCGAGGAGCTCGTGGCTAAATAATAACAGCCGCTCGGGTCGATCTTTAGGTTAAACCGTGCTTGCCTAGGTTGGTCTGTGGATCACCCATTACATACCGAGTTTCCTCCGTGCCTCGGAAAGCACGTTAAGCAGTTGGTCCCGGCTGTCATTTGTGATCTTTGACAGTCGTTACAGGTAGTCAGTGGCCCAAAAAAGTCTGACAACCAGTCTTACCAAGGGGTATCGTATTACCCAGTACTAACTGGGTTGTGGAGGTCAGATAGGCAGTCGCTCTATGTAAAATACTAGTATTCAGCTGCATCCGGTTAGACTGGAAGCCGACCCCGATAAAAAACTTGGGAAAAGGCTAGGCAGATGAGTAAACATCATTCTGTCACTAAGATTTTTTTTACAGTTAGAATCAATATCATCTTTACCTGAAAACTTGTACAATTGATCGTTACAGGCATTTTACACGCTTCGGTGTTGGAATATTGGCACCGGAATGGTATGATAAGCCATAAGCGAGCAAACCGAGCACAGAGACGCCGCGCCGTTCGATCCGGCAGAAGAATAGTTTATAAAGGGTCTTTGTCTAACCTACAACTGCGTTGGGCAAAAACGCTTGCAACATGGAAAAACGGAGTATCTAGAATCTAACAATATTCTCAGAAATTTTAAACAAAATAAAAATCGACTTTACGCCCCGTTGCCACCTGCGACATGACTTGTGTCAAGCGCCAAGCGCGTGCGTCACTTATTTTCGTCGCGCCGTAAATCGCGGTATGACGTAACGTGCTCTAACCAATTTCTTTCGTTCGTTCTCTCTACAGTGGCTATCGCAACACGCGTGTTGATCGTGGCCATGTGATTACAGTCTCACTATATCTCCATACATACAAAGTCACATTCTAACTGAGATGAATAGAACATAAAACGTACAAAAGGTACCGAATGAATCTGATAACGTACCTGAAATAGCGGACAGAAGAGCAAAGTTTCGACCATTTCTAAAGACAGTACCTCTTGCTGTATATTTGATGACATGTCTTCAAATATTTCCTCAGTTGACACTGCGTGATTGTAGTACCTGTAAATTGTAGTAGTGTTTTAAATTAAAAATACATATTATACAACTAAGTTCGTTGAATAGCAAGGGATCACGCCTAAGATCGACTCACTGAGCATTAGCGGGGACGGCCCTGACTTGCGTGTTCATTGAAGACCACGTCGTAAGGTTCAAAGACAAGGCAAGCGCGTTTCTTTGTGAAATTCATGTCATCACTACTGCTCTCAAAACAGTGAGGGAGAACTTCGTGAGGAAACCGGCATGTCCTAGAACCTATAATTAAATATACTGACATCAACCAGGTACCAACCCGCACTGGGCATGTGTGGCCGGAATACGGCCCTTTTCTTTTAACAGGGAGAAGGCCTGTGTCCCAGCAGTGGAAACTTAACAGGGTGACTAAGTAACGTATGTAAGTATGTTGATATTATTCATTTGCTATCGCAAGCTTCCTCGGGTCCATCAGCTTAAAAATCATGAAATATTAAATATTGAAAGAAATCTGAGGTAAAACCTGATTTCTATGTACTTAAACCACTTTAGTTACAAACTGAATCCAAGCTACTCTCACCATTGCACGCCGAAGAACTTTTTCACCCGCGCTTTGATTTTTCCACTAACGTGATTTACTGAGAGAAAATAAAACAACTCCCTCATGGATTCCTACGAAAGATGGATGGAGTAATAAATAAAGCCAAGGAAAATATTTAGCTCTAACATTATAATGAAGATGGGAGAATATGTCATAGTATACACTAATTGAACCTTTTTTTATAGCTATTTATAACATCAATATAAATAAATAATAACTTTGTTTGTTTGAATACAGATAGCAGACTTGCTGGATACTTGACGAAAGGGTACGTATACTGCACCCCTAGCCAAGTTGACAATCTACAATCGTTAACGCTAGTAGAAAACTATTCAAATGAATGGGAATGACATCTCAACGTTAAATCACGTGATCAACATAAACGAATAAAAAATTCGTAGACAAGTTTACATCGTTCACAATGATAGAATAGAATGTTATCGTTTCTACAATTTTGATCGCTAAACTCTTTGGTAGGAACGCTCACCATAGACTAAAGTGTAGGTTTTTTCTACAGACTTTTGAGAACGAGCGATCGACTCAGTCGTGTCAACTTGGCTACCAATTTAGCGCTTTCTACAATCGCTTACGCCGAGGCGTTTACGATTGTAGAAAGAGAATCGATACGAAACGTTTGTAACTTGGCTAGGCCTGCTGAAAAGCTTTGCTCTTATTTAGGCAAATGTTGTATCGGTAAAGTAAGTAGTAAGTAAGTAAAGTAGGGGAGCCCCCGTTATTTTTTATTACAGCGGCAACAGAAATACACATTCTGTGAAAATTTCAACTGTCTACCTATTACGGATCATGAGATACAGCCCGCTGACAAACAGACAGACGGACCGATGAACGGACGGACGGACGGACAGCGGAGGCTTAGTAATAGGGTCCCGTAGGTTACCCCTCGGGAACGGAACCCTAAAAACCATCTTTATTAATTTCACAACCCAATAGTTAAACATCATTTAAAAATAAACTGGGTCATTGGACAGTTCAAATGCAATCAATTTTGTTTCTATCATTTATGTTCACTGATTCAGATGATCTGGGTGTTGTTCTTGTTTTCCAATATTGATTAAAAACGTATTTCTTTTATTTTAAATGTTGATTAACTAAAGGTATGTAGGCGGGTTTGTTTAATTAAAAATCCTAGGGAAAGATCCTTTTAAATTTAAGGATCAGTTGGAGCAATATCCAACCTTTTTTAATCACGTTTAAGGCATGAATTAACATTATCGGCAGCTATCGTTTTCACTTGAAAAATAATTAGATTCCGTGCTTTTTAAATTAAAACTGTTTGCTTACGTACCCTGAATTTTAACTTCCTGTATGTCGATAGCAAGTAATTGCTGCAGATCCTAGCTGTGTAGAAGCAACTCAGGTATGATCCGATTATGAAGAGGAGCATTACCTGCAACAAACATTTTAGGCTACTAATATAAACATTGTGTTTGTAGACAGACATGCGAGAGCAGTGGTAGCCCAGTGGTGGCCCCGACTTACGAACACGAAGTCGTGGGTTCGAACCCAGACAGGCGCATTACTTTGTCTAAGTTATTTCATCACCACTGCTCTCAAAACGATGAAGGAAAACATCGTGAGGAAACCGGCATGTCCTAGAACCAAAAATTCGAAGACATGCGACATCTACCAATCCGCACTGGGCCCGCGTGGTGCCCATTCTCTCTCATTGAGAGGAGGCCATGTCCCAGCAGTGGGAACATTATAGGCTGATGATGATGATGATGATGTTTGTAGACAGTAAGTACAACATAAAACATCTCCAAATACTGCGTTGCACTCGCTTGATATAAAGTAACACGATACCCCTTGGATGGTTATGAGACTTTTGGGCTTCTAATGACCCGTAACAACTAACAAAGGCAAGACCGAAAAGGGTGTAGCGTCATTGCATTATATTGTAATACACGTATTCTCCGATAGGCAGTATTCACACTGACGCGTCCGCGGGTCGGGCGCGGCGTTTAACGTTTTTGCTTTTGTGAATATTTCCAAAAAAAAAACAGTTTCGCCATGGCTGTAACGAAAAATTATATAATGTGCTCGTAAATATACTAGTTTGTACGAGTCTTGTGACAAAAACTATAAAATGCAGTTATACAGTTGCAAAATGCAGATTAGTTGGAGCAACCGCTGCCGCTATCAAGTCGACCACGCTCGTCCCGCTGCCGACACGCGCCCGTGTTGTGTGATGTGAGGGGAATGAACCACGCATCTCACGCGATGGACACGACACGTCCCGCGTCCGACCCGTACCCGCTTTCTGTGTGATTCAATAAGGTGTACACACACTGGTATGAAGTTATGTAGTTTTTATTAGGTTGACGTTGTTGGGTAGCTACATATAAAATTTGCATGTCTATAAAAGTGTCACCACTTTATATCGCTGGCGGGTTGGTGTCGCTTATCATGAAACTCTCAGGGCGCCCATTTAGAATTTATAATTAAATGCGTGGGTTAGCCGCCAGGGTTGCCCGTCATAACTCGAACCTCACGACACATTTAAATTATGGACGTATAAAAACGCATCTGTGGTAATCCGGGAGTGAATTATTGAGCCTCTCTAACGTAACCCACAAGTTTATTATGATTACCTATATTTTTTATTATGTAGATAAGTCCACCACTCTGCCATATATGCCTAGAGATATAAAGAACAATATCGAAATTAAACGCGATTAATAATTAAGTATGTTTGGGCTTCATCCATCTTACATTCATTAAACGGTTTCGTACCGATCGCATCGCGTCATCGCCAGCCAATCAGCGCACAGTAAAATGACGCGATACTGCGTTCTGATTGGCCACCATTGTTCCCATACCCCTTTTCCTCGATCGCTGTACAAAAATTATGCTAATACACTTGCTTTCGAACACCACATAAGACAACATTGTTTTTCTTCATTTAAAACCCCATCCTAGTCTGGGCAAAGTAGCAGCCATAAACCAAAATAACAAGTAGCTATATCACGCCGCTACAAAGTAAAAGAATTTTAATTTCTGAAAACATTATGTTAGGTTACTAAAGTAGTTTCAAAATCAGAAAATTAAAAAGCTTGACCATTCTGAAATTTCATGGTACATCACCCAGGTTTCCACCTGTTCAATACACAAAAAAACACACTATTTTAATGGGCTAACATTTCTTAAAGGCAACAATAAACCAATATCTAGTAAATCTTACGTGACTGAAACCACATGAAAAAACATAGGCCCATCATAAATCGAACCCAGCACTCCATAAAACTTTTTGTGCATTGAACAAAATTCAGAGAAAAATATATGGTTATGGTGTGGGAGGTAATGGGAAACATACGTGGGATAAAATATGAAGTGTTTTGTATGGGGCGCGAGGGTTCGCGTTTTTACGATAGATTACCTACACTAGCTTTCTGGATAAACGAACTTTTATATTTATAGTGGTATATTTAAAGCGGGAACAAAAAAGGACCATTATTCGACGAAACTTACCATGGCTAAATCATTGGTTTTATAATATCATGCGTAAATATTTTTTCATTTTATTTTTGACATTTATTGTTTCGAAATTCGAATAAATAAATTTTATAAAAACAGCGGACTTGTAATTTAGATATAACGAAGCAAAAACAAACTTGAGGAGAATGCCTTGTGGCATTCAGTCCGCCGATGTATTCTGTACATCATCATCTGCCTAACCTCTTTCCAACTAAGTGTGTTGGGGTTGCTCCTAGTCTAACCAGATGCAGCATTACTACTGTACATGAAGTTTAAATAAATAAATGCACAACATAAAAATGGAAAAAGTAGAGAACAACAATATTCTCAAAATACTTAGTTGAACAAAATCTTGATTGTAATCTCGCTTTCGCGATTCTTTATATTACATGTACAATTTATAGGACATTCATGTAGTTCTATGTACGTAATACCTAAGCTACGCTAGTTGGAATTCTCATGTTTCTGCAGATTATACAACCGTTTGCAAGTAGAGATTCCTGTAACTGAACAGATTACCTGTATGTCACTTACCAAGGCTTAATACCTAGATATAGTTACATATATTCCATAATAATCGTCTATACCTATTAATAGGTAGGTAAACATAGAGTGAAATTACAAACAGCATAACCTTCGTAGTCAAAAAATATAAAAAAATAAAATGGGGTAAATATTATGTTTAATCGGTATGGATGCAATGTCGAATGATATGCGAAGGGAAAATTAAAATAATGTCCAGGAGTTGCGACACTTTTAGTGTATATCAGAAATGAAATATTTAAGAGGAAACACTGAGGGCGAGAGAATTGAAAAATAGGTATTTCTAAAATGTATTGCCGTCGCGCAGTGCCCAAACGACTGCGCGAGAGAGATAACAGCAGAAAATATCAATCAAAAGTACACAAAAACAACGTTTCGTAGTCCCCTGATTACTTCTCCAAAACTTGACCGATTTAACTACTTTTTTCATTAAAAATTTGGCCGTGGCTGCTACTGAGAGATTCCTGATGGAAAAACCCAATGACAATTTGCTCGACCTAGGAATCGAACACAGAACCTCATGGTCAGCAGTTGCGCTTGCGACCACTAAAACCAATTCATACTTTAAAGTTTAAACAGTCATTACTTACAGAACCCTACATTTTTTACATTTCTCTTAATACAAAATCCTATTTTTTTTAACTGACCCATTCGTCTTCAATATAGCTAAGAAATCAATATAATGTTTTTTTTTTTTCACTTACAACGAGAAGATCGAGGTCACCAGGCGCGAGAGCCGAACTGCCGGTACCAGTGAACACGGCTGTCCCAAACAGGAACGAAGTCTTCAAAGGGCTCTCGTGGTGAGCCTCGATTGCCATGAACACCTTCGTCTCCCAATATATCAGTTCGGACATCCAAGAGTGCTGTTGGAAATTCATCAATCATTTAATCATTAAGTAGCATTGTTGTACAAGATGTCTGATAGGCCAATTCATACAAATTAACCGTTTAATTGTCTAATTCATGATTGCTGCTGGGATTCGCTGTCTGAAATGAAAATAGTCGATCACATCAATTGACTTAAGTCAGCAGGTACTCATATGTTGTGTTTTGTTTAGAAGTAGGCACAAAAACTGTACATGTGTACGGACAAAGCGTATCTATATTAAGCCAATGTTGGTGATCCCCAGGCTTAGTGGTTTTACAGCGGTGATTGTTATGTAACATGCTTGATATACGTAGTCTTTCTGACGGTCCGTACTAGTATATACGAGGTATAAGGGTCATCGACAGTTCGACACACAACTGTTACTTCTAGCTCAGCAAATATTCGAAGTAAGAAACAGCAGTTTTTACGGTTCCGTACAAAAAAAAAACGGAACCCAAGGATCACTCGTGCATGCGTCTCTGTCTGTACGTCTGTCTGTTACAGCCAATTTGCTCCGAATCTACGGGACCAAATCAGGTGAAATTTGGTAGGATGGTGTAATCACATGACCTAAACACAGATGTGCAAAGTAAATAAATATATTTTTAAATAAGGGTCATTTTCGGGGGCAAATTATGAAATTTAAAAAAAAGTTTTGCAAACCTTACTGTGTCACACACAATGAAAGGGGTCGGTATGAAGATCTCAACTATAAATGTTATAATTTTAAAATAAATAATTTTGATTCTATTCAGGAATTTTGAAATAATTACAAAATATAGTTGATTGCTTATAGAATACAGGAAAACCGTCAGTGTCCTTTAAAACGCGATATCTAATGGCTTACAGGGTTTCATTGGAAGGGCACAAACTAAGTAAATGTTTTCTATAAAATATGAATGCAGCTAGATACAAAAGCGACAACTACCTACCATCAATAAATGGAATTGTGCGAATCACATCATAGGAAACCTTTGGCGAGTTTAATACTCTGTCATAGCTAAAAACGTGGTAAAATAGGCTCCGGGAGTTTTATACAACTACTATGTTTCATTAAAGCTACTTGAAAGCTTTTCCGTTAGAAATCAATCTGACAGACATTGATCTGGTAGTTTAGTGGAACTAGAGGAGCCTTTTTCAAGCAGTAGATTGCTAGACACTAAAGATACCTAAATCCTTAGATTAAACACTGACTTCTACAAACATTTATAATGATTAAATACTAGTGGCTGATAACACTAACGATACTGAACGCAGTTATCACACTTAAAGTATGTGCTGATAGCATTAAGTTTCATTGGTGAAAAACGCTTGTTAAATACTAATTTTATTTATGTAATTACCGCACGACACAATTTCCTTGGGCACGTATATAGATACAAGAAACACCCTGACCAGTAGCAAAATATCACGAAGATCAGGTAGAACTTCGTCAGGATCAGTAGCTGTAAATTATACGTAACATAAACATTGTAACGTTACATCTATTTTCCTGAACGTTAGACAGGTGTACCAATAACACACACATATTTGATCAGTTAGGTTTAACTCCCATGTAAGCTGCGATAAATAAAATAGGGGATTAAAATACCCACGGTTAAAAACTATGACGTGAGTATTAAATCTCGAGTAAAAGAACGAAAAAGTATTTAAATGTCTCGCGCAGGACAAAAAGGAATGATTAAATTAACAATAAAACAGACTGATAGAGTGCGTGTAGATATACGATACCATTTGTTACAGAATGACGTTTAAAAAGTTCGCATTGCGGGCTAAGCCTAATAGGTACGGAGCGAGCCATTGCCATCAACCGGGCTCAAAGCCAGACTGCCGGGCTCAAAGCCGGGCTGCTACTGAGAAAAATTCCTAATGGCAAAATCCATAACAGAAACCCAGGAGCCCAAGCTCAACTGCAGGA
This sequence comes from Xestia sexstrigata, assembly GCA_941918905.2. Classification (NCBI taxonomy): domain Eukaryota; kingdom Metazoa; phylum Arthropoda; class Insecta; order Lepidoptera; family Noctuidae; genus Xestia; species Xestia sexstrigata. The sequence goes on from OW799203.2 coordinate 8,694,159, forward strand.
CTATACTATACTGGACCAACGAAGTAGTTGCAATTATAATTGAACGGTATTTAATTTATATTTTTTTATTCTACTACTACTACAACAGCCCATAACGTCCACTGCTGGACATAAGCCTCTCCCATGATGGGAGGAATTTGCCCGTAATCTCCACGCTTGGCAGGCGGATTGGAGATCACAGTGATGAAAGACTAACAGAAAACGCTGCTGTGTTCTGCCTCAGACATTAGTCGCCTTATACGACACCCGTGAGTGTAATGGGTTGGTTCTATTCTACTCTTTTCTCTTTTCTTCTCTTTCTCTTTATTTTTTTATTCATATATTATTTATTTGTAAATACAGTACTGTTAAATTATTTATTAATTATCTTCATTTATCCATCGCAATATATTACAATCGACGTGTTCGCGTTCATCGGCCGCATCCACATTAGTCTTGTCTAGGTAAGGCTGCTCCATCGCCAAAGCCAAATAACTTGGCTAATGGTTTAAATTAATGTCTTGTGCCGCGAATGCACATGCTAGTGGCACGGATCTTGATCTTAACCAACCCATGCTAAAGGACCTGTTCCAGCAATCAACGATTGCAGCTCCAAGATGTTTTACGAAAGTAGATATTTGTGGAGCGAAGACTCCGTCAACGGATGTAACAAGAGGGGTGAATGTAGCATGTCATATTATCCAACAGTTTAAGGTAAAGTTAACTCTGCTATAGCATATTGTGTACCGTCGAAATCGTCTTACTATGTATGTACCGATATAAAATTAGACACCAAACCTGTATTCAACGAGGATATAACAACAATGTAGAATATTATACTGTAAAATAGTAGCGGGCTTAAATTGTTTATGAAATTAATCGTGGTTTCTGAACAAGCATGAATTTGGATGTGTGAAGTATTACAAGGATTTAATTAAATATAGAAGGGTGGTTTAATCTAGCGGTGTAATCATATGACTACATTTTAGAGAAAGTGTGTAGGTAAGCAGGTGTCTAAGATTAACACTCAGAGTCGGTGGTAGAATAAAATTAAGTTTTTATCAGTTGACGGAAGATAATGTAATAATGAATGTAAATAAGTTAATATTATTAACCGTTGTAATATACAACGGTTAGTATCATAATAGTAGTTATCGTAACTTTTCACAGAGTTAGGATTTGTATCCGATTGATGGCAGTAGGCTCGCCCACTATTTACCTTAACATAACTGACGAAATGTGAACGTGTCAATACACCTTTGCCTATCCGTTAGGGAAATATGGAGAGATATTCCACTATGTAACTAAATAACGTGTAAACAATGATATTATAAGTAGATTATGGTATCGATTCTGTTGTGCACAAACTAAACTTAATTTAGGCTATTGCTATCTTATTCTCTCTAATAAAACGAGAAAGAGACGGACGTAATTTAGACCTGCCAAATTTAGTTGGAACTAATATTTCCATACAAATGAAGTGTGCACGTAAAAACACGTTTGACATCTCTAACTTAGTTTTTAGCTATAGCCGTCCTTTTCTCGCACTGCCTTTTAGTAAAAGACAGCAATAGCCTAAATTAAGTTTAGTTTGTGCACAACAGAATCGACACCAATATCATTGCGTGTAAACCATGTGAAGTCTTAACATACATTTACATGGCTATCAAAATTCTCTGCCCATTTGTTGACATAATCCCATAAATGCCACACTTGCAATATCGGAAACAGCATGGCTATTTGCCCAGCAATCGTCTCTCCTTGAGGGTCCAAAGTGTCCGTGAAGATGGAAACAGGAAAAACAGAAATAATATCCAGGTAGAAACCAAAGGATGCCATCTTTATTTCTGCTATTTCTCTTACTGTTTCTCTTCTTACGTTCTGGAAAGAGTTAGAATATTGAAAGCGAGGGAAATATATCTGAACTAGCTCATGCCCGCGGCTACGCCCGCTTAGTGTTCGGTACTATTCCACGGGATCGTAGTACCAGGATAAAGAGTATTCTATATGTTATTACAGGTTATAAACTATCTGTGTGCTAAATTTCATACAAATCCTTTCAGTAGTTTTTGCGTGAAAGAGTAACAAACATCCATCCATTGATCCTCACTCACTATAATATTAATTAAAAGGAAATGTGTATCATATTATGATATAGACCAAAGATAAACTGTATTATTACGCTTTTTGCTGAACGTTTTCCAACATAGATCAAGAAGAGTCGGAAAGCGGCTGTTTGAGTTGGCATTGTTAACACTTATGGAAAATGTACAAATAACCCTCATGGTTAAATTGGCACTACAAAACGTATCTATAGAAAATGGCGATATTGAAGACACAGAAGTTCTGCGCTCAACGAATTTTCGGCGTCAAGGTTTCCCTAGAACCTGCAGATTCGATTAATTGATGCTTCAAATACAGTTTAATAGCTAAGCAACTACTAACAATAACGATTAGCTGCCAACTCTCCAAATTCTGATGAAATGCAATACATACTCTTAAGATACGATTATGTATTTAACAAATTGGCTCATCGTATTAGACAATTGACATCGAGAGCATAGTTTAATCATGTCATTTTATTTTACATCAAGGCTTTGATGGTTTATGATGATTGGTTTATAAAACAACTTTGTTTATTATCATTATGGTTACAAGGATGTTTGTTTAAATCATCATCATCAGCCTATTAATGTTCCCACTGCTGGGACACAAGCCTCCTCTCTATGAGAGGGAATGGGCTATAATCCACTACGCGGGTCCAGTGCGGATTGGTAGATGTCACATGGCTTCGAATTTTTTGGTTCTAGGACATGCCGGTTTCCTCACGATGTTTTCCTTCACCGTTTTGACAGCAGCGATGATAAAATAAATTACACAAAATAATGCGCCTGCCTGGGTTCGAACCCACGACTTAGTGTTCGTAAGTCGGGGCCGCCACCACCGGGCCACCGCTGCTTTGTTTAAATAAAGGGTGTAAAATACCTCTTAACGAAGACGAAAGGCCCTTGTTTTCCCCGTCATTGCGATCACTTCTTTGCTCTACACCATACCTGGGAACCTTCTAGTTACGGAGATATTGGGGGTCAAAGTTCTAACTTTTTGTCATTTTTTTTTTAAATACAAATTTTAAATGTAAGATTTTTACTTTAAACACCTCCACGACCCTTGTACTATTCAATCCATCAACACAATGTTTTGAATTCGTTACATTGAGTTCTACAGCAAAACATGATTTTCACCTAAAAAAAAAGGCGTTTTCCAGCAATAATTTTTGCGTAAAGTTACTTAGTTTGATGAACAGAATGCTTGGTTGACGGCTTCGTGATGAGGTTGTTCACAGCCCGTATAATTCTCCTAATAATCTGCATTTCGGTAATAATATAATATAATTTTGTGTATAAAAATAGTGAAAACTCGAATTTCAGTCGCATCATTGGCATTAGCGGGATTCGGCGAATCACTTCGGTGTGAAAAAGAGATGCCGCTACACAGGGCGTCTATCTCCTTCTCTTTCCCACATTAAACTGGCCCTAGCATAACATACTATCTAAAAGCTAAACTAAGGTGAGGTTCACACCGCTTACATTAGAGCACACGTTTAACGATCTAGCCACGCTGCGGTTGTGGTCTCGTTTGTAGGCAGCCTAAACCTTCCCATTACCCTCGAACAAAACCATAGCAATACGTCAACGTTTACACCAATTGTGAATCAAACCTCACAATGTCATTAATTGATTTGAATTAACCGAGTACACGCGACCAAAGCTCCTTTTGTACCGTTCGATCCAATCAAGCAGGCTCTTTGTGTGCCACAATAATAACTACAATAGCGAAAGGGGCCTTTATTTGCTACAGTTTATAGGGTCTGTAAGTAAGCATTTACCTGGTTGTACCTAAAACTTGTTATTTGTTCTTATTGTTTTCTGTATTAGGGTCAGATTGAATGGAATAGGATTCGTTATTTAGTTTTTTGGGGCTTGTGATTTAGGTCTAGTTTCTTTATTAATATTAGGCCTTATAGAACAAACCATGAAGTAATGCAAAATAAATAAACTTATTCATCGTTTCTGTAAATGTACTTGCAACCCACCTCGGTTTTATACAAGTAACAGAGCATATCCACATGCTTACACTTTTTTGACATAATCACGTTGCTCTGACTTGGCTTTACATGCCGTCGAAAAATATCTCTTTTATTTGTACAAATATTTATTTTTCGATACTTAAATTACATTATCAGACATGACGTTTTCTCCTATATAAAGCGACGTGAAGACGTAGTTTTCTCTTTAATAATTTTGACCATTATAATAGAAAAACTATATTTCCTAGAATATTGAGTTTTAAGGTAACACGCACGTGTGCTTAGGGCATTTGACGTGTTCGCAATGTTGCCTGCGGGCGTCCCCGATGTAGACGTAGGCGGAGGCTTAACCGCCAAGCCAACAACTTATGAACATTTTTATGTAACAAACATTTTCCAAGAATTTATTTTTGTTTATGTCAGAAGCCAAATATATATATATACTCGTAGATAGTGTTCCCTTTGAAGTTTTTAGTAAGGGGTTTTTGTGGCGGTTTTTTAACAATTAAGGTCATGGCACATTACACAAGCACTGCACCAGCACCGCACCAGCACAGCTGTTGCCCGGCGTTGCCTCGAATTTAGGCTACGGCGCGGCGTCCACCCGCGGGCCGCGCGCCGTCCGCGAGGCGCAAGCTCACACTCCGCGCACTGGCCGGGATAGTCCAGGAGCTAGCGTTGCATTTTAGGTAGTGTTTTTACGCTGATCGTTTGCCAACTTGTTCATCGATCTCGAATGCTTGATAAGTGAACCCAGCGTCAGCTGACGCATCCGCGGTGGGTGGAGTGGTGAAAAAAAAAGAAAAAAATGGTGACCATAGACCTACCCCGTATTATGTCTAGTAATTATATTTTTATGTTAACTGCATTCGTGGATTAATTCACCTACCCCACTAACACCCTTTTCGTTACAGTTTAAAAGGAGACAGCGTAGTAGCAATGCTCCAATATTTTTAACTTTTACTGCGTCAGCTGACGGTCTTTCCACCGCTGCCCAAGCAGCTGATTGTTGTTTTCGTACTTTTGATAATTTAATCAAACACTTTGTTTTTCATCCGGCGTACTATAACTTTATTTTACGTGTTTCTTTTACAAGTTTACGCAAGCGGCTGACGCATAATCCCCCCTCCACCATGCAGCTGACTTAAGCTCAGTATGATGTAAACTATTTATGAAAAAAGTTTCATGACTTTTTGTTCGTAACGCTACCTCCCGGACTATGAGCTTGCTGCATTTGTTTACGACGTTGTTTCGCGGCCAACCGCGGGCAACTCTGAGTCGGCGCGCGGCAAGCAGGCGGTCGGCGCGCCGTAAGCACGCTGTCCGCGCGACAGCAGCGCGCCGTCCACCCGCGGGCCGCGCGCCGATTCCGAGGCGCCCGCGAGTCGAGTCGTATGGTAGCGGCAAGCGCGCTGACCGCCCGCCGTAAGCTTTTTTATACATACATTATAAAATATATTTTATGATACACGATTTAATGGTCTAATTTGAATGGCAAGTTAAATGCTGGGTTGGAGCGGTGCCGGTGCAGTGCTTGTGTAGTGTGCCATGACCTTTATTGTTAAAATATTGTTAGGATTAAATTGTTTTTTTTTTCCATTAAAAAGCCAAAGTAAATTCACTCGAGTTTACTTTGGTCTATTTAATATTAGTCCAGTTTTGAACAAATTTTTAATGTTGGTACAATACAGAAGAAGTTTTATACATTGTTTTATTTATAATAATTCTATTCAGTAAAAGATGACAGGATTAAATGTGATACAAGTTTAGAATGTTTTTTTAAACCTTTATATTAATCCAGTAAGAGTAAATATAAAAGTGGGTAAATATAAGACCTGCACTTAAGTTTTAGTAAGTATTTTTAATCCACTGACAAACCACACACACTGATAGTGAAAGCCGCTGGATCTAGAGGCAAGAAGTTTTAGTTACTTCTATAGGCAACGGAAATGGGTTGGTACTGAAAAGATGGGTACGTATTATATACATCCCTCAGTTTATCCTAACTATTTTCGATATAACTACGGTCCAAAGACCTACTGTTTAAAACACCTAAAGATCGTTTCACACATTTTTGTAATAACTAATGAACGAAATCCAGGACCATTCATCTACGGTTGACTCATATACGGTTGACTCACCTACGGTTGACTCACCTACCGATGACTTATCTCCTCACCTATGGTTTAAACAGGCGCGCGTGTTAGTTGCATTTCCTTTCTGATACATAAAAAAAAACGTACAAAGTCCCAAGGAAATAAAGTAGAACTCAGTATTGGCGGAGCGACGACGATATTTTGAGACAGAAAGCGGGTGTGTAATGTAAAATGCGAGCTTAGCGAGCGCGCGTCACATCCAATCAATGTCATAGCCAATATCTTAAAAAACCATTAGATTAATCGATCGTCAGTGCGATTGATTTTAGTTGAATTAAAATTAGGTAAGTTAAACAGTAGTTGAGTCGACTAATATGTGCTATGAACATATGTGAATCAACCGTAGTTATATCAAAAATAGTTAGAATAAACTTCGGTATTATGATATGTAACCGTCTTACGCCTTTCTGAAAAAGGAAATAAACAATAAGATTGCAATTGGAAAAAGACAAGTTTGGACAGCGTGAGCGTGCGTATGTCTAACGCCTTTTATTAATTACCATCGCACATCCTTCCTTCCACCATCCATCCTTGCAGTACTTAGAAAGTAATATTGAAAATTCTTCCCCTTATGGGGACAAATATGAAAATCTGCATGGCAGTTCGATATTTTTGCCGACGAAAAATTCCATGGAGCACGCGGTTTCATACCCATTCCATTTTACTAAGTACTCACAAACTTACTTTATCGAAGGTAGCAGTAGTGAGTTGCATATAGATGTTGAGCAGCAGCCCAGTGATCATAATCGTATTGAGAACCTTCTCGGCGTCTGTGTGATGGTTCTGTAGCGCGGAGTACGGTATCATGAAGCTTATGTACAAGACTATGATGAAGTGGACTATTTCGAACATGCGCGTCTGAAATGTAACGGGTTGGTTCGGGTGAGAATTAATTATTGGAGGATACAATGACTGCCTAATTGGGCTTGTGCGTAATTGCTGAGAATGTGGTCCTGGGTTCGATGCCCGGGTCGAGTAAAGCGTTATTACATTTTTCAGTCAGATTTTTTTTTCAGTAGCAGCCACGGAGTTTGGAACTATGCCTGGTACATGGCAATAGGCTCGGTACCTATTACATAGGACATAAAAACATAAGTGGTGAAATGCGGGTGCACTGTTAGAGATACCTCCGCCTAACTCTTCGGGGATTACAGGCGTGATGTGTGAATGGCTATGTAATAAAAAACGTCATACAATGGTGTTAAATGAACTAGCGAGCTTCCCTGGCGGTTGTGCCTCAAAGACGTAAGGAATATTTATATAATATAAAAATGTAACAAATGTGTATGGAAATGAATAAAGGAAATAATAATACTATTATTGCACTACTACTACACTACTACAACAGCCCATAACGTCCACTGCTGGACATAAGCCTCTCCTATAATGGGACGAATTTGCCGTAATCTCCACGCTTGGCAGGTGGATTGGAGATCGCAGTGATGAAAGACTAACAGAAAACGCTGCTGCCCAATTTTTGCACAGAAGTTTTATAAATCCCCACATTTACCCCAGTGTGCAGTTACAATACCCATACCTACATATCTGCTTACAATCTCCAGAAACTTAGGTAAACTAACAACATAATTGTAGCGTTTACTCACAAATTCGGTGTCAGGCATCAGTATCCAAGGGAAGTTGGACCTCAGACAAATATGAGGTGAATCTATCGTGGTCACGTTGCTGGACATTTGATATAGCTCCAGGAACTCCGTGGTGAACTTTGGCTTGCGTTCATTGTTCTCGTCTACGAGAGTTTACTAACGTTATGCAAGTATACTACGAAGGGGCTACGGCGTAGGCGAGTGCTACGAGAAATAGCTACACAATTAGTGTAAAATTACAAATTAACCAGTGGTGTTTGGCTTTAAAATCATTAGTGGATGATTTTGATGGCCAATATATAATTAAAATGGTTAAATTAACAGTACAACTAATAAAAAAAATCAAACAAAGAGAAAAATAAAAAAAAACATGAAATGAAATTGGTCCTGTACTAAGCCAAAAGGTCCCTATCTCAGCATGGTGCTGTAAACAGGTCCTACTCTTGTCCGCGACCTCGCGTAATTGTCGTGGCCGATGTATTAATCTGGGATAAAACTGTTTCCGAGTCATGGATGTTTATATGTATAATAAATATGTATTTACAAACAAAAAGTATCTATGTAGTATATCAACTATCTGGTGTCCACGACACAAGCCTCGTTGCTTAATGTGGCACTAGATGGCGCTGTGTGTTCATGTCCAGCGATATTTATTTTATTTATTTAACTAGCTAGGTACTTAATATGGAGTGAAAGAAACTATATCATTCTAACCCCCCCCCCCTCCCCTTACACAGAAATATAAATTACTGATAAAAAAATACATGTGTACTCAATACGTGGTAAGCGTTTTAGCGTCAGCATCTTTTCCCCCTTGCTTATAATTTTACTATTTCTTTTCATTCCAATACAAATAATATCGACTTTATATAAAATAGGTAAGTATTTATAGTAGATATCGTATTACCCAGTACTAACTGGGTTGTGGAGGTCAGATAGGCAGTCGCTCCATGTAAAATACTGGTATTTCAGCTGCATCCGGTTAGACTGGAAGGCGACCTCAACATAGTTGGGAAAAGACTAGGCAGATGATGATGATAAAATAGGTAAGTAAATCTAGAAGTTCACAGACACTACAGAATGCTATAAACAATACCATAGAAATTCAAAACTACAAACTTCGCAGAACCAAAAATATATGTTCGTAAAACATCGAAATATGAATTCTATTACCTCTGTAATACATGTGAGAGTCATCTACAAAAGTAGGATCTTCTTCCTCGACACCTGCCAACTTGTCTTTAAGGACTTTCATGGGCCGGTAACGGGTGCGAATTAGTCTGGAGTCTCCTTTATCGTATCTCTCAATTGCTTCCTAGAGAAATGTTTTCGTGAATTTATTGAGTGTGTTTTATATATATTCATAAATAAACTAAGGCATTTCCCATGGGGGTAGGTAGTGGAGGCAGACACTACAAATCGCTATGGTGTATTTTTTTGTATGTGTGTTTATTTTATTTTGTTTTTTGTATGAATGTGGCTATACCTATAAGAGTAGAGGACGACTGTGTGAAGAATCATATGGCTAGTAAGGAGGTGACTGCTGAGATGACGAGTAATAGAGAAGTATGGAAGAAGAAGACATGCTGTACAAACCCCAAATAAATTGAGATAAGGGCAAGAGAATCATAATGGTGGTTTTGTTTTATTAAGATTATAGTTGATTGTTTGCTTAGGTGGCAAGAACGCTGGAAATTCTTACCATAAACATCATAATAATATTTTCAAAATATTCAAGAAAGATCCAATTGAATTGGCAAGTGAAACTCCGTAGACTTATTGGTTATCTACGTATAGATATACGACAGCAAAACAAACACTTAAACATCGTAAATAATCAAAAACGAATACTTTAAGAAATTGCAGTCATGGACCGCATGTAGTATGGGGTCCTAGAAGAACACAAAAAAAAACAACAAACCTTTTTTTAGCGTTCTGTCACGTCTAGACAACCGGGCCCTACTCTCTAACGCTTCGTCCGTATATTCGGATCTGTCAGTCTCTCTCGCGCACGTCTGTAGATGAGTGCGAGTGAGAGAGACGGATAGATCCGAAAATACGGACGAAGCTTTAGAGAGTAGGGCCCCTAGGTCTGTGGAGTGTGGCTTAGTAATGTATTTTTTACACTATATTAAAAGTAATAAATCAAATGGTGCTATTAGTCTTAACAAAACCTAAAAACTTAATGAAAATAAAATGCGAAAAGCAGTTTTTATTTTAAACAAACCTTAATTATAATAAATTATTCTGTCTTTCTAAGGTTATAAAGGTTTTTTTTAGACTTTATGAAGCTATTTAAACCTAAATAACAGATATTAATTAAAATATCAGTAATCATAGTTTGTTTAAATGAAAAAAAAGTTTTATATTAAATCGTAATATTCACAATGTTAAAATTATTTATGTTGACGTTACAACTAATTTATTATGCTAGGGAAAGTCAGGTGGGTGGACTGAACAAACGTGTGACTGAAACTAAAACCTACAACTGAAACCCTGAATTGTAAACTGTTTAAAATGGCGCAGATTTCGAACTAAGTTGGCTGTTTCGGAATTTTATGCCGAAGGGCTTTTAAAATTTAATGATTGTAAAAAGATATAACCCACTACGACACTCTATTTTTATTCTTATTTCTAGTATTAAACGTTTGATATTTTAAAGTGTTGAGACTTTAAATCGTTGAGATTATGGTGTTGAGATTATGATTGTTGATCTTATGTACCAATCCCAGTGAATCCCGTGGTCGTGATCGCTTAGTGGTACTACGGATTTTTTTTACCCGTAGTACCACTGGTGGTTACATTGGTGGTACCACGGGCAATAAACCAAACTAGATAAGAATATTGTTGTTGCAGTCGTTAAAAAGTTTTGCAGTCAGTAAGTTTCGAAGTGAAGCTGACTGCTTAGTGCCGAGTCCAAGTAGCTAAACATAACGTATTAACTCATGAAAGCTCTATCAGCACAATACTACAAAGGTAAGTAACACACAGATTACCAATAGCTACGACTTAGTAGCGGTACTTTCTAACAAACCTGAAAGCTTGGCTTGCCCTTATATCCGTCTATTTTTCCTGATGTTAGGGTTTCTGAACAGTCTGCAGGCCCTAGGGGCTTGCTGCATTGTTGCCCCTAGGCAGTCAGTAGCGTGCCTGGGGGCAACAACGCACAACTCTATAGTCTCAAGTAAGGATCGTAGCCATTGGCTATCCGTAGGTTGTGCCTGCCCCCATTGGAAAAAAGACATAAGCTTTATGTGTTTATACAGCATGTATCAGAAAGCATGTTTCATTCATTTAGATCAAGTAGGAACTGAAGTTTTTAAACCGAGATCATTTTCTATTCCACTCACGCAGCCATAAGCACACCATACACACCCTTTCACTGACCCACGCTTATATTCTCAACACTCACTCACTCATCCACTCTCCCTACACAACATAAGCATAACCTCTCCCCCACACAGGATTACATCATATACTCACTCATACACTCCTCCCCACACACTCACTCACATGCCACTCCCATTACCCACACACCGTCTTAGTGACAAGCACATTCACTTTCTCACTTTTATTTATTTTATATCTTAATTTTGTATTTTTCTATTGTTTTTGTTTTTCTGTAATAAGTGTAAAAAAAAACAAGTTTGCTAATGTTAATTTAAGTTATGAAAGAGTAGAGTTTCCTAACACAGGCTTTAGACACCTAAAAGGAAACTCCAATCACTAGTTTGTAAGAAAAACTTAGCAAAAACAATAAATATTTTTTTCATTTTCATTTTTCAAGTTTTGTACGGGACAGCTGATTATATTTTGGTGATTACGGCGTTGGACCCTCGGAGAAAATTGTTGAGATTGAAGATCTGTACTACACGCTTAAAACAACCATACGTTTCTGATACACGCTGTATTATTTCGTTTTACATCCCAACTTATTCTACAATTAACTCTTACCTGTCTTGTCCGTGAACTTAGAAGTCTATGTCTTATTTTACTTCGTATCAGATCAAACATGGTAGGATGCTCTGCAATAGCTCGCATAAAATCCGTCCTTCGTAAAACCTGTAGCATTATTTATATTGAGATGTAAAATCATTGCATGATTTGGTATGGGAATGCATAAAAAATAACGCGTCCGCCATATTAGATTTAAAATGACGTCACATAGCTATTAGCCATACATGGTCATCCGAACTTAACATGTGCAAAATTTAAACTCAATCGGAAACCGGGAAGTGGGTCAGGTGCTGGGTGGGTGCTTGGGTTTCTAAGATTGTTTTACATCGTTAGATATAGTTACAGGTGAAGCAAATAAAATCGTGTTAAAAAAAAACATCGCAATGACAAATTTCCCTAGGCATCAAAAATAAATGAATAGGTACATAGATGAGATATAGATAGAGTGACCTGTAACTCAACGTAAGTAGCTGCCTTCACAGTAACTTTGGATGGAATCGAGTAGAAGAGGCTTAACTCGCCAAGTACCTGGAAAGAAAATTACCGCTTGTCTCACCAACTTACTGAGAGAGCACCTTCATTAGTGACCGGACGATGTACTTAGAGAACAACTTTTAAAGAACTTCAGTAGAATTGAGACTTACAGGCTCTTTACACAGTGTAACGTGTTTTTTATCGTTGAATTTAGCATCTCTAAAGAATTTATCTCTGTGTACATGACTGTGTTTTACAAAATATTTGGATAGGTATTAAAATACATTAAACAACTACTTTTATGTGTCTAAACCAAGCCCAAGCCTATTAAACTACTAAAATGACGCTAATTATTGGCAATATTTATTAATAATGCATAATGCTCGTTTTATGTTGGTAATAAGCGTAATAATAATTAATAAAGTGCATTAGCACTACTGGCACTCGTAGCAGGTAGTCATTACTTTACAACAAATTAATTTCGGTTGTGATGTACAGACGCCAGCACAACAAGATACCCAAAACTGTCAAATTTTCCCAATCAACCTTGAACCTAATGCCTTAGCGATAAGTTGAAAATCTGTTAAAGAAATTTGACAGATTGTAGTAGGTTGATGTGCTGGCGTCTGTACCTAGTCAGTGCGTCCAAATACTGACTTAAAAATCAGAACAAGCCTTTAAAAAGAAAACTTATTTATCAATACCATTTTCACATAAATAAAAAGCTTTTAAATACTAACAGTTCCATCTTTGAAAGCAATCATAGGACTCTCATCATCTTCGTCGGATAACATTTCGATAACTCCTCGTTTGATACAAATCATGCCACTCTTCACGACACCTTGGCTCCATATATGCTGTCCGGCCAAATAAATATTATGACGCATCAATAGAGAGATTTGACGCATAAATGATTCCTCTATAATGGAAACAAATAAATATTATGTTGTAAACAAAGAACCCAAGATTTTAAGCAATACATTAGTTTTTTGAGTAAAATAGAATCAGTTTTTTTAATAATAAATGAGCATACTGATGGAATGTTGTCTAAAAAGTTCTATTTAGGTCTTCTGACCTAAATAGAACTTTTTTCAACAATATGGATGATAAGCAAAAAAAAGATAGGCCGTAATGGTTCAGCAATATTCATCAATCAACCTCAACGAAACTACAAATGGCGTCCGTATAATATTAGTTCACTTAGAACTACTGAAAGCTTTGAGATTTTGCCGCGAAACTCAAGGATTTTCCTCCAAAGATGTTCCACTTAAAACACAGACAATAGCAGACTAACAAACTTTAATAAAATGCGCACGGAGCGGCTCTTAATTAACGAAAACTTCGTTTCAATACAATATCATTATACAAAAAGTCCCAAAGTAAACGCCCACTAGGTTTTTAGGAAGTTCGTGAGAATTTACAAAGGTATTGAATTCAGTACAAACTTCTCAGCTATTATAAAGTTATACTGTAGTATAGTATAAGTTACACTAACTCGTCTCTCTAAATAGCAAGGAGTTATGGAAACTCCCGACATTAATGTCGAAGATTAGTTCCATCTGTAGCGGTAGAGGGAGCGTCTGTAGTTGTTGCGATCTCAACACCCCTGACTTCATCTGCCACAGCTGCAACTTATAGTTCTTACATTGGTCTATCAACCAAGCCGGTGCCTTGCTTAACTTTAGGTAGTTCATCATGTAATGGTACTGAAATTTAATTAATTCGATTAATCAATTTACCAACAATTATTCATAGGGATTAAAAACTGCGCAATCTGATTATGAATATTCATGCCAGGTTTTTGTTCACATATTGTGAATTTTCAACCGTAATCACACATTAATTTATTATTAATATTTCTGATGATGTTTCTAAAGGCATTGATGTTGTGCTTTTATGAAGTCATTGTTTGAATTAATGAATAGTTTCCAGAGAGTTTGAAATAATATAGAACTTCAAACAATCACAAAGGGATTTTGCACAGTTCGCGTATCAATGCTACCCAAACCTATAAATAGACTTACCCTATCGACAAAGTTGGACCTCCTCGTGTTTTCGATGACCAGTTCCCAAGCCAGGGTACCTATGAAGCGATAGCGAAAGAACACATAGCCGGCCAGCATTAGAACTGAAGTCAACCACTTTTGCGAGTCACGCTGGAATATAAAGTCAAATAAGACTAGATAAGAAAATAAATATGTCTACAATTATTACGGACATGAGACCAAACAAAGAGCATACTTAATAGAGAACATAGAGTATACTTACAATAGGAAACGAATCTCCAAATACGACATTGAAGAAACGACAAGTACAATAATACCAACAAGTCCTGTAACTGTAAATGAAACATTAATAAAATTTACAACACTAGTATGTTTTAATCTTATGTAACTGGTTGGGGTTGGGGGCGACTCTATTGACGATAACCTGGCAAAGAAAAACGATTCCTTTGTGTAAGGCTAGCATATAGTTTTTGTCTACCCCATGGGCAAAAGTGTACGTGTATGAATGTAAATCTTATTACTCGTAGGTACTACTATATTTTATTTTTTGTTTTATTAATGCGAAAGTTTGGATGGATGGATGTTTGTTACTCAATCACGCCAAAACTGCTGAACAGATTTGTACGAAATTTAGGCTATAGTGTAGAACATCATATAAGCTAATTATTATCCCGGAAGTAAATCCCGAACTCCACGCGGGCGTAAGCTAGTAAAAATAGTTTTCAATATTAAACTACATGCAATATAAAAGTGATAAACATAAAAATAAACGAAAACTTCGGAGATACCTACATTATTGAGTGCCAGTCGAAAGTTACGAGTATGACTGCAGCCACCTTGCACCAACTTTAAACCATATTATGTGCCGCGGTTATAAAAAATTTCGAACAAAATGCACATATAGAATTTATGTTCAGTTTGCCCTATATTCCTTGTCAAATAACATGTAAATTACATCTTCATTTTAATTATTTTGAACGCGTGCTCATTGTCAAAATTGTGAAAGGGATTAGCAGAATAGGGTAGATGAGAAAAAAAATCTAATTAGTCCGTCAAATAGATTCCCAAAAAATATTGGACACATGTTTTTTCTTTTACGTGAAGTAAACAAAAAATGAAGACGATACAGTGCGTCGAAAACTCGTGTGACATCACATTTGAGTACATTTTTGACTCAAATGTGACGTCACAAGCCCCCGCTCATGATCTTTGACACATTTTATCTCCGTCAATTTTAATTAATTTGATAAAATAAAAAACACGTCTACAATATTTTTCGATAATCTAACTGACGGACTAAACAGAATCATATTTTTTTAGTCAGTCATTCCTCGTATTGTAAGCATCACCTTTGTACCAATTTTTCTGATCTATTCTTCTTTTCTGTATTTAGTGTGTACATACGCTGGTATATAAAATAAATAAATAAATAATAAATTGCACTGATTTTTTATTTAAAAAGTCGTTCCCCGTACAATAGGAATTTCTCCTGTATCGTGGGTGCGTTTACAAACATTTAAACTCACATACGCAAACAGCTTTAATTTGTAAAGTATCCCAACAATTTATTAAAGTACAGCCATACATAAATATCTCCTAACAATATCAAAGAAAAATCGATAGCAAGAGTTTTCTTTGATATAAGTTGCCAAGCTTCAGATACAAGTCAAGTGCTACAGTGATATTTTGGTACTTGAATGACAGGGCGCTGTTGTTGTTTGCCGCTGTAAACATTTTTGCAAGGCTTTTGTTTAAAAAAATGATGATGTTTTAAAAATAAAGTGATGGCAGTGTCACATGAGTAGGTACTCATGTGGCAGTTGGGTTCCGATTTTTGCAACGCGCCAAAAGGTCCAACAATTAGCCTTGTTTGTAAACTGCCCACCCCCACGGGAAAAAGGCGTGAGTTTGTGTGTGTATGTAATACTTGAAAATGGATTGAAATATGGAAATGGTGGTTCTGATTCTTTCGCGCCAAAAGATAAATTTATACATAGTTACAGATAAGTATAGTACAGTTATATACTAGCTCGTTGGGTTGACGATATCTTCAAAGTCGCGGGAAACACCTGGATAAGGAACGCACAGAACCGGGAAGTGTGGCAGAAAAATGGGGAGGCCTATTTATACCCAGCAGGGGGTGATTCCGGGCTGATATGATGGTGATAGGTAGGTACTATACTATACTATACTATAAAATAGCTATACCAATTGAATTTCAAGCTGATTGCGTTCACATGCGGAGGATAACCCATATTGTGCCAAGGGTGTTCCAGTCGTGGCGCCCGGTTCAAGGAGTACCATATGCAAGTGCCTGCGTGAAGGGTCAATATTGCAGTTACGATTTGTTCAGTAAAGAACAATAACCAACGAGACTTTCGTATCTGAAAATGTGAGTAACATATCATGAGTTATTTACTGACAGTGAATAAGTAGTCTCGTTATGATCGATTTTTAGGGGTACCCGAAGGGTAACCTACAGGACCCTATTACCATGGTATAAAAAAGGGGAAGTAGGATATCTTCACACAAACGCACCGCGCGCGGCTTGTATGTGTGCGCCATAGTATCTTTGCGTCGCCCCACGCACACTCACGACCCGTTTGTCAGTGCGCCAGCTGAGAAACGGGTTTACGGGTCGAGATTTTGTTTGAGTGTGCGTGCGCCGACGCAAAGTTAATATGGCGCACACATACAAGCCGCGTGCGGTGCGTTTGTATGAAGATATCCTACTTCCCCTTTTTATACTATGCTATTACTAAGCCTCCCCTGTCCGTCCGCCCGTCCATCTGTCTGTCAGCGGACAGTATCTCATAATCCTTAATAGGTAGACAGTTGAAATTTTTACAGAATGTGATTTTCTGTTGCCGTTATTACAAATAATAATAAATTAAAAATTAAAGGGGCTTCCCTACTACGATGGTACGGAACCGTTCATGCACGAGTCCGACTCGCACTTGGCCGGTTTTATAAAACACTTGGTGACAACTAAACAAAATACTGTTACGAGCTGGGTATGGGATAAATTTAAAACTCTGCCGGTTAAACACCAAATATCTTTATTAATCGTCGTTCGAAGATCCAGATATGAACGGGGTGTTGTACGGAGCGGCGGCGGTGCCAACGTGACCATGTACGTACAAGCATCCATAGTGATCCCTTAAACACTGACGACCGTGTCCTAGACATGGCGAATCAACCGTAGATTGTGAAAAAACGTGAGTAGGCGAGTTATCTTATGACCTCGTTCAACTGAATGGTACACTTAAATTATTTTATGTTAAAAACTTACTTGTTCATTTATATCTCGGAAGTAAAGGAACAATCTGTAAATCCGTCCGACTTCCAACCACCTACCGGCTAATAAAAACTTCTCAAAGCCACGTTTTCTTTTAACTGCAAATATGATATTTAATATTATTGACGACAAATTTTGACAAGTTTTCAACAAACGCTGGCAAACATATCGCGTTTCTAACTTGGCAGTGCAATATTTCATGTTATATGCGTAGGCTGCTACGAAGATGTAGCTATGGCACGTAGATCTTTTTCGTAGCAGCTACGGCCCACGATTCTAATGTTCCTATGATTTGGTAACAGAATAATGACCATGAAAGGCTATTCTCCGGTTTTTTCCGATCATGGTATTGAATCACAAACATAATATTAATCTTTTGAAATTGCTATTTACTTATTATTTTTTAAATGATTAGAAGAAACTTACAAACAAAAGTCATAGGGACAAGCGTAATAACATCGTAAAACAAAAAAAAAAAGTTCCTCCGATAAACTCGAACATGCAATCGAACCAGAGACCAAAACGTGTGAAGAAGATGAACGATAACATCGATATAATAGCATATTTCTGGTATTATCATTGATATCTCTAGAATTATCCTGTTGTGGTCGATGTCCATGTAGTATGCGAGAAGCAGGTGTAGCAAGAACTTGTAAACTACTGAGAGAAGAATGAATGCCTGAAACAATAAAAACTCTGTTAATCTACTGTAAGGACATACCACATACTATAGTTTTTGACCAGCAAATATGTTCAAGGCTTGATGGCCTAAAATCTTAATTATTGTACAGAATCCATATTGATTTTTTTTGATTGACCATTTCGGCCACGACGGCCAACCTCAACGGAGATTAGCCGAGTACGCAGGAGAATTAAAGCGCAAAAGTGTGTGCGCAAACACAGGAACACTCTCTGTTCCTTTGCTCTCATAGTCCTATAGGACGGTAATCCGACACGATCGGGGAGCAATTAGGCGCAGGACCAATGGCTGAACGTACTATCCAATGAACGGGGGTATCACAAAGCCAACTTTTAAAGTCCGGTCAGCTACTGAGCTAATTTCTGATAAAAAACCCGTTAACATTTTTTGCCTGTCTCGGGACTAGAACACTCAGCAATGGCGCTTGCGACCACGAATCCAATGCACAGTAAAAGATGTGCCGGGTGCAAGGACATAGTAATACATAATAAAGGGTTGTATAGCTATCAGATGGGAGTCATAACAGGCTACAATGAACTATGCACTTTATGGTGGACTCCGACAAGATATTTTTTTATATTTGACAATCAATTCAAGTTGTACTCTGCTTGTAAAACATTATCCAATCATGATTCGAAAGACACGTGGCGCCATCTATAACCATAAGAACGGTATTGTTGTTTTCCTTGGGAACAGTACTTTTTTTCGGGATGAAAGGTATAATGTATGTGCGTTTCTGTACACTTGACAACGTATATGCAAAATTTTAGGATGGCTCAGTGGTTTGCGTGAAAATGTAAAAACAAACTTACTTTCCAATTTATAATATTATTTAGGATTGTAATTATTTTACCAATGTACCTGAAACCGTTGATTCCAAGCGGTCATGAGAACGAAGGTGGTAACCTTTTTCATTCGCCCCTCCCATAGAAATTTTCCGAAAGTTCTGCCCTTCCTGGCTTTTATCTGAGAGTAGTGTTCGTTTCCATCTCCAGTCACATTTGTATTTATTGTTCTGAAAAAAAAAACGTTAAAGCATTATACAAGTTAACTGAAAAAATATCTCACTAACTTTATATTGTGACTCTTAACAACTTTTCATATTCTTAATAATTAACCACTGTATCTAGAAGAGGAGGAGCACGTGGCTAAATAATACCAGCCACTCGGGTCGATCTTTAGGTTAAGCCGTGCTTGCCTAGTTTGGTCTGCGGATGGGTGACCACCCTTACATACCGTGTTTAAGCTGTTGGTCCCAGCTGTCATTTGTAGATCTTTGACAGTCGTTACAGGTAGTCAGTGGCCCAAAAAGTCTGACAACCAGTCTTACCAAGGGGTATCGTATTACCCAGTAATAACTGGGTTGTGGAGGTCAGATAGGCTGTCGCTCCATGTAAGATACTGGTATTCAGCTGCATCCAGTTAGACTGGAAGCCGACCCCAACATAGTTGGGAAAAGTCTAGGCAGATGATGTATCTAGAAAAGTTAGGTTAAGCGAAATTGGTGACAGAGAATTTAGATTTAGGTAATGAAAAATAGATTTTCTATCTGAAAAAAATAAAAATTATATTAGAAATGATCCGAAACAATAAGCGATTAAAATAGTAAATCATCCTAAAGTTTAATTCTAAATCGACGTCACAAGAATCCTGTAATTTTTTTTATCTTACAAAAACTCTCCTAATATGTCCATGCAGACCAATTCGGGACATAGCAATGTCTAGAATGCTTAGGATACAGAAAGTACCAATTTCTAGTTTAAATATTACTTACGCGTTGCCGATAGTGCCCACAGAGGGCTCACTGACACTCCTGTGCATCCGTCCGTACATCGAGACAATGCTAATCACCAACTCAGTATTTTACAAATATTTAAATATTCAACTTTCCCATTGTATCCACACAATTCAACCTTAGCCAACCTGTTTTTATTCATTCTGATATTCGAAAAATATTTCTTCATTACAGGGCCTATAAAAAGAGCTTTTCAAGCAAGGAAAAATATACTGGTTTATAGGTTTAATATCAAAAGAGCAGGCCCATTCTATTAGGAACATAAATAATTAGAAAGAAACCCATTACATTTTTACGTCCCATCTTGGCATTTCAGCGAGAGGCCAAATGAAATGCCATATTTTGGCGGATATTGAAATTTTACTGCGGGCTGCTTCGTTCTCAGCGATGGTCGTAAAGTAAGTGTGGAGGCTGTGGCCCGAAGGGAGAACGCCGTGATAAACTGACACTCCCAAGTGCCGAAGTCTTCAGCGATGGATTTGCAATAAAACCTCGTATTGTGGGAGTTTCGCAATCGACGTGCGGAAATGGCACCGGAAAATATACCCTCTTCTGTGTGAACGGGATTGATGACGAATCGTGCCAAAAATAGAATAAAAACGTTACCGCTCACGAAAAAATCCACCAACCGTAGCACAACAAAAACGCTAACCCAGTGAAATGGGTAGGCTGAGCGTTCGTAGGCGCTCATATAAAATGTAAATATGCGTCCAAGCTGTAGCTACGAAAGAATAATTTATATTCACGAGGTGCGCGGGGGACAGGGCTGGCCATCCATTTTGCATGGTTATTTTGGTGAAATCCCCGCGTATTCTGCCCTCATGTAATTAAGAGATTAAAAGATCAGTGAGCGCCGCTGAGCGAACTCGGCGAGATTTTTATGAAAACATTTTTCATTGCAATATGCAATAACCCACGCTACGTCCCGTTTTCAGGCTACGCTGTATACACTTATGACATAGCCGTTTTCATGATGTAGTCATAATAAAACTTACGATAATGGCATGCTCGGCAACACGTTACGTGTAATGAAAAAGTATACGTAGAATAATAACTTAGATTAGTACATAATGTTTAGGTAAGAGTTCGTAAATATGAAAATGTTATAATGAAAATAAAAGGTTTTTCATAGCTAATACTTATTTGAATAACGGTTTTAGCTACTTTCATTTTATTTTGTTCAGGCACCCGGTATTTTAAAACAAGGACATTTTACACACATTGTTCGTCTGAACCTTGCTGTACGTACAAAGTAAAATGGTTAAGTACTCGTAGTGTAAGCACCAACTACCAAACTATGTACCTACACATGTGTGCAAAGAAACATACCTAAGTGAAAGGATCACAAAGAAAAACTTTATTAACGTGAACAACACCAATTTCACAATGTAAAAGCTAAAAGGTAACGTGAAAGGCAACCCATAGCGTGGAGTACGAAATGCTACGTACACACGGCCATAAAGTTATACTAGCTTACACCTGGCGGCCATCAAAATTAAAATATACCCGCGCGAAATATTGAACGTACTAAAATACTTTTTATCGAAACAAAATATTGGATTTTTGTTCATAGCATATTCATGTCGGATTAGAGGCAGATTTTCAATTACGAACAGCTTTTAGTTCAAAATATTAAAAAGAAAATGTCTCGGTTTTCCAGTGAAACTTCTAGAATTAGTAAATTATGACCACCAATTTGAATAATGAAAGGACTTTACTTATTTAAAAAAAGGAAGAAACTAGGTACACACGGCAACACATCAAGTTACACATCTCCAGTATAACATGGCCGTGTTTTGTATAGGTTTCCCGTACAGGGAGAGATCCGCTTTAACTGTTTTTGTGTAGCTTGATTGGTGTTGGTCGTCGTACGTACTAACGAGGACACTCCCGCCTGACCACCACTAAGCTAATTTTTGCTTGCACTAGAAAAAATAGAAACGCTCTGTTCGCTCCGCCCCGTTGACTTTGTATAGAAATAATAAATGAAAAGATACCTAGCGCACTGCAAACGAGAGTTATTCTTATTTTGCCTTTTTGCCGTCCAAAGTTGACGCTTTCCTATTAGGCCTAAACTTTAAGGGGGCGTGGCTCGGCGCCTCCGCATGATATAACCGAAAAAAAAATAACTGATCAGACGGAAAAGACCACGACTGTACAACCAAAACATACAACTAATATAACATACAATTTTGATACTTTATGTACTAGTAGACTACAACCACTCATTTAGATACCCGCTAATACTTTATAATAAAGTTTTTTTTTTGGGCACGCTCATAGCCTATTGTGTCTTTATTGATAGGCCCAATATCGCTTCTATTACGTACTTGGAATTTGAATGAATTAATGACAAGAATGAACTTACTTAACATCTTACGTTTCATTATTTTAAGTTTAGGAGCCTTTTAATTACGGAGATATTGGAGGTCGAAGTTCCAACTCTTTCAGTTTTTTTTTTTTTAATGCAAGTTTTTAATTTGGTAGTTTTACTTTAAATACCTCTATGACACTTTTAAGTCCATTATATTGAGTTCTACTGTAACTTTTCAAACCAAAAAACGTTTCCCAGCAACATTTATTGCGTGGAGTTGAATGAGTTGATTAGTACGATGTACAGAATGCTCGTTTGACGGGTTCGTGAAGAGTCCGTTATACATTGTATTCACGATTTCACACGCCCGTGTGTCACACATAACTAGCTAGTTCGAACAAAAAGGCGCAAACGTCGGCATTGCCCCTCAGTCGCGACGGAAAAATGTTTCCGAGCAAAGTGCAGTAGCAGTATGAAAGGTAGCAGTAACTTTGTGCATTGCGCCGGCAGCAGCACTTCTAATTAGCCATGTTCGAGCTGCCTTTAACTGCACACCTTTACCAAGCTGACTGCCTTTATACTTTGTCACTGCGACTAATAACTTGAATGTCGCTTTAATTAAGACATTAGTAGTATTCTATAAGTATACTAAGACGTTTGTTTAATAGATTTTTTTATACTAGTAATAACAACAACGAGCTGAACAAAACCAACGACCAGTGGCCCACATTGGCCCTGGACGGAGTAAAATGGAATTCATGGGGAGAGTCCTTTGCCCAGCAGTGGGATAACACAGGCTAACAGTAACAGTAATAACAAACAAGAAATGGTAAATACTATTATCTATATTATAAACTGGGGTATGTAGTATATGATATAATTAAAAAAACTCTATTATTTACAAGACATAACAACTGAATCTATAATTTTATTCGGTGTAACGATCAGTTTATATAAAAAACGATTTATATAATTTTAAAGTTACTAATTTTTATAAGCATAACCTATATTGAATATAAAATTGTTTGATATACCATACCACTCAAGACATAAAAATTATTTAGTCTAATATGGTAAAACACCTAGTAAAAAACACATAGCAAAATTTCAAATAAACAAATTATAACATTGTCTAATCTATATAATATATAATCTATATATTATATAAAAGTGAAGTCCACTCACTGACTGACTGACTGACTGACACTCATCACGAAATCTCGGAAACTGCTGGGCCTTGAGGTCTGAAATTTGACACAAGCACTCTCTATGGGGTGAAGGCGCACACTAAGAAAGGATTTTTTAAAATTCGCACCCCAAGGGGTTGAAAAGGGGTGTCAAAGTTTATATGAAAGTCCTATGTTTTTAAAGTTACAGATATGAATGTGGGCCTGAATGTTCCTTTCTGCTTCTAGGTGCTCACTAAGAAAAGGTTTTACGAAATTCGGCCCTTAAGGGTATAAATAAGGGTGTTTAATGTTTGTATGAAAAAAGTTAAAGATCCAAATTCAATCTTACGGCAACGTGTTATTGCATACTTTACATTGAAATTAGAATTCGGAAGCCGATAAAGATCCAAATTGAATTTTACGACAACGCGATGCATATTTTACATTGAAATAAGAATTTGGAATCTCTTTAGTTTTTATGCGAATTTCTGTGGCCAGTAGGTATGTTTCAGTAATATGCAGGCGTCTGCTGAAAGGTAATGAAATGAGGTTCTATAACGTACTAAAGTTTGTATGCCAATTTCTAGGTGGCCAGTATTTTTCAGTATGCAGGCGGCTGCTGAAAGGTAAGAAAAAAATGTTTCAAAAAACGAACTCATGAATCAATCACACAATACAGAATAGTGTAAAACCTGAGGTTACCTAAGCGATACACGTTCAAGCTCATTTCTATTCTGCGATATTTTGCTATTTGTACTAATTTACTTTGAAACATTTGTCATCATCGTTGTTTGGTTTGTCTTCGTTTTTTTTTTTTTCAAACTATTTCATGCCGTGGCGTTTCTGTACAATGATAACATTTAGAAAAAAAAATAGTAGGGTGTTAAAGAATCACTAACAGAACCCATTTCTACCATATTTAAATTTTTTGTATGTATGTCTGTGCCTTTATTACAGCATCACGTGTTAATTATAAAACCAATGTGGTTAGATTTGTGTGTGATGTTTTGTTGTGATGCACAAATATTGGGCATAACTTACAGAAGGTTTTAGTTTTTGTTTTATTGTAATCGGTACGGAAGTAGGAATATCAAATGATATAAATGAACTTGAAGTGTTCAAGAAGAACTTATCAAAATGTAAGATACAAGCAGC
Organism: Xestia sexstrigata; assembly: GCA_941918905.2. NCBI lineage: Eukaryota > Metazoa > Arthropoda > Insecta > Lepidoptera > Noctuidae > Xestia > Xestia sexstrigata. The sequence goes on from OW799203.2 coordinate 8,718,853, forward strand.
GACATCTATTCAACCAAAATGGTACTAATGACTAAACATGTGCTCACAAGTTAACTTTTAAATCGAGTGACCGTCTTTTAAAAAAGTTATGATGGCAAAAGGTACTCTAAATTAGTCTATATGATGCTGCTTTAAAAATCTACATAGCCAATATAGTGTGTGTTACACCGCTTTCCATGAATTATATTTTTATGTAGGACCATGCATAACTTTTTACAGGTAATTCCGATATGCATGATATTTTTTTTGTGAAAAGCGTACAACTATCTCAAAGTTGGTCCTATTTAAAATTGAAAAATCGTGTTTGGGCTCATTTCATGCACATTAATGAGACGTTTAGACCTAGCTGGAGTATGACAGTCATCGAAGGTCTGACGATGGAGACGTAAGGCAGTTGCAAAGGGTCCGCAAGAGCTTACAGCAGCTATATCGTGTTTAGGCTCATTTCATGTAGAATATTTTAGCGACGAATGCAAATATTTCTGAGAAATTAAATTGTTACACACTTGAATCTATACTTATTATAAAGGAGAAGAGTTTTTTGTTTGGTTGATAGCCCATTTATCGAGGAAGGCTATACGTTATATAAGATCACGCTACAATCAATAGGAGCGGAACATCAATGAAAAATGTTGCAAATACAGGGAAAATTATTGCTTTTGAGAGCTTCCGTTGCGTGCGTTGAGTAAACGGTTAGCGTAAACGGAAAAAGTTACTCAACAATCATGCATGTATGACGGGATTGTTCCTCTTAAAAAGTTCGCGATAGCACATGTCTATCTTTTAAGGTTGACTAACACTCTCTCTAACCCTCTCTCTCTTATGTAACGCAGACGAAGTTGCATGGTTCAGCTAGTTATTAATACACAGTTGATTTGGAACATATGTGGTTGTTATTTCCCTGTAAAAAACATGCAAACAAGCATACACCATGCATGCAAACAAGCATACACCATACATGCAGCATGCAAGCAAGCATGCAGTATGCAATCAAGCATGCAGCATGCGAGCAAGCATGCAACATGCAGCTGGCATGGTTTCTGTCACGGCTCCGGCGCTGCGGGGCTCCGGCGGTCCCATGCGAGCTTATCGTCGCAGATGTGGTTCACGCTCACCACCGCAGCTTCGGCTTGCTGGCCGGCGAATGTTAGAACCACCCTCACCACCCTCACCCTCGGAACCTGCTCCTCAGCTCGCGGGTTGCCTCTCCCCTCCGCGCCTACGCGATTTTAAATAACACTCTAGGGGTAGGGCAGACAAGACTACGCGGAGTCGGTTTTGCAGCGATTCGTTTCTGTCACGCTTTTCGATTAAATAAACGTTATATCAATATTATATATTTTAAACGATAGGCCTAATGATTTTCGATTAAATATACGTTATACCCAACAACGCTATACGAAATAAGTTTAAGAGTATATAAATGTTATATCTAAATATAAACAGAAATTATATCAACAGTTGGTATAACTCATGTTTATACTCGTATCTTGTGAACGTTATTGAAATGAAAATATACCAAATAACTTTATATGTTATGAGACGCACCCTATAAACTGCGCAAGAAGCTTGTTAGGTTGTTTTTTTTTAATTAAAAGTATTAATTGCTTTTGTAATAATAAAAATCAAATAGCCACAATCCAAACATTGATAACGTTTCCAATATCAAATAGTAAGCCGTAATACGTACTCTTTGTGTCCATTTTTTTACATATTTCAGTAGAACTTGTTTGTTGTATGTTCGTGGAAAAACATAACGTCCATTGAGTATGTATCATAACTGTTTTGAAAAACAGCAATAAAAAAGTTTTATTACCCAATGGTTCATTTAGCTGAGTGTCCTCAATCAGCAAACAGTAAAAATATTGGAGCTAGGTTAATAATTAAGGTTTATATTGTTATATATTGAAATATTTAAAAATAACATTAATGTGCATAGAAATAAATAAAGGAAATGTACTTAGGTAGATTTTGCGAGACCATGAAAAAAGTGGTTGTCTGTAAAGTCAGTTTACGGACGAAAATTTTACGTGATTACGTCATTTTTCATGATATTAGTGATTTTAACTTAAAAAACAAAAATTCCTCCCCCTTTTCACCCCCTTAAAGATTGAAATTCTAATAAAACCGTTGCGTTAGCTTAGCTTCCAACTATACGCCTAGATATAAAATTTTGTGATTTTTAGTTCGAAATTTAAGGTCTTTCCATACACAACTTCATCCCCTTTTTTAACCCTTTGGGTGTGGAATTATCAAAAACGCTGAGGGGTGAATACCAAAGCAGTAAAATTTTACGTGTCCACGTTGAGAATCAAGGTGTAAAATGATGGGATGATTCTTATTTATTTATAGTAAACTACGTTACTTGGTGCAACTAGGGCCACATTTTTTGTTGATATTAGTGTTTATATATACTCAGGAAAAAAAATTGCCCTAAAATTCAAGTTTGGTGGCTTGTCCCTGTTCCATTTTTTATATAATTGCATTCACCAAAGTAACAATTTAAGCTATAATAAAAAAACACCATTTCCTTAGTTTATGCATTAGACACATTATCTAAAAACAATTAAACCATATTAGAAAAACTAATTTAAAAGCATAGGACACTCGATCAAAGTTTGTCCACGCAAAACACTAAATTTTGGTGGCACTTTTTCAACTTACTATAACATAAAGTTTCGTGCGTGTGCGACCAATCGCATTTTTTTATTTCGCACCTCTCCGTCGTTCGCTGGACTTGCCCGTAAACGTAGCGTAAGTATTTATTAAGGTGGCACGGGGGACAAGACTTGTTCAATTTTGGTGGATCGTTTTGCTGTTGATTAGAACGTGTTTTAATAGTAAGCTACACGTTATAGCTAGTGATTTGGGTAACGACGTGGTAACAGTGATATTAATTTAATTGCAACTTAAAACCCCTATTTTTAAAGATTTTTGTATGCCTGGTTCCAATTTTGGTGGCTTTGGCTAAAACTGGTTATATATTTATGTAAAACTGGTTTATATTTAGTTTTTACGTTGCAAGACAGTTTCATTAGCAAACAAAGAAATGTTATGTACGTGGTAGTAAGTAAGACCTATTATTATAAGGGTAGCATGCTAGCCCCCAAACTGGAACGGACTGGAGCTGCCTTCAGGCGGCTCCTGCCCAACCTGGGGGGGCCGAACGCCTCCTACCGGAGGATCTACGCGGGAGTCGTGCGGTCCATGTCCCTTTACGGGGCCCCGGTGTGGGCGCGTTCCTTGAGGCTGCGTGCAGCCCACTACCTGAACGCGCCCCAAAAGGTGGTAGCCGTAAGGCTGGCCCGTGGGTACCGCACGATCGCCCGCGAGGCGGCGTGCCACCTTGCCGGATTGCCGCCATGGGATCTGGAGGCGATAGTCCTCGCGCGCTTGCATGAATGGCGCGCGGAGGCGCTTCGCCGGGGGGAAACTCCGCTGCCGCGACAAATTGTCGCTCAGCGGACAGACTTCCGGCGGGATCTCATGGCGACATGGAGAGAGCGACTGTCGCAACCCCGTGCAGGGCACGCCACGATAGTGGCGATAAGTCCCCTCTTTGAGGATTGGCTGGAGAGACGCCACGGCGTCCTCACCTTCCGCCTGACGCAGGTCCTCACCGGACACGGTGTTTTCGGGAGGTTCCTGCACCGAATCGGGCGGGAGGAAACGCCCGGGTGTTTCCACTGCGAGGATCGACTGGAGGACACGGTGGAGGTGTGCCCCGCGTGGGCGGAGCACCGCCGTGTCCTCGAAGCGGCGATTGGCGGCGGCGACCTCTCGCGTCCGGCCCTGGTGCAAGCCATGGTCCGGAGCGAGACGGAATGGGACGCCGTCACCTCCTTCTGCGAAGCAGTAATGCTAGAGAAGGAGGTGGCGGAACGTGAGAGGGAGAGAACCTCACAGCGTCCCGGCCGCCGCGGGAGACGCCCCGGGCGTCGGGGGCCACCACCTGCCGGGGTTGCGGGACTATTCGAAAGAGATACCGTGGCCCCGGAACACAAAGGGCGATGAAGGAACATGGATGGGTTTTAGTCAGTAAAAGTCTGACACTCCCTCCTGCTCCGCCCAGAGCGGGAGAAGTCATTTGATGATTTCCCATCCGAAAAAAAAAAAAAAAAAAGGTTAGCATGAAAGATGAAGCTTCTTATTTTTATTTTGTTGCTTTTTAGAATGCTAAAACAGACCAATGAAAAAAGGCTGCTTAAAAAGACAATGGATGAAAGAAGAAGAAAAGCAACAATAATGTTTCATCATCAGCCTACAGCAGACCACTGCTGGCGATTTGCCTCCTCAATGGCACGCCACTCAACTCGATTCTCAGCAACTCTCATCCAGTTGCTACCAGCGAAGATCGTCACTCCAGTCACTCGAGTCTGAGGGCATCCCGCCTTACGTTTGCCAATTTGCGGTCTCCACTCAAGGACACGTCTACCCCCCAACTGTCATCGGTTCTACGGCTGAATGACCGGCCCATTGCCACTGCATGTTACTTATTCTGTGAGCTATGTTGACAACTCTGGTTCTCTGTCGGATTACCACGTTCCGGAGACCCACCCCACCTCAGAGAGATTCGAAGAACATCCCGTTCCATAGCTCGCTGAGCGACCTTAAATTTATATACCAGCCTTACCGTGAGGGTCCACGTTTCGGCCCCGTAAGTCATAACAGGCACAGCACGGGGTGCTTGAAGACCTTCCATCTTTAGGCACTGTAGAAACGCGACGAGAAGACCGGACGAAGTTTCCCAAAAGCATTTGGGAAACTTCGTCCGGTCTTCTTGCAGCCCAGCCCAGCTGAATTATTCTGTGAGTCTCAAAGTTGTTCTAACCAAACTTCAGAGTTTGCCCGAGATAAACATATTCTCGAACAACGTCGAGAGAACCGCCATTGACAACAACAGTTCTGGAAAGACTTCAGAATTGACCAAGTCTCGACAGAGTCAAAAGTCTTTTCATAGTCCACAAATGCAGGACAGAGCGGCCGATTATACTCTTCGGACTTCTGTATGTTCTGCCAAATAGTGTGGAAGTGGTCTATGGTGCTTCTTAAAACCCTGTCTGTTTTGGTGGCTGAAAGTCGTCGGTCTTTGCGCTACACGATTCGGGACGACTCTTGAATACAGCTTATACACGTGGCTAAGGAGCGAAATTGGTCTGTAATTCTTTAATAGGGTCTTATTCCCTTTCTTAAAGAAAAGAACGACCCCCTCCCCTCCCCTTCTCGCTTCTGAAGCTCTCCCAGATAACAGGACCGAGTTGAACCGAGTTGAAAAGCTGTTGAAGCTCTCTTAATGCAGGCCTTCCTCCTGCTTTCATGAACTCTGTCGTTATCCTATCCTCATCAGGGGTTTTTTCCATTTTTAAGCTAAGAGCCGCCTCGATTTCATCTTGGCTGAATCTTGACAGGTCTTCTGTGAAATGACGGGTTAAGGAGGTTCTGGAATCCTCATTTTCGGGATCAGGTCGAGATAAACAGTACATGCGATGCATATTCAATTTTGGTGCCACTGATTTTCAATTTTGGTGGGCACTTTCAATTTTGGTGGGCGATTTTAAATTTTGGTGGCCATACTACACTTTAAACAAAAATATTTCAAAAAGTTATCGAGATATTCTTGGGCCTCTTGAAGATTCTTTAAGCTTGAACTTTCTATTACTATACCAGGTCCTTATTTTTCACGAAAACTGAAGAATAAATTTCGCCACCAAAATTGACAAAAAATGCAATTTGCTGTCATTCACCTTGAGACATGTATAAATTAATTCATTCGCAGGATTCGTGACACTTTTTCGTGGGTGCAGCCGGTGTTCATCGATTTATAAGACGTTATCGCGTCAAAATGGGTAGGTTCTGCTAAAGTTGTAGTTTAAGAATTAAAAACTATCTATAATTGTGAGGCCGCGACAAGGTTACCCAATCGCAAAGACGACAGAACTGTTTTCTATTAATTTAACTCTATGAAAAGGCTTTCCTTTGGTGACATTGTTGCTGTTCTCATATTTATAATTTGTTTAAATCTGAGAAATGAATATGGCAGATCAACACTTTTTACAGAAAATATGTCGAACTGTTTTAATTTATTACTTTTCTGACAAAATATTTGGAAAATCAGCTCATGAAACAAAATAATTCTCCGTGTGTACAGAAACAGGCTTATTGGAATTTAATCATTCCTACTTATTTAAAGCAAAACAAAATATAATGTCATTAAACGAATAAGTGGTTTCCTTTGAAGGCCTGTTTATTTTAACAGTACCAAGAATCCCGTTTAATATTGTAGGTACTTCCAAATTAAATTAATTGGCAGCAATCCTCTACTTCAATGGAGCCATCATTAGGTACCTACTATAAAATGATACAGAAGTTCAGTCGTCAAGAGCAACGTTAAGTTGCTGCTCAAGAACAAAGCTGAGAACATACCTGACTCACGAACAAAGACCCCAAATGCTTGAAAGTACGTAAAATTGAAGTGAACTTAGTTAGGCAGTCATCAACGTGACTCGGTCACGTCCGCCGTCTGCGAGAGAACCCGAGGGGAAAAATCCTGAGAGTGGTGATTGAGTTAGCGCCTCGGTTCGAGGAAATGGCCGTCCCCTGTCGCTTGTGTAACGCAATACCGCGGCTGCCGACCAGCCATTTGCGCCGGATTCTGTTACACACGGCAGAGCTATGTCTGGAAGTGATATTGTCTTGTGTTTTGATATGAAGGACATCTTTTGGGCCTTGTAATATCGGTTAATTGTACATTTATCTACTAGCAACATCTAAGTACTTGGTATTGGTAGTTGTGTGTAGATTTTTAATCACAGAAATGAATCCACTTCAGGAACAAAAACAAAACTAAAAATGGTTAAAAACTAGTTTTCCAAGCAAAATAATGCTAGTTTAGTACCCCAACGTGTGTAAGACACTATTCTCCATATTGTATATTTTTCATCCTGTTTTATACTATGCACTAACCCTCATTGCCCGTTATGTGGAAGTGTCCCACATTTGTTATGACTGCTTGCTAATCTTTCATTTCTTCTCGAGTACAGCTTGAAACCAATTGTAACAAACAGATGGATCTCATTGTTTAGTTAGCCTACTACTAACCTAAGAAGATTACACATTATTATAATAACCGAATTTAGTAACATTATAAGCAGATTTTTTATTATTTGTGAACTTTCAGCTTTCAGCAGCGTAATATTTATTTTTACGAACAATCAACAAAAATCGAACTACATTTCTGTTGTTTTCTTTAAAAACTATAAAAAGTATTACGATATGACAAAGAATCTCAAACACTACCAAGATGCCTTTCTAAAAACACTTCAGACTTCCAAAGGAAAGTTGAAATTCCACTTTTCAAAAAAGCACTTAAGACCATTGGTATTTCATGACGTATTTTACGTGAAATGCGACTTCTAATTACTTTAGTTCAGTGAACAACTGTGTCTGTGACGTAGATCCTACTAACGGAGCTCATTCAGGACAAATGAACTAGAATCCAATGGCGACTCAGATGTAAGTGCCCTCAAATAAAGGCTCGATATCAAGGACAATTTAACGGTGGAAATAAAAATGAGAAAATGTTTGTTGTGTTATTGTTTGGTATTATTTTGTGTAGCAGTTATTTGTCAGCGAAGTATGAAGGATGTAAATAGACCCTTAACGAAGCCTAAAGGCACTTGTTCTCCCCATCATTGCAATATTTTTATTGTTCTAGGAACCTTCTAGTTACGGATGTAAAAGTTCCGACTTTTTCACCAGTTTTTTTTTTTAAATATTTACTTCTTTTTTTTGGGTTAAAACTTTAAATACCTCCGTGACCCGGTTACTATTCAATGCATCCATTAGCACAATGTTTTGTGTACGTTACATGGAATTTTACCGTGAAACGTGCGTAGGGTTACTTAGTTTGATAAATAGAATGCTTAGTTGACGGCTTCGTGAAGGTTGTCTATTGTTTGCCCGAAGATTATATGCCATAATCATCATTTTCCCGAATTTCATTTACCCGAATTTCATTTGCCCGAATGTTTCATTTGCCCTAAAAGACATATGACATACTTTTAATTGCCCGAATTTTAGATACCATAAGATACGAATGCCATAAGTATTGTTTGCCTTATTTTTATGTGTCATAATAATTATTAGACATAATATTTAAATGGCATAATATTTAAATGGCATAACAAGTATTAGACAAATATTTAAGCCCCGTAATAATCATTACACATGATGACATTATATTTAAGCGCCACAATAAATTGTTTTCGAATCTTAAATTTATAAATTCAAAGAAATTGTACTACCTAATTATAATTATATAGTTTGATTATTAAACTTGTTTTTAATTCTAATACTTACCTACTTATTAGCTTTCTGGCTGTCGATGTCGATGGGTGCGCAATGTTTGGTATAATAAGAATAAACTTATTTATTCTGTGCATGGTTTTTTTTTAACCTAACCTGTCCGAGTCGGGGTGCCCTAAAGTCCCAATTGCATCCAATTTCTCTTGATATAAACAACCGTTACACACCCGATGTCTATGGCAAATTATGTTATGGCATTTCATAATTATGGCATGTGATAATTAGGGCATGAGATAATTAGGGCTTACAATGATTATGACAAATGATGTTATGGTAAGTGACTTTATGGGAAACAATGATTCTGGCACGTGACTAATATGGCAAATGAGAGTAGGGCAAATGAGTATTATGTCGTATGATATTATGGCTGTTGACTATTATGGCAAATGATATTAGGGCAAATAAAATTCGGGTAAACGGCGGTATACCCTTCGTGAAGAGTCCGGTATTATTTATTAATTTGTAAAACCATTACTTTTCCTTAACTTAAGCTTTTAATATCCGAGTCACACAGTTAGTAAATAAAGCCCTACGTTTCTATTATTTATATTCTATTTATCTTAGAGTTAAGGCAACTTTACGAAAGAAACAAGCTTTTGTCGAAACGGACTATTTGGCACAGCAGTGTTACGCAGTCGGCGTTCTGTGGTTTACCCCCATGGTTCCATGGTTGGTTTCTGCCTACCCCCATGGTAAAAAGGCGTTAGTTTATGTACTTATATGTAACCTTCGCATGTATATTTCTTAACAAACATAAATATAGTTAATCGCCTAATAGTATTAGATTAGATAACAGACACACATGTCAGAAAACCGTCAATTCTCAGAGGAAATCATAAGTCAGTGTATCCGTTGCTATTTCGATAATAAACGCAATTATATTGGAAGAATGTTACTCTTCGTATAACTTATGGTCATTGGCCACGTCACTTGATACTCATTTAGTGAGGAGTTTCCGATTCACTGATCGATCATGAGATCCTGGGTTCGACTCCCAAGTCGAGCAAAGTCTTATTATTCCATTATGTATTTCTCAATAGTAGCTCGGCTGATGGCAATAGGCTGAACCCTATCACATATATAGAACTTAGGCATACCTGGCGATATGTGGGATTAGTATGGTACTCGTACGCACCTAGCTCTGCCTTAGAACCGTTACGTTATTAATGCATGATCAATTAAAATTATTATTTTATGCACGACTTTGTCACAAAATGTAGTCATGAAAATCAGATATCAACTTTGGTAAAATGCAATTTCTTTATTTTTATATTCACTATCAAATAAAAAATGTACCTTGTTTTTCGAATCTTACACTTCCAACTTCCACACATGATAATCTTCTGACACAAAACTAATAAATGAAAGCCTCAAAAACTTTGATATTGAGCGGATTGAATCCCTCACGACACAGACTCACCACACACGCACACACACACAACCATAATTCCATCAACAAGTGAAAGTCCAACTAATCGTAACACCCTGGAGATCCAACTTTGGACTACGAAATTAGTTCTAGTAAATCCGAGGACAAAGTCACAAACCATTAAACGCTGAAAGCTAAACTTTCGTATCACAGAGCTGAGCCAATTAGAAATTTAGTCGAACTTCATTAGCTCTAAGAGGATACTGGAAGTTCTGTTCAACGGTATGACATGATATAAACGGCTTGGAAAACTAGAATTAATTATGAATCGCAACGTAACTCACATTCAGGAACTTTGAGGAGAAATAGTTTTGTTTGTTGCTTGAGTGTATAGGGGCATATTTATTTTAAGAATAAGATCGTTCTTATGGTTCCATACCCAAAGGGTAAAAACAGGACCCTATGACTAAGAGTCCACTGTCCGTCTGTCTGTCACCAGGCTGTATCTCCTGAACCGTGATAGACAGTTGAAATTTTCACAGATGATGTATTACTGTTGCTGTTATAACAACGAATACTAAAAACAGAATAAAATAACTATTTAAGGGGGGCTCCCATACAACAAACGTGATTTTTTGCCGTTCTGTCTAATATTGTTTAGATAGATAATGGTACGGAACCCTTCCTACGCGAGTACAACTCGCACTTGGTCGGATTTTTTTAATAATCTACGTTTGAAATGGTAATTTTGAAAATCCTACTTATAGAATTCAATGGAAATTATTTCATTAAGTCTTCCCGACAGATTGTCAGCGCCACCTGTTACTTTCGGTAGGAACTAAAACAAAACAAATGAGCTTCATCTTGCCCTGTATTGTGGATCTAGTATCCCATCTGCTTTTCCCAGTTTGCTTTTCTCTATCTCTTGTAAATTCTAAAACTGAGGCTGTAGTTAGTATAAGTAGGTATCTATACCGCGTCACAAAGAAATAGACTAATCTCTGATAAACGATCCCTGCAACACGTGGTTTCTTCGAGTCCATTATTATTATTTTTTAGTAAATCAAACTATGATTGAAACAAAGAGATCTAATGAACGGACATTGTAAATATTTTCATACAAGACTTACAAAAATTTTGATCTCGAACATTTTTTATTTTGTCACACGAATGCTACCTGAGAAGCGGACGTGTGACACTAGACTAATTGTTACTAAGTAGTTACAAGTATTGGATTACGATTCTCTTGGTTTTGTCCAGTCTACCGCTCGTAAATATTTGAATGTCTTTGGATTAACATAAACAGTGACGCCGCGCCGAAACAGCGCCGTGACCTTGCCAAACCTAAAGCTATCAACGTCATCATCGTAAAACCATCTTTAAAATTAACAGCATATGGTACACTATTCCTTGCTGTTTTAATTCTGGTTGGATCGGCCATATTGGTGCTGATGACATCATCAACTCGAATAAGATAGATAATTTCGATTCATTTCCAGTAGGCTCGTTAGCTCAGCGGTCAGAGCACCCGTTTAATTTTAATAGAGGTGGTCGGGGGTTCAAATCCCTCACGAGCTGCAAGAAAACTTTTTACAAATTTCGTTTTATTTTATGTTTGTTGTAAATTTTTGTCAATCTATAACATTGACCGTATTGCTTGTGACTCGATATTCAAAAGTCTGTAGTAAGTAGTCTGTAAGTATGACTCACCATTGAGCTGGGTATTTATTTTCTACCTTTGTGGCCATCCTTAAATTACGACACGAATTATTTCATGATTTTCTTGACCCTGCTGTGACAAGGAGGAGCGGGCGGGGGCGTAGTACGACAGCTTGAGATACTATGTTTACTTACTAAACAGGCTATTTACCATGTTTACTAAATTGTTATCATTTTGAGTCCTTGCGATAGAGAGCTCCGTGTTAATGGCAACACGGATAAATTTTGCGACTGGGTGTTCATGAGCAGGCAAATTGGTCTACCCTCGCAAATAAATAGTAAACATGGTAAATAGCCCGTTTTCAGTGCTAATGATAGTTGTAGTGACCATGTCAATTTAAACTTATGCTAAATTCTCAACCTGCAATAGAAGTACGGATATAATCAACCAAATCGATACCTTTATCTCCGTCGATAAAAAAAAATCAAGCGAAACGGAAAAAATCACCAACAAAGTAGGTAAAATTGCTTCGTATTTCAGCGGAATTCTTGTTCCATCAGCCAATTGCAATAAATGAGCGAGTCTGATTGGAATCCGATGGGATAAGATTTTTTTGCTTCGTTCGAGGGTAGACGTCAATCCCGGCCTCCCGGGCCCGGGAGATACCGCCGAGGCAATTTCCCGAAGTCGGCTCATTTATCACAAACCATTATTGTATCTAGTTGTACTCGTATTGACCGGCGAACGTCAATTCATTATTTTGTTATTTATTTCTGAACATATTTGCTATTAGCAATCAGTTGAGCGGCTATAAGGTACTTTTTGGATGTAATATCTTTTAGGACTTAGCTACTAAAATATTTTCCTTTTATGGGTCCGGCGTGCGTATGACACTATAATATATTGATTTAATATAACACGATAATAGGATTGCTTGAGTGCTTTGGCTGCGATATAATTGTACATCTAACATTGAAACAAACCCATCCCAAGTCCCCAGGATCCGAGGCCATATCTCTATTGATTACAGTTAATTGAATATCATACTAAAGGTACCTATCTATAGATACCTAGAACCTAATACCTACCTATAATCCAATAAGCTGATAGATATTTGGGTTTGACAATGTTATCTGAGAAAGCGTTGACACAGGCATCGATATTACTATCTGAGTCATCAATTTGTCATACATAATATAGTGTTGATTCACATCATTATAACAAGCAAGCAGCCGTGCTTCGTATGATTTTTATACGAGTATCTTGACAAAACATAGATATTTATTATTTAGATACTTAAGTATATGTGAACTTCCTCTTCTCTATCGTGGTCGCAAGCGCGACTGCGAAGCGTGTGGTCGGCAAAGTGTTATCGGGTTTTTCGAGCAGGAATTTCTCAGTAGCAGCCACCGAGTCTGGGATTTGTGCCCGGTTGATGGCAATTAGCCTCGCCCCCTATTACATGGGACTTAAACATAACTGGTGAAATGTGCGTTTACTATTAGGTACACCTCTACCTAACCCTTCGGGGATTACAGGCGTGATGATATGTACCAACATGTTAGTTTATTATGAATGTCTAAACATAAACCTTTCGAAATAAATTCGTCGAATCCGTTGTTTAGTTAAAAAAGAACCACACGGAAAGCAGGTACCTAACTATCCCCTTCGTGGTTTTTTTATTTTATGACCATTAAGCCCCGCGAAGCGGGGCTCCGACTTTGCCCTTTAAGCAACTTAGTCCAAGAGCGAGCGAAGTGAGCTCGAGACTTGGGGCTCTCCGACTTGGACAGGTTAGGTTAAAAGGGGTGTTTTTATGAATCTGACCTTGAGGTCAAGGTCACTGACCACGAGCGTACCCCGTGTCTGCGTCTTTGTTAATTTGACCTTGGCGTCAAGGTCACTGACGTCGAGCGTACCCCGTGTCAGCGTCTTTTTTAATTTGACCTTGACGTTGGGGTCAAGGTCAGTGACCTTGGCGTCAAGGTCACTGATCTCGAGCGTACCCCGTGTCTGCGTCTTTTTTTATTTGACCTTGACCTTGGGGTCAAGGTCATTGACCTTAAAGTCGTTCCCCGGTGTTTCCCCACCCTACTAACTACTATGGATGTGGGAGTACTAACTCCCACATCCCACCGGATCCCGAAGGCTTGATTAGGCGTTGTTTTTGGGTGACATTTTTCTAAGTCTTTTTTTCATAGTGCCCCGTTTCGTATACCATGACCGAGGTGGTCGGGGGTTCAAATCCCTCACGAGCTGAACAATTATTTTTAATCACAAGATTTTATTCAATAAAAAAGTTTAAAAAAGGTAAAAAAGAAATCATTAAGTAATTTAACAGATCTTATAATCTAATTTGTTTGTAATACTTTTAGATTTTAGACATAATTATATTTGGAATTTTTTGGTATTATTTACTAATGTCTCAATAATATAAAATGACAAATAATGTTTAAATCAGGTTGTACGATGTACTGAAACGTCAGTAGCTATAAAAAAAGTATCACAACACGACTCCAGCAGTCATGCGAGTTATGCTATAATGTTAAACTTGTATCTATTGCTATTTTTGTTTTGAATTTAACTGACAAAAGAAAAAAATAAACAACTTACCTCAACCTTCAGGCAAGCTTCATAATATACGATCAGGATTATAATCATGATTCTAATTTCAAATTATTCACTAATGAGCCGTAACGCTGGGGATTGCTTGTTTCCATTAACACTAATGGAGTTAATCGCCGCAACTCTATGGGTGATTGGATCCCGCTGCTTCACGTTAATCCCTATCGAAAAAATCAGCACTTATTTGTTATTACTTTTATTCCTCCATTCGCATTTAATGTTTTGCTTTTAATTATTTCGGTAACGTCATTTTAAAATGGCGGCAAATTGACAGACCCACTTTTTTTACGATGACATCAACGCATTCTGCCTATAATCGAAACCTTATTCTTTTCTGAAGCAGAATTATTATGACTGTTTCTGTTTATTATAGTGCTATTTTGTACTCCTAATGTAAAAGTAGTAAATAACTCAATTATACCAAGTTTTATAGAGACTACGTATTTTATTATGTCGTTAAAAACTTTCCTAGCGGATCCATTTACTGTAATCGTAAATAACCAAAACTTTTATTAACTGACGTGGTGCGTACTAAAATAATGGCTACTAAAAATGGGATATACTGAACCACGTGTAACGACATCCTGAACAAACTTACTGTGATTTTGCTTTGGTAAATGATATAGCAAGTTAGTGGAGCAACTACAATTAAATAGTCATCGTAAAGTAGTGAGAGCAGGCTAGGCATAACAAAGCCACTAATTAGCCAGTGCCCCACTTCCTCGTGTTATTCTTTAACAGTTATGTAGGTTACTAGAGAGGGGTTGAGGATTGCTTAACAAGAGACCTAACCATTTCCGCAAGAGTTAGAAATTGCAAGTTGAGTATCGTAAACTTATCTATCCACTAGCTGATGCCTACGGCTTCGCCCGCTTGACTAATTATATACTAAAACCTTCCTCTTGAATCACTCTATGTATTAAAAAAAACCCGCATCAAAATCCGTTGCGTAGTTATAAAGATTTATGCATACATAGGGACAGACAGACGCGGCGGCGGACTTTGTTTTATAAGATGATGATAGTGATAGCACGAATCTGTATTGAATTTTCGAATAAAATAGGATTATAATTTCAAGAGTAGCTAGTATATTATACTTGTCTTACAAAGCTGCACTATTATTTTAAGACCAATTCAAGTAACAATAGAATGATGTCCTCTTAAAAATCTATTCACCAATTTAATTAAGAATCCCAGCATCAGTCTTTGAACCGGCAGAGAATAATGACGTCACAAGATGACTCGGTGATTTAATTAATTTCCAGTATTGAGTAGGTATCATGCCGAGTTCAATTATAATCAAATACCGCGCCAAGAAAAGGGATATCCTAGAAATTCTATTTCATAAATCATTGTGTACAAAAGCCAAATTCATCTTTATTTGCCTAAACACAATTGAGAATGAAAGTAATCGTTAATTTATCAATAACTAGGCAACATCAGTGCTAGATAGGTAAGTATAAGCTTTACCGTTAGTTTATTCTAATATACCTATACCAATACCTATACCAACTTTTTGCTTGTCTTCACTTTTAGAACCTCTTTTGTTCCACATTTGTTTTTATTTATAACATATTTTTAACTTTCGAATAGTCAAACTGACGTTTAAAAAATCATAGGTGACGTATGCCATCGGTCTAAAAAAAATACAAAATTAGTTTTTTATATTTTGCTAACAACCATTATGTATAATATTTTGAAATAAGGTAAATATATTTCTGTTGTTCGATACTAGACGTAGAGTAGAAGAAACCGCTCGGATGATATAAAGTTTTTACCATTAACACTAAAAACGGGATACTTATTTATAATGTTTACTATTTGTTATGAGTTCCGATATTTCGGCGTTGTTGCAAGCGCCTTAATGATAGTGTTAGTGACCATGTCAGTTTAAAAACTTATATAGTATTTTTATTTTGTAGCACTACATTTGCTGCTGGACAATGATTGAAACTGGCAGCGATAATGCAACAGCCGTCACACCAGCGGGACACCAATCCATCACAATGGTCACTTTTGTAGTTATTTAGCAATACATTTTGTGATAGATATTGTTTCTGCCTGCCTCGTTGTCGCCTGTGTGACTACTAAGCAGGTCTTGGGTTCGATTCCCAGGTCGAGCAAAGTGTAGTTTTCCATCTGGTATTTCTTAGTAACAGCAAAGGAGTCCTTATTAGTGTCTGATTGATGGCAATAGGCTCGGCCCCTTTATAACATGGGACTTAAACGTCGTAACTGGAGAAATGTGAGATTATTATTAGGCACATCTCTGCCAAACGTTTCGGGAATTACATGGATTATGTTATTGTTTCTGCTAGAACAATGAAAGAAATAAATTACGTACTTAATGTTGTAAAGGTCTTATGTCTAGCGTTATTTTGACAAATATAAAATGGTCACTCGTGTGGCAAAAGACGGTATACGATACGTCGCTTATGATACTACAGTTATATCTCCTAAAAAAGATTTTCGAAAACAACTTCTTAAGCTTGTTTCCCATAGGAAGTACAAGAAGACGACGACATCGCCCGACCAGAGGCGACGTTCCGTTTCACAGTTCAGAACATAAGTCAACTGAAGGAGCAGGTTCTTTCGCCGGCCTGCTACGTGAGATGCCTGCCGTGGAAGATCCTTATACTGCTGAGGAACACAACGACACCTGAACGTCAGCAGCAGAAGGCGTTGGGCGTGTTCTTGCAGTGCAATGGTGACTGTGATTCCCCTGGCTGGTCGTGCTATGGCTTAGGGGAACTGAAGCTGCTGTCCCACAAGCCAGAGGGTGGTCAAGCATTATGTCGGAAACTTCATCACATGTATCACTGGTATATACGTTCAGAATTATTTATGTTGAGGTTCAACTGATTCTTAGTAAATCGATGGCTTGCTGTGATTTATTATCGCGAGAATAAAATGAGTTTCCCAAAGGCGCCGATTGTTTGTACCTAAATTGTACAACCTATTTTTTGCTAGATCATTCGCTACCCGTTCATCGCTTTTGCTCTAATGCTTAATAGACTCAAATTATTAGTTTCCACCATCGAAGGTAAAATTTTAGGTCTATTTCCATAATATAGTAAAGAAGATGACTGGGGTTTCGCGCACTTCATATCATGGGATGACCTCATGGAACCTGACAACTGCTTCGTTAAAGACGATGCCATCACTGTAGAAGCTCATGTCATGGCTGAAGCGCCGCATGGAGTCTCATGGGACTCCAAGAAACACACGGGATACGTCGGTAAGGTTGTAGGTATAGACAAAAATAATCTTATTATCCTCATTATGTAGTTGAATGAAATTATAGGTCGTATCAATATGACGTATATTTTCAGAGAGTACACTCTAAAATACCGTAGGTGCATAGAAATCTGCCGGTCAAGAAGTTTGATTGCGAATGCTTACCATAGACGTGTAAAATATAACTGTACAAAGATCTTTTGGCGCATCGTAAAGATCAGAACTTCTGCCATCTTGTTTTTTTAATGATACATTTCACAAAATTATAAGTTTACCTACTGACTGCGCTCCACTGTCAATATCATTTGACCAACAAATGGTCCTAGTAAGAATGTAAACGTTAATCGTCGCGTTCTAATTCTGCCAGGTTTTTTAAAGGGCATTTAGAAGTTATGATACCTATAAGGTTGTATCCCTCGAAAATACAGAACGCAATTCGCTTTTTATATCAATAATCTTAGCTCAACAGCCGTAGACCGTGAGGGTGGCAATCCGTTATGCATAAGTGCATAACGCGCCAGCAAAAGGGTTAGAGGAAAATTATCAGAGCGGAAATAATAGGCGAGTGAATAGAACTAGTTATTTTATCGAGTGGGTGTCGCACGAGGCAATAAAGGGGTTATACGGGGAATGGGCAGTTGTATCCGTTAGTAGACTTAATAATACGGATATTCATTATTCATAGCTTGTTATGAATATTTTTGGTTAGGCAGTCGCTCTAAGCAAGTCTTTGATTAAAGCGGCTTCAGTCAATACTCCGGATTCTTGCCTGCTCTTCTACAAGACCTACGCTTTGGAATGGGCCAATACCTTTTTTTGACTCTCATCTTTTTTTTTTCACTGTCTGTGTTGTCGACTATTTCAAAGCAGCATTTATTTAATTCGTCTTGTATTTCGTCAAAAACAGTTAGGATTATCAAAAGTCTTTCTTCCCAGGACTCAAGAACCAAGGAGCAACTTGCTACATGAACTCCTTACTCCAGACCTTGTTCTTCACAAATGTTCTACGTAAGGCCGTCTACAAAATCCCAACAGTCGGCGACGACAGCTCCCGATCAGTAGCATTCGCTCTTCAACGCGTGTTCTACGACCTTCAGTTTTCAGATAAACCTGTCGCAACTAAGAAACTCACGAAGAGTTTTGGTTGGGAGACGTTAGACTCATTTATGCAGCATGATGTACAGGAATTCTTACGGGTGAGCTGTAAATCTTTTTTGTTACAACGTCACTAACTTTTTACTGAACATAGGGCTATTTCCGATTCTATAGTTTAGGAAGAGCACTCTAATGGTTTAATCAAGCTTAATGTTTCATCAGGTTTTTGGCAATTTTCACCAGGTTTTAGCCTTATATTTTGCTAAAAAGGTTTAACATTTACACGTGCAGCCTAAGTTATAACTACCACGATGGTTTTTCCATATAAAAGGCCTACAAGCCTTTGCCCGGTGAAAACTCATCTCTCTCGAATATTTTTGTAGACAGCTATTTTTTTACTAATATTTTATGACTTAGTGGCATCTGTGACATAGTACTACACACATCAACACGGTCTAGGGATATTTTAAAAAAAGCGAATTACTATCAATGTGTTAATTATTTATATGACATGTATATATTTAAAAGATACGTTATTTAATATTCTACCATTTTTTAATAATAGTTAAGGTATAGATTAAAATTTCAGGATTTTATGGAAAAAAAATGAAGCATAGACGGAAACCGTATATATGAATGAACTTTTAATTTGTGAGTAAAAACTGAAGAAAATAGAAAAATCATTTAA
This sequence comes from Xestia sexstrigata, assembly GCA_941918905.2. Taxonomy (NCBI): domain Eukaryota; kingdom Metazoa; phylum Arthropoda; class Insecta; order Lepidoptera; family Noctuidae; genus Xestia; species Xestia sexstrigata. The sequence goes on from OW799203.2 coordinate 8,737,891, forward strand.
TTTGTGTTTATAAACTTGAAGTTAGTAGTCTGAGAAAGCGCCCATGATGTTCATAACACATCGGCAACGATTCGGCATGCTCAGAACAAGGTTGTCAATGTCTTGCTGCGGAATATTGTCCCATGTCCTTCTGAGGTGCGCAAAAAGTTGATCTTCTGTAGCCAGATTTTCAGGAACTTCCTTCAGAGCACTTCTTTGCAGCATATCCCACGCATGCTCAATGGGATTTAGATCTGGCGATTGAGCAGGCCAGTCTAAGGCCCTAACATTATGTGTATGTAACCAAGCTGCTACCGTTCTCGCCGTGTGTGCCCGGGCATTGTCGTGCATGAGCAGGAAATCTTGCCCCATTTGTGTTCTGTGGGGCAAGATTACGGGCCCCAGCATCTGTTGGACCTATCGTTCTGCCGTCATATTGCCCCGCACCCAAACGAGATCCGTCCGTCCTCCAAGACGAATTCCTGCCCAAACCATAATTGTTCCTCCTTGGTATGGGTGAACTTCCTGAGGGTGCTGGAGACGGCTCCATCGTCCAGGAACTCGCCAAACACGCGTACTTCGTGAATCTGGATGGAAGCCGAAGCTGGATTCATCCGTGAACAGCACATTGGACCATTGGTCACGGCCCCAGTCCACGTGGTTCCGAACCCATTCTAATCGTCGTCCACGATTGCCTCTCCGTAAAGGTGGGACCCGGAGTGGTCTACGAGAGCGTAGATTGCTTTCATGCAGTCGCCTTCTTACTGTTTGGTCACTCACAAGCACTTGGTGTTCCACTCGCAGCCTTTGGACCAATTGAGTCACCGTTGCATTTGGTTGTGCTCGCGCAGTAATTTGCAAAAATCGGTCTTGTCTGGGGGTAGTGATGCGACTTGGCCCCTGGTGCCTCTCCGCTACTTCACCTGTGGCACGATAGCGTGTCCACAATCTTGAAATTACATTTTGATGGGTCTCTATGGCCTCAGCAACATTACGCTGAACAGATCCAGCTTCCAGCATTCCCACAGCTCGTAACATCTCCGTCAAATGTCGGCGTTGCATGGCTACAATACCTCAATTTTAACTTTATCTTTCGTTTAAAAATGAAAAAAAACTGTAACTAAACGTAATTCGTATTGTTTTCTAAATTTCGCACAAATGAAAATTCCCTCTCCTATTCATCAAGACATTTTTATGCCACCGAAACAAAAGAATTTTCAAAAATTTGAATTTGGAATTAGTCTGAGATAAATTACAAACAAATCGGTGTATAAAATATTCCAATGCGGCCAGTACTTTTCGAGTTATTTAATTGAGTATGAAATATCCCTAGACCGTGTTGATGTGTGTATAATAATTAATGAGTGAGAGAGAGCTGAGTTTTATTCAAAAGCATATTAAGTTATCTGGTGACGATTCTATAGAAAAAAAAGTGAGCCGTCGCGAGACGCCTGGCAGATGTGAAACATCGAAATTATTTGTACAAGTAATATGCTTAAAATAATTCAATATAAAAAACAAACACATAAAGTAAAATAAAAACAAAATCACTCGATTCACAAAAAGAAAATCCTTAGCCGGAATCGAACTCAAAGTCACGAGATTGTAACCCTGTGTTTGCACTCTGTGCCCCGAGACCAGCTGGCTTGTTGTAAATCGTGGTGAATGTGTAAATCTTATGCTGCTTCAACAGGTCGGTAATGTTCGGACCGGGTTGATCGCCACGCTCGCCACGAATTTTTCATTTGTTTTTTTTTTTTGTTTACCCGCTCCTATAGATATTTCACATCAAAAACTTGCCTCAATAATACTGATCATCTGGACTCATACTTCATAACAATAGTACTTGCAGTTGTATCCCAAAAAACCCAAATTAGTTTCGTTCGTAAGATTTAAAAAATCATGTCTGAGGAGTTTCAGTACCTAAATTAATTAAACCTTAGAAAACCTACTAGCTGGCTTTTTGAAGTGCTTCTCGTTGAAGTAATATTAACAGCACAAATTCGTACAAAGCCATGTACTATAAGACTGCTGTGCTACTGTGAATCAGCTTTCCAAACAATTAGGATTTCAACGCAGGAAAGTCAACAACGCAAGCGGAATAAGCTGGCATTAAATCAGAAAACTACGAATATCATGCTCTTTTGCAGGTATTACTAGATAAGTTAGAAAACAAAATGAAAGGGACGGTGGTGGAGAAAACCGTGCCGAAGTTGTTTGAAGGGAAAATGACGTCATTCATAAAGTGCAAGAATGTGAACTGTACGAGCACGCGCGTTGAAACCTTCTACGATATACAGCTCAGTGTCAAAGGGAAGAGTAATAGTAAGCTATCACTTTGCTTGTGCTTGTATATACCGTTCAAAATCATGATGAATCTTTTTAGAGTGAGATTAAATTGTATCGATTCCATCACAATTAAAAAAGGTCATAATTAAATTGTACTGAAAACTTGTTCCGTCAGCAGAGACTTTTTAATCCAGCTCAGATCGGAATTTAGCAACCTTGTAACCGACGAGAAAATAGGACACAATCAATGCTCCGCCTACTTTATCGAAGCTATGTCGTAACCAATAAATTGGTTCCAATTTGCAACTTGAAAATGCGATTTATTAAAAGGCTTTAACAAATTTCCATTACCAGTCCTATTCCCCCATTCCGGGTTACCATTTTGTGAAGAGGTGCTGTAACGTCACAGTTTATAAATTATTTATAGGCTGAGTAGCAGGAGCGTTTGCCTGTAACATGTACTAATAAATCTTTCATATCAGAACTGTAAAGCAGGTGCCTGCATCTAAATTAGGTATTGTAAAGAAACATTTGCGTGTTAACGAGCATAATATGAGGTTGGATTTTGAAAAAAAATTACTCTAGGGGAAGTTTAAATTACTTCTGGTGCAAATTTAGGATTTTAGCGCAAGTAGCACACGTGCGAGTAACCAAGCATTTTCCGTACACAAAATACGCCCTTTGGGCGTGGAGTTTCGGACACCAGCCCGATACAGAAATTACACAATACTACTCCCAAGTTCTTTCAGGTTCAGCGTTATTCTTACTTCTATTCTCATTCTTCATTCATCCCACAAAACACCTCTACATCTTTTAAACATTGACCTGCTTTTCCACCATATCCTTCCTCTTACCCAGTATTCGAATCCTTCAAAGACTATATCAGTACGGAGCTACTTGACGGCGAGAACAAGTACGACGCAGGAGAGCATGGCCTCCAGGAGGCGGAGAAAGGAGTCAGGTTCGACGTGTTCCCGCCAGTGCTGCATCTACACCTCATGAGGTTCCAGTATGATCCGCAGAGTGATGCGTCTGTCAAGTTTAATGACAGGTAACATTAAAGAATCATAATCAGCTATAATTTACTAGCACAGCTGGGATACAGGCCTCCTCTCTATACGAAGCTGAGGCCCGTAGCCACCTTGCGCAGTGTGGATCATTAGATACCTTAACGGTTTATAATTTTTGGTTCAAGGGCAGGCGAATCCCAACAATATTTTCCTTCACCGCTTTGTCATTAAAGATTTGTGCCCTGAAACCGAGAGACGAGACCGCAGCAGGCCACTAAGTAGGTGGTATGACAAACATGGATGTCATCTTTAAGAACTGGCAAAACTAGTACAGAACCGCGATTGTTGGGAAGAATGGTCAGAGATCTTTTGCCCAGTAGTGGGAAAGTATGGGCTAGGTTTAATGTCAATAATAACAGAAACATAGGTACGGCAGAGTTATTTAGTTAATTTTGTTTTTCACAAACCAATTTGATTTTAATAGAACAACTATTTAGGCACATTTATTTAGGGGGGAAAATATAATGAACACCAAAAATAACTTTGTGACCACTAACATCTATCTAAGTACTCGTAAATTGAGCACCAAATTTTAATGATTTTACAAACAAACTAGTTTTGCCTAGGCCGACTTGGGACACCCCGATATACCCCTCGTGGTTATTTTTTGATAAACCATTCAGAAGTAGCGGAGCTCCGTCGACCGGGTCTCCCTCGACTCGGATGCAAGAGCACAGTTCAATTTCTGGTCATTATCAAATAAAAAAATATTTTTTTATTTGATAATGATTTGGATCTAGTTTCACGATAAAATGGGGATTAATTTTGGTGATCATTTACTAATTTTGGCAATCAAAAGTGTTTTTTTTTGCCGTTACATTATGCTAAATCTGGTGGTTCGTTTATTGTCCTATGCCTTTATTTAGACTGGAATATGGTTTTTAAATAAGACTATTATACAAATATTCTTCCCCAAACTTTGATCAACAAAATTGTTCCGCAAACCATATCATCCTCCAATATTGTTGGCACAGTGGTGTCGTTATTTTTAAGCCAAAATAAAAAAAAAATACTCAAATAGATATTTTAGTGCCAATTCAACTTATGAAAAACATCATCATTCATTTCCATGAAAAGTTCATATCATTGACGTTGTTTCGTCGATGATATGAACTTTCCCTTAACTTTTCCCTAATTGATACGGAAAAACATCTATAAATAAAATCTATTTTTATTGAACGAACGATAATAATAGAAAATCTGAACGATCTTTTACTGAAAAAAAACACTGTATTTGATGTCCCACCTGTTAAGAACTGCCCATATTAACCCATAAGTTATTCTGTATGTTCTGTTTTTATTAATGTTTCTTCAAATCCTGCAGGTTCGAGTTCTACGAGACAGTGAACTTGGACCCGTATCTCCAGGAGATCCCGACGATACCCGCTCACTACACGCTGCACGCGGTGCTGGTGCACTCGGGAGACAACCACGGAGGACACTACGTGGTCTTCATTAACCCTAAGGGCGATGGAAAGGTGGGGCTTGTTACTTCTATCAAATATCATCATCTGTTCAAACTAGTCCATCATATGCTTTTTCATTCTTTTCAGTTCATAATAGAGAATTATTGTTGTATTGTTTGTTGTTGTAAACATAAAGGGTATGAAATACCCCTAACGAAGCGGAAAGCACTTGTTCTCCCTGTCATTGCGATCATTTTTTTTTACGGACCATAACTGGAAAACTTCTAGTTACCAAGATATTGGAGGTCCAAGAAACTTTTTCACAATTTTAAATACTAGTTTTAAAAGGTTATGATTTTACTTTCAATACCTCCGTGACCCAATAACTATTCAATGCATACATAAGCACAACATCCATCATCACAATGTTTTGAGTGCACAGTTACATTGAGTTTTACCGTAAAACGTGATCTTTCACCCCAAAAAAAGTCGTTTCCCATCAATATTTTTTGCGTAGGGTTACTCAGTTTGATGTACAGAATGCTTAGTTGACGGCTTCGTGAAGGGCCCGTTTACACCTTGTGTGTAAGCTAGCCAGCCAAGTTGGGAGCAGTGCTAGCCCAATAGTTATACTGCCACGAATCACCTATGTGTCGTAGCTTCCTAAAATCTCTTCTCTTCGTAATTCAGTCAGGCAGGTACGATGCTTTTCGTTACCACGTTTTAAAACGGTGAAAGAAAATACAAGACGTGACATCTACCAAACAACACCGGGCCGGCTTGTTGGAGGTTTATGTCCCAGAGTTGGGATCGTTGCAGGCTGATTATGCACAAAGTGAAAACGGGGCTCACTGCCAAGACTCCGACAGATTTACACATCAAACAGATATAGTTTTTCCCCACTCTCGAAGGCTATTTTCAGTAATTTAAAAAATAAATGGAGAGACAATGCATTCTCACAAGGTTGAAGACTGCTCATTAATTTTCAGTAGATAATAAGAAGCTTTGGTAATGCGTGGTAAAGTGAACATTACGTGGGTACACATTGTATATATTTGCATTAATGTGAGAGCTGAGTGAGCGTTGCTTACGTAGTGCAGTTAGATATTCTATTATTATATATGTGCATACCGGACCGGTAACGTCAGTTTCCTAAAACATTTATGTTATACACGCGACTCCGTTCACGTATATAGATGCCAAGAAAACATAATATAGCTACTTATGAAAAAAAAACGTTTATCGTTTAATACTCTGTTAAGGACCTTCATTCTGACAGGGAAATCGTTAGACATCAGGGATCAGATTCCAGAAAAAGATAAATTATCAAGTTTTCCTTTTTTGGGGGACTCTGATTTACTAATACTTTTAACCCACCATAACTGAGAGACTGTTTTTGATTTATTTTGATAGTTACTCTTATTCACCGCTGAAAGATGACCTAGCAGGATCTAACAAAAAATGTACCGAAAATACGGCAACTGAATTTTGATTTATATTTGTAAAACGTTTTCTCTGTCACTCTTGGCAGTCTCTTTCGAAAGCTACTCGTAGGTGTAAGTGATGTACTTTTTTAAAGACTTTTCGATGTTTTTTATAGTGGTGCAAATTCGACGACGACGTAGTATCCCGATGCAGTAAACAAGAAGCCATCGAGTTCAACTACGGAGGCAAAGAAGACGCGCCACATCTCGCGCGAAAAGCCACCAGTGCATACATGCTGATATACATACAGTAAGATACTTTCATTAACTTTTAGCGCCGATGACATTGCAAACGAAAGAAAGGAGATCTTCGCTTTTCTAATTTCGCTAGACACTTAAGCCTAAATTTCCCATGATTTTGCTATATTTCCATTTTGATGAGACTAAACTACAGCAGTAAATTGTGGTGGATTGGTGTTAATAGTGGAGGTCCCCATTAGTCATAAAAAATGTACGTGACTCATGTAAGTAAAGTAAGTCAGAAGCTATGCGCGCAATTCAGCGTTCTGTTATATTCCTTCAGATCAACCAAGGCTTGATTTTCTTGAGGTCAAGTGTGGTCAAAAATCTCTGGTTCTCTGCTCTTGTTACATGGTTATATTATTTGTATAGATTTGTATATGCTTTGTTTGTATGTACATCTTTCTCTCTCCCTGTAATCCATCCAAAGTTTGTCTGGAAAATATGGGTTTTAGCTATAAGACCGCCCATTGTCACCCTGCGTGAAATGTTCTCTTCTATGAATGTTACTAGTATAATTATATTTCTTTTTTATCTAGCCTGTATTGTCCCACTGCTGGGCAAATGCCTCCCTCCATTCCTTCCAACGGTCACGATTCTGTGTTATTTCTTTCCAAATCTCAAGGAAGACAGCCAGTTCGTCCCGCCATCTCCTTCGTGGTCTGCCGCGACCCCGTGTCACTGTTTTAGGGTACCATACCTGAGCCTTAAGGGCCCACAGTTCGTTCGGCATGCAACAGACATGTCCTGCCCAGTTCCATTTAAGTTGGGCAGCCTTTTGAGCCACGTCAACGATTTGCGTTTTGGAGCGCAGTGTATAGTTGTTACGAATACGATCTGTTAATTTGACACCTAAGATGCTGCGCTGCATAGCACGTTGGCAAACCTTGAGTTTGGACTTTTGGATGTTAGTCATAGACCAAGTTTGTGTTCCGTAGGTCGAGATGGGGAGAATACACATGTCCATCAGCTTTCGCTTCAAAGGCATGGGCTGCAGAGTGCCTTTAAAATATTCCTTCATGGACCAGTAACTCTTCCAGGCATTTTCTAGTATGGGGTCCATAAATATTCTATTTTCAATAGGGTATATGCATGTTTTTTTTTATCACTCTAAACTAAGCGTATTAACATCAGAAATGGCAAAGTGAAATGATTTTTTTAATATCTATAAAAATACTAAGATAAAATCATTTGAAACTGCTGATTAGGCAGAGAGATCCGATACAGCGAATGACGTCATTCGCTGCATCGACGTACAAAATCCATACTAAATTCCGTTTGTCTAGAAAGAGATAGAAACAAAATTATAAATGGATATAACTTTTGTGTTGTTTCACCGATTTATGTCTTGTTTTCGCTTTTTGTCATTATTCTTATAGTACTTAAAAATTCCGTATCGAAATAAAAAAATAAAATTTATGCATATTCCCTATTGCGCCCTCGCTTGAAGCATCTGTCCATCTAGTTCCTTGTTACATGAGTATTGCTTGTCTACAGGACATCTCAACTAAAGTACGTGTTGCAAGACTGCCAGGAGGGAGACATACCGACCGACCTGTGCGAGCGCATTAGCGAAGAGATGCGATACGAGATGGTAAGAACATGTAAATATCAATCCTCACCTTACGTGACTTTGACATTTTTTTATCTTTTTTTATGTAAGCACAAACCTATTGCCCATTTCAGGCGGCAGAAAAATAAGATGCAGGAAATATAAATCTGATACGTCAGTCACCTCCGCCAAGTACTATGCGAAGATATTCAGCGCACTAAAACAGTTCTTCACTTTGCAGGCCCTAGCCGGCTCTAAATATAAAGGAAGATAATGAACGACACGGACCACACAACACTGTCCAAATTTTTTTTAATATATTTTACAGTTTTTGAAATTATTACAGAGTGTTTACCGATAAATGTAGTAAATTTGTCAGGTAGGTTAATTAAGCTTTATATTATCTGAATATATTTTCTTTGTGTATATTTTATTGTAATTATTTATGTACCACTGTTAATAAAATTTGTTGCGATATTGTTTAGGTTTATTTTTGAGTTCTACCCACGCGATGCAAGGTTTCTCATCCATTCGATCTTCCCCTGCCGACACAAACTGACAATTACATTTATTTATAACGGATACAAGTTTTGCGTGACGGTAATACAATTGAATATTGCTGCTATTCTTAGATTCTGGACGAAATTTGGCATTTCGTCCATTATGCTGGAACGAAATGTCACAGACTAATTTAAATAACATTATAATTTTGTGTAGGATATTTTTTACTTAGGTATGTTTTATCTGAAACAAGATAAACACATCAACACGGTCTAGGGATATTTTTAAAAAAGCGAATTACTATCAATGTGTTAATTATTTATATGACATGTATATATTTAAAAGATACGTTATTTAATATTTTACCATTTTTTAATAATGGTTAAGGTATAGATTAAAATTTCAGGATTTTATGGAAAAAAAATGAAGCATAGACGGAAACCGTATATGAATGAACTTTTAATTTGTGAGTAAAAACTGAAAAAAATAGAAAAATCATTTAATTTGTGTTTATAAACTTGAAGTTAGTAGTCTGAGAAAGCGCCCATGATGTTCATAACACATCGGCAACGATTCGGCATGCTCAGAACAAGGTTGTCAATGTCTTGCTGCGGAATATTGTCCCATGTCCTTCTGAGGTGCGCAAAAAGTTGATCTTCTGTAGCCAGATTTTCAGGAACTTCCTTCAGAGCTCTTCTTTGCAGCATATCCCACGCATGCTCAATGGGATTTAGATCTGGCGATTGAGCAGGCCAGTCTAAGGCCCTAACATTATGTGTATGTAACCAAGCTGCTACCGTTCTCGCCGTGTGTGCCCGGGCATTGTCGTGCATGAGCAGGAAATCTTGCCCCATTTGTGTTCTGTGGGGCAAGATTACGGGCCCCAGCACCTGTTGGACGTATCGTTCTGCCGTCATATTGCCCCGCACCCAAACGAGATCCGTCCGTCCTCCAAGACGAATTCCTGCCCAAACCATAATTGTTCCTCCTTGGTATGGGTGAACTTCCTGAGGGTTCTGGAGACGGCTCCATCGTCCAGGAACTCGCCAAACACGCGTCCTTCGTGAATCTGGATGGAAGCCGAAGCTGGATTCATCCGTAAACAGCACATTGGACCATTGGTCACGGCCCCAGTCCACGTGGTTCCGAACCCATTCTAATCGTCGTCCACGATTGCCTCTCCGTAAAGGTGGGACCCGGAGTGGTCTACGAGAGCGTAGATTGCTTTCATGCAGTCGCCTTCTTACAGTTTGGTCACTCACAAGCACTTGGTGTTCCACTCGCAGCCTTTGGACCAATTGAGTCGCCGTTGCATTTGGTTGTGCTCGCGCAGTAATTTGCAAAAATCGATCTTGTCTGGGGGTAGTGATGCGACTTGGCCCCCGGTGCCTCTCCGCTACTTCACCTGTGCCACGATAGCGTGTCCACAATCTTGAAATTACATTTTGATGGGTCCCTATGGCCTCAGCAACATTACGCTGAACAGATCCAGCTTCCAGCATTCCCACAGCTCGTAACATCTTCGCCCTCGTCAAATGTCGGCGTTGCATGGCTACAATACCTCAATTTTAACTTTATCTTTCGTTTAAAAATGAAAAAAAACTAACTAAACGTAATTCGTATTGTTTTCTAAATTTCGCACAAATGAAAATTTCCTCTCCTATACATTAAGACATTTTTATGCCACCGAAACAAAAGAAAATTTCAAAAATTTGAATTTGGAATTAGTCTGAGATAAATTACAAACAAATCGGTGTATAAAAGATTCCAATGTGGCCAGTACTTTTCGAGTTATTTAATTGAGTATGAAATATCCCTAGACCGTGTTGATGTGTGTATCTTCTACTTGATCTTTGGAGACATGTGTTTAAATATCCATCTGTAGCTTACACGTCTGAACAAAACTATACGTGGAAAAAGCACATACTTACACATTACCCAATTTCAATTAGTCCTACAAAAACGTAATCGACTGCAGTCATAATAAAAAATGAATCTTCTTTCAAATAGCGCTTCTATTCTTAGGTAAATCATTAATTAGGCGTATTCCAACGTTATTTCGGATTCGGATACACGTCTCGGGTGTCGGCTTGCAAATGGGCCACGGAATAGATAGACACAGAAAGCACACTGTCATAAAAAAAAATTGTGTCGCACCGAAACTTCAGCTTCGGACACCTTCGGCCAAAAAAACATATTTTTTTCATAGGAATGGGCGAAGTTTGTGTGGGTGATTTTTATCACACTGGATTTTCAACTCTTGGTATTGAGCCTAACATTGAGAATGTATCAAAGCACATTCCAAGCCGTCAAAAAAACGCCAACTCACTGCACTGTGCAGAGGGTTGAAAATACAAAGTGCGATAAAAAATCACAGTACCAAAGTAGAGACTGCCGTAGGTACCGACATACTTCCATAATGGCGGCTGCAGAGGCCAACTTTGCGGGGCCTTCCCCTTCTCCTCCTCCGATAGGGGGAGAGGAGGTGGCCAAACTGCGGGCGGAGGTAGCTCGCCTGACGGCCGCCACGGAGGTTCTCCAAAAGGAGAATGCCAAGCTTTATGCAGACCTGGCCAGTCTGCATGAGGCTGGCTCCCGCGGAGTGCCTCAGAATGGGGGCCGGCAGCAGCGCCAGAGCCAGCCTGCGCCGGTGGAGAGCCAGGTCCTGAACCTGGTTCGGCAGGAGCTGGCTTCCTTCCAGGCGCGGTTCTCCGTCCTGGAGGGAATTGTCCTGCGCCCTCCCCTGGCGGCAAGCAGCAGCAGCCATGGGCCCGAAGGTGGTGGCCTCCTACGCGGCTGCTGCGGCCTCCGCACCCGGACCGGGGCCATCCAGCCAGCCCTCTGGCAGGGCTGTGGTTCCCCCCCCTTAACCCCTCCTAACCCCCCCCCCCCCCCCAAACCGGCTCCGGCGAAACCGGCGCCGGTTAAGAACCTCACAGCGTCCCGCGCTGCCGCGCTGCCGCGCTGCCGCGTCGCCGCGGGAGACGCCCCGGGCGTCGGGGGCCACCACGTGGCCCCCGGCCACCGTAGGGGCGGGCCTGTTGACGGTGGGCTATGGGCTAGCTCGCCGTCCGTCCGTCTCATGACGACAGGCCGTGTCGACGGCGCGTTCGTGTTCCACGCGCGCCTCAAAGAGAGTCAGCAAAAAGGAAGGGGTCCGCAAGGACCGATGCCTGCCGGGGTTGCGGGACTGTTCGAAAGAGATACCGTGGCCCCGGAACACAAAGGGCGATGAAGGAACATGGATGGGTTTTAGTCAGTAAAAGTCTGACACTCCCTCCTACTCCGCCCAGAGCGGGAGAAGTCATTTGATGATTTCCCATCCGAAAAAAGGTACCGACATACTTAAGTGTGCGTGCATCTGTTTTCGTTCGTTGTATGAAGCCGGCTTTCTGTAATACAATTCTGTCTTTGGAGTACCACGTAACATTGCCCTCCTTGTTCAGTGCTACGAACGAAACCTGTGCATGTTGCATGCTAAGCAAGGCCCTAGACACTGACGCGATATCCGAAAGACACGGCCTTACCGTGCTATTTACTTATGCAACCCACTAAGCAATCAGCGTTGCTTTGTTTAGCTATACCTAATGTTCCAAATTGGTAACGAATAGGGATTTGAATACATATATGGTTTTCATTTACTTGCACAGTTCCTATGCGTTTTAATAGAAGTTAGTGTTACTGAGAGCCTGCATCATATCATGCGGCCAAAATAGATACAAAGTTTAAAAAAAAAAAACGATGGTATTAATGTATAGACCGTATGGAGAAACTGAAGGATAACTTTCAAATTTTTTTGTTAAACGACGCTGTATTTCTGCAAATCACTATACATTTATTTATTCTTATTTATTAAAACTTTATGCACAAGTAAAAACTGTACAAAGGCGGACTTAATGCCTTGGGCATTTTCTACCAGTATACCTTAGATACATTAAGTAGGTATTAAATAAATTACTTTATGACGTAGGTACAACTAGCCTAGGTACCCAGATACTATATATGCCAGCTCGCTTGCCGGATCATTTAATGAAAATTAGCGTTGCACTTTGGGGACTACATTTAATAATCCTCAAATGTTTTTACCACGGGTTTTTACAAACCTTTTTACACTAAATACTTGCTTGCCTAGGCTTGCGTTTGGCTGCAACTCGCCTGATGTGAAGCGATGATACGACCTAGGGTGGAGCACGCTTGCCTAGAAGAAACCGATTCACCCGAATTTTGAAGAGATCCAGATTACAATGATCGGGAAACAGAGAAGCCTGCAGTGAATTTCGCAGACTGGCGACAGTTTGCAAAATAAATATGGAAAGAAGCGGATTTTTCAGATCCGCGGGACTTCAACCATATAAATTAATGATGACACTTCGCTGTATCTTTGCTCGTCCAATGATAGAATGGGGATGGGAAAATTAGATGTGTCACCAAAGCGCACTGTCCGAAATGCAACCGATAAAATTCAACTTTACGACGATGTTCAAGGCTTTTGAGCTTGGTTTTGACAAGGTAGTCGGTTGTCAATGAGACACAATCAGATGCTTGCACAGCCAATTGAGAAAAATTTGAATCAAAGTTTAGACAGCACTGGCTCTACTACGCTCGAAGTAGTAAAAGAAGAAGTGTTAGAAACTAAAAAGACGATTTTCTACTCACAGTCAGTATTAGAATTCTCATATAGCAAAGGCTGATAAATGAAGTGGTGCAGTCGGAAACTTAAGTGAACACTGGATACCTTACATATTTGAATAGATGTTCAGTTATTCATGGCTAAGGCCGCTATATAGATTTGTCTGTAAAATAATGGACGTTTGTCTCTGCCAAGTGGATTGTTAATGAAGGGTAAACTTTGATTGATCAGGTATACATTGTTTTGTAAAAATCGCCCCAAAATCAAAAGGCATGAAAATCATCTTTACAGAAATACTATGAGAGTTGAAATTCGTAACCTTTGGGTCACTAAGATCATTTTAGAGGCCTATTGGTGGTATCGGTAAAGCTACCTACCTATTTCGACAGAAATATTCGCCGCTCCGCCCGCGGATTTAAGTTGTAAAGAAATGAGTTCTGGACAAGGAGTAAAGTTACTGGTCGGTCAGTTTCCTTTTTCTTTGTAAAATGTGAGCCATTTTATTTTTTTGTTAACCGGGACTTTCCCTGTTCATAATAAAGTTGTGGTTATAAATGCAACTGTATCTACAATATGCACTTGCATTTAGCTTCTTCAGTTCACTTTGTAATTATACCCCAGAGCATAACTCGAGACTTTAATTTATGCAGAATCTCGTGAATTTGCATCGCATGATCGTATAATTTTACTATGTGTAACATTACACAGAGAGCAGCGGTGGCCTAGTGCCCAGTGGTGGCGGCCCCGACTACGAACAGTAAGTCATGGAAACAGGTATTTATCGCGAATTTTACCTTTAATATAAGCCCGACGTTTTGACCGGATTGACCAGCCGTGGTCACGGGAAGACAAAGATATGACATTTTATAATGTCTTTTGATCGTGAAAGTTTAAAAAAGTCATGGATTCGAACCCAGACAGGCGCATTACTTTGTGTAATTTATTTCATCACCACTGCTCTCAAAACGGTGAAGGAAAACATCGTGAGGAAACCGGCATGTCCTAGAACCAAAAATTCGAAGACGTGACATTAGCAATCCGCACTGGGCCCGCGTGGTGGATTATACTCGTATAGCCCATTCCCTCTCATTGAGAGGAGGCCGTGTCCCAGCAGTGGGAACATAGGCTGATGATGATGATGAACATTACATAAAAAAATAGTGCCTGTTTTCCGCGAAGGGTTGGGAAGACAATTTTCATTGATTATGTCTATTAAGTTCTTTGCAAAGAAGAGAATACTTATACCAAAGGAAGTTCTTTGTTATGATTGGCTTTTTCCATCATGCAGGAAGAAATCCGGATTCCGGGCTGTTACTTGCGTCCATTTAGACCAGTCCACATTCAAATCAAGTTTTTTTATTTAAATACGTAACACGTTTTTCGAAAATAGACCAAAGGAGCATGATTGGTATGCAGGTAGAGTTTAATATTACGTTACGTCACGCCAGACTAGCGTAGACGACTGAAGCTTAGACGCATGACTGACACTCACTAATGCAAAGTCTCAAAGTCTCGTAGCCTTGACTTTGTTTACTGTCAAGGTTAACCTTTTTATTTTCTTGAATTCTGATAGTGTTTTGGGACTTATATTCTCCTAAGTTTCAATCAATCAACCTGGGGTTTGAGTATCTTGATAATTGAGATATGCCTTTAAATCTTGATGGGTTTATCTTTCTATCAAATAATTATTTCTCAGTCAATATGTACAGAGTTAGGGATCTCGCTCACTACGCGGTCACGATCACGGCTTTTGGGCTCAGAAGTGACTTTTGGTCGAAACCAGGATGAAAGTCTGGTCGCAGACAGGGCGTCCGACCAGTTTAATTACGAACCGAATGGCGCAGCGGTACTGAAGCTGCCTAAGGTATTAGGGTCCCGGGTTCGAATCTTGGTAGAAGCAAATGTTTGTGTGATGAGCATGGACATTTGTTTCCGAGTCATGAATGTTTATATGTATTATAAGTATATATTTACAAACAAAAAGTATCTATATCAACTATCTGGTGTCCACAAAACAAGCCTCGTTGCTTAGTGTGGCGCTAGATGGCGCTGTGTAATGTCCAGCGATATTTATTTATTTATTATTTATTTAATTCGAGATAGCGGCCGGTCTGGCGACAAGTCGCCGTCGTGGCACGAGGTCCCAAAGACATGGGGACAATGACTGACTGTATATGGTCACCTACTAGCTATCAGCTCATCGCCAGGCAAATTGCAATTCTGATCAGAACAGTCATTGAAGCATTTAGCATATAAAATTTACGGTGAACGAACACTATTTGTACCCTTCGGGCGCGGTAACTAGTAGTAAGTCAGTCGTCGTGTTTTAAAAAATGGCCTTTCGCTTTACATTGTGGCAGTAAATCTACCGCGACATGCGATAAATTAGAGTCCAGTTACTGACTACGCTGACATTGTTTGTAGTTGTGGGACTACGAATTTGGGATGTCCACAACAACAACAACAGTGCTGTGTTGACGGACTTCTGGAAAAACAACAACTAGATTCAGGCAAATTTGGAAGCGAGGTGCCCCAAAA
Organism: Xestia sexstrigata; assembly: GCA_941918905.2. NCBI lineage: Eukaryota > Metazoa > Arthropoda > Insecta > Lepidoptera > Noctuidae > Xestia > Xestia sexstrigata. The sequence goes on from OW799203.2 coordinate 8,753,580, forward strand.
TGTATCTTAAATTTTTATTTTATTCATACATGTATGTAGGTATACGTGACAAGCAAGCGTGTGCCCTGTACGCCAAACGACACAAATATGTGACAAAATGGTGTGACACTAGTTCTTCCAAATTCTCGCAGACTCATCATTTCCCTGCCCCATCCCATGATACTTGGGGTCGGCGCAACACGTTTTATTTCTTCCATTGTGCAACGCTATCATTTACTTCTTTTTTTTTTAATTTACTTCCTTTTCTTTCATTTCGATTTCTCACAGACTAAATATTTGAAAATTGTCTTTACATAGTCTCCTAGCTTATTGTAAGAAAATAACTTTGTTCGAAAGAACTAGTTGTAAAGCTAATAAGGCCAAGCGCAAACCATGTTGATTGAGCAAGTTTGTAACAAAGCAAAACTATTTTGGTACAAGGAGTAGGTATCTTATTGAAATAACTGAAAACGTCTGAACGGGATATTCTATACCTAAGATATCCAATTCTATGAACAGCATATTACTCAGTAACAAACACTGAAATCACGACACAAATATGAACTTTTTCCTACATTTGTTGAATTACACGAACATATTGGGAGAGTGATTGGTTGCATTCCTTGAAATGGGTGATACTAGACTAGAGATTCATTCGTTTGCAACAATTCTTTCGTTCATGAGTTATCAGAAAAATATCAGTTAAACATCCTGTACGGCGTAGATTTCTCACAATCTGCAGTTTATAGTGGAGAGGTAGAAAATTTCCAAAAAACTTTAAAAGTTCGAAATCTCAAAAACAACCCAGTTTGTACCCCAAGTTATCAGGGTAAAAATTGTTCCAAATTAGATTAGTATCACCCATTTCAAGGAATGCACCCGATTACCAATCACCTTGTACAGATGGAACACTCAATTATTTTTCACTTTTAAAGGATTGTATGTAGCTCGACCTTCCCAAACCTGCTTTAAAAATACTCACCAAGAGAAAATTCTAACATTCTGTACCAATTATAATCCTACTACAGTTCCCACAGCCCCGCAACTTTCAGATCCTCTCAGACAGTTTTTATTAACTTTAATAAAACTGGACGACTATGAAATTACTACTGGTCTACTACAAGTTTTAATTAAAACAAAAGATTTCACAAAGCTATGGAGTTTAAATAACGGTCTACAGGTCTTAGGATTTAAGAACTAAGTTAAATGTGCCTTAATAAATCAATGTATATAAGGTGTGAAAAAATTAACATTAAGAATTTCGTGAGAGCATTATACTCATCATTACGAACTACTTTTAATATGGGATGAACCCTGAAATCGCGTTAAAAAAATGACCTGTTCCATACATTTTATTAAGTTACATGTGCTTATAAATATGGAACTGCTCATACTTTTTTCGCAATTTCAGGGTTCATCCAATGATGAGTATATGTAATGCCCTCACGACATTATTAAAGGTAATTTTTAACACCTTTATTTTTAGGTTGTTCTGGAACCGAAAGCCATAAACTCGATCATCATCTCATTTTTTTTTTATTCAAAAATAGCATTTTTTTTTTTTAAAGTCACGAAAAATTTAATTTTGAATATTTTTTGTTATTTTTTTTTTTTTAAACTTGTTCCAAACGTTTTGAGTTCGATGATCGAGTTTATGGCTTTCAGTTCTAGGACGACCTAAAATTATCCGTGTATAGTATATTATTATTTAACATAACGTACCTACTTTCCATAGGCCGCCTCGTTGGTCTAAGTGGTCGCAAGCACGACTTCTAAGCATGAGGTCCTGGGTTCCTTTCACAGGTCGGGCAGGTAATAGGGTATATGCATGTTTTTTTTATCACTCTAAACAAAGCGTATTAACATCAGAAATAGCAAAGTGAAATTATTTTTTATAATCTATAAAAAATACGAAGTTATAAGCATTTGACACAAATTTGCATCGACGCACAAAATCCATACTAAATTCCGTTTATCTAGAAAGAGATAGAAACAAAAGTTTAAATGGTTATAAATTCCCTATTGGGTTTTTCCATCAGACATTTCTCACTCCCACGGAGTCTAGATTTGTGCCCGGTCGATGGCATAATAATAAAACCTTTATTTTCAGGCTACTTTGGCCCATAGATAAATACCTTACAGACTAACATATACACGGGGTGTAAACAACCTCATCACGAAGCGGTGCGGCAACCAAACGTTCTGTACATCAAATTAGGTAACTTTACGCAAAAATTATTGCTGGGAAAGGACTTTTTTTTTTGGGGTGAAAAATGTTGTTTTGTTGTATAACTCAATGTATCGCACTCAAGACATTGTGCTGATGGATGGATTGAATAGTACGGGGGTCGTGGAGGTGTTTAAAGTCTTACAAAAATCTTACATTAAAAACTTGTACTAAATAAGCAAAAAATAAAGAAAAGTTGGAACTTTGACCCTCAATATTTCCGTAACTAGAAGGTTCCCAGGTATGGTGTAGAACAAAAAAAATGATCGTAATGACGGGGAGAACAAGTGCCTTTCGGCTTCGTTAAGAGGTTTTTTACACCCTTTGTTATAATAGTACAATGTAAACTTAAAAACTATGTTAGTAAAACACAGTTCACTCCCTATTACATGGGACTTAAAAAATAACTTTACTATTAGGTAAAGATATACCTACCTACGCTTAACCCTTCAGGAAATACAGGCGTGATGTTATGTTTGTTAGGTACTTCTCAAAGGATTTTAAACTGTTCATGTCAAATATCAATAGGTATAATTAATGATATCGAAACACTCGCTAGTTTCAAATTCTATAGGATCTTATGTATAATTTCTGAAATAAGCTCCCTTTTAAGTTTACTACAGTCATGATGATATGTTTGTGCATTCTGTTAAGAAAAATCAAATAGATCAAAATTTGTCCATGTTAAACTAAGAACAAGTAAGTTTACAAAGATTCGGGATCGCTAACTGGTTACGGGTACTAAAACAACACTTTTCTCGTTTTGACTATCCAAACATTCAAGTTTTCAAGTAAACACAAATATAACGCACTAACATTTCAACTAGCATTTTTATCATCATGTTTTGGTCCAAACAACGCCAAGATCCGTGGAACAAAAACTGTCTGTGAAATATTAAAGAACAATGTCATCTGCTCCTGTTCCACTTAATCAAACAAATGGAATAGGTAAATAAATTATAGTCGTAAATAACAGGACTGTCTTCTCAATAAAGGGCAAGAAAAAGAATAGATATATATCACAATCAGCTTTGTTTTAGTAAATGTCCCTGGAGACATCAATCAACTTAATCAAACTGCCACCAGGACGCAACTGAACGTAATTATAAACCTTTGTTTCTACTGTTTTCCTTATTTATTCCATTTGAGAAACAATAACGACGTAATTATGCACGGTAAAAAAACAATCTGGTGAATAATTTAGTCGAATATTTGTGAAGACCATGGTACCTAACGGCCATTTTCAATAACTTACTATAACAGGTAACGGAAGATTGCTATCTCTGTCTGTTTGACATTTAGCTTACGGACTGTTAGAAACAAAACGTCACAGAAAAGCTTTCTTTGATTTTTGTGGTGACGCGGATAGGATATTTCAAGCTAACTTTATTTATAGAAACACCGATAGCTATACGGACGTATACGTAAGTTATAGAAAACGGCCGTAAATCTTCCCTCGTTCCTCGTTCGGCATTACCTACTTCGATATTAATTTGTGTTTGAGACCAAACATTTTTTTAAACTTCTAAATAAGTAAATGTAAAAACAGTTTGCTAGTTTATTAATTCCTGCTCCGAGAGAATAGTTAAGAAAATTACAAACGAAATTCAAATAATAGGAGCGGCAGGCGGCGGAGATCTTCGCTAATTAATCCGGAAGCTGCACTATTAATTAGGGGAGTTTTTCTTCGTCAGAACGAGGATTACGGCCGGCGGGACTTTAGTAATTGCCAGCTTTAACTGTTTTTTAATTCAAACGACTCCACGAAAACCGTGTCTGCTGCCTCCATTTTGATGAGTTGACAAGTCTATAGAATCGTTTAGTATGAAGCTACATGATTATTTTAGCGCGTGGCTTAAATCCGCAATTTTTTTTCCACACACTTTCCACAGAGTTTTTTACTTTTATCAAGGAATTTCATTAATTTCGACTTGGTAAACGCTTCACGCTTTGCGAAACAAACTGTGACCTAAATGCATGGACACTAACAAATAGTTCTTTCTCAGTTATTTCAGTAGTCCACTATTACACAAGAGACTGGGACTGCGAAGAGTATTCGGGTCTTAATTCTACTGTGAAAAGTACAAGTTCTGAATATATTTTCCACGTAGCATGTAGTGTAATAGAGAAAAGAGAAAGTTTATTTCAGGAACTGTACTAAGTCTTCTTTTTGTTTGTATTGCGCCGAGATTTTCGAAATTCATGGCAACACTTTATGTACCTACACATAAGCCATGCTTCGTCATAAGCTTTTTCATTCTTATTTAGTTTGTAGAATTCGTTAAAATTTTACCCTTACCCCTCGTCGTCACGTTCAAATGTGAATGTATTGCTTTTGCTAATCAATAACAATAACATAATAAAAATATAATAATACACAGCCATACATTTAAATAATACTAAAGCACACGACTTTTTGTTTTTCCCGAATCATGAAAACATAACCGGCTATCACAGGCTCTTATCTCATCAACGAAGGGTCTACGCATCGATTGTCTGTAACGAAGCAATCCTGGAGGGCCATCCGTCAGCAACTTCGAAGCTTAATCAAACATTTCCGAGGACTAATGTTCCCGTCACTAACAATTACTTACGCTGATTGAAACGTTCCAAGACGACTGCCGATGTTGTTTTAGTTATTATCGCCTTTCAATCTATTATCTATTAACTAATGCGTAAAAACGAAATAGATGTATTAAAGTCACTATAATTCTATAACATTTTGGTGGGGATACACTGGTCACTTAAATTGTGAATAAAAGGGAGAACTAGGGCAGTCCCCCACGACCCTTGCTAGAGCCAACCCGCGATGCTGAACCAGTTGTTTTAAATCAGCCCCTAAAAAAATCTTACTCAGATCCTGCCTGTCCCCTTGCTGCCGTCCCCAGCGACGCCCTAAGCCGTGGCTCGTATCCCACAGAGGGTGCCCTTTTTTTTTGTTCCAGGAGTGGGAAATCCCCACGGACACCTCGACTATCTCACAGGAATTTGTCTTGTGAGACAGTCGAGGTAGTGCCGGACTCGAACCGGCTAAAAACCACTCCTGCCTAGCCAGTGTCCCTCTGACATGGGGATCAGAGCCCTTTTTATCTGATTGTTTGGCTAATTTATTCCACTTCCATTTTGTTTTGCGAATGTTCTGTTTTGTTTAAACACGCTACAGTTTATCTATTTTACATTACAACTTTACTTGTTATTTACAATTTTATTTGTATTACTACTTTTATATACACTATTTCAATTCTATTTATTTAAATGATATTCCTAAACTGATTTTTTCACTATTATTTAACCATATTCATCCCCCTAATACCACAATATTATTATCTTCACTTACTTTATTGTTTTCCATTTTTATTTTGTTCTCTATTGTTTATTATTACTATATCCATGATACTTAAACTATATACTTAGTATACACTAACATATCATATAATTTAACTTCTAACTTATTTACTTTACTAAATGGTCTAACTTGTTTACTATTTATACAACTAATTTTAATCTTGGACTTAATATTACTGTGGTTTCTTGGACCATGTTCAACACAACGTGGCATATCCACCAGGGCCTACACCAGGATATGCTTAACTTGAGCCAGTTTCTCATGAAACTGGCTCCAGTTCCCAGCTCTCGTATAGCCAACCATAGTCGATCGTTCTATTCGTCTGTTATTTAGCTGTGTCGAACTAGTCCTCAGTATAGCAATATGCTATGGATGCTCTAGATGCGTCCGACTTCCTGAGTACCGGGCATTCATTACTGAAAGCATTGTGGGAATGCTCCCCCAGCTCTTTGGCTCTGGTGCAGTTAATGCACACCGCTGCTTCGCTGGTCTGTTTGACTGGGCAGTCCAATCTAAGGTGTGGACCGCCGCAGTGGCTACAGAGATCGGCGATGGCTCCGTGCACAGGCGTTTGCCGTGTCCGTATGCCAGGCAGCGGGTACACTGCACCAGAGGTCTCTCTGGAGGTCAACCCGAAGCTTGCCTCCTTCGAGTGCCCGCCTCCAGATCGTGGGGGACACACTCAAAACAATGCTGTTCGTGTGCGGGTTTTTGTTATTTATGCGGTATTTAACCGTCATTCTTTGGTCCCCGTCGCCGAGGCCGTGAAAGATCTCCTGGTTCTGGTTCTTAAGGGCTTTAAGTACATCGTCGTCGCTGTGTACTGACAACACGTCCCTAAAAACCAGAAGCGGGTCCCGATTTGCCACTTCCTCGACAACGAGGTTCTCTCCGGGCCGCCTTCAGTCGTTTTTTCAGTTTCGAACTCTCCTCCCTTGATTAACACCCCATTATGATCTTTTGATCTTTAGCTTTTCGCACTCTTTCCACTCGCACCCAGCCCTCCTTCGCGTCCACCGCTTTCCCGACTCTCTCCAGAATCTCGTACCCCGTGTCCATCTCCTGTGTTGAGGAGACAACTACGGAATGCAGCGTGGTTCGGTCCAGGGCTTGTGCCCTGGTGTGGCTCTTCGTCACGGCTGCAACATTAGCGTAAGTTGTCTCCCCAACACATTCCCTGCTAGCCAGACTGTCTCGCAGCTTGACCAGCTCGTCGGAGTTCTCCTTTATTAAAGTAATTCACTCCTTCATCGTCCTGACGAGCTCAGTCTGGCTAACAAGAATCTCAGGATCAGACTGGGGACCATGGTCGGCAGTGGGCGCGAGTTCCAGTACGACGACGGGGCCTTATCGCGCTCGGACTCCTCAGACCACACGCTAAGGGCACCCCCCTTAGCGTGTGGTCACTTAGTTTATAAGTTGTATGCCCCTGGCTGGAGGCTTTAAACTCAAGGCATCCACAGGATTAGACCGGTTAAGCAGAAACCAGCTTAAAGGCTGAACTGCGAGATGCTATATAGCCAAAAAATAACTTGTACCGTTGATTGGCAAATTCATAACGAATCCTTATTGGTTCTAACATAGTGTGATTCTTAGAATAGAAAATAAAGTTATAATAATTGTGTATTTCGAATTATAAAGTGAAGGTTAAGTATTCCGATATTAAAGTTCTGTGTATTAAAGTGGTTATTAATACTTAATTAAATAAATATTGGCATCTGCTCGTTGTTTATTGTGATAATCATTTTACAAATGTTTCTTTTTTTTACACCGCTGCTCGCACCGTTCAATATGGTCGAATCTGTTCTGATTGCCGCCACAGCCTCCGTATATGAAAGTCTTGCACTCATTTGTCGGTACATGGTAGTAATACCTTGGAAAATAGAAATAAAAATTATTAATCCTACCAGCTCTTATAGGATACTTTTCACACATCCAAGAATAAGACCCCGTATTTTAGTTTAAGCTAATAAAAGTATGTGTAGATTGTCTCACACCTATTGGGTGGGAATAGTCTCCAAAAACTAGAATTATTACAAACAAGATTTTTTATCTACATGCAACTGAATACCAGTATTTTGTTGCATGCCAGTGACCTCCGCGGGCAAGTTCTGGATAAAATAATATATTCCTTCACTAGTCAGTTCCTATACAACAGCCACAGATGGAGACGCATAATTATCATCTGCCTAGCCTTTTCCCAACAATGTTGCGGTCGGCTTCCAGCCTAACCGGATGCAGCTGAATGCCAGTATTACTTAGAAGCCAAAACCAAGCTAAAGGAATGGTTGTTGGGCCGAACTTACGAGGAAGCAGAAAGTTTGCTCTGTGGCTCATGTTAATACATGCTTTTGTTGCAATACTCACTCACACAGCACACACCCACAAGTACCCACCTTAACTGTTGTTTTTGCAACCACGTGTTTCTTTATATCTCTTTTTATCATTTTTGCATTCATGCGTGTTTTTTTTTTAATCAATGTTATCAATTAATTTTGTTGTTTTTCCATTTTAATTATTGTAGAACTTGTTTATCTAAAGTTTATGTCTTGTGCTAGCAGAACACTATAAATTATTAACCTTGTGTAATGTATTGTGTCTGGGTCACCAAGATACAGGCTGTGCCAAGTTTGGGACCCGTTGTTAAACCTATCTCAAATACTCATGTAAATAATTAAATAAATAAATAATTAAATTAAATATTACATACTGCCTATCCTACCCTTCGCAACCCGATTAGTACTCGGTAATACGATAACCCTTGGTAAGACTGGTCGTCAGACTTTCGGGCCACTGACTACCTGTAACGTCTGTCAAAGATCTACTACCTCTCTTAGATTGATGGCTTATTTGAATGAATTATTTTGGATTTTGAATATATATTTTTTTGTGTTTTTACTGTGGACACTTTTAACGTGCATATCTTGCTACATTGTTCTCACATAATATACCATCTCAACATGAATGATGTAACCAAGATGTTGTAACAATATTCTGATTTAAAAGAGTGTCCATGGAGTTTCTTGCCCGTTCTTCTCCATAGAGAGCTACGCTAGGGAGTAGGCAACTACAGTACTTTCACAATTTTTACGTCTTGTGACTTGGACTGTAGCTTCATTTAATTTTCATCTTTGTTTCGACAATTCAAAAGTGCCTGTAACTGGCTTACTTGAAATAAATGCTTTGATTTTGATTTTGATAAGTGATAACCGAGATCAACAGCTTAAAATGCTTAAAATGCGAGCCACGGAGGAAACTCGCCTATGCACAATCTTGCAAAAAAATGCTAAGTATCTGGTAACCAGGCTAATCTATGTAGATACTGAAAATTGGCTTTTGCTTACCTTTTCATTAACGCCATGCACATACCAACATTCGGTTGCAAGGCACAGTAAATTGAATGATCAGTTTCTTTTAAGGTCAATCGGGAATTTTCTGAAATAATAATAGTATAATGAAGAGCATCATGTAAAGCAAGAAGCATTCTGTATTTTTTTACACATTTTACTATTCTATAACTTATGTTTTCCTACTGTTCGCGTAAAAGTACAATCGCAGTGTTTACTGTTTGATGTACATAATGCTTGGTTGTCGGCTTCGTGCAGGGTTCGTTTACACTCTGTATAAATCGGTCAGTTTTATCGATATTCCTCTTACAGCATTATTCCTTCAAAACGAGCCCAATAATCTGATTATTCTGGCGCACGTTCATCTGGTCAGACTAGTCTCTTCCATAAGACATACAAATTCATTTCAAAGAAAGGTTCCTACTTATATTTCTTCTATTTAATCTAAGTATAGGTACTCCACGTACTTCATATAATAAAGCTGAAGGGTTTGTCTGTTTTTTTGTTGTTTGAACGTGCTAATCTCAGGAACTACGAGACGGATTAAAAAATCTCTTACAATTTGATAGCCCAATTTTTGGGGTAGGATATAGAGTATTTAACACAAACACAATGCTTCGACCCTAAGGATCCGAGCAGTAGTTGAAGCTGTTCATAATAGTAGATTATTAACCAAGGGGATAAAGCAGTGTCTTCTGTCGCGGGTGACGATTTAAATCGCGAGCGTAACGAAGGACTCGAGGTTTACTCCCGAGCGTAGCGAGGGTGTTAAAAACTAAAAAAAGATTTAAGTTCACCCAAGACTAAGACAGCTTTATCACCGAGGAAAATACTCTACTTTTCGTACCATTTGCGAAAAAAATAACACAATAATAATATGAGATAAGCATTTATTAAAAATAATGACAATTAAAAGTAAAAATAATTTTCCTTGGATTTTGTTGGAAGCAAATTATATAAAATTGCGGCAGCATTTGCACTGATGGAATCCGACAATTCACTGTCACTGTCGCTTTGATTTAACATCGTAACGTATTTTTAGAACATTAACTTATTTATAAAAATAAATTAAAATAAACTTAACGTTCTTAGGTATTTGAAGAAAACAAAAACGCGGCAAATTCCTAGACTAATATTTTTTTGTCGGAAAAGCAAAGGCATCAAGCTCATACGGCCTCGTCGGTTTTCGTAATTTTATTTAATCATCATAACTGCATAATAAATGCGTATTCCTTTTTCAAAAAGATGTATTATGCTTTATATGTATACAAACTCAATGGTGTAAATACAGATGTAGTTCAGTATTAATTTCGGTAAGTATTTCAAATTTAAATCACATTCTCCCCCTAGAGGATGAATGAAATTCAGTACAATTTTCTTTCCGTTTTTAACAGATTAAAAATGACTATAGTTATGTTCGCTTTTTGTGGCATAGAATGTCACTTTTTTGAGCAAGTGGTACGAAAAGTTACATACCTTTACAGTGGCCTTCGCATTCAGCTAACGTTGCGAAATTGTTCTGATTGCCGCCGCACCCAGAGTACGAGAATATTTTACAGGAGTCCTCCTGCGCCTCATAATAGTACCTGTTTACGTCCCTATGTATAAAACAGGCCTACATCAATTCGCATTCCACTTGTTATACATAGTAGATACTGTACCTACTGTATACTTAAATATTGAAATAATAATTGAGAATTGACTTCGATGAAATTTTATGAACTCACCCAGTTCCGTTTACCAGGTCGCGGTTCCGTTTACCATCACGTGCAGTACAATTACTACTTGTAGGTTGTAATTGGCACCAGTAATCCCAATGCCATACATCGCGTATAGAATCTATATTGTCAGCTAAAAAAGACAAACGAAATAAGAATAATTAAATTAATAAAAAAGTCATCATTATCATTTCAGCCGAAAGACGTCCACTGCTGAACATAGGCCTCCCCCAAGTGTCGCCATATGACCGGTCTCTTGCGTCTCGTACCGTCAAGTCTACAAAATCAATATCACTATCACTACATATTATGAAACAAAGTCGCTCGCGTCTGTCTGTCCCTATGTATGCTTAGATCTTGAAAACTGCGCAACGGATTTTGATGCGGGTTTTTTTAATAGATAGAGTGATTCCATAGGGAGGTTTTAGTATATAATTTGCGGGCAGGCAAAGCTGCGGGCGTCAGCTAGTTAAAAATAAAAGTCTAACGTGTAGCAAATACACCTCGACTTTAATTAGTCAAGTGACAATGCATTTATTAAGGATGCGCCCAGCTCCCAGCGGAAGTGTGCAGCGATGACGACCTACAGCATGATGTAGACCTAGCAGCATCTGTAGCCTGACTACGTTCCGGGGACCTCTTTAGAGAAACCGAAGGTCTTGTCTGTGCAAATATGAATGAAGTTATGATGACAAATAACTTCCGGAGATCTATCCATCACCACTGACAGGACTATTGTAGTCAATAAACCTGATATAGTGGCGGTCGATCGATTAGAGCCGCATGCAATGATTGTTGACTCGCATGACTGATGACGAGGTTCTCCCTCGTGAAAGCTGAGAAAGAAAAGCAAATCAATCAATTCAATCTTGACTTGCCTCGCAAGGTTGTCGACGTGTGAGATGTGAACTCACCGATCATTGTGCCGATAGTCTTGTTGGCCTATGGCTTAATTGCTAAACAAACCTCGACCAATACCTAAGGAGGCTCTCGTTAGGCAGTTGGATTCAGAAAGCATTACTTCTGGACACGGCTCATATTGTTAGGAGATTCGTTTCTCTGGGCCCCGGACCGCTGGTAGCTAGGACCCTGTTCCCGATACTAGTGAATTACAATTTTTTATGTTGTTTTGATGTTGTTTTTTATAGGAATATTTAAAAATGTTATAGATAATTATGTATAGGAATAAATAAAAATCATGATGATTTGGCCAGGAAGGAGTTAAATTTTAATTATCTATGGACGAAGATTCTGCCCTTATTCAAATTAAAAAATAATGGCTAGGGTTAAGAATATGGTTGAAAAATGGAGAATGATAATACTCATCGTGATTAACTGACCTCTTCTTTGGGGACCTGTTTGATGTGACTGTTTGACGGGCTCAACACTTATTCTTCTCAAATAGCTGGTGCTGGTCGGTTTTGGTATCAAATTACCGTCACGCACTTTAGCTGTCGTTAAAGAAGTTTTATTAACAAGAGAAGAACTTGCTTCTGACAGAAAAAAGAACACCACCACCCCAAATATTATGACAATGTTAAAAGGACCTTTCATTTTAATTTGAATTTCGGTGTTTTATTAACATTGTAACAGGTATCCCGGTGTAAAATAAATGTTAAGCACAGAATTTATATCGCCATAAACTAGTTATCGCGCGTGCACAGTGAAATCATACGTTTTTACGCGTTTATTTATGTATCTACATTTCTAAAACAAGAGTGGAAGCCAGTTAGTTCTGAATGTTATAGAATAGAGTAGTATAGAGTAAAATAATCACAGTCGTTCCTTACATAAGTACCACGGTAGGTGAGGTATTACAGGGCACTAGGTATTCGAACACCACCACAACCACCCACAGAAATACAGAATAAATACTTTGCAGACGAACCTCTATACAATGGCGTGCAGAACGGTTACGATAATTATTTCTCCGTTACCAGCACACAATGCAACGTTTGATCGGCAAGCTGAATGTTTGCTGATCTAATGGCATTTTCAATTTGCATTCAAATTCCTGAGCTCGCATTTCTACGCTCCGCTGAAGGGCGGTGGGATGGCGGGATGCCGACGACGCTGGATACTCGAATGCTCCAATGCCCGAATCGGATTAACGCTAACGACGCACCATTCTGTATGACCGCCGCAGTCGACCGCATTCCCACCGTGCCCTGTGCGACACTGATAAACTGTTGCAGTGGGATCCCCAGCATCCACACATTAAATTCCCGTGCATGCCTGACCGATTTATCACTTTAATAAAAATCAGGACACATACCTACGAGTATGACACGCATGATGAATGGCCGCAATAAGGTGCGCCGCGCGTTGCGTTGTGCTTGCAGACACCTGACGTTTTTGCCGCTAAAATAGGTACCATCCCTTACGAATAGTGTTTCATTTTTAGACACCCAAGTAGGTATAGATCTAGTTATGAGCTACATAAAATAAGAAATTTCTCAGATCATAATATCTGCATTGAAACAATGGGTCCTCATCACAAGCTCCATCGATGTTGCAAATTAGCATTCCCCGAGGAGAATCTTAATGAGAAATGTAATTTCGAGAAAGCAGATAGCTCTTCACAAAGCTTTTTAAATGTACAATTCCGAGCTGTAGGATTAATTACTATAGTTTTTCATCCCGTGTAGTCCGTCGTCGGTCGACGGAAGGCAGGATTACGAGTGGATTCCGCCGACGACGATTAATAATTAATTGTCATTACGGTTATGGCTGCAAAGCCAATTGGCTCTCGGCTTAGCTGGATTATTTAATCTTAGGGCCTGATGAAGTGGCAGACATATATTTCAGTAAAGTTTGAATGATCATTGTTTGTCTATTGTTTGATCAATTTCATAAATTTCAGCTAATATCCAATACTTTAGGTGTACCAATACCAAGTGTACCAATCACAGTAAAGTACGTATACTTATCTTTATATATAACTATCGGTTCAGTTGTTGCTGTTAGGACTTTACCTATCCGTTCAGCTTCAATCAAACAATTACGGTTCCTAAGTGCCTTTAGATGCAGGTTCATTTTGCATTTTAGCACAGTTATGTAAATCTTACTTCAACTTTTCTGGCTTCGTAGGCTGCTTCTCTGATTTAATTCCTTTACTTTATATCAATGTCATTCAGCCCTACATTAAAACCAACAAAAACCGGTAGGTATTATATAGAGTTACTGTATAGAGCGGCATTATTCCTAGCATAATATAATGTAAAAACAGCGACGGTAGCAAAATAAAAACAGACAGGGAGCCGCATAAAAATTCAATCATTTCGAAAGCTTCGCTAAGATTTGTAGGCCGAAGCCAGAGAGGATTTAAATAAAATTACGACATTGTTCCGACGGGCGTCGATGGACGCCCTCACGCTTGTAAATTAAAAATATATAAATCGCTTAGATTTATGCGCTTTGTTTTTCCAGCTGTAATTAATGATATTTGTTAAGCGGAAATTTTGGCTAGTCTGGAGGTAAAATCTAATGTGCAAAACGAAAAAATACACTGCAAAAACCAATCTTGTGGGGGGAGCTCCCTGTTGACATAATGCCCTACTCAAGATTTCTGATAATACCTATGATGCTAAAGATGCTCTACTACGTTGTTGTCCGTAAACCGGGCCGGATGTATCCGTAGCCAGGACATGGACGATAGAAAATCTACATCGGGCCCATGGAGAGCTCAGTAGAAACGCCCGTGAAGCTCCTTGCCTTGCCATACTTCCTTGCGGTCATCGCTAGTAGGTAAGCACTACTGGTAGTGCGCCTTTTTTTTTACACATTTGCCGCCTGTAGGCGTAAGTTTTGAGTATGAATGTGGATGGGTATATAAGTAGAGGAAGACCAAAGAAACGATGGATGGACTGTGTTAAGAATGATATGGCAAAAAAAGAAGTGTCTGATGAGATGACGAAAAATAGAGAAGTATGGAGGAAGAAGACATGCTGCGCCGACCCCAAATGAATTGGGATAAGGGCAAGAGAATGATGATGATGATTTGCCGCCTGTAGGCTTTTAAAATTTTCCCGACCTCTACAAATTGTTAGTTCCTATAGGTAATAAGATTATTTTGATTACTCAAGAAATAGTTTTTGGGTTTTTATCTCGCTACTAAAAACAACAATCATTTATTAATATTTGCAATTACCTGGTAACAATCTGGCTGATGGTAATGATGAAATTCAGAAAATTGGCCCCAAATTTGCTACCCCTAAAATCTGCCGCCCCAGGCTCCAGCCTATTGGTAAATCCGCCACTCTACAAGTTTGCGCCAGTTCTCTATATCCACGGACAGCGGGGCGAGTCGCTCGGCTTTAAAAAAATATTCCCTGAGACTGCAAACCTCGCGGCTGTGGAGGGTCTTTGCGTTTAAAAGCCTCGACCCCCGCACATTCGCGGGGTGTAGTCTCATCACCGATGGATGATGTATCCGGTTTGCGGTCAGCATTGTAGGTACGAACTCTCCTATCTAGGGCATCGAGTTCGGTCTGAGCCAACCGTTAAAGGCGCCTTGTTCCCGCCTGAAGTCTATTTAATAGGTACCTTCTTCAGGCATCCAAAGAAGCGCTTCCTTAACGATTGCTTCATGCCAATTTAACTACCTACGCTAATGCCTATATAACGCTTCCGACGTACCCAAATACTTTCGGATGAGGGGATCTGAGGTGTATGGAATATCCGAGAGCTGAATTCCCACGGATTCTATAATCTTCCCTCGCTTTACATAGGTATCTACATGACTGCATATTTGTCCACACCAAATTTCATCCTGATGGTGCGCTCCTACACTATTAAAAGTTTATTTAAATAAAGTTGGGTATACCAGCTCTTAGGCCTTTATCTTACAGTACCTACCAGCAAGGTTATATTGAAGCATTGAAGATTATTATTATTATACTCTTTGCATTGAAGTATCCCTATAATATTCCCCTGTCAGTGGTTTAAAAAACACAGTCTTATCATAAAGCCCCAAAGGTAACGCCTTACTATGACTTATTTCTATGAGCAAGCCTAAAAGCCTTTTACCGTGAAATGATATACGGCTTCCAATATCCTAAAATATCGGACGCATCTCGCGTTGATTGATCCCAATCGTCTACTTAATCGAGAGCGCGGGAGAGCGCAGTCGATGATAGAATATTTTGTTATATTTTTGTAGATATAGGTAGTTTGAGCATTTTCGTTACAACCGATAAGTCATAAGTCATTTATTCATTTGTTTAACATAGGTACAATAATAATGGTAGGTATATCAAGGCCATAAAGAGTGCGCTATGTTATGCCAGAGAGCGTACAAATGTTTGTAAAAAAACAAAAACAATTTAATTCAATTTGTAAATCAAGGCAGCCAAGTCTAAGTAATAAAATAAAATAAATTAAACCTGGACATTAAAAAGAAAACAATTATAAATAATTGCATACTAAAAATGTATTAATAATAAATAACAATAGAAATCAATATCAATAGAAAAATAAAAAAATCTAAATAATATAAAAATAAAAATGTCAATACATTACCTACGTCGTGTCAACAAGACATAAATACTGAAAACAAATAATTACACAATGTCAATATACAATACTAATGTCTGTATACAAATTTATTAACAAGGACAACCAATACATGTAATAGCATGTCAAGTTTCCATCATTACATTTTTGTCTGTTAAGAACTCCGAAATACTGTTATATGCTTTGTTCACCAGTAAGGCTTTTAGCCGTTTCTTAAATAAGCTTACGTTCAATTCTTTGTTTGATTGTGGTAAGTGGTTAACTGACTGGTGCCATGCAAAAAACACTCATAGACATTAATGCTGTGTGGGACCTTCTTACGCATAAGCTACTGTTATCCCTTCGACTTCGGTTATTAATGTCTGACATTTATTTAAACAACTTAGGGTTGGTCTTAACAAATACTGCGACTTCAAAAATATATAAGCGTGGAAGAGTCAATATTTTGAATGTAATAAATAATATATGGTTAGCACGTATCTGTAAACTGTAATCCAAACATTGTCCTGATGCACTTTTTCTGTGCTTTATAGATTATTTCCCTATTGATTGAATTCCCTCAAAAAATAACACCATGTCTAAGAACTGAACCCACCAAGCCATGATATCCTGTGACTATAGCGTCCACACTCATAACTGAGGTAAGTTTGTATAGGGCATAGGCAGACTTACTAATTCGTTTGGTTAGCTCCTCCGTGTGTGTTTTTCAATTTAATATAAATTATATTGAAAAACACACACGGAGGAACAAAAAACACACAAACACACCACAAACACATCACACACCACACAAACACCTAAAAACACATCAAACACAAACACACAACACACACACACACACCACACACACACACATCACACACACATCACACATCTAAATTCCTAGGATTAACAATAGATAATAATATCTATTGTTAATCCTAGGAATTTAGATGTGTTTACTTGTGTTATGCGTTGGCTATCATAGTATATACTCATATTTGTGTCTGAAGGTTGCATTGGCTAAACGTAGTTAATTTCGTACTATGGAGATGATTGTCTTACTAATTTCGTCATTGTAGGTTTCAGCGTTTGTGCTATTAATGGTCACAGTGCTGTCAACAGCAAATAGTGACATAGGGTGACTTGTAACTTTCGGCATATCATTTATATAGAATATAAATAGAGGAGGTACCAAAACACTGCCCTGGGGTACGCTATATGTAAGTGTTCGAAGATTAGATTTGTAGATACGTTGACATTTAAATTTAAAATCTATTTCAGATACTTCAACGTACTGTTTCCTGTGCTTTCTATTAAATTCAAGACATTACCTCGAATGCCGTAGGCGTCTAGTTTACTTAACAAAATATCATGGTCCACATAGTCGAAGGCTTGAGTCATGTCACAATATATCGAGCACACAGGTATTCTATTGTCAACGTTCGTATACACATTGTTTAAAAAGACATAGATGGCTAAATTGATACTATTACCTTTCCGAAAACCTTTTTGTTCCTCTGTGAAAATGTTTTGTTTATCTAGGTATTTATAAATCTGAGCGTAAATGTATTTTTCAAATATCTTGGATATTAATGGAACAAGCGCAACAGGCCTATAAGAGTGCATTCCTTGTCGTTTTTTTTTATTTGGTTTAATTATAGTTTTTTTGAGGCTAGTTGGATAAGTACCGTGTGTTATGCATGTTATGTTGAGAATATAGCTGAATATAAAAATAATTTAGAAATGTCAACTTATAGAGTCTGAGACGTACTTAATTACTTTGGTGGAAATTCCATCATTACCTGCACTGCCGATATTTTTTAAAGATTAAATAATGATTTTGATGTCATTTTCGATCTTCCAGTTTTACGAGCCACACTTTTTGCTATAGGTATGACTATGAGTAGGTATGAATAAGGTACCTACCTTAGGTGTCCCTCCATAGGTGTCACTTGGTTCACTAGTTTCATCAAAACTCCATTGACAAATTTTCATTTTACAACCAACGTTTCGTAGGTATTTCGTAAACAACTTATTCCGCAAATATATATATTTTTTTAAAACAGTCGTTTTACAAACATTTATTTGGCAAAAACTTCTTTTAACAAATGCATCAGATGGTATTTAATCATTAATACGTTTTTCATTTCTTATCTTATCTTATCTTCATTTGGATAAATCACGTTTCTACAAAATAATTTTCAAAACACTTCCTCGAAAACTGGTTCTTAACGCACTACGATTGAGTTCAACATGCAATATACTTATTTCAACACTTGTGCGGGACTGAAAATTGCCTCAGCAGATAACTATACTGAATTGCAAAACGTCGTTTGATTGACATTTGTTATTGCAGTTCGCGGCTCAATAACACCCTCGCCTACGGCTCGTGTGTTAATTCCGCCTCGAATGCAATTTCTCAAACTCCGTAGGTATTCATTGAAAACCACAATGGGGACCAATATTCAGCAACAGTTGCTCCCGCTGCTAAAAATAACTTTTATGCCGTAACGAGAATATCCAAATCTACATAGGGTCTGTCATTTCTAACTACAAAGACCTTTATTATATCTATGGTAGAGACCATAGTCGGAGGTCGGAGGTGAATGTTTTTTTTTTATTTCGGCAAAGCAATAGGTGCGTCTTTCAAGGCGTAAATATTTTTTGAATTCAAATTGTGTTTATAAATAGAATACCCTAATTAGACATGACTATTTAAAACTAATATTTACTTTTTTATACAAATTAACATTTTATTCAAAAATATTTAAAAAAAAAACTATGTTTATATTATGCTGTCTAGCGGCTTCATACCTTTGCTTCTCCTTCAACCTGGCGAAAGCAAAGCGAGGAAAAAAAGAAAATTAAAATCATAGTTTCAAAATACACACATCAACACGGTCTAGGGATATTTTTAAAAAAGCGAATTACTATCAATGTGTTAATTATTTATATGACATGTATATATTTAAAAGATACGTTATTTAATATTCTACCATTTTTTAATAATGGTTAAGGTATAGATTAAAATTTCAGGATTTTATGGAAAAAAAATGAAGCATAGACGGAAACCGTATATGAATGAACTTTTAATTTGTGAGTAAAAACTGAAAAAAATAGAAAAAATCATTTAATTTGTGTTTATAAACTTGAAGTTAGTAGTCTGAGAAAGCGCCCATGATGTTCATAACACATCGGCAACGATTCGGCATGCTCAGAACAAGGTTGTCAATGTCTTGCTGCGGAATATTGTCCTATGTCCTTCTGAGGTGCGCAAAAAGTTGATCTTCTGTAGCCAGATTTTCAGGAACTTTCTTCAGAGCTCTTCTTTGCAGCATATCCCACGCATGCTCAATGGGATTTAGATCTGGCGATTGAGCAGGCCCGTCTAAGGCCCTAACATTATGTGTATGTAACCAAGCTGCTACCGTTCTCGCCGTGTGTGCCCGGGCATTGTCGTGCATGAGCAGGAAATCTTGCCCCATTTGTGTTCTGTGGGGCAAGATTACGGGCCCCAGCACCTGTTGGACGTATCGTTCTGCCGTCATATTGCCCCGCACCCAAACGAGATCCGTCCGTCCTCCAAGACGAATTCCTGCCCAAACCATAATTGTTCCTCCTTGGTATGGGTGAACTTCCTGAGGGTTCTGGAGACGGCTCCATCGTCCAGGAACTCGCCAAACACGCGTCCTTCGTGAATCTGGATGGAAGCCGAACCTGGATTCATCCGTGAACAGCACATTGGACCATTGGTCACGGCCCCAGTCCACGTGGTTCCGAACCCATTCTAATCGTCGTCCACGATTGCCTCTCCGTAAAGGTGGGACCCGGAGTGGTCTACGAGAGCGTAGATTGCTTTCATGCAGTCGCCTTCTTACAGTTTGGTCACTCACAAGCACTTGGTGTTCCACTCGCAGCCTTTGGACCAATTGAGTCGCCGTTGCATTTGGTTGTGCTCGCGCAGTAATTTGCAAAAATCGGTCTTGTCTGGGGGTAGTGATGCGACTTGGCCCCCGGTGCCTCTCCACTACTTCACCTGTGGCACGATAGCGTGTCCACAATCTTGAAATTACATTTTGATGGGTCCCTATGGCCTCAGCAACATTACGCTGAACAGATCCAGCTTCCAGCATTCCGACAGCTCGTAACATCTCCGCCCTCGTCAAATGTCGGCGTTGCATGGCTACAATACCTCAATTTTAACTTTATCTTTCGTTTAAAAATGAAAAAAAACTGTAACTAAACGTAATTCGTATTGTTTTCTAAATTTCGCACAAATGAAAATTCATTCTCCTATACATCAAGACATTTTTATGCCACCGAAACAAAAGAATTTTCAAAAATTTGAATTTGGAATTAGTCTGAGATAAATTACAAACAAATCGGTGTATAAAACATTCCAATGCGGCCAGTACTTTTCGAGTTATTTAATTGAGTATGAAATATCCCTAGACCGTGTTGATGTGTGTAATTCATGAACTATAATTTTTTGTTCTTTTATTTCTTCAAAAGTGTATTGAAAAACGTCGTTTGATACACGTGGACATTTGATATTGCAGTTCTCGGCTTAAAAACACCCTCGCCTAAGGCTCGGGAGTTAATTCCGCCTCGGATGCAATAAACTTTCTCCATTTGTATCAAAATGTACTACAATAATCCTTCAAGCTTGCTGACTCGCCTTTTTGTCAATGTTCCATAACTGACTGCGGCTAAGAACAATCTGCACATCACATTCTAAGGGAGTGCATGCAGCGCAGTCTTTGGCAGAATGATTGCAATATTATATGTTTGGTAGGTACATCCGGAGTTATTTACTATAAGGACCTTGTAGAACTAGAACTTTCCGTGCGATCAAGCGTTTTTGCCATACCTATTATTGGAATCACAAATATAACCTAACAGCTCACAACTTAGGACCTGTTAATGTTAATATTTATCCGTGGTGCTACTGCTAGGCAACTGGGCCTATCCCAGTTGTAAATGTTCCTTTGTGCCTATTGGCCTATCACCTGCTGATAATAAATGTGAAGGGAAGTGGAAATTGCGGGGATTTTTCCTTCTCCTCCGCTATACTTTTCTGATCTATTTCGTTGCGGGATCAAAGACAGTTAAATTGTTTTTCTGGGACTTCGTCGAGCTTCATTGTCTCGACGCTTTTCTGGTGGTCGCCACTGTTGATTCTGGCTTTCAGGAGTTAGTGGTTTTGGAATAACTGACGGATTTGTCCCAAAAAAAAAGTTTTTCCCGCCAACTTCGAATGCCTTTTCTTTTGTTCGAAACTTATGCATGACAATGTACCTATACGCGACTTACGAGAACATTTTCTCGCAAATTAAGCTATTGAAAAATTTCAATAAAACCTAATGACTTATGAGAACATCTTGTTTGCCCGCGTCGTTCGCAAAAAATATTGAAATGATTGGTGTCGATGTGTCGATTCTGTTGTGCACAAATTGCTATCTTTTTCTCTCTAATATAACGAGAAAGAGACGGACGTAATTTAGGGCTGTCAAAGGAACTAATATTTCCATACAAATGAAGGTAGCACGTAAAAACATGTCGACTAAAACACGGTGAAGCGCAAGGCATAAACTAGTTTGACATCTCTAACTTAGTTCATAGCTATAGCCGTCCTCTTTCTCGCACTGCCTTTTAGTAAAAGATAGCAATTGCCTAAATTATGTTTAGTTTGTGCACAACAGAATCGACACCATTGGTGCCGATTCTGTTGTGCACAAACTAAACTTAATTTAGGCTATTGCTATCTTTTTCTCTCTAATAAAACGAGAAAGAGACGGACGTAATTTAGAGCTGTCAAATTTAGTTGGAACTATTATTTCCATACAATTGAAGGGTGCACGTAAAAACATGTCGACTAAAAACACGGTGAAGCGCAAGGCATAAACTAGTTTGACATCTCTAACATAGTTCATAGCTATAGCCGTCCTTTTCTCGCACTGCCTTTTAGTAAAAGATAGAAATAGCCTAAATTATGTTTAGTTTTTGCACAACAGAATCGACACCATTACCTATCTAAAAATTTTGTTATAAAATTTCATACATTTTTTTTTGTTTTTTGCTCGGAACCGGTTTTAATTTGCTGCAAGTAGTATCAAAGGCAATGGAATTACCTGAATTACGACACAGGTAGCAGGCACGGGGAATTGAACCCAGAACCTGATGGCAAGCACTGGCACTCTTTAACTTTGCTTCAGTCTAAAATAGTCTAAATGTTCTTGGTTAAAACTAGGGCACCTAGCGAAGATCTGTTTTCTCTCAAATTTTATCGCCAATTAGTCGCAATTTGTCGCCAAGTCACAGATTTAATCGTTAGTCATAGTTTAGAAGATATATATATACTTAATGAGTTCAATTAGTAAGGTATAAGCCAAGAGCTAAGGAGTTCATTCGATCTAGCTCTTACTAATGGGGTGGCTAAGGCAAAGTAAATCTCAGATGGCGCCACCATAGTTGGTCTCAATCTGACCAATGAGGTTAAGCTAATTTGAAATACAAAATGAGGGTTTTTCTTTTTAGCTCTTCTATAGTCGTAGATTGCGCTGAACTTAGTACGTTAATGCAAGGAACCGAACCTAAAAAAAATGATTTTAACAAAGCGCGAGAAAACTAGGTTATATTCGGAAGGTTATTCAAAAGGAATTACATTACCACATTCTCAACCAACTATGCTAGCGCCATTACTTCCAGTTAGCCGCCCCATTGATCTCGAATCGGTGTTATACCGATTATAATAATATATAATTGGCGACAAAATATGGGAAACCAGATTTTCGTTAAGTGTCCTAGTTTTTGAGATTATAAATGTGGCCAACCTGGGGAGGCTCTCCAGATCAGCCACATATAAACCCTTATATCTTTTGAACCAGTGACCGACAAATTCTGATATTTGCCGACAAATTTCGACTAATTTTTTGTTATAAAAATTAAAATCCCAGTGTCAATGACACGCAGTACTGGGCTAGCACAAGTAAGCGGTAAATGCTATGTAATTTAATCATTCTGGGTAGGTCTTCTTTTATTATGTTATCCTAGTACAAGGTAATTTATCAATTATTTGTTTGAAAAGAAGTACGCTCCATATCTGCGAAAAAAAAACTCCATACCTGCAAAAAAAACTCCAACCAAAGCAGGAGATGTGTGGAGACTGGCCTAGACAAATTTTAATATGAGACTCCTCTCCTCTCTGCTCTACCGTTTCCACTAAAGCTAAACGGACAAGAGAAGTGTAAATTATGAAATTCTATTGGTGGTTTATAACACAGCTCTCCTCTCGTCTGGTCTCCACTTTGGTGGAGTCCGGGCCTCCTAACGATGGAAACATTTATTAACCAGCCAAGCTTCGTATGAATTTCATTTTAAGTGACTGAACCAGTATAATAAAATTACAGTGTGACTCGGGGTTTTTTTTCTCAAGGGTTCCCAAGGTGTCGCACTCAGATTTGACACGTTAGAAACTTTTCTAGAATAGAAGGTTATGAAGGAAAGGAGTAAAGGTTAAGGCTGCGTTTACACCAGAGATGAGCGAGGATGAATAGAAGGAGATGTGTGAAACTAACCAATAATATAATTTCTTTTTCACAGCTTGCTCAAGCTATTCTAGCTATTTGATTGGATAGTTCTACACACAACTGTCGCTACGCATCCTAGCTCATTTCTGGTGGAAACGCAGCCTGAAGGTTGAAAAAAGTTTCCAACGAGTCGCAGTGTGGCAGTGACACTATTGGGTGTCTCATCTGAACTCCGAAGTTTAAAACTCCGATGTACTTTATTCAGAATGTTCGTCATCGCGAAGTACGTTACTCCGAAAGTACGCTTTGACGAATTACGTTATTCAAAATGTTCGTCATCGCGAAGTACGTTACTCCGAAAGTACGCTATGACGAATTACTTTATTCAGAATGTTTATCATCGAGATGTATGGAACTCCGAAATAATCCATAATTTTAAACCTGAACATGTAACTGCTTTTTTGTCTAAATAAAATAAACAAATAGACACTACGCAGAGTGCCTTGTCCCCAAAGAGAAGCCGGCAGGAATCGACTTCTGAGGTGCCTTCTGGTCTGAAGACATTGTTGTAGTTCGTAATAAATACCTTACATCCATCTAAATAAAAGCGGACCACTCTCAGAAACTTGATGATGACCATTCTGAATTAGGTAATTCGTCATAGCAAGCTTTCAGAGTTCCGTACCTACATCTTTATGAAAAATATTCTAAATAACGTAATTCGTCATAGCGTACTTTCGGAGTAACGTACTTCGTGATGACGAACATTCTGAGTAACCTAATTCGTCAAAGCGTACTTTCGGAGTAACGTACTTCGCGATGACGAACATTCTGAATACCGTACATCAGAGTTTTAAACTTCGGAGTTCAGTAGTAGTCCTTAGAAATGGCTTGATCAATTTTTATGAATTTTTGTATGTATATTTGGTAGGTCTGAGAATCGGTCGTAGGCTACTTTTATACCTTAATTTATGTGGCAGAATAACGTTTGCTAGGTCAGCTAGTTATAGTATAATATTTGTGACGCATGACATTCAAGTAGGTTGCTGCGTTCGCAAAGTAAATGTATGGTTGATGAGACCGTACAATCTAGTTCTTCAATTCGACTAGGCACCAATCATTCTAGAATGTGTAACTTATGTTATGGGATGCAAGACTGGTATTAGCGTCAGGACGATATATCTATCCAATCTTTTTGCTACTACGACCACTGATAAATAAACTTCTCTTTGACGAGCTAAGCGAAATAGAACTAATATAAACATATCTAAAATTTTGAAACCAAAGAGATTTCATTCATCTTTCTATATCTGTATTAAAAACTTAAACATCAACTTAACATTTTCTAAATATTGTAAGTATGTATTTCGATTTGCCGCGCTATCTGTCTGAAAAAGAAGTATTTATTTCTCCTTGAACTTGGTTAAGAATCTACAATAATTATTTTATATAAATTTTATCCTAACAGATGGACATTACTGTACGGAGCGGACTTGTTAACGTACGTCCCGAGGGAGCCTTTTTCAAAACAAACCAAATAAAACAAATATAGGATTATATTCAGGGAAACATTAAAGTCCAACATAACAAACATTGGAATACTTGCAATGTTTGCAAAGCTGTATACAGACTCGCCTTAGCAACGGGCTCGGACCTAGTAAGATAGCTCAATAGATGAAACAACTAATAGTCTATAATCCCATTTGCCACATTTTATTATTATCGGCACGTTACAGCTACTAAGCCACTATGTCTCTAAGTTCCTCTCAAAATACCTCAAACCATGTTAATGAAAATAGCGCAACCAACACACATTGTTAACATAAAATTAACGAGTTCAATAGAATCATTAAAAGAAAACAATCTACACGCGGCGACATCGCTTCCACTCATTAAGTCAATATATGATATATTCTGCTCTAGGCGCGAAATTACCTTCTACCTCCGGACACGAAATAATAACTAAAAAAGGGTATAAATTAAATTAAGCACTACCATTTCAAACCACTAAAAATGTCTTAAAACGTCTAAGGCATCTTTACGAAAACTTATTGTATTTTTTTTCTTAATTTATTACATCATATATATACATAATTTCGACATAATCATTTATTTAAAACGTAACATATCTCTGGCAGGTCAAGTAAAAAATTAAATAGTAATGTTACATAAAGTTATACTTTGAGGAAAAAGAGTATTCACCTTCACTTGGTATACAACATTAGACAACATAAGTTGTCAGCAGCTGTCTAGAAGTGTTAATTAAGGACCTACGGACCTCCCTTTGTTGTTCCGTAGAAATTAATTCCATTTTGTAGAATTAATTTCGTTTTGTAATCTCCATTTTCCCCAAAATATAATTTTACAGTGGATTTTCTCAAAGAAAAGATTCAGATTCAACCAATTATCCAATAGTAACATGTAGACCGCTTCGCTTTAGATCGCTCGGACGCTTTTAGCCAGAATTAACAATACAGTGCTAACGTTAAATCTATTATGTGCAATTAAACCTAGTGTACACTTGAGGCCGCTAACCGCTACGCCATACCGCTGTTCTATATTATACTAATTGATATCGTCTTCGCCTCAAACATACACCCGGATGTTGGCAATTCGACAATCAATAAAACATTTTAGACTTTAGTACATAATATACTCCAATAATTTCTATAAAAACAGATTACACATTGAAAGTTTTAGCGAGTGTCTTTTAATTTAACTTTTATAGAAAAGCACAAACCTACCACATAATTGTCGTTTGTTAAGGATGTGCAGTAGCTATGTACAGGCTTCACTTCACTAATATTTATTATCACAATACGGTCATTGTAGATACAAAAGAATTCTTTTCAAACTAACAAATTCAAATTTATTTGCCAGTCATGGTAATATTGCTTTTATTCCCATGGCCATGATGCAAAATAATGTTGATTTTGAGCAGTATTAAGTAGTAGGTTTCTAACATGTCAAGCTAATTTGTTTATCATGTAAAATGTTACAAAATAAATTAGTTGTGGGGGATATTTGGAAGCGTACTATATTGTTTATCACCAAATATTTCATTCTATTGTTGAAAATGTAACTAAGGATTAAATTAATTGGCTGTATTTTATACCTTTGGATTTTATACCATTATTTATATCATGCATTCCATTCAAACTCGATTACTATGAACAACATTTATAATAAAATAGTCTTTAACATTACAAGCTTCTGAAAACTCGCTGCCATAACGATCGATCAGCAAGCAGACTTTAATTTAACTGGTAAATACTTTTTTATATTACACTAGTTTGTTAATATAGTTAATCAAACAAGCGTCAACACACAGAGGCACATTTTATTACTATTAAAATTCATGTTTATATTATGTTGTCTTGTATACTCCGTGAAAATGCTTTACATTGCCGAATCACCCTAAACGACCGCGCTGCTCGACTGAGCGAGACTGGAGCGGTTGGCACAGCCTTCCAGGCAACACCAAGGTACGGACTCCACCAAAGCGGAGACGCACGGAGTGGAGAAACGTGCAGAAATCGACCAATCACCAAGTCGCGTCTTCTCCTATGATTGGTAGTATCTTGTCCATCACCTCTCCGCTCCGCTCGTCTCCGCTTTGGTGGAGTTCGAGCTTAACGAGAATGTCTCTGCCTTGTTCAGTCAACAGCTATCAGTACATTTAACATTAAAAAAACATGTGGACACTAATCAGTATTTTCGAGAAGAAACGTGGTTCACTCACTGGTAATGATGGAGCATCACTGACGGAGCAACGCCCTGGCGGCAACAACGCGTGCACGTCGTCCGCGCAACCGAAACAAACGCAGGTGTCACGGTACATGCTATATACTTCCAGGCTTAACTACGTGACAACGCCCTTGCATTTAGTGTTAACATCAGTCACAACTGGTTTTGTCGGGTTACAACTAAATATTTTCGACATGAAAGTGAGTTTTAAACAAAGTGTAAAATTTACTAATGCCACCGATTAAAAAAAATATATAATGCTATACATGAAAAAATAATAATTATGATGGATAATACTCGATTTAGTCACTTTACCGGCGAAACGCCTCCTGCTCAGTGACAACACTAATATAATATACAATAGCCATACAAAGCCACTGTTACAAATTATTATAAAAGCATTAATCTAGCAGGACTACTCTGTGGCCTCAGTGTCTATTACACGTTTGTTTAGGGTCAGTTTCCTACATAGAATAAATAGGGCGGTAAAACATGTCAAATATTGGTGTTAGCGATGCACATAATTACGTAGATAAGGCTATCATTTGTTGCGTTTCCGGGCGATAGTAACACAGCATAGCGAAGTGCACCTGTATAACGTTTATTAGTAATCAAAGAGGTCGAATAAATTAGAGTGGTCCGAAGTACGAAATTATGATCTATAATGTGTATAACTGGGATAGTTGCGCTCGTGTGTGCGCGTCCGCTGGTGCGGTGTTACTGTCGCAGGGCGAGCCGCTCGGCGCGGGTCGGGGCCGCTCGGCACGGGTCGGGGCCGCTCGGCGCAGGTCGGCTCGCTCGGCACCGCTCGGCGCAGGTCGGGCCGCTCGGTCGGGCCGCTCGGCGCACGCGGAAGCTCCGTCAAGCGAACCAGGGAGCGCACCTCACGGCTCAGTTGTATATCTTGATCGCCTTCTCTAGGTAGTTGACGCGGGACCGCTTGGGCGTCTTGTTGATGTGCTCGAGACCGAGCCACGGCCGGGCCGTCGCGTCTGGAAGTGACAGATCTAGATTAAATTTTAGCACACATTCTTTTGAGGATTGGATCTATTGTAATCTGTAATTTTGTTTAAATATAAATTATAGATTCGTCCAAACATGTTAAGAGTTGTTACAAGTAGGATTTGATACTCACTCGCGTTACTACTTGGCCTGAAGTCGTAAATGTTTATTGTCGCTCCTTCACTTATGTAGTTAGGTCTGCCATTTGTCACTATAGCGAAATTGTACTGAAACATATGAAAATATGGTTATTCAGCAATTAAAAAGAAATACGTTATTTGAATTTATATTGGATTCATCCGCGTAGTTCCTGTTCCCATGGGAGTCCGTACTCCCATGGGAACAGGAACTACGCGGATCGGAGTAACATAGGCTATATTTTATCCCCGTGGATAAAATATAGCCTATGTTACTCGCTGATAATGTAGCTATCCATTGCTGAAAGAATTTTTCAAATCGGTCCAGTAGTTTTTAAGTTTATTCGTTACACACAAAAATACAAATCTTTTCTCTCTATAATATTATAGTATAGAAGTTATAGATAAAGAAGTCAGAAGTGGATTAAAAAGACTTGTCAGAAACACTTATACAGGTTGTAAACAACCTCATCACGAAGCCGTCAAAAAGTAACTCTACGCAAAAATTATTGCTGGGAAATGACTTTTTTTTTTGGTTGAAAAATCAAGTTTTACGGTAAAACACAATGTAACACACTCAAAACATTGTGCTGGTGGATGGTTTGAATAGTGTGGGGGTCGTGGAGGTGTTTCAAGTAAAAACTTGTATTAAAAAAAAAAACATAATTATATTGTTTAATTGAGATAAAATGCTCACCTTTTCCCACTCCTTGTCGGGTATATCGAGTTTCTTCTGCAGCCGGTCCTTGACCGCCTGGAAGGGCTCGTTGTGTTTGACGCGTGCGTAGAACGGAATGCCGAACGTCGCGTAAACTTGCTTGTGGAAGTGCGCGCACGGCACTATGATCTCGTCTTCCTACAACCAATTGAAGAAAACTTTAGCTTTCTAACAAGTCGCAGAGAGCCAGCCTAGACAGGTCAAAATCGGTTTCGAAAGAGTTTCATATGATCGGAACGACTTTCAACAGACATTTTTTGTTGTATCATATTACTTATAATAAAACAACTTATCAATGTACATGTTCTTATATTAATTTTAAGTTAGCGAGATTACAATTGCACAACATTACTTCCACCAGTCTCCCTTACTAGTGTTGTCCTTGCATCCGTCACTATACACTAGTGATGTCAACTTACTAAACATACTACATTTGTAATTGTTTACCATTCCATCATCGACACTGCAGACAGTTGTCTATGACCCTGAGATTGATTTGTAACCCATACACTGACGGTTGACCACTTTTAACACTTAAGCCGCGTTGACACGATCAGAGTATGCTCGGACCGAGTGAACTCATATGAGTAAGCTTCATACGAGTGTACTCTGATAGCTGTTGATACTGTCATAATTCACTCGTGAAAAGTGAATTGTCAAAAAAAAGTGAAACGATCCATTTTCTTCATTCTACAATTCACGTTGCCTCGCAACATTAAGACGCGTTGGCTCGATGGTATTGCAACGTGTCAACACGTCGTCCACTAACGTCAAATGCGAAAGTATCCTGATTCAACACTGAACGGTATGATAGCTCCAGTGCACTGTGAAACACTTGAAACGGAACAGCAATGACATACCTGCAAGTTGAGCTCATCTCTAGGGATCTCCTCTATTCTGTAGAGTCTGGGCGGCGAGATGGTGACCTGGTCCAGCGTCAGCTCGGGATCGGGGCCCGGTAATACTTTGTGACACGACACCTCCACGATCCTTAACCTGAACAACAATACAATAGGCTAGTTTCCACGATCAATAAATTGCAAACCTATTTAGTCCGTCAGTCAGAGTATTGGAAAATAATGGACACGTATTTTTTGTTTTTGTAAATCAATGAATATTGACAAAGATAAAACGCATCAAAACTCGAGAGGTCGTGACGTCACATGGCACTAAAAATTATAGCACGGCGTTACGTATTGAGAATTTTAAAAGCGTCGTATCTTCGTCAATTTTGGTTTACGTAACAAAAAAAAAATACGTGTCAAATATTTTTTAATAATCTAACTGACAGACTAATTAGATTTTTTCAGGACAAGCCTATTTTATGATGATAAACATTGCATACACAAAACTCTCTTTTGAGCTCCCGATATTTCGACGCTGTTGCAAGCGCCATGATCGCAAGAGTCATCTCGCGAAGATCATCATCTGGAGAATGCGGGTGGGTGGTGATATCGGGAGCTCAAAATGATAAACAACTACGGAAGATATCCCGTAAGTGACAGTGTGAGTTTAGTTTTAAACCGTGAAAGCTTAGAATAGTGTTTGATAGCACACACAGTATTATCAGCCAATAAAGTTCCAACCGACTCGCCCGCCCGTAATCCACGATGGGGGTGGGTGGGTGTCACATGTCTCTTACTGTTCTGTTCTACATGCCAGTTACTTTCACCACTGCCACAGTGCCTCTGTCTAAGTTCGAACCAGAAACTCAAAAATGCATATCAACTGCCTGCCTTTTTCCCAATGATGTTGGGGTCGGCTTCCAGTCTAACCGGATGAAGCTGAATACCAGTATTTTATTTGGAGCGACTATATCATGACCTAGACAACAAGTTAGTACTGGGTAAACGATACCCCTTGGCAAGATTGGTTTTCAGACTTTCGGGCCACTCACTGACTACCTGTTACGACTGTCAAAGATCTAAAAATGACAGGCAATAATTTCCAACTTCATTTTATTTTGATTTTCTTCCCTTTAACAATAAAGCTCCTTTTAAATATTATTGCACAAATAAAGAAAACTTTAGCCACTCACGTCCCGGAACCGTCTGGAGCCATTTCGACGACTTTAGCTGCCTCTTGTAAGATATCTGACACCTTACCGCCTTTGTTTGGATATAAAATTAATTCCTTATCTTCTTTATAATTTGCAGCAACCTGGAAATAATATTTTTGGTCAATTATCAACAAGTACAACATAATAGTTCTAAATAATTTCCAATGCATCTATTTTTCAGAAAATTTAATACAAGGAAACAAATCTTACTAACGTGATATTTTATCTGATTGATTTATGAACTCCCCGAGTAGAGATAAGGTTCATAATACAAGGTTCAACACTCATTTGCTGTAGCAAGAAACAGAGCGTGCACATTGACTATGCTGCGGCATGCGATAGCACTCCAGCAGTTTCTCGCTCTAGCAAATGACGGTTTTGAGCAACAGAAAGAGATAGAAGTATGAGAAAAGGCAATTATGTGCTGATAGATGAGCTTCAACCCATACATGATCCTTAAATCTCTAGTAAAACTTACATTAAGCTTTGGAGTTGAAAACTACAATATATTTACTTAGTAAGTAATCAAATCAAAAGTTAACCATACCCATAAACATTTAAACTGTTTCTTGTTATCCAATTCATTAACTTTAATAGATAATATCTGGTAGAACAACTTCTTAGGGCACTTTGGTTTACAGTACACTAGCAAATCTTTAAGTATTCCGTCGTAAGAGTATCTGAGTGGCAGGCCTGGCGTATCCTTGTAGCTGCAACAAATTAAATAATAGTTGATCACACCGAGTCACTTTTGAAGTAGTTTAAGTATTTGTCTTTTGTCGTTTTTCCAATTTTTTTGGGTTTACAATGTCTTCTTCTTCTATTATTTTTTTTTAATAACGGTGGTCACTTGTCACTGTCAATAATTCTGTGTATTCAATTTAGAAGAGCAAAATATTATCCCTATTTACCATTAACAAAGGGTTTTTCGCATATCCTGGGTGAGTCATTCCACCATAGATCTCATGAATCAGGCGAGATTAAGGCAAGAGCGATCCCATTGGTGGAAAATCCCTGGTAAAAAGGCAGGACTATACCGAGACAGTCCTCCTCTCTTTGAGAGGGAGGGGGCAGGATGCAAGCTTACTGGAAAATAACGCTAGTAACATCTCAAAACACTAACTTTTGACACTTGAAGAACTGTATTAAATAGGGGTCGACGTTGAGTCTATTTCCCACCGCGCGCGCCATCTGGTCGTAACGCATCTGCATGGACAGCTCCATTGTAAATCTGTAAAACATATGCGAAGGAAAAGTTTTAATTTGTTCCCTGTTTCGCCGAGAACATGCAAATATTTATCTCGTAACGTAATTACCTAAAACAGAAGACGGCTAAATTACTTTTCTCAAACATGCTTGGAAATTTGAGCATTATTTTGACAACCTTCTTAGAGATAAATCGAAATTGCTGTACTGGTCAGATACATGCGACCAGCGGCCGGCAAAAGTTGTATGAAAATCCATTCGTCGTGTTTAGCGGCCAAATAAATTACATAGTAAACTCATATCTGTCGCGTTATTTAAAAATGGAACGATATTTTACTCTGAAACATTGCAACCAAGGAGGTAACTTATCAAAGGTTTTATTTAAATTTAAAATTGGCTTGCAAATTGAAAGCGGTTTATTGAAAAAAAAAAACAAATGAACTCTCATCAACGCGAGTTTTAATTTCCTCGCATCATTTGAGAAAAGTAGTATACAAGCCTTGCCCACAACTAGCCATTGATGGACTTACGTATGTGTGCCTCGGCTTTGCCTCGGCCCACAGTTACATGTTCGTCTATCAATGCCTATGTTGCTGGCCGCTGCAGTAATATAACTACTGGTGGAAATAAGCTGCGCTACATAAAAGCGCAAAATACGGATGTGGTTGAACTGATCAAACTTAAAGCACACTTCAACGCTAAGCGCTGTGTGTCAAATTTGTTGTGTGTTGTGTCAAGTTGATGAAAGGTAACAACTTATACTTCACAAGCATGAATAATAAAACTAGAGATAGGTACAATAAATTTTAAAAACAAAAATTTGATACACCATCCTATCTTTGAACCTGTGAGATAAATTCTCGAATTCTTGCGCAGCCTAACTACTCCAAGTTACCCATTTACGGTGTTTAGTCATATCATGGTTCTAATTGACACTGTTACTACACATGATGCTAAGCCAAACTTGGAATTTATGAAACTTGCATGGCCGACAGTTTTATTCGAGTACATATCACATCTATGCAAAAAAACCTACATGCACCGAAAGCCTATTGAGCAGCGGTGGCCCAGTGCTGGCGGCCCCGACTTACGAACAGTAAGTCGTGGGTTCGAACCCTCACAGGCGCATTACTTGGTGTAATTTATTTCATCACCACTGCTCTCAAAACGGTAAAGGAAAACATCGTGAGGAAACCGGCATGTCCTAGAACCAAAATTCGAAGACATGTGACATCTACCAATCCGCACTGGGCCCGCGTGGTGGATTATAGCCCATACGCAAAATACGCGCTTTGACGTGGAGTTGCGGACACCAGCCCGTTATACAATACAATACAATATACAAAGCCTATTAAGTAAGGTATTTGACCACTGTAGGGCTTCCACTCGTACATCCATAGAGTTATTCAGTAGGAAGTGTCATACGCCTTAGTTGTCCCATAAAGGAGGGTATCTATGAGAATTTTTCTCTTAGAAAAATAAAGTATTTTTGATCACCTATCAAATCTTAAGAGGCTTTCGCGTTTTTGGCGTTGAGTCGAGCGATGAATTTCCAACGTAAGTGTTATTCAGACATATACTTATTTTTTAGTGTAAGTGAAAACGTGCATTACTCACCCAGGATCATTAGGCACGGTCTTATCCACAAACTGCACCTCGACCTTGTAGAATATGTACTTGAAGTAGTCTTGGCAGGTGGGCAGCTCCAGGTCCTCGTGTCGATGGTCAGCGCGCTCGAACACGATGATATCGCCGTCCATCAGCTCGTCCAATACCTGGCCGCGTGCACACGACTCAACCCGAGGGTAGCCCGCCTTATGCCCTCCCTCCATAGTTTGTGGCGTATACCAAAATGCGTGGATATGTCATCGTGTCATGGTTTACGGTTTTTAGTGTTTTGTTTCGTTCATAACACAGTATGTTCTTAATGTAAAATGTCAGAATTGAAGTCATGTATTGAGTTTTAAATCGTGATAGTGCAAGTTTTATTGAGCTTGTTCAGAGAGTCAAATAGTAATATTTACTCACGCTTTTAAAATCTTTCGCGTGATGACTTATTATATTACTGGTGTAAAGTTACAGTGTGAACTTATAGTATTCAAATTCTCTACGAATGGTTATACAAAGTGAATATTCAAACCAAGCAAGCTTGAATCAAACGCCTGATTCTGGGCTCAGACCAAAAAAAATCTATGCTTTGTTTGACATTCATACAATCTACATAGTATCTTTTTTTTTTGTTTTGGGCTCAGAACAAGCTGGATGGTAATAACCACTTTCAGGCTTCGTTAGGTTCAATATACACTGGGTATATTCTTTATATTAACGCATGTTCGTATACGAAACAATCCAATGGAGGGGTGACGTAAGTGGTGTAACTCAAAATAAAGCAGCGTGTAGCTTGTGATCATAATTGATGAGTCACTGAAGTAGCTTGAGGCTTAATTCTCAAGACAAAGAATCTGACGAGTGTTACACGATTATTATGACTGTTGTAGAATCTCTACGCTACAGATAATACATTCAAGTCGGCTCCATACATCGAGCGAAAACCGGCGCAAGCACACATAGACGATTGTGTACGAAGTTCTCAAACGAACCTTAACCGCAAGTGCGCTTGCACTCGCTGTAGGTGTAGCGTGTCTATGTGCGTGCGTCGACCTGTACTATTCTTTGTTTAGGCGGAAGCGCGCGTCAGTTTGCGTTGCCATGGGAACTACGCCTGTAAGTAATCGAGAAAGCTTTGTGTGTGTGTGATGTTAATGATATAAGGATGAGGCTGAGGAGAAGCTGATAAATATACAATAAATAACATAGCACTGTTCAGAAAGTCAACATTGTAAAAAGGACGTTTTTAATTACAACACAAAAACGTGTCCTTTGCCAGACATTTGTTTAGAAAAAGTTAGACAGATGGTTATGGGAATCCCGCAAATAAAATAAATAATTCGTGACCTTCAAGCAAGCATTATGCCATCGTGTTCGAATAATATTTTTATGTACAACTGCCAGAGTTCTAAGTAAAATCGCCTGTTTCAGTACGACGCCGGCGCTGACGTAATCGGTATATAATACGTGATACGTCTCAAACGAGGATTTATTTTCAGAATAAGGAAAACTTATTGTTTGGACAAAACAATAACATTGTGTTAAGAATAAGTTTGCTTTGAACTTACACGTGAATCAGCTAAGCATAATGGCATACCTTGTGATGTAAAAATGAATGTAAAATGCTATTTTAAAGTCTGAACAGTGCTATTAATTTTTTTTTGATATAAATAATTACTAATAAATACTATACCTGAGCCAGCAATACCTGAATGTGGGATCAAACTAGAACTAAAATCGATCATAACATTGCACTATACCTAACAAGGTTTCAAAGACATAATATATAACTTTACATAGAAATACAAACTTTAGGAGCTTATATTGTGTTTAATAGTTACACATATAGATACTTGAGAATAGTGTATATAGAAGAAAAGAGAGTCATCTAAATACATAGTTACTTGGGAAAATATTTGTGTAGTAAAAGCTTATGTCTAGTGAATAGTTTATTGGGATAAAACTGATAAATAATACCTTTTCGAGAGGCTCGTTGTAGTTGTTGATTTTCTCAACAAAGTCGGGTTTGATCTCTTCATATAAGACGAGTGGAGTGTCTGGCGGGAAACCTAAGCAAATAAAATTATGGAAAATGAGTTTCTATGTTACAAATTTAGTAAAACGGCAATGGTAAACCACCCAATGGGAAGTGGGTACTGCCGCGTAATAACACTTTTTAGAAAAAAAAAACAAAGGAGTTATCCAAAACGATGTTTACATGACAAAGATTTAGTGTCGAGGCTTTATAATTGTCATACTCATCTCTTGACCCGAGAATCACTCACTCATGGATAAATACCACTTTACCACCGTATCATACCATGACCGTGCTAGGAAAGTGCTTAGCAAAAAAATATTCTTTGA
The DNA here is from genome assembly GCA_941918905.2 of Xestia sexstrigata. NCBI lineage: Eukaryota > Metazoa > Arthropoda > Insecta > Lepidoptera > Noctuidae > Xestia > Xestia sexstrigata. Next base: position 8,790,063 of record OW799203.2, read on the forward strand.
ACTAAAAAGTATGTGACCGCTAGACGGCCCACGGCTTAGCCGTATGGTATCCGGCAGAGTAGAATAGAACCAACCCATTACACTCACGGGTGTCGTATAAGGCGACTAATGCCTGAGGCAGAACACCTTGCGCCTCCGTAGACCAGAGAATGGGCAGCAGCGTTTTCTGTTCGTCTTTTATCACTGCGATCTCCAATCTGCCAAGCGTGGAGATTACGGCAAATTCCTCCCATCATGGAAGAGGCTTATTTCCAGCAGTGGACGTTATGGGCTGTTGTCGAGTTGTTGAGACGGCCCACTAGATCGATCCGTCACCGATCAATACCGTCGCGACTTCAACAGTTGTCGGCGAGAATATTTTAAAAGATGGTTTATGGCGGCGTCATGGTATGGTACGCTATAGTTAGCAGACACCTTTAAACGTGTTGTGATTATAAGCATAATGGATGGAAATATATTAATAACATTCAGTTCTATTGCAAAATTGAATAAAAATCATGAATAATTCACGACCTTAGGTCATTGAACTAACAGAGCGTTATGGTACTGGTTGTATCGATGGAATCACAGTTCGTGTGACGAGGAGATTATAGCCGACAAACTTAAAAAAAATCTTGTCGCCGATTACTTAGCCTCGTGAAACAAACATGGGTGCGCCTTTGGGTACAAATCAAAGTCCCATACGCTCCGCAAATGACACCGTATTATCGTTTTTCGCACATTGTTGTAGTTGTTGTACTTTGAGATTTTAAATGTGTAAAATAAGTGCATGCACTTATTTTAAGGCATGCCTTATTCTTGGAGAAGCCTAAAAAGGCAAGGTAGGGGATTATGGTAATACAGCGCTATTTTGATGACCTACAACATACTGCAATCATAATGTAGTCACGGTGGAGTACTCTGTCAAACAAGAACGCTAATGTCGTTGATGGACTGATGTTAATGCCGAAAAGAGAGCTTCTGCTGTGTATAAGGATAAAAATGGCTGTCAATAAAACAACACAATGAAAAATCAGAGGAAAAACATCGTGAGGAAATCAACATGCCTGGGAGATAGTTCTCAACGGCATGTAAAGCCAAGGCAGAGGCCCACGGGCGGCATAAAAGCTCTCGACACCAGGTTAGGCACACCACACGATAAAGAAGAAAATGAAAGAATGGAAAATCTTACCTGCACGCTTGTTCAGAATCGGGATAAGATCAGCGGGCTTGCTAGCAATCGGCAAGTAGTGATGTCCACAATAGTGAATCCGCTTCTGTTTGGGGTCATAGAACTTGAAGAACAGCACTACGTCATTCTCCTTGTCGAAGTTCGGGAGCGCACTGAAGCCGGAGTCCGGGGGTAACATCTCCAGGAATATATTCCAGGGGTTCATGTTCTCGGAGACATCGGCCACGGTCTTGTGCTGGTCGTTCACAATGTCTAGGCAAGTCGGTCTGCATGTCTGTTGGGAGATACTGTAGTTATACAAGGTGTTGCTTTGCATACTGGCCAAATTCAAGGAGGTATCTATGCTAATGATTCTCGACCCGAATCAATAGTAAAATGGGTAGGTATCGTTTTTTTCTTATTTACGGAAATTGGTAAGTGTAAACAACCCGTATTAAAACGCAGCCCGTCTGTTACTAGCCCTCTAACCGCGCCTTCACACACACAGCGACATGTCGCGCGATGGGCGATTCTGTTTATTACTTTCATTTATTCTGAAATACTCAGTTAAACAATTTAAAATAGCAGCTTTATTAATTATTGACCAGGTATCGTAATTTAAATTGATTATTTATGTCTTTTGCGACAAGTTCCTGAATTTTTAGGATGCAAAACTGCACCCTTGTGTGAAGAGTAAATAGGAGTAAAAAAGCCCTTAACGAAGCCGCAAGAGACTTGTTTTCCCCGTTATTGCTATCGTGTTTTTTGCTCTGGACAGTGCCGATTTCAACTCACAAAATAAACGTATAAACTAAACAAACAAGCCGTATCATGAAATATTTGCCATAATTTTCGCTCGGTTAGTGTACGGCCTGGAAGCAATAGCGTTCTGCGGGGCGGCGAGCGGCCGACAGCGCGTTCAATGAGTGGCCATAGTGCACGCTCTGCGTTCGGGTGAATCCGCCGGCCGCGAGAAATATACGACAGCAGTTTTCAAACTACTTTTGGCAAAATATAATTAATTAAAAACATTTTTCCTACATACACCTAACCTAGCCTTGTTAGATACGTTTACTGTTGATAAATCGATATATTTACTTTCAATTCCCAGTTTTATTGCTAGTTATCTCCACACTCTTGTTCTAACTATTCTATTTTTGCATAAACAGGGAGTAGATAACCATATTTCAGGTTTATTTTGTATTGATATTATAATTTCTTCAAACGACAACGCGCGCACGCTCGTCTCGCCGCGCGCCGCTCCGAAACACAAACAGGTTTGAACTCGCACGCGACGCGCCGCCGGACGAGCCGCAAGACGCAACACTATGTCTACTCAGGCCACTCACGTGTAAATACATGTTTTTGACATGAACGCTGCACGCCCCGCCCTGCCGCACGCTTGAGCGGGCACTCTGGTCGTACACTTAGTTCTATTACGCCCTAGTTTTCATCGTGATCTGATCTGTTGCCTCTCACCTGGTTAGAGCGCGCACTGAAGGGCCAGGGCCGGAGCTGCTTGAGCGGGAACTTGAAGTTGTCGGCCAGCATGTCCATGAGCTCGGCGACGCTGGCCTGCTTGCGCACGCGGAACACGCGGTAGTGGGCGCGCTCGGGGTCGTACAGGTCGTTGCCCTGGTGACCGTCGAACGCTTCCTCCAGCACCACGTTCACGTTCATGTACAGGTGCGCCTCGTTGCGCTCTTTGCGACGGATCTGTTAGAGGAATGTAACTTAAAGTGTTCGGCATACAAAGCTTAAGGGAGCCTTTAACTAATTTTCCCACTGTTGGTACGCATTCCTCCTCAGCGAGTGGGTAACGCGCGTGCGGGTTGGGGACGTTTTATTTTATTTATTCAGGGACAGTAAACAGCTAGTTACAATATGACTGTATTGGAACAGAGTAAAGATAATACAAAAAAAATAACAATATTGCAGCCCACTACATTATCCGTATATTAAGGCCCTGTCTAACCCTAAAATTAGCAACTCTATTTGTGGTGGTTCAAACTTCGTTTGAAATACTGTTAGAATAAAGTTCTAATCAGCTTGCACTACAAAGTGGTAGTTACGTTAGTCACTGCGTCATTAATAATACATGCACCAACATGCCTTCAAATTATGATTCTAGGATACGCCACAAATATTTGCCCTAACTAAATATAATATGCAAGACGAAACGAGATGACTTCAGTAATAAGGGCGGAGTCCCTAGTATCCCTTTTAAACCTGTCGACGAACTTTTGACACAATTAGTACACTAACGCGTCAAATTCACAAAGTATTTATTAAGACCAACTGAGCGATAGAAATACACATCAGTACCTCCTCTAGCAAGCATCTTCATGCGGCGTACAACTAAACGCTGTAAGCAGCCGACGACATTATACAAAACTCTACCTTAACACATGTCAAGTAGGAATACTCTGCAAGTCACTTACAGTTTCAATTCTCTTCTCCTCAGCGAGTCGCTCGCTCAGTTCTGTAGGAATGTCAGCCTGAGTGACTTCCTGCAAGACAGTCTTCAACTGTGAGTCCCTGGAAATCAGAAAAAATCATGAATACTATGATTAATAAGTTTTATCAACCTTCATTCATTATTTTCATAACACACTTGGATCTCTGACACCTGTGCTAACTCATCTGTTGGAGTATAACTTACACAGTTTTTCCGCATAACAGTCTAGGAGTCGTTAAGTAACGTTTCAACGTATTGAACTCAGCTTCTTTGTCATTGATGGTACATTTAGGTCGTGTTGTGCGCGCAATGCGTTTCGCACACTATGTGATAAAACATAATTTGCAGCACTGTTTCTCCCACTGTACAGTATGGGCACTTTTCTGCCATATCTCCTTCCTCTGTGCGAGTCATTTCTAAGTCTTACCCGCAATCCTTCGTAAACCGTCTCTTGGAGACTATTCTGTTCGGTACTGTATGAATGTATGTATGGATAAGGCCCAAGGGCAGGAAGATGATGACTGTATGACATAACTCACCTAATATACACCAACATGTAAGCGTTGGTGCAATGGCGCACGGTCAACGTCATGTCCTCGTCGTGTCCACCGTAGTTGTACTCGATGGCCTCCTGCTTCGTGCAACGGGACACTACATCGTCGTCGAACTTGCACCACTATGGAACAAAAATGTATTTATTAGAAATACATGACATTCAGCTATTACGGGCCGAAAGTGTGGCAACCAAGCCTCCCATATCATGTTATCCAGCTACTGGATTGTGAAGAAGCTTGCTTATATAAAACTGGTATTTTACTGCATCTGGTTAGAATGGAAGCTGACCACAACATTTTGGGAAAGGCTAGGCAGATAATGATTAGACATTCATATTTTTTTATGTTTGTACCATGAAAGGCAAGTACTTTCATCAGTCTGACCTCTATCTAGCAGTAGCAAACTGATTTTAAAGCAGTCCATATATTTTTGTAAGTCCATACATCTATTTGTCCAATCGTCATTCATCTCTATTCTCGGACAGAGTGAGTATAATTCAGGTGTTATCAGACACCCTATCACCCTACGAACGAAGGTTGTTGCTCCACATAGCCTTAGTAAATCATCATAGCAAAGAAGTTTGAAAATAAAAAATACAAAATTCCATAAACAAGCACCCAAAATCCCAAAGCCTCACCTTCCCATCACCCTTAGGGTTGATGAAGACCACGTAGTGTCCTCCGTGGTTGTCTCCCGAGTGCACCAGCACCGCGTGCAGCGTGTAGTCGGCTGGCGTCTCCGGCTTCTCCTGAAGGTACGCGTCCAAGTTGATGTGTTCGTAGAACTCGAACCTGTAGGAGTGGGAAAGAAGGTAACACTTTTGAATATACGACATATATTCAACGATGTAACATAATCCTGTAACATTGTCAGTGGAGGGGCACAGGCCTCCATATGCCTTATGAGAGGAAACGGGCCGTAATCCACATCACGCGGCCCCAGGGCTGCTTGGTGGATTTACCGATGTAATAGAAATAATAAGTACCTTTAGCTAAATATTTACTTAAACCGCATTCTTCCCAGTAAAAATTATATTTCGGTAATGTTACTATGTTACCAATATGTTGGTAGGGCATCTATTTAAAAATTGCTTGACCTTTTCTTTTCGAATTTAAATGATTATTGAATATTCATCAGACAATATTATTTTTGAGTGGTATTGAATTTTCGTAAATTGGAGGCATTACGCGTATAGGTCGGGAACGACCAGAGGACACTACTTCCATCTGCCAAAATGTTCTACTCTATTTTATTCAGATTAGCTTATTTCGGAAACTTCCATCTGCCAAAATGTTCTACTCTATACTATTCAGATTAGTATGCATATACGCGCATGATAGACGCGCCTTTTGTTTGCAACTGGTACGAGAGCTGATGCGTGCACTTTAAGCGTGTAAGCCGCTACAAGCGCAAAAAAAAACTTTAGTCTGAAATCGCTCTTATCCCCATACCAAACCCGACCCCAACATGGTTGGGAAAAACCTAGATAGATTAATGATGATAATGAGACAGCTGCCACACATCATCACTTACCTATCATTAAACTTGACTGAGCTATCCGTGATAGGGTCGTACTGGAACCTCATGAGGTGTAGATGCAGTACCGGCGGGAACGAAGCGAAGATGACACCTTTCTCCGCCTCTTGCAGACCATGCTCCCCGGCGTCGTACTTGTTCTCACCGTCAAGGGTCTCCGTACTGATGTAGTCTTTGAAGGACTCGTCAACTGGAATAATAAGTGCTCATTAAGTTACCATTACGAAAGCGTCCAAACTGTAAACTACAGCGACACTAAAATGACCAAATGGATTGCTAACAGAGCTAGAGGTGTAACACGATTCCGTTCTGAACCTTTTGTCTGCCAAATAGAAAAATATATTCTTGTGACCTGCAGGAGATTCGAAAACTTGGAGATTTAAATATCTTCAGACAGCTCACTCAGCTCACACTTCGGAACCAGTGCTGGAGCACATGGGACCTGTGGTTTTGAATGGAGTACGTATCTGACAAAATTGTTATTTCATTCGTTTTTTTTCGGGTCTTTTTCGTGTCTGCAAATGCGCCTAGTACGGAAAATATTGTGTTTATTTAACTTGTCTAAGTGTATATTTATAACGATACTCACTGTTCTTCTTCCCCTTTATATTAAGTTGTATGTCGTAAAAGGTCTCGACGCGCGTACTAGACACGTTGACGTTCTTGCATTTGATGTACGACGTCATCTTGCCCTCGAACAAACGAGGCACCGTGCCTTCAACGCAAGTGCCCTTCATTTTACTCTCCAATTTATCTAGCAGTACCTGGAATAATTATTATGGATTGTATTGTCAGCTGCCATAAGCGTCAAGTCTATGGTCTACATTACCTTATTACTTGCTGCGCCAAGACTAGGAAACTAGTTATAAGGCGAGTAGGGGACGGCGAAAACAAGGGCCAGTTTACTCTTGAACAGAATGCAAGAGAACGCTAGATAAACGTTACGTTCTCAGTCGCTCAAAAAAAAATTTTTTTTTTGGTGATGTAAAATGGCTAAAAATCTGGTAGCAGGTGGATGGTAAGTTTCACAATCAACAATGGACTTTGCATCTAGGGGCATCACAGTTACGTAAATTCTATTTTATATTAATTTAATTTAATTCAAAGTGTTAGATCACATACCCTGAGAAACTCTTGCACATCATGTTGCATAAAAGAATCCAGTGTCTCCCATCCAAAACTTTTGGTAAGTTTCTTTGTGCCGACAGGTTTATCTGAGAATTGCAGCTCGTAGAACACTCTCTGCAATGCCAATGCCACGGATCTAGAGGAAAAACAACCCATTAGCCAAACCTGCATCATCATGTTTTAACTACTCTTATTTTCAGGTGTCCTGATTTATCGCGTAATACAATTTTGTCGTATCTAAAATCAGTTAGTGTTGAATATAATAAGCCGAACGAGGAAAGCTATGTTTTGCAGGCCAGCCTGCACCTCATGTCCCGACGACAGTCTGTTGAGTGGTTTGCCCATGGTATGGTGGACGGTTTAGCCCGTTGAGTATTGTCGCACAAATAAGGCATCTGCGCCCGGTTACGGCGTAATGTGAAAGATTCTTGTGAGCAGTTGAAGAGTTTCCAGTTAGACTGCACTCCTCAATGTAACGAACTAAGCAAATTTTTTAATCAAATGCGACTATTCGTATTTCCTGATACCGGGATGACCTTCAGAAACATTAGTCAGGATAATCTAAGTTGAACAATAATAGATAATCTATCCTAGATTACGAAAGCAAATGTTAATTTACCTGGTACTGTCGTCAGATTCTGTCGGCATCTTGTAAACGGCTTTACGTAGTTGATTGGTAAAGTACAATGTTTGTAACAGCGAATTCATGTAACAGGTCGCACCTTGGTTCTTCAGACCTATAATAAACACGAGTATTTACTTAGATACCTGCTTAGAACCACAATTTTGAAATAACAAATGGAAAATTGTGAACTCCTTCGAATTTACAAGTAAAAATTACGAAAACGTCAGATGCAAACGACAACGAGACAGGCTGAGAAGATGGCGGGACGAACACAACTCTTTTCTTAAATATTGGCCACAAACAGCACTGGAAGTGAGGCCTTTGCTCTGCAGTGGAACACGTGATGGCTGTTATCTATATAAATATTAATATAGGACGTCAAAGAATTACCAACCCATCCAAAAACAACCAATTAAAATAAAACACTCCATCAGTATTTAACAACAAAATATTAAACCCTTCACTTGTTTGCAACGTGCACTCTTATGACAAGTTCTCTCGCCGAGGTCGAGAATAGTCGAGATCCGAAGTAGGACTAAGCTATTGCGGGAGTATGCGCGTCATTAAAGCCGTACAAAGTCGAAAAGTCCTGAACAAAATTGAAACTGTTGTGTTAATTATTACATGGAACTTACCAACATAGCCGGTATGTTTCTTCGAATCCCAGGAGACACCGTGAGGTGCCTCAGCCGTCACGTGGACCTCCAACGTGATTGCGTCGTCCTTTATGTAACCCTTTTCGGGGTCCAAAACATCGTTCCATGCCATGAAGTGGGAGAATCCCCAGTCGTTCTCTTTACTGAAGATATTACAAGGAAGGACAGTTGAATAATTATACATGGTATTAAATAATCATTTACGGTTATTTCTGGTTAAATAATTATGTGTAAGTATAGTTCCTTTTACTACAACAGCCCATAACGTCCACTGCTGGACATAAGCCTCTCCCATGATGGGAGGAATTTGCCGTAATCTCCACGCTTGGCAGGCGGATTGGAGATCGCAGTGATGAAAGACTAACAGAAAACGCTGCTGCCCATTCTCTGGTCTACGGAGGCGCAAGGTGTTCTGCCTCAGACATTAGTCGCCTTATACGACACCCGTGAGTGTAATGGGTTGGTTCTATTCTACTCTGCCGGATACCACACGGCTATAGTTCCTTTTAAGGAAGACAAAACAATAAGTTTTGTTATCGTTACAAGGTGTTACGAATTTAGGGTCGCCGCAGACTTGGCAAAATGAGGAGCATAGCGGTTTTCAATGCCTTTAAATGTTATCAAACTACAGTATATTGCAATAATGTCGAAATAAATAAACCCTAACCGCATGCCGTTAGTAGACGTGGACGATTTATGGTTATTTATTTTTGCCGTAAAACCACGCCGCAGTCGAAATGAGCCTGCTCAGAGTCGGCGTTTACGAGATTACTAAAATTTCCCTAACTAGATTTCTGAGGGAAAGCCCTATCACTTTTGAGCATGTAGAAAAGCAACTAAAATCTTTTTGTATTCTGCCTGTGGGGACGTAAATATGGCACATCGAGTTCAGCTGATGTTCAGCTTTGATGAGCGGCGTCTCTGTCAGGAATGGTTATGTGACAGTTCCTCCCTGAAGCTCCATGTGTCTTATTTACGCCGTAAGTAAGTTCATCATTTGTCTGAAAACAATCTACAAACCTATAAAACAAATGTTGGATCTTCCTGAAGAAAGGTTCAGTTTCTGGCTTGTGGGAGATCAGTCTTAATTCTGCCATTGCATAGCATGACCAACTGGAAGACTCGCTCTCTCCATTGCACTGAAGGAAGAACCCTAAGGACTTCTGTTGTTGACGATCCGGGGACGGAGCTTGCCGTGGCATGACCATGATCTTCCATGGGAGGTTCCGGACGAAGCATGCCGGGGATAACACAGAATCTTTCAGATTCCTGAAGTTCTGTACCGTGAAACGGAAAGTCGTTTCTGACCGCGCCTCGTCATCCTCCATTTCGGTATCGAGACAAGCCAGCTGTGGAGGTAAACATCTTGCTAAATACTATTCTTAAATTCATGAATAATGTCTGATTTTGAACTTATGTTGATTCATATTTTTGAAAGTGATATTAATAACATACTTTCTCTTTAATTTTACGTTCTGAATTTCAGTCACAAGACCAAAAAAAACAATCGTAAATTTATGAGCTATCAATAAAGGTAGTTGGATAGTCTTGGAGACATATCAAGAGACAGATGGTCTATTACGGCGCGATTCTTACTTTCATTTACGATACAACTAGTCGACGTAATAGGTGTTTATTAACAGGATAACATGTGTCATACTAACTCCTAGACTATTCCAATGGCCTTAAATGTAGTGGGTATAACATCGTAAATATTCGCACATTACTTATACAGTAACACGCGAATTCGTGATACTAGTATTATCTGATAAATTAGAACCCAATCTTTGTTTATCAGACCCTGCCAGATACTTTGAGATTCAAATGTGATTCTTTCTCTCTTCCACACTAATTTGGTTTTCAATGAGGTGAATATCAAAGAACTGGGATCTCTTGGAACTGTTTCTAAATAAATAGTAGGAGAGACAGAATAGGGCAAGTCCTATTTTACTTAGGTAATTATTTAAGTCTCTTTTAATGCCAAGTGAATTTCATTTTCTCAGGTATGCTAAGAAAGCAGGGAAGAAAATAGCAATCTCATACTGTGAAATTATTAATCTTAATATTAGCCTTGATGACAATCTTACTTCCTAAATTGAATTTGAAAATAGTATGAAGTTTGAGCTGCAGCTGATAATGGAACTGGTCATCAGATCTCACAGCAACTCTGGGACCACACATTCGAGAATTAGCTGTTAGAGTATGCAGTTTGTGATAGATAAAGCCTTAAAGAGCACCATCAGTCTCCTACAATAGAATGATGGTTGGCCTTAGCAAAGTGACAGTTCCATCTCTCTCACTCACCGGCATGTCTGAAGATGTGGTCTCCTGGTTCTTCATAACCTCACCCATGACAACCTCGCCGTTAGGACCTTTCATAAGATCGTCCTCCCAGGTCTTGTCAGTAACAGTGTCTACAGTTTCCACTGCAAGAGAAGACATACAAAAACATTATTTCTAAGCTCCACTCCAACTGTGTCTGGCATTTAATTTTTTACTTGTTTAATATATGAAATCTTGTAATCAGACTACATGATCTCAACCTCTGTGGGTGAGAAAAATTCAATGTAAAAATCTCTATGCTTAAATTCTTTGAGAATAATGTTTTTTTTTTTACATTGTTATTGTAAACAAAAAACACATGTTTTAGTTTAGACATAGGTGTTTGAAGTGTGCTTTCTTATTTTACTTTTTTATGAAAATACTATGAGAAAACTTAATTGTACACAGATAAACTTTAAAATACAAGAAATACAAAAATACCTTTACTTGATTTGGATAACACGCTAAAGTAAACTTAACAATTAAAAACAGAACACAGCAACTATTCAAGAGAAACAGATCTGTCCATTGTTTTACAGAGATATGAATTTTGACATTCACTGTCATTTTTGACAAAGGGTTAGAAGAAAGAAAATTTAGAACAACCAGTATTTTTTTAACTTAAAACTTCAGTTGAGAAAACAGTTTGTTTACACAAAGTCATTGGACAGAGTCCATCAACATTTTCAACAAACTTACAAATATTGAGAATGCTTCAAACAATTGTTTGTCATCAAGCACTTCATGTAATCTAAGTCCAGGATCCTCGACTGCTGTCTGTACACTAACCTATTTTCATGACAAATAAACAGTTTCCTCAAACTGATGCATTACACTAAGTTTTCATGCACATCACATGGTTCAAATAAGTGCTTCAACACTACTTACAAGTTTTTTAATTCATACACAAACTATGCTTACTTAGCAATCAAATTCACTTGCACTAAACCATTATTCACCATTCATTATTATATTGAAAACTAACTAAAAGTTTATGTACTCATGACAAAGCAGAATATCAGAATCAATATAAACTGATCAATGAATTAGAATGAACAAGCATAACATCCTTATCTAACATTACAGAATGATAAAAGATAATCAATAAATTCTTGTAAGTCAACATGATCACAAGTTTTTGACATGACAACTTTGTTTATTTTTATGTTTTTTAGAATTCCTCACCAGTTGGCACTGCTGCACATTTGTTCATGCATGTAAAGATCACATTGACATCTAAACACTCTGAGGTAATCTGCACTCAGGTATAAATATACTAAGTAAAAAAAATATATATTTTTAGACAAAATGATAAACAAAAACACTAATATAATTATATTAAAACCAAATTCAATAATATTACACACATCTAACATTCATGAAGACAAAGATATTCTATATTTAGATATTTTCGTTTCGCTCTCAGAACAGCGACTTGCACTTTTGAAACAAAGAAAGCAACACTCCAAATCTATTAAGTGAACACTCAAGTACACATTTTTATCATGGCTTTACACTACATTGAATTAATGATTTTCATTTGTCACAAAACAGATACAACAAGTTTAATGTATACAGTTTGAGGTTATGTAGGGTAATCTGGTTAACAAAATAAGTTCAATAGCATTTGCAAATTCATGTACTAGGCAATTATAAAATGTGCTATGGTGAGTAATGGTTTATTTCAATGTGTTTTTAGAGATCACATGGACTGTGTGAGTGAAACAGTTGAGTACAACGTAAATATTGTGACATCACTAACCATCTTGAGTCTCCATCTCCTCCACCTGGTTCACATTAGAGTCGTGCTGCTGCTGCCTGTCCGGGGCAGGCGTGTGGTTCATGTTAGCCGGGCGCGCCACGGGGGACTCTCGCCCACTACTCTTGGTTATTTCCTGAACAAATATTCCACCATAAGAATAGACTGTACGCGCACAGCTTATTCACACTTATGACGTCCGAACTCCGATTACTGCACTTCACGTACCTCTAACGCTAGGGGATTGCTCCCTTTGAACTTGGTGATTATCCGAACTTTTCTCATCAACTCGGGTGCCCTGCGTTTTTGGGTTTTTACGTGTCTTCAACGTTAGGCTGTTAATTTTCAAAGAATGTTTACTAGCGGCGCGGCCGATGTCTGCAAATTTCAACACAAGGGCCCGATATTAGACAGGAACGCTATAGCACATTCCTAATCTTATAATCATTGCCAGACCAAGTAGATCACTCTGTTGTATAGCGGTAAAACAGGAATATTCTACAACGTATCCAGGAAAATACTTATTTTCGCGAAAATAAACAAAATGGTGGATGTTAATTTAATTTCTGGCTTCGGATGTGTGGCCCGGTTTGATCGACGAATGCACCATTTTATCATTCTCTCACATTCACCATAGTGTTGTACGCGTCATGAAATATTTCGATTATTTTTTATTTATTTTGTGAACGAATTCATTAAAATGAATATATAGAAGAAGAGAATAAGAAGATAACTGCATGTTACTATTTTATGTGCCTTAGGTTCATTAGCTAATTTACTTCAAACCAATTCTGTTATGAATTTCGATTTATTTTATTTTATTAGCCGACTACTTGCGTTACTTCTCTAGCTAGATTTCTAGATTTAGATTTTCTAAATACTGATTACTGCATGCCTTTTTTCTTCCTAACCGAAATTATTGTATGTTTATCGGTTTTTGGACTTTGGTGTTAATTATGAATAGGAGTTTTTAATCTGTGGAATAAAAACCAAATCAAAGCAAAATCAAAGTATGTAGATAGTATTTCAAGTAGGCCAGTTACAAGCACTTTTGATTTTGAATGGAGAATCACAGGCAAAGATAATCTAAGCTGGCGCCACCATAGGTGGTCCCTTTCTATTCAATTTTTTAGTATGGCAAGCAAAGCCGATGTCAACCATTCTGCCAATGTAAAGAGTAAACGAGAGGTTTTCTTTTTGAATTATTAAAAAAAAAACATATGTTCCAAGAACTCTGTATAGTTCGGTTCAAACTTAATGGCGGCTCGGAAGTTAGCTGCGAGTGACGGTCTGCGCAGGAATAACGCTTTAAACTTTATGGCGATTCGGAACATCTAATGTAAAGCTGCGCAGACAACAATTTTAGGTATCAACGGGGCACAGGTGACGCATCGTTTTGTCTGTTTAATGCGCAGACCGTCACTTGCAGCTAACTTCCGAGCTGCCATTAAGTTTGAACCGAACTATAAATGCGTCACGTCACATACGCTCGTTGACTGACACTTTCGTTAGCCTGTGCTTCCATTACATCCAAGTAAAATGATGTGACGTTCCGTTTCTTGCAGTAACTTACCAAGTTCAGCGCCATCTATCCAGCTACTAGGGAAGTTGAAAAAGAAAATCCCTCATTGGAAGAGCAAGTGTGTATTTGTAAATGATAAACAAAAATAAAGAAAAAGAAATCTTCGACAATCTGACCAATGAGGCTATTTTGAAATATAAAATGACATTACCACATTTTCAACCAATGACGATGTTGGGAACCAGCTATGCTAGCGCCATTAGTGCTATATAGGTGTAATAACTATAGTGATTGCGCTATCTGGTGTCCACGACACTAGCCTCGTTGGCTTAGTGTGGCAGTAGATGGCGCTGTGTGTTAATGTCCAGCGATATTTATTTATTATTTATTTTATTTGTTCCACAGTTTCCTTCCCCATTGTCGAAACAATTATGAAAATTAAATGTAGCTACAATCCCAGTCACAAGACATGAAAACTGTGAAAGTACTCTATTTGCCCATTCCCTAGCGTAATCCTTAGACTGCTACCAGTAATAAAAATGACAATTGTAAAATCTTGGAATTTTTCAGTTTTTGATTCTTTCGTTTTTAATGGGGAATGCTGGTCAAAGCTGATTGTAGATGGCGCGTCCATAGCTTAGACCCAATCTGACCAATGAGGTCAATCTAATTTTGAACTATAAAATTACATTGGCAGATTTTCAACCAATGACGACGTTTGGTTCATGCACTGCTAGCGCCATTAGTTCCACCAGTTGCCCACCCCATTAACGAATCCTAGGGCTTTGGACCTTTGTTTTTAGTTACAAATAATTATTTTTGGTTCTTGCAATAACAAAAAGTTTAGTCAAAGCAATGTCTTATTAACGTATTACTTTTGGTTTGATTCTTTTTTTACGCTTAATAATTTTAAGCGGATTTTTTCTAAGTAAATGAATAAAGTTTTCTGCTTGGTGCAGAGTGATTTTGAGAAGACTGCTTTGCTATGAACTCTGACATTTTATGTTGTTTTGACATTTACCTAAAACGATTTCCGGTTTGGATTTCTTTTTTATTTGATTAAATAAATCAAGTTGTCGGTTCTTCATTTATTATAATATTTTTTAATGTAACATAACATCACAGAGTACTTTTTATCATAACATGTATCTTAACTAAAATAATTCGAGAGTAACAATGTTTCCCATTAATCACAAAACAATATTTGTTCTTGACCACACACCCTACTTCGGTATATCATCAGATAATCCAATAGACTTCGATGTCCCTAAAAACCGGGGATATCTTCCTGTCCCGCCGATCTGCAAGTCGTTGTGGACCTGCAGTGTTGAAGCGGCTGTTGAATACTGCCGGATAGTATGGGACCTTTTTCCTGAAGGAAAATTGGTAAGGATCACCTGTTGCTCTTCCATGTAGGTAGGTACGGTACTTAGTTGCTGAGTGCTAGCTGGTCCATGCTAAACCTGAAACTATACTTTAGATAACCCTTTCTTGATCAATGTCCTTTTAATAGTTTTTACTCATTCAGCTGCGACTCGATTCGCTATTAACTCGTGTTCACATATTCAAATATTTTGTATTTGTTGTCAGTTGTCCAATAAGAAGTATTTCTGTTTATGATTTAAAACAATGCTATTTTTTATTTCAGTTGCGGTTTGTTGTGAGTGACAATACTGCCCACATGCTAAATACTTGGGCTGTGGCACAACAGAATTTAACACATGTAAGTAAAAGATCTAAAAAATAAGAGCTCCATAATATTTTTATCAGTAATTTTATAACATCATTTTAAGAATTTCTACTCTGAAGACCTCACCCAACATCCAGTGCTAGTGTGGTATTCCTGATCAGCCCATGTCTAATTTTCTGGAGTGCCATATGTTCCCATTCACTTGAATGAGTGCATAGTGGGTGGGTGGGTAATCAGTTGCATTTTATGTAATGCTACTGATCCAGTAATTGATGGCATGGTTAGCTCAGTGGCTGTGTGATTAGCTGCAGCATTTCATGACGTAGGACAGCTATGCTCATGGAATAAATATTTGTATGGCCTACAGCTATTCACTCTGGGTCTGGCTTTTTGTGTAAATGTGTTTAAATGTTTGTAAACGCACCCAAAATACAGGTAAAATTCCTAGTGTGAGAAAACATTTGTATAAAATTAAATTTAAAAAATGTAGTACTGTGCTGAAACAATATGAATTAACTTAAACCGTTTTTCTATAGCTCCTGAATGGATTATGTCTGGTGGGGCCAGTACGAAGAGGCGCAGGAGGTGATGTAGAGGGACTCGTAGCTGCCATCGAAGCACTGGCGGAACCCTCGCCTGATCAGGCTTCTAGACCCAGTGAGAGGCACTTTCAAAACCGGTAAGAGAGCTGCTGAGAGAGATTTGAAATGATTATAAAAAGGAAAAAGTGTATTAAAAGGAAAGAAACTGTATCATGAATATATTTATGAATGGAAAACATCACATGTGGACTGTACACACATAAAAAAGAAGATATTCCTAACTCTTACAAAAACAGTATTTGTGGTGCTGGACATTATTGCACGTATTACCATCAGGCCACACATGATGTGGATGTATTTCATCAATCACCCTACAACCTACATATGGTTTTTTTTTTTTAAATTGCGCCTACTGACCCACGGCTGAGTAAAGGCCTCTCCTAAGTCCTTCCAGGAATCCCTTTCGCGCGGCGCCTGATACCACGCACCTTCGTATTACGCGTCTATTGTCCCGGTCATCTTGCCACCTCTTTATCTTCATAGTGCTATTAATCACAATAAATTTAGAGACATTGTTTGTTTACATTTCAGCGGCCGCGTTATATGCATAACGAGCGCCAGAGACAATGATTCTATTAAGAATCTAAAGGATATTGCTCACAATACGATTATACAAATAAACAAAAAAGCATCTTTGGCTCAACCTCCTAGCACTTCAGAATCTACTAGTACGACCCCTCAGTAAGTATAACATGGCTTCTAATAACTTCTTTTCGGTAAGGGTTCTTACAGACGAGCGGCACGTTGCCAACGGCAGATAAACTGCGGCTGGTGACGTTTGCAGTGGTGGCGTGCCGCGTAAACGTGGACAGGTGGCGACGGCTGTAGTTTATCTGCAGTTGGCAACGTGCCGCTCGTCTGTAAGAACCCTAAATTGAAGGGCATGCAGCACCTTCTAGTTATTGATCTACTTGCATCTTGCAACCAGCTGCGGGATAACCACACAAACCAAAAGGATTATGTCAATATCTTAGCAGGTGGCATCCTGAAGTTTCTGTCGGCCTCATATGGGAAAAGGTGCGGTTTTATGCCGTCTTAACATAATCACTAAATCGCGCATAAAACAAAAATCGTGTATGAAAGATGTTGAAAAGAAAGGGTACTATGAATTGCGAAGCTTTTCTGCGCGCAATTCTGGACGCTTTATAGCACGCGTGGAAGAGCATACTTGTAAATGGTCTAACCATTAGACCCTTTATACTTGTAAATGGTCTAATTAGTAGACCTCTTTCAAATAACAATAAACGATTCATTAGACTCTATAGTCTTGTTCTGCCATATAAATTATGATATAAAAAATAGCCTACGACCTATTCTCATATCTACCAAAAATACACAGAAAAAATTATAAAAAAATTAAAAACCCGACTGCGTAAAAAATAACTAATAACTTTAAATAAAAAAACTGAAAAGAATAAAACAAGTTCAGGAGACAGGACATATCGACTGATGACTGCAACAGTCGGGACCCATATTGGATGTAATGATTTTAGTCTAGATTATTTAATGGGTCCCAACTGTTGCAGTGAATATGTCCTGTATCCTGAACTTGTTTTTTTTTATTTATTTTTTCAGTTTTTTTATTGAAAAAAATAATTTGTTATTTTTTACGCAGTCGTGTTTTTTATTTTTCTTAATTATTTTTTTATTTTACATTTTTTAGTTACTTAGATTATACCATTTTAAAATCCTCATGATGAGCCCTTTATCGAACCGTTCAGACTGCAGAGCGTGCCAAACATTTGAATTTGGCGCTAAAAATCCGCCATTTTGTGTTTTAACGACACTTCTCAAGCTAAAATCTATCGAGCCGTTCAGGCTGCAACTTATATGTTCGAATTACATTCAAACATATAAGTTGCATATATTTTTGTAATCACCTTTTAAAACCCTTCATTTTGATACCCCACTCGACGGTATTAGAAGGAAAAAAATTTGAACTTCACAATATGGCATCCCAAATCAACGATATTTATTTGTTTTTTCATTATAATGTAGCCAGTGACACTCGCGCCACCAAGAAGAATCTAACGACATATAATCTATTCAAATCCCTCCATCCGTTCAGGAGTTACGAGGGAACAAAGAAACGGACATACATACATACAGGTCAAACACATTACCCTCCTTTTGGGCTTCGCTGCAGTCGGGTAAAAATCGGTCAAGCCGTTTCGGAGGAGTTCGACTAACAAACACCATGACATGACATTTTTATAAATTAGTTAGTTTATTGTTATTTGAAAAACATCATTTTTTTTTTTTTTAACTCTTCAAGTACAAAGTACAGAGGCGGACTTAATGCCATAGGCATTTTCTACCAGTCAACCTTTAGGTGATGCAGAGACAAGCAGTGGTAGGTGTCACTTCTGAAAATGAGAGAATAATTTTATTTAATACTACGATATACTTACTACGAGCATATATAAATACTATACATATTTAACAAACACTATAAATATATATCAAATACTATAAATATATATTAAAATAGATGTAAATAGACATTTACACGGATATACTAAAATAAAAAGACACAATGAGGAAAACATTACCGTTGTGACGAAGCTGCCAGCTTCTTTCGAATGTACTCGCGAACTTTAATTTTAAAAGATAAACGATTGGTTGCCATCTTGATTTCCTGGGGGAGCGCATTCCACAGAGAAATAGACTGGACGAAGAATGATCGATGAATGTAGTCAGTGCGGTGAGAGGGACAGTGAAGAACACGGTTTTGCGAAGAACGCAGGCTCTTACTATGGTTGGCACAAATGTATTGAAAGTGGGGAGCAAGGTAACTGGGGGAATTGGGAGAGATAAGAAAAGAAAACAAGGTGGTTAGCGCCCTTTGCTCCCTACGCTGACGTATGGGCAACCACTTAAGAAGAGACCGGAATAACAACTCCTAAGTAGGAGTCATGATGTTATAACTAAGGTAGAATTAAATACAACTTGTTTCTTGAATTTCAGGACCCTAGTGATACATTACTGCCACATAGTAATCATAAATGTTACCCCAGAGAATGCTGAAACTAGAGTTACTAATCAACCACTCACAGAGGTAAGTTTTTACATAAATCCGATACTACTAGCTGCATGTGGAATTTTGGGAGCACTGGTAGTTTAGTGGTAACGGCAGCGACTTCACCGTTTTAGGTTTGAACCCAGGCAGGCACTTTACTTTGTGTTAATAATTTCATCACCACACTGCACTGCAAAAAACTTCGAAGGAAACCATTGGTACTCAACTGGCAAGTCCTAGAACCGTCAATTGGAAGCCATGGGTTTCACCAACCTTACCTTAGAAGCTTATACCCACTCTCTTAGATAGGAAACCTGAGCTAGCAGAATAGGAATATTATACATAGTGCACCCCATGATGACACTGCTAATAACTATAGCCCTGTCGACACGAGAAAAAGCGTATTACAAGAATATTTTGTTTATTCGTTACATTATGATGGCCTTTGAAGTCTCGCGACGCTAGAACCTTTCGGCCTTTACTTTTCTAACTGAAAAAATTTGATAAAAACTAAACAATTTTTCTCTTTTCCAGATAGCAGGCGGACAAATAGGTGTGGAGGTGATAGTTTCGCGAGCGAGTGCCTTAGCTAATCTGTTGGGACGTCTAGTGTTGCCACATTATAAACTTGCCACCACCACCGTTACTGGTATTCCTATGAAGGTACGTTTTATTTCGATTTACATGGAAATAAGTAAAAAATATTCTAAGAGATCAGTCTAAAATATTTACTTTATTATTTGTTAATTTACAGGAGGAACAAAACGCTAGTTCTAGTGCCAATTATGACGTAGAGATTATCCACGCGGCAGACGCTCACGCCGGTCTGAGAGCATCACAAACGCCGGCTGAAGCTTTAGAATCGGTAACTAAAACTTAAACAATAGCTTGCTACAGGTCTACTGCTTAATTGAAACGGTGCCTGAGAAAGCTGAGCGACATGGGCGTGCGCTACGAAGAGGCAATTAGACAAAGCCTACCCTACCAACTGGGGCAATTATTATAACTAATGAACTATGTAATAAAATAACACTTTGTACAAAATATTAAAAAAAGTTCAAACTCCTGTTCGAATACTTAGAGCAATTTTTCGCGCCCGTGTTACGTAACCAACACTGTACTGGAAGTTGCTACGAAGCTCGACGCTCACCCGCCGGACGCATCTTATAGGCAAATAGTCTGCTGGCCTACAACCCATTGATAAATTTACGCACACAGCGGCAAATTGGTGCATATTTTCGTGTGTATGAACCGCACACATGTATAGATTGCAGCCATTTTTGGGCGGTAACTCCTGCGAGAGTAGCTGGGCTATGATTGGCTGCTACAACACAAGGCCAGGATTCAAGGTGAATGTTCTTTAGCCCGCGTAATTCAAATTTCCTTAGGTTTTTTGCAATTTGCAGGCCAGTGCTAGGGTGTATGTTGATTAAAATAATGATTCCTGGGGGTTATTGGCGCGTATTATTATTATAATAATTAATAATATTATTGACATTATATTTTTCTTCATGGGTGTCGTTTTCGTGGTTTTTGGGGTTGGTATAATGAAAATGAGGTCAAAATGAAAATCCAAGATGGCGCCGATGAAAATTTTCAGTTTTTTCTTCATGGGTGTTATTTTCGTGGTTTTTGTGGTCGCTGATGATGAAAATGAGGTCAAAATGAAAATCCAAGATGGCGCCGATGAAAATTTTCAGTTTTTATTTCATGGGTGTCATTTTTGTGGTTTTTATGGCCGCTGATGATGAAAATGAGGTCAAAATGAAAATCCAAGATCGCGCCGATGAACATTTTCAGTTTTTTCTTCATGGGTGTCGTTTTCGAGGTTTTTGGGATCGCTGATAATAAAAATGAGGTCAAAATGAAAATCCAAAATGGCGCCGACGAAAATTTTCAGTATTTTCTTCATGGGTGTCATTTTCGTGGTTTTTGTGGTCGCTGATGATGAAAATGAGGTCAAAATGAAAATCCAAGATCGCGCCGATGAAAATTTTCAGTTTTTTCTTCATGGGTGTCGTTTTCGAGGTTTTTGGGGTCGCTGATAATGAAAATGAGGTTAAAATGATAACTCAAGATGGCGCAGACGAAAATTTACAGTTTTTTCTTCATGGGTGTCATTTTCGTGGTTTTTGTGGACGCTGAAAATGAAAATGGGGTCAAAATGAAAATCCAAGATGGCGCCGATGAAAAATTCAGTTTTTTCTTCATGGGTGTCATTTTCGTGGTTTTTGTGGTCGCTGATGATGAAAATGAGGTCAAAATGAAAATCCAAGATCGCGCCGATGAACATTTTCAGTTTTTTCTTCATGGGTGTCGTTTTCGAGGTTTTTGGGATCGCTGATAATGAAAATGAGGTCAAAATGAAAATCCAAAATGGCGCTGATAAAAATTTTCAGTTTTTTCTTCATGGGTGTCATTATCGTGGTTTTTGGGGTCGCTGATAATGAAAATGAGGTCAAAATAAAAATCCAAAATGGCGCCGACGAAAATTTTCGGTTTTTTCTTCATGGGTGTCGTTTTCGAAAATCCAAGATGGCGCAGACGAAATTTTTTTTGCTATCATTATTTCGTGGCCTACCCTTCGTGGAATACCACTGCACGCCACTGCTGAGCGATCGGAGAGTGTAGCGATGTGTAGAGCTCAGTCATTCGCCTGCTGAAGGCCACACCACCCGCACCGTGCAGCTACCATGAGCACTGCCTCAGTTTAACAGTAGACCTGTAGCTGCTTTTAAATGGGATATTTTTTAATTGCATATCTGTATAATTTTTCAGCACACTAGCTAACTCCACTAAGTAACTAAATGCATACCAGAAAAATGAATACTGTGCAAAAAAACCAATTGATTAACTAAACATGTCCTACAAAAAAAAACAAAAAAAACACACAAAACGAGATGAACTTTTTAATCGAATTCACACCAAAAAAAATGTGGTCATCGGATATAATTTATAAAACAAAAATATTATTTGACGGTTGACAGGGGAGAATGGAAGAAAAAAAACGTGTTGCGCCGACCTCAAGTAACATGGAATAAGGACAGGAAGATGATGATGGGCACCGGGCCGTAGGCCGACGAAGGAGGCCGGCGGAGGCAGAAGGCAAAGAGTGTTATTTAATATGCAAGCGAAGTGAGCGCGCGTCATGGAGTCGTAGCAGGTTCTAAAATAACTAAAAAAACAGTTTTCAAATACCATTAAACAGTATATTTAATTTGATTTTTATTTAGTGTGCATAATTTGTGTGCAAGTCAGTATTTTTGGTTTAACTTTGAAATATTTTGTTCGACAAAAGAGAATATTGTTACGTCGTACCCGTACCTACAATTACGGTAGTAGGTACCTACAAGTAGGTAGTAGTAGGTAGGTAGGACGAGTCACGAATGATGTAGGTACAAATTCACAAACTACCTATAAATGAACATCAGGAATTGTCATTGTAATTTCGACCGTACGCCGAGGGCATAAAGTACCTACTTCTTTCCTTTGTACAAGTTGTGGAAGTTTCTCAAAGGACAATGACCCACTATGGAATTGTCTAGAAGATTCGAGGAAGTCGTGGATCTTTCTCGAACGTTCGGTCTCCATATAAATAGTCGACGTGTTTGCGGGAGCAGGCAGTCTGATTTTGGCTACACAACGAAACGAATCTAAGTGAACTAGAAGTGCGATATCTGAGCGAATAGTGATCAGTAGTGTATTTGTGATTGAGTTAAAATGTTTTGTGATTAATAAAGTTATTTAATTGTTTAATCGGGAGTAATTAATTTAACTCATACCCAGCTCGTAACAATTTGGTCTCAGAAGTGAGGGATAAATTATGCCAATTCTACCTAAGGACGACACGGACGTTATCCGTACTAGGAGTCAGCGACAGCAGGACATGGACCAAAGGCGGTTTGGAGAATCTCCGACACAGACACCGGGTGGTGTCCAGCCTACGTCAGTGCCAGTCCCTGGCCCATCCGGAGTTTCTCCAGCATCAGTGGCGCTGACTTGTCAGCTTTAATGGCGCTACTGCAGAAGCAGGCTCGCCGTCAAGAGGAGCAGTTTCGCCGTCAAGAGGACCAGGCTCGCCAGTTACAGGAGCAATTGCAGCGAGAAAAGGAGGAGCAGGCTCGCCGTCAAGAGAAGCAGGCTCGCCGGTTGGAAGAGCAGTTGCAGCGAGACAAAGAGGAGCAAGTTCGCCGCCAAGAGGAGCAAGATTGCCGCCAAGACGAGCAGATGCTCCTCATAAAGGATCTTCATGCAACTTTTGGCAAAGATCTCAAGCTGATGAAGGATCAGGTTCATCAGCACGAGAATCGCATCTCAGAGGCCGAAGTTCAGATAGCTGGGGTAAAGAAGGCTTTGGGAGAACTGAAGACTGACATGACTGTGGCTTCAGTAGTTGCTGCACCTTCAGCGCGAGGCTTTAAGGTGCCTCCACTCGATGGAACATCGTCGTGGTCGGCTTATAAAATTCAATTTGATGCCGTTACGAGGGCGAATGGATGGACAAAACCGCAAGCCATGGCCGCACTCACCTTGGGCCTCCGAGACCAGGCCCTAAACATTCTTGAGGCGCTCGGCAAGGATGTATCCTACGAGCAGCTGCTGGAGGCGTTTGAGTCCAAATACGGCTATGCGCACCTGGAGCACGTATTTCGTGCTAAGTTGAAGGATCGTGTTCAACGTAGTGCCGAGAACCTACAGCAGTGGGCCCTGGAAGTTAAAAAACTGGTTCGGAAAACATACCAGTCTGCTCTGCACTTATCGATGGGAATCTGGTACAAGCGTTCGTTGATGGAATACGTGACTTAGAAGTTAGAGCCGCCGTGAGACTTGGGCATCATGAAACATTGAAGGACGCCTTAGCCCATGCCTTAGAAGTAGAGCCAGTGAGGCAGGACCACCGAACGCACCGCGTCAGGGAGGTTGTAGCATCACCTGTAAGCGACCGCCCGCAAGGGTACAGTCCTAGGTGCTACACTTGTGGAGAAAGGGGTCATCTTCCAGAAGATCAGCAAAGGGTGGCTGAAGTGACTGCCCAGCCACATCAGGGAAACGAATAAATGACTGGGGGGCGGGTGCTGGCCGGTATTGAAAGAGCCCCGAGAATCTTGATCTCGCAAGCACATGACGGGAACAGCCTGACCATCAAAGGCAAAGTCAACGGAACACCATGCAAACTGACGCTGGATACCGGAGCTTCTCACACGGTCGTCAATTCTCACCTAGCATGTCGATTTCTTGGAGACTACTTCGATAACCACGACCGTATACGATTACTAACAGCTACCGGTCATCACATAATCGTCCGAGGCAAGCAGGAGGTGGAGTTAAAATTGGGCGACAGATTTTACAAGCACAATGTCACCGTGGCCGACATAGTGGACGATTGCATCTTGGGCTTAAATTTTATGCGGAAATATCGTTGTGAGATCGACGTTGATCAAGGAGTATTGAAATGTGGTTCAGAGGAAGTCTTCATGGAAGGTGCACCATCAGGGAAAATGTACTGCTTGAAGGAGATTGATCTTCCTCGCAGATCAGAAACGATTGTGCCAATTAGTCTACCACGGAATTCTGGACAAAAAGATCGAAGTGTTCTGATAGAAAGGGTGAACAATGACTTTCCATGGAAGATGGCACGTACTCTGGTCAAGGCCACCAATGTCTCAGCAGTACGCATACTGAATCCAATTGACAAGGAGCAAGTGATTAAGAAGGGCACCTTGATCAGCACATGCGAGGAAGTAGCTTGGATGCGTCAATTGCAAAATCTGCCCACCGGAAATAAAATTCGTAGTGCAAAGTTTGACATGTCAACGCTTTTGGAAAACTGCGATTTAACTAAAGGACAAGGCTAAGAAGATGTTCTTCAGTACGCTGACACTTTCTCTTCCTCCTTTCATCCAGTCCATGGTGTTCTCCAGTGGTCCTAGTTAAGAAAAAGGACGGGAGCATGCGCTTCTGTGTGCACTATCGACGACTGAACGACGTCACGAAAAAGGACAGCTACCCGCTGCCTTGAATCGATGACACACTGGATAAAATGGTTTACCACACTTGACCTGAAAAGTGGCTACTGGCAAGTAGAAATAGACCCCAAGGATAATAAAAAAACTGCATTCTCAACAGGAAAGGGGTTGTAAAAAAATAAAAAACGAGCTCTGCGCCCTCTCAAGTTCTAGAAATTTTTGTTTTGTAGTCCCTCCCCAGCAAGACAGACAGTACATGAGGATAGATTGGGCCAGTGAAATGTATACTTGCTTTAGAAGTTGCTTTGAAGCCACATGTCGCAGTGTTTTAAAAGTCCAAATCAATTTCCTAACTCTTTTCATAACAAGTTCGGTGTGCATGTGCCAGGACAGGCGCTGGTCAATCATTACACCTAGATATATGGTATGCTGTAGCCTGTCAATTTTTAAGCAAGAGCAGCCGGGGGTGGGGTGTTTGGAACAGTTTTGAATTTTTATTTGGAAATCTTGAGATGGTTGCGAGTTATTATACTTAGTAAAGCAGATGTAGTTGGATTTAGAGGCATTGAGTGTGAGGAGACTATGGTTTAGCCAGGCTGCTATCTTGGCAAGGCCACGCTCGGCCAAACTACGAACATTATTCCAAGTCTTAGCAGTGAAGACAATAAGCAGTATCTTCGGCGTATGAGAAAATGAGTCCGCCATCAATCTTCATGTTGCAGAGATTATTAATGTAGATGAGGAATAAGGTCGGCCCAAGAACACTGCCCTGGGGGACTCCGAAAGTGACGGTTGATTCGGAACTGGTGTACATCGCAATTATAACCGTTTGTTTGCGATGGTTGTGGCAGTTTAAAGTTATGCCATTCGGATTGAGCAATGCTCCTGCGACGTTTGAAAGGCTGATGGAGCAAGTACTCGCCAGATTGATTGGAGACGCATGTCTTGTCTATCTAGACGACATAATCATAGTGGGCCGTACATTTGAAGATCACCTTAAAAACCTTAACCAAGTGCTGTCGAAAATCCAAACAGCAAATCTCAAGTTAAGTGCTCGTTTTTCAGACAAGAAGTGAACTTTTTAGGATACATAGTTTCGGGGGAAGGTGTTCAAACAGACCCAGAAAAAGTAGTCGCCGTCAAGGATTGGCCAGTTCCGAAAGACAAGACACAGGTCAGAGCATTTCTGGGTTTGTGCTCCTACTATCGAAGGTTTGTCAAGAATTTTGCCGGCATTGCAAAACCTTTGCACAAACTCACTGAGGAAAAGCGGCAATCCTGTTGGGACGAGAACTGCGACGTCGCATTTCAGGAATTAAAGAAACGTCTGTGCAGTACCCCTATTTTGGGATATCCTGACACTGAAAATTACTTCATAGTTGACACAGATGCAAGTAATACTGGAATTGGGGGCGTGCTGTCTCAGCGGAAAGGAAACCAAGAGGTTGTGATAGCTTACTTCAGCAAGTCTTTATCCAAACCAGAAAGAAATTACTGCGTTACAAGACGGGAGCTACTCGCCGTAGTAAAGACATTGCAGCAATTCAGTAAATATTTGTTGGGACGTAAATTCCAATTTAGAACTGACCATGCTGCATTGAAGTGGCTATTACAGTTCAAGAATCCAGAGGGGCAAGTGGCGAGATGGATTGAACTACTGCAAGAGTTTGACTTCGTAACTGAACATCGCAGTGGGACAACTCACGGTAACGCAGACGCCTTGTCAAGAAGACCTTGTCCTGAAGACTAAGCACTGTGCCAGGCAAGAGACTTAGGAAGTAGTGCCCGTGACGATGCTTAGGACGGATCTCAGCGATGAATGGAAGGAAACCCTACAGCAGGCTCAGCAAAATGACTCAGACATCAAACTGATCTTCGAGTGGATCAAAGCTGGTGCTCCTAAACCCAAGTGGAGTGATGTGGCTGCAATGAGTTCCATCACGAAGACTAATTGGGCACAATGGAACAGCTAGTCTTGTGCCGTAAATGGCAAAACGCTCGAGGGGACAGCTGTCATCTAGAAATGGTTGTCCCTAAAGCTAAGGTACCGGATGTTCTACGGCTCTACCATGATGGATGTTCAGGAGGACATATGGGGGTAAAAAGGACTCTACTGAAAATTCGAAAACGCTTTTACTGGATCCACTGTCGAGATGATGTGGAGGACTGGTGGCGCAAATGTACCAGTTGTGCGGACGTGAACCCACACAAGCAGCAGAGGTGCATTAAAAGTGTACAACGTTGGAGCCCCTTGGGAAAGGATAGCACTAGACGTTGCGGGACCATTTCTAGAAAGTGAGAGCGGAAACAAGTACTTCCTGGTGGTCATGGATTACTTCACAAAGTGGCCAGAAGTCTTCGCCTTTCCTAACCAAGAAAGCTACAACTGTCGCAGATAAATTAGTTCAGGAAGTCTTCTGTCGTTTTGGAGTACGCCATTCAAACTTCATGTCAATCTTACTTCAGGACCAAGCCTCGGAACCTATCCTTCTGCAGCAGGTGCAGGTGTGAGACAGGGATACGTCATATCTCCGAAACTGCTCACCGCTGCACTGGAGGATGTCTTCAAGGTTCTGGACTGGAGAGGGTTAGGCATCAACGTCAATGGCGAGTACATCACTCACCTTGGGTTTGCCGACGATATAGTGGTCATGGCTGAGACCATGGAGGACCTCAGTACAATGCTCGATGACCTCAGAAGAGCTTTCGAAAGAGTGGCGCTAAAAATGAACATGGACAAAACCAAGGTCATGTTGAATGCCCATGTAACACCCACTCCTATCAAGATCAGAGACACTACACTCGAAGCTGTAGACGATTATGTGTACCTGGGACAAACGGTCCAGTTAGGTAGTTCTAACATGTTGATATGAGCTGATGTATATGCCAGTGTACATGTACGGATACTCGATATGTAGAGCAGTATAATTATGTACCTATCTACGTCTTTTTTTAATTAAACACTGGGCAGCTCGAGTATGTGTGCAGTAGGCGTGGTGCGATGCGTACGTCTGTGTAATAAAATTAAGTATGTGTTCCCTTACCTTTTTTTTACCTTTTATAATTATGTACTATTGTTAGTAAACGAAGAGCTGTGTCCACGAGAACACTGCCGACAAACTGTCCTGCAGTTTGGCAGAAGATTTGTGAAATACTCTTAAGTAACTTTTTGTTGGAATAAAAAAAAATAATAAAAATAAAAAAAAATCTTAAGAAAGAAGTCAATCGTCGAATCCGACTCGGCTGGGCAGCGTTCGGGAAGCTGCGCGGTATGTTCTCGTCCAACTTACCGCAGTGTCTCAAGACGAAAGTCTATGACCAGTGTGTGTTGCCAGTGATTACATACGGGACCGAAACCTGGTCGCTCACAATGGGCCTTATCAGAAGGCTTAAACTCACCCAAAGAGCAATGGAGAGGGCTATGCTCGGAGTTTCTTTGCGTGATCGAAGACATCCGCAAGAAGGTCACCGACGTTGCCCGAAGAATTGCCAAACTTAACTGGCAGTGAGCAGGGCACATTGCTCGCAGAACGGATGACCGATGGGGCCGAAAGCTTCTGGAGTGGCGACCGCAAACCGGAAGACGATGCGTTGGAAGACCTCCCACTAAGTGGACCGATAACCTGGTGAAGGTTGCGGGAATTCGTTAGATGCGAGTCGCACGGGACCGGTCAATGTGCCGACACTTGGGGGAGGCTTATGTCCAGCAGTGGACGTCTTTCGGCTGAAATGATGATGATGATGGCGAAGATAAAACGCGTCAAAGATCATGAGTGGGGGCTTGTGACGTCACTTTTTAGTAAAAATGTACTCAAATGTCTTCATTTTTTGGAAATCTATTACGGACTATCTGACTGACTAATTAGATTTTTTTTTTGTCGACTACCCTTTTGTATGTAATAATATAGACATCCCCCTTTCCCCACTTCACGTTGCCTTGACGGTAGCGCTAATGCCTAGTTAAAACTTCACATAAATGAATACTGACAGGTTGTCCTTCGCTGGTGGACGCCGCGCGGGGCGGAGGGTGGCGCGTCGGGCTGCTGCGGCTCGCTGTACCGCGTCACTCCCGCGGACGTGGCATCCAGGCCCTCCGCCTGCCTCGTTAACTTCCTGCTCAATGGACGCTCTGTCACTCTTGAAGTACCCAGGTAAATATTACCAAGATTTGAACAACCTTTGTCATTCGTTGTGTTTGTTGTGGACGAAAAAGATAGACAGTTTGTTTCTAGAAAATCTTATACCATTATTTCATTCCCAGGTTTCTCCAGATCTCTTATACACTGAATTGGTTTTATCAAGATAATATTTATTGAAGTACTATTTTACGTTTTTACAAGGTTCTATTTTTAGTCTGAATAATAGGTCAAAAACCTTTGGCAAAATACAGGAAAAGGCAACATATTTCAAGTGTCTCTATTTCTGTTCTCCGACGACTTAGGTACTTGTGGTTTTAGAATCGATTAAAGTCCTAATTAGAAACTACTATTTGAGATATATTTCAATTCGGTCGGTTTTACGCCTAGAGTTCTTATAATAATGCCCATTCGTCCTTTCGGCAGTTACTTTCAAAACCCATGTTTTAAATGGTAATACCTTGTTTTCCATAAAATGATTTGTACTATTATTGTTTTCCATAATCGTCCCCCGTGGCCGTCATAATATTTACTTGCACTATTATACTATCATTTATACTAAGGGATATTTTTAAATGCACATCTGTATAATTTTTCAGCAAACTAGGAAACTCCACTAATTAACTGAATGCATACCAGAAAAATGAATGCTGTGCAAAAAATCCAATTGATTAACTAAATATGTACTGAAAAAAAAACTAAAAATTAACACAAAACGAGATGACCTTTTTTATCGAATTCACACCAAAAATGTGGTTCGTACATCGGATATATGATTTATAAAACAAAAAAACTAATTGTTTATCAAAAATACTAACTTGCACTCTAAATTATACGATCTTACTACGGAATTTCTTTTATGGGCGGCATGGGCACCGGGCCGTAGGCCGACGAAGGAGGCCGGCGGAGGCCCTGCCGAAGTGCCGGACAGAAGTCAAAGAGTGTTATTTAATATGCGAGCGATGCGAGCGCGCGTCATGGAGTCGTAGCAGGTTCTAAAATAACAAAAAAACAGTTCTGCAAATACCATTAAACAGTATAGGTGATGGTTTTCCTTTAAAAAGTTTTAATATGTTTGTTGAACTAAAGAATTGTTAGATATACTATATTGATAACTAGCTGTTGTAACCGTCCCACTGGATCATATTTAAGAGATAAATAGTGTCCTACGTGTTAATCCAGGTTATGAACTATCTATGTGCCAAATTTCATAATCATCACAATCACCATCACTATCACAACAACCATCATTATCACAATCATTATCACAATCATTATCACAATCACTATCACAATCACCATCATCATTATCATCGTAATCACAACCATTATCATCGTAATCACAATCATCATCATCATCACATTCTCAATCCTCGGTATCACAATCACCATCACTATCAAAGTCACAATCACTATCACCATCACAATAACCATCAAGATCGCTATCACCAACAAAATCACCGCCACTATCACAATCACCATCACAATCACTATCACAATCACCATTATCGTTATCATAATCTTACTCATCGTAATCATAATGATAATCATCGTAATCACAATCATCATCATTACAATCACCATCATCGTTATCACACTCATTATCATGGTAATCACAATCATTATAATCGTAATCACAATCATGATCATCATTATCACAATCACCATCACAATCACAATCACCATCACATTCACCATCACTATCACAATCACCATCACAATCACCATCACAGTCACCATCACAATCACAATCACCATCATCGTTAGCACAATCACTATCATCATTATCACAATCATTATCATCGTAATCACAACCATTATCATCACAATCACAATCACCTTCACCATCACAATCACAATCACCATCATCGTTATCACAATCACTTTCATCATTATCTCAATCATTATCATCGTAATCACAACCATTATCATCGTAATCACAATATCCATCCTCGTTATCAAAATCATTATTATCGTTATCACACGCATCATCATCATTACCACAAACACCAGCACTGTCACAATCACCATCACAATCATAATCACTATCACTATCACAATCACCATCAATATCACAGTCACAATCACTATCACCATCACAATAACCATCACCATCGCTATAACCATCACAATCACCGTCACTATCACAATCACAATCACTATTACAATCACCATCATCGTTATCACAATCATCATCATCGTAATCACAATAATTATCATCGTAATCACAATCATCATCATCATTATCACAAACACCATCACTGTCACAATCACTATCACAATCACCATCACTAACACAGTCACAATCACTATAACCATCACAATCACCATCACCATCGGAATCACCATCACAATCAACGTCACTATCACTATCACAATGACCATCACCATCACAATCACCATCACTGTTGTTACAATCACTATCATCATTATCACAATCATTATCATCGTAATCACAACCATTATCATCACAATCACAATCACCTTCACCATCACAATCACCATCATCGTTATCACAATCACTATCATCATTATCTCAATCATTATCATCGTAATCACAACCATTATCATCGTAATCACAATATCCATCCTCGTTATCAAAATCATTATTATCGTTATCACAAGCATCATCATCATTACCACAAACACCAGCACTGTCACAATCACCATCACAATCATAATCACTATCACTATCACAATCACCATCAATATCACAGTCACAATCACTATCACCATCACAGTAACCATCACCATCGCTATAACCATCACAATCACCGTCACTATCACAATCACAATCACTATCACAATCACCATCATCGTTATCACAATCATCATCATCGTAATCACAATAATTATCATCGTAATCACAATCATCATCATCATTATCACAAACACCATCACTGTCACAATCACTATCACAATCACCATCACTATCACAGTCACAATCACTATAACCATCACAATCACCATCACCATCGGAATCACCATCACAATCAACGTCACTATCACTATCACAATGACCATCACCATCACAATCACCATCACTGTTGTTACAATCATCATCATCGTAATCACAATCATTTTCATCGTAATCACAATCATCATCATCGTAATCACAATCATTATCATCGTAATCACAATCATCACCATCATCATCATTATCACAATCACCATCATCGTTATCACAATCATCACAATAAATCAACAATAACCCTGTATAGAAGTCGAATCCGCCATCTTCTGGATCTCAAAATAAATGCCATTTTCGTAATCTGCACCCCTGATAATCTCGGTATCGACACCCATATTGATTTTAAGACATTTCAACCCCATCGCACCCCAACAGGGAATGAAGGCATTTCAGGTCCGCCACATTAAATCTTAAAATCGTTGTTTTTGTAACACGCCCGACCCGATACACCATACAAACAATACCGATGTTGATTTTCAGACTTTGTTACCCCATTTCCCCCTTTAGGGGTTGAATTCTGAAAAAACCTGAAACACAAATGTTGACTCATTTATCGATAGGAGTACTCCTGTGAAGTTTTGAATAAAACAGTATTACCTAATCTTGTTTCCCCATACAAACTTTGGGATCCCGTTTCGTCCCCTTAGGGGGTACATTTTGAAAAATCCTTTCTTATTGCACCCCTTAACCTCATAAGGAAAGTATGTGCCAAATTTGGAATCTCTAGAATCAGCGGTTTGGGCTGTGCATTGATTTTTAGACTTTGTCACCCCATTTCCCCCTCTTAGGGGTTGAATTCTGAAAAAACCTGAAACTCATGTCTACTCATTTATCAATAGGAGTACTCCTGTGAAGTTTTTAATAAAATAGTCTAATTAATCTTGTTTCCCCATACAAACTTTAGAGCCCCGTTTCACCCCCTTAGGGGGTGACTATTTTAAAACCCTTTCTAAGTGTACCCCTAGACCACTTCAGGAACATATGTGCCAAATTTGGGATCCTTAGACTCAGCGGTTTAGGCTGTGCATTGATTTTTAGACTTTGTCACCCCATTTCCCTTTCTTAGGGGTTGAATTCTGAAAAACCCTGAAACCCGTTTCTACTCATTTATCAAAAGGAGCACTTCTGTGAAGTTCGAATAAAAGAGTCTAACTAATCTTGTTTCCCCATACAAACTTTGGAGCCCCGTTTATCCCCCTTAGGGGGTGAATTTTGAAAAATCCTTTCTTAGTGCACCCCTAGACCACATAAGGAACCCACTTGCCAAATTTGGAATCTGTAGACCCAGCGGTTTGGGCTGTGCGTTGATAGATGAGTCAGTCAGTCAGTCAGTTTCGTCTTTTATATATTTAGATAGTTATTCGTTCAGTAAAACAGTTATGCAAAAACCATTAAACAGTATATCGAATTTGATTTATTTAGTGTGCATAATTTGAGTGCAAGTCAGTATTTTTGGTTTAACTTTGAAATATTTTGATCGAAAAAAAGGGAATATACAGATATCGATTTAAATACATGCCTTATTTATGCGAATAACGCTTGTCATATCAACTTATTAGTCATAACTTTTATTTGCCATAAAATGAGCTTCCATAATAACATGTGTTATAATCATTAGTTTCTCTAAGTAACACATTACATAATCGATACTTGACATTGGTGTCGATTCTGTTGTGCACAAACTAAACTTAATTTAGGCGATTGCTATCTTTTTCTCTCTAATATAATGAGAAACAGACGGACGTAATTTAGAGCTGTCAAATTTAGTTAGAACTAATATTTCCATACAAATAAAGGGTGCACGTAAAAACATGTCGACTAAAACACGGTGAAGCGCAAGGCAAACTAGTTTATACTAGTTTGACATCTCTAACTTAGTTAATTGCTATAGCCGTCCTTTTCTCGCACTGCCTTTTAGTAAAAGATAGCAATAGCCTAAATTAAGTTTAGTTTGTGCACAACAGAATCGACACCATTAGCAACATTTAATATAATTTAGAAACGTTTATTGTATAATGCCATTAAGGCATTTGGCTCGTCATAAAAGGATTTATTACAGTAAACAATCTTTAGTACTTTTGATGATTTTAGTACTAAGATAATTGAATCTTCTAATTTTACATGACTTGTAGTCATAAGTTCTGTAAGTATTGTATTATATTATGAGTATTGTTCCGAATGTACACTGTTAGTCCTAAAACATTTTCTATAAGTTAGGTTTTAGTGACAGAAACGAATCGCTGTAAATCCGACTCCACGCAGT
This sequence comes from Xestia sexstrigata, assembly GCA_941918905.2. NCBI lineage: Eukaryota > Metazoa > Arthropoda > Insecta > Lepidoptera > Noctuidae > Xestia > Xestia sexstrigata. The sequence continues at coordinate 8,824,421 of OW799203.2, forward strand.
CTTGTCTGCCCTACCCCTAGAGTGTATTTTAGAATCGCGTAGGCGCGGACAGGCAAGGCGGCCCGGGAGTTGAGGAGCAGGTGGTTGTAACACTCGCCGCCGCGGCTGAGGCTGCAGCAAGCCGAAGCTGCGGTGGTAAGCGTTAGACACATCTGCGACGATAAGCTCGCGTGGGACCGCCAGAGCCCCGCAGCGCCGGAGCCATGACACAAACCATGCCTGCTGCATGTTGCTTGCTCGCTTGCATGCTGCATGCTTGCTTGCATGCTTGCTGCATGCTGGTGCATGCTTGCTTCATGCTTGCTTCATGCATGCTGCATGTTTGCATGTTTTTACGGGGTAATAACAACCACATACGTTCATAATCAAGTTTTATAATGATTGACGCTTTGATTGATTGATTTTTCTGCCTTTTAATGACTATCGATGTGAAATGTATGACAAAAGAAGATTCGAACTGTGTATTTTCATTGCACTTGTACTGAACTAGTATTGTTGTACTAGTATGGGCAAATGAATGTTATGGTGAATAAATATTATGGAAAACGACATTATTGAAAATAAAAAATATAGCAAATAAATTTATGGATTAAAATTATTATAACATTTGATCGATTATGACCAATGAAATTAGTGAATTTTTTTTAATGTAATTTCACGATTATGGCTACTGAAGCGTTTTTTCTAATGAAATTATGGCAAATACAAGTTTGGTAAATAAAATTATTGAATTTTAAATTATTGCAAACATTAGTAAACCGTTTTAAATCCCATGCTTAGACAAGAACCCAAACAGATCCAGAAAGTGGTTCTGAAATTTCCGATGGAAGCATTCAAAAAGAATGTACTGAAGCAACTTTAAAAATTAAAAATTCATAGTTTTTAAAGCATAAAAATGGTGCATTAGAACAATGTTTAGACTCCACAATTTAGATTCTCGTAAGCCATTCTTTATCAAATACAAATTGTTGACATTTCCTTGTTTATATATTTTTGAGGTAGCTATATTTGTTAAGACCAATCTAGACCTTTTTAACGAAATATCATTTTATAACACATGAAGTCGACCACAGAACAATAACTTGTGCATAAAAAGGTCCCACACAGCGCTGATGCATAAAAGTGTTTTTTGCATGGCACCAATCATATTACAACCACACCAAGTTCAATTAAGGATTTAAACATACTCTTATTTAAGAAAAGGCTTGAATTTTTACTGTTGAATAAAGCATATTACAGCATTTCGGAATTTTTAACAGACAAAATGTAATGACTGTTTTTGACCATAGTCAGTACTCATTGACATAGTATAGTGACTTTAAGTTCAATTCCATTTGACATTTTTGCACGTGACATTTTGTATTATTTTAATAATTATTTTCTCTTTTTTATTTTGTTAGACATTATTTGAATTTTAACATAGTAAAGTTACTAGATACTTTTGACATTTATATATTTTTCTATGTTTTTATTTTTTGTCAAAATCAATTAATACTTTATGCATTCCATTAATAAAATTTTAAAGGTTATCAATTTTAAATGTCAATGTCCTAAATGCCTGTCTAATGCCTATGAATATTTGTACGCCTTCGGGCATAACATAGCGCGCTTGTAATCTTTTATAACAATTATTTATTGTACCTGTGTTAACAAATGATTAAATGACTTATGACTTATAGAAAAGGAGGTGGCAGATCCGCGTCACATGTGTTAGCTGCACAGGGTGGGGAACTATGGATCGGTGCACTTGGAGGGCGCACGCCTTACGATGACCCTCCTGCGCTATCTGAGGGCGCCGGGGGACGAGTTACTGATTATAGGTATGTAAGTTGTCAATTCAGTAGGTTCCATAACCCAGGAAGACCCATGGTGGTAGGTATGGCGAATAACTTAACTCGTTTACTTAAAGTGACTTTTTGTTACATCACCGGATGTCGCTCAAATTGTTAATCATTGAAAGAAATGTAATTCCTATGTTGCCAGAGGCATTTCGCCCAGACCACTTTTGGAACACGTATGAGTACATTAGAGTCCTCGTATTAGAGACTTTCCGGCCCAAAATAGCCTCCAACATCCAGCCAGGTCGTTATCGTCATTACACAATTTTTCCTTAAATATTTCGTGCTATGTGTGGCCCTCACTACAAAATTTTGTAATTTTAATTTGTGTATGTATATTATCTCATGTCTCTAAGTATCTTAATATGTTTCCGATAGAATAAAAGAATTCGGCGCTCTGATGCAACAAAACAGACTGTATCCTCTACGCGGCGCGGGCGCCAACGGGCGAGCGAGAGCGCGCTTACAACGGCACACCACTTACTGGCCGCTCACGATATCTTCCACGCTCATATTCAATTTAGGAACGGTAAGTAGATTGTGTACGATAAGTTGTGCGGATAACGGTGATGCTGTTCACACTAAACACGCCTGCGAGGGCGCAGCATCATTGTGTTTTTGAAGCCTAATAACGTTATGAATTATGTTTATTTTGCAAATAGATTTTACAAACACTTACACATAGTTTTTTTTTTTAAACTAGATGACGTCGGTTTTTCGTAGCTGGCTACTCTAAGAAGGAACAGCCGAAACAACTCACATAATAGGGTATTTTACTCTATATGAGAAAAAATCTAAAAATATATTATTGAGATAGCTTATGCAAAAAGCAGTCGGAAAGCGTTAGTTTTAGTTCATAAAATATCAAATTGAATTTTAAAATTCAATTCAAAGGTTTCACCTTTTTTAATCTGTCACCAAATAGTAGTCGCCATGTTATTACGTCATACGGCAATGTAAACTTAGAAGTGTCAACTGTCAACTTCAAATTCACTGCATTTGTTTACACAGCCAACTGACGTCATGACCACAGAGCAATATGGCGTCCACTGCGTCCAGCGTTTACGTCAAAACGCACGAAATTTGAAAATGCAAAATTTTAATTCATTTTTTGGCACTTAACGATTGAATAAAAAAAATTGTGATTTTTTTGTGGTTCCTTAGCACTAAACAATCTAAATGACACACTTTAAAAATGGGTGTAATACCCTATTCGTATTATGTCGACCCGAATGGCGTAGCGTAGTGAGGCTGCCTTAAGTTCTAAGGGTCCCGGGTTCGAATCCCGGTTGGAGCAAATGTTTGTGTGATGAGCATGGACATTTGTTTCCGAGTCATGGATGTTTATATGTATAATAAATATGTATTTACAAACAAAAAGTATCTATGTAGTATATCAACTATCTGGTGTCCACGACACAAGCCTCGTTGCTTAGTGTGGCACTAGATGGCGCTGTGTGTTAATGTCCAGCGATATTTATTTATTATTTATATTTATTCTTTTACAGGTTCTGGAGCCACTAACACGACTGGTGGTACAAGAGACATTGACTGATGAAGAAGTGGATACATGCAGAACTGTGATGCTTGCACTGTTAGGTATGGAGTCCCGCCATGAGTTCCCGACGGCGCAGTTACCTGCCAACATGAGGTAATACTTTATTTTATACTCTATCTAATGATTTTATAGATAGTGCTCGTTTTCTGTACTTTGGAGTTTAATGGAAAAACAATATTTATAGGAGGATGCGCTAAGATAGCCGAAACTTGACATTTCTTATGTTTTTTGAAATTGTCAAATTAAAATATGACTCACAAAATTATGGCTTTACAAAGTTGTAATCATCAAAATCCTCTAAGTTTGTTTAATCCCAACGAATGACTATCTTAAAATCATCAATGCAGCCCTCTAAGTTCATTTAATCCTATTGAATGACTTTTTCATGACATTACAATTCAAAGGGATTAAATGAACTTAGAGGTTTGTATTGATGATTTTAAGGTATAGTCATTCATTGGGATTGGAAGGATGATTTTAAGGTATAGTCATTCATGGGGTCTCAACTCGAACAAATTATAATTAGTCTTGAAAAAAATCAATAGATTGTAACAGTAATAAAATTAACAATCACTAAAATGCGTTAAACCGTAGATTTCGGCTAAAATAAGATTAGTAAGAATCAAAAGTTCCTTGTTTAATGCTAATTTATCTATTTACACTCAAATATCACGTTATTTCAACAAAAAAGATAAAGGAGACTTTAACTAGGCAGGGCACGCCACAATAGTGGCGGTAAGTCCCCTCTTTGAGGAGTGGCTTGAGAGACGCCACGGCGTCCTCACCTTCCGCCTGACGCAGGTCCTCACCAGATACGGTTGTTTCGGGAGGTTCCTGCACCGAATCGGGCGGGAGGAAACGCCCGGGTGTTTCCATTGCGAGGATCGACCGGAGGACACGGTGGAGGTGTGCCCCGCGTGGGCGGAGCACCGCCGTGTCCTCGAAGCGGCGATTGGCGGCGGCGACCTCTCGCGTCCGGCCCTGGTGCAAGCCATGGTCCGGAGCGAGACGGAATGGGACGCCGTCACCTCCTGCGAAGCAGTAATGCTAGAGAAGGAGGTGCCGGAACGTGAGAGGGAGAGAACCTCAGGTCCCGGCCGCCGCGGGAGACGCCCCGGGCGTCGGGGCCACCACGTGGCCCCCGGCCACCGTAGGCGCGGGCCTGTGGACGGTGGGCTATGGGCTAGCTCACCGTCCGTCCGTCTCATGACGACAGGCCGTGTCGACAAGACATGTGACATCTACCAATCCGCACTGGGCCCGCGTGGTGGATTATAGCCCATTCCCTCTCATAGAGAGGAGGCCTGTGTCCCAGCAGTGGGAACATTATAGGCTGCTGATGATGAAGTACCTAAGTCTCCATGCAAAAAAAAATTAAAACCTATGACATTTTTAAACAAATAGGTACGATTCAAATAGTGAAGTAGGTACTATTTTTGTAATTATTTCACAAGGACAAAACAGGCAACAGCATCATATAAAAACAACGCCGATTATGTTTTTCGTTCAACATTTAACATCACCTAACCCTAATATTAATTATCAAGGATCGGTTTATAACGCCATCTAAAACTAACCTAAATAAAACAAAAGTTATGTTTTTCATTTAACTTTTAACATCACCAAACTACCTATCAAATTATCAAGGATCGGTTTATAAATAAGTAGACTACAAAGTTTGTAGGTGTAACAATTAATAAAAATCTCCATTGGAAAGAATACACAAATAACACAAAGCTTTTGAATAAAAAAACAATTCCTAGGCTTACGCGCTCTACAAACTTGCACCCATTATACAGTACTGAATGCGGTTTTATTGTCGGTTTAAGGTTTGGCGTTATATTCTGAGAAAACTCCATCAATAAGCAAATGTTATTTACGTCACAAAAAAGGTGCATTAGGGCTAAGTTGGGTCTAGAGGTTATCGATAGCTGCAAACAATATTTAATTGAGCATACCTAATGCTTTAAGTTTGCTTCCCTATTTCGATATGAAGTACTTAGCTAATTCTGTCTAAACTAATCCTAAAGTAATTACAAAAAAATGATAGTTCGATTCGCAGTCGTCGTTATAATAACAAGCTAGAAATAGTTAGACCCCGCAGTGCACTGCACATGCATAATAGAATACTAATTGGTAATTAATTGGTACTAATAACTAATTAATAATTCTATTTGGCACCAATAATAATTATAGCAAGTAAACAAAAACGAATGTATGTAGGTACCTCCTACTTCTATCTTTCATCCTACTACCTAGGTAGGTCCTAGGTAGGTAGGTAGGTAGGTAATTTAGTTGCTGCGGCAAGGAAATGAAATGAAATACCTATTTCATTATCAACTAAATTATATTACAAGCGATTCGATTGATTCGAGTACCTAATGATTTTGAGTATTATGAGCTGCAACTCGGCAAGTGGCGGTTTGCTTTATAGCGGCTCGGAACATCTAACGTAAAGCTGCGCAAATGGCGCACTAGTAAATTTTCTTACGTTTTTTTGCAGGTACACTGACCTGCAAAAAACGTAAAAAAATGATGACATGTGACATCTACCAATACGCACTGGGCCCGCGTGGTGGATTATAGCGAATTCCCTCTCATAGAGAGGAGGCCTGTGTCCCAGCAGTGGGAACATTAATAGGCTGATAATGATTAAGTACCTAAGTCTCCGAGCAAAAAAATTAAAAACCTTGACATTTTTAACAAAAAGGTCAGTGTCACGTTGTTAGTTAAAAAAATGATTCGCGGCCGTATAGGTCGCGGCACGTAACTCTAGCGCTGACCGTTATTCGTTGAATGTCTTGGGGCATGCGTTGCGCCGATTGGCTCTCCAGTCGTAGAACATGCGCCTTTTCATGAAATAGTTATTCAATGGTAATGTATTGACGATTTTAATTATTGTAATTCTGTAAATACATACGTGTTATGGTCGCGAGCGAATCATAGATATTTTGTTCAACATACAGGCTGACACTGACTTGGAAATTGCATTACAAAATAAAATTTCGCGGTCTCTCTGGCGTTTCCTCGTGTCGATACTATTGTGGTGTGCGTGGATTGCCGTATAGGCGCGCTTTTGTGTGCATCCTAGATCATCGCAAACTAAGACAGCAGTTTGTGATCGTTGAAAAATTTGGTAATTGACAGTACCGAATTAAATAATTATTTATTTAAACAAGTTTTAACCGTACTATTTATTTATTTACGTAGGCACACATAAAAGATAAGACAGAGATATTTGTCCGTCTAGGTAGCAGAAAGATGTCTGATGCTAAATTATCCTTTTACCTATGTAAAACCTGATTGCTTGTAAAACACGAACGTTCGTGTCTATCCGCGTATTTAAAAATGTAGCAGTAAATGAAACGTTACAATATTACTAATATCGCGGACTTTATTCTCCTTAAGAATATATCACAAATTTGAATGTACTTTCAGAGTATCGATAGTATCACAATTATTTCGATTTCCATGAGTTCTGAAGCACGATTTTCAGACCACTATGCGACGGATGTCGGTTATCAGCAACGTTCGGTTACTGCGACACAATTAAAATATTTATGTATACTTATTTGAATATGAAAAATATGATAAAACGAATTATAAATTAATTAAATAAAATTATATTAATATTATTTACCTAACATAAAAATGTCACATCAAAAGTTGTTCCGTCCACCGAAAACTTGAATTACAGTGGATCAAGATTGGTTAGTCGCCATAGTCGCAATATCTTGGTGCGAGCGAGTGAATAGATAATTATGAATGAAATTATCGTTCACGACTATCGACTACTTCCCGTAGCTCGCCACCCGGGCCCGCTCGGTGCGTAAAATACCTAAATTTGCGTAACGCCGAAATGCAAGAGCATATAAATACTCAAACACATGAAGACTTATACGCGACGTGAATATTATTAGCTCACTCACACAAATAAAACTGTTCCGGCAACTCGATAAATTTTTAGGGTTCCGTACCCAAAGGGTAAAAACGGGACCCCATTACTAAGACTCCACTGTCTGTCTGTCTGTCCCGCGTCCGTATCACCAGGCTGTATCTCAGAAACCGTGATAGCTACAGAGTTTACATTTTCACAGATGATGTATTTCTGTTGCCGATATAACAACATAAATACTAAAAACAGATTAAGAGATACAAAACTTATTTTTTTGCCGTTTTTTGCTCTATATTAATAACGGCACTAGGTATAAATTAAAATAAAATAAATATTTAACGGGGCCCATACAACAAACGTGCTTTTTTGCCGTTTTGTCTAATGTTGTATACATAATGGTACGGAACCCTTTCTGCGCGAGTCCGACTCGCACTTGGCCGGTGTTTGAGCCTCCCATGAATATTTATTTTATTTTGATTTAACTATTTATTTTTACATTGAATAAACAACTAAATATTCTATGAACATTTAAAGCGTCTATCTGTTGCCGTTATTAATAACGAGCAATAAAATCACGTTTGTTGGATGTGAGCCCCTCTGAAATATTAATTTTATTCTGCTTTTTGTATTTGTTGTAATAGCGTCAACAGAAATACATCATCTGTAAAAAAATTCAACTGTCTAGCTATCACGGTTCTTAAGATACAGCCTGGTGACAGACAGACGGACGGACGAACAGTAGAGTCTTAGTAATAGGGTCCCGGTTTTACCCTTTGGGTACGGAACCCTAAAATGTCTTGAGTGGGCGAAACAGTTTCAGTTGTGTGAGTGAGCTAGCAATATACACGCTCTGGCGAATGAGTCTTCATGTGTGTTTGAGTATTTCAATGCATACGGAACCCTCTTACATTTCGGCGTTACGCAAATTTAGGTATTTTACGCATCGAGCGGGCGGCGAGGCGGCGACCTACGCGAGCAATACTTTCATTCATTATAATGTCTATTCATTCCCTCGCATTAAAATATTGCGACTATGGCGACTAAACAATCTTGATCCACTGTAATGCAAGTTTTCGTTGAACGGAAAAACTTTTGATGTGACATTTTATGTTATTTAATATATTTTAAATTACATATTAAAGTGTTAAAATAAGTATACATAAATATTCTAATTGTGACGCAGTAACCGAACGTTGATAACCGACATCTGTAGCATAGTGGTCTGAAAATTGTGCTTCAGAACTCATAGAAGTCGAAATAATTATGGTACTATCGATACTATAAAAGTTCGTGATAAAGGAGAATAAAGTCTGTGTGTAAGAGTTTTTTTAACGTTTGTATCAATTACTGCTACATTTTAAATACGCGGCTACAAACGAACGCGTTGAAAACGAACGTGTTTTACAAGAAATCAGGTTTTAAATAGGTAAAAGGATAATTACCAAGAACTTTAGTCGATTCATCCTGGCTTCGATTTCCAATTGTGGCAAGCGAATTTTCTAAAATCTGTGAATGCAGATTTGTTTCTTTTTAAAAATAAAGGAATGTTTCCTTTGAGTAAAATTTGGTATCTCCAGTATTTCGAGTACTTTCCCTCCAGGTGGCATTGAAAAATTCCACCCTGTATATGTAATAGAAACATACCCATAAAATACATATTTACATTAAATATATTTGTGTTTTATTAGTCTAGAAGGCTTTAATAGAATAAAGACTGAATAAAGAAATTATCTTTTTGCATAAATCTCAAACCAAGGTGCACTACGATTATAACGGCCCAAGATTGTTTAGTCTGTCTCGACACTCGCGCTGGACTGTTTGCGTTGTGTATGTGTGGATTGCTATGCACACATACACAAAACTGCGGTCTTTTACCTAAACTCGAGCGTTGTAATTTTGTGTAAATAGATAAATTAGCATTAAACAAGGAACATTTGATTTTTACTCATCTTTTTTCGGCCGAAATCTACGGCATAACGCATTTTAGTCAATTTCATTACTGTTACCTATGCTGCCATCTATTGATTTTTTTCAAGACTAATTATAATTTGTTCGAGACTCCATGACTATGTCCTAATAGACTGGTAAACCTCTTATGCTGCGATTTACGTAGCCACCAACTGAGTCTAGTAAACTCTAGTAGTTTTATTACTAGAATTGGCATGGCATGTAGTTGTCTTAAGGCTGCAGTCTTGCAAAATTCACTCGCTGCGAATTATTTGCGCAAGAAAGTATTTTTTTTTAAACAAACGGATGAAATAACACGAAATATTATTATTGCACCTAAGTAACCATAATATAAGTAATAGCTAGTTATTTTTTTTAAGTTCATTTAAGTGGATTATGTTAGGTAAATCAAGCGTTAAATACAGGTCTTTCGTGCCCAACATCATTTCGAGTTGTGTTTGTGCGCTTAGTTTATGGCAATAAAGAATTAATTTACAAATCTGTTCAGCGCATAATGAACTCAACATTCTCGTCTTCAAAATGCGCTGATTAGTTTTTTTTAAAGACCTACAAAAAAAGAGTCTACTAAATTAAAAAAACTGTCTAGAGAGACTCTTTTTTTTGTAGGTCTTTTGAGATTATTATTATTGTTAAAGTAAGGTAATTTAGGTGCAATTTTTTTTTGTATTTGCTTTATTGAACTCTTGGCATCAAAATAATTTTATTATTACATACTTACGATGCATAGTTTTTATGAAACAACCCGTTTATTAAGAGATAAAAACAGAGAATTTTGATGAAATTGTGACCTCTGAATTAAGAAAATGAAAGATAATTAGAAAAAACTAATCAGCGCATTTTGAAGACGAGAATGTTGATCTCATTATGCGCTGAACAGATTTGTAAATTACTTCTTTAAGTAAGTAAGACAGGGCAGTTGAAAGAATACCACCGCTGCGGCTCTGGATGAAACAACAAGCTTTTCGATCATGGTCGCGTTGACGATAGACGGGCCTGGAAGGGCCCGCTTAACCGAAAAACATGCTCCTCTGCATGAAGTAAGGCATGTCTTTCTACCATCTCTACCCTGTATATTATTATCAATCCTTGTTGTAGTAATCTGTTCATAACATAACACTACCCCTGTGTTTTACCGTAGGTTTAGGCAGCAGTGTACCTATCCATATTTCGCTAGTAATGTTTGAGTGATATGAAATAGTAGTGTGGTAAGAGAGAGAGAGAGAGGACGCCCGAAGGACATATGCATATTATACGAACATAAAGAAAAGCCAGCCTATTTGGTCTGAGGTAAGGATCGTAGCATGTGGCGGTCTTTAGTCTCTGCCTACCTCAATGGAGAAAAGGCGTGAGTTTGTGTGTCGTGTGAGTTGCAGTAAACGCCTAGTACAAACAATGAATCCGGTCAGCAGCCCATAAATATAATTGATGAGGAAGTGTGTTCAGCAGGGGCAAGTCGGGGTCGCGGCGCGAGGAGCAGTGGCGCCAGGTGTGGGCCGAGCTGGAGGCGCTGCTGCGCGCGCACTCCGCGCCGCCGCACCGCGCGCTGCTGCGCGTGCTGCACGACTGTCGCGCGCACAACTCGCATGTGCAGGACGGTAACAGACCACAAACATTATCTATCATTTTATTATAACACTAGTTTCAGTTTTGGCATATTTCTCTTTTTTCGAAATGTGTGAAACTTGAACACGCTACAAATTACAAATGCTTGCTTTTATGCACATTTGCACACCCCAAGTTTTTATGTGGCCTCCACGGATCGGCTATATTTTTGCTTAACGCGGTTTTGTTTTTTAACGTAGGCTTTCGCATGAAGTTAAGTCTTAGACGTCGTCCTAATAGAATGTGAATTCACGATTATTATCGCACAAATTATAGCAACACAAATTTGCGTCGATTGCTTACTGTAATCAACTACCGCCCCTAAATCGGTTCTTGTAAAGAGGCTGTTGAACACTCGCGAAACAACACAAGTAAACAGTAGGCACCAAAAGTGTAAACTCTGAGATATCAATGTGAGTTCTGCTTTAATATAATATTAAAACTCCATTTACTTATCTTATCAATAATAACGAAGTACAAATTACCGACCCGATAAATGGATACTACTTATTTATTGGATTCCCATAGCATTCCTGAAATAATTTCTTGTACCGGTCATCTTCGTATGACATTGAATTCATCCCATCAGTCTGCGGACGGCCGTCTCCTACACCATGTATATCTTACTTTATTTGTCATTATTTGACAATATGTATACAATGCTCTAAAACCAAGGGGCCACATTTTGAAACGACACTGTCCCTCAAGTTTCGATGTTGGTACTAATTAGCATAGAAAGGTCAGCTGTGTCGATTGTGCGGCGGCGGCGGCGATACATCAATGTGTTTATTTGGTATTATCACAAGACTGTTTGAACGTTTGGCTATCACGTTTTCCTAATTTATCAGGGATGTTGACTGACTAAAATATATATGATTCTGTTTAGTTCGTCAGTTAGATTATCGAAAAATATTGGATACGTGTTATTATTGGATAAAACAAAAAGTTTAATCAAATAATAAAATAAAAAAACAACACTCTGTATTATTACACCATTCTCCATTTCTCATTCTCCACCATTCACCAGTCTATGGGAAGTCCAGTATATGGGAAGAAATGACAAACCGCAAACTTAAGCGGCATCCACACCCACTTGGAATATTCACGCTGCATACGTCCCCACCATTAAAACATTCACATTCATATTAAAATCCGTTTTTCTCTATTTTTGTTTAGTCAACATCCTTATTTTGATCAGACAACAGGTTTATTTGTGATTGTTTATATAGTCAATATCAATAATCATTGAAATTTAAACCTTATTACAATGGCACATGCATGACGTGCGCTCGCGTATTGCAAGGACTAAAGCTATCCTCCCTGCCTTTGCATGGAAACGATTTCCTGAACATCGTATTCAGCAATCAGGAGGGTATATCTTAAATTTTTCCACTATTTGTGTGTATCATAGTATCATACATTTATCAAGAAATTCTCCAGAGGAAACCGCAACAAAATCCATGAAGTAGTTTAGACATACAAAGCTACGCAATACAGATTAACGATTTAGTTTAGAACACCCCCTTATCTTATAGGGATGAACTTACCTCGCATTCATCAGTTCATCAACCAGTTAGTATTTATTCCTTTTTTTTTATTAATTCTTTTGATTTGAATGCAGTAGAAGTATTTGTAGTTAGTAGATAGCTGAAGTATTGATCAATCAGTAATCATTAAATCGTATCTCATAGCTCCACCATAAAACATGCCTCCCAATTGGTTTACCACAGTTTTTGATGGTGTATCCAAATGCTTTATATCAGCAATCAATCGTTGTATTTCCAAAAAGAAACATAACATTTAATTACAGGTGAATCTCGAGCAACAGTGATCCGTGCAACGACAGACTCGCCCCTATCTCCCGTCGGAGCCGGCAACGGCGGGTCCAGCAGCGGGAGCGACGTGTGGGCCCCGCGCAACGTGCTGGACGCCTTGCTGGGGCCCCCCCGCCCGGCCAAGAGGGCTGACTTCGCGGGCCGCATGGCGGCCGGCGCTCGAGTAGCCACCTTGTACCCACAGCTACAGCAAGATGTTGAGGTCCCACATTAACAACAAACTAATCGTATTACCTTTTACTCACACGGCATAAATGTCGTATAGAAATGACGTATTGTATGGTGGTCAGTGAAAGCCGTGCGTTCAACAGTTTTTATTAGTACTGTCGTCTCTAGACACTGGTGTCGATTCTGTTGTGCACAAACTAAACTTAATTTAGGCTATTGCTATCTTTTACTAAAAAGCAGTGCGCGAAAAGGACGGCTATAGCTATGAACTAAGTTAAAGATGTCAAACTAGTTTATGCCTTGCGCTTTTCTCTGTCTACGCTGGCGCTTCACCGTGTCTTTAGTCAACATGTTTTTACGTGCGACCTTCATTTGTATGGAAATATTAGTTTTTGACAGCACTAAATTACGTCCTTCCCTTTTTAGTTTTATTAGAGAGAAAAAGATGCAATAGCCTAAATTAAGTTTAGTTTGTGCAGAACAGAATCGATACCACTGGCGGATTCTGTGGGGTGTAGATATTGAATCAATGTTTGCGGTCCAATATTAACCGAAATCTGAATATTTAATTCCATAATGTCGTAATTTAGGAATGTTATTATGGTAATACAAAATTAATTTAATGTATGTCGATAGACTTCAGGATGTGATTACCTGATTCAGCTGCACTCGCCGCCATACTTTGCGGTCGCAGTGGACATTTTATGGGCGTGTATGATTGCGTTGTTGGTGCAATAGCTCCTAAGAATTGTGTTGAAAGTAACTGTGTAGTAGGATGTTAAGATAGTTTTTAGTCTTGAACTATTCCTTGTTTTGTGAATATGTATTGCATTTTTATCATTATGACAGAAGATATAACTGTAGTGTAGGTATGTAATAAGCGAACATGTGAATAAACGTATTGGAATAAGGAAACATGGTTTAATTTAGGACAAATCAAAAATGCGAATTATAAAATTAATATCTTATATTTGTTCAATAAAAACTACATGTGGGCCCGTGTGCCCGGCGCCCGGGTAACACGACCTTTGTATTATCTTGTTGCATATAAACTCTGCGGGCAGACTGTGTCATAAGGCAATGGTGTGAATGGCGGCCTTGCGGCCTCGTCAAGGCATCCGGAACTCCGCGGCGACGGCCCTGCGCCCTCGCCGCCCAAACTTTACAATTATTGGAATGTCACGCTGGATGCGAACGTTCGAACGTTAAAAATTATTACAAACGAAACCTAACACTAGGCCCTCTCGCGGGCCACTCCGAAGATACACTCACATCGAAATATTGTACAATCTCATACTCCCGAGCGCGCCCGACCACTCGGTGCGCGCTCCAAATATTGATACCCTATAAAACTTACAAAATCGACCGGTACTCTTATTAAACTTAACGCTAAGTTAAAATTAATCGGAATTGAAAAATAAATTACCTAGGTACAATATTTTAGTCTAGAAAGCTATTTATAGGCGCACGAGGGTCGCTTGGTGGGAGTGCGCAGATGTCAGTGGGTAGCTTTTCGAAGTTTCTTAGCGATAGGTAGCGCTGACGCGTCTGATGAGTCGCCAAGGGAGTCGCCCAGTGAGTTCTCTTCTGCCGAGCTCGCCTCCTCTATTTGCCTGCGTCAAACAAACGAAACAAATGAGTCAACCTATTCAATATCAAGAAAATGGTGATACAACTGTGTGCATAAGAGCCGATAGAAAAGTTGGTGCTCGTTGGAACAACAATGTAATTATAGTGTAGTTACCGTTTGGCGCGCGGCGTGCTGAAGGCAGAGTCGGAGTTGTCGGAGGGGGACGCGGGCGTGGCTGGCGTCGCGGGGGACGCGGCCTTCGCGTCCATCGAGTCCTCCGTGCACGACGTGGTGGTGTCCTCGTTCACTGAGTCTGGAGTAATTAATTTGCCTGTAACAACAACACAAAATCTCATGATAATTTCCACCTACGCGGAAATTATGAGCGTCTAATCACGGCTCATTTCCCTAACACGTTTGAACTCGTAAAGGCAGTAAGCCTAAAGCATCTTGTATTCTATTTTCTATACATAATGATTAAGCAGGAACAATTACTCGCCAAGTTAAGTGGATGCCTATAGTAATCTTACTATCACAATTAAATTATAGCAAATATTTTCGTGTCGTTTACTCAAGTAGATTGTGGGTAGCAAACAGGCAATAACATAAAACGTGGTCGTTATGCCTCGTACTCGTTCGTCGGCCCCGCATTCGGTTATCAAAGACATCGTTAGCTAAAACATGCGGGATATCGCATAATGTAAATACGCCCGTAGTGCTTCCAACGCGTTTTGTTTACACAATAACCGTCTTAATTTACTTGTTTTATTCAGAAATACATGTGGGAGATTTGTACAATGCGTGTAATAAAAACACCCCTATAAATTATAAACAAAAGGTGTGATTGTCTGTATATTTACATGTTCAGGTTCATCAAGATTTTAAATATTTCAGTAGGGGCTTGATGATGAATAGTCTACGTTTATTGCAATTTCCTGTTTTATCTCTTCAGAGACCCTTCATAGGGTTCCGGCAACGGTACTCTATTACTAATCCTCTACTATCCATCCGTCTGTCTGTCAGCGGGCCCTATCTCATGATCCGTAAAACGTAGACAGCTGAAATTTTGACACAGAATGTGTATTTCTGTTGATAATATGGTTGATGGGCTCCCCTACTACGATGGTACGGAACTCTTCATGCGCGAGTCCAACTCGCACTTGACCGGTTTTTGTATTATTGTTAAAAGCTTGATCGTAACCGAAAAAGCAACCCTAATTAGGAACTTTCAGAACTACTTTGTTGACGCGTGAAAGACAGAAAAAGCTTGTTCCAATTTCCGACAAAAATGTTAAACTTGATTAATCAAAATAACGGGCTTCAAAATGAGAGCAGGTCTCCAATCTTTTGGAGAAACCGCGCTGCATTTCAAGTTGCCTCGATTATGTACAAGACAAGTGAGTTACTGGACTGTGCAAACAGCAGTGTAAATAACAGCAGTGCAGTGTGCAGTGTATATTTACCATTTTTTAATTAACTTTTTAAAAGGTTAGTGTGGATTTAATTTAGCAAATGGGAGATTTATAAAGCAATATACCGAGGATAAATTGAACGAATCTGGAGTATTTGTTCAGAAATAATGGTTTGAATCCTTGATTATTTTACTTTCTTAGCTCTTGAATATATCGGCATTACCAAATCCTAAATTTAGTGTGTACCATGATTTTTCTACCGTCATCGTCTTTACACCAAAATCATTATTTTGTTGTGTGAGAATGGTCATCTGTATCGTGGGTTGCTTTCCAATCTAGCGTATTTTGATTAATCCTTTTGGTACTTTCTAAAAAGTTTTAATAAAACAAGTTTTAATTTGACTGCTAGTATTATTTTTCTTTTTTTTGTACATTCTATTCGCTCGGTCCAGGTAGATCCTTAAGTTCTGTAGCTTTTTACGGATTGTTTAGGTGTTCATTTACAATGTTAACATTATTCAAATCAATGAAACTCACAGATGGAGAACTATTTTAAACGGCATTAGTTCCTTCTGAAGTTTGTTGAGATAAAATGAATTGAATTAAGCTTATTTAGGTTTATCTTTTTCAAAGTGACGTTCTCTTATATTTCGGACATTTCTGTAGATTTGCTGGAATACTCACCGTTGCCATTAGTGGGTGGTTCGAGGTTGCTCTCGTCACTGGGCGGGAGTGGCGAGCCTCCATTGGCTGGAGCCGCAGTCCGGGGCTCCTTGCCCAGCAGTTCGGGCTGCAAATCCGACACTATATGGTGCGTCCATAACGCCAGCTCCACCATGTGTGGAGAAAACTTGTTGCCACAGCCGTTTTGTTCCTAAAATATGATCAGTTGTTAGGACAAAAGATAGAAAGAAATAATTGTGAGTCTTAATATTTTATGAGAAAGGACTGGTTTTTGAGGCCTGTGTCTGTAACACAGTTTATACTATAGCACAGACACAGTCGTTCACTCTGTCTCAAATAATGCATAGTGTTGTGATTCATAAAATGGCGTTTTTATGTTTTGATTGAGATGGACAAATTGTATTTGACTTTTTGAAAATAAAGAAAGATTATTTATTTATTTATTCGCTTTTGTTTTTTTTTTTTGTTACTAAAAGCGATACTTTGACTCGGTTTGTTTCGTTTTTATGGGTTTGTTACTGATTGGATTTAATGATATTATTATTTTGCAGTGTTAGCCTTGACGGAGAATATAAAATAAGCACTTCGCCCGCGACTACGTCGAATAATTGTGATAGCTCGGCTAATTTGTAAGATATCAATATAATTATAGAATAATATGTAACTCGGTAAAGATATATCTTTCTAACGGTGAAAGAATTTTTGAAATTGGTCCAGTAGTTTTTAAGTTACATACACAAATACAAATCTTTCCTCTATAAGTAGAAAAATGTGTGTGAAGCTGCGAACACTTTGCCAATTTCAGAATAGGTATTTTTGGTAGCCCCAACGTTATTACTTATTATTATGGTTTCACAACATTATGTTCGAGGATAACTCGAGCACAATATTGTGTGTTATTTTATCTGGCCTAATTTAGAGGTTTTTCACCAATCATTTGTAAGTACCTACGTTATTTTAATTCACCGACACAAATGTTAAAGTTTAACATTAATGTGTAAGGTCAATTCAACTTTAAAGATTGTGTGAAGGATGTACTTTAAAATCATCGACTTTTTAAAGCCATTAGACCTACTGCCAAAACATTACGAAAGGGCACTTGGGCCCTCTGCCAAAGAAAGAGAAAACGACTTGGTATAGGCAGACAGAGAATGTAAGTCGTGTACTAACCTTATTTAACCTATCACAGACTTTCCTAATATGGGTTACAAAATTGAGGTATTCCTTGGCAGTGTAGTCGCATTCTTCCATCTCGGGGATGGCCTGCACACATTCGTCGGCCATGAAAGGTGCTATGTCCGGGCTGGCGGCGGCCAGGACCGCTGACGCTGTGGCCGTGCCCACTCCCTTCAGATTACTCAACGCCGCCATAGCTGACTCGACGTTCGGAAGCTTCCGGAACGCCTTCTTCGTCTCTGCCATGACAGCCCTTGGCGTGTTCACTTTTATCAGATATGATAATTGCGGAAAAAATCTTCCTCTCTGTAATAGAAGATACAAAAACATCAAGCCATTGTCAGGTTTGAATAGGTCGTTTGGCGTTGCAAGTGCTCAATGTGTTTATAAATCTTTTGTAAATGTTGGGTGTAGTTTATAAGTTATTCTTTCGCTTGATTGACATACGCGACGTGCGTAAGCGAATGGGTTAAAACTATTTTATTTAAATGAACACGGATATGTTTGGATATTTTGAATTCAATACTTGTATTCAGTGTAATTACGGATGCAAATAACGTTGATTCAACGAATTTGTGTAGCTCAAGTTTAAGGTTATCTGTAATCAAGATCCTGATTTATTTCGATGATTGAATGAAATATCTATGTATAGGTACTGCAATTTTGAGCATTTTGCACTGAAATCATTTCCAATGCAGAGTTGAGACAAAAACTAATAGATTATCAATAGTGCGATGGTTATGAAACGGGTTTCGCCGTATGTTAGTATAATAAACTCGTACTGACCGCTTGTTTCCATTTCATGAGTTGTACCAGCTCCTCGTGCACCAGATGCGCGTCTTTGCCTCTGGATTTGATCTTCTTTGGTAGTTCATTCTGGTACCTATAAATAAAACGGATAAATGACTATAGTTATTTTTAAATTATAATGACATTCTCGTGTACAATTCCGCGAAAATAACGACGGTATAATATATCGCCGAGTAATATATCGATTCAGTAATTGGAATCGAGAAATGGAGCGGTATTCAAGTTGAAAATTATTTTGATATGCAACCCTTCACCCCTGAACCTGAAGGGTTGAAATGAAAACACATTAATATCAATCCCGCTGCGGGAAAGCTATACATTTTCGTCCCGCTACAATATCTCATTCGAAGAACATAAAGTAGCTGATAATTACTAGAAACGGACTGTTTTATTGCTGTATTCGTTTATCACATGTTCTTAAACGAGCCATATGGTAAAACGCTTGTTAAAAATGTACGCCCAAGATGGGGTAAATGAAATGAGACACATTTAATTTAGTGTCATCTGACTGTCTTCATTTTTTTTAACTATTGATAAAAATATAAATAATAGAAAACATTTCAGTTTAATAGATAAATATGTATATTTAAAAAGTCTTAATAAAGTGGTTTAGAATAGATTTGTATCTGCACGAGACGTAATTATTTTTCCGGGTAATTAATAAATTAATTTAACTTAATAATTTAATTTAACATAATTAATGAAAGATTTCATCTTGCTCTAAAATATTATTATTATTTATTTTTTCCTGTACCTCCTTATAAAGAGAAGCAATGAATTTATATGCGTTAAAAAAGTATTAGGGGAAGACTTAGGCTCAAACTTGCTTTAGAAGACAGCATAAATTATTATTTTTATTATTCATGTAGTTATTAAAGTTCCTCAAGTATTCAATGACTTAGCCCAAACAATTTTATTATTCTGAAAATGCTTAATAGTACATTAAAGTTAAAACAGGATCGTAAAATGTTCGCCCTCAAAAACGTGTTCCACCTGGCGAGTAGGGTTCGTAAAAATGTTAATTATTGACTCATAATGAATACTTAGGTACAGAATAATTTTATTTCAAAATAATTTCGTAATATTTTCTTAAAGTAGAAAATTATTAACAAAGGGAAACTTCTAAACTTCTGTAAAAAAACTTGAGCTTTCTGCTGTGGTAAAAGTTGATTGACTGAAGTACACGATGACTCATTGTGCTTGGTTAACTAATCCAATAATACAAAATATTTATTAATTTATATGCTAAAAATATGTAGGATAGTTAGTAATCATATCTAATTCATCAAACAAATGCCAAACTAGTCGAAATACTAATAATAAATCTTAATTTTAAAAGGCAAGTCACCATTTTGAACGGATGTGAATTGTAAGTTTGTACTCAACAATGCATTGTATTTTCTAGCAAACTACCTAGTCAGACATGCAACAACATAATCGTACACATTATCAGAGCTGTTATTTAGCCCGGGAATCTGTGGAATTAGCAAACAGACGATCCTAAACATAAAGTTATATGCATTAAAACGAGTCATGATTCGAAAAGGACAGCCATTTTATAACGCCTAAGCGCCGCGATATTTTCCCCCACACTGGCTTCAGGAAAAACGATCGTGTCAATTTGACATCGATCCCACGTGACGCAGTGGTTTTAATGAGCCGTCCGCGGACTAGAGATGCAGTCCGCGAGGGAGGTAGCTATCAAATCAGTTTGCACGGATACACACACAATACAAGTTCATTGACACGCCACGGCCGCATTTTCTCCTTTCAAAGGCGTTCGTACTCACCAATTGTCCAATTTTATGAGCTCGTCAGGTTTCTTTGTTTTCAGTTCAGCTTTAAGTTTAATCGCTTGTGGGTATAACTTTAAAACACTGTCAAAATCTTTTGCATCTGCCTCCAGAAAGAAAGTAGACGTGTCTTTCGCGGTAGCCATTGTGAACGTTCTAAATGTACAACACTGCGTATTTAGTTTAGCTATAGCGCCGAACTCGACGCGGCGGCAGCACCTGGCCAACTGGGCGCCCTCTCCCCACTCGCCGCCATCTTGTACAGTGAACCTCGTAATGACGTTCGATATTATTATTTGAATTATGCTTATTTCGTCTGCATTTATGCTTGTAAACTATTATTTGTCATATTACTTTATCAAAATTGTTCCAATATTCTAATTTACTTCAATATTCCTGGTTTTTAACCAGTTTGGGTACGATTGTAACAAAAAATATAAGTACTTACTCGACATCACAAGGTTATGTCGGTCGCACGGCGTGTCGAACGTCGGACATTTGTCTGGCCTCCACCCACAGGGAGAAACGGGATAAGAAAAAATAAATTCCATCTTAATGTTAAATCACAGCACCACACTATAATATCAAATTGAAATTTGAAAAACTGAGCATAAAATGAGCACAATCACGATAATGTTAGTCACGTCGGCCTCGGCGCACTATCAATTTCCTTAAACGTGACGCAACACACGACACCGTTCTACCGAAACGACTTTGGTAAACACGCATATTTTCCGTTGCATTGCAGTACACACTGAGCTCGGAGTAGTCATGAAGTAGTTACTAGCGGTGTACATAAGGCATTTAGGTAGTAGGACGTACATATCACCGGGGTGGAACGTCACACCAATCGGCTTTGTTGTTTCGAAAGATAGATCGTCATGTGCTCTGATCCCTCTTTAATTTAGGTGTATTATTGTTTATTTAATAGCTAGTTGTAATGTTGCTCTTTAATTTCGTCCATTGATTAGATGTGTAGCGTTTGGATTGAATGAAATCACGGATTTTCCGTTCCCAAATTCATTTGAAGTCATTTTAGGGAATCGTTCGGGATTTTTTATTGTTCGGGGTTGTTAATTATGTCTAACGTCTTTCTTACATTACACAGGGTTATTAATCCATGTACTTTCTCTAAATGTTTTTAACTTTCCAGTTCTGTTTTACCTTCTGGAACCTTCACGAAGATTTCGAATTTTGCATGTCTCTATACTTACACTAAAAACTGTTTTCTTCGTAATGTTTGATGAACTGCTTGCCTGTGAAGTCTACAATAGTCCTAATCAAGCTGGCCTAAAATTATCCGAGGGCAAACGAAATTTTTACTTCCCAACCTTTCTCAGTGTTTTTTAAGGTTTTTTTGCTTAGCTTACTTACGATGCTCTTCTCACATTTAAATAACACTTCGGTCTAATCTGCTTAAATACTGCTCAAAAACAATGAATTGCCAACATCTATCAAAATAAGTAGGACACTAAACTATGTAGGCGTTAATTCCTAAAACTATTGGCTAAACTAAATTCAAGTAAGTACTTGGTAAATCTCTTTTCAGAATCAACTATTTGAAAAAACAAAAGAATTTATTTCCTTTCTAATCTGCATTTACCGAACAGTAAGAATAACATGAACTCATTTCGAAGAAATGGATTCTTGCTGTCTCGTCGTCCTGAGTATGCCTTGCTCTTTTATTGACATGACAATCAGTATAGGCCCGCCGTTTCCTAAATACTGCAGTTCGAAAGTGATTCGCATAAAATTCCTTTACCAAAGTTTTTTTCTTAATATTTTATTTCTCTATTTCTCAACGTTTTGACACTGTATCGAGATGATGCATGCCCTAGTTCCTTTCACAAACATTGAGCAATACAGTATTGAAGAAATAAAAGACTCGGTTTCGTCGTTTTCGTAACTTCAAAGATCCCTTGAACTACATTCACATTAAAAGTGTACTTTCACCCCTGTCTATTTCTACCTCCTATGCATGATCTAACACCCCGTCTTTGAAACGAAATTCAACCTAAGATATATTTGCAATCAACATAAAAAATAGCTAACAAATTGATCGTGTGTCAACCGTTGTTGTGATGGTTTGAATTATCAACAACCAATCAAACAGCTTACATAAGTTTAATTTTGACTCGTCGTTGATTTTTTCTCGGACACATAATAACATTAGATGTTCAACTAACCCAAGTTTCCTCATTTAGTTATGGTCACCATACCCCCATGCCCTGGGCTATTTCTAACGGCAAATATTTTATTTTTCAGGAAGCCTGTCAAATCATGATGAGGTGACTGTTGACCTACATTGAGGCGCATAAAAGTCGCTCGACATTATTTCATATTATGAGCTACTAGGCAGGTAAATATCTAAATAATGCTGGTGGTGATCCAGTATCATATAAGACTCTTCGACTCAGACCACTACGCACATATTATTAGGGATTGTGGCAAAATAGCTACCCTATAAGCCACGTCATTCTTATTAGGAGCAGTGGTTGCATACTGGCACCTGTGCCAACTTACATGTCCTTGGTCGTGGGTACAAACCCAAGCGGACACTTTCTCAATTAGCTTTAGATGCCACTGCTGGGACAGAGGCCTCCGCTCTGTGAGATGCAGTGGGCCATAATCCGCAACGCAAGCCCAGTGCGGGCAGGCACTCTACTTTGTCATTTATTTCATCACCACTGCTCTCAAAACGGTGAAGGAAAACATCGGGAAGAAACCGGCATGTCCTAGAACCAATGAAGATACGTGACATCCACAGCCTTAGGTCACAGAAGCAGAGAATGTTATAGGCTCTTTCTTTATCGTGTGGCTAGTACGTAACCTGGTGTAAGAGTTTTTATGCCGTCCGTGGGCCTCTACTACACTACACTACAACAGCCCATAACGTCCACTGCTGGACATAAGCCTCTCCCATGATGGGAGGAATTTGCCGTAATCTCCACGCTTGGCAGGCGGATTGGAGATCGCAGTGATGAAAGACTAACAGAAAACGCTGCTGCCCATTCTCTGGTCTACGGAGGCGCAAGGTGTTCTGCCTCAGACATTAGTCGCCTTATACGACACCCGTGAGTGTAATGGGTTGGTTCTATTCTACTCTGCCGGATACCACACGGCTAAACCGTGGGCCTCTGACTTGGCTTTAAATGCCGTCGAGAAATATCTCTCAGGCATGCTGGTTTTGGTTTCCTCACGATGTTTTCCTTCACCGAAGTAAGTGGTATTAGACAATACGCATATGAATCCGAAAAATCAGAGGTGCGTGTCTTGGGTTCGAACTTAACACCGATGACTTGTCAGTCCGACGGTCACAACTCACACCACTATGCTATTACTGGTATAGGCTGATCAAAAGCTATGCCGATTGCCTGTGCTAGTCGGATTGAAACCCGGGGTGTTATTGACGCATTAGCCCATACGTCTAAGTAGTTACCTAGTTGAATGTAACTAGCGCCAAAACGCCTCTGCTAAGAATCCCACCAGCAATGAAAGTATTGTATTTTTTAGCCACGGACTTAGATAGCGATATTAAATTTGATAGTTCGTCTCTTATTTACAAAGTAGGTCTGTTTCCGGCTAAAGTATTCTAAATTACGTATTTCAGTTCTGTTGCCTGCCTCTGTTTCTGAGATGTTAAAGGAACCAATTTAATACCTAACGTACCTATCTAATTTAACTGAAATATAACCATATTTTAATGCATTTTACAGATGGCTTTCCTTGAACTTCGAACCGACGGTATACAGTCAGCGTGGAGTCGTAGCCGGTGTAACTACATTTTGCTGATGCTGCTGCCACGGCGAATAGACAGTCTGATTGATCTATTGTCACGAGCTTCAATGCTCAAACCCAACAATCAGCAAAACTGGTACAGTACCCAATGGTAGTCCATCTAAGTTCCACTATCAACTGTTTAAAAGTCCCCTTCTTAATGGTTGAATGGGGTAACCACAGCTGGCGTTAGCTTATAAAACATTCTGATAATTATATCGCCACCGAAAAAATATTTTTCAATACACTTCCTCGAAAACTGGTTCTTTTCGCACTACGATTAGGTTCAACATGCAATGTATTTAACACGCGTGCGTTTTTTCTCAGTTTCCAACACGTGTGCGGGAATGAAAATTGCCATACCTATACTTAGTCCAAATTGGTTCAATGCCTATAGTCGGCGGTGATTGATTTTTTTTAAATCTCGGCCAAGAGTTAAGCGTCTTTACGGCGTTAATATTTTTTAAATATTTAAATTTTGTTTATAAATACACACATCAAAAGTATCTAGGGATCAACATATATTTTTGCAATAACTTTTCTCCTGATTGATATTAATTAAAATTTTCTTTAAGGATTCATCAAATAAAGTGTTTTCGTTTGTCACAGTAACGATAAACCAAGTCACCTTTGCATTAATAAAGAAATTTGCCATTTTCCTAATAAAGGGATTTTTGACATTTGAACCACTAACATTAAAGTTCGAAAAAAAGACTGAAATAACAGTTTTCTTTAAAATTTTATTGGGTAACTTAAACAATTAATAATCCGTGTTTCTACCGCGAACACTAACAACACAAGAACATCGGTTTGGCATACTCAAAATGAGTTCATCCAAATCACGCTGTGGAATGGCCGCCCATGTTCGTTGCAACAACAAAAAAAGGTCTTCTTGCGACTGGATACCCTCCATATTCGGCAGAGCTCTTCTCTGTAGCATATCCCATGCATGCTCAATCGGGTTCAAGTCTGGCGACTGAGCAGGCCAGGGCAGGACATTGATGTTAGCTGCGGCGAGAGTCTGTCTTACAACTCTTGCGGTGTGCGGTCGTGCATTATCATGCATTAACTGAAATAAGGGACCGATTTGCACTTGTAGAGGAACGATGACGTCTGATACAATCGTCTCAGCATAAATTTGAGCGTTGAGGTTGCCTCTGATCCAAATCAACTCAGTTCTTCCGCCGATCCAAATACCCGCCCATACCATGATGGTTCCACCACTATAAGGATGGACTTCCTGGCAGGATTTTAATCGCTGTTGGCGTCCAGGGGTTCTCCAGTGTCGTATACGTCTTGTATCCGGTCTCATACCAAAACGAGACTCATCAGAAAAGCACACGAAACGCCATTGTTCTTCTGCCCAATTTCTGTGTTCAAGAGCCCATTGATATCGAATCCTACGATTGTGCATTGATATAGGTGGTACCCGTAGCGGTCTTCGGGAATGAAGGTTCACTTCATGCAAGCGGTTTCTGACTGTTTGGTCGCTAATTAAGTTCCCTGAAGAGTGATGAAGCCTCACGGCTAACATCATGGCGGTTATTGTTGGAGCTCTTCGAGTTAAGATTTGAATGTATCGGTCTTGTCTCCGTGTGGTGCAGCGATACCGTCCTCCATGGCGCTCAGCCACGGTACCAGTGCTTCGGTAACGTGTCCAAAGTCGACTGATAACACTCTGACTTGTATTCAGAGCTAAAGCTACAGTACGTTGCCGGGAACCAGCTTCTATCATTCCCACGGCTCTGAGCATTTCTTCCCTGCTTAAATGACGTCGCCGCTCCATAATAACGTTGGTTTTAATCAGTAGTAGGGAAACAGTAGCACTAATAATGTCTTCAATGCGTTGTATGTTTTTATAGGGAAAATATTGACAGCTTATTTTCATCTTTTACTCGAATTTGATTGAGAGTTCCTGATTCAAATTATGAAATGCACCAAAAAGGATCCATATAAATTTATAAAATCATAAATTTATTACAAAGCCACATCTCAATCTCAAGAAATCCGCATAAAAATGCTTGATCCCTAGACATTTTTGATGTGTGTAGAATATCATCAAAAACCATGATTATTAAAACAAAATAAATGTTTATGAACAAATTTGTGTTCTAAACTCAAAAATATTTGAATTTTTAATTTTTTCATATTAGGCTGTTTAGCGGCTTTATACCTTTGCTTCTCCTTCAACCTGGCGAAAGCAAAGCGCGGAAAAAAAAGAATATTTATCATTTTTTCCTAATAATTCATGACAAAAATATTTGTCGTTTTTTTTATTTTTTTTCTTCAAGTGTATTGAAAAACGTCGTTTGATACACGTGGACATTTGTTATTGCAGTTTTCGGCTCAATAACAACCCTCGCCTGCGGCTCGGGAGTTAATTCCCCCTCGGATACAATAACAAACTTTCTTCTTGCACTTGTATCAAAATGTACTATAACGGCACGTCAAAAAAGAACAAGTACTTAGATAGTTGGAAGAGGATGATGATGATGGTATAAAGATATGTTTTCTCAAAATGACATTGATTAAAAAATCAGCCAAGTGCGTGTCGGGCCACGCGCAGTGTAAGGTTCTGTAGTAGCCCATTATCACAATATATAACGATTCTCCTGTTCTTGAACTTATGATAATTTATTATGGTGTTTAGTTTTTTTTTATTTTGGATTTTGTTTTTCAATGCAAGTTTTTACCCGTTTTAAACAAGCAACTACTTCATCTTAGTCACTTTAAAGGATTTATTCTAAAGATTTTATATTTGGTACAAAATTATCCAATACCCAAGTTCAACGACTATAACTGCTAAACTAAAATAAAGCCTTCTTTCTTAACCTCTATAATTTTCCTTTAAAGTTCATGAAATGCACTATCATCATGAATTTTTCCAGATTTTTCAAGCGAGCAGTTTAGCTTTCAGAGGGGGGAGGGAGGATGGCCTATCGGAACAAAAATTTGCACTTTAAAGTTTAATATTTCGTAAATGGAGCATTAAAACGAACATGTAGGGGAGGAAAATTTTTTTTTTTTCAAAATAAATTTTATTTTACCACTTTGTCGGCGTAATTAATGTATACACCCCTACAAAATTACAGCTTTCTAGTACAAACGGTCTCTTAGCAAAACCTCGGACGGACAGACGGACATGACGAAACTATAAATAAAGGCTCCTTATCAGGACTACGGAACCCTAAAAACGGACATTGTCTATTTAGACTATGTTAAATCGGCGGTGTGGCTTTTAATTCGTACAATTTAATAAATCGTAAGCATTGTTAAGTAATTAAATCTATCCATTTACAGTTCTAAGTACCTAAGCATTTGTCTACGAAACATTAATAACAGACGTATACGTGTTGTAGAGCGAACAAACAGACATTATGTTCACTAATAGACAGAGATAATTTCACATGATATGACATCCAATTATTCCATTAATCAGAACGCGCGCTCGCGACTCGCGACTAACTAAATAACCTATAAATAACGACGTCGCAGACAATTACAATTAATTTGATTGTATCTAAAATACACGCTCACTGTAAACAACTCCAAAATACCAGTAAGTAAGACGAAATGCGTTCAATAATTCCATAACAAAAGGATTTTCAACAAAAAAGAACAAAAGAAAATTACTCAGAACAAAAATCTTAAACTGAAAGCGTTTGACATTCAAATTCGTGATAACAAAACAAAAACTGTTGAACACTGTATTATTTAACGCACGATAATACATTATCGTGAATCGTCGCTCTTTACGACCGACGACGGGATATTTCGAACAAAATATGGCTTCAATAGGGTGCCAGTTGAATGCAGGGATACGGGCCCTAAAAGCAGTGAGCGATCGAGGGTTTGGCCACGAGCACAAAAAGTACGAAGGAAACAAACGACGCGCCGCGCCGCGCCCGGCCGAGGGTTCGGTCGGCGAGGTTTAATTTTTTATGTTCATACTAGGATAGCGTCTGTATTCGATAAACGAACTGGCAGCCTGCTGGGACCGGGCCCGGCGAAAATACAACGTGCGCAAATAAATTTTCGAATTTTTAAACCAATTAACATTTATTTGTGTTCTGAGTTTAAAAATATTAAAAAAAACTAGGTACTTTTAATCTTCAACCTGGCGACAGCAAAGCGCGGAAAAAAAAGAAAATTAAAATCATAGTTTCCTAATTCATGACAATTATTATTTCTTTAAAAGTGTATTGAAAAACGTCGTTTGAAACACGTGGACATTTTTTATTGCAGTTCTATGTAAGAATTCCGCCTCGAATGCAATAACAAACTTTCTCCACTTGTATCAAAATGTACTATTGTACCAAGGAAAACCATCAGAAATATCGTATTTAACTTTCTTATATATTGGCCTTAGACAACAACACGCTATTATAGTTTTGTTTTTATTAACGGGTCATATCATATCAATGCGAAGCGAAGAATGAACAAATCAAACAGATGTGACTCACTGCATATTGATGTACTACCGTTTTAAGGTAGTTGTTGAATAGCGGGAATTAAAATTGGGTGCGTCACTGAGTGTGCGGCTCGGTATGTTGACAGCCCACTTGTCCGCGTTCCTGGAAAGCGCACGTAAATGTATCACTGACTGCCGACTGCGTCCTGTACTTTCAAATTTTATTTATTTATGTGATTTTTATGTGAAAGCTGAATTATAGATGTCATTTAGTTTGAAAATAAATTTAGTGTTGCTGATATCAATACAGCAACTGTATAGCGTGTGGGTTTTACGAGCCAAAATTGTTATAATTATAGCTATTAGCTACCGCTTGTTAGAAGACAATGAAAAATAACCGTAGTTCGCAAATATAGGTATATATTGAGTAAACGAAGTTTAGACCTTCCAGTATAATCTTAAAATGCATAATTTAATACGGCTAATTAACTTGATCCACAAAAACCTAATCCAAAACTACGAAAACATCTAAATACTTCATCAAAATCGCCATACCAAAGTTTCTAACAACGCCTTATTAGTATGCTCAAGTAAGAAAAACACCACAGTTGGAATTAAAATTGTTTCTCCTTTTTGCCCCAAGGTCAGTGAGTTGTGACTTCTGATAATCACAACGTGCTCTGGCTCTCGGTCGCGCGGTCGGGCGCGATACGGAGAAACCAGATATTTTTGTAACCACGCGATATGCTTTGTACTTACTACTAACGCCATCTGTTAATGCACAGCTGTACTAACATACAAAAAATTAATTATCGCCTAATTTTAGCACATTTTGGCTATTTTAGAATGCACAGATGCAATTTGTGCTAAAAGTACAACGAAAATAACCAAAACTGTAGAACCGGTTTCTGTAAAATATTTAAGCGAGAACGCCTGAGTTTTATCTTATCGAATTTAAATAGCTCAGGGCGACAATTTTCGCTGATATGCACCACGTTATAGCATATTTCGTCCAATACTGATCTTGTTGTAAGGTAAATATGTTCATTAAATTCACACCTTGTAGTTTACAACCACGCAATTATAACTTTAAGACGTTTAGGATCGTATGTTTATGGCAGATTTAAAGTATAATTTATTTGGACTAAAACAACTCTCCATTTGACTTCAAAGTAGATCTTGATAAATGACAAAATTCATACAGGTAGGTAGGTAACTAAAATTCGGCACCATTCAGTATGTAAGTGTCCATGAACGGGAGTTAACTACCGGACGCTATGAGAGTGAGTGCTTTCACTTTCAACAATTTTGCACATTCACTGTAATAACAGTAGGTTTATATTATCTGTGATAGTAACTATGACGGACATACGTATACAAACAAAATAATAATAGTACTAAATTTTTAGCAAACATTCATGAATAAACACATTTCTGATAAGTCGATGAATCAAAAAAGTACCTAATTTGTACTTAAAGTGGATACTCCAAGGTAGCCCGCGAAATTCAAAGTTTCTTACGTTTTTTGCAATTTGCAGGCCAGCTCATAAAGGTGCAGGAATTACTTTTTCAAGGTCAAAGTCATTCCTGCACCTTTATGCGCTTGGAGGGTTGTATTGATGATTATAATTCTATAACTACATACGTCTTACGGTCACGAGCAATATTTTAATCAACATACAACCTAGCACTGGCCTGCAAATTGCAAAAAACGTAATAAAATTTGAATTTCGCGGGCTGGTTGGAGCTTTCACCTTAAAATAACAAATTACTTTTTTGATTCATCGACTAATGCTCTTCCAAATTGTATCGAACCCAACAAATAAGAATTTGATAGGTACCAGGCTGTATGGACATACGTAACAGTACCAGACTCATAAAAAAAGAACACGATAAATTTGGCGGACTGAATTCCAAAGCTCGTTTCGTTTGGCAGTAATCGGCTTTATTTAAATATGATAAGCAAAGCGACGCTCGGCACATTTTTATTTTAGTGCTTAAATTATGTGAATGTGACTAAAATGTTACGACAGTGAAATCGGGTAGAATATAGATTAACATTCAGTTCGTTAAGTTTATAAGCATACAATGGACATAGGTGCCTTTAACGATGTGCTCTCTCTGCGGACGGCTGGCATTTGGTTTCGGTACCTGTGTCTCAGGTACCCAAAGTTGTAAAGCCAGTTAGGCACCATCTGTCAAAAGTCAAAATATATGAAATGCCTCTGTCCCTCGGGTATTAAACAATGTTTTGTGTTAAAAGCAATTTCGTAATGAGGTATTTTAACTACAGCGGGCCCGAAACGGCTAGATTTTTTCTATAGAGAGGGATATTAATCGAATCTCATAAAACCTTGATTCTTCGTTTTCTGTCTGGCGTATCCCGCCTTCTACCAGAATGCGCCCTCCGGCAGTCTTTTCTACTTTGTCCTGTTTTCAACGCTCTATTGCCAGTTGTCGGGGCTTATTTTTAGTATATTAAATGCGATATGTAATTTAGTTCGGGACCGGTCAATATGGCGACACTTGGTCCCAGGTAATGTTCAACAGTGGACGTCTTTCGGCTGAAATGATGATGTAATTTAGTAACGTATGTCCTAACCGTTAACAACCTGTCCATCATATTCAGTTTATAATTGTGTTTTTTTCTCGAGTAAGTACTAACCATAGAATATTTTTTGACCAAGCATAAAATGATCTGTAGGTGTATGAGGACACTATGGGGTGGTACGGACCTTAGGAGTTTAATCAATGCTTTTGCTCATCTTTATGGTAGGTACAAAATCTTCACCCGATCTGGATCTGTTGATAGCCTAGCTAATATTCAAATGGCCAGATGCACAATGGCAACGTCAGTATCATCAGTTTCCACTATCGTGTAGGTATGTATCTCATTTCTTATAACCAGATGTGTTTTTATGTTTTTTTTTTGTGTATAACTGTTGGTTAATGTGCTGTATTTCTATAAACAAAGAATATCCTATCCGTGTCACCTACCTGTCACTTGATCCATAGAAAAATCAAAGAAAGCTTTCTGTGACGTTTTGTTTCTAACAGCAAAATGTCAAACACAGAGATAGCAACTTACCGAAACCGGCTAGTAAGTTATTGAAAATGGCTGTAGGGTAAATTGGTGTAGATAGCTGGGATCAATCTTGAGGCGTTGGTCAAGGATCTCTCTGAAGCACGCCTTCATAATTTATTCATAAACGCAATCAAGCTAAAACAGCAGTTTCTAAGATAGTTGATTTTTTATGTTCTAAGGCGATTTTCTGTTTGAGTTAGTCGCTATTGTAGATTCTGATCAGTGGATGAAAAAAAACTGTAGCGATATAGTTCCTAACCAAATCTAGGCTACTTTATAAAACGTCGTATACCTAATTAAAACAACAAATATTTACTTTGTATTTAACCCCAATCTACAGTTTTGATTTTAAATATGGGCGTAATGTAATAATTGCTGGAGTCCAATTAAGGTAACAACGTTGTTGGTCCAATAAACAGGTAGGTATGTACCTATGTAGGTACAATCAGAGGTAAGGGAACCTTGTAAAATGATAGCTAGGGTTGTATCTACGAGGGGCCGGCGCTGGCGCGGCGGTAGGGATTACACGTCAAGGGTCTCGACGGCCCCAAATCTGTCATGTAAAGTTTAACAAGCGAAACAAAATGTTGTTACAATAGTTAAGTCGGGGGTGTGTTCAACATTCTGAACATTTCTGAAATATCTGACGAAGGAAATATTTCCGGCTTTAAAGTATTAATTAGTAAGAAAAGATGGATGGATTGTGTGAGAAATGATATGAAAGAAAAAGGAGTAAATGATATCTTGACGGCTGACAGGCAGGGGAGAATGGAAGAAAAAACGTGTTGCGTCGGACCCATGTAACATGGGAGAAGGGCAGGAAGATTATTAGAATGTTTCAAAAGTAAAATGGCGGTTGAAGACATTTTTAATCAGTTATCAGCCTTGTCTAAAACATTTGGTACTTACTTACTCGTATATAATTCTAATCAAATCTTTTTCAAAATTGGGATAGGCAGAAACTACAGAGCGCTGCTACAACTGCTACAATCCTTACACACTCTTTTTGCTTCGTTCCTTTTAGTACTGACGCACCTGACCTTTCTTAAGACCTTTAATCATAAATAAGGTCAGTGTATGTCCATCTAGGGCGTCCCTTCCCAGCCAGTCCCAGTCGGGTTATTTCTACTCACATTTGCCTTGTAAATTCCTTTTGTTTATTCATCTTTCAATCTTTCTCTCAACATGACCAAACTATCCAAGCATAATCTTTTTTAAATATTTGTCACTAGGTACTTCTTTTTTTAAACCGCAACGATTAACTTTTCATCAATAGCTTTTTACATACTTAATTATCCTTTTAGTATCTATAACTATAAAAGGAGTCTTAATGAAACATGTCAGTCTCAGTCCACCCTTTTGTGTAAAAAAGATATGAACGGTATGAACAACATGTACATTTTTCTACCTCGCTGGCTGCTCATAGGGACATGGCAGGTTTTGCCTGGCTGTGACACAAAATCAATACTCCATGGGCACCGGCGACACATCCAATTTTGAAGCCTTTAATGAGAGAGGAATTTTCAGCATGAGTTACTGTTTAATACAGAACCATGGGTTTACTCGGACAGCTGATTTTAATAATAAGTTACATAATTATGTCTACCGTTTACAGACGGTTATTGTTATGACAACACAGTCGCGTAATTATATCGGTATTTATAATAACGTAATACATTATCTAGTGCAGAAATACACGCGCTAAAAATACCACGTGCCGATAAAGTTCTAATTAGCCTACTTATGGACTAAAATACGTACTATAGTGGTAATATACGTCAACTAAATTACGTTGAAACCATTTCATTGAAGTTTTCGCAAAACCCGTTTCTTGAATGAAGTGACGTCACTACGTAGTAGATAGCTATACGTATAAACAGCTGTGTACCTACCTATAGTATAGACAGATTATTGGGTTCTTTCTTTTGCGTCAGATGTTAGTCGGGTTATTCGACAACCATGAGGGGACGCGTCGCGGAAGCGTGTCGTTGACGTTAGAGACGGATTTTCTGTGCTAATTCAGTCGGGTTGGTAAAGGATTTAATGATTAAAATGTGCATCATATTGTTGGTGAATGTTTTCAAGTTAAAATCTTAATCTAAAAAACTCGTGTGATGTTAATCTGCGCCCTTAAATTCCCCCAATGTAACTGTCACTTACCTAACTGAACTACGCCCCATTATAAAATGTTGGGAGTAAAGGATATCAAGTTTTGAGTCGCCCTCCGAATAAAACCACCGAACATTTACAATATCGCTCTTCTGAGAGCGCGTTCAAATAACAAAGTAACATAATGGTCCAAAATTTCCGAGTTTTTATACGTTTGCGATAGCGACACGACATCATTAATTTTAGGCGCCTTGAGAATAGCCCGTCAGCTGCCCTGCCTGAATAGAATAGTCAGAAGTACATAGTCACAACTCGGTAGCGATGTGAGACGGACGCAACATCCTCGTCGCCACTCGCCTCGCGCTCTTTCGCGCCGCGGCTCATTGCTACACCGCGAATTTGGGCCAAGCACAAATATACCCCTCCCTTACCAACCCACGTGTTACTAATCTACCTGTCTCTTTCGGCTATTTTCTCTATCGGCCCGCGGTATTATACAGTCATTTATGTAATAAGTTCAATGTTTACATTGTGACTGCTATCAGGTGATGAATGGAAATACATTTCAAATTGCGATAACGCGGCCTTATCTCCAATGCTGTTGCTGTTCTCTGCGGTTTATGTATAGGTGGGTAATAAATATAATAAAAAAAAAACATGAATCAATCATTCCAAAGTTAATTTAGAAAGTAACCCAGTTTCACTCTAGACAGGGTTCCACATGTCTCATCGATTTCACAGACATCTTGTTGTTTACATTAAATAAGAATGTAAACACCATTGTTGTCAACTTTGAATGACTAATATCATCATCATGCATCATCATCATCATTGCTTAAAATTACAGACAGACTCATCACAGCAGTGCAGCTACTCACAACAGTGTCAAGCTTCACATTAGAACCAATTTGAAACAAACTGTTATCATGTGAATTGTTTCAAATTTCATCATTCGACATACATTTTGTCTACCTACATAGTGAACATGAGGCACCTGACATGATCACAAACACAAGGTGAATTACAACATAATTTCATCAGTATTACCAACAATAAATTAGTGGCCATTTTAAGAAAACTTTGATTTTAGAATCAAATGGGAATAAGTACCAATTTCTAACTAGCCAGTATAACAAGTTTATCGATGTACCCGTGAAGGTAAAGGTCGGAATCGATTCCGACATGAATGTTTTTACCGTTCTAAATAATAAACGTTAACTAACTATGGAGCGTTGAACGAATGTCAAGAACAAGTCAAACGAATGACCTCCCAAGGTACCGTCGACAGAAACTGTTTCTAATAATTAGGAATAGTAATAAAAAGTGTATTTCTTTTTACCGCAGAATGGGGGAAATAAAAAATATAATTAGGTCTACTACTATTGATTAAATTTAAAAAAATAATACAATCATCTAAACAAAAGTTAACTAAGTTTATCATTTGATCATTTTCCGAGTGCAGATATAAATAAATCAAAGTCCAAAATGGTGTCTGTAATGCCGTTAACATAAAAAAAACTACATAACAATGAACGGGAAATGTGAGTTTTCAGTTATTTTGTCAATATTCAGTACGGAAGGTTTTCCTGTTACGATTCAGTTCGCTTTAGCATATGATTGGCATGCGTCGCCGTCGTACCTACATAAAAAGACATTTGTCAATTTTGTTTGGACTGAAATTCTGGCAGTGTTGTTGCTCGGATGTTGTTTTTTTGTTGCGGTTTGCGAGAAGCCTCTGTGCGTTTATAACTGCAAAGAAATTCGGGAGTAAACTTTACACGGAAGTGATCACTGCAGCTCATCCCGTAATAGGTCCCACAGTTAAGTCTTCAGCTGATTTTGTCATTATCTGTCATTTTGTCGATTCTTTCTTCGAAGAAAGCCGTTTCTACGGTGGTCATGCTACGCGGGCAGATCAGTATATATTATGCATAGTTAATGTATATTTAATACGCACATAATTTTGTTGACATTGACAACGCCTCTATGTCATAGCAGGAAAAGCGATGTGATTGTCGAACCCACCTAGGTTTGTTGATGCACTTCGATGCCTACGATCCAAGATGGGATGTTACAGAGTTCGATTTATCTATTGAAACTTGAAATGTTTTGTTAGTTCCATTTCATCGATGAATAACGTAAACAAGATGACAAACGGCAAGAAATCGGAAAATACATAGAAATATCCATTTATGTCCCATATTAAATTAAAAGAAGGCCGTGGTTGGCACGCGAATTAGACCGTAGCAATTCTAAAACTGAAAAACTGAAATTCAGGGTCACTCTTGCCAGGGCACCGTAGTGGCGATAAGTCCCCTCTTTGAGGAGTGGCTTGAGAGACGCCACGGCGTCCTCACCTTCCGCTGCTTGGGCGGAGCACCGCCGTGTCCTCGAAGCGGCGATCGGCGGCGGCGACCTCTCGCGTCCGGCCCTGGTTCAATCCATGGTCCGGAGCGAGACGGAATGGGACGCCGTCACCTTCTGCGAAGCAGTAATGCTAGAGAAGGAGGTGGCGGAACGTGAGAGGGAGAGAACCTCATGTCCCGGCCACCGCGGGAGACGTCGGTGGCCACCGTGGCCCCCGGCCACCGTCGGCGCGGGCCTGTGGACGGAGAGCTATGTGCTAGCTCGCCGTCCGTCCGTCTCATGAAGACAGGCCGTATCGACGGCGCGCTCGTGTTCCACGCGCGCGCCGTCGATACGTCCGGGGTCCGCAAGGGCCGATGCCTGCCGGGACTGCGGGACCAGCAGGACTGTTCGAAAGAGATACCGTGGCCCCGGACACAAAGGGCGATGAAGGAATATGGATGGGTTTTAGTCAGTAAAAGTCTGACACTCCTGCTCCGCCCAGAGCTCCCTTGATGATTTCCTATCCGAAAAATAAAAAAAATAAAGAAGGGTCACTTTTGCCTATTGCTCATCGCAGTGAAATATAGCTCACATATTATGATTTAAGTTATCTACTTTGTATTCGTCACGTACAGTCGCCAGCACATTAAGGCTGATGCTCCAGGGTAGCCCGCGAAATTCAAAATTTCTTATGTTTTTTGCAATTTTCAGGCCAGTGCTAGGTTGTATGTTGATTAAAATATTATTCGCGGCTGTAAGACGTATGTAGTTATATAATTACTATCATCAAAATCATCAATACAACCCTCCAAGTTCATAAAGGTGTAGGAAACAAAAAAAAACAGAAAAAGTCATTTCTACACCTTTATGAACTTGGAGGGTTGTATTGATGATTTTGATGATTATAATACTGTAACTACATACGTCTTGCAGCCGCAAATAATATTGTAATCAACATTAACCCTAGTACTGGCCTGCAAATTGCAAAAAACGTAAAAAAAAATGAATTTCGCGGGCAACCTTGAAGCATCCACCTTAAGCTACCCAAACCTGTGAAATTTGCTCAATCAACTAAGGTTGATTGAGCAAATTTCACAGGTTTAACCTAATGCTTTAGCGAAGTTGAAAATCTATTAAAGAAAGACAGATTGTAGAAGCTTGATGTGCTGGTCTGTACATTCTATGCAACATTTCCATTCCAATATATCCATTGGTAGAATGAGCATAGCATTACCTACTCGTTATCTATCTAGAATCGATAACGATTAAAATATCCACGAAGCGAAAGGTTCCTCCTTCCTAGCAACACCACACGTTCGATCGATATGTTTGATTGCTGTTTCTACTTAAGGTGGATGCGCCAGGGTAGCCCGCAAAATTAAAATCGTCTGACGGTTTTTGCAATTTGCAGACCAGTGCTAGGTTGTGTGTAAAATCATCAATACAAAGTTCATGTAACTCGATTGAATGACTTTTTCATGAAATGTTATTTAATCGAGTTATATGAACTTGGAAGGTTGTATTGATGATTTTGATGATTATAAATCTGTAACTACATGTAAAATACTGGTATTCAGCTGCATTCGGTAAGACTGGAAGCCGACCCCAACATAGTTGGGAAAAGGCTAGGCAGATGATGAATTCTGTAACTGCATGCGTCTTACAGCCGCGGGCTACCCTGGAGCATCCACCTTAAGCACTAGGTACCTACTTCGACCTTTAAACCCACAATCTACTTGCATATGCAAGGCTTTAATTTTATTATTTGCAATTCACCACTGCATACGAATTGTATACAAATAATAAGGTTCGACGTGAATTAAATAGTTCCATTTATTGTAAATACACACATCAAAAGTATCTAGGGATCAACATATATTTTTGCAATAACTTTTCTCCTGATTGATATTAATTAAAATTTTCTTTAAGGATTCATCAAATAAAGTGTTTTCGTTTGTCACAGTAACGATAAACCAAGTCACCTTTGCATTAATAAAGAAATTTGCCATTTTCCTAATAAAGGGATTTTTGACATTTGAACCACTAACATTAAAGTTCGAAAAAAAGACTGAAATAACAGTTTTCTTTAAAATTTTATTGGGTAACTTAAACAATTAATAATCCGTGTTTCTACCGCGAACACTAACAACACAAGAACATCGGTTTGGCATACTCAAAATGAGTTCATCCAAATCACGCTGTGGAATGGCCGCCCATGTTCGTTGCAACAACAAAAAAAGGTCTTCTTGCGACTGGATACCCTCCATATTCGGCAGAGCTCTTCTCTGTAGCATATCCCATGCATGCTCAATCGGGTTCAAGTCTGGCGACTGAGCAGGCCAGGGCAGGACATTGATGTTAGCTGCGGCGAGAGTCTGTCTTACAACTCTTGCGGTGTGCGGTCGTGCATTATCATGCATTAACTGAAATAAGGGACCGATTTGCACTTGTAGAGGAACGATGACGTCTGATACAATCGTCTCAGCATAAATTTGAGCGTTGAGGTTGCCTCTGATCCAAATCAACTCAGTTCTTCCGCCGATCCAAATACCCGCCCATACCATGATGGTTCCACCACTATAAGGATGGACTTCCTGGCAGGATTTTAATCGCTGTTGGCGTCCAGGGGTTCTCCAGTGTCGTATACGTCTTGTATCCGGTCTCATACCAAAACGAGACTCATCAGAAAAGCACACGAAACGCCATTGTTCTTCTGCCCAATTTCTGTGTTCAAGAGCCCATTGATATCGAATCCTACGATTGTGCATTGCTATAGGTGGTACCCGTAGCGGTCTTCGGGAATGAAGGTTCACTTCATGCAAGCGGTTTCTGACTGTTTGGTCGCTAATTAAGTTCCCTGAAGAGTGATGAAGCCTCACGGCTAACATCATGGCGGTTATTGTTGGAGCTCTTCGAGTTAAGATTTGAATGTATCGGTCTTGTCTCCGTGTGGTGCAGCGATACCGTCCTCCATGGCGCTCAGCCACGGTACCAGTGCTTCGGTAACGTGTCCAAAGTCGACTGATAACACTCTGACTTGTATTCAGAGCTAAAGCTACAGTACGTTGCCGGGAACCAGCTTCTATCATTCCCACGGCTCTGAGCATTTCTTCCCTGCTTAAATGACGTCGCCGTTCCATAATAACGTTGGTTTTAATCAGTAGTAGGGAAACAGTAGCACTAATAATGTCTTCAATGCGTTGTATGTTTTTATAGGGAAAATATTGACAGCTTATTTTCATCTTTTACTCGAATTTGATTGAGAGTTCCTGATTCAAATTATGAAATGCACCAAAAAGGATCCATATAAATTTATAAAATCATAAATTTATTACAAAGCCACATCTCAATCTCAAGAAATCCGCATAAAAATGCTTGATCCCTAGACATTTTTGATGTGTGTAGATTACCTCGTCGTTATTGTCCATTGGATAAATAATAGTTTGAATTAAGACTGGTTTTGTATTAAAACGGATACGGGAAAATAGTTTTAAGTCGACTTTAAGAAGAAATAAGTACCTAGGTGTCCGGTGTCTCTTTGATCGAACACGTTCATTTCATATCAAAGTTTCGATATTAATTAAACCCGTATACGGAGGATTACTAGCTAATTTAATTTGGTGGTGGTGGTCTGGTGGTTGCAAGCGCGACTACTGAGTATGAGGTCCTGGGTTCGGTTCCCGGGCCGGGCAAAGTGTTATTGGGTTTTTCCATCAGGAATTTCACGGTAGCAGTCTGGATTTGTGCCCGGTTGATGGCAATAGTCTTGCCCCTTATTACATGGGACTAAAACATAACTTGCGAAATATAGGTGTACTACATTGAGCTATTACTACTACGTATAGAGAAGACAGCGCGAACAAAATCTGTGCGCAGTGCGGGGCGCGCGGGGGGCGGTTACCCCCGTATAAATAGATGTTCTGTAGCGAGCAAGCGACTGTAAAGAAGCCACTGTCATTGGTATTCCCAAACCCGGGAAACCGAAAGCCCAGCCTTCGAGCTACAGGCCGATCAGTCTC
The DNA here is from genome assembly GCA_941918905.2 of Xestia sexstrigata. Classification (NCBI taxonomy): domain Eukaryota; kingdom Metazoa; phylum Arthropoda; class Insecta; order Lepidoptera; family Noctuidae; genus Xestia; species Xestia sexstrigata. Next base: position 8,864,480 of record OW799203.2, read on the forward strand.
CTTAATGCACTCGGCAAAAACTAAGAGAGACTTATTTATAAGCGACTTAGAGATCATGCCGAGACTAAAGGCCTCATTCCCAAAGAAAAATTCGGGTTCAGGACCAAACATTCTTGTGTACACCAAGTCCACCGCATCGTTGAACACTTGAGCGCTGGTTTCCAGCGTGGAGCGATGACGGGGGTGTTGTACTTCGGTATAGCGAAAGCCTTCGACAAGGTCTGGCACAACGGCTTATTATACAAGCTGTACAAACTTAGAGTACCTGACCGTCGCGTCTCATCTTACGAGACTTTCTGTCGGGTCGTACCTTCACCGCGTGGGGAAGACCTTATTCTCTCCCCACCCCATCCGAGCCGGAGTCCCCCAGGGCTCCGTACTCTCTCTCCCCTGGTTTTTACGCTGTTTACTAGCGACATTCCAAAGAACAAGAAAGTTCAGGTAGCCCTATTTGCCGATGACGGCTATTTACTATTCCGGCCACTCTCAGGTTAACATCCACCGTGCCTTCCAACAAGCAGCCGATTCCCTCGGCGCTTGGTTCCGCAAGTGGAGGATTGAGGTAAACCCAGATAAGAGCCAGGCGGTTCTTTATCAAAAGTTACGCCTTCAGCGACCGCCTCCAACTCCCATCACTATGTTCGGCAAGCCTATCCGTTGGGAGAAGCAAGCAAAGTATTTCGGAGTCAAACTCGACGAACACCTGTCCTTCGCGGCTCACATAAAAGCAGCTCGTAACCGACCAGCTTTTGCTATAATATGAGTAGACTCCATTTTATGTTAACAAAAAAGTGCAAGTTGCGTCTCTAGACAGCAGTTATCCGACCCATTATGATATACGCATGTGTCGTATTTGCCCATACCCATCCCCGTCACATCCATACGATGCAGACCTTGCAGAACCGTTTTCTTTGGAAAAAGACCGGTGCGCCCCCTTATGTCCGTAATGACAGTCTTCATTTAGACCTTCGTATCCCTACCGTACAGCAATTCATGAAACGTCTTGCAAAGCGTTTTTTCGACTGCTATTAAGCATAGAAACCCCCTGATCGCATCGGCTGCCCAATACGACCCTTCGCGTATCAGTTCAGTCCGCCGTCCAAGGCATACTTTTATCACCCCCGACGATGCTATCAGTGCTATCACCCTCTTACAGGAAAGTATTAAAGACACCTGTACTGTTCGTAGACCATACAAATACAGACCGGCAACATTCCGGCCGGACCTTCTGTTCAACCCCCCTCCCCCCCCCGACCCTTGCTTGAGCCAGCCCGCGTAGTTGAGCCAGTATAAGTGTTAAATCAGCCCCTAAATAATTTAACTCAGATTCAGCCTGTCCCCTTGCTGCCCCCCCCTCCCCCCAGCGACGGTGCATAATCTACTATTATGCCCCTGGCTGGGGGCAAGTAATCCACAGGATTAGCCCGGTTAAGCAGTAGCCAGTCTTTGTAGACTGAACTGCAAGATGCACAAAAATAACAAGCGACTGAGTGAACTGCAGCCAGCCGACAGCAGTTGAATGGAGGACAGATTTTGTTCGCGCTGTCTTCTCTACACGTAGTAGTAATAGCTGAATGGTGTACTATTATGTGCACCTTCGGGGATTACACGCGTGATGTTATTTAATTTCAGTCTGTATAAAACCAAATGTAGATGAAACCATACTGAGCACACAAACATGTACAATAAAACAGTAAGCAAGCATAGCAATCACATTTAAACTAACATAAAACGTTACATAGAAACATCTATACCTATTACCATCCAGTAACAAATAGAAATATATTCGAGACAGTGATCGCATATAACCCATTACCCTACTTACAAATAGGAATATGAAGTTTTTTTTCCTTCAGCAAAGCAAACATTCCAAAGATGACCTTTCTTTGAGAAGTTATCTGCGTGGGATTGGGATCTTGTCTCGAAACACGTGGCCTTTGTTATCCGCCTCCCGTTCGCTTGTTTATCGACAGCTAGTGCCATCTACCGTGTGTTTGGCGAACGTTGGCTTTCTAACTGGAATTCAATATTGCTTGGGAAACTAATTGGACGAATATACAGGCACGGATAAGAATCCGCTTCGAATAAGCACCTATCTGAAGTAATGCAAAGAATGAAAAAAAGAAAAAAAAGAAAAACAAACTGTGCAAGTACGTACAGCAATAGGAAATGGAAACCTCACTACTGGACGTAAATTTACATTCTTTGAGTCACTAATTATTTAAATATTTTTAACACAAACAAAAGGGCGAGAAAGGTACTAATGCTATAAACAAGTAGTCAGAAAATAAATATTCCCAGCCACTTCAATGCTCCGTTCATAACTCGGATGACGAATGAATATAAACGTAAACCCACTGCATTGCTCCGCGAGAAATGCAATGAATCACAAGGAAACCGCAAATGAAAACAGAGCGATTTCTTAGATAGATTCATAATAAAACTGATACCTATGGACACCTACCTATCACCTACCTTACCCCCCCCCCCCTAGCCGCCCCCTTACCCTTCCACCTACCTTATGGACAGAGATACTACCTTCCTTAAAGTATAAGTAGGTACCTACTATAATTAAAGGTATCCCAGAAACCACATGACATAAAGAGTCATAACTTGTAGTACCTAGTTGAAATAAATTTCAACTTGATAGGTCGATAGGTCTACGCGTTCTTGAGAAAAACAGGTCTTGACGTGTGTATGTCGTACAATGTGGTCCTAAAAAGTTCCTTTTGAGGTATGGAACCCTAAAAATACGTCGAAGAGCTTTGAAAGTCTTTCCACAAGGCAAATATAATAAATAGAGCTAGACGATTAAAATAAAGTCGTCTGCGCTAGCTTGTTTACTCAAATGGGTCCGCTTTTAGTAAAACCAGATGTATTCAAACTCGTAACATTGGCTTCGACACAGATGGTATTGGGTCAGCTGCTTCAATGGGCTCTAATGCAATTCCAAAGCGGGACTAGGTATTACGTTTGCGTTCTTGTTAGGAAATTCTTAGATAGCAAAAGAATCTGGAACGTTGACTGTACCAATCTACTCGTATACTTAATTCTAATTTTTGCATAAGTAAATTTTATGTAAGCAGGAAGCGCTTGTAAACATATAAACTTGAAACTAATTTACCTTTAGTACGGTACCTCTATCATGTAGTTTTTGGGTACTTTTGAATCGCAGAAGTTCATTTGCCTAATCGATTCAACTGTATTGAATTCATGACCTAAAATGGTGTGGACGTGAGTGAGACAATCAGTTGACCTACATAGTAAAAATATACAAGTCATTGTAACCTTTTTTTTTTTTCATTTTGCATACACAAACTCATAACATTTTTCCTTCCATTTCCCTTTTTGTAGTTCTTAGGAAATCGTTCTGTAGAAAGCGGGGAATAGACAGAAATTACAGAACGCCATCCACCTCCTTTTGCTCTTAGGCTTGGTGCAGACGGGCCACCAACCACAGCCACCGGTGGCTGTCGCGCGCTACTTCGAGTCGCCTGTAGCGAGTGATCGCCACCGGCCACACGTGTGCGGCGAGTTCCAATAAAATGTATGAAAAAGCGTGTGAACTGCTTGTCGCTGGCTACCGGTGGCTGTAGTTTGTTTGTCGACTGCTATAGCGAGTGGCCGCTACCGGCGACACGTGTGCGGCGAGTTTCAACAAAATGTATGAACAAGCGTGTGAACTGCTTGTCGCTGGCTGTGGTTGGTGGCCCGTTTGCGCCGAGCCAAAGGCGTCACTTCCTGTTTCCACTCACATCTACGAAGTAAACACATTTTGTTGCCTTTTACTCATCCTCTCAATTTTGTCGCTACATTTTTCTTAAATTAAAGGAAATGAGCTAGCAGATTCACTTATATTTTTAGTTTTATGTACCTAGCGAGGAAACGGGTAAACCGCTAGATCCAATTACAGACACAATTAAAATAACAATGCTCCGTTCCCCTTCGGGAACGGCTGGGGACATACGGGAAAATCAAGACGAAAGGCAGCAGTGTGCTCCCGTAGCTAATTCAGGCAGTAATTTTCCAACGAACAGTTCGTTATATACGGTCGATAGGTCACTTGCGGGCTGTTAAAATATAATGATTATTAAAAGAACATTACGTAGCGTATCATCGAAAAAACACTACATTAAGCACATCATCGAATGCATGACGTAATTCAAGCACATACAAACCTATTCAATTGAAATATTACCCTCCTAGTCTTTGTAATTGCAGGATGCATTAAAAACATTGACAGACAAGCATTATGTTCGTTATTTATAACACTGCATGCGTTTAATGGAGGTCGAAGCGTTTTTATTGCGATGCCAAATAAACTGGTTTAAATTCGTATAGAACAAAGTCGAATTTAATACTTTGTGATTGATTAGAAACAGATACTTATTCAGAACAGAAAGAACTGCAAAAAACCAAGCACATAATTTCTGTACTTAACTTTTATTCCCTGCAAAAGTGAACTGTTTTTCCAGGACAAAGGCGTTTAGTTCGTTAGATCTTCTGTAACATTAACAAATCCAACCAAACTAGGTGGCAATACTTATACAAGTTTTTTCTGTTCTTATCTGCTACGGACTTTCAACAGCCGGATTAAAACCCACAGTGCAATGAATAAAATCAAGATGACAAATAATTGAACGATTATAATCGCAGAAACTTAGGCCATCTTTTAAGTTCAGAGTACACATACACGCGATAACATTGATAAAGCAGTTACCTAGTTACACATTATTATCATTCTTTATACGGCGATTGCATTGTAAACACGGCCTACACAAATGTGCGTGTATTTTTCGAATCTATGGATAGGAACTGTTCGGTTCATAATATCCGATTGGCCAGTACTACCGCTTCTAAAGCAAACTTGTGACACTGTTTATATGTGAACATCAACGTAGGGACTCTGTCTGTTTGTATTTTATATGTGAAGTGTACCATAAACAAGATCTTTTATGTAAATTCTTATTGTTCGTGTTTAGAACCGCGGCATCGCTTCGTTAAATAACCTCTGCAGCCGCTAATGTGTTGTTTGTGCCACTTATCACATTTTATTGACGTAATTTTGTATTAAACAGTGATGACTAAGATATCTAGAAGGTTAAAGTAAGTTTTTGTAATTTCCTTGTGTCTATAGATTTAAGTCTGAGGAACAAGGGCAATCCGGCCTAGTGATGGCAGCGCCGTATTAGGCGAACAAAAATGTTACTAACAGACCTTGTCAATTTTCATGGTGATTTCGTTAATTTCAATTAGGCAGGTAGGCAAGGGCGGATCCAGGTTTTTTTTTGGGGGGAGCACAAGAAGCGGACGGGCCAAAAATCAACAATAAATAAATAAATAAATAAATATCGCTGGACACTAACACACAGCGCCATCTAGTGCCACACTAAGCAACGAGGCTTGTGTCGTGGACACCAGATAGTTGATATACTACATAGATACTTTTTTGTTTGTAAATACATACTTATTATACATATAAACATCCATGACTCGGAAACAAATGTCCATGCTCATCACACAAACATTTGCTCCCACCGGGATTCGAACCCGAGACCCTTAGAACGTAAAGCAGCCTCACTACCGCTACGCCATTCGGGTCGTCAACTCAATAACTGTTACTATTTAAGGGGGGGAGCACGTGCCCCCCCTCAAATCCGACCTTGTAGGTAGGTACCTCGCGCACTACGCGACTATACAACTTGTCGCATGACCGGCCGCTATTTTGAACATAACTGGTCGGATGCCCGGTCGTGCGACCAAACTTCTTCCTGGTCGGAGCTTCTTGCGGAATAAAAATTGTGACGTGATCACGTGGCCGCATAATGCACGATGTCCTTTAGACCCGTGCAGCGTGCAGCGGCCTGCTGGGAGCGGGTTCCTTTTGCTAGTGTTATGCAGTGCCAATGTCATCGCAGGAACGAATCCAAATAAATGTTTTGTTAGTATTGGCCGCGTTTTTTATAAACCCGAATCTAATGGAATGCATTCGAAATATTTACTCAGTTATCAGTTTATTTACTCGATGTATTTATTTTCCAGATAAGTTTGAGCCACTGTTGTAACTTTTATAGTTGCTATTCATATGTTATACGCGGTCAAACGCCTATTGCACTTACATGATATTCCAAGCACTATTGATCACATAAACCTCAAATAAAAAACGTATCATAAGATATTCTTTCCAGTTGCAGTAAATTTTCTAGGTTTCCTTTCAATACTTTCCTCTCCTTCCGAATAACCCACATTAGTATTATTTCTCCCATAAAGTAGATTGAACATCCAATCAAGAGCTCGTACGAACACTACGAACTACCAATATAAGTTCTCGTTCAAAATAATTTTCTAATTTAATTACTACAACTAGCTAGAGCGCGAAAATCAATTTAGGAGTGCTAATTAAGGTTTCAAAAGAATATTTACGGTTTCATATAGGAGTATGGGGCTAATAACTATTTCAATTAAGTGCCAAGAAAATTAATAGACTTTACTTATGGTAAGTACATACTCGTAGTTGTGACTTTGTTTGTATATTGATCACCCAAAATGGTTTTAAACTTCAGAAAAGACAAATCGTGGTTAATTTTCCATCCATTCCATTTTCCGATTCCGAAAATTCTGTAACTAACGGGAAGCTACATTATACCCGAGGCTACATTTAAAACATTCCTGTGTTTTAATTTCCATACAAAACGGGAGCGAAGCCGCGAGAAAAAGCTAGTCAGTGATAAAAATAGAACTTGCGAAAGCTCTCTAGCACGAGCTTAATTTATTAACACAGGCCTAAAAATTGCAAAAATGCGTTAATAAAAGAGTACCTACATATGAACCCGCTGTCGGAAGTCCAATTGAGATCATTCTACCGTTAATTATTATAAAGTCCAATGTGCAATGTTGTCGTACATTTGTACGTGTAGATATTGATTGTTATTATGATATATGCGTGACATGTGCCCAGTGTTATCAGTCGTACTGCGATCTCCACCTGCGCTGGTGTTGCTGAGTCCCGCGAACTCTGAGGTAGGAACGACATTTCTTTTTGTTGTCTCTTTGAAATTCGAATAGGGGAAGGGCAATACTTTTTTATTTGACCTTTTTGTCGCAGTGTTAGGTTAAGGTCATACGGTCCAGTGCCATAAATAATAAAGCTAAGTTACCATTAGTAGCTAACTTTGCTACCCTTTTATATTTTCCGGAATTCATTTATTTATTTAATAGAGTTTTCCATCTAACTGAAAATGTTTTTGAAGATTTCTCAGTCGTGTCTCGCGATTAAGAATTTATAGCCTCGATGCTCAATCACAGGTTTTTTTTTTATTTGCAAAATTTTTACTAACAATTTTTTTTTCAGGCAGTTAAAACTAAGTTATTTAGGTTTTTTTAACTAAAACTAATGGTTGGTTCTGCTTCACTTCATGTTTTTTTAAATATATTTTATACCTACATTGAGTTCTTAGTGCTTTAGTTAGGCCAACATAATGCAACGACTACAAATAAATTAAATACATTGTTATCACAACTTCCAAGACTTCCTTCTTTTTTCTTAACATACAACCGTTTTGAAACTAAACAGGGACATGTTATGTACTTGGCTTATTTCCAGAACTGTCACAGTGTTCTTACAGAGATATCTTACACAGCTTTACGAGTATATTCGTATCTTGCCAACGATTTGGGAAAAATGTTCTCTCTTATATTTTTCTTAACAAAAATCTATTTTCTGAAGGTCGACTTACCAGCTTATGCTTCGATGTATGTATGTAGGAAAATGGGAAAAGGTTCAAGGAAATTTTATAATACTCAATTGGATTTTATCTAGGCATAGAGATTCTCAGGTAACCAGCCATCCACGTAAACCAGCTAACCTAACTGGTTACCCGGCCATAAACACTACATCGGGCATTAGAAAAAGTACGAATCTGTTTTAAAGCACTCTTTCTTAGGAGTGTAACTCCTATGTGTTACACAAGGATTACGATACTGAGATACTATACCCCCTCTCCCCGGTCCTTCGCGACTCCTTTTCCATATTGTATGGGTATTTCAACAAACCTTATTGGGTTGTATTCCTGCCTTTTAATTTTACCAGTCAGCTATTATTTGATATCTCTAAAGGATGTAAAAAGGCTCTTAACGAAGCAGAAAGGCACTTGTTCTCCACATCATTGCGCTCATTTTTTCGTTCTAGACCATACCTGGCAACCTTCTAGTTACAGAAATATTGGGGTTCAAAGTTCCAACTTTTTCACATGTTTGTTAATGTTAGAACTTTACTTTAAACACCTCGACGACCCCCACACTGTTCAATCCATCTACCAGCACAATGTTTTGAGTGCGTTACATTGAGTTTTACCGTAAAATGTGATTTTTCACCCCAAAAAAAAGTCATTTCCCATGAATATTTTTTGAGACAGTTCAGATTTTTTGTTAACCTGTTTTGTGTCCCATTGTTTGCAGCTTGTATAAGGACTCCCTCTTTTTCTTCCATACCGCTCTGTTCCATACCGATCTCCTCAGCTTAACCAAACAAGTTTAATGGTACTAATTATAAGTTCCTCCATGACGTACCTATAGTCAGTGGACCTACGCCAGTACTTAAGTTACCCGCATGACTAAATCCAATTTGGCTATCATTCGATTATTTCCCGCTGCTACCTAATTAACAAGTTTCATTACGTTCAAACCACAATTGTTATGACCGTATTGGCAATAAAAGGTAAATAACCATTCTAAAAAACCACTTATTGGAAGTAGTACAAAGTTCAGTTAATGTTACGATTTATATCAACAAGCCAATAGAAATCATTTACTGTGGTTCACACAATTGATTCTATCTATTTAAATAACTTCTAGGACAGTTTATACAAACGTACTCTAATGAGGACATAACGATCACGTTTTTATTATGTTCATGCTCTTGTTCATCTAGTCTAAACACATTTTTAGACAAGACATTGCTCTAACTTGTATACCTTGTGGCTTGTTGATGGCAAAGAAAGAAAGAAATAAAGAAAATACATTTATTTGGCAAACACCACAAGTGCACACAGTATAAAAAATAAACAAAAAAGAATAACAAAATACACACAGCAATGTGGTCGTCGTATCGTCGCGTCGTGGGATGGGCCGGCAAAATGTGAGTGTACTATGGGTACAAATCTGACTAACCCTTACGGGATTACAGGCGTGATGTTATGTTGTGATTTAAAATTATTTTGATAATACCACAATCACAACTTCCAAATGTTGCAGTACAGTCAGTCAGAAAATTTGAATTTAACCTTCAACATTTTATAGTATATAATCATTTGGCGAAATTTGATAGTTTGTGGTAACTTGATGTGCTGGCGACTGCACAATAAAACCCCCTTTAGTTTGTAAACCTTCTGAAAGGTTTCAGTGTTGTTCCAGTACCTTTCAGTTTGTTAACCTTCTGAAACTATGAATTTAGGTACTATGTCAGCAAACGTTACTATTTCACGTCAACGTACTTGCACTCGATTTGACTTTTACGTAACTCCAATAGTAACGTATTGATTGCCAAGTTAAGTGGCATAAGTGGCGAGATTTGTTGACAAGTTTTGTTGCTAATGTGATGTCATGGGGTCTTTTCTAATCGCAGCCATGGAATTTATGTTGCACAATACGGTGGATCACAGCTACTGATACACCCAACGTTCGACTGACTGTACCCAAAAGTTTAAAAAAAGTCACTTTTATTTTGTTCTCCTCATTTTGCCCGTGTGTGTGTGTGTGTGTGTGTGTGTGTGTGTGTGTGTTTTTATTGTAAGAACTTTAGTAATTTCCCAGGAATAATTTTTGCGTAGAGTTAATTAGTTTGATGTACAGAATGCTTGGTTATAACGGCTTCGTAAAGAGTCTGTTTACACCCTGTACCTATAGTTTTCCTTACCGATTTCGGTAACGGCGGCCCTTTGAAACTATTTCCGTGCGTAAGTGGTGATGTGATGCTACCAGTTCCTATTATGGTTATTCATGAACATGGCTTCGGCCATGGACACACAAAACTTACCAAAGTAATTACTTAACTATCAGTTAAACCGAAGTACCTACATAATTAACAAAAAAGCAAACTAATCTATAGTTTGGCATCACTCAGCAGTGACCTTGATGGTAGTGAATGTTGAGAACTCAATTTATGCTGGTAGTTTATACGTAGCGTGTCTGAGAGCGTTATCGTTATCAAGAGGCGGCTTTATGGCTTCTGCATCGAATGGCCTACGTTGGCGAGTTGGCGCGGTCTGATTTACATTGATAGATTGGTGTCGTCACTTCTTTTTGTGGATTTCTGGTGCAAAAATGACTAAGTAGTTTCAAAATTGATGAGTTCAATCAAACCCGCCCTGAAATTTCGGACAACTACTCGTACAGAGAACCTATTCCAGGAATATACTACATACAATTTTCGAGATCGCTTCGCTCGCTAATACTCTTAAACTTGCTTAATTCAATATAAGTTAACAATAAAAGTTACTGCGATTCTCATTTCTGAATGAATGAGCAAAAAGAACCTAATTTATCCGAGAAGGGTTGAAAATTTTCGAGCTCGCTACGCTCGCTCTTGCATTCTCTTGTTTCTGGAAATTCCTCTGGATGAGAAGACAAAGGTCTTCTCATTCAGAGGAATTTGAAATTAGAGTTATACAGATAAAAGTAGGTATGTATGTATATGGATGGTCTGAAAAAAATATACCTACTCTTCTTACGCCTACTCGCTTAAAAGTGCAAAAATGTTCAAGCTTGCGTCGCTCGCTCCTACGTTCATTCCGTTCATGGGCTTTTATTTCATAAATTGGCAGAATTTGTTAAATTTTTATAATAATAGACATACGAAAAACCCTTCAAATTTCAGGTGGATGCTAAAATATTCGAGCTCGCTCTTGAATCCCACGTTATCTCAATTGGTATAAGCTTTTCTGTAGTCGACAAAGTTAGTCCGGTTTCGTTTCTATGTAATCTTTCGTTTATTACTATAATTTAATGGTTACTTTTTTTGGTGTAATATGAATAATATTTATGCAACATCGAAGACTACACAAGACAAGACTGTAGGACTAAAAAAACTGTCTCCTTTAGTTGGAACTAATATTTCTATACAAATAAAGGGTGCACGTAAAAACATGTCGACTAAAAACACAGTGAAGCGCAAGGCATAAGTGAACTTAGTTTGACATCTCTAACTTAGTTCCTTTTCTCGCACTGCCTTTTAGTAAAAGATACTTAGCACTAGCCTAAATTAAATTTAGTTTGTGCACAACAGAATCAACACCACTGTCGCACAAACGATCACGTATTCAGTACATAATTCTGGACTAAGAAATTCTCCATCGGTATTAAAAAAACACAGCTGTTTGTGGTATAAGTGGTAAGTGTAACGGGTAACGTTAGGTGAGCGTTCAAAACCAAAAGCAGAGCTTTATTAGGCATTCATTTAGGTTTCGTCTTCGTTATGGGTCTTTTTACAACCATTACTACAGGCTCTTCGGACAGTTTCAGTTTTACATATGTAGGTACTTACCTATTTGCTTTCTAGTTCTATTTATAATTATCATTCAATCGAGCTACTTATGATATAATTACTCATGCGTAAGTATGCCTTATCTTCTTTGTTTACATTAATTTAATGCACTGTAATAGGTTTATGAAACAAGATTAGATCAGTAGTAATCATAACATTAAGTAAGCTACTTAATTAATTAAGTGCGTACAGTCAGCATCAAAAGTTGATGACCACATTTAGATTTTCAAAATCGCTGTATACCGTATTATACCTAAATCGCTCAACATGACAAGCGCCAGAAATGAATAATTATCATAAAAGGGCATAAGTAGGTGACCATCACTTTTCAAAAGTCGCTAAACAAAGTTATAGTAAAAAAAGCCTAACATTCTTCGTCTCTAAAGTCTCTGAACAAATTTTTGACAAAAATAGCATACCATCGTTTATCTCTAAAGTCCCTGAACAAAATGAAATGTTTTTTGGGTTTAATATGTGTGTGTATTTTTTTTCGGTAGGTATATATACAGGGTGTAAAAGACCTCATCACGAAGCCGTCAACCAAGCATTCTGTACATCAAACTAAGTAACTTTACGCAAAAATTTTTGCTGGGAAACAATTTTTTTTTTGGGGTGAAAAATCATGTTTTGTGGTAGAACTCAATGTAACGCACTCAAAACATTGTGCTGATGGATGGATTGAATAGTACGGGGGTCGTGGAGATGTTTAAAGTAAAAATCTTACATTAAAAACTTGTATTTAAAAAAAACTTGTCAAAAAGTCGGAACTTTGACCCCCAATATCTCCTTAACTAAAAGGTTCCCAGGTATGGTGTAGAACAAAAAAATGATCGCAATGACGGGGAGAACAAGTGCCTTTCGGCTTCGTTAAGAGGTGTTTTACACCCTTTATATGTTTGGTATATAAATTAAGTAGACACATGCACATGTAAATCACCACCCTTTTATTTATTATAAACAAAATTAAATTAAATCGTTCGATAAATCAATACAGTTAATAGTTATTATTTGTTTTTATTAAAAATCAACAAATTTAAACTTTCATAATCAAATCAATGTTTTATAAACAAAAACAAGGTTTAATTTTTATCAAATACAATTATGATTAGGCTTAAACTACTTAGAATTAAAACCTATGTCCCCCATTGGCATCGATGACATTTTGGAGATGTGCTCGCATGGAGTTTATCATATTTGCAAGTATCTCGTCCTCTAAAATATTCCCCGATTTCTATGGCGTGATTTAGTAGATTTTCCCTTGTTCGAGGAGTGCTTTCATCCCAAGCCTGGACCATAAGCCCCCATAAGTATTCAATGGGGTTAGGTCCGAGCTCTTTGGTGGGAATGGAATTAAATAGAAATCTTCTTTTTACATTCAAGGGTAAACAGTTTTTCAAATACCCACAACTATGTTTCCCAAAGAATTGAATTAAAACGGAATTTGTGTGTTTTTGAAAATGAGTCTTCTATGTGTATACATAGAAGACTCATTCTGTATAGATTAGGTTCTAATTCAATCGTACTATAAAATTCATAAACTAAGTCGACGGTATGAATTTGAACAGAATCTGCGTGATTTTTGAAAATGAGTCTTATTGCTTCACGAATAAGGTTACAATTCAATCGAACTAAAGCAATCATTAATTAAATCGATGGTATAAATTCAAACAGAATCTGCGTGATTTTTGATAGTGAGTCTTATAACTATACAAATAAGGTTACTATTCAATCGTAATATAGAAAGCTTAGATGACGTCGATGGAATAATTTTTAAGCGTAATATGCTTATCTTTTTTAATCGTGCTTGCGTGCTTATTTTGAAAAATAGGCTTAAAAATGTGCTTGCCGCTTGAACACCCACTTCTAATATTTCTCATTGATACTATGAAAAAAAAAAAACAATATTATTTTTCTAAAGTTAAATTCGAAATTTACATCCCTTTAATTTTTTTTTACATGATTTAGTTTGGATAGGGCAAGATTGGATTTATAACTCTGAAGATAGTAACGAGCACTTTTTTAGTTTGCAGTTCAGCTACTTTTGATTCGGATACGTAGCGTGTAAACGTATACTACGTATACACGCTACGTATCCGAAACAAAGTAATGTTCAGTAACTTTTGTTTTCTAGGATGTTATGTTATTTTTGGACGTTGCCGTGATTACACTAGATAACCAAAACAAGCATTTTATATTGTTCAGTGACTTTTGTAAAATTGAATGCTAAGATGTTTTCGGAAATTATAACGATCAGCAATTTTTGACAAAATGGTGTTCAGTGACCTTTGACGAGTAGTGTTCAGTTAATTTTGAACTATAATGATGTTCATTCAATACTGGCGCCCTATTTTGTTGAGCGATTTATGGGTGATATAGTGTACAGTGATTTTGAAAATCTGAATGTGGTCATCGAGTTTTGATGCTGACTGTACCTACCTAGGTACTATACTTTGAACATTTGCTCATTTTAATACGTTTAACAAACAAACAGAGCGAAAACTAATCTGATGTTCAATCGTGTAGGTTCTGATTTGAATATCAAATGCTACTAGTTTCTTCGGCTAAGTATTATAACAAACATATTGGGGCAAAGGAAAATATTGTTGCAACTGTGCACACTGAAAATGAAATAGACGCAAGCAAATGTTAATTTTTTCTATCTATATTTAGCCACACAATAGACGTACCTATAGTACCTATGTAAATAAACCTAATCTGCGTTTCCGATCTCAATTTGCCTGGCGCCCTTGTAACAACGGCAGCGAACTCAATACGTTGCTATGTGAATGTGTTTGTCAGTTCGATCCCAGGACCTTTCATTTGATCCCTGTATCAAAGACTACTTAATATATTATTGATAGATAACGGTTGCTAAGTAAAGCGACGGACTTGAAAGATGGAGGCAGCACGAATAAAAAGTAAATAAATAATTATGTCGGCTACTGTTTTATACAAGTTTTGTTAAACTTATGCCTACATTAGATGATCCTAAATAGTTTCGTGATTTGTTTGTTGGAAGATATTAGTACTCAACGTATGTTTTGTGAAATGGTACGTGTGCGCTAAATATCATCATCATCTGCCTAGCCTTTTCCTAAATATTTGGGGTCGGCTTCCAGTCTAACCAGATGAAGCTGAATACCAGTATTTTACCTTGAGGAGCGACTGCCTATCTGACCTCTACAACCCAGTTAGCAGTAAACCTTTGCGCTATTATAAATAATGGGTGTAAAAATACCCTTCACGACGCCGAAAGGCACTTGTTCTTCCCGACATTGCGATCATTTTTTTTAACCGATTTCAAAAAAGGAGGACGTCATATTTGTGTTCTGAATTTAAAAATATTAAAAAAATACTATTTTTATAATAGGCTGTTTAGCGGCTTCATACCTTTGCCTCTCCTTTCCTGGCGAAAGCAAAGCGAGGAAAACAATTAAAATCATAGTTTCTTAAAAATTCATGACAAAAATATTTTTCGTTCTTTTAATTTAGTTCTTCAAAAATGTATTGAAAAATGTCGTTTGATACACGTGGACATTTGTTATTGCAGTTCTCGGCTCAAAAACACCCTCACCTACGGCTCGGGAGTTAATTCCGCCTCGAATGCAATAACAAACTTTCTCCACTTGTATCAAAATGTACTAAGTATTATTAAACTTTCTTTGTTTACCCGTGTTATAATAATATTTCTTAAAAAACGAAATAATCTTGTAATAATATCCAAGAGTTCATTACCACATTAGAAGAGTATGAAAAATGACTGCTATGCCGAACTCGCTGACATTCTCATTAATGCAAACCATTAGTTTAGCCTTCGAGAAGCGATGATCGATTGCGTCGTAATATCGCTCATAAATCGATACGCTTCGATTTTACTCCATGGCGTAGGTGAATAATATACCTACTTATACGAACCATGCATATTTGATAGAACGGTGAAGGTGGGTTTTAAAATTGGACTTTTTAAAAGTCGATGGTTATTAAAATTTGGTCCTGTGCTGTGTCTGCGGAGTTTCACTAAACACAGATATTGTCATGGGTATCAGATATCGATAATATACACACATCAAAAATGTCTAGGGATCAAGCATTTTTATGCGGATTTCTTGAGATTGAGATGTGGCTTTGTAATAAATTTATGATTTTATAAATTTATATGGATCCTTTTTGGTGCATTTCATAATTTGAATCAGGAACTCTCAATCACATTCGAGTAAAAGATGAAAATAAGCTGTCAATATTTTCCCTATAAAAACATACAACGCATTGAAGACATTATTAGTGCTACTGTTTCCCTACTACTGATTAAAACCAACGTTATTATGGAGCGGCGACCTCATTTAAGCAGGGAAGAAATGCTCAGAGCCGTGGGAATGATAGAAGCTGGTTCCCGGCAACGTACTGTAGCTTTAGCTCTGAATACAAGTCAGAGTGTTATCAGTCGACTTTGGACACGTTACCGAAGCACTGGTACCGTGGCTGAGCGCCATGGAGGACGGTATCGCTGCACCACACGGAGACAAGACCGATACATTCAAATCTTAACTCGAAGAGCTCCAACAATAACCGCCATGATTTTAGCCGTGAGGCTTCATCACTCTTCAGGGAACTTAATTAGCGACCAAACAGTCAGAAACCGCTTGCATGAAGTGAACCTTCATTCCCGAAGACCGCTACGGGTACCACCTATAGCAATGCACAATCGTAGGATTCGATATCAATGGGCTCTTGAACACAGAAATTGGGCAGAAGAACAATGGCGTTTCGTGTGCTTTTCTGATGAGTCTCGTTTTGGTATGAGACCGGATACAAGACGTATACGACACTGGAGAACCCCTGGACGCCAACAGCGATTAAAATCCTGCCAGGAAGTCCATCCTTATAGTGGTGGAACCATCATGGTATGGGCGGGTATTTGGATCGGCGGAAGAACTGAGTTGATTTGGATCAGAGGCAACCTCAACGCTCAAATTTATGCTGAGACGATTGTATCAGACGTCATCGTTCCTCTACAAGTGCAAATCGGTCCCTTATTTCAGTTAATGCATGATAATGCACGACCGCACACCGCAAGAGTTGTAAGACAGACTCTCGCCGCAGCTAACATCAATGTCCTGCCCTGGCCTGCTCAGTCGCCAGACTTGAACCCGATTGAGCATGCATGGGATATGCTACAGAGAAGAGCTCTGCCGAATATGGAGGGTATCCAGTCGCAAGAAGACCTTTTTTTGTTGTTGCAACGAACATGGGCGGCCATTCCACAGCGTGATTTGGATGAACTCATTTTGAGTATGCCAAACCGATGTTCTTGTGTTGTTAGTGTTCGCGGTAGAAACACGGATTATTAATTGTTTAAGTTACCCAATAAAATTTTAAAGAAAACTGTTATTTCAGTCTTTTTTTCGAACTTTAATGTTAGTGGTTCAAATGTCAAAAATCCCTTTATTAGGAAAATGGCAAATTTCTTTATTAATGCAAAGGTGACTTGGTTTATCGTTACTGTGACAAACGAAAACACTTTATTTGATGAATCCTTAAAGAAAATTTTAATTAATATCAATCAGGAGAAAAGTTATTGCAAAAATATATGTTGATCCCTAGATACTTTTGATGTGTGTATAACGTCGCTAGCTAATTTAGTTAAACCTTGTCTATGGCTTCTTTTTTCAACTAACAAACAAAAGAAGATCGTACTTTTTCGTCCAGAACATCACAGTTTGTGTTGAATTTTTGATCATGTAGGTACTTAACAGAAAAAATCTTCAATTTTATGAATTTCACTAACAAATTTTAAACCATTAAAAATCTACCGTACTAAGTAATTATTGTACAATTAAGAACTAGGATACAAGTTTTATATTAAGAAACCTAGTCATTAATCAATCTATAGGTGTTCACATGTTATAGTGCTTTAGGCACTCGATGTGAAGCTAGATAGCATATGGTGTACATCTGGCCTTGTTTTTTTTCCCTGTTGTCTGGTTACTATAAAAAGATGAGTAACAGGCCATTAGGTATTATTAAGTGCTTCAGCCTTATAAAATAGTGCAATGAACTTGAAGAGATTAAGGCGATTACATGAGCTAAACGCGAGTTTTATAATGCAAAAAAGCATATGATTCACTGCAATAAACAAAACCAGAAAATAATATGATATTCTTCAGGATGTATAAATAGACGATAGAAAAAAATCACGAACTTATCTCTAAAAATTTCTTGTTAACGAGTAAAAACCATACTAAAATATATGCGATCATTCTGATTTTTTGGCAAATAATTC
This sequence comes from Xestia sexstrigata, assembly GCA_941918905.2. Lineage (NCBI taxonomy): Eukaryota > Metazoa > Arthropoda > Insecta > Lepidoptera > Noctuidae > Xestia > Xestia sexstrigata. Next base: position 8,882,299 of record OW799203.2, read on the forward strand.
TACAAGCAAAATATTATAGTGTTTTTCTTTTTTAGTCCAATCAATAGATTTTTTGTAAATCGCAAAAAACCACTTATTCGCACTATTCGGCCGCAGTGACTGACATAACAACCACTTTGTCGTGCAAGCTGATTAGAACTTTATTCTAACAGTATTTCAAACGAAGTTTGAACCAACACAAATACAGTTGCTTATTTAGCTAATGTAATTTAAACTCACTAGGGGAGATATTTTAAGTTCAACTAACTGTTCGCATCAATTATCGAAATTTAATAGTGTTAGTTTTGTAACGATGTATTATTACAAAAGAATTTATTAGGGTCAGCACTGTCAGCAGCTTCGTCTCGAAAATAAGGTTTTTTAAAAACATAGCCCTTCCTTGGCAGTCGGGTAAAAAAGGTTTCCAGAGACACACTAACATACTTACACATACCTGCTTTTGCCACGTCTACGTTCGTTTCCACAGTCACATTAATCAAAACTTTCATTTCTATGTCCAACACCCCCATTACTCCAGCCAGACAGCTGACGTAACAATGTCCCTATAACCCTCAGGTATTATGGGCAGAGCCGGTGACGCCGCTAGCTGAACATCAACCATGCCGGTACTACGCAATGCCGACCACCCTGCGCACGCGCTGTCCGACTCCGTCGCGGTCAGGTACACCGTTGCTGTCCTCGGCTCCTGGGCTGCTGAGGGAGGTAAATACCCGCCGATAATAATATACAGGTGGTCTGGACCCGCCATAGCAAATTAGCATATAGAGGAGATAATTTACTAACTATTGAACCCTACTTTCCTTAGCCAAAGTTTTATAGTTTGGGAGATATATCAATTACTAGCGGACGTCACGCGGTTTCACCCGCGTAGTTCCCGCTTGTCGTAAAAAAATACGGGAATAAAATTTAGCCTATGTTACTCTGGGTGAATGTAGCTTTCTAACGGTGAAAGAATTTTTGAAATCGGCGCAGTAATTTTTGAGTTTATTCATTACAAACATACAAAAATACAAATCTTTCCTCTTTATATTATTAGTGTAGATGTAGATTATTATACTTACTATAATTATTGAGATTTTTCCAAACTTTTTTTTTTTGCATTATTTTAGTTGTTTTTTTATTATTTGTTGGTAGTCATAAACATCCCTCAAACTAGGGTTAAAAAATAAGATACGAAAGCTTTTAAAAAAGAAAAATAACTTCAAAAAAAATTCATAGACTTCGTGCCTCACACTAACTATCGAGCACATTGAAAATGAATCTACGGAATTCGAAAAAATATTGTCGCTGAGCGACGAGAAAGTCGGGATAAGGAAAAGGTTGCAATAAAACTATAACGTTGAATGATAATTATTTTAATCTTAGATTAACATAACAATCCTCGACACTGATAACGGACTCTGCGAAACATGAAGTCATAAATGTCATGGGAAAAAAGTCAGAGGACTGTTTTCAAAAAGGTTAGGCTACAGGGCACCCGATCGTCTTTGTTTTAGGCTCAAATTGTAGCTGACTTAATTGTCCAGAGGATTTTTTCTTAAATTTTTGAAATCATTCTTCGTTTCTAAAATATCGAGCACCAAAATCAAAAATTCGGAAACAATATTTTGTTTTTCACTATTTCGACCTTAGCTGTTTTCGTTTTTGATTTTATCGAATAATTCTTTTTGCACTTTACAGCTCTTGTGAATACCTACGCGTCTTTTGAGCTTTTTTGAATATTATATCTTCACAACTCTTCGAGATATAAGGGGATCGCACTTTTTTCGTGAAATCGGTGCCTACATTGAAGCGAACGATTTGACATTGGAGATGTCTTTTCGTTCGCTTCAGTGTAGGCACCGATTTCACGAAGCTCGTGCCTACATTGAAGCGAACGAAAAGACATTTCCAATGTCAAAAATTAACAAAAATGTTTGAAGTAGGGTCCAATAATTAGCAAATGACCTTCTCTATATGCAATTTGCTATGGCGGGTCCAGACCCATTCACCCTGTATAGATCATCATTATAGATAGATAAATCAATAATTATACTTTATTGTACACCAGAAATGTAACACAACTTTGTACTTTTTTATATATTATATTATTATATTAATTAAACCTTCCTCGTATCCTGCTATTATTTTTGGCAGATATCACTTAAAACACAACGATAAAGTCTTATTGTGATCTCTGTATGTTATCAGCTTTAAAGGTACTAAACCGGATGCTGCCATCCGGCCTTATAATTAAATCCTATGCCCGCCAGTTGACACCCCGTTTCCAGAGACTATGAGAGGATTAACTGTTAATCCTTTTTGCTTTCCTTGCTTTCATCAGATGCATTAGCCATGGGGTGTCTGCCTCTCTGGAGTAAGGTGTATACCGTGCTTTGTATATCCAGCGTTTTTAGTCTTCAGAAAAAAATGTGTATTATCTTTTATCATTAGGCAGTTCTCAGTATCAGGAGAGAAGGCTGGATTTGTGCCTGCTTGATGGCAATAGGCTCGGTCCCGTTTGCATGGGATATAAACCTATTTAGTCCGACATAACCAGCGCTCTTTCTAGACGAAGTGCCGGCTTCTCTGTTTCCCGATTATTATAATCTAGATTTCTTCAAAGTTGGGAGTGAATCGGTTTCTTCTAAGCAAGTGTGCTCAACCTTAGGCCGCGTCATCGCTTCACATTAGGCGAGTTGCGGCCAAACGCAAGCCAAAAAAAGTGCAGCCATAAAATTACCCCACTAAAAAAGGGCGGTAAGCAGGCCTATTACGTATCTCTGTTGACAGCTCGAAATGATAGTAACTGGGCTCAGTGTCCATCAAGTAACTGTCAAAAGGTTAGTTTCGTATTATGTATGACCAGTCGCGATCAAATATGACGTCATCGGTGCCCATCGTGGCTAATAGTCACCGTAACTCATTTTGACAGATGCTTTCGTATCGATTCTTCTAATATTGCGATTATGTAAGCATAGTGGACGTCAAATTGATGACAACTGAGTTTGAAGTGGCTTTCGTGAAAGACGTTACACAGTACCCGAGGTGTTAGTCACCGGAAAGTGACATCCACTTAATGTGATACGTAATACCAATATTATGACACTCACGGTTGTCATCAAAGTTCGGTGTACAACCGAAGCTTGATAGTCACTGGATATCAGAAAGATACGTAATAGGCCTGCAGGTCTCCCTAACTTATTTGATGTTCCTTAATAGCAACGCCCTTTCGAGAGTACCCTAGCTACTTATATCCTAATTCTGGGTAGTAATCATAGTGATTTATAAATAAGTAGTTGTTGAAACTCAAAAGCTTTTACAGTGAAGTAGCAGAGTTTATACCGTTTAAAGTATCTTCAAGTGGTGCTAATGCTTGACTGATAATATTATTAATGCGAAAATTCTCTTGAACTCGATTGTTCGTGACTGTACGTTGTAGTTAATTCTTTAGGCACAGTTCGGTTTAAAGACATTTATTAAAGATAGTTACCTACATAAATCTTTGTGTAAGTACGTGGTTAAATTTACTGTCTTGAACAGATTTAAAAGTTGTGATTTAGAATTTAAATGTAAGAATGTGTCATAATTTTTAAAAGAACTTTGTAAACTCTGATCAAGATTAGTCAAAAATGGTGCTTAATTTTCACGACAAGCGATTTATTATCGCAGGATGACCACACAGTTTCTTTTGAAATATGCCCCTGTTCGCAAATAATATAATTGACGAATTACATTACATTACATGGGTCTTTTAATCGACCTGTATATGTATAGAACGGTCCTAAGGGAATGTAGGCCTTTACTGGCCGACACGATAGACCAACATATTGATGGCCGGAGGCAAGGCAGGGAGCGTGAAGCGCAGACAATCTTATTACGTCACGTTGCAGGAATTTTGAAGGCATTGCGAATTTGTCCTCAATTTAGAATGTTTTTTTTTATTGACTGGACTTTGAAATACCTACCAAATATAAATAGACTATTTTATTTTCACTAACAATTCATCTAAGTATTATTAAATATATGAAGGTAGGTAATAAAAAAAAAAGTCTAGCCACTTCAAAATCTAATGCGAACTATCCTTATAGGTTTGTCAATCAATCGTTAAACTCGGAAGCAAATTATCACAAATGTAACAGAATTCGTTTTAATTGGTCCCAGAACTTTTTTGTCGTAACGAAAATAATCTTTCGTAGGTAATTGGCGAAAATTATGATCTACTACATAGAGAATTGTAGTCGCCATTCAAGTAATGTCCTGTGTTAATGGCACCATTGCACCAAAGATGAATGAAAAATTTTGAACGGGCTGTTGTAACAACAATCTAGACATCGAATGGGTCATTTCATATTTTGTCATTCAGTTATGACTGATTGGAAGGCCATGTCTGGCAGTAGGCGTTTAGATGCAGATATGTGTTAGAGTAGCTGCGCCGCCGCCGTCTTCTTACCGAAATATGGTAAATTTACACTTTACCTCATTGTGTTTTGCTTAGGTATGCAGAACTATGTATTCGGAATCCACTTGTTAAGGCGACTACAGGTCGCGGCACGAAACTAACGCTGACCGTTATTGCGCAGAAGTAAAAAATAAGAATGTTGCGCCGATTGGCTCTCCAGTCGTGTAACACACTATCCCCTCCATGTTTCGTTCAGCGCTAGAGTTACGTGCCGCGACCTGTACAGGAACTAAATTAGCAACTCTATTTGTGGTGGTTCAAACTTCGTTTGAAAAACTGTTAGAATAAAGTCCTAATCAGCTTGCACTACAAAGTGGTTGTTACGTCACTCACTGCGGGCCGAATAGTGCGAAATGAGTGTTTTTTTGCGATTTACAAAATTCTATTGTTTGGACTAAAAAAATAAAACCCTATCATGCTAATATGTTGCTTGTAGAATTATTTGCCAAAAAATCAGAATGATTGCATGTATTTTATTATGGTTTTTACTCGTTAAAAGAAATTTTTAGAGATAAGTTCGTGATTTTTTTATCGAGTAAAATTAGTTGTATTATGTTTTGAAAACACTAGCATATATCCTGTAGAATATCATATATTTTTCTGGTTTTGTTTATTGCAGTGAATCATATGATTTTTTGCATTATAAAACTCGCGTTTAGCTCCTGTAGTCCCCTAGTCTATCCAGATTCTTTTCATCTGATTGTCGTTTTAAACAGTCTGTTATCCCGCTAAGATAAAAGTTGAAAGTAAATATCATTGTTTTTCTTGCAGCAACCTATCCGTTCGACTTGACGAAGACAAGACTACAAATACAGTCGGAAGTCGCAGGTGCTAAACATGGATACAAGGTAAAACGCAATTATTGAATAATTTTTAGCTCGAATGTTATTTTTAACAATACCCATGGCTAGAGTATAACTTAAGCTTGAATCATTTATGCGGGTTAAAAAATAAGAACTATGACTGTCGATAAAATTAGATTGCCCATTTCCAAAAGCTAATAATGAAAATCCAAGTCTACTCAACCATAAAATGAAGCACTCTAATAGCGAACTTAAATCCAAAGCCGATAGCCTGTCATATAATACGATGGCATCATCCAGTCAGTAGTGAAGTGGATTAAGCAGTGAACGGACGAGTACGGCGTGAGAAAGTCCATGCTTATAAGATTAGTACCACAGTATAAATATGTATACTGTGTTAGTACCGACCGCGGACCGGCCAGTACCTACACTATTCCACCAACATTTTAATTTATTTGAGTATGGAGCATACTACCGGGAACTCGGTGAATATAGGGGTGAAATTTTGAAGAAGGTTTTCAACGTATTTATTTTAAAATCATTTTTAAGGTACCTATAATCTTCTACCTTACCAACGAGAAATGGAAATGGTTTTCGCATAATTTAGTAAAAGCCAGCCCTCATAGGCGACAAACGTGAAAAACCTTTAAAAAATGTTGTATCGATTCACCTCGTTTTACACGTATTTAGCAGCGACTGATTTATAAAACCGAATTGCAACTAATTTATACGTAACTAGCTGTTGCCCGCGGCTTCGCCCGCGTAAAATTCGGTAACCGTCCCACTGGATCATATTAAAGGGATAAATAGTGTCCTACGTGTTAATCCATGTTATGAACTACCAATGTGCCAAATTTCATAATCATCACAATTATTATCATCATTATCACAATCACCATCACTGTCACAATCACAATCACCATCATCGTTATCACAATCATCATTTTAGCTATCACAATCATCATCATCATTATCACAATAACCATCACTGTCACAATCACAATAACAATCACCGTCACTATCACCATTATAATAACCATCACCATCGCTATCACCATCGCTATCACCATCACAATCACAATCACCATTATAATAACCATCACCAACGCTATCACCATCTCAATCACCGTCACTATCACAATCACCATCACAATCACCATCACTGTTATCACAATCATCATCATCAGTATCACAATCATCATCATCGTTATCACAATCGTCATCACAATCATCATCATCGTTGTCACAATCATCATCATCATTATCATCGTAATCACAATCATCACCATCATCATCATTATCACAATCATCATCATCGTTATCACAATAAATCAACAATAACCCTGTATACTAAGTCAAACCCTATGTAAGTCGAATCCGTCGTCTTCTGGATCTCAAAATAAATGCCATATTCGTAATCAGCACCCCTGATAATCTCGGTATCAACACCCATACTGATTTTTAGACATTTCAACCCCATCGCACCCCAACAAGGGATGATGATGGTATTTCAGGTCCGCCACATTAAATCTTAAAATCGTTTTTAGTAACACACCCGAACCGATACACCATACAAACAATACCGATTGATTGATTTTCAGACTTTGTTACCCCATTTCCCCCTTTAGGGGTTGAATTCTGAAAAAACCTGCAACACAAACGTTAACTCCCTTACCGGTACTCCTGTTAAGTTTCGAATAAAACAGTCTTACCTAATCTTGTTTCCCCATACAAACTTTCGACTCCCGTTTCATCCCCTTAGGGGGTACATTTTGAAAAATCCTTTCTTATTGCACCCCTTAACCTCATAAGGAACGTATGTGCCAAATTTGGAATCTCTAGACTCAGCGGTTTGAGCTGTGCATTGATTTTTATACTTTGTCACCCCTTTTCCCCCTCTTGGGGGTTGAATTCTGAAAAAACCTGAAACTCATTTCTACTCATTTATCAATAGGAGTACTCCTGTGAAGTTTTTAATTAAATAGTCTAATTAATCTTGTTTCCCCATGCAAACTTTAGAGGCCCGTTTCACCCTCTTAGGGGGTGACTTTTGAAAAACCCTTTCTTAGTGTACCCCTAGACCACTTAAGGAACATATATGTGCCAAATTTGGAATCTCTAGACTCAGCGGTTTAGGCTGTGCATTGATTTTTAGACTTTGTCACCCATTTCCCCCTCTTAGGGGTTGAATTCTGAAAAACCCTGAAACCAGTTTCTACTCATTTATCAAAAGGAGCACTCCTGTGAAGTTTCGAATAAAATAATCTAACTAATCTTGTTTCCCCATACAAACTTTGGAGCCCCGTTTAACCCCCTTAGGGGGTGAATTTTGAAAAATCCTTTCTTAGTGCACCCCTGGACCACGTAAGGAACCTACTTGCCAAATTTGGAATCTGTAGACACAGCGGTTTGGGCTGTGCGTTGATAGATGAGTCAGTCAGTCAGTCAGTTTCTTCTTTTATATATTTAGAAGATTTGCAATTCCGTTATTTCCTATTAGAATTTCTATAAAACCCACATGTAAATACTCAATAGGTCCATTTCAATTGCTTGTTTAAAAAGTAGAGAAAATCAACCAACTGCTGTTTTAAAGATAATAAAGTGTAAATGATACCCTTTTTACGGAACACTTTTACAAGGTGTCCTACTTATGGGTACAGTCGGTGCCCTAGATTACCTGACCTGTCTCCCCCTCTTTATAAGAAGGGTCAGGTATTGCAGGCCACTGTACTATTATAATATCATTGATTATAGGGAAAACCAGCTGGCATAGTTCTTGGAAAGCTCGTCCTTCGTTCTTGGAAAGCACGTCCGTGACAAATCTGTTTGAAACTTAGTAACGGATACCGCAATACGGGGTTCTTATTATTCTGTAGGTAATTATATCTCATTTGTCGTATCTTGAAACCGAACTCCTTCGAGTTTCGCTGTGAAAGGGAGTTACTTAGTTGTGCGGTTTATGTTACCGTACAATACAAGTAACTACTTAGGGAAGTAGCTAGACCCAGTAGGTACATGAAGGTAGGTACATACACCTATATTGACAATCTCGGACTAATTTTCGGTTTAACGGTCGGGTTAAGTTTGCTAGATGGTATTCAGTTTTTTTAAAGTAAGAAAGTAGAAAAAGAAAACAGTCTTCTTTATATATAAATAAATAAAACTGAAATAACTGTTTAAAATCTCAAAATAACAGGTTTAAATACTGAATGCATTTAAAAATATAAACGTTTTAGTAACAACAAAATTATAGTCTATCTGTTTATTCCGGCCAATCTCCGAAACGGCTGGAATACCTGATGTTTTATGGAATCTATTTTAGTAAAATAATAGGGTTCCGCGCAGAGACATTAAAACTAATGAAATTGTTAACAAATCAGATTCAAATAGGGAAGTAACATTTTATGATAATTTCATGTGGGCGAATTTCGCAGAAAACAGCTAGTTTAAAATATAATTTAGTCGACGATGTAGAATTATTAGTAGGTACTTATTACTCTTATTAGTAGTTTTTTTCCTTATAAGAAAACTTCATCGTAAGGGAAATACTTCTACCCTAATGAATTGTACCTCATGCTTACTAACGAGAAGAGTTACCAATTAATGCTGCTGTAAACATAAGCTAAGCTAACCACAAAAATCTTCTGCTAACCCAAATTTCCATTCACCATCAGCTAGAAAACCACGGCATGATCAAAACAGCAGTGGGTATAGCGAAGCAGGAAGGTATCACCAAGCTCTGGACGGGTCTGATGCCGATGTTCCAACGCCATGCCATCTACTCCGGCTGCCGGCTCATCTTCTACGAGCAGTTCAGGAACTACTTCAAGGATGACAAGGGAAAAGTGTCGCTTGGGATCGCGTCCTTAGGTGAGGAAATTGGCTTATTGTAATTTTAATTTAGGTGTGAAATTGCCTATCAGCCTTGAGCAAGTGTGATAATTTAGGGGGACATTTAGCAGGCTGGTATAAGTGGTTTAATGTGGTGGAATTTTAGATGGTAAAATAACGTAAGAAGGTGATAATTTTTGGTTATAATTTTGTTAATGTCAGCACTAGCTGGGTTGTAATGGTCAGATAGGAAGTCGCTTCAAATAAAATACTGGTATTCAGCCTGCATCCTGTTAGACTGGAAGCCGACCCCAACATAGTTGGGAAAAGGCTAGGCAGGTGATGATGATGATGATGATTCTGTTAATTTCAAGATTTTTTTATAGCGCACACGATTATTCTATCATTTTATATCAAGACTATTTGTAATCTTTGAATAAATCCCTTACTTATCAACCAAATTAATTAATACCTATCCAGGCTCTGTAAAAGGCAAGAAACCAATAGTTGAATAATAGGTACCTAATTTCGAAACCATTCCAATATTAAAGAGTTTTCTCCTCTCAATGCTACAATTTCCGTTCCATATTTCATAACGAAGCCAAGTAGATAGATACTGAAATATAATACAGGACTCATTTAATCTTCTTATTCAATAGATAAAATATTCATTGGAAAGGAGTCTTAGCCCTCATCGTATTACGTCGGACTTAGCCGGTCCGTTTCCATTAGCGTCGCCACTCGCCATCCGGACCTACTGAGACACAAAGGGGTGCAGTAGTGGATATATGTAATACTTAAGTAGGTACGAGTACCTTCTATAGGGTTACTTGGTAACCAAGAGGTCTCTATTGTAATGTATGTCATCGGATTAAGTCCTATCTTGTGTAGATTTTTCTAGGTAGGTACTAGGTAGCTGTGTCTTCATGATTAAAAGTTTTTGACGGGCAATGATATTCTAATAAACAGATATGTTATACTTACACCTACAAATAAAAAAAAAAACGAGAAAAGTGGCCCACGCGTAGGGTTGCCATACGTCCGGAATTTTCCGGACAAGTCCGGAAATATAGGTCTTTGTCCGGAATGCGGGGGGAATCTTAAACCGTCCGGAATTTCTACAAATAAGTGAAGAGTGAAATAAAAAATGAAAAAACCAAATTATTTATTAATTATTTTTATTCTAAATCAAAGAAAATCAAAATTATTTTTATTCTAAATCTACTACATTACTTCTGATATTTAATGCTCCCAGAAATATTGTTCAACATTTCTGAATCTTTAATAATAGTTTTGTAGAACAGTTCGCAAGTCATATTTTTTAAATTATATTGAGTTAAGAGAATCGACTTGACAGACTCTACAGAAAGCCTGTTTCTTTCCTTTGACCATTGGGTTCCCATTAAGGAAAAGACCCTTTCAACATTGGCATTTTGTGCCTGCATCGCAAATATATAGGTAAGAGCATATCTTACTTAATTCCGTAACTTGTCCTGGTCCAGCTGCCTTCAGAATAATGGTCCATTGGTTATTGGTATTCATCTCAAAAAAATCTTGACTTTGTTGCTTGATAATACTATTCAAAACTGTGATTTCATCAAACAATTTGCTATCATCCAAATTTACCCCTTTTCCAATGAGAAACTGTATTGATGGAATAATATAGTTATAATCAATAGTATTGTCTTTTTTTATTATCATCCATTCAAAAATTTCCAAGTCCATTAAAGGCTGCCGCCATTTGTTTAAATACTCCCGACAACATTTTGGATTGATGATTGATTGATTGATTTGATTTTTGGATGTCATTCAAAAACTCATCTTTCTTCTCCTGGCTGCTACAAATAGAGATCAAATCTCTAACTTTAAGTGGAACGAATTTCGCATCTTTGCTTTCAGGGTGTCGATAAGTGTTTGCAAAATCTTTGCGATGTCCATGATAGAATTTTTTTCCTTTCCAATTTCTAAAATTTTTGGCTGAAAGATGGCCATTAAGCTATGCACGAAAAACAAATAAGATTCGCACAATTCATTTTCAAAAAAAATTACGAGGACAGTTGGCACTTGTGGAGTAGTTAGAAAATACGTTTTCAGAGGCTCATACATTTTGAGAATTCTCTCAACTGCCGGAAAAAGGCTCAGCCACCTAGTCTTGCTGTGTGACAGTAACTTCTCATAGTTAACTTCAATGTAGTCGCAAATGGTTTTCAGTGTTTCTGTTCTAACAGTATAAACAGAAAAGAAATTGAAGAGTTTCATCACCAATACTTCAACATCAATTTTCAGTACTTCTGTTCCATGCTGCACGCTATTGTGTAGTACCTACATGAGCCGGGCAACCAACTCCAATAATATCTTTATTTAATTGATGTCTCAGGTTTGTGAGCACGTTTCTTCCCGATAACGGGCGATTTATGCCACCAAAATTTACATTCGCGTTGTCCGCAGTGAATGAGATGCATTTTTCCGATAAATCATATTTTTGTAATGTTGTCATAATAATTTCAGCGATAGTTTCGGAAGCTTCATTCCGGGTACTATGAATATCCAATAACTTTGTTTGAATTCCTCCATTTTCGTAATCAAAATACTGAATCATTATTGGGAAAATCTTTTCTGAGCCATGATTGCTTGCGTCTGTAGAAACTTCGAGATAGTCAATATGTTTCAAAGAAATAGTCAGTTTTTTAACAACCCATGGACTTATCACACCATTGATGATTGCTTCAGTTTTGGTTCTTGAGCAAGTCATCTCGCTCGCAATATTAGAGTCAGGAAATATTACTTTCATCAGTCGCCCAGTACATTCCATTGAATTATAGGATTGGTGGTGCTTAACAGTATGAAAAGCGAGCGTACCTTCAGCAGCAGACTTTTTTTGTTTACTCCCTGATGAAAACGACGATGCAAAACTGTCAGTGACTTTTCTATTAGTATTAACGGTCGTAAGTTTAGTCTTGTGCTTATTACTATTGACATGAGTTTCAATATCAGTTATTCCTTTATGTTTTATAGATAAACTACAGTCACAAAACATGCAATAAGCTTCAGTCGGTTCTTTTCCTTCTTTCAAAAAAGAATATTTGGTTTTCATCACTTCAGTAAACGTACATTGTCGTTTTCTACCACTACCTGATGCCATTGTCGTAATCTTCGACACATATACACTATGAATCCGCAATACGTACGAGTACGTACGAACTTCAAAATCACTTCTAATCGCTGCAAAGACAAACGCTAGACTAAATCAAAACAAACAAACTCAAAGCAAAAGCACACGGTGCGCGGGTGTATCATGTGCGCGGGCGAACACAGGCGACAGAGAGGCGCTTCCCCCTCACCCCTTACCATTTCACCGCGCGCGTGTCAAAATTCGAACGATTTGGCAATCGATTTGGTTATTACTTGCACGATGCGTAACGATTTTAATAAAAAATTAACAAGATTGTCCGGAAATTTCATGGAATGTCAGGAATTTTCTCCGGATTTTTGATATTTTGATCTGGGAACCCTACCCACGCGGCAGCTGCAGCTCACATACACGCAGTGACGCAGAATAAAGGCAATACGACATACGACCCAATGGAGCCGTTTTTAAGTCTTCACGATTGCGCACTCACAACATATCTGTTTACTAGAATATCATTGTTGACGGGTCATATAAATATTTAAGAAAAAAGGAAAAACTGCGAAAAAAAGCTGCGTCTAAAGCAGCCTAAAATGGCCACTTTATCAGAATCATAAAAGAATAATATGAATCACGTTAAAATTCTTAAAATGGTCACAGACGCAGTTGATACTACGAATTGTCACTTTGTGCAATGACCAATTTACGAATTATAACGTAATTCATATTATTTTCCTAATATTATACTTATACTTCTGCTATAGCGGCCGTTTTAGGCCCCCTGATCCCAAATAAATCGGAATCAGAGTCTTTATAATTTTTACACTGTGTCTTCTTCAGTTTGATGCAGTAAAGGATCAGTCAAACTGATTGACAAATTGCGGGCATCGAATACTGACAGATCATGACAGATGGGTCTGTAAAGTATCTGATATACTCGTATACAGGCTTTAAGGGTTTAAGAGACATCGACGAAAATTTATCATCTGTAATTTAAAAAAATGGGTCATAGCTCATAGGTCAGATTGAGACCAACTATGGTGGCGGCATCTGAGATTTACTTTGCCTTAGCCACCCCATTAAAAAAATGGGGGGGGGGGGGTTCGGAATGATGTAGATAGGTACTGAATACGTGGTAATCGTTTGGGCATCGATGCCCCTTCCACTCTATGGTTGGATGTTAGTGTTTGTAATCACGTATACATTAGGTCCATTTGACCTTTAAAGTAGTAATAATAATATACGTGGACTTATTTCACACACACAGTTTCTGTCCTTATAGCACTTCTCAGTAAGGTCAAAGTTTGTATATCTCTTAGAGCTTGCAAGCACTTGGTCCAATGAATTTCGACGACCCGTTGAGTGAGATAGATTGCGGTGCTCCGGGGCTTGGCAATCTCTCAATATACAGCCAGACTATTTCTATGAGTTAGCGACTCTGCTTCGAGCGATACTACCGACATTAATATTGAGTTATTGTTACCAATTCTGTATGAAAACCTTCTGGCTTCTGACCTATATAGCCTGTATATAGGATTTTTGGGTCATGACGTTTTATTAGACTGACAGATGCAGAACATTAGGATTACAAGCAATCTTACCAAGGGTTTTCGTGTCACCCAGTAACTTAGTTGTAGAGTTCAAATAGGCAGCAGCTAACACTGTTTAAAGCTTTCACGGTTTAAAACTAAACTATTGTTAGTTACGGGATATCTCCCGTGATCAAAACAAACAGTAATCACGGAAGATATCCCGTACCTAAGTGACAATATAAGTTTAGGCAGCAGCTAGCTCCATGTAAAATTCAGGTACTCATTGTAAAATTCAATTCCACCTTAATTAGGTACTCACTAAAATCCCAGCACGATTTGGAACAAACTCAGCAACAACGTAACATAATTATCACGAAGTTCGGCAGGTGGGCTAGCGGCAGGATCCTTGGCGCAGCTGATCGCGTCTCCAACTGACCTGGTGAAGGTACAGATGCAGGCTGAAGGCCGCAGGCTGCTGCAGGGCAAAGCACCGAGGTTCTCCAACTGCAGGGATTGCTATAAGATGCTGTATGCTGAGAGCGGGATTAAAGGGTTCTGGAGAGGTAAGATATTCTTGTACCATTATCCTATTATCAACATCTTGTACATAACTGTAGTTAGACCAAGACAGCTAGGATCGTCGAAATACTCAATCATACTTAGAACCTTTTCATCTTTTAACCTTTTGAACGCCATTGTCACATATACTTGACAAGAAAGCGCGTTCCCTGTACGCCAAACGACACAAATGTGTGACAAAATTTTAGGTGAAAATTTTAGGTATGCTCTGGCGTTGGAAAGTTTATCATACAATGAACCGCAAGATTCATAGAATTGAAAACTAAGTATGAAATTAAATAAAACTACAATGTATTCCAGAAGTGCTTAGGTATTCTATAATATTGTACTGTTTTTGTTAGCCATAATTTACGATCGACGATGACTCATAGATGATCCTAATTTATTGGACTTTCGCACGCGTTTGTTTATGATGATAGATGCTATCATGTATGTTATTGTGTTACATAAACTAGTTTGGTGTAGTATAAACATGACAGTTCAGCTATAGGTACAATTACGACATGATAAGGGACTTCCGTGGCCAAAGTGTAACAGATAACCAGTAAACCAACCTTTTTGTGAAATCAAACGCGGGTCTTAGAGCCTTTTCACACTAGCGGATTCAAAGCGGAGCGGGCGCGCAGGCCCGCTCCGCTTTGAATCCACTCGCAATCCGCTAGTGTGATAAGTCTCTTAATAGAGTTGTCAACAAAACTTTTTTTATGTTATAATACACTACCTACACTCACTAAAAGAAACCATTTACAGACTTTTCTTTAAAAAAAAAAAAACTTTGCCCCATTAAAACGTTAACTGCCAGTCTAATGTCGACAGCCTCGACTCACGCACGTGTGATCTGTAACCTAAAGCATGCTTGTTTTTCATGGAAACGCTTTCCACGTGTGTAGCCGATTCTGATAATATTTATGTTCCTAGTTGAAATAGGTACTGTATTATGTCTACTGTTTAAAGGTATGGCTGTTAAGGGCCTACTGTGGCTGACTAATCTGTTACCTACGTTACATTGTAATTAAGGCACCTATTAATGGTCAGAACTAAGTAATAAACGAGTATTTGAAGTAGAATATATATCCAATTCTAAAATTTATTACTGTTATGTATGTTTGATGAAATAGAAATACGGTTTATACCGTAACCCTATAACAGCGTTATCGTAATAGGTAGGTCTTCGTATTATTTTATAGACTTTCGTATTGATTTTGTAACAAAAACCCCAATTTTTTGCTACAAAATCCCCAAATTTTTGCTACAAAATCCCCAATTTTTTGCTACAAAATCCCCAGTCATAGCCCGAGTTTGGAACTGTGCCCGTTGAATAAATAGATTTAGTTCAGCTTCCAAACCTAAACCTTCATTTCGTTGGTATGAAAACTGAGATTGAGATTATTTCTCTGTTTGCTGGACAGTGTTTTGGCCATTACAAAGAATTGTAATGAGCTTTCGAACTATACATAACATCACGCCTGTAATCCCCGCAGGGTTAGGCAGAACTGCAGAGGTGTACCTACTCCCACATTTCGCCAACTATACATACTACATAACCAGGTTTTTTGCCATCGGAGCACGCTGTACAAATTCTGTGGGCAGGTGTGGGATGCACCTGAGTATTAGAATTAAAATCTGTTGCCATCCGTCCATATGTATTGAGGCGTCTGCTTCAAAACGAGTTTTGGTAGGTACTTTTAAAAGACACAAATCATTCTCGAAAAAAACCTACGTATATAGCAGCCGGTACTGCGGAGTAGGTATATGTTAGATTGCTATGTCAGCCAAAGTATTATTGGATTTTTCCATCTGAAATTATTCAGTAGCAGCCAGGAGTCCAAATTGGCTCCCGGTCTAATGCAGGCTCGTCCACTATTACAAAAACTGCGGATTTGTTATAAGTTTGTTTGTTAAGATACACCTCTCCCCAAGTGTAAATTACGGTTTTTTCTCTCTCTCTCCTGCTCTACTCCTCCACTATACTTTTCTGATTAATTTCGTTGTGGGATCCAAGACAGTTACATTCTTTCTCTGGGACTTCGTCGAGCTTCATTGTCTCGGCGCTTTTCTGGTGGTCGCCACTGTTGATTCTGGCTTTGAGGAGTTACTGTGGTTTGGGAATAGTGTGGCGGGCTTGTCCCAAAAAAATAAAATACACCTCTCCCCAAATCTCGGGGAGACTGGTGTTATGTTTTGTATGTATCTACAACAGTGGACTGCATAAATCTACAACGAAGAATTGTCACCATCACCTAATTCCCTTACAATCTCATTTCTAGGCGCCGTCCCCAACGTGCAACGCGCAGCCCTAGTCAATATGGGAGACCTGGCAGCCTACGACTTCACTAAACAGTACCTAATGCGGGAGTTCGGCATGGCCGACACCGCTGTGGTGCATGCGGCGGCGGCGTTCGCGGCCGGCTTCGTGGCTGCCGTGCTCGGCACACCCGCCGATGTGCTGAAGACGAGGCTTATGAACCAGCCTGTGGGACCTGATGGGAGGTGAGAACTCTTTAGGCTTTTGCTTTTTTAAAGCAGTAGCTACACTTTTCCGAGCAGAATCACTGAGTTATAATAATAAAAGAATTTAAGCTGGTCAAAAAGACCTTTGCGTCCATTTAATAAAAGTATGCATGGAATAGTCCGACGTGACATCGAGTTACGTCGTCACGGACATAAGTATATAAAAGTCTTTTTGATCTGATCAAGCTTATTCTTCGTCGAAAAAGTACCTACCTACTCTAAGAACGTGACCTTTCACGTTCTTAGAGTAGGTAGGTACTGAAGAAATGTTTGGCATGAAGCAGCAAAAATGTGTAAACTTTTAAAGAAACTCGACCACACAATGTTTATATTGTTTGAGCAATATTCAAAAGGCTCACCATTACAAATGAAAAACAATGGAATTGTTTACGAACGAAAAGGGAAAAAAACATTACGAAAAAGTTTCAGCAGTACCTAAATGTTTGTTCAGTTATAAAACCGCTGTATTTCATAAGATGATATTTTTTGTTTTGTCGGGCAGTGTCCAGCAGTGGACGGAAACAGGTTGAGACCATAGCAACTATTTATTACTAGCGGACGTCACGCGGTTTCACCCGCGTAGTTCCCGTTCCCGTGGGAGTACGAGGATAAAATAATTATAGCCTATGTTACTCGCTGATAATGTAGCTATCCATTGCTGAAAGAATTTTTCAAATTAGTCCAGTGTTTTTAAGTTTATTCGTTACATACAAAAATACAAATCTTTCCTCTTTATAATATTAGTATAGACGTACCTACTAGCTTTTGCTCGCAGCTTCCGTTATGTACGGAAATAAACCCTCGGGAACGTTTTAAATGTAGCTTCTGACACTTGTAGATAGGTAGTGTAGCCTTCCGTTAGTGAAGAATTTTCGGAATCGGATTAGTAGTTCCGAAGATTACCCCCTACATATAAACGTTTACCTCTTTTATTTTTATAAACCATTATTGATAATTTAGCTTAGCTAACGCAGATCTGCACACCTTATTCGAATATAATTTAACGCACACAACACAATAATCCAATAAACATGGTCTATGTGTGGATTATTGTAATACACAATTTGCTAAACAAATAAGACATAATTATACTTTGTATACATGTATATACCTAGTCGAAACAATTAGTGAGTGACCGGCTAGACAATCGTTAGGTTTCATTAAAATCAATTTAGGGACCGTCACTCACAGTTTGGCTCTGCTCCCGACCGCGTCGCCAAAACAAGGGTGAGTGAGCCGTGCGGGGGGCGGCGGGAGGGCTACAGGGGTAAAAAGCAATCAATACTTCATAACCTACTGAAATAACGATCCTGTTTTACTATTTTAAATGAAGTCTTTTAAAATACTGGCTTCATTTTTAGTACATGACACAAATATCCTAAATGTTTGTAACGCACAAGAACATTACTTACTCGTACGTCATAGTTCATAAAGGAACACTTTGGTGTTTGACACACGTCAATATATTATTAAAAATTTTTGTAGGAGTTCAAAGTCTATAAATTATATTCTGTTTTAAAGTTGACCTCAATTTACAAAGAGTGTAAAGTACGTAGCGTTAGTCATCCTGGTTGTAAAACATTTCATAAACCTGATATAAGTTAAGCATGTGTCATATTTATTCCTGCTATTTAATTAATAATGAGAAATATAAACGACACTATTTTTATGTTTAAAATCAATTAACTCAAGCTAAATAACCACACCTGTTTGGTAGAAACATTAGTCATGTTTTATACAATGATTGTGCATAAATTACACTTTTTGTGCATTTATATTTGGTATTGAGTTGTAAGCAAAAAATGCTCGGCATGTTTTTTGTAAGGAGATCATTACATCATTCTTATGATAATGCTAACTGAAAGCTGTTTCTGACTTTCTGTGGGCGTTGATATTTTAATGGTACCTACCTATTGTCGTGAAGCACACTTTTAATGAAAATAGAGTAGGTGTAGGGCCTAATTAGATACAACATAATTATGTTACAAGTTAGTAAGTATTTTAACTGACGCGACTCTGTTAAATAGGACAATACTAAAATGACGAATACAGTTATTGATTCACCAATACAGCTGACATTACAAACACGACCTCACCAAAATGTTAATAAGTTACTGAAATTGCGAATGGTTGTTTTGGCTAGCTATTTATTATATGTGAATAGGTTCGTTACGACCGTAGGTACCTACGCGGTCGAGGTCACAGGAATGAGGTCAAAGTCGCCTTGTGGTTGTGAGTCGCAGGACGCGGAGCACGCTCCAACGCTTCGGATTCGGAGTTACAACGCTAACGCACTACGCAACGATATAAATAAGACGGTTATGAATGGAGTCAGAATATACTATTTTTGAACGAATGCGTTCTTATGATGCGAGGAGTATGTGTGAGTTCAAAAAGCATTTTTCAATACACTTCGAAAACTAGTTCTTTTCGCACTACGATTAGGTTCAACATGCAATGTATTTCACACCCGTGCGTTTTTTCTCGTTTTCCAACACGTGTGCGGGAATGAACATTGCCACAGATATACCTATACTTAGTCCAAATTGGTTCAATGCCTATAGTCGGCGGTGTTTTTTTTTTTTATCTCGGCAAAGAGTTAAGTTTCTCTAAGGCGTTAATATTTTTTGAATATTTAAATAATGTTTATAAATAGAATATCATCAAAAACCATGATTATTAAAATAAAATAAACGTTTCCTTGCCGGATTGCCGCCATGGGATCTGGAGGCGATAGTCCTCGCGCGCCTGCATGAATGGCGCGCGGAGGCGCTTCGCCGGGGGGAAACTCCGCTGCCGCGACAAATTGTAGCGCAGCGGACAGACTTCCGGCGGGATCTCATGGCGACATGGAGAGAGCGACTGTCGCAACCCCGTGCAGGGCACGCCACGATAGTGGCGGTAAGTCCCCTCTTTGAGGAGTGGCTGGAGAGACGCCACGGCGTCCTCACCTTCCGCCTGACGCAGGTCCTCACCGGACACGGTTGTTTCGGGAGGTTCCTGCACCGAATCGGGCGGGAGGAAACGCCCGGGTGTTTCCATTGCGAGGATCGACCGGAGGACACGGTGGAGCACACGGTGGAGGTGTGCCCCGCGTGGGCGGAGTACCGCCGTGTCCTCGAAGCGGCGATTGGCGGCGGCGACCTCTCGCGTCCGGCCCTGGTGCAAACCATGGTCCGGAGCGAGACGGAATGGGACGCCGTCACCTCCTTCTGCGAAGCAGTAATGCTAGAGAAGGAGGTGGCGGAACGTGAGAGGGAGAGAACCTCACAGCGTCCCGGCCGCCGCGGGAGACGCCCCGGGCGTCGGGGGCCACCGTAGGCGCGGGCCTGTGAACGGTGGGCTATGGGCTAGCTCGCCGTCCGTCCGTCTCATGACGACAGGCCGTGTCGACGGCGCGTTCGTGTTCCACGCGCGCCTCAAAGAGAGTCAGCAATAGGAAGGGGTCCGCAAGGACCGATGCCTGCCGGGGTTGCGGGACTGTTCGAAAGAGATACTAAGGAAAGGATACGAAAGGGCGATGAAGGAACATGGATGGGTTTTAGTCAGTAAAAGTCTGACACTCCCTCCTGCTCCGCCCAGAGCGGGAGGAGTCATTTGATGATTTCCCATCCGAAAAAAAAACAAAAAAAAAAAAGGCGTTAAAATTTTTTGAATATTTAAATAATGTTTATAAATAGAATATCATCAAAAACCATGATTATTAAAATAAAATAAACGTTTATGAACAAATTAACATTTATTTGTGTTCTAAACTCAAAAATATATGAATTTTTATTTTTTTCATATTAGGCTGTTTAGCGGCTTTATACCTTTGCTTCTCCTTCAACCTGGCGAAAGCAAAGAGGGGTAAAAAAAAATAATAATCATAGTATCCTAATAATTCATAACAAAAATATTCGTCGTTTTTTTATTTTATTTCTTCAAAAGTGTATTGAAAAACGTCGTTTGATACACGTGGACATTTGTTATTGCAGTTCTCGGCTCAATAACAACCCTCGCCTGCGGCTCAGGAGTTAATTCCGCCTCGAATTCAATAACAAACTTTCTCCACTTGTATCAAAATGTACTATTGTAGCAACTTTTATGCAACCATAGTAAGTAGGTACTTAATAATACCATGCTTTTTTTGGTAGTCTCACAAAAAAGGCTGGTGGATGGAGGATCGGACGTTTCTAGTAACAATAAATCAAGAACAAGTAAATAAAAACTAAAATGCCGACCTGGGAATCGAACCCAGGACCTCATGCTCAGCCGTCGCGCTTCCCACCACTTTTTTTTTCATTTTATAAATTTATAATGCAATCTATCTGGCGATATTCATTAGGTTGGTATTTGCAAGTATAGGGCTTGTGCGAGATTGTTTATTATCAATATAGGTAGCTTCATCATTTTGCGATCTACAACTTCACAATAGGTAGTAGATCTTGTGGGTTTTTGCGTTTGAGCCTTCGTGGCATTTGCACTTCGTTCATTAGATCCTTTGCAAGTACGTTAGGGTGGTGTGTGATTCTTGTTTTTTATTTAGTCATCCTTTCCTTTATTTCCTCCTTGACTGTTTGTCGTGTGTAGTCGTAGTGTTGTGTGTAGTATGTCGTGGTGTAGTCTATCATTTGTTATGTACCAAGGTGCCTTTGCTAACATGCGTAGCATTTTAGATTGAAATCTTTGCAGGATTTCTTTGTTCGAGTGGCTGTGAGGATTTCTATGCTGTACCCCATAGTTGCACACTATAGCACAGTAAGGGTTTAATTATGCCTCTAAAAATGAGTTACTTGTTTGTCATTGACAACTTCGACTTCTTGTGCAAGATACAGTAGGTACATTTTTCTGACCTGTTGTCCCATTGCTAGTCTTTTGGTAAAGATAGGTATGTTTTCTCCATGTGAGTCTCCTGTCTAGGTACATTCCCAAATACTTACTTTGTCTCATCGTGTTGGGGGACTTGAACTCCGTTTAATGTGACTGGAGGGCAAATGTCACATCGAGTGGTGAATGTCACTTGGACAGATTTGGATTCATTCGCCTTGATACGCCAATATTTAAGCCATTTCGCGATATTTTCAAGGCTATTTTAGAGTTTTCGGGTGGCTTTTTCTGGGAGTTCGTCCGATGCTAGAAGTAGAACTGCTGCGAAAGTGCCTGTTACAGTGGCCTTGGAAATCGGCAGATCTGCAGTGTACAGAAGATACAAGAGAGAACCCATTACACTGCCCTGCGGTACGCCTGCATGGATTGGACATTGTGTTGTTACTTCTTCGCCGTGTTTTACAAAAAAATGTCTGTTTTCTAAATAAGATCTAATAAAGTTGTAATATTCGATTGGTACCGATTTTTTTATCTTAAACAGTAACCCATCATGCCATACGCGATCAAAAGCCTGTGAGATGTCCAAGAATGCAGCTGTGCAGTATTGCCTTCTTTCAAAAACATTGTTAATGTTGTTCACCAGCCTATGTACTTGTTCAATAGTACCATATTGTTGCCTGAAGCCAAACTGGTGGTCTGGGATTAAGCTTCTCTTTTATGATTGGCGATAATCTGCTCAGGAATAGGATCTCGATTACTTTTGATGGTTTGGCAATAGGCTGATAGGCCTGTAAGATTTTACGTCTTCAGGGCTTTTGCCCGGTTTAGGGACCATGATTTGGGCCACTTTCCATTGTCTGGGGACCGTTGAAGTTCTCACTTCTCAATATGGCATTATAGATATAATTAAGAAGCGCACACCCTCTTCTGGCAATTCTCTCATTATTTTAGCGGTTATCAATTCGTATCCTAGCGCTTTGTTTTGATCGAGTTTCCTAATGCTTGCTTAACTTCAGATATAGAGAAGCTTTTTATTGGGAGGTCTAATTGATGTCTTTCATTAAGTATTCTCTACACTAATTCAGTCTGTGTACTTAGATCCCTGGTCAGGGTTTGGTACAAACACTTGTCAACAAATGCCTGTGCCTTATCTGAATCTTTTATAGCCCAGCTGCCGTCTGCTTTGCGTATAGGAGGCCGTGTTAGCATAGGGCGCTTGAATTTGCTTGTCGCTTTCCATAGTGAGTAGTCGGTTGCGGTGCTGGCGTCTAGCTCTCTAGGTATCCATGCACATTTTGGTTTTGATTTTTACTGTTATTGACGCAGTTGGGATACTACACCAATGAGGCAATAATTGTTTAATTAAACAGTAAATTGTGTAACAAATGGTTTTAAGTCCACACTGTGGAGCAATCCATAATTAAAACATATTAGGCAGGCAGGTACTTCATAATAATTAAAATATCTAACATTCCGTACTTACAATAACTTTATTTTCTCCATTTCCAGGGGCTTGTCATACAAAGGCATGATAGATTGTCTGCAGCAATCCGTGAAACACGAGGGAATACTATCAGTGTACAAAGGTTTCCTACCCCTGTGGATGAGGCTGGGACCCTGGGCGCTTATCAACTGGATTGCCTTCGAGAACATCATGTTGGCTATTGGCGGTCATACCTTTTAGTTTCATAAGGTGTTGACTTCTCTCAGGAGCGTAGGCAGGGTGAGACAACTGAGATAAGACATTTGGTGTCTAGTTCTAGTTAAATAAAGGGTGTAAAAAACCTCTTAACGAAGCCGAAGGGCCCTTGTTCTCCCGTCATTGCGATCATTTTTAACCGATCTCAAAAAGGAGGAGGTTCTCAATTCGAATGGTATTTTTTTGTTCTACACTGTGGTGTAGAACAAACGTAAACGATGCCTGGGAACCTTCTAGTTACGGAGATATTGGGGGTCAAAGTTGGAGCAGTATATACAAGTTTTTAATGTAAGATTACACCTTGACGACCCCCGTACTATTCACTCCATCCATCAGCACAATGTTTTGAGTGCGTTACATTGAGTTCTACCAAAAAACATGATTTTTGACCCCAAAAAAGTCATTTCCCAGCAATAATTTTTGCGTAAAGTTACTTAGTTTAATTAATGTACAGAATGCTTGATTGACGGCTTCGTGATGAGGTTATTTACACCCTGTATGGTTTTGGTTTCCGCACTTAGTCCTTAGAGTGGACACTTGTGCGTGGACATGTGGTGTCTTTCTGAACGAGAAAGAATAGCGTTACCTACATTTTCGGTACAAAGGGTTTACCTGTGTGTTACAGTTTTGTTAAATGTGACAAATTAATAAAATCTTATCTTGTATTGACGAGGGGGCTAAACCAGAGTACGCTGGACTAAAAAAACGTCCGGGAAAAATTCCCTGCGTTTCCACCAGACATGAGCAAGGCGGTTGCGAGGGATGTGTGTGGAACTAACCAATAATATCGCTCCTTTTTCACAGCAAGAGGTATTCTAGTGATTGGTTAGTTCGCTACACATCCTCGCTCATGAAACGAATGGTGGAAACATTCTTTAAGATTTACAGGATTGAGTACTTACTTACTTGGATCTTTTTCTCTTTCGACTCTGGCTGCGTTCTGCTTTAGTTCCTGAATTATATCTTATGCTTGTAAAATGTTATTGGTAAGGTCGTGGTGCTAGAAAATAGCTAGCAACCTTGTTACCATCTTTTACTAGAACAATGTTATTGAACCAAATAGTTTAATTAACTAATACTTAGACAAAGAAAAATGTTGTCACCCTAGCCATAGAATATTAGCAAATTCACACACTCGAAGTTAAGAACCCGTGCTTAGCTTAGCTGTGGACTGCTATGGAGCAGCGCCTTAGGCGTTGTTTCCGCCAAAAGAGCAAGTTTTTCTATACTAACCACAGAAGCACCGAGACATGGTGTGGATTTCAACCAATATGATTGGTCGATTTCCCCAAGTCTTCGCTCCGCTCTGCTCGTCCCCGTTTTGACGGAAACCGGGCTTTAATCATGACTAAAAATGTTTCTCATAGTCAGATTCTTAGGATAATTGTTTGAAAGTTTGCGGGAAATAAAACTAGAGACAGATGGCTATGCTAAAATTAAGTTTCAAGAATTTATTTTTGTTACTATTTAATTTTATTTTGATGTTATTTTTTTATTGCGTATTGTTTATTTTTATGACATGCCACTTGCACAACGAGAATAGAATATTTATATTTACTTAATCCATCATACATCCTTAGTATAAGTACATCAAAGCTTGCACACAAATAATTTAAACTGAAATTAGATGTTAAAAAATATGCCTCAAAATCTTTGTTATATTTACACAAAAATGGATACCTTAGTTCACTAGTCACCACTAAACACAAACGTTTTAAGAAATTGACCGCGTTTAGTTGTTAAAGTTCATAATTATTTCAGTGTATTTTCACCAATTTGATGTTTTGACTACAATCACCAGATGATGAAAAAAAGCGAAATGTACTTAGTACTTTTTTTAAACCAGTTTACTTTGTTTCGACCTGAGCTCAAGCTTGGGATCACTCGTGAACTAAGTTATCCAAATGTATTTAGTATTGCCAAAGGTGCTATTATAATTGTTTAGGTGTAAATGCGTGCAGGATAAGCTAAACTATATTGGTATTACATAAATACATAATATATACGACAAACAATCGCAGGTAGACAATTGTATAAAAGAATATTAATATTTTTTTAATATACAAAAATAGATATCACAATTTTTCATAGATATACACAAAGCAATTAGTATATGATACTTCTATGGGTGACTGTGTGTGTTTATATATAGAAAAGTTAGCCGATGCTTCTACAAATAAATACTGTGATCCTATATAAATCCACCATGTAATCCGACAGTGAATATGCGAACGCACTGCAGGTTTACTTCAACTATCTGCATTGGCACGTCTACCTTCATTAGTGGCAATATTCAATACTACAGTAATTTAAAAAGAAACTAAGCTAAAGTGTTTACTGATCTTATTTATAGGCGCTGATATACCTGAGCATTCATTGTAACGAAACATTGAGCATTTACCGTTTTTTCAACACTCCTGTTTATTTCATGCGAGATTTTATCTCTTAGGTAACATTGACACTAAGGCCCAGCGCACACCGCTGGAGGCGCAGCGCATTTGAAGACAACAATTTAATATAAACCTTAACTAGGTGCCTTGATATACGGTCAATATAAGAATAAATTCTATTCGGTACTCGGAGCGCGACCGTATATCAAGGTAGTTAAGGTTTATATTAAATTGTTGTCTTTAAATGCGCTGCGCTGCGCCTCCAGCGGTGTGCGCTAGACCTAACGCTGCACGATTATTTCATTACAAATGAACGCCCAAGTTTTTTGTGGCCATTTTATCAGCTGCAGTGCGTGCGCACCTTATAGTTGATTGTTTTAGAAGTAGCCTCACGGTCATGTTAATTGGTGATTGTTACAAATTGTGATGTTATTATTTAAAATAAATTATTGTAATTGTTGAATACAACCTTTCATTCACAGGTACCAAAAAATAAAACTAAAAAATATAATATTAAATTTATTAGTAAAAAATATTATACATCTTCCACAATATTGGAGAATCATAACTTAAATTATTTAAATATTTGATTATTATAGATAGCACTTCCGATTTATTGAAACTTGCCTTTATGCACTTACTTGTCACTATAGCTAAAAGCACAAATAAGGGGCGTTATATCGGACGTGTGTATCGCAATACAATCGTTCAACAGTTGACACTCACTGCGAGCACGTTACATACAGAGCTGTACCACACTTATACTATAATTACACACAGTTTAAATGCTTCGATGAAAGGGAAATTCTTTAAACGATATAGTTAAACATGCACGGTGAAATACTCCTTACATTAGATGTCTGCTTACGTCTAATGATTTCATCTGCCTAAGGATATCAGAGTTCGTCAGTGACGATATAACTCTATCATGTTTCCATAAATATAGTAATTTTGGGTACAATACAATAACAAAAATAAATATCTACATTGGATCAACGATCACACAAAGTTTTTTTATTAATTTCAAGTCTTGACTAAATGTTAAACGCTAACTAAGTACAATGACACGCGCGTGCCACGATGTTACGTTACTTCTGATTAATGCGGCCGTCGCTATCGACTGCCGCCGCCTTACATCAACATTGAATTACTTTACGTTAAACATTTTAGACATTTTCTTCGATAGGTCGTAAATGGTAAACTACGTTCAGGTAACGAATTGGCGTCGAACTAACACGTCAAAAGCTATCAAAAAGCATGATGTTACAACATACATATATCATTATATAAAATACATCGCTCATATACATCCGTTCATTCAAAACCATCGTCGAATATAAAATAATTCCAGATTTATGCAAAATAATGTTTGTGGCATTGTAAATTGTGCGCAACACAAACTGCTGACGAGTGGACTCTAACTAAACTTAACGAGAGCTAAGCTTTTGGGGGACGCGACCAATTTATAGTCTACATGATTACTGTACCAGATTATACACTGTTGTTGAAAACCGAACTTAAAATTATTACTTAACTAACGTATAAATGGTAAATATTTTAATAATGAGCATTTAAGACTAATACAGGGATAAATAATGGTCATACTATAAAAATCACATCAAATAAGAAAATCTATATACTTGTAGGGAGTAGTCAGTATGCACTGATTTGATCCCTTTTACCTTTTATTACTAAACATATATTTCAAAAAACTACAAATAACATTCTGGCACGTTTTCGAGGATAAAATAATTCACTCTCATCCAGCGATCGTCACAATATAAAATGAGAGGACAATATAATAAATTCGTCACAGAACAATGAATAGGTACAATGAAACACGACACAAAACGTTTGTACTACCAAATTACATATCCATAAATTATTTCAAAATCAAGGCAGTTTCAACACGCGATAAAATTGGACATTGACGATTACGCGTAAATTATTGTTATAAATTATTACATTAATTAAAAATCATCGTAATCAGCTGTGAACACGAAGCACCATCTCGTCAAAACATTATATAAAAATCAAACTTCATCCGAGCTAGATAGACATTGATGACACTTTGTGCCTGGTCAATAACTCGTAGTACGTAAGCGCATCATAAAAAAGTAATGTGTAGTAAAACTGAGAAAACTATAACGTTTTCAAAATGTGTAAGTTTTACTTGGATGTGTGTGAGTTATTGATATGATGTAGGTCGGCGAGTGTGATCATTGTCGGGCTGAGCGCGCGTGGTAGCGGCGTCGAGAGGCAAGGGCGAGCGGCGCGCGGCCACTATGACGAGTGGTACGCCGTCACGTACGACGCCGGGAACAGGCCGCGCCGGTGTGCTATCTCGCCCTGGAAATGTTTATTACAATACTGTTATACAGGGCGTAAACAGACCCTTCACGAACCCGTCAACCAAGTATTCTATACATCAAACTAAGTTACTACGCAAACATTATTACTGGGAAACGACTTTTTTTTTTGGGGTCAAAAATCACGTTTTACGGTAAAACTCAATGGTACCAAAACATTATGAACGCTGATGGACGCATTAATAGTAAACGGGTTATGGAGGTATTTAATAAAGTTAAAAAAAAAACTTGTGAAAAAGTTGGAACTTTGACCTCCAACACCTTTTTTACTAATCACAACTTTATTAGGGTCCCGGGTATGGTCCAGAACAAAAAATGCCTTTCCGTTAAGGGTCTATTTACACCCTTTATTCTTGCATATAATTGCAGTCAAAAGGGAAGTAAGGCCTTCGCCCAGCAATAGGATGACGGTAACCAGCAACATCACTTGCAATGATTAGACAGTTAGATGAAATTTGTACAGAAAGCATGCACTTTAGTAACCAAACTAGTATAAATTGGCATCTTATTGCGGTCGGCTTCCATTCTAACCGGATGCAGATAAATACCAGTATTTTACATGAAGCGACTGCCTATCTGTCCTCCACAACCCAGTCACTGGGTCACACGATACCCCTTGGTAAGACTGGTTGTCAGACGTTCTACAAACGAGTCGGGAACAACAGCTTAACATGCTTTCCGTTGCGCGGAGGAAACTGTTTACAGCTAATATGTTATAAATCATGTATCATCACATACCTGCCACCAATGCTGATCCGAGCGGTCAGTGACCGTGATGACGTCACCGCGCCTGAACTCCAGCTCGCCGGCCTCCTGTGGAGTAAAGTCGTACAGCGCTTGAACCAGCATCTGAAATAGAACAACACACCCATTTAATTATGTACATAACAATCAATCAACTAGGCATTTCGCAGTTCTTTTATATAATGTGAGAGTGGAAAATATTTTCGTGCTAGTAACATAACACCACGCCTGTACCTAATCCACAAAGATTTAGGCCACAAGGTCACAGATAACTAAGGTGTACCTAATAGTACACACTATTTCGCATTTCGTCTAAGTTACATGTAATAGGAGGCGAGAAATTCCTGATGGAAAAACCAAGAAACAATTAGTTTGACCTGGATATCGAAACCAGTCTTATGAGCAGCAGTCGCGCTGACGACCACTACACCAACGAGGCTCCTTTCGTGCTGGTATTACATAAAAAACCGTTTTTTCCCGAGAATAAGCACATCACTAGTGCTCCCCAAAATGGAGGTAAAGTATGTCACACCTGCGTGACATAGGTGCCTTAAAAAGGACATGAGTTTTTAGACTTGGATTCCCGCCATCTTTTGCGTCGTTAGTAGGTTACACTGACTAGCTTTACATAAATTAAGTAATTTCTTTTTATTTTCAACCACTGCGACTCTTGTAAGCTCCAGTGGCGGTCAACCAGAAAAAAGCTACGTAACAATATAGATCAGAAAATGCCTGCGAGAATCACGCCCTTGAAACCCGCGTCGAAATCAACCAGTAAAGAAAATGTGAGTAAAGGAATACTTTAAAACTTGTGCTCAATGGTAATAATCTGAACGAAAATAATAATGAAGCATAATTAAAGTATTACAAAACTAAAAAGTATCAAAACAATCATCATTAACACTGAAAAGTGGATTTTTTACCATGTTTATTATTTGTTACATATTGTTTGTTATGAGATGCCTATATACACAGATCATAATAACAACAGTTGTTGTTTCTATGAGGAAGACAAAATCAAAGAAACGATGGATGGACTGTGTGAAAGATGATATGCCTAGAAAGGTGTCTGATGAGATGACGAGTAATAGAGAAGACGTATGGAAGAAGTAGACGAGCTGCGCCGACCACAAATAAATTGGGATAAGAGCAGGATAATGATGATGTTTGTTGTTTTGTTTGTTATTTGTAACGTGGTAAATATTCTATTTTCTGTGTTAATGATAATGTTAGTGACCATGTCTGTTTAAAAACTTTTATCAAAAACCATCACTCATTTGATTCCTGAGCATAGATAGTAATTCACATTCGAGTGTCAAACGAGACGTGGGATGTTATCGAAATCAATACTTTCATTGCCGCTCTCAGCGGGAATTACGCAGAAGGACAAATTAATGACCTATACCTATGCATGTATGTACAATGTACCGCCTGCAATTAGGTCAGCTTTCATCCTTGTACACGTAAACAAAGAAAAGGGATACAAAATCAATAAAGCAATCACACACATGACAAACTCTTACCCTAATGAACCATTTAAATAATGAATTCGATTATCTCATCTCCTTGAAGGGTTGGGATGATATAACGCGTGTCGACAGCCCCGTGCAATATATAGTCAACAAGTTCAGTTTGAATTTACTAACTACGTATCAAAGTAATTATATGCATCCGTTACATTCCTTCAAAACCATACAGATTCGGCTAAAATTATCTGACAAGGAACACCGATTATTATATCTTTTATCGATTTTTTTTTAGTAATTTCTATGTGGGGGGGGGGGACATAATTTTACTAGAACATAATTCTGAACCCGTTCAGAATAGGCTTGTGTCCTGATAAAATGTAATTGGTCCGTCAGTTACGTACGATTATCAAAAAATATTTGACACGTATTTTTTCTTTTGTTACGTAAACCAAAATTGACGAAGATACGACGCTTTTAAAATTCTCAATACGTCACGTCGTGCTATAATTTTTAGTGCGTTGTGACGTCACGAGCCCCTACTCTCGAGTTTTGATGCGTTTTATCTTTGTCAATATTCACTGATTTACAAAAACAAAAAATACGTGTCCATTATTTTCCAATACTCTAACTGACGGACTAAATAGATTTTCAATTTATTGATGGTGGAAATAGCCTATTATGTACTGAATAAGTGATAACGCGTGCGTCGATGTCCCTTTCACCATGTATACTTACAACTGAAATAGACATTTTCTTATAGAAAAAAAGGACCTAACTCAAAAAGAGATTGTTATTGTTAGAAACAACAATAAAACTTTCTATCCAAAGTCAGCACAAGTTTCTTAGTGATACAGACCCAAGTTATTTATGTTATTCAAAGTAATTCAGCGGAGCAATAATGTGGTTACGATTGAAAATGCATTCGACTAGCCACGACCAAAACACACCATGAATATACATATATTTGTACAAATGTGTGAAACCAAATGAAGCTATTAACTAAATGGTGCGAACACAATATTGACACCAATTACGAAAATTAATTGAATAGATCCAATTTACTAAGTGTTGGTATGAATTAGCAGTTTAGCATCAAGGGCCTGGAGATCGTTAGAGTGAAAGTGCTGTTATCATAATTAAAAGGAGTTATCTGAGGATTTATCCAACCAATTAAGGATCTAAGTAATGGGTGTTCATGGTGAACTAGGGGAAAACAAAAATAGAACGATGCTTGTTACGAAAGAAAGCTGGGGTAATCTGGAGACATCAACAATAAAATTATTATCACAGTTGGTACACGTGCGTATATTTTGCTAGAAACGCGATACAGCTGTGACACAGTGATAAATAAATTTTGCGCCAAATGTAGTTTGCAATCCTTATTATTAAGGAACGGGCTGTCTTATAAAGAGCCTTATTACACGGTATTACACACACCCTATTAAGTAAATCATTCACGAACCCAAACGGCGCAACCAGAAATTATAACAAAACCAATTAATAAAAGAAAGCCAAATACGAAGGGTATACGTGCAAAAACTACGTAAAAATTTTCACTTTCCTTATTTAGGACTGATAAGTTACGTCAAAGCGGGCATCCAAATACGCAATACCTATAGTGAGTATTAGTGAGTCACAAGATAATGTATTCAGTAATCATCCAATGAAATGCGATGGGCCGTTAACTCATCGTGGGAAAACTTCAGGACTTATTGTGACATACATTATCATTTATGCGTGTGCAATGTGCAATTGTGCATGTAAGCAAAATGAGCGGCGTTTGAACGCACATTATTATGGTAAGTGTTGAGAACAGTGTTGGTTTAGTGTTTTCTTGAGTGGAGACGAAACCTACCGCAATGTTAAGTGCTTCGTCCATGATTGATTTAAGGTAAGATTTATAACGAGGTTGAGCGCAGAGGTGAACATTTTACAACCATAAATCAATCATAATTTGCCAAGCCTATGCGTGGGTCGCCTTCCTGTCTAACCGAATACAGCTGACTACCAGAATTTTACATGGAGTGTCTGCTTCTCGTTACAGAACCTTGGCACGACTGGCCATCAGACTTTCGGGCTTCATTGCTATCCATAACGACTACCAAAGATTTGCCGGTTTTGCGAATGTCGGCCAGGCCCAATTTATCACTATAAATTGGGCCTGGCCGACATTCGCAAAATGCAAAAAGCACTCTTTACGAGGCACGGTGAGGTCTCGGTTATGGTTGATCCCACCAACCCAATCCTTGGCGATCTTATTTTTACGGTCCGCAGGCGCTTCTTGATCCCTTACAAATTAGACCATGTGTGCCCTTTTGCAGTTCTCCCTTAAT
The DNA here is from genome assembly GCA_941918905.2 of Xestia sexstrigata. Taxonomy (NCBI): domain Eukaryota; kingdom Metazoa; phylum Arthropoda; class Insecta; order Lepidoptera; family Noctuidae; genus Xestia; species Xestia sexstrigata. The sequence continues at coordinate 8,914,936 of OW799203.2, forward strand.
AGGGCATGCACACAACGAAACCACAGATGATGACACTTCGCTGCCCGTCGGCTCCAGCGTCTTCCATTTCGCCTTCCCGACGTTCTTCCCGCCTTCATTGTGTCGCCTGGACTTGCGTTGCGCCTTCCTCCACATTCTCCCTCTCCTGTTCCCTCCGGACAGCGTGCTAGTCGTGCGCGAACTCTCGCAGCCGTGCAAAGTTCGCCGGTGAGCTCACGAGATCGCCGTAGTAAATCGGACCGAACTCCTCGCGACTGATCCCATCCATCATCTTGCACCTAGCCTCCGCGTACAGGGGGCAGACCCACAGTGCGTGATGCAGGTCCTCCTCTTCCATACCACATGCGCACATACTATCTTCACAAAGCGCCATCGCATGCAGCCTTTTCCGGAAACACCCGTGTCCCGTGAGAATCTGGGACAGCTGGTGGTCTGGCACAATCTAGTGCGACCTGAGTCGATCCCTCACGTCCGGGAAAAAACGGAATAGCTCTCGTCCTTTCTCCTCGTCCGTCCATCTCTTCTGCCACACATCCATCACCTCATTCCAGATCACTCGCTTGCGCTGGGCCAGCACGCGCCGCCGCAAGCCCAGCTCTACCTGTGCCCCGGCCGCGGCCTGGCGCTCCTCATCGAACCGCCCCGCACGGATCACCTCCAGGTCCGCTGGGAGAACACCACCCAACACCGCCAGCGCAGCCGTACTGGTAGACCTGTACGCCTTCGTCAGCAGTATCAGGCTCGGTCTCTGGCACCTGAGCAACGCGCTGCGAACAACGTGGAGTGTCGCTCTTTTGTGCCAACAAGCAGCAGCATACGTCACCGTGGCTACGAAAGTGCCCCTGTAGAGGAGGCGCAGTCCGGGATATCGAATGCCCCAGGAAGATGCCGACACTCTTGACATCTTGCCGAAGCATCTGGCCGCGCGCTCCCCTATCGATGTCGCATGCCGCGCGAAGGATAGACTCGCGTCGAGTACCACGCCCAAAACCGTCGTTGAAGTGACACTCCTGACCGAGTCCCCGGCCAACTTGACAGTGGGGGCCCGCTGGAGTTTTCCCCTGATCGTCATCGTGGATGATTTCGCTGGAGAGAACCCCAGCTTATTCCTGGTGCCCCACGCCGCAACCAAGTCCAGCGTTATCTTGGCCGCTGCCTCAATCCCCGCACGGGAATGGGACTCGATCAGGATGGTCACGTCGTCCGCATACGCGACCATGCGAACGCCGGCAGGCAGTGGCAGTCGAAGCAAGTCGTCCAACAGCAGGTTCCATAATGCTGGACCCAGGACAGACCCCTGGGGGCAGCCCATCGTGGACACCTTCCACTCCACCCCGTTCCCGATGAAAAGCCCGACTCGTCGGCGGGCGAAGTAGTCCGCCAGCATCTCGAAGATGTTGTGCGGACACCCCCCCCCGCTTGGCTTTCGTCAGGATCATCGGCCACCAGGCGTTATCGAAGGCGCCCGATATGTCCAGAAATATGGCCTGCACGTACTTGCCCGAGCCCTCCCCCGCGGCGCGCAATATATCATTGAGCGCCGTGACGGTTGACTTACCCCGAGAAAATCCGTGCTGAGCAGCAGAGATCGTCGGCAAACGGATTGAAACCAATTTCTTTAAATAACTAACTATTGCGTGTGTCATTTAAAGCGGCGGAGAGAGAGAGGCTGGCGGCGAGGGAGGGGTCGGGTAAGGCTTTTCGTTTTTTTTTATAATATTTTTTTTTTAAATCTTTTTGTTTTTTTTTTTTGTATTTTTTTTATATATATGATGCTTGTATATATGTACTAACACTAGTTTTTAAGATGTGTATGTACTACTAACAAATTGGATTGTATGATCGGTTAAATAAATGATTATTATTATTATATATATTTTGTAAAAATGATTTTTATTATACAGGGTGTAAACAACCTCATCACGAAGCCGTCAACCAAGCATTCTGTACATCAATCTCAGTAACAATAAGCAAAAATTATTGTTGGGAAACAACTTTTTTTTTGGGGTGAAAGGTCATGTTTTGTGGTAGAACTAAATGTAACGCACTCAAAACATTGTGCTTATGGATGGATTGAATAGTACGGGGGTCGTGGAGTTGTTAAAAGTAAAAATCTTACATTAAAAACTTGTATATAAAAAATAAAATTTGTCAAAAAGTTGGAACTTTGACCTCTTTGAATTTGAATCTCCGTAACTAGAAGGTTCCCAGGTATGGTGTAGAACAAAAAAAATATCGCAATGACAGGCAGAATAAGTGCCTTTCGGCTTCGTTCAGAGGTATTTTACACCCTTTATATTTCTAATATGAAATTTTTTAAAAAAAATGTGTACAACTAAAATAATAATATATATTTACAAAAAATAATGTGAACAAAAAAAAAATATATATATACACACATCAACAGAATCTAGGGATACCTTAATCCTAAATTATTTACGAATTTTTAGTTTAAAATCTTTTTAGTTTTCATAAAAAGTTTATATACAGATTGAAACCTCATTTATTCTATTTTCAAAATTTAAAAAATAAATATATAAAAAAAGAAAAAAGAAAATACGGCTGCAAAATTGTTAGTAATTCGTTACGTTAAGGAAAATTAAAATTGTTTTATTAATATTAATTCATGAAAAGGGATTAGATTGTTATTCTTTTTTAATTTAACGTGCCGTGTGAGCTTTAGGAGTCATGTCACGTCGTCATTTGAGTCGAGATGAAATGTTACGAGCCGTGGGCATGCTAGAAAATGGTGCTATCAAACGTGATATCAGGGTTGTGGTCACGTTATCGCAGTATTGGGGATGTAGCTGAACGGCACACGGGTAGATATCGCGTTACTACGCAGAGACAGGATCGATTTCTCCAAATGACCGCTAGAAGACAACCCAATATCACAGCGATGCAACTAGTACAAAGGCTCCAGGAGGACCACCAGCTGCTGGTAAGCGACCAAACCGTGCGAAGGAGGTTGCATGAAGTTGGTCTTCATGCTCGAAGACCGCTACGTGTTCCAGCATTGCGACGTGGCAATCGCGGTCGGCGGCTTTCGTGGGCTCGGGAGCATTTACCATGGAGTGACGAACAATGGTCTTTGGTGCTGTTCACCGACGAGTCCCGGTTTGGGTTTCATCCGGATTCACGAAGAACACGCGTTTGGAGAACTCCAGGGAGAGTTAGCCGTCTACGGCACCCTCAGGAGGTCCACTCATACCAAGGCGGGACAATCATGGTGTGGGCATTAATTCGTCTTGGCGGACGAACCCAGCTCATTTGGATCCAAGGTAGCATGACTGCACAAAAATACCACGAGGAGGTAGTAGAGCCTGTTATTGTCCCACACAGAATCCAAATGGGCCAGGAATTTCTACTCATGCACGATAATGCTCCTTCCCATACGGCGCGGCTGGTGTCGGCCGCTCTCTAAGACCACAATATTCAAGTTTTGGATTGGCCTGCACAGTCGCCCGACTTAAATCCTATCGAGCATGCCTGGGACATGTTACAACGAAAAGCTTTGAGAGATTTCCCGCCAAATTTGACGACAGAACAACAACTTTACGAACACTTGCAAAAAACATGGGACCTCATACCGCAGCAAGACATTGACAATCTAATTTTAAGCATGAACAATCGATGTCGATGTGTAATTAATGTAAGAGGTGGCAACACTGATTAAGTATTAATAATTAGATTTTATAAGATTTTTTAAATTTTCATTAAAATTAATAGCTTTATAAGAAGAAATGAAGTTTTTTACCATATTAACTTGCTACGGCGATTAAAAAATAAACATATTTATTTAAAACAAAAAAATCACGAAATGTTTTTTATTTTTTACTATAGACTTTAAATAACCTATCATTCTTCCATTTACTATATCAGAAAATTCTTCATAGATTTTTAGGTATTTGATGAAATATAAAATATGAATAATGAATATGATTGATGTGTGTATATATATATAAAACTAACAATACAATACATTTATAATATTACAGCTATTTTTTCTTTTTTCTTTCTTACTAAGTTATACGAGCATTGCTCGTTTAAAGGAATTTTTAGATTTACACAATACATATTATTAGAAGTTTACGTAGTTGACTGTACATCTGACGTATTTTACGTAGGGGGCACGAGTTGACGACAACAAAATAAATAAAAACTGGAAGGTGCCATCTCGCGACCAGTCGCGAGATTCACAGTCGCCAGATGACGAATGACTGAGCCCTTGCGATGCGCAATACGGCATGAAGATTCGATCAGATGCAGATTCGAAACCTTGGATCAAGGTCTAACGCGCAAAATGTTCCGCCTCGCCCATGCGCGCGCCTCTCGTTGCACTTCAAGCGATCCTGAAGGAAATAGAGAGAAAGAGGCCACGTAGTTTTTAAGTCTAGATTCATGTGCAGCTAGGAACACGATCCAAAGCGTAAAATGCGCCTGCCGCGCCCTTGCTTGCACCTGAGTATTGAAAATCGAACCAGATTCCCTTGAAACATTCAACCTTGCCTATGAAGCCACGAGATAAATCTAGGTATAATGGACGAGACGCAGTAGAGGCTATGCAAAGTTCTGAGAATTTGAGCTTGATTTAATTAACCTTACGTCGACGAAGCGGCTTGGAAATGGATCCTGAAAGGATTGGATAGGATAACATAGTTCTTTGATTTACAACAAAGAAAAGGATTAAGGGTATTTTCATGATATGAGAAAGCAATTCTATTTGTGGTGGTTCAAACTTCGTGTGAAATAGTGTTAGAATAAAGTTCTAATCAGCTTGCACTACAAAGTAGACGTGTGCGCCGCCGCCGCCGCCCAGTCACACGCCGCCGCCGACCAATCACACGCCACCGCCGCCATCTTGATTCGGCGTGGGTCACGTGACTCGACGCGACATGATCTAATCGAGTTTGTGATTCCGGTCGAAGTGAACGTAAGTTTTCGTGTGCTCAAAATGTCGAATCGCGAACTACTACTCTGTCAAGAAAGTACCGGGAAAAGATCAATAATACACAAAATGTCTGTTATTCATCCAAATTTATTTTATCACCTTCAAAGTATGCTCCTTTAGAAACGATACACTTGCGCCAACGAATAATCCATTCATCAAAACAGTTTTTAAACGCTGCTTCCGGAATTGAGTTCAGTTCTCGCCGCGAATTCTCCTTTATGTCTTCTATCGATTGAAAACGGGTGCCACGAAGTGGTAATTTGAGTTTAGGAAAAAGAAAAAAGTCAGCAGGAGCCATATCTGGTGAATATGGTGGTTGCTGGATGGTATTTGTTGAGTGTTTGGTCAAAAATTCGTTCACAATGATAGCCTTGTGCGAAGGCGCATTGTCGTGGTGCAAAATCCAAGAATTTTCTTTCCACAAATCTGGCCTTTTTCGTCGAATTTGCTCTCTTAAACGCCGCATAACGCTCAAATAATATTCTTTATTTACCGTTAGACCTTCCGGTAAGAATTCAGAGTGCACAACACCGCGATAGTCAAAGAAAACAGTCAACATGACTTTGACTTTTGATCGACTTTGGCGTGTTTTTTTCGGTTTTGGTTCAGTTGGAAGGCGCCACTCCGAAGCTTGTTGACTAGTTTGCATGTCAAACTCGTAAACCCACGTCTCGTCACCAGTAACAATGCGTTTCATGAATGTTGGGTCCGAACTGACTCGTTCTAGCATGTCCTCAGCGACTTTCATGCGATTGAGTTTTTGGAGAAAATTCAGATCTTTTGGGACTAGCCGAGCAGCAACATGTTTCATACCCAAATGATTAGTTAAAATGGTACGGATCGACTCGTGAGATACAGAAAGTTCGGCGGCTATCTCTCTCAGAGTTGAATGGGGATTTTCAGTCACTATTTTCTTCACTTTTGCGATGTTAACTTCAGTTGCAGACGTTGACGGCCTACCAGAGCGAGGCAAATCTTCCATCACATCTCGACCGCTTTTGAACGCTTTGAACCACTCATAAGCACGAGTTTTTGATAAAGTCGATTCACCGTAAGCCTTCTGTAACATTTTCAGTGACTCCGAACACGAAATTCCATTGGCGATGCAAAATTTAAGACAAACTCTTTGTTCGATATTTTTGTCCATTATGAAATTCGCAATACAATATCATATATAGTGTATATATGATATTACTAAAACCAGCACTGTATTTAATATAAATAACAGATGCAACTCAAACTCCGAGCCAAAATGGAAAACAGTTGTGCCAATCTAACAACTACAAAAAAACAAAAATTTGAATTTGGAACCATAAACAAATCATCCATTCCCGATACTTTTTTGACTGAATGTATATTAGGTGGGCGACGATCGGCGCACACACCGAACGATTGAGCGCGGTGATCACGCATCTGGCGATGCGCCTTGCGGCTGATGAGGCCAAGGACGTCGTGGGTCCGCCTAGCGGGCCCCGACCAACGGACGAGAAGCAACCACCGATGTCGCCCAAGAAGAAGAGCTTTGCGCATGCTCTGCGATTCGGAAGGGACAGTGCTCCGGCGCTGATCGCGCACCCCCTGGGCCCGTCAGTCGTTATCTACCCAGCGGAAGACCAACGGGACAACCTTAAAAAGGCCGAGAAGAATAGAGAGGCGCTAAAGACCGCGGTCCAGCAATTGCTACTGGGCCTACAGATTGCCGGCGTTCACAGGGTCGGTAACGCGGGGATTGTCGTCCAGACAACCTCTGCCGCTGCGGCAGCGGCACTTAGGCAGGCGGCGTGGCGGTCCCGGCCACTCTGTGGGCGACAGCGCCGGAAGTTCGGCAGCCGCAGATAGCACTCACAGGTGTTGACGAATCCGCTGAGTGGGAGCAAGTGGTTTTAAACATATGGGACCAAAACCTAAAAGACGACAAGACCTGGAGCAGCGAGGCGATAGGAGGTGCGCTGCGCCTCATGTACAAGAGGGATCGATACAACGGGAGGGCTCGTTGGATCTGCCACTGCAGCAGCGATCTTAGGCGGCTACTGATCCGCAGAGGCTGACTTTACATAGGCTGGGACGTCGTCGAAGTGACGGACCACCTGAGGGTCACCTGCTGCAGCAGGTGTCAAGTGTATGACTGCCGGGCAAAGGCGATGGTCTGCGGCAATTGTGCGATGAGGGCCGTAAAAACTCGAAGTGCCAGGCCCAGTCGTCCATCTGTGCCACCTGCAAAAGGTTCGTCCGGAAGGGTGCCCACGATCACCGTACAGCCTCGAGGGATTGCCCAGCCAGGGCGTACGCAGAGCAGCGGCAGGTAAATGACACCAAGTATGGATGAAGAGTTGAAGGTTGGGCAGCTCAACCTGCAGGGCTCGGCTGCAGCCACCGCAGAACTACCCGCCATTGCGGAGGACTTCGCGCTGGGCGTGGTGCTGGTGCAAGAGCCGTTCTCCACGCTTCAGCCATCTGTCGCGTCGCACGGCCAGCTCATCCTGCCTGAGGGTCCCTGCCCCAAAGCGGGGGTTCCTGGCGCGCCTCGACGCGACCTGCGCGGTGCTACATTATCTTATCCACGAGCCACTGCGTCGTGTGCCACATAACCTGGAGAGGTACTTCGGTGCACCTAGTCAGTGCCTACTTGCAGTACTCTAAGGACATTTCTACCCACTTGGAGCAAGTTATCTTATGTCAACCATTGACGTGGAACCACTGGACCTCATTTCTCACTTGTTTTAGCCGGCGCACGGCGCGCCGCCGCCGACGAAATTGTAGTCGGCGCACATGTCTACTACAAAGCGGTTGTTACGTCATTCCGTCACTGCGGCCGAATAGTGCGAAATTAGTGGTTTTTTGCGATTTACAAAAAATCTATTGATTGAACTAAAAAAGTAAAACACATAAGACCTGCTTTATAGTTAGTTCAGTTAGTATGCAAAGTTTCATGATCTAATATGAAGTACTTTTTGAATACCAGCGGTTTATGGTTCGATTTGGAGAAAACTTGGGATTTTTTTTCTATTGAGAAAAGTTTATGCAATCGTGTTTTCGTCACACATAGTACTTAGCATTAATCCTCAACTTTACCATTTATTTATTTCATAATTAATGCTGCAGTATTTTAGGCGTAACGGAGGATCATGCTAAGCCATTTGAGGGGGTATAGGCTAGGCCCCTTAAATCGCAGTAATATTAAGTGCTGTAACATTCCCACACCACAGCGTGTGTTCAATTCATCATTTACGAAAAAAACTGTATTGCATAAATATCGGAGCTGTATCGATGATGTTAGAAAAACAAGAGCGTGTATAATGCGCCTGTTTTGCCGCTCATGAATATTTTATAGAAGCTAGACTTTACAAAAACACACGATTAAAAGGAAACAGTAACCCATACTGAATGAAACATTAAACAACACTCGACAAGGTCTTGTGTGCGTTTTCACTAAAACCAAGCATTGTCTAGACTAAATTGACAATTAAAATTTTGATCCTAAATTCCTGTTGTACCTAAATTAGGAACCACCCATGAATGTAGGGACGATTTGCACTGACCGGTGCGTCGGAGCGCATTATACAACGCGGTGCGGTAATGGAAATTGGAATGTCTATAAAGTCACTTAAAGTTCATATTGGTATAGGTACAACTTATGTCCAGCCTTACTCGTGAAAATAACTCCAAATTTTGCCTTAATTAAACATGACCATGAATGATGATGAACAAGAACACTCAAATTCACATACAAACATTCCCATCCAGAAAACGAACCGCTAAACAAATCATCCAACTCCCTATCAATTGGAGGAGGCTACCACTAGTAACCGAGATTATAGGAACACGCAGTGACCGGGTTATTTTCGTTACTTATCAGGGTCACAGCGGCCGCATTATTTACATAGACACGGCGCGGTTCCACACATAAATGTATTGAACGAGTTTATATCGTGCTTATAGAAACGGGACGACGAAAAGGAATTTTCCTTATGGTGACTATTTGCTATCCTTTCTTTAACGTTTTGTATGGAAACAATAATTAACCTTTAATTCCATAATAAACGAGCAAAAGTCCTATAGATTTTGTATCAATTTGTAGACCGAAATGTTATGTAAAGATTGGTAAAGGGCAATTTATTTCTAAGCCCAGCTTTATTGAATTTGATTTCTTAACAATACGTTAATGATTTCGTAAGAAAAATGTTATCATAATGTGGAAGGAAAATTTTATATTTCGACAAAATATTCCTGAGGACGAAGCATTGAGATTTGAGATCATTCTGCGCCATCCCTTTATTTGAGGATTATTTTAAATCGTATTTAGAAAGTGGTAGGTATTGATATTGTCAGGAATTTTGCAAAGAGGGGAGCTAGATTGCACCATAATGTGTTGTGTTGTAATTAAGCGACCTTATACAAGCGAACTTTTACTCTTTACCTCCTTAGCAAGTTATCGCGTGATTTACCATAAAATATCTGTAGCTAATGTTACTCATCAATTTACGCTTCACGAACTTAAAATTTACGTCGTTTAACAAATACCGTTATCTACGCATTGGTACACGTCTATTATAAGAAAAACCTTTATTTCCAATTCCCTGTATATTGCCGACGAAAACATGTACGTAGGTAGGTACTAATAGTCTAATAAGTAAGTACTAATATTAACAGACCCAAATGCATAAAATCGTCCATTCCGAGTCGCCTTACGGGCGCACAACTGGTAAAGAATGGGTGCTAATTTCGGATAATATCTTTTCCCAAGCTATTACACAAGCAACTTGTCTTGTACGCCTAGGGATTGAACGGCGAGATTCCAGTCTAAAATATACAAGAACGCCGAGATTTAAGCCAGCTGTGTTAGGTCACATTAAATCTCTCTTTTTACCGCATTCGTAATTTATACTGAAATTACTCTGGACGTGTGTGGTGAGATAGAGACACTTTGGTATACAATCGAGCTTAAAAAAGTGTAAGTATGAGCTGTCAGTCAAACATTTCCGTTTCAAGAAACAGAAAACTATCAGTCTGTGATCCTGGATTCATCATCCTATTCTCCAACTATGTTGGGATCGGTTTCCAGTCTAACCGGATGCAGCTGAATACCACGTCAAGTGCACATTTTCCTTTGTGCACATTCTGCGTCAAACCCATTAAAACATCATAATAATTACGGAATACTTATTGAAAAAATGAAAACCTAGTAAGTTATGGGCGAACTAACAGAAAACAGGTAAGTAAAACGTTTCCGATTACTTTAACTAAGTAGGGCATTATAGTTTGGTAGATCCGGAATAAGGATCAGTATTCCATAATAATAGAATACCTGCCGTATTGCTAGTCCGAGCGGGTGATACCTACCGCACAAGTATCCATTGACGGCTAAAGGAAAAACCAATACATACGGGCGTTTATTTAAAAGATAATATTATAACAAGTAAAAGGAAAAACGTCTAGTATTTGTAAAATGCTGTCCATCAATATGACGTACGGAAAAACGTAAAGTATTTGTAAAAGGGTATCCCACCCGAATTGTTGAAAAAAGTAAAGAATTTGTCTATCAGGGACCGGGTTGTGATTCTAGCTAGCACAAAATGCAGTGAAATATTTCCGAGCTCAAAGGTGTCTATTTGGCATATTATGATGATGATCCAAGAGTTTTGATAATATTTTGAAGTATGTATTGAAAATCGTGAAGGTACAGGTATGCACAATGTTCTAAATATATTGTATTGAATGAGAACTGTAGAAAAAGCATCTTTGAAGAAGTACATGGAGAACATGGATAATGATGTCATACAAATGCTTCGGCCCTTACGTTCTAGCTAAAATCCAAGCGGTGGATGACCCTCCACTAGATCAGAAAAAATACCGAATCAAGTTTGCGGAACCCTGGGCTTGTATCCAACAAGCGCTTTAAACAACCTTTTCTTAAATAAATGTTCGTAGGCATTTAGTTCCAGAGGACGTCGGCCTTGTAAGTGGTACTTAACATCCAATTTACCCTCAAAGTCCAAAATATAACACAATCTCTTCGTTAAAATACATAACATTACAATTTACATGAAAATAAGTCAATGGTAAGAAAAACTTTAATGAGGAACAGGCTATTATTATTTGAACGCATATTTAAAATTACTTTCGTGTCTGTGCTGTTAACTGATGAGGAGTTTCCTTATCTAAAACCGATGCTGGTTGTAGAATCAGGTCATGCTTCTCATATAAAAAAATACATTGCTGACGAAACTGAACCACCATGTAAAAAATTCAACTTCGTAGGATATGCGGAAGTGGTTCTGATTCAGCTTGCACTAATTGAGTTAATTAAGTCTAACACACTAAACATTGCAATTTAAATAAAAGCTTTTAAAAAACAAAAGTTATTAGTGGACTCACCTCTTCCGGAACCACATCTCTGAGTTTGACATCTTGCAGGCGGCTAACTGAAGCAGTCCGATGATAATCAACCAGCTCGTTGAGAGAATTGAACTTCACCACCCACAGGAAGAATTTGCTCGACGCATCCCGAAGCACTTTGAAATGCTGCACACCATCCGGACATCTGGGGGAAGATGGTCGTTAAAATTGTGAAAACAAGTGGAACTTAGAAGATTAGGACGGTGCCCTAGGTAATGTTATCGTGGGTGTCGTAAAGGACAACTAAGGAATTTACAATGTCAAGAGATAGGCCACAAGTATCCTAATATGGTCCTTATCTGCTTCGGCGACAGCTTATCTAATTTAGACAGTTTGTCGCCGTGATCTTTTCAGCAGCTGTCATGCACTCCTGAATAATATGTAGGTACAGCTGTTGATCCCGTAAAGCTCGTAACCGTTACCTAGGCTTGCAGTAAATATCACTACTGCCTATTGCTACTTTTTGGAACACCGTGTTTCATGATATCCGTCTTGCAATTTTCAAATAGCCAGTTTTATCGGCGAACTAAAAAGCCGTCAGCTTATGACTCGCCCGTCTAAAGCGCCTTGTATCATCTGTAAACTTAAGTATTCGAAAACGGGAGAAGAATAGTGACGCGACCGACTTTGTGCAAGGTTAACAATAATCGTGGCGATAAGTTGACCCCTGCATTATATTTGTGTTTGTGGAGAAGAGTTTTGGCAAGTATAGTAACTTGTTTTGTAGTTCGCCTGGATTGGGCGTGGCTCTAAATATTTATGTCTAGATAAATAGAAAACGAGTCGATCCTCAAACTTCGAACAAATATTTGTGGAACTAATTGAACTTGCTGACGTAATAAAGATGTTACCGAAATCGTAAATGGGAACGGTAAGGTCGACATATCGAATGTCAGGCGTTAACCCGAGAATATCGTCGTACAAAATAAAATATGGTTTGTACTGAAACCGGTTGTGTGTGGATTGTTTCGCGGGTCATTCAAGTTTTCTGCTTTCCTGATATCTGCGTAAATACCAAACGCTATCGTTAGGAATAAACAGAGCAACGGTATCGGAATGTCGAGAAATTCTTTAGAATCTTTTACTTTAGCTTACTGGCTAGGTATCCCAAAAAAGTGGTATTGCCCGTAGGTCGCTCGTACCGCAAACGGGTTAGTCTCCTCATTGATTCAAACATGAAATGCTTTGAAAAAAATATCAGAACTGTTTATAAGGAAAATGAATTTGTTTATTTATATAGTTGTATCATACATATTATGTGTATGGGAATTATTCTTCCTGGTTCTAGTTCTCATTAACGCCCTTCATCCGATTCTACAACCAACCTATCCAAGAAGTTCAAATAGTAGTCTTTGGCCTGGAGTTACTGATTAGTGCTTTTTCCAGTTCGTTCATTCTGCCTGGAGATACGAGCGCCAGCCCAGGTAGCTAGATCATTTTAGGTGTTCAATGACTACCTACGAAGTCATTTTACGAAACGATATGTTTCAACTCAAATGAGGCCCGTGCTTAAAATCTATAGCCCAAAACTGGTTTCAGCGCAATCTCAGTACCGCTGATTCATACTATTTGACAGGTAACTGGTTTTAAATAGAGAAAACTTTACGAATGTTATGACCTGTCTCTTGAATTTATTTAATTTTACATCCATCATTTGGTCTTGGTAGGTATTTTCCCGTTAGATTAACTGCGGATTTAATTTTCTAACGTTTTCTCTGCATAGCAACTTCTCCGATGGGGTAAAGTAAATGATCGGTTCAATAGCACAGGTGCTTAACAATTCCAGTTTGATAGACCTAATAATAAAACGGAATGAGGAAATTCGAAACACATTAACATTTTTGCGTTGCGTCCCTAAATCCCAGATAGTTTCTCGGTACCTACCAAAAAAATCTACAAACTAAATCATTCATGAGTTCCGAGAAACACTAAAATATGTAAAACACGAAAATTAGCAAAACTAATAATCAAATTACCTGTCGACGTAATGTTAGCAGTATACAGATAAATATGACTAAGACAGCACGCCAAGACAGATTCAAGACAAAATGAAACGTCTCTAGATATCCGTGAGTCATACACTCCCGACCGTCGAATGCGCAAACCTTATTTTTTTATTAACTACCAATTTAAACTGTAATGAAATTGTTTGTTGTGCGTCACCTCACATGAACCACTTTGTTATTGACCTATTTTTATTGATTATTTGACACTAAGCTTTATAAGGAAAAGCTTTATAGGGTATAATGTGTGTAGCACGAAAGCGGAAGGTATCATTAACTGTAGGAGGAACTTCATAGTATAGGAAGTATTCTTTAATGACTACCTACCTAATGTAAAAACATTAATATTCCTCAAATGACGTTAATATTTGAAGGCGCGGGCGCCAATGTAAGGATTTTAATCAGAATTCTAATGGTTAATTATAACTCCAGCTGGATGGCTAATCAGAGCATTTAACTCCGTGCAACTCCGTTTATACCGTGGGATTATTCCCATTCCTAATCATTCAGATAACTAATATTCTGGTAAATATTATGCATTAGTTAATTTTGAAAATTACCAGAATATCATAAGGTGTTTACTGTCATCCGTCATAATGGGTTTTTTCATCATGAATTTCTCAGTTGCAAGCTGGAATCAAGATTTGTGCCCGGTTGACGGCAAAAGGCTAGCCCCCTTTATCATATCATAGTGTTGGCATAAAAGACATTTAATATCATGCTCGTAGCTTGGTCTTCACCCCATGCAGCACTGCTAAGAGTTTAGTGGATCGCGCTCACATAAATCAGACACAAAATCTATAAGAATTTTCCCCGCTACGGGAATCAACCGACAGCGAGACTGCGCCATTTAAGATTCTTTGAATTTTCTCCTTTCTAGGTGACGTCATCTGGTAGTAAACATAAACAACATAGCACTTAACAAGACATGATACGTCATCCTCATAACCTCCTAATTGATATGAAAATAATAGCGAAATAAGATCACCCGTTGGTGAAGGCGCCGATACCATTAAAGAGAGTAAGTACCTAAGTACCTTGTTTGTTACGGTATCTTTAGCTTATGGAATCCCCTTATTACGAGTATGAAGGGTTTTTTTCACATTTCTAATATAAAGAAGAGTGGAAGGTTTTGAGGTGACCTTTTCCCAGCAGTGGGACAATATTAAGTAAACAACAAAGAGAGACAGTAAATTGTTACCTCTGGGTAACCTTTTGTGGATGAAACAAGCATTAAGAAATATTCCTTTAAAACAACTGTATGGTTATGTACTGCAATTATAAATAACAAACAAAGCTTATAATCTAAACAGTCAATGAGTAAGTCCTTCTGATAAGAAATAACAACATTCTTATTGTTGCTCCACTTATTATTAACTCACTACCTATACCAATTCAGGGTGTAATAGTTATTAAAAGAAATTAAAAATCATAACCTTCCTTTTGTCTCTGCTCTAGTCGGGTAAAAAATGACTACTTATACTAAGTTGGAATTAGATTAGAATGGATCTATGAATGTCTTTTTAATAATATTTGAATGCCTTTTTACTTATTATAATATAATTTTTGAACTTTAGAAGATCACTGAACTGAGTTTTGTTCAGCATTTCTTTTCAAGGATCAGCCAGAAAGCAAATGTAGTTTTAAAGTAATCATAATAATAATATTATGTATAAATAGTTTTAAAGTAATAGCCAGAAATAGACACTGATCGTTTCCAAACAGGGAATTTTTCCTTGCAGGATTACATGCAGTGGTCATCCATTAGATTGGTTGCTTTTGGTAAAACCAATTTCATTAAAGACTTTTGTCCGAACTTATCCTCATACTATGCCTATACCTGCTTAGCTTATCTATCATGGGGTTTTGGTTTCCGCACTTAGTCCTTAAAATGGACCATTGTGCGTCAGCCATGGTGGCCGTTTACTCCAACCAGCCCACCTCCCTGCAGAAGCAGATTAAACTTCCCGGTCTTCTCAGGGCATCCGCAAGGGATCTTGGTGTTCCCAGGGTATCCTCGCGAATCTTGGTAACGCTGGTGCATTCAAGGAGCACATGCGCCACCGTTTCCTCCGCCTCCATGCATGCTCTGCACAGGGGACTGTCAGTGATTCCTAGGGTGTGGAAGTGTTTATTCAGTGAACAGTGTCCAGTGATGGTCCCCGCCACCAGTCGTAGGCTCTCTGTCCAGGCGCAAAAGGCGCCTGGTCAGCTTTGTGTCCAGGGAGGGCATAGCTTCCTTGGATTGCCTATATCCTGGTGCCGAGGTCCACCATTTCTCCGCTTGTATTCCAGTGTGTTCCTTTAGCCAGCTTCTTAGTCGCTTGAAAGGAATGGGCACAATGGGCTCGGGACCGCAGGGTCTAGTGCTGGATCCTCTTCTAGCAAGTTCATCAGCCGCATCGTTCCCAAATGATCCACTGTGACCTTTGATCCATTGTAGTGTTACCGTGTTATGGTTTAGTACCGTGATTCGTTCTACGGCATTATGGCATTCTAGTATCAGTCTCGACGCTATCTGATTACTCTTTAAGGATTGAAGGACTGAGGCACTGTCAGAGAGCATTCGAATATTGTTATCCGTAACCTCCCTGGCCTCTATAGCGTGTACCGCTTGGATAATACCTACACACTCAGCTTGGTAAACAGAGTTGAGTATTCCAAGGGGTTTGGATATTTTAATGTTTAGGTCGTCGGAGAACACACCTGACCCCCCCCCCCTCCGGCCTGCCTGACCTCTACAACCTAGTAACTGGGCAATATGATACTCTTTGATTAGTCTGGTCGGACTATCAGGGTTCAAACTATCATAGAAGAACTAACGTTAGTACCGTAACAAACCTAGACCTTTTAGTCCTGGTTTAATCCTGGTACTTATTGGTAGTTTTATAATAACTCGGAGAGAGTTTTTACATGTGGAGAAAAAGGCAGCGTAAGACAAAACAACAAAAAAATAACTGCAAATAAGGTAGAAAAGAAAGAAACAAAACGTACTTATTTGGCTTTAGCCGCAAGTGCACACAACAATTAAAATAAGAATAAAATAAAAAATAAGAAACTAGGTAAGTACACAATGATAAAAATAAAAAATAAACTTTAAACTAAACAGAAAAAAAATAAGAGTAATAAGGTTTCTGTTTCGAAAACATGGAGAATAAAAGATGGAAGGCCTCTGTGAAAGATAATACTGCTAGGAAAAAGTGAACACAGATATATTATGATAGCTGACACTCTGACAGAGATGAATTGGAAGCTGAATATAATGGTAATCACCATTAACATTATCTCAAATTACTCTAAATAATTATTTACTCATTTCTATATTGAATTACCTACTTATCCAATTGACTGCTTACTTATGACATATTATTATCTTATTTGTATGTTTACTGCATAACAAACAATTGAACAACTGATGTTTAATATACAAGCAATGTTACAAAATGAGATTCATGATATAAACAATATTAAGACTTACAAAGAGATCATTAGGATAAGATTGCAATTTAGATAAATATTAAAAGAAGCAGTTTACAGAAAAAAGGTTGTCTAATTATGAAAACCCACAACCATCGTAGATTAATTAAGTACTATTATTTTTATAATAACCCAGCATTGTACTGTCTATTATAATAAAATGTCCTACTAAGAAAAGTAGTGTGTAATGAATATGAAAGTTGAAGGAGGATCAACCCGCGTAGCATGACCACCGTAGAAACGAAAGAGAATTGACAAATCTTTTGTTCATCTATCGACCAAATGACAGATAAACAAAGGATTTGTCAATTCTCTTTCATCGCTACAGTGGTCATGCTACCAAGCTGGAAGAGGAAGACCAAAGACAAACTGGATGGATTGCAAGAAGGATTGTATGAAAGAAAAATAAATTAATGACAATATGGAAGAATGTGTTCTTCCAACCCTTAGATGGGATTAAGGCAGGAACTTGATGATCTTGAAATGTAGTGGATAGCACATACACAAACAGTGTAATACTATCAACAACTAACTACTTAAAAGCTTATTGGAATTCAGTAATGCTGCTGTCAAAAGCTGTCATCTGCAGATCTTTGACAGTTATTACAGGTAGTCAGTGACCCAAAAAGACTGACAACCAGTCTTACCATACAATACCCCTTATTGTATTACCCAGTACTAACTGGGTTATGGAGGTCAGGCAGGCAGTCGCTCCATGTAAAATACTGGTATTCAGCTGCCTCCGGTTAGACTGGAAGTCGACCCCAACATAGTTGGGAAAAGGCTAGGCAGATGATGATAGAATTCAGTAAATAAATACAGAATTTAATTGATAACACACACAATTGTCAATCTGTTTGCTTAGCATTATCATTAGTGTAATATTACTCATATTATTTCATTACAGCTACTAAACATTTGTGTGTCTGTGTGCCAATAATCTATCATGGATTTTAATCATCCATGTGATTGATGTTCTCTATCTTCATTGTAAGTCAGTTCAGTGAAGATACAATTTAGGAAACTGTTTGCTTGACAGAAGCATAGTAGGATATTAATCATAATTTGTCAGCTTACGGCACTATATTCAGAATATATTTTAACAAACAAACAACAAAAAATCAGGTCAAATCCTTCTTCTCAGTCAAACTATTCGACACTGAGACAATTATTGCACACATCATACACACAGTGACTCACTGTGTAACTAATAATCTAATTCGAAAAAATATTCTTAGAACTATAATAACATTAGATAAACATGCATTCATAGAAAACTACTCACTTGACAGATAAGGAAAAGTCACCAGGGCTTGATTCACTGATTCTTATCAAAAAACCACCCTCTGGTTTATTTGCTAGAAGTTTCTCTGCATCTGCTCTTGTGATCCTTCCATAATACCAGCTAAAAATTAGGTTTTATTTAAAAGCTTTTCTATTTTCAGAAAAAAGGTTGGTAAACAATAGTTTTCAAACAAAATAGTTTTACAAATTGAAACTGTAGCAGCACTCAAATATAAACGCCTACATGGGCATATTTTTAGAATGATTAATGGGATGTGTATGTTATTACAACAATTCTTTTTTTTTTGTTTTAGCTAGCTAAAGTTGGCCCATTCAAAGATTTATTGTACTGGGATTTTATTTATCCTAATGCAGGATTAACTATATGAATCGAGTTCTAACCTCTTACATCTTTCATCTATGAGATTTCCAATAAGTTTTAATTATATGCATTGAACAAGGCAAGTTTGGTTTAAACAGATGATACACACACAGTGCACAGTGCAAGAATTGAACATGTTGTAAAATAATCAAGATTTATGTGATACACAACGGGTTCTTGTTATTCTAAACATCTAACTAGTCTTGTTTTTACAAACGAAATCATTATCTATGATCTAAAGTACGACTATTAATAGAAATAGAAACATTCTTCACGGAATGTAAGTATTTACCTGTGACTTTTCATTTGAATATAATTACTAGGAATAAGTCCTTCTTTGCCGTCTAATTCAGCCCTGTACCAGTTCATATCGTCCTCCATGTTTAGTATCTGTAATATCAAAAATTCTAGAAAGGACCTGTCATTTTACAAACTAAAATGCACTGCACATCATTTCGATGAATGCAAACGTACCTTGAGGACTTGATTCTTCCTAAAGCTGAGCTCATCATCAGCAGTTGCAGTGAAATCGTGTTTTGCTATAGCCTCCATGATCAAATTAGGCACTTCACTAAAATGTCACCGATTACCAAAATAACTCACTAAGTATACAAACTTTTTACAACGTTTAAGGTCAGGGAAGTAAAGTAATCATAATGCATGTATTGTCTTACAGAACAATCTAAAATTAGTACGGTAAAACGCCGATACGGAAAAATAATCTCCGTTCACAGGCCACACATCAGTCACATCACCAGTCACAAAAGTATAAAAGCATGTTGCCATATATTAAAAATAACAAATCTTTACAAAGTTGCCAAGGTTTTATTTACCCATTTACGATAAAAAATTAAATGAACGCAACGGCCACGGCCAGATAAATTTGATGCTCTTCTGCCATATCAGAGTATTTCCTATGACATGCGAAGAATTACGTGTTTTGAAGAAACACAGCACTGAGACGCCTTGCCGGCTGCTGTTAACGCGGTTTCTAGTTCGAAGGGAAAAACGAGTGGATCTGCTAAATTGATTTAGGTGAAGAAAAAATTACATGCATATTCCATAGTGGGTTTCCACTATGGAATATGCATGTAATTTTTTCTTCACCTAAATCAATAAAATACAGTATTATCAAGCTAAGAAAAGTATTCAAAGTTAAATTCAACTACTGCTTGTCACTCAAAAATAATATTAAACTCCTGCAATTTTCTATGACAGTTCAAACGTCCGTGACTGTCGCGGCCATGATGTAACGTCATTTACCTCAATCTGCCTTGTTTACATCTAATTTTTTGGCCTTATAATAGTTATTTTACTAATTGCACGTGCTTTATTTAAGCAAAAATTGCGATAACGAAATTATGATTAAATCTTAGTGAAACTTTTAACTACTTTTCAAATAAAAGTGTTTTTTTGACACATAGACTTTGACGTCACTAACGGCGTTATCGAGGACGACGCGCAAGGAATTTTTAATTCCTACGCGTTTTCAGTGTGCGTTCCGTTTCACCAAAATCATGCTACATAAAACTTTAAATTGTAAATGAAGTGATGTTTTAGAAACTTAAACAAGTGTACCACGATGTTTTTATGCGCCAATACAAGGCATTATTGATAAATAAAAAGAGTTTTGTATTTCTTGCATATTCCGATCTTTTTTTATCACTTTATAAGTCTAAACAAAGCGTATTAACATCAGAAATAGCAAAGTGAAATTATTTTTTTAATATCTACACACATCAACACGGTCTAGGGATATTTTTAAAAAAGCGAATTACTATCAATGTGTTAATTATTTATATGACATGTATATATTTAAAAGATACGTTATTTAATATTCTACCATTTTTTTATAATGGTTAAAATTTCAGGATTTTATGGAAAAAAAATGAAGCATAGACGGAAACCGTATATGAATGAACTTTTAATTTGTGAGTAAAAACTGAAAAAAATAGAAAAATCATTTAATTTGTGTTTATAAACTTGAAGTTAGTAGTCTGAGAAAGCGCCCATGATGTTCATAACACATCGGCAACGATTCGGCATGTTCAGAACAAGGTTGTCAATGTCTTGCTGCAAAATATTGTCCCATGTCCTTCTGAGGTGCGCAAAAAGTTGATCTTCTGTAGCCAGATTTTCAGGAACTTCCTTCAGAGCTCTTCTTTGCAGCATACCCACGCATGCTCAATGGGATTTAGATCTGGCGATTGAGCAGGCCAGTCTAAGGCCCTAACATTATGTGTATGTAACCAAGCTGCTACCGTTCTCGCCGTGTGTGCCCGGGCATTGTCGTGCATGAGCAGGAAATCTTGCCCCATTTGTGTTCTGTGGGGCAAGATTACGGGCCCCAGCACCTGTTGGACGTATCGTTCTGCCGTCATATTGCCCCGCACCCAAACGAGATCCGTCCGTCCTCCAAGACGAATTCCTGCCCAAACCATAATTGTTCCTCCTTGGTATGGGTGAACTTCCTGAGGGTTCTGGAGACGGCTCCATCGTCCAGGAACTCGCCAAACACGCGTCCTTCGTGAATCTGGATGGAAGCCGAACCTGGATTCATCCGTGAACAGCACATTGGACCATTGGACACGGCCCCAGTCCACGTGGTTCCGAACCCATTCTAATCGTCGTCCACGATTGCCTCTCCGTAAAGGTGGGACCCGGAGTGGTCTACGAGAGCGTAGATTGCTTTCATGCAGTCGCCTTCTTACAGTTTGGTCACTCACAAGCACTTGGTGTTCCACTCGCAGCCTTTGGACCAATTGAGTCGCCGTTGCATTTGGTTGTGCTCGCGCAGTAATTTGCAAACATCGGTCTTGTCTGGGGGTAGTGATGCGACTTGGCCCCCGGTGCCTCTCCGCTACTTCACCTGTGGCACGATAGCGTGTCCACAATCTTGAAATTACATTTTGATGGGTCCCTATGGCCTCAGCAACATTACGCTGAACAGATCCAGCTTCCAGCATTCCCACAGCTCGTAACATCTCCGCCCTCGTCAAATGTCGGCGTTGCATGGCTACAATACCTCAATTTTAACTTTATCTTTCGTTTAAAAATGAAAAAAAAAACTGTAACTAAACGTAATTCGTATTGTTTTCTAAATTTCGCACAAATGAAAATTCCCTCTCCTATACATCAAGACATTTTTATGCCACCGAAACAAAAGAATTTTCAAAAATTTGAATTTGGCATTAGTCTGAGATAAATTACAAACAAATCGGTGTACAAAAGATTCCAATGCGGCTAGTACTTTTCGAGTTATTTAATTGAGTATGAAATATCAATAAACCGTGTTGATGTGTGTATAAAAATACTAAGAGACCGATACAGCGAATGACGTCATTCGCTGCCTCGACGTACAAAATCCATACTAAATTCCGTTTTATCTAGAAAGAGATAGAAACAAAAGTTTAAATGGTTATAACTTTTGTGTTGTTTGGCCGATTTATGTCTTATTTTCGCTTTTTGTCATTATTTTTATAGTACTATAACATTCCGTATCGAAATAAAAAGAAGAAAATTTATTCATATTCCTTAGTCCACTGCAAAAGTTCAATGACCGGTACTAAGACTGTTTTGCTTGCATGGAAAGTCAAAATCAATACTGATTGAACAAAAAAAAAAGAATGTTTGCAGTGGGGACTGGTCTTTGTTTTCAAAGCCTCATTGTCTGCAAGACTGAAATTGTGTGTGGGACAGATCGTCACGCCATGGTTGCTACCTAAGTGATTGGCCACAAACGCTTGCAGCAGACAATGGGTGCGTCTCATAACCTATAAAGTTTCGAATTCTTGAGAAGTAGTCCTTACCCATATAAAATTTTGAGAATCCCTATGAATCCTTAAACGAATTGGAAAATCCATTAAAGTACTTAAAAAAATTTGTAAATTTTATAAAATCTTTTAAATATTTTGAAAACCCTTCAGAACCCCTTTAAAACTCTAAAAAGTTACTAAAAAAAAAAAATGTTATCTGAAAATCCTAATAAAATTAAAGTAAAAACCTTAATTTAAAACTCAGACCTTTTCCATTAAAACAGCCCTTTCAATTTTAGGGGAGGTTGGGGAGGGGAGGGTAAGTATACAAATTTTAACGCCCCTCAATAATAAGTACAGCAAAAATCAAAAAGCCGCTACAGTTTCCGAGATACGATGGGGGGAGTGGTGAAGGGGGGGAGAATGGGGAGTTTTGAAAAATGATTTTGACCAACTCTAGGCCCCTCCTTACGAATCTGCAAAAAAAATGTTCCAAGTCTCTCAACTTCCGAGATCCGCCTAAAGGGGGGGAGAAGGGGGGCAAGGGGTGCAACTTTTAAAAATGGTTTTTTTTTTCCGAGCCTTCTCTAAAAAAAAAAACTAAGTCTCTTGGTTTCCGAGATACGATAGGGAGGGGGAGAAAGGGGGTGAAAAGCCATGGTTGCTACCTAAGTGATTGGCCACAAACGCTTGCAGCAGACAATGGGTGCGTCTCATAACCTATAAAGTTTCGAATTCTTGAGAAGTAGTCCTTACCCATATAAAATTTTGAGAATCCCTATGAATCCTTAAACGAATTGGAAAATCCATTAAAGTACTTAAAAAAATTTGTAAATTTTATAAAATCTTTTAAATATTTTGAAAACCCTTAAGAACCCCTAAAAAACTCTAAAAAGAAATTTAAAAAAAAAACAAAAACAATACCTGAAAATTAAAAACTCAGACCTTTTCCCATTAAAAAAACATTACCGTAAAGTTTGCTTGTCGTCGCCCCTGAGTTACGCTTCACCCACTCAACCTTCGTTAGGCTACGGAGGTCGCCGGCTCGCTTCACTCGCCACCTCCCCCCTTCGCTCCACTCGGTCTGGCAGTTTCGCTCTGCTCAGGACCTTCCTATCACCGGACAGGTTTCGACGCCTACTATAGTTTTTGTTTAAACACTTAATGGCTATCTCTAACCGTTACGAAGTTACAGCCCTTTCAATTTTAGGGGAGGTTGGGGAGGGGAGGGGAGGGTATACAAATTTCAATGTCCCTCAATAGTTTTGAGTAAGAATTAAAAGATTGTTCAGTAGTAAAAAAAGGGGTGAAGAGGGGGGTGTGAAGGGGGGAGAGGGGGGAAGTTTTGACAAATGATTTTGATTAATGCATTGCCCTTTTAAATTAATCTGAAAAAAAATATGTTCCAAGTCTCTCAACTTCCGAGATCCGCAGAATTGGGACAAGTGGGTCAACTTTTGAAAACTGGTTTTTACTTATCCGAGCCTCCTCTATACGAATCCGTAAAAAACAAAAAATACGGGTCTCTTAGTTTCCGAGATACGATAGAAGGAGGGAAGAAGGGGGGTGAAAAGGAAAACTTTTAATTTATCAACTGTATACATAAATCTCTTTAAATGCTCGCGTGTATCTGAACCTTCTTCTAGTTTTGCTAATATAAGTTGCTTTAGTAGGGTAGCCTTTCTGGCTGGACCCTTACTAGCATAGATAGATTCAAGAGTTGTCCACACATCTCTGGCAAATTTACAGTTTTTTACCTGTTTCAGTTCTGAAGGCGGTATCAACAACATCAGTTCCGATTTCGCCATTTCGTCATCGTCAAGATAATTTTTTGACGCATCTTCCTTTGGATATTCTTTTACACATGCCCATAGTTTATTTTTTATTAGGTATCCTTTTGCATGTATACACCATGTATCGTAGTTTTCTTTTCCTAAAGGTTGGATTTTTGCAATTGACATGTCGTGTTTTTTCCTTTTTCGTTTTTATTCCATTACTTACTTACATTTATCGCTCTGCTACCATGTGAAGCTTTATTTAGTTAAAGCTTAAAATTGTTATGTTGCCGTAGATGCAGAATTAAACATTATAATAAAACTTTGTTTTACTATGTAGAAGGAATATATTTTTAAGGTAAAGATGACAAGACAAATATAACAAACATTGCTAAGCAACCAACCATCGACACTATATTGAAGGTTGTATATCTTCACAGACTCGCATCCAGCGGATTCCCGCAACCTTCACCAGGTCATCGGTCCACCTAGTGGGAGGCCTTCCAACGCAACGTCTTCCGATTCGCGGTCGCCACTCCAGAAGTTTTCGGCCCCATCGGCCATCCGTTCTGCGAGCAATGTGCCCTGCCCACTGCCACTTAAGTTTGGCAATTCTTCGGGCTACGTCGGTGACCCTGGTTCTCTTGCGGATGTCTTCATTTGCATCAAATACTTAAATGCAATAGATTCTAGGTTTGGTTTCATCTCGAGCACTGCTTTCATCATGAGATTATTTTTTTATATTCCGGTTTCGACCGCCACAAGAATCTGACCAAAGAATTAAATCTTTTATAGTGTCAGAAACGTTCTTGTCGATGTGTTTTAAAAGTGAAGATCCTACTTTCTGTGCGCCACGTCCAGCCTGACCCTCGATCCATGTATAACAGTAGCTTTGGTTGTTTTTAGCACTGTGCAGGTTCACACCCAAGTTATAGAGCCAGATTTGCCTTTTATAAAAATAAATTTGTCTGAATCCGGGATCCGGGTAGAGGTAGTGTCTTTTGCATATCAAATGTAAGACATCCGATGTCTTCTTGATTTTTAGCCAAGTTTATATCTATTTTTAATTGACATCTTGCTTTTTCGGCCTGGTGAAGATGAATGTTATGTGTTTCTTTTATGGAGTTAACATACCCACCGCTTCTACCTGTATTTATTAGTTCTATGCGACATTTATCGCAGACATTGCACGTATCTTTGCTTAGTATTTTAGGCTTGATGTTAAATTTGTCGTAAAAAAATCGTTTAAAAAACTGTAATTCACGGTGTTTGTGGTCATTTTGGCTTTATATTAATCATAAACTACAGATAGGTACAGACAAAGTCACTCAAGTCTTAAAATGGCGTTGAATGACATTTGTAGAAATGGCTGCATTTGACGGCTCATATTCCGTGACGTTCCGTGACGTGATGTTTTTGCAAAAAACTGGTATGTTGAAATTAGTATGGCTGTGTTTATAACTCATTTTTGGAAAAAGTGCCATATGGCTGCTTTCTGCATAACACGGTCCAATTATAGACTGTATATGTCAACGTCAAATTGTAAAACCCGTCAGATTGTAATCTGTCTAGTCAGATTGAGACACTACACTATGAGTATTACATTATTAACATTAAATTCGTTCCATAACATTCACTCAAATTCGATTCATTACATTAATTTCACAACATTAGGTACATTACATTTAAAAACAAATACTAAAAACAGAATAAAATGGCTCCCACACAACAAACGTGCATTTTTATTGCTCGATTTAATAACGGCAACAGGTAGACGTTGAAATATTTACAGAATATTTTAACTAAAAAAAAAAAAAATTAAGAATTGCCTAAATCTGTTTGTTTCTTTCTAGTCTTCGTAAAAAGAGCAACTAAAAAGAAACAGCAAGATACATGAAGTTATCATCAAGTTACAGTACTGTCAAAATAAGTAGTTGTTACTGACATTAGTGATTGACAGTTCTTTTATGTCCATTTCGCCTCCCAGTGGCATTATACGCGTAAGTATTTTTTAAATCTTTAAATTACTTCTAAATCATCCCTGAATTACTAAAGAAAATTATTGAATTCGAAGTAGGAACTGTTGTAAATATTTAAATGTAAAGTATTTTTAAAGTAAAAGGTGTAAATATAAATATAAACGTTGTGTTTAAGCGGTGTCACATTTGTTGTTTTAGGTTTAGCCGTAACTCATTTAAACGCAACGATGTCGGGAGGATTAGACATACTCGCCCTCAACGAGGAGGATGTCACCAAGATGCTGGCGGCAACGACCCACCTTGGGTCAGAAAATGTCAATTTCCAGGTGGGTAACAAACTTAACCTCAAAAGTGAAAAATAACATGCAAACATGATGAGCCAAGAATCCGTTCCATTTATTTTGTCTGAAAACATTGACGATCCATTCTCCCAACTGAGTTATCACCATTTAAAAATCAACATTTTGAACATTATGAACATGTAGTAACAAACAAAGTTGTCGGTTTTTAGATGGAAACGTACGTGTACAAGCGCCGCGCTGACGGCACACACGTCATCAACCTGCGCCGTACTTGGGAGAAGCTCGTGCTGGCTGCCCGCGCCGTGGTTGCCATCGAGAACCCCGCCGACGTGTTCGTCATCTCGTCGCGTCCCTTCGGTCAGCGTGCCGTGCTCAAGTTCGCCGCACACACCGGAGCTACCCCCATTGCTGGACGTTTCACTCCTGGTGCCTTCACTAACCAGGTAACTATTAGGCAGGCTGAAGGAGTGATCATGGTGGTCATAATTCCTCTTTTTGAAATGACATCCAGTGGCTTACAATTGAGTGCTTATAACTTCTTAAATGATGACAAACAAACTAAGGAACCACTGACTGCATTTATGTAGTAAAATGATTATAAGATTTTCTGATTGTTTACAATACACAACATACATGATTACATTACACAGGAAGTTTTCTAACTCATAGCTTTGTTACCAACAGATCCAAGCTGCTTTCCGTGAGCCCCGTCTCCTGATTGTGTTGGACCCTGCTCAGGACCACCAGCCCATCACTG
Organism: Xestia sexstrigata; assembly: GCA_941918905.2. Classification (NCBI taxonomy): domain Eukaryota; kingdom Metazoa; phylum Arthropoda; class Insecta; order Lepidoptera; family Noctuidae; genus Xestia; species Xestia sexstrigata. Next base: position 8,941,997 of record OW799203.2, read on the forward strand.
AGGCTTCCTATGTCAACATTCCAGTCATTGCTCTGTGCAATACTGACTCTCCTCTGCGTTTTGTTGACATTGCCATCCCATGCAACACTAAGGTAAGCTGTACTACATTAAATTGCATCAAGCAATTAAATTTGCAAATACTTCTAGGTAAGTAGTTGAAATTGGGACTAATTTGGCTGTCTTTTGGTTTTCCCCCCTGAGACTAGGCGGAAATTACAGAATGCCACATTCTACAATATGGACATGCGTTTGCCTAATTTATAAGAACATGCGGGAAGAACTTGACTCTTTTCACAAGGGTTGGCGTATAACAAATTAACAACACTGATAGGGATAAGTGGCAGGAGGGAAGAGAGGCCTTTGTCCTGCAGTGGGACACAAATGGCTGATATTAGTAATAATTACCTAATTTAAGATTTGTATAATTTAATTATTTTTGTAACCATATTAGTTTTTAGTGGTACACTACACTATCTGATTACTGTACCAAAAGCTTGACAATTTATTTTAAAACTGACTAAGCTTGAATTGAAACCATTTGGTAACTGCCAAATGCTAACTTTCATGATGTTCTTCCACAGTCCTCTCACTCCATTGGTCTGATGTGGTGGCTGTTGGCCCGCGAGGTCCTCAGACTGCGTGGCGTGCTTGCTCGCGACCAGCGCTGGGACGTCGTCGTCGACCTGTTCTTCTACCGCGACCCTGAAGAGAGCGAAAAGGAGGAGCAACAGGCTAAGGAGCAAGTTGTTGTAAGTATCACAATTTCATGAAAGATATTTTTAATTAATTATAATGTTTATACCCCCTCACCTGGCCTAGTTTGAATTTATGGCTGGTTAAGTGTGTAAAAACAGTTCTTTGGTTACATTATTTTTATCTAATATTGCTCTTCTATTATCTTTTATCAGCCAGCGGAAGTAGTTATGGTAATGTACCTTGAAATAGTTAATTACAACGTAGATACACAAAATTATTATTTTTTGGTTTTTTATATTAATATCACATCTGGATTTTTAAAAGAAACAACATTCTTAAAAGAAAAATGGGTCTTTTTTAAGAACTCTGGGTATAACACTAGAACTTAAATCATCCCGTATGCTACTTGAGGACGGAAATAGTGTTGCCACTGTGTGTACACTGTTGTCTTTTCCTGTATTTTAAAAATAAACAAGGGGGTTCTCTAACACAGTAAAACTCCTTGTTCGATTCTTGGACCTCACTGGCTGAGGTTGGATTAATTACTTTGTACTTAGCAAACAAAATACAGGAATAACAATATTTATTATGTGCTATGATTTGAGATACATTTTAATTCTGCCCCTGTGTGCCCTTTGACACAAGCCAAATGAATGAAATAACTGGAGAATTTTCAACAGACAGTTCGGCATTAATTCGACACCATATTTGCGGCTGCCATGTGATCCCTATTTTATAAAACCAAGATATCATGAACTGCTTGAATCTAATCTCTTTTTCATTGAAGGCTCCACCACCACCCAAGCCCGAGGTGCCCGCACCTGTGCACGAGGACTGGAACGAGTCAGTGGAGCCCGTTACCTCATGGGCTGAGGACGCCGCACCGCCACCGGCCGCTGCCTTCGGAGCTCCCCCCGCGCAAGAAGATTGGGCTGCTCAGGTGTGTAGAACATAGAATATATTGGGTCAGTCGATACGAAACAGGGCACTATTTTTTTACTGCAACCAATTTCGAGATAGTTGGTTATAGTTCTAACCTATGTGGTCGAAGTGAATTGAATCCCTTCCACATCGTTTTTACGACAAACTGTTAGTCGGAAACAAAAAGCACCAAGACACTTTTAGCCTTTGTATTTAGGTGTTTTATACAATAGAATCTAAATTTTTATTTTTTTCTCAGTGCCCCGTTACGTACACTCTAACCATATATTGCAATCCTGAGATGACTTTTCATCATCAATAGTAGGCCACTTGTAAACCTTTCATCTTGTTTATTGGCTAGTTTCATCCAGTCGCTACTATAGCTTTACTCCTCGAAGATTATAATTCCACCTGACTTGAGAGGCGAATTAGAATAGAATATAATACTCTTTATTAAGTACACCATAAACCACCACAAAACCCACTACCACAATCCTTCATCATTCTTTGATAAATTATGAACTGTCCACATCAGAGCCATTGTTTAACTATTGTGTCTACTTCGTGGACAGATCATGGGATAAGCGAAGCAAATAGGATGACGGCCGGCGACACGTCAGTTGCCTTTGATTCTCCATACTCAGTTTTAAAATTGCTAATGGTCTTAATTTTGTATGCTCGTTCTGTCAGGTACAAGAAGAGTGGGGTACCACCGCTGCTGCCGCGGCCGCCGTGCCCGCACCCGTCGCGCCCGCGCCGACTCCGTCTTGGGGAGGCTCTGCCCAGGACTGGAGCGCTGCGTAAACGTTGCGTTTGCTTTGGTTAATATAACGTTAAACCAACCAACTGTTTTATTTACTACTGAATACTAATCCTTTTGTAGAACTTCCCTAGATATTGATTGTAGACTAGAAAGTAGATTAGGTAGTCAGTGACCCAAAAAGTCTGACAACCAGTCTTACCAAGGGGTATTGTATTACCCAGTACTAACTGGGTCGTGGAGGTCAGATAGGCAGTTGCTCCATGTAAAATACTGGTATTCAGCTGCATCGGGTTAGACTGGAAGCCGACCCCAATAAACTTGGGAAAAGGCTAGGCAGAGTAGTAGTAGACTAGAATAGTACATTTTGATGCAAGTGGAGAAAGTTTGTTATTGCATCCGAGGCGGAATTAACTCCCGAGCCGTGTAGGCGAGGGTGTTTTTGAGCCGAGAACTGCAATAACAAATATTCACGTGTATCAAACGACGATTTTCAATACACTTTTGAAGAAATAAAATAAAAAGAACAAAAAATATTTTTGTCATTAATTATTAGGAAACTATTTTATTTTATTATTTTTGGAAAACTTACAGCTAGACAGACACAATAACAACACTATGGCCAATTATGATTTTAATTTTCTTTTTTTCCGCGCTTTGCTTACGTCAGATTGAAGGAGAAGAGAAGCAAAGGTATGAAGCCGCTATACAGCCTCGTATTTTTCTTTTTTTATATTTTTTAATTTAGAACACACATAAATGTTAATTTGTAAATTATATTAGTTTTAAATAATCATGTTTTTCTATGATATTCTATTTATAAACACAATTTGAATATTCAAAAAATATTTACGCCGTAAAGACGCATTACTGCTTTGCTGAAATTAAAAAAAAAAAACATTCACCTCCAAGTATAGGCATTGAACCAATTTGGACAAAGTAAGTTATCTGTGGCAATTTTCATTCCCGCACACGTGTTTGTAAATGAAAAAAGTCGCACGTGTGTGAAATACATTGCATGTTGAACCTAATCGTAGTGCGAAAAGAAACAGTTTTCGAGGAAGTGTATTGAAAAGTAGTAGCGCAGTAGTTAATTTTAATCCATTTGAGCGACTGTATGGCAAAAGCCAAGTGTAAGTTTGATTTTTTTCGTCTCTTGGTTGTGTTGATGTAACAGCTACAATTTGGAAAAAACGAAATAGAGTTACCTTGGCACATTCCTCTGAAATAGGTTCCACAACATGTTTTCCACACCAAAAAGGGGTCAGTTTGATTTTAAGAAGAAGCATAACATTGTTGTGGAAGCCCTAATTCATTTCCCAATTTACGAGAAATATTGTGTTTTTTTTTGTACAAATGGAAAGTAAATAGTTATAATAAAACAACAGAATGAACACCTTATTAATTTACAATTTATTAAAAGGAACTAGACTATTTTCAACTTTTCCGTACAAATGAACTCTGTAAACACAAGTATATTTCTCATTCCCTTGGTTCGTCAACACCCTGAATACTAAGCTCTTCCATTCAATATGATTGTGGGCTAATGGGTACATTTGTTTTGGAGGACCTCCAGCGCGGTATTGTGCGTCTGCTACTTTTATCCAAGTGTTGTTTGCAAGGATACCCTGGAAATAGAAAAAAAAAGGATTCAAGAACTTGTCCACAATATTATTAGGTATAGGGTCAGTAAAATTAATAGTACGAACGACATGCGTCTGTTCAACCTCCACACTACACTTCTAAGTTGGCGTAACGGTCTGCGCATACGGCATATCTGGTAAACTGCGGTTTTACTAACATATTTCCTGGCACAAGTTTTATTGGAAACCGCGCTTGTAGCTGAGAACTCGCCCAGTCTTACGTTACGCCCGTCACATGGTTTGACCAAATATACCGACAGATGGCGTGGATATGATCATACAGAAAAATACTAACCGAGCTAAAAGAGACGGAAAAAAAGGACTGATAAATTATGTAGTCTGTTGAACTAGAACACATCTCAGTGGTGTCACTTCACGGTATTAGTCAATGCAAAAGCATAGCTGAATAACAAAACTGAATTTGCATGAGTTCGCATACCCGAGCGCTAGCTAAGACGCAACTGCCAACATGACACGAATAACATAGCATCCCTATTTCTAAAGTGGAATTGTATATGTGCTTGTGGAAAACAATTTTACTGAAGAGCGTTCTAAGAAATTGAAATCAGGATATCCTATCTCAGCAACGACTAGAGATTGCCCGCGGCTTTGCCCTCGTGGTGGTCGGAAATTATGGCATGAGAACATACTGGGATAAAACGTATCCATAAACCTAACCCAGGGTGTTGGTGTTCCTGTGTGCCTTTTTAAATCTGAGTACCCGGGGCGTGAAAAGGCAGACAGATTTTAACACTATTTTATTAGCATCACCTGTAAATATCGGAAAAAATCCAAGAAGTTATATTTGACCCACTTCCCGGTTTCCGATTGTGCTGCATTTTGCATACAGGTTTATAGTTTGGATGGTTTGGATGACAATACATGGTTAGCTAAGTGACTAATATTTTTTATGCATTCCCATGATACGGGTCTCAAAATTTGATATGAATCATTTAATGCAATGTTTGTTGAGAAGAATAACAATTAAAATGACGTCACTCTAAAGCGTGTTTTATAGTTTTTTTTAATTATAATATTTTATTTAGGTTCTATAAATACGCTTATCGATGAAATTGCATGTTATAGGTTACGTAGGTAGTGACTACCAAAATATGAAAGACGGCGAACTCTGAATGCAAAAGCAGACGTGACATATATCTGAAAATCACTGCAGACCCAACGTACCCTTGGTGGTGAACGATACCACCAGGTAATAGTATTGTAACACTAGTTAAAACCACTTCTGACAACAACAATGGGGTAGATGACACACCAATCAATTTTATTGAGATACTTTTTAATAGCTGTCAGAACGCGGTTCTCTCATAAATTTTGTATGGTAAGAGCTGTCAAAACGCGGTTCTCTCATAGATTTTGTATGGTAATAGCCAACTGTGACGTCACTGTTTATTCAAAATAAAGGTTTTTTTTAGTTATTGGTGTTTTGGAATTATTGTTTTATGGTGTCATTTACCCTATTTTATTTAATCATTTTATTAGAACATGCTACGACTCCAAGACGCGCGCTCGCTTCGCTCGCTTATTGAATAACACTCTTTGACTTCTGTCCGCGAAGTTCCAGGCCTCCGCCGGCCTCCTTCGTCGGCCTACGGCCCGGTGCCCATGCCGCCCATAAATTGTTGTCAGAAGTGGTTTTAACTAGTTTTACAGTACTATTACCTGATGGTGTCGTTTAACTTTAAAAAACCCACCGTAACACCAGGGGTACGGTGGGTCCGAACGCACACTGCTGCTAGTGACAGCTAGTATCCACGTAGGTCGTAGAAGGTTCTTAGTTTTCAGGATACCTACGTACCGTTCCTAAGCAGTGCCGGCGGGGGTTTTATGCCGAGAGCCACGAAAAGAGCGTTTTACAAAAAAAAAAATTACATATGGATAATTATGACAGGTACTTTTTCTATGTGAAAATATTTGCTTTTTGTCGCGTGTAGCTAAAAATATTTATGGCTATTTTCACCGACACTAAGCAACAACTGCATGACTGCCTAAATATGAAAGCATAGATGGAATTTCAACTAGGCGTTGAATCGAGCAGTGAAAATCAAACTGCTTTTTATTTCGACCTAATTTTAATAAAAAACCGGCCAAGTGCGAGCTGGACTCGCGCATGAAGAGTTCCGACTGGCCATCGGAGTAGGGGCGCCTCCTCTAATTTTTGGTATAGTGGCAACAAAAATACACATTCTGTGAAAATTTCAATTGTCTACCTATTACGGATCATGAGATACAACCCGCTGACAGACAGACGGACAGACAGCGGTGGCGTAGTAATAGGGTCCCGTTGGTGGTTACCCTTCGGGTATGGTAACCCTAAAAACGGCGTAAGTATTAAGTACTTATCTTATAATGTCTAGGAAACATCTTGAAAATCACTTGCACTCGCGGAAAACCGCGAGTCACTCACTATATGTTACCTAAGTGAACCGCTATGCAGAATAGTACCTAATTATATTCAACGCGGTTCTATCATCATCTATCTATATGATGTAGATATGACGTTTGTTTTAGCATCGAGAGTTCAAAGTGTAATCTCAGCTGTTTGACTACTAACGTATATTAGGAAATGCTTGGGCGCACTGCGGGCGGTGTCTGGGTGTATGTGCTCGACGGTGATGTAACGCACCCTCTGCGTTTGTGGCAGTCTTATTATTATTTCGCCGTAAGATCCGCTGAAAATAATTGTAGTGTTAGTAAGGGGAATTCTAGTTTACACAAGGACACAATGTTACAACGATCTGTTTTTGAAATAGGTAATGGTAAACAACTGCTCGTTACCAATTTTGGAGCCTTCTCACATTATATTTACCATAACAAACATTAGCACACAACCAAAGCCTACATTTTATTTACAAACCATAAACAGACAAAAAATATTACAAATAAAAGGGTAAAATAAATACAGGGCGTCAAAGAAATCATCCACATAATATAGCTATCAACGACAAAAGTGCCCAGGCCAATAAATTCGGTTGCAATAATGATGCTTGCGAGAAACGCATCTTGGATGTAGAGACTTGCATTTCCCGCAAGCAAGCAATTCTTTCGTGAGTAATTAGCAATCGAAAGTTAGCGATTTTGTTGTTATCTCTGTCGAGACTGCCAGGCCAAGTAGGTAAATCCCAGGATTCCAAAGCCATTTCCCCGCCATTTTGGGTTGATCATGAAGACTAACTACGCTTTAAATATTCTTGAGAATCAAAGATCAGTAATAAGTTTGTGCTCGGAGTCAGCTGAAGTTAATTTTGATGAACTTTTGAAAGCTTAAGTTTTTAGTGAGAACTTGTGTCTTGCAATACTAATTCAAGCTTAATGATAATTATTTGTAAAATAACATTCAAATAGAAATTCAAAGTTGCCTTAATGCCTTAACTTCGATATCTCTATCTGTAGAGGCTTATTCGATGCACTAATTAAAATAAGGGTTCCAAAACTAAGTACCTATCAAACCGCTTAGTTGACACTTCCCGTGACCCTAGGGCTGGGTTTTACCTTGGCCAAAGGCTTAGCGTTGCCATACAGCGTGGTACCGCCGCCAGTCTCTTGCTTGGGGACATTACCAGTTGACAGTGTTGAGGAGGAGTTTTATGACGCCATTTTTTAAGTTTTTAGTTTAAGTTAGTTATGTTAGTTTATTTTAATAGATTTGTAAATTGTAAAGAAAGAAAGAAAATAAAGAAAAAATATTTATTTGCCGCAGGCACATGTGACGTGCAAAACATAGGTACAAAGCATATAAGACGTTTAACATTTAGCAGAATGGAACAAAAACAAGAAAAAAAGAAAGAAGTTGACAGTTAGCACGTCGTCGTTGCACGTCGTTGTAAATAATGTACATTCTGAATTAATATAATTGATATAAGATAACTCTGTTTGGAAGTACAGTAAGTACCTATCTAGTATCAACTTCTAATCTTTGAAATTCGACTCACATGAAAGGCCAACAGTCGGACAGCGTAGGTCTTCGCAAGGCGAGTACTGTGTCGGGGGGTGGAGCAGCGCGCCACAGCGGCACAACCCCCCACAGGGCTACCCTGCCACCCCACTCCGTTGTGTCACTACCCTTTGACGCTGTCGCACCTTCTATGTATCGTGTATCAATGTCCTTAGCCCCTGCAACTGTTGCCATTTGTTCTGAACGAATGAAACTTGGAGATTAGATTACAGAGAATCGGTCACGTTAGCTCGAAGGTAGCGTTGAACTTTAGACGATACGTTTGATGGGGTGTTTCGATTTTGTTGTGACTGGCAGTTTAGAAAAGATAGGTAAACGAACTTAAACAATTGTTATATCTCTAGTAGGTTCATTGACGTAAATACATTATTTTGTAAATGAAAACCTTTGCACTTAAATAAATACGAATAAATGGATTTTATATGAAATTCGCCCCGTTGAAATAAATTTCTCAGAAGTGTGATATTGAGTTTGCATTCTGATTATGTGCCACTTTGCGTTCTCTTTGTGCATAAATCCAACATTGCTAGGAATGTATTTAGGCACAGGGCCATTGAACGTTAGTAACAACATTTTTGGCTTTCCCAATAATCAACTTGGGTCCAACTATAATCAGCTATTTCAGCGACCGAATGAATTCAAGTCCGACATCGTTTTTGCAAGGACTGGTAAGTAATTTCTTTTTGGATATGAGATTTCTGGTACCTACTTATTGTCTGCTGACAGCAAGAAATAGCCATGAATATCCAAAGGGAACTTTTTAGAATTTTAATAGAAAGGGAACTACTAGTAAATAAATTAAGGTGTAATTTAATAAAGTGTGTTACCTGTCTTCGTTCGCGATGTCAACATCATGGTCCGAGATCGGAACGTGTTTCTGAAATGAAACGTATTTTATTGATAGGTACCTACTTACTTAGGTAATTATTCTCTTGTTTTGTATCTCTCTCTAATGTACATAACATAATATTACGCCTGAATTCCCCAGAATAAATACTGAAATGCCCGGTTAGGCAGAGGGTACAACCTACATTTCGCCAGTTATGTTTTAAGTTCCATGTGATAGGAAGCGAGACTAATGCCGTCAACGGGGCACAAATCCAGACTCCGTGACTGCTACTACAGGGTCCGTACAAAGGGCTAATTCACATAATTTTATGACGCGCCGATGAAGTTGTAGTGCAGTTGCAGAGTTCGAGTGATACCTAAACGGTATTCTTGTAATCTTTGAACTGCGCGTAAGCTGCGCGTGAACTGCACGTCAACTGTACGACAGCCAAACTCTACCAAACTTACTTATGGTGTGGCCCTACGAGAGAAAAAATATTACTCACTAAATAATCAAATAGAATCGATTACATTTCAATGAATATGACGTTATTAAAATAATACCCCAGCACAGGTTTTAGTGCTTTTTCATACTTAGTAGAATACCGATCATGTTGCGTTCCGAAGTACGCACCAAAGACGCGCAACAGTAGAATGCCGGTTATTGCGCTCGCGTGACGCGAACTTGATGCGAGCGTGTCTGACAGCGGTAGAGAATACCAAAAGCGTTGTTTTGATCGAAACGTGAATTAGCCACAGATCTTTTATTTTTTATCACCATCTTTGCAATACCTATCTACTTATGGAACCCATATAAATAATTTAGTATTGAGTACTAAGAAATTCCCCATTAGCTTAAGTTCCCCTATTTCAGTTCTTAGCCAGCTCTGCAGTAGGTAACTATATGTGTACCTATGTATTTAACAGTTTAATAGTACCACCTCGGTAATTTAAATGATGGGTCACATTAAGTAGTTAATGTAAAGACTTAAACGTTTCCCCACACTAGGATACCTCCTGTATCGTAGGTGCGTTAGCAAACATTTAAACTCACATACACAAACAGACAGGCTCGGAACAACTACCTGTAGCACAGATAATATTATATAACCAATATCTTCCGTATTGTTCATTATCATAATGCAACGCAATGCAATGCAATGTGATTGTGTAATGTTCGTTGTTGTGTGCGTCGAAATATCGGGAGCTCGAAATTATGAACAAGCACGGTTTTTTCGGTCACCGATAATAAGTAATAAACTGAAAATATTGGCGCTACTGAAAATATGCTCAGTAACCGGAATACGCAATTTCAAACGCTACTGAACGAAAGCTCATGCAGTGCCGTAGTAAGGACGCACCTTAATGATTTTAAACTATTTCGGCAAAAGTGGGCTTCTGACAAAAAATCTTTCTACCATGGAGGTTACTGTTAAAATCCGACTGGACGAACAGTTTTGGTATCTACCTGAGAGTTTTTTCCGCTTTGGCGAGCTGTTCTGCTAAATATTTCATTCTGTTGCAGCATTGGAAGCTGACTGATGAAGACGAGTCCGTACCGGCTGGAAAAGAAGATAAATTTGTATCATGTCATGGGTGACTATTGCAGCTGGCACCCATTTAACAAAGAAAATACATTTCCATGTTACATTGCCGCTTTGCAGACCAAATCTGGAATCCTGAACGCAAGTGACCAGACTTCCGTATTCAATGAAAGAATCAAGGAGAACAGATCATGTTTTTGATTTAGGTTAACCCAATAAATGCAAATTTCTATACATTGGCATAACATTAGCTTTTGTACTACCTAACCTACATATTTCACCAAGAAGAAAAGATCGGTAGAGGACCTATTAGGTTAATTGAAAAGTTGAAATCAAGATTACCTACTGAGTAGTTACTCTTACATACTTCATATACCTACCCTCTACGATGAGTTCATGGCACGGCGACATACATAATTAAAAACTTTTATTACTTGGCATTAATTACCGATAAGACTTGATGGATGGTCGAGGCCAGTTATTTTAATAGTGGGCAATTTACATGGAATTTGCTTGTACGTAGTGTTTTACGGATAGGTATTTACGATATTTGATACTGTTACGTATGTTCATTAACTGCTAACAAAACATAACACGTTACATAACATCACGCTTGACGCCTGTTATCCCGAAGGGACGGCAGACGTTTATATACTCTCATTTTGCACTGCTAAATTAATTTCGCACCATCCAATAGGCGGTTCGACATAAAAAAAAACCAAATAGGTCCGTCAGTTAGATTATCAGAAAATATTTGACCCGTGTTTTGTTCTTTTGTTACGTAAATCAAAATTGACGAAGATAATATGCGCTTTTAAAATTCTCAATACGTCACGCCTAGGTATAATTTTTAGCTAGTTCTGACATCACAAGCCCCCACTCCCGAGTTTTGATGCGTTTTATCTTTGTCAATATTCATTGATTTACAAAAACAAAAAATACGTGTCCATTAATTTCCAATCCTCTAACTGACGGACTAAATAGATTTGCAATTTTTTGATACTGTCGTCATGCCTATTTATGATAGGTAGCAAGTTATTATAGCAATGTGATCGTGAATTAAGTTAGGAGCGTTTTGTAGTTACTTTCTGCCTAACCCCGTAGTCCCGATAAATAGTAATGCGTGTATGACTGCGGATGTTAATACCAAATGACCCTGATGTCAATTTCAATATTCAGCGTGGTTGTAAACAATCTTGTCATTTTTAAACATCCTTTCAGGATCCTCGGTCTCAATTAAGTAGAGTTCCTCCAGTTGGCTTCTGTTTACCAGTTTCTTTTATAAGTAACCATAGGTACCTAAATTAGGTAGGTTCGGTTATAAGATAGGGTCGAAGCGGTAGGTAACATACAGAACAACAACCTACATAAGGTACATTTTGCTACAAACCTATCTAGCAAAATTAAACTCTAAAACTACACATCTAGAGGCCTGATACGACACCATGTAATTGAATTAAACGTCGTACGGAATACAATTACTCAGTTACTTACGTAACGACATTATCTTGGTCTTAGGTGTCAAGTCTTTTCCGGCCGCGTTAGTCTTCCACGGAGATGATACTGAAACTGAGTTAATTATAGCTTGTGTGATATGAATCTTGCGGATTATACCAAAGTTATTACAGTTTCAAGATAATTAATGAGCTTTATTATGGGTTTCTAGAAATATTATTATGTTTGCTGTAGATATGGGCAAAGCAAAAGCTTATACCCAGCAGTGCCTTACGTTCTTAGGAAACCGGGTTCGAATCCCGGTAGGAGCAAATGTTTGTGTGATGAGCAGGACATTTGTTTCCGAGTCATGGATGTTTAAATGTATAATAAGTATTTATTTACAAACAAAAAGTATGATCTATGTAGTATATCAACTATCTGGTGTCCACGACACAAGCCTCGTTGCTTAGTGTGGCACTAGATGGCGCTGTGTGTTATGTCCAGCGAGATATATATATATATATATATATATAGGGTGAAGTTGGGCTGTGGTAGATGATGTTGAAGGAAAATTGGAAGATCAAAACGTTGGTACGTGATCGCCTACCAATATCGATGTACGATTACATCACAGCCCTTTAATGGCCCTCAGAGTATGATAGATAGACCTAACATATCGTAAAGACAAATAAAATTATCAAATTAATTTCAACACTGACCTAAAATTCCCATCGCAGTAATAAGTATCAAAAGAAACCAGACCGCTGTTTTCCAACAACAATCGCTTTCGACCGACTTTTGTTTACATTTCCTATGTCTTCTTTTATTGCTGCAACTGAACTTTTGTTCGACGTTATCTTCATACAGATATTCCCAGATGTTTGCCCGTAACGGATACGTGGATCGCATTTCCCACTTCGGCGTTGCAAGCTTCTTATATTTGCTTCTTTCGTAAACTTTTCCTGCGGAAATGTAAGGTAAATGGACCGGTGTAAGTAGGCCAGTGTGTTTTTGATTTGTATGCAGTTAAAGTTTCTGTGACGTCAATGATTTATACTGAGGTAAACAAAAATGTAGGTATTGTGGCCTTGAATCGGTTACCAACACAGTCAGCACATTGCTTGGCTTTAGAGACATAATATCAATTTGACAATTTGTTTCTTTTTTGATCCATGCTATTTTAGTATCTTAATCGCAAAACATTTAAGACAATCCGATTCGATTTTGAAGAATCCATTGCTAGTATGTTTGTAGAATAGGCAGGTCATCGTAGTTTTAGGGAAGACGTTGCTTAAACTAACAAAAGGTTAGACTAATCCCAAAATTACTCATGAACAACTTAACCGTCTGTCTCTAGCGGTCCTAAGTCAGTAAAGTTGATAATATCAAAACCAATTTCACGTTATAGTGACACATAGTTACAGAAAATTTGGTGTCTCTAATACTTAACTTAAAGATGTTACGATAGTTACTGTTATAAAATATAATATAAAGCTGACATTTAGTAATACGTTGATAGCAGTAGCTTTTATAGTAGACATGTAGACTGTAGTGATATATTCGGTTCCGTTTCATTGCTTATTTTACGATTGCAAAGGTCTAGCCGTAAGGGAGCGGGTGGGACTTTGGTCATTTGGATGTCTGGCTAGTTAGTACAAGTCGGTGGTTTTGAAAAACAACAACAGTGAGATCTGTAGAAATAACTATCGAGCTTATGTATATAACCCGGTTACAGTATCTCTGGACCTGGCGTCTATGACTTTTAGGACAATAGAAGTCCAAACGTAACAATGAAATGTTCAAAAATAGCACGAAAATATCCCGAAATGTTTCGGCAACGAAAGTGCTTGTTTTTACCTCTGGACTTTTATTGTTATAAAAGTCATCGACGCCAGGTCCAGAGATAATGTAACCGGGTTGTAGTCTGCAACTTTAGTAGGTAGATAGCACTGTATGGTAGTTTTAGATATCACCTTACTTAATACTTGATAAAAAATGACTCGATAAATTACTTTTCAGCATTTTAAATAATAGCTACTATCTACTAAGTACCTAACTACTTATTTAAATTTTATAGCGGTTCAGATTTTTATGAATTTGATTTAATAAAGATAAAATAGTTTGTCGCGTTTTGTTGCTGATCGTTCCAACTTCTGTGTCTAGGTACCTACATGAAAAACATTGTTGCCCTGACAAAAAGTACTGAGGTATTATATATATACAGAACGAAAAGAGCAGATTTGAGCCAAGCATTTAAAGCTTAATCTTAAATGGACGTTATGTTCCCTAGAACCAGGAAGTAACCATGCAGTGATTGTAAATGTATGTCATAATAATTATGACTGACCCATTTCGTGTTAACCCTTGGCTTCATTAAAACTTCCCATATCCCAACATTAATGTGACATTTACCTACGTATAGGTGTAGACCATCGTCATAGTGTTCCCTTTTTTTTCTTTTTCGGATGGGAAATATTCAAATGACTCCTCCCAGCTCTGGGCGGAGCAGGCGGGAGTGTCAGACTTTTACTGACTAAAACCCATCCATGTTCCTTCATCGCCCTTTATGTTCCGGTGCCACGGTATCTCTTTCGAACAGTCCCGCAGCCCCGGTTCCCTTGGGATCTTGCTCCCATTACTTTTGCCCCCTACATAAGTAAATATTATAATTATTATTAATAGCTTATTACACATTATTTCCTTATTTAACAAACAATATTGTACATGATTATACCCTCAAGGGACAGTTATATGCAGTGGGAAACTAACGATATCAGAATCATGTCAATGTAATAAAAGGGTTCTAAAACTATTAATTTGACTCGTAGCTTACGTAGATATAACTTATAACTTTATATCTAAAGTCTGCAAGCGCCCATGGTGACCTATTTCGTTTCGTTGGCTTTTGCAATTTGTGCTGACAGAGCAGTCTAGGTACCTACAAGTTTTTGAGAATGTAAGTTTTTTTACATAAATAGAAAATGTATAAAATGAGTAAGATACTCATTTTATACATTTTCTATTCACCAAAAAACTTTTTATACGAATTTTGATGATTTAATATGGTAAATAAACAGTAATTAGGTACATACCAAATATAGAACCCTTAACGTTCAATGATGTCCAATTTCATGAACAAGTTTTTCATATTATATATATTTCATTCAGGTCTTAATTATGATAACAAACAACAATTAAAAACTCTCTAATGATGTTCTTTTACCTGAAATTTCGTAGTTTTCAAGCTAAAGTGGTCTTAATTAGACAGTAAAAGATAATTCGTCTGTTATTTAGTGCTGGCCGAGCTTCATTGCTCGGAGAGGCAGGTAGCACGCTCCAATTGCATTATGAAGTGAAATCGGATGAGCCAAATCCGTTTTTGGGTAGCACTGATTATAGTAACACGGACTTCATTAACTTAGTATTCAATGGAAAAGTTTAACGTTGTCTTATTAATGTTAGCTTGTTTATTCTGTTATTGGAAGCTGCACAGCTTAACTAAACGTACCTACCTAGGTTGCCCAAAAACGTGCTTGTATTTCGTATTAATACATACGAGTATATGTAACATGGATTTCCTAAAACAAACAGTATATACGAAATGCTGTGAAAACAAGAAAATCATATTGAAACAGGAAAAATCTCTCGAAAATGAGTTCAATTTCGTTGGGCATTTAGGTCAACTTGGGGTTGCACAAACCATCAAAAAAACCATATTGTTTCATATAATATAAGCATATGTTTATATAGAGTATGTATGGTTCAGCCGAGCGGACTAAAATGGTGCTCAGTTTAAAGGGGTTATGTAGGTATATACGTGCGGTCACCCTTATTGTGTGCGGAAAACTCGAATGCGATATGAAAACTGTTTTTCAGAATAACATGCAGTGCATAGAACGTAAATATTTGCCTTAACAGAAGGTACACTTGGTCCTGAAGACATAAAAGTCTCTTGGGAGATGCCCAGAAAAAACGGAATTGGATTTACCTAGCATTGCTTTAATTATTGATTAGTTGAAAATCCGACAGGGAAAGCGTAAAGCCTTTTATGCAGTTGGCGGGTAATTCTCATAGAACTAACTGGATCAAGTAACTACCCAGTGATTTCAATACTATCATAATCAAGCTACCTATAATGTTCCCAGTGCTGGGACACAAACCTCGTCTTTGTGGGAGGGGCAACCTACATAGTACTTACGTATGCCTAGATATAATGTTCGTTCATTACTGTTCCGTTAGCGGACTATACCAAAGCGTTATACCTAGTTGCCTGAGGTGACGTAAATGTCGAATGACAGGCAAAGGTTGCTGAACACTAGGTACCTCCTGCCCGCGTAGCATGACCACCGTAGACACGAAAGAGAATCGACAAATCTTTTGTTCATCTGTCATTTTGACGATTCAATGACAGATGATTAAAAGATTTGTCCTAAAATAAAAACGAAAGAAGATAAATATTTCATGTTTGAGTTGAGATAAAAACAAGCAAAATAATCATATTTAAAGTTTCCACATTTTTCATCCATTTCGCTTATTCGTTGGATATTGATTTTAGTAAAACGTAAACAAGTTTGTGTGCAAAATGCTGACCGCGCAGTTGCGAGCTATCACTTTCATTACAACAAATCTTGCACATTTTTACCTGCATACAGCATGGCTAGATGGCAACATTATGACTGTCCTAATCCGTTATTGGTAGGTACACACCTACATAAATATTGTTTTTTTTATTGTTTTGTTTTGATGACAACAGTTTGGGAAAGAAAGCAAGGAGAAAAACATGGGGTTCATCTATCTTTACGGTATCGCAACATTTAAAACGATCAAAATGATATAGGTATCTACTTAGGTAGAAGCTCATATTACTAGTAAGCAGTCAGCAAAGTAGTTAATAGTGGGGCTGCTTGGCTGATTGGTCAGGTTTCTTACCTTTTTGGGGTTCCATAGTCCTGACAAGGAACCCTTATAGTTTCGTCATGTCCGTCTGTCTGTCTGTCTTTCCGAGGTTCTGCTAAGAGACCGTTAGTACTAGAAAGTTGTAATTTTGTAGGGGTGTCTATATCAATTACGCCGACAAAGTGGTAAAATAAATTTTTGGAAAATATTTTTTTTTTTGGGTAGCTTGTGAAGTGGGGATGATTTTTTTTTCGTCGTCTACCCCATCGTGTGGGGTATTGTTGAATAGGTCTTAAAACGACTTCAGAGGTTGTTAGTACTATTTTTCGATTTAATGCTCCATTTACGAAATATTAAACTTTAAAGTGAAAATTTTTGCTCCGGTAGGGCGTCCCCCCCCTCTAAAAGCTAAACGGTTGGCTTGAAAAATCTGGAAAAATTCATGAGATAGTGCATTTCATAAACTTTAAATGAAAATTATAGCGGTTAAGATAACTTTATTTAGCAGTATAACAGTCGTTGAATTTGGGTGTTGGATAATTTTGTACCAAATATAAAATCCTTAGAATAAATCCTTTAAAGTGACTAAGATGAAGTATTTGCTTGTTAATAACGGGTAAAGACTTGCATTGAAATACCAAATCTAAAATATAACGGTCTATTACGGAACATTGCGCTTGGCCCGACACGCACTTGGCGGGTTTTGAGTAGGAAGTATCGCCGGCGATTACCTATCTGATCTCCTAATCGGATCCATCATTAATATACATAATGATCAGTACCAAAGGACCAGTCTTCCAACAGTAGATCAGATTTAGGTTATTGGATCGAAGTAAATACTTAGCCACTTTCTGATCTAGCAAGAGCGGCCTAGATAAACGACAGAAGACAGGGAAGTGTGATATTCGGAGTCCGTTTTTTTTGGTATCATAATCTTTCCCATCCCGTTTCGTCGTTCAAAGTTTACAGAATTATGGATCTCTGGATCTCTATTGTAATAAATAGAGATCCAGAGATCAATAATTCTGTACACGGTAATTAATCTATGTTCGTATTCGTAATTGCTAAGGACGAGTGTTACCATAGCTCTAAGACTATTACTTAGGTACTGTGTATCTAGGACTTGTGTGTTTAAAACATGGTTACTCAGGTTTGAAATTGCTTTAATTAAGTAGTACCTACCTGTACCTGTTGGTAATTAGTTATGCTTTTACCGACACGTTGGTAATTATGATGTATAAGGTATAGTATTTACGTTTACGACAAGCGTTGGAGTGGGTTTGGATGCCACAGTTATATACAGATAAGTTTCTAGACCTTGGAACAAATTAAAATGTAGGCTATAGGTGAGTACTTTACTTATTCCATTATTCAAGAGAGAACCTACGAGTATATTCCGTGTGGGAGTTGAGTCGCCCACGTCCTTGTATTTTTTATTGTGGCTGTCGTTGGTGACTATTATGTATCGATACACTGAAACACTAGAGTTTATACTATTGAAAACTTTATTTAAACATGAAACATAATTTATTTAGCCGTGTGGTATCCGGCAGAGTAGAATAGAACCAACCCATTACACTCACGGGTGTTGTATAAGGCGACTAATGTCTGAGGCAGAACACCTTGCGCCTCGGTAGACCAGAGACTGGGCAGCAGCGTTTTCTGTTAGTCTTTCATCACTGCGATCTCCAATCCGCCTGCCAAGCGTGGAGATTACTGCAAATTCCTCCCATCATGGGAGAGGCTTATGTCCAGCAGTGGACGTTATGGGCTGTTGTAGTAGTAGTAGTAGTAGTAGTACACACAAAGGATGGCCATTCCAACCGTAGAGTATATTTCTGCTGTCACGTGACTTATTGACTACAGACTAATATAAGGGCCGATATACAACAGTGACTACCTACCTACAACCTAACCTACTTACTGTAAAATGCTGTAAATTAACGCAGGTAGGTATTTACTTATGTTACTACTACTTTTCTCATTCAATTGAGTTTAGATTGGACTTTCACCGATGGAATTGTTAATGCTCTAGTAACTAAACGAGCGTAATCATTGATTGAACTTCAAATCAAATTCGTCGATTTCAAAGGTCACGTAGATAATGCCTCAGAGAATTTTCTTAATAGTTACTTAGTTGCTTAATTACAAAAGAGACTATTTAGTTAGATGAATAGGTTATTCTCATTGGACACGGTTTACTTACCTAAAAAAAACAGTTTATGCAAATAAGTGCATTCTTCTTTTTGAGTCGAGCATCAATTAGGTATAGATATCTACCTAATGCTTAAGTAACCTTTTTTTAGAAGTTCTATGCTCATAAACGCACCCATGATAATGGCGTACCTACCAACCTTCTAACTACAAAAGCAGTCGATTATTCGATTGATTCATTCGGCAATGCATTAATGTAGATTTGAAGTTATCTGGTTAATTCATGACCCCATCGTTCGCCCTCATGCCTCTGTACTCTGTTGGTAACTGTACCTACTTATTTATAATTTGCGCATTTAGTGCTAGGCTACTTTCCATGCTAGACTGATGTTGCTTGAATAATTTCTTGGCTGAATTATTCATAAAACTAAAACATAGATTGTCTCTGTTTTAGAACTTTGAGGCAAAGACAACACTTTACGGCCTAGTTTAATGATGGCATTCATTACGTGCGTCAAAAAGCACGAAATAAAAACTAGAATATTAAAATAAATAAAACGTTTGGATTCTTGATTTAAAATTAAATAAAATTTTGCTGCACATTTTTTTTAAAGTTGGTTATATCAGAGACATTAAGTGGAATGAAAATAAGCTTTGAGTTTTCTCGAAGCGCCCATTCGAATGGTTTTGAAACTCTTATTGTAGATGAGCAGAATGAGCAATTCAGCACTATTTTTTTATTTTTAAATATTGATAGAACTACGTACTTATAATTTGCCATTCATTAAAACGATCTTACCTGAAGAGCACCATGGTGGAATGATATTTTTCTCTGATATTCCGCTACTATCACAACTCTCACAGGCTTTTCTATATGCGCTTCTAGTAACGATTACCATTTATGCGTATTGAGTTAACGCTTTTATATTATTTATTGAATAAATGTTTGTCCTATCTTGGCACGCGACCAACTCGATGTTTTTATTATTTTGACACTGCATTGTCATATCATAAAGTTTTCCCTCCAATTTAGGTACAGATATATGTTATTAGGAGAAGGCAAAGGAAGAAACCCAAACAGTGAAGGTCGGGGACCTACGTTTCTATATAATAGTCACTTTAAAAAAAACGGGTAAGTGGCTGGCTATTTATTAAGAAAGTAGGTATTATTTCAGACTAACTTAAAAATTCAATTTTTTTTCGTTGACGCTTAGATCTATAGTTTTTGTCGGTTAGTTACGGTTTTGATAAAAAAAGAAAACTAAGGATTTACTTTAATACTTTTTCGTACCACTTGCTCAAAAAAGTGACATTCTATGCCACAAAAAGCGAACATAACAATAGTCATTTTTAATCTGTTAAAAACCGGAAAAAAATTGTACTGAATTTGATTCATCCTCTAGGGGGAGAATGTGATTTAAATTTGGAATACTTAGACTTACCGAAATTTATACTGAACTACATCTGTGTTTACACCATTGAGTTTGTATATAAAGCATTATACATCTTTTTGAAAAAGGAATACGCATTTATTATGCAGTTATGATTATTAAATAAAATTACGAAAACCGACGAGGCCGTATGAGCCTTTGCTTTTCCGACAAAAAAATATTAGTCTAGGAATTTGCCGCGTTTTTGTTTTCTTCAAATACATAAACGTTAAGTTTATTTTAATTTATTTTTATAAATAAGTTAATGTTCTAAAATGCTTATCTCATATTATTATTGTGTTATTTTTTTCGCAAATGGTACGAAAAGTAGAGTATTTTCCTCGGTGATAAAGCTGTCTTAGTCTTGGGTGAACTTAAATCCCTCGCTACACTCAGGACTCGTCTTAAATCCCTCGCTTCGCTCGTGATTTAAGTTTATAACACCCTCGCTACGCTCGGGAGTAAACCTCGAGTCCTTCGTTACGCTCGCGATTTAAATCGTCACCCGCGACAGAAGACACTGCTTTGGTTAATAATCTACTATTTCAACTCACTTGCTCATAAAGTGAGCCTTATTTCATCGTCCTAGGGCCGTAAACCGATCTATAACACACAAGTGCATAATAATATTACACATTAGTGCATAATAGAATTATCCCTACAAAGTTAAGTTAGTACCTAACTGCAAATTTTATGCGAGTAAATAGAGCATTTTCAATTTAAGCGGGTAATACAGTTTTTTTTTTGTAACAACAAAGAGGTTCGCTGCTGAAAATCCATTTACATTTTTGGAATAAATAAATGTGTCCCTAATTAAGACGAAAAACATTTATTATTATCAAATTATATAAATTCACAATAATTTGTTATAAGATATTAGCATTTTATCACTAAAATTATAATTTTAAAGTAGGCTGTATAGCTATTTACCTATGTAATAAAAAAAAAAACTTGCGCGCGCCATTTCCCATAATTTTCATATTTTGTTTGTATCGCATTTGTTGCTGTGGTAAAACGATTTATGCAATACATGTTTGTTTTTTCCTCGCAACTGTGTTGAAAAAGTACGTATGAAACTCGTGAGCAACTTGCTAACTGGACACTCGGCTGATTTACGCCCTCGCCTACGGCTCGGGCTGCAACCCACAGGCTCGTATATAATGAGCAACTTAGCAGTTAGCTCACTTGTATCATAATATACTATTAATCTATTAAAATTGACAGTATTTAATTACTTAATTTTTTTTCAAAGCCAAACCATTCAACCAAGATAAATGTTTTACAAAGGTCGTACGGCTTTTATTTAATTCTGTCGTAAAATTACAAGAATCACACAAAACACTTTCATTTACTTGCTCTAAAAATGAAATGACCTGACCCTTGTACCGTTGCTTTAAATTACACAGAGATAATTATCTGTTCCCGCATATTATATCTTGAAATTCAAATTTCATGGGCGAGGTTTTAAACTAGAGGAGTTATTTGAAGCGGAACAGTCTGTGAGCTATGTTTGTGTTACTGGTTGTTGTTACTGTTGCGTCCCGGGCTTGTGCTCAGGACCAGTCTTTGAGCACAGTGCCTCCGTCTAACTCACCACCCATGCCGTTCCTGGATTTGTTCACTGGTGCATCCAATTATTATTCGGAACCCATACGAAAAACTTATTCTGATCCACCGCACTATGTGTCGTGTCCGAAGACTGACACCCTGACAACTTTTGCGAACATACTCGGCAGTGCTGCTAAAATAATGTTCTCAGCTGCTCTCATTTCATTTCTGAAAGTGATTGTCGGAAAAATGCTTCTACTGCCAGTCGTGTTTCTCCTATTTGTTAAAATTGGATTCAAGGCGTTCCTGCTCTGGCCGATGATATCGAAAATGATGAAGTACTTCAAGAAGAAAAAGAAGAAAGGTCTCAAATCAAGAATGATTACGGATTGTTCCCAAAGGTTCGCCTGTGTGATTCAAAGATCAGCTGACTCCAGTTGGGTCAGTTATATAGGAGCAACTGCCACATTTTTCTTAATTGACGACCTCGAAGAGGATAGTTCCTTAGCCAAAAGTATGCTTAGTATTTTATCCGA
Organism: Xestia sexstrigata; assembly: GCA_941918905.2. NCBI lineage: Eukaryota > Metazoa > Arthropoda > Insecta > Lepidoptera > Noctuidae > Xestia > Xestia sexstrigata. Next base: position 8,964,363 of record OW799203.2, read on the forward strand.
CGATAAAATAGCTCAGTGTATGTCACTGGACTGTAGTTCCGGAATCGATATAAGCTGACATCTTAATGTTTACTAACATTCAAGTATGTAGGACAATGCAGTTACTTCATTCACAATGTGACCCAGATATTGTGCGGCTAACATGAACTGCCAACTTGCAAATTGATGTTTCACTAATTTATAAGTAAGTGTGTTTAGGTAACTGTACATATTTGTTTTAATTACTTAGTCACAATGAGTCAAGTGTGTGTTACATTTCCGCTGCTCGTGTTATTTTCGTTTCGATTAGTTTATGGTTTTCCGGGTGACAATGTACTGTTGATGCCTTCATTCGAGGTGCGGAATGTGGACCCGTACCTGACACACCCGTCACAACCGTATACGTCCCAGTTCCAAGCAATTAGAAATAAACCGCAGCAAGTACTTAACACTAACGTCATGCACAGGAGGCAATCGCAAGTTCCTGTGACGGAGAAGCCAAGCAACCAAAATATGACGTTTGGTGAATTTATGGACGCGTTGAATCAAGTGTCTCAGCAGTCTCAACATAAGGAAGAGGAGTTACAGCGGCTTCGGACGACTGGATCAACTGGACGTGATGACAACCAGGCGTATCCTACCCTCCCCCGGCCGGTGGGATACTCGAGACCAAACTACGCACCTTCGGTGACCTACCACGAGACTGCTTCCCTTGCTCCGCTGACACCGCCGCCGTCATCAGCTGAACCGAAAGCTTCTCTACTGAAACCTGACTTCTCCGGCTTCTTGGCACCAGTGGCTACGAAGGCTGCCAGCAAATTCAGTGGTCTGATCAGTTTGATCTTGTCGCTGCTCAGCGGTGGTTCGTCGGATTCACAAATGTCTGGATTGAAGGGCATCCTTATAGAAGGAATTATAAAACCACTCTTGGCCTCAAAAGGAGGCTTAAAAGCGTTGATTAGTAAGTTGTCTATTCCTGTAATAGCTTTGTTGTTGATTAATATCGAAGTGTTGATCACTGTCTGGTGGTTGTGGGAGGACTGTCCTGTGTATGTGCCTGAGCCTACTCCTTCCACTCCAACTTATTCTAAGCCGGCTGCGACGCCTTCTTATAATAGTAATAACTATAATTCTTATCGATAAGTATTTTTATGACGGACATTATCCCAGTTATGTATATTTTATAGCTTTTCAATAAGATTATAGCAGTGCTAGTATGTATTGTATCATAGTATGTTGTTGTAAGACTGAATGTAAAAGGAAAAATATAATATGTTATTTTGTAATTGTGGTTTTTATTTGAAACCGTGTAGGCTTCCCTTTTGATTTGAATAGACAATGATGATTAAAGGAAAACGTTTGGTAGGTAATAATAATACTATAGAGATAATGTAGACGTTCTGAAGCATTGATATAGCTTCATTCAAAGAAATAATGTACAAAAATACCCTCACATGCAACTCACCTACTTTGTTTAATAAGTAATTGCTGATAAATGGTTTTAACGCGGTTAGTTGATTAAATAAAATTATTTAAATCATGTTGGCCTGGGTTTATATTGATCGCTACGGTTAATATTATAATTAAACTGTGGTCAAACAGAATAAAGTTAAATGAATGATTTGCAGTGGAAACGTTTGCTGTTCGGTTATCCATTTGGGCGATCATATTTAATGAATAAATCACGGAAGCAATAAGTAATATTTTATTCAATATGATGCCCGCGGCTTCGCCCGCTTGGCAAATTATATACTTAAACCTTCCTCTTAAATCACTCTATCTATTAAAAAAACCCGCATCAAAATCCGTTGCGTAGTTTTAAAGATCCAAGCATACATAGGGACAGACAGACGCGGCGGGGAACTTTGTTTTATAATTTATGTAGTGTGATAGTGATGATTCTAGTAAGTTTTTTTTTTTTTTTTTTGCAAGCTATCTTAATAATCGACCAGTGGTCCACAATGGCCCTGGATCGAAAAGTCGTTGCCCAGCAGTGCGATGAAGCCACTGATTATTAAACTGATACTGTTAGCCTGGGTAGGCTAACAGTATCAGTTTAATAATCAATGGCATGTAGGTGGTATTGCCCACCCCACTGCAGAAAATCCGTCGTAATTCGTATAAATACTATAAATGTGGAGGTTCTCTGCTGCCTGTCAGTCGGTTATTTTTAAGGATTTTAGTGTTGCGTAGGTACAGATGGTTCGCATAAAACCAGTAATCTGAAGTGAGTGAGCTGGGCAGGACATTTGGCTAAACGCGGAGATGGCCGATGGAGCAAAACTGTGTGGTGGCCACAGGACAAAGAAACCAGGGCCGTCCAAATTCTACCTAATTGGGTTGGCGATATCGACTGGTATGCCCGTAGCAATATTATACAGGGTGTAAACAGACCCTTAACGAAGCTGTCAACCAATGATTCTGTACCAAACTAAGTAACTTTTTACAAAAAATATTGCTGGGATAAAACTTTTTTTTTGGGGTGAAAAATCACGTTTTACGGTATAACTCAATGTAACGTACTCAAAACATTGTGCTGATGAACGTTTTTAATAGTAGACGGGTTATGGAGGTATTTAAATTAAAATGATGACCTTAAAAATAGTATTTGAACTTGTGAATAAGTTGAAACTGACCTCTGAGGTATGGTCCAAAATGCGACATGGAGAGAGCGACTGTCGCAACCCCGTGCAGGGCACGCTACAATAGTGGCGATAAGTCCCCTCTTTGAGGAGTGGCTAGAGAGGCCCCACGGCGTCCTCACCTTCCGCCTGACGCAGGTCCTCACCGGACATGGCTGTTTGTGGTGGTTCCTGTACCGAATCGGGCGGGAGGAAACGCCCGGGTGCTTCCATTGCGAGGACCGACCGGAGGACACGGTGGAGCACACTGTGGACGTGTGCCCTACGTTGGCGGAGCACTGCCTTGTCCTCGAAATGGCGATCGGCGGCGGCGACCTCTCGCGTCCGGCCCTGGTTCAATCCATAGTCCGGAGCGAGACGGAATGGGACGCCGTCACCTCCTTCTGCGAAGCAGTAATGCTAGAGAAGGAGGTGGCGGAACGTCAGAGGGAGAGAACCTCACGTCCTGGCCACCGCGGGAGACGTCGGGGGCCACCGTGGCCCCCGGCCACCATAGGCACGGGCCTGGGGACGGAGAGCTATGGGCTAGCTCGCCGTCCGTCCGTCTCATGACGACAGGCCGTGTCGACGGCGAGTCCGTGTTCCACGCGCGCCTCAAAGAGAGTCAGCAAAAAGGAAGGGGTCCGCAAGGGCCGATGCCTGCCGGGGCTGCGGGACTGTTCGAAAGAGATACCGTGGCCCCGGAACACAAAGGGCGATGAAGGAACATGGATGGCCATTACGGAATAGGTCTTACCTATCTCAAAGTACAAACCATTATTTTACGAGAAAATCGCTTTTGAACTTTGTAAATTTTGAAGTGCTATATATTTCATTGGTTGTGACTCTACATGTTTCAGTCATAAAGTGTGCAGATGGGTAATGCTATTAGGTGTCAGGTGTCTTCATTTGTTACCCAGTCATGTCCTATTACTCGTAATTGGGTCGTGCAGGACAGAAGACACTATTGTGATATAAGAGATCGTCTTATTCAATAAACGGACCTTGAGAGGAGTTTTCGAGTCTTTCATCACAATTAGGATGTCAAGAATTTATTAGATTTTTTGGTCGAGTAAAAGTTTAGCTGGATTCAGGAATTGCAACGTTTCTAACAGTATGAATTGAAATATATATATGGTGTAAATCTTATTGACTCACTGACCAAGTTGGGATTTTATATCGACAAAAATTACTACTCGGACTAGGACTGCCTTGTTGGTTCCAAGTGCGACTCTTGAGCACGAGGTCCTTGGTTCGATTCCCGGGTCGGGCAAATTGTTATTGGGATTTTCCATCAAGAATTTCTCAGAAGCAGCCACGGAGTCTGGATTTGTGCCCAGTTGATGGCAATAGGCACGCCCCCTATTACATGGGACTTTAACACATGCCTATCCCTTTGGGTTTACAGGCGTGATGATGTTATGTAAAAATGACTAACTTCGTCATTCTTTCTTTAACCTCTAGAACTTGTGCAATAGAAGCTACTAAAGTCTAGACCAGTGGTTCCCAACCTTTCTTGGACGAGGGACCACTTTGATGACTTTATTTAAGCATGCAGGGGCCATAAGGTCCTAGGACACCGACAGGATTATATCTAGGGGGGAATGCAAAAATTGGAAACGTGATGAGAACCTTTAGAAAGTGAAAGATACAAGAGCGAAAGAAAAAGGAACGCTCAAAAAATTTAGCAATCATTCATACAAAAATAGGAATAAGTAAGTAGATTTTTGTATCTAGCAAGAGCTAGCGCAGCAAGCTCAAAAAAATTAGCACCTCACCTCTAATAGGTTTTCAATTAGGTTGGGTTGAGCTTGCATCTTCTGTGCAAGTTAAAAACGAGTTCGAATAACATTTTAACTTTTCGCGGACCACATATATACGAAGCTCTTGCGGACCACCGGTGGTCCGCGGACCATAGGTTGCGAACTACTGGTCTAGACCAAGTGGTTTAGTCCGTATTTCGCCTGTCAGTGAATTTAATATTTTAGCTTTGTAGCCTGTAAAGTCGGTATGGCAACGGGGATCATATCATGATCACTATGCTTGGTAAGTACTAGGATTCGGGGTCGCTGCGATCATGATAAAATTTACTATCTGTATCTACTAAATATTTGTCCTTCTATCAGCCGCTAATATCAAACACCAGTGGATTGCTACTTTGTCACATCAGTTCCCGACAAACTTATGACGTCATAAAAAAATCTCGCAGCAATAGGGCGATAAAACTGAGATAAAACTGTCTGCACTAAACCTAGGCATTGTGTAAACTGACACTAAAAAGATATCCTTCCTAATTTGAAATTGTTAAACGAGCTTTGAAGCCAGTTATTTGTATTTCCATACTTTGGATATGATTTTGTATGTAAGTAGTTCATGGCTCCGTCTTGCGTTGATTCAGCGTTTTTTTTTAATACGAAGCGACCTAGTAATCAACTTTAAATGACAAAAGTAGGTATTGTTGAGTTACCTATAAGTCCGACTTTGACCGTAAATATTTCTGTGAGAAAATAAACTGTTTAAACATTCCACGTTTTTTAACAGTCGAGTTAGATAATTGCCATCGGCGATTAGCATAAAATTAACGAAATTATAGTTTAATTAGATTTTGTTTTGATGGGATACTTATTACTAGGTTAAGAGTACAAACCTTGACATTTTCAATGTGAGCGATGGAAAACTCCGCGTGAGAAAAATTTTCTCTGGAAAATTACCACAACACATTCGTGATAATTATGTAAAACAGATTTATTTAATGCGAAGCTCCTGCCTATTAATTTTCCATATTACTATAATGAACTAGCTTATGCCTGCGGTTTCGCTCGCGTATATTGCGATAATTGTCCCACGGGATCGTACTATCGGGATAAAAGTATCCTATCGGTATAAAATTGTATGTGTCGGCCTGATTCGGCAAACCCTAATGTACCTATATTTTTCGCTGTTAAACTTAAGTTCAGTAACCCCTTATCCATGCATAGTAAAACGCAAAAAGGAATAAGCACCGACAACTTAATAAAGTATTTAATGTCATTACAATCGCTAGGAGTGTAACGAGTTTGCGTGTGAGCTTCATTAATAATACCTCCCGTTACCCTTCCGTCCACGGCTGCGCCACGTTCATTAACATTGTCTAATTGTCCGGACGATTGTTTGAACGCGCCATTTTCTCCCCCCATGCTTCTGGCTGTTGTTTTAACTTGCCCACTGGACGTGTTAGTTCGTTTCTGGATGAACTTTTTTTTTTGGAATACTAGCTTTTGCCCGAAGCTTCACACGCGTAGAGGTCAGAAGCTACCATTGCAATGTACAACCGGGATAAATCTTTTGTTGCGACCCAGTTTATGGACAATACTCGGCCTGAATTTCTTCTCCGTTTTCCGTTCAGCCATTAAGACGTGAAAGGTCTGACAGACAAAAAGGGCTGCTTTTTGCAGGGCTGCTATTTATATTTCTAATATATCGAAATTAGTCGTTTTAGTAGTAGAGTACAGATTTTTCAGATGCCAACATATGAAAAAAAAAAAAATTTAGTAAGCAGAGGTGTTTTGTCCATCACTATCAAAAGCGAAAATTATTTGACAATGATTTCGGTTCATTTGGCTACCATTTAACAGCGTTTAGTAAAAGATGTCTTCCATTTTATAAAGTACTCTTCATAAATGTAGGCAATATTTAACAGATTATCCGCCATTTAGGCACGAAGCGAAAGCATGAACCAATCACGATTATTACGCACGAATTATGGCCAATAGCCGTCACCCGTCAGTTTCTGTGGGACAGCTGATTTTCTAACACATTTGGGGGCCGGACGAGCGATCGATCTTGTGCTGAAGGGAAGGGACGCATTTTATAGTGATCATCAAGTTGAATCGATGACATAGTTACTAATTGTTGTGAAGAAACTAGGTTAACCTGTGTGTGGAAATGGATCTAATAATTAATAATAAAACCAGCCAAGTGCGAATCGAACTAACGCATGAAGGGTTCCGTACTATGGTATATTAAAAAAAAAAAGTTGTTCTAGCGGCAACAGAATTTATACAGTGAAAATTTTCAACTGTCTAGCTATCACGGTTCATGAGATACAGCCTGGCGAAAGACAGACGGACAGTGGAGTCGTACGGCCTGGCCTAAGAGCGGTGCGGATTGTGGCGCGAATTGCGGCGCAGCAAGCGGTGAGCGGCGAAAAAAAATATGGTAGACAACATAATGAAGTATGCCACAGCTACCAGCGACGCGCTTTGCGGCGCGACCTGCGGTGCGGGTAGAGTCACGGCACGCGGCTGCGACGACGGGCTGCGCGGAGTGCGAGTGAAACAAATGCATAGTACTAGCGAGTATCGAGGCGGCCACAGCTCAGAGAGGCGCGCGCGGCGGCATCGGTGGACGCACTCGGCATCGCACAACCGAAAAAATAATAATTTTGTTTTTATCGCGCGTTGAGCTTATATAAATAATGGATTCGGAATAAGGCTTCATGTATGCGGCCGAGTATATAATCAAAAGTTCTATGCTTGCCCTCGTATATTAAAATGTAAAATGAATCGGGATAGAGTGTGAAATTCGCCAAGTTCTCTTCTTTTCTGGTTAACTGGGTGCGCTCCTATTCTTGACTGAATGATATCTTGAGCTAAGAACGCACATGTTTCAAGGCAATACCGTGCCACTTTTGACAGGACCATTTTAATAATGTTCTAAATACGTCCACCGCTGACGCCGCCGCGGTTGCGCGCAACTAGTCGAGCTGTGGCATACCACCGCAACGCATGTCGCCCGTCGCGCCGCCCGCCGCGCCACCATTCGCGCTGCTCTTGGCTGTGGCCAAGACTCCCGTTTTTACTCTTTGGGTACGGAACCCTAAAAATGGTTAAGGTCATCTTTGCAGACAATCTTAGGGTCAGTTTCCTGCACCAAGCGTAAAAACACTAGCGTTTTCAATGTCACTGAATAAAGAGCTGTGTCAGTATTAGTATTATCTCTTAAACAGTAGCACGGATTTGTCACTTTCTGCCATGCGAAGTCTGAAGCGAGCCTTCGAGAGTTTTCAAACTTCAAGACAAAAACCTAAATGAATGTCTAAATATTATTGCACTGTTGGATTTTAAGCTCTAGCCGCCGCATAGCCAAGCGTTAAACATCGAATACTGCACTTTTAAGATATCACCTAACGTTAGTGAATCCGGGCATCATTGTCTTTCATGCTGATTTTTTGATGTAAAAGTTATGATTTTGTTGTTTTTTATGCTATTTATATTTATAAAATTTGTCTTTATATAGACTCATTTATTACTAGTAAAGCAGTAATCATTCACAAGTTGGTGGCACGACGAGCAGTAAGGGAAACTATCGAAGGCTAAATAGTTGGGCATGCGGTATTAGTGCTCAAGTTCTACTTGTTATATTATTTAGTTCGAATATCAAAGATTAGACTAACTTCTAGGATAATAAGATAATATGGATTATGTTTGTTAAGGTTGTGTTATTATTAAGATAAGTAAAAGCGTGGCCGTTGTATAACTTGTGTAGTTTGCCTATAAGTTGTATCAGTTTTAATTAAAATGTATTCAGATCTTGTTCGTTTCGTGGTTCGCCATTGGTTAGATTCCCAGGTCGAGAAAACTGTGAAGTATTATTTTATTTTGTTTTATATACTACTCTGTCAAGAAAGTACCGGGAAAAGATCAATAATACACAAAATGTCTGTTATTCATCCAAATTTATTTTATCACCTTCAAAGTATGCTCCTTTAGAAACGATACACTTGCGCCAACGAATAATTCATTCTTCAAAACATTTTTTAAACGCTGCTTCCGGAATTGAGTTCAGTTCTCGCCGCGAATTCTCCTTTATGTCTTCTATCGATTGAAAACGGGTGCCACGAAGTGGTAATTTGAGTTTAGGAAAAAGAAAAAAGTCAGCAGGAGCCATATCTGGTGAATATGGTGGTTGCTGGATGGTATTTGTTGAGTGTTTGGTCAAAAATTCGTTCACAATGATAGCCTTGTGCGAAGGCGCATTGTCGTGGTGCAAAATCCAAGAATTTTCTTTCCACAAATCTGGCCTTTTTCGTCGAATTTGCTCTCTTATACGCCGCATAACGCTCAAATAATATTCTTTATTTACCGTTAGACCTTCCGGTAAGAATTCAGAGTGCACAACACCGCGATAGTCAAAGAAAACAGTCAACATGACTTTGACTTTTGATCGACTTTGGCGTGGTTTTTTCGGTTTCGGTTCAGTTGGAAGGCGCCACTCCGAAGCTTGTTGACTAGTTTGCATGTCAAACTCGTAAACCCACGTCTCGTCACCAGTAACAATGCGTTTCATGAATGTTGGGTCCGAACTGACTCGTTCTAGCATGTCCTCAGCGACTTTCATGCGACTGAGTTTTTGGAGAAAATTCAGATCTTTTGGGACTAGCCGAGCAGCAACATGTTTCATACCCAAATGATTAGTTAAAATGGTACGGATCGACTCGTGAGATACAGAAAGTTCGGCGGCTATCTCTCTCAGAGTTGAATGGGGATTTTCAGTCACTATTTTCTTCACTTTTGCGATGTTAACTTCAGTTGCAGACGTTGACGGCCTACCAGAGCGAGGCAAATCTTCCATCACATCTCGACCGCTTTTGAACGCTTTGAACCACTCATAAGCACGAGTTTTTGATAAAGTCGATTCACCGTAAGCCTTCTGTAACATTTTCAGTGACTCCGAACACGAAATTCCATTGGCGATGCAAAATTTAAGACAAACTCTTTGTTCGATATTTTTGTCCATTATGAAATTCGCAATACACACTATATATGATATTACTAAAACCAGCACTGTATTTAATATAAATAACAGATGCAACTCAAACTCCGCGCCAAAATGGAAAACAGTTGTGCCAATCTAACAACTCAAAAAAAACAAAAATTTGAATTTGGAACCATAAACAAATCATCCATTCCCGATACTTTTTTGACTGAATGTATATGTATGAATATATGTATGTATGAATATACTTGCATACATCCAAGACAAAATTTATACCACAAATATAAACTACGAAATAATATATAATAATAAATAGGTACCTATGCAACTATGACGAATTGGACAGATAATGTTCTTTCACTCTTCTTTTAAAGACTGCAATAGTTTGGCAGTGTCTAATATCAGGCGGAAGAGAATTCCACAACCGCACAGCGTGTACAGTAAAGGAGTAGGAGTAGAAATCGGTAGAGTGGGGAGGGGATTTAAGGAGGTTCCTTAGATGTGACCAGGAAGGTGCATCAGAGGGACGGGAGTAGGAAAAGCGTTCCCGCAGATAGGATGGTGTTTTAGGGTTATGAAGGATGTTAAATAGCAGACACAATATCCGAGAGTTCCTGCGAAGCGCGGATTGGGAGCCACTTGAGTATCTTGCGAAAGTTGGAAACATAGTCATACTTTCTGAGGTTAAAAACAAAACGAATACAGATATTTTGCAAACGCTCAAGTTTATTTAAAAGCTCTTCGGTGGCATTCAAATAACAGGCATCGCCGTAGTCTACGATGGGCTGGATGAGAGTTTGCGCGATGGAGATTTTAGTCTTCAAAGGCAGGAAGCTTTGTAGGCATTTCAACAAATGAAATGTGTAGTGCACTTTGCGACTTACTTCAGCGACCTGGGAAGTCCATGATAAGTAGGAGTCCATTATCACCCCAGGTTTTTGGCCTTGTTCGCGTATTCTATCTTAACTCCATTTAGCCTGAGTGAAGACAGCGACGCAACATCAAGCCTGTTCCGCATATACCTGCCGCCAATGACCAAGGCCTGAGATTTTTTGGGGTTGATCTGCTATCCAAAGTACTGCGAATACTCACTAATAAAATCCAGATCCTGGTTCATGACAGATACGGCGGCTTCCGCATCTTCCCTCAAGAAATGATGGTAAAGCTGCAAGTCGTCGGCATAGAGATGGAAGAAGGAAGTGATGACTCTGGTGACAGAGTTAATGAAAATAGAAAAAATAAGAGAAGAGAGAACGCCACCCTGAGGCACACCCGCGCTAAGAGGGCACCAATCAGAAAAAGACTCATCAAGACGAACACGCTGCGAGCGGCCTTTAAGATAGGAATCGAACCAAGCAGAAGTGGAAGAGGAGAAATTAAGATTTATATATTCCAAGAAGGATGTCAAAATCAACAGAATTAAAGGCGCTGCTAAAATCTAGAAGTAAGAGTAAAGTAAGAGATTTATGGTCCATAGCCCAGCAGATATTTTCCCATCAGGAATTTCTTAGTAGCAGCCACGGAGTCTGGATTTGTGCCCGGTTGATGGAAATAGGCTCACCCCCTATTACGTGGAACTTAAACATAACTGGTGAAATGTGGATGTGCTATTATTCGGTATACCTCTGCCCACTCTCTGTATAGATACAGTCACAGAAAAGTTGCCTGTATCTCAACATTGGGGACCATGTAGGCTGATAATGCGAGCACACACACCACGCCTGCATATACAAAAATAACTTTTGCCTGTTCTTGTCCCATGTTACTTAAGATCGGAGCAACACGTTTTTTCTTCCACTCTTTCCTTTTAATCGGACAAGCCCGCCACACTATTCCCAAACCTCTGTAACCCCTGAAAGCCAGAATCAACAGTGGCTACCACCAGAAAAGCGCCGAGACAATGAAGCTCGACGAAGTCCCAGAGAAAGAATGTAACTGTCTTGGATCCCGCAACGAAGAGTAGGAAAAACCGTAATTTCTACTTCCCTCCACCACTCTTCCACTGTTCCCTATTACACTATCATTACTCCTCTTTCTTTCATGTATTTCCTCACACAATCCATACATCTTTTTTTGGTCTTCCTCTCCATCTATCACCACTAAATTTTCTGGAGACCGTGCACAATAAAGGTTGAAAAAGAAACCTGAAAAATTACCGATATTTTAAAACAGTAAAATTTCACTTTAAAAATTTACTAGGAATAGCGGTCTGACCATCATATCTTCATTCTTCATCAAAAGGTACAAGGTTACCCAAGAGGTCAAAACTAGGTCGAGTTGATTCCAAAAAGGGTATTCCAGGAAAAGTTTACGCCAACCTTGAGAATATTCGTCAGAATTAGAAATTTCTGACGATTCTGTCCAGCCAACAGTTTCTGTCTGTGTCGTCTGCGTGACCTGCGTCTTTTACAGTTGCATGCGACGAATATCATATCTATTGAACAGTCTGCCGGCAGACCTAAGGAGTGAAACGATAAAAATAGATTTAGAAATAAATTAAAAAAATATATTATTTAGAAATGTATTAAGTGTAAGTTATAGGTAGTTATAGGTTTCGTGGGGCTTAGTTTATAAGCCTATTTACCATGTGGGAATTTAAAAAAATGCATTAACGGCTGAACAGATTTGGTTGAAATTCACCACACGGACAGACTACCCAAGTTAGGACTTAATCCCGGTAGTTTGTTTTTTTTGGAATTAAAAGTTAGTGTTTTTAAATAATCACATGAATACTATAATAACAGCCAAGCTAATTAATGTCACACTGCTGGGCAAAGACCTCTTCTCACTCAGCGAAGACACGACCATTGATCATCACGCTTGTAAGCGACAGGTTAGCGATTTCAGACTTATATTAATTATAAGGTCAAGTTCGCTTACGATGTTTTTCTTTACCGATGTCAGTGACGTCCAAGACAAGAACTTAGAAAGTACACAGGTATTATGAATTGAATAAGTCAGTGTTACTTGTCCGGAACCATGCACGTGAATGGGCTATCACGAAGAATGCTTGCTAACTTTTGAAGGAGCACATCTCTATAAAAATTACCGTCCTGTATAAAAATCTACAATCTACACTGGTCGATCACTTCTGGAGAAATTAATGCATTGGATGTGTAACTAAATTAACTTGTATATAAAGGGTGTAATACACTTCTTAACGAATACAAAAGGCACTTGTTCTCCTCGTCATTGCGATAATTTTTTGTTCTACACCATACCTTCTAGTTACGGAGATATTGGGGGTCAAAGTTCCAACTTATTAACAAGTATTTTTTTAGATACAAGTTTTTAATATAAGATTTTTGCTTTAAACACCTCCACGACCCCCGTACTATTCAATCCATCCATCAGCACAATGTTTTGAGTGCGGTACATTGAGTTCTACCATAAAACATGATTTTTCATCCCAAAAAAAAAAGTCGTTTCCCAGCAATAATTTTTGCGTAAAGTTACTTAGTTTGATGTACAGAATGCTTGGTTGACGGCTTCGTGATGAGGTCTTTTACACCCTGTATACTGATTATTAACTTTTTGTAAACTGTATTGTATGTTTTTTTGTACTTATTGTTCTCAAGTAACTGACATAATATTTCTTTATTGGGAATAAAGTTTCTATGAACCGAAACCGGATTACCATTACCTAATATCTATTTACTTATTCGTGGGATTTTAAACTACGAGTAAGTACGAACCTTCTGGCATCTATTCAGTTATATTTTTAGAACATTTCTATTTGATACCTCTCTCTTCTAATTATGTGGTTACTTAGCGCTCACTAATTGCCTTCTAAAGGAAACCCATTTCATTCATGTAGGAAGTTTTAAGTCTGTTTTATTCTGCTAATAACTACCTTCTATGTTCTTACTTTTATGGTCTTTTTGGTAGAGGTTTCACTTATCAAGGCTCGACTTAGAAACTTTATATTATTTGAAGAGTAGAAAACTACTTTTTTTCTGATATTTCTGAACGAGACGAAGACTGCTGGTCTAGAAAATAGCTGACTATTTATACTATCAATTGTATGTGTATATTAAATTACAATCCATGCTAGACATATACACTTAACTCAGATTGAACCACAACTCCTGATTTTCCATTTTCGTCATGCAGTTTTGACCAGCCTCCTTTTTTAGATCCTCGACCATATAATATAATAAATAATAAATATTGCTGGACATTACACAGCGCCATCTAGTGCCACACTAAGCAATGCGGCTTGTGTCGTGGACACCAGATAGTTGATATAAATATACATAGATACTTTTTGTTTGTAAATACATACTTGAAATACATTAAACATCCATGACTCGGAAACAATGTCCATGCTCATCACACAAACATTTGCTCGGACCGGGATTCGAACCTGGGACCCTAAGAACGTAAGGCAGCCTCACTACCGCTGCGCCATTCGGGTCGGGATATGACTGGAGGTATACCACGCTACAGCTTTATGCTCAAATTGTGATCTGCTCCAACGGCCTTCCACAGACACGGCCGACGCTAACTGTCATTTCAGCTGGCCTAACTTTGCAGGCTAAGTTGGTAACTGATACGACCGAAGCCGAAAGATCACTTTATACATAATCTAGATTTGTATCTATCAACCTAGCACTCATAAGACACAAAATATTACAGTACGTACCTACTAACATAATAATATTTCCTAGAAAATAAACACCAATATTTGTATACTCCACCAACGAACATAATTATTCGGTTTATTATTTTAATTAATAAAATTAATTAATATGGCACACGTGTACGGTCGCATACCAATTCGGAGCATAATATTATTATAAGAGCGAGTATAAACTACCTAAATATGTAGGCAAAACATAGAATTATTAATGTGCTCAATTATGTGTTACCGTTAAACCTAGAAAATTGGTTAATGTCAACTTTCTTCATAACACTGAATATTTTTTTTACAAATTAATATGAGAATATTAAGCCACAAGGTAAGTGTTTAAAAAAAAAAATGATGATATCTATGTTTGTACCTAATACCTTCTCTCAGGCGTAACCTACGCTAAGTTACATTGTCAACGTTACTAATTGTCTCATCCGTTTTATCATGGCATGAGCAGCTTTCACCCTTAGGCTGCGTTTCCACCAGAGATGAGCTAGGATGCGTAGTGAGGGATGTGGGTGGAACTAACCAATCATATCGCTTTTTTTTCACAGCATGAGGTATTCCAGCTATGTGATTGGTTACGCAGCCTTACGCAGAGCAATAAACAGTCTGGTTAAAAAGTTGGGAACTAAGTAAGTATATAGGGTGGCGAGCTGGAGATTTGGTTACCTGTATCCTTCAAGCAAGTAAATCTATCCGTCATATTGACGACCCGAATGGCGCAGCGGTAGTGAGGCTGCCTTACGTTCTTAGGGTCCCGGGTTCGAAACCCAGTCGGAGCAAATGTTTGTGTGATGTGCATGGGCATTTGTTTCCGAGTCATAGATGTTTATATGTATATTAAGTATGTATTTACAAACAAAAAGTATCTATGTAGTATATCAACTATCTGGTGTCCACGACACAAGCCTCGTTGCTTAGTGTGGCACTGGATGGCGCTGTGTGTAATGTCCAGCGATATTTATTATTATTATATTAAAATACTTTTCCAAAGAAACTCCCGATTTATAAAAAAAAATGAAGCTTTTCATTCATGCATCGAAACGCTGTCTGCTGTTGTAAAGGACTTTGTTTTTGTTTTCACGATGTTTAATATCACCACCTTAAAAGATACAGATGTAACTATATCGCCACCCTGTATGTAGAAATAAAAAATCCTACCACAGTGTTTCATCATCTGCCTAGCCTTTTCAAAACTAGGTATGGCAGCCAACCCCAATCGGCTTCCAGTTTTACCGGATGCAGCTGAATACCAGTAATTTACATGGAGCTACAGCCTATCTGACCTCCACAATCCAATTAGTACTAGGTAATACAGAGAGACGGTTTTACGTTACTCTTCTTTAGTTTGATGCGGAATAGTTGCCATTTGGTCCCATTTAAATTTGGTGAAGATCTAATGCTGATCTTCGGAGATAAACAATGGAACTCTCAAAAATAGACGGCAAATCTGTCGTGATTGCTGCAATCGCTTGGATGTTTATTGTTTATACAACATCATGACGTAACATCACGTCTGTATGCTCTGAGGGGTACGGAGATGTGTACAATACACCCAGGTTTCGACAGTTTAGGTATATTAAGTTCCATTTTTTGTGGATAAGCCTATTATCACCAAATCAATCGAACGGCTTCTGAACCTAAAGTTATTTTTCACTTTTTTGCTTTTGTTTAAACAGGGTGGGAAACCGACGCCAATACTATGTGGTGATTTTTGCGTAGGTGCCTTCCATCGTGTATAAATCAAATTAATGTGTGTGTGTGTGTGTGTTAACGTGTGTTAATCATATTAATGTCCAACGATTTAAGACATAATGTACATAACATACTTATATCACTACATATTATAAAACAAAGTCCCCCGCCGCGTCTGTCTGTCTGTCCCTATGTATGCTTAGATCTTTAAAACTACGCAACGGATTTTGATGCGGGTTTTTTTAAAAGACAGAGTGATTCAAGAGGAAGGTTTTAGTATATAATTTGTGGGCGGGCGAAGCCGCGGGCATCAGCCAGTTTTGATTATAATTTAAAGTTGCATTTCACGTCTGTTCCTAAGTCTGCGCTGTTCTTTTAAAAAATGCAACGGATTTTGATGCGATTTTTGCCATAATTTAGAGAATATTTTTTATCTTTGGTATTCAATTACCTAATTATTTATCCTATCTTGTATTGAGCAATATTTGTGTATATATTTGTAATCATGTTCTCGAAAACGGCTCTAACGATTGCGATTAAAGTTTCAATATATGTGTTTACGGTCGGTCGATCTAGCTAGGTCTCATATCTGGGAAAATTCGCTTTCTCTATTTTCACCCGAGGAGAGCT
This sequence comes from Xestia sexstrigata, assembly GCA_941918905.2. Taxonomy (NCBI): domain Eukaryota; kingdom Metazoa; phylum Arthropoda; class Insecta; order Lepidoptera; family Noctuidae; genus Xestia; species Xestia sexstrigata. The sequence goes on from OW799203.2 coordinate 8,980,680, forward strand.
CGGTCGCTCAGTTACTAATAGCTAAATCTCGATCTCTTATACAGTTGTAAAAACCGAACCAGGGGTCGATCGCTAGTATAGTACACGTTCCTAAAAAAGTGTGGGTTGTATTAATATTTCTAATTTACCTGTTTGTTCTTTGTCTCACCAATATGTGTGTGTGTGTGGGTCACCCACTTCTCAATTACCATAGAATTATGTTGGCCTACAATATAAAGGGGGATGTCTAAGAATTTTCTTTATCGCCCATATTTCCCTAGCGTATTGAATTGTTCTGTGTCGGTTGTCCGTCAAATATTTTTTAAATATTCTTGCTCACAACAAGGTTCGTTCATCTAATGGTGGCAATTAACTTGATGACAACATAACATAACATCACGCCTGTTATCCCCGCAGGGTTAGGCAGAAGAGGTGCACCTAATAGTACACCCAAATTTCGCCAGTTATGTTTAACTAATAGGGGGCGAGCTTATTGCCATCAACCGGGCACAAATCGAGACTACGTGATTGCTACTGAGAAATTCCCGTAGAAACCCAATAATTCTGTGCCCGACTCGTGATCTCGTACTCAGCAGACGCGCTTGCAACTACTGGACCCACGAGGCGGTCTAACATGGAGAAGAATCATTCCAAATACATCACTACGGTTGCTATTGTTTGGTATTAATAGCTTGGTGTAGATGTCACAGTCGTAGCGTCCGTATGGTGTCGGACGCAAAGAATAGCACCATCCCATATCTACCCGTGGGTGTCGTAAGAGGCGACTAAAGGACTTACTTACCAGAGAATGGGCAGCAGCGTTCTCTGTGCTTTTTGTAACAACCGTACTGCGATCGCCAACCCGCCTGTCAAGCGTGGCGATTATGGCAAAACCCCCCCAAATGAATAGTGCATCACAGAAATTGCCCCTAGTGCCCGCAGCCCGTCTACCCTCGGCTACGGCAGCGGTCGAGGCTACGGCGTGGCAAGGGGTGCGAAGAATCTCCGTAAGGGACCCGGCTGCCAATACCAGCGACTGGACCTGGCAACATACAACACGCGCACACTCCGGACCGACGAGAAGATAACGGAACTCGAAGAGGAATTGAGCATGCTGCGATTGAGTTTTGTGGAAATATCTGAAGTCCGAAGAGAGGGAGAGGACACGATAATCCTGAAATCCGGCAACCTGCTCTATTTCCAAGAGGGTGACCGGCAGTCCCAGGGTGGTGTTGGGTTTATCGTCCACAAGTCCCTCGTCAACAACGTGGTGAAGATCGAGAGTGTGTGGTCACCAACTGGCTAGTTTTATGGAGAAGGAGGGCCTCTATATGATGATCTCCTTCTTCAGAAAGCGTGAGCACAGGAAGTGGACCTGGCAGAGCCCCGATGATGCAACTAGACATGAGATTGACTTCATCCTGTCAACCAAGAAGCAAATGTTCAATGATGTGTCGGTGACAAATTTGGTGAAAACCGGGAGCGATCACCGCATGGTAAGAGGCACATTAAACATCAATATCAAGCTTGAACGGTATCGACTGATGAAGTCAACGCTCCGTCCAGCACAGATCCAAATCCAGAACCCCAAGAGCTTTCAGCTTGAACACCAGAACCGTTTCGAGTGCCTAGGAAGTTCAGTGGACGAATACAACGATGGGTTTGTGGAAACTGTCTATACGACCGGGTCTAAGTTTTACAAGGCAAGTCGTACAGATCAGAACAAGAGGCTCTCCGATCACACTCTCAAGCTCATGAAGGAGCGGCGTGAGATGGTGATGCAGTCTTCAGACGAGGCGTGTAAATACCGGCAACTCAATAGCTTTAATACCGAGCGTATTAAAGCCGCGATTGAGCGGAATAAAGGCTACAAGGTATTTACAAGAGATCTGGCTATTGGGCAGAGCCAGCTCACGAAACTGAAGACCGACGATGGTAGGTACTTATCCGCCAAACCGGAGCTTCTGAGGGATATCGAGATCTTCTATGGACAGTTGTACACGTCAACCAGTAAACCCGTCGTAGATCTAGCAAACGACCCAAGAGCTAGACTGACCCGACACTATACTGAAGACATCCCGAACGTCAGCCTGTACGAGATTAGGATGGCTCTGAAGCAGCTCACAAACAACAAGGTGATGACGGAATTACGGCCGAACTCCTGAAGGCGGGTGGAAAACCGGTACTTAAAGCCCTTCAGAAGCTGTTTAATTCCGTCATACTCGAGGGAAAAACGCCACAAGCATGGTGCAGGGGTGTGGTGGTACTCTTCTTCAAGAAGGGCGCCAATGCCCGGTTGAAGAATTATAGGCCCATCTCACTTCTAAGCCATGTCTACAAGTTGTTTTCAAGAGTCATCACGAATCGTCTCGCGCGCAGGTTTGACGATTTCCAGCCTCCCGAACAAGCTGGTTTCTGAAAAGGCTTTAGCACCGTGGACCATATACATAAGCTGCGGCAGGTTATACAGAAGACCGAAGAGTATAACTTTCTGTTTGGCGTTTGTGGACTATGAGAAAGCCTTCGATTCGATCGAGATCTGGGCTGTACTGCAGTCTCTCCAACGGTGCCAAATCGACTATCGGTACATCGAGGTGTTGAAGTGAACAGTGAAAGTGGGTTAGAGTGACGATAATGTGTTTAACTGTTGACTGCAATCTGTCAACAGTCACACACATTATCGTCATTCACACAGGCCGCGGTAATGATCGACTATTGTCTAGCTTTAATTTACCCACTTATTTCGTCGTTTGCATAGTTCACTTCGCATTATGAGTATAAACTGTTCTACATAGTTTTCGGTTCTGGTGGAACGGGCTTAGATATATTATGTTTGTACAAAACGCCACCATGTCAGTCCGACTTCAGGACCAAGCCTCGGAACCTATCCTCCTGCAGCGAGGTGGGAGACAGGGAGACGTCATATCTTCGAAACTGTTCACCGCTGCACTGGAGGATGTCTTAAAGGTTCTGGCAAGGCATCAACGTCAATGGCGAGTACATCACTCACCTTCGGTTTGCCGACGATATAGTGGTCATGGCTGAGACCATGGAGGACCTCAGTACAATGCTCGATGACCTCAGTAGAGCTTCCGGAAAAGTGGGTCTTAAAATGAACATGGACAAAACCAAGATCAATGCCCATGTCACACCCACTCCTATCAAGATCGGAGACTCTACACTCGAAGTTGTAGACGATTATGTGGACCTGGGACAAACGGTCCAGTTAGGTAGTTCTAACTTCGAGAAAGAGATCAATCGTCGAATCCGACTCGGCTGGGCAGCGTTCGGGAAGTTGCGCGGTATCTTCTCGTCCAACTTACCGCAGTGTCTCAAGACGAAAGTCTATGACCAGTGTGTGTTGCCTTTGATTACATACGGGATTGAAACGTGGTCGCTCACAATGGATCTCATCGTTGCGGGAATCCGCTGGATGCGAGTCGCACGGGACCGGTCAATGTGGCGATACTTGGGGGAGGCCTATGTCCAGCAGTGGACGTCGTTCGGCTGAAATGATGAGATGTCATAAATGATCATGAGTCTAGTTTAATTTTTAGATCCCAGTTATAATAATAATAATCTCTAAAATTCAGAAATATAATTATATCTTTCAGAATAAAACTCCATAATTATATGTTAGTGTATGATCACTTAGAAACTATGTTAGCGTACAAATATAAAGATGTTAGTAACATAAAAACTTAACAACTATAGTAGTAGACATTGGTGTCAATTCTGTTGTGCACAAACAAAACTTAATTTAGACTATTGCTATCTTTTTCTCTCTAATGAAACGAGAAAGAGACGGACGTAATTTAGAGCTTTCAAATTTAATTGGAACTAATATTTCCATACAAATGAAGGGTGTACGTAAATCATGTCGACTAAAAACAAGTGAAGCGCAAGGCACAAACTAATTTGACACCTATAACTTAGCTCATAGCTATAGCTGTCCGTGTGTGTGTTTTCTCGCACTGCCTGTTAGTAAAAGATAGAAATAGCCTAAATTAAGTTTAGTTTGTGCAGGACTTAAATACCAGATGAATGGACAATCCAGTTTGTTGGCAATGACATTCAGGTGACTGTTGGCGCCACTGTTGGCTGTTGGTTGTTGAGTAATGGTGATGAACAAGAAAATTACATATTTTTAACTTGATGCAAATACTACTTCTACATGAGACCTGGGTTCGATTCCCAGTTCTGGTGAACTGCTATTGAGTTTTACTATCAGGAATTTCTTCTGGTAATAAACTTTTAAACATTACGAAAATATGTGCGAGCACTTTCTATAACTTCTGCCTAACTCTTCGGGGTCTGCTGCTCTACCCTTGCATACAGCTTGATTTCCCGGTAAAAAAAAAACACGATCACGGTCATCTTACGGTCGCCCAGCAATTTCTCACGGTCATAATTTAATGACTAGCTACATCATCTCTAGAAACTTCCATCCAGAACAAGCTACACTTAATTTGCCCTCGTAATAGAAACAATTGACAACTGTAGGTTCAGAACGTGACGCGAATAACAACAGCGGCCTTCGACTAACACAGTTAGTCCCTGCCTACTTAATTTAGTCCGTTTCTCCTCCAACGAGTACGTCCGACGTTTCTCGTTTTCCGACGTCAATTCTGAGATGCGTGTTATCCTGAATATACTGAATAATACATATCCAGTTTGCATGACAAGTGAAGCCGAGTGATGGCAATGCGAACGGTGTACGACACACCTTCGTTATCTCGAAGTTGTGTCCCCACACTAATTTTCTTTGGCTGTTTTATTGAAAAAGATAAAATTGGCCTGTCTTTTCATTCGGAAACTCGGTTTTTTTTTGGTTCTTTGAATACTAATCGTTAATTAATTTCCGTTGTGCGAATATCGACATTACTCGAGAAACCTTTGAAACTGTTTTCGTAATAATCGAACTGCTCTACTTATATAAAATTGGGTCAATATTCGCGTACAAACAGAGAGGGAGCGCGAAAAGTTTATCCTAAAACAGTAATGTCACGAAATAGGTTCTTAACCTATTTCGCTAGTGGTTCTACAGCTTCAAAGGACTGCGACACAGCCGTTTGTGCCCATTCGATAACGTTAAAAGATTGTAAGAAAATTAGCCAGATGAAAGCCGTGGGCATTTTCTTTATCTCTACTTTTTCCTAATCTAATTGATATCTGGAGCAGACAATTTGTTATTTTCAGCCTCTTTCCTCGTTTCTTTAAATAACTTCTTTTTGGTTATTGTAACGTGTCAAACATAATGAGTGAAACTGTGAAACATAGGTAACGTCTGCGATCGCCTGTTATGCCCTTCAAACATAAATCGTGTAGGTCATTTTGACGTGAGCACTCTGAAAACGAACGCTCTTTTTTACGAGTTACGAGCTTATTCTGAAATTGGGAATCGGGGTTATTTCAATAAAATTGGATCAAATTAAGGTTTCGTGTGAACAGGATACGGGAAATAAAAGTAGGCTACAGGCGACAGTCGTTCGCTTTTGCAATCGAGTGTTTGTGTCGGTGCGGTGTGAAGTGCGTTGCGTGGCGCGGCGCGGGCTGCGCGGCGGCGCGCGGCGTCGATAGCGCACCGGCCTGACGTCGCCGCGATCCTCGCCCCCGCGACCCGCACCCCGCGTCCCGCTCGCCCCGCCAGCGGCGCACGTCACACTCGACACCCGCGACACCCTCGGCACCCGAGCCGAGCCGCGCCGACCACCACACCGCGACGCGCACCATCACCCCCGTGACTGTTTACTGTGAACCCCATCGAGACATAGCCCCAGGAACCACCCAGTGTCGCGATCTGTGCAAAATCAGTATCTGGTGAAAACAAACACATCACACGGCATTAGCGCAGGCGCGCCGCAAGCGGACATGATGAGAGCGGCCATCTTGGCCGAGGACGCACTTTCGCCTCGCCCCAGCTTCAAAGCTCGTTGCGAAAGCTCCATATAAGCCGTAAGAAACAAGCGATGCGTTTGGAAGCTGGATCCGCGGCGTGCGCCCTCTGAGGCCGCCCTGCGCCGCTATCGATCCGGTAGCGTCATGGCGCCCGCGGAGTGAATGCGGACATCGGAACAGCGCCGCAGCCCCCGACCGCGAGCGGAGCGCCCGCCCAGTGATAGTGCTAGAGTGGTCGCGCGGCATGTGAGACAGAGTGTTGGCGTGGTTGGGAGGGCGCGCGGGCGGCGGCGGGCCCGGCTGACCGCGCGCCATGGGCGAGGAGTACGCGCGTTCACCGTGCGAGCGCTTCCCGGCTACGGGCGCGTTCAGCGTGGCGCCGCCGGAGAGGCTCAGCCCGCCGCCGCCCGCGCCGCTGCCGGATCGGTTCTCGGCGTCCCCGCGGCGGGTGCGTCGCTGTGCGGAGGCCGAGCGCGCGCGGCGGCCGCGCTATGTGCCGCCGGCGGCTCACGTGCCCGTGGAGCGCTACGTGCCGCGGCCGCCGGCGCCGCTGCGGCCTCCACCGCCAGTGTACTGCGGGCTGGCGTGCAGACCACCGCCGCCGGCGCCGCGCAAGTGTTGCGGCCCGGCGTGCCGCGAGGACATCGCGGGCTCGCCGCCGCCGTCCCGCTACGTGGAGTACGTGGGCGCGGCGGCAGCGCGGCGGCTGGCGTGCACCCCGCCGCCGCCACCGCCGCCCGCGCTGCAGCTGCCTTGCGAGCCCCAGGAGCCCCCGTGCTGCGTGCAGGCTCGCAGACGACCACAACCACCACATGATTGGTAAGTACCTCGCCAGAGGCAACACGATAACATCACCGTTTCTGAGTTAAGTCCAATTCACAGGTCCAATTCGGCTATGTTTTCTTACCCTGCCTACCACCCATCTGAATGTCTAACTACCCACTTTTAAACAAGCCATCTCACGTAGCTCCATATGACGTCAATTTTTAATTGATTTATGTTAGAAATAACACATCGAGTGACATTCACAAACAAAGTAAGGTAATTAACTAGATGCGCAATAGATCTTTGCTAACTGCGTAACTCGACTAAGTTAGCGTTAAATACGTTTAGAGCGTTTTTAATAATTCGCCGATGATAGCGAGAGCCAGGCTGTTATAATTGGTTAATATTTTGTGGATGAGGCAGATAACGTGTGATTGATGGCGGTTGGCTAACGATCGACGTTTGTGAGCTACTCACATGTACGCACTGATTAGCTCCTCGCCAACGTTCGGCATTTCTATAAATATTCGGCGAACATTTCGTCGACGAGTATGTCGCATCTGTTGGCTTGTATTGTTGTACTATATCTATGTAGGTAGGTAGAGTTTTCCGTCCCTATATCTCTCTCAATCCTTTGATGTTGCGGACCAATCTTTCATTTACGAAAGCTAGCGTTTTCTAAATCTATAACTTTTGTTACGTCATTTTTCGTTCTTTCACATTCCTATGTTATGCCTATGTTATGAAAAGATGAAAACATTGTATTGTGTTTGACAGTTCAATTCTTATGCAGTCATTATCCGTTTTCGCAATTGTACTTTATTGAAACGCAAAATGATTTTAGTCTGCATTAAGCTCTTGGAATTGTACCACAATTGTTTAATGTCCTACATAGTTCAGTTTTAAATTATTGCATCGTAAATTCTCGTAGCTTTGATAGTGATTATGTATTCTACTTTTGTGTATGAAATTATCTTTAGTCTATGGTTAAGTGCAATATATTCCGTTTTGGCATTGACTGGTGGTAGTCATTTGTATCAACTGAAATTTCATTTATTCACGATAAACAATCGGAATGGTGCTAATAATAATGAAGTGCAAAATACCAATTAGAGGTTCAGATTAGGCTGAAAAGTTCATCGGTAACTAAAGCAATACTGTAGCAGGAAGTAACGTAGTCGGTATTATGAAAATATAGGAAATCTGAGAAAATCCGGGACAACATTTAGGTATATGTAACTAATTCTATTTTCGATCATCTCGACTAATTTTAGAAAACTACAGGTCCTGTAGATTATAATAATACCTATCTGCTCCGAAAAGCCAACAAGTTTAAGTTTTACTGTTTAATGTGAAGTGTGTTCGGATACTATAAAGTTTTAATTATTTGATTGCCTAATATGAAGCGTTTACGATTTCCATTTGATTTCAAAAGTGTCTGAGATTTTTTTTAAAGAAGGTTTAAGAGTCCTTTTTTCTGGCGACTTTGTTGTAGGTACACATTGACATAACATCCCACCAAGTTTGCCTGAAGGTAAGCGTTCTTCTTGCCTGACGGCAGACATGTCTTTGTAGTACATCCACGTTTCTCCAGCGATGTTACCTAGGTCCCAGGCAGTCCCATGTCTGGTTTCGTTGTCTTTCCCAATAGAGATACCTTTAAAAAACTTGTTACTAAACTTAGATATTAAATTATAATTCTCTGCTCATAAGTGCTATAATGTTGTTTTCAAAAGGTCTCCTCCAAAATCTCTCAACAAGTGTAATTTAATGTGAAACTTTTTTCATATAAACTTTATTTTTAAGGCTAGCCTAAAGCACCTAAGCTTGAACAGGCGTAGTGTCGCCAACTCCAAATTTAATTTGTTTGTTTTAAGTCGACTCAGTATTTATACTTTTATTGACATAGAATTGAAGATTTTTTGATTTTATCTACTATTTTCCATTATTTAATGTGTAATTTCCCTTAAAATCAATAGCAACTTTTTACAGGAGATTTAAATCACAAACTGAAAAATTTTGACTTTGCAAATACTTGTGATAAAAAGTGTTGCATGCACGGGACATTTAATTTCTGAAATAAGAAGTTTTGTTATTTAAAGTAAAAGTAAAATAAAAAAAAAAGTGAAGTAGTAAAGTATTATTAAAAAAAAAAGAATAAACAAGACTTATCAATGATTTACCTATTCTGATGCACAAAGTGGACCTTTCGATTATCATAAAGATTACATTTGCACACCTACACATGTTTTTTTTTTTTCAATAAAATGTAACAGTAGTTAAGTACACTATATCTCTTACTAATCGATGGGCATTTACAAGAAAAGTAAAGTACACCTACGCTACAATGTGTTATCATTACGTAGAAGCTGATAATCGCGATAAGATTCGGGCGTGTCATATCATCATATCGTTTATCGTTGCTCCAGTAACAATTATACTAACATACCATTTGCATTAGCCAAGTGTACTGTGTATTCTAGCTTTGTGAATAAAAACTTTACTGTGTACGTGAGTGACCTAAAAAAATGTCTCATGTATAGTTGGTTGTTCGCATTTTCTCCATACGTAGAGGATTTCTATGGATAAAAAGTAAGTGAACTGTTCTGATTTCTGTGGTATCATCAGTGTTGTATACGTTTACAAAACTGAATCATCAAATAGGTGTTGTATGCAATCTTGCAAAAACACAGCGACTTTATAATTTACGTTTATAGGCTATGTTTTATGTATTTACTTATACCATACTAAGTTTTTAGTCTTTTACGTCGAGAATACGACTAAATTATAGCAAACTACTTACAACAGTTAGATAGTTCAAGTTACTCGTGTGACTATAGAAATGTCGAGTTGGAAAGTTTAGGGACTCTTTAGTTGATTTCTTTGAAGATTTGACGTTCTATTACTCTGGGGAAATTGGTTTAGGATAACATGTCTTCTACCAAAATTGGAGTCGAGTAAATCAGTTTATTTGTGGAACTTAGGTCGCTGGTAGGACATAAATCAATAATCCTGTAGGTAAAGCAATTCTGTAAACATAGGCAGGTAAGCCAGGAGTTGGAAAAAAGTGTTTTATATTTAGCTCAAAAAAGTCTATGTTTGGGCCTCGTTATAGCGTTTAGTGATTAAATTTTAAGCTTGGTTGTGCCTTTTATACTTAGGTTCTTACGTGAAGGCAGTAGGCTTGTTTGCTGACACGGCATTCTTATACGAGTATTATTCAGGATTGGATTAGATTTGACTGGTGAATTTGGCTAAACATACAACACATTCATAATAATTATGCGTTTTTGTATTTTAAATTAATAATATCATCTTATTTATTTCTGTACGTAAAGATTAAAACTTTTACATGTCAGACCATGTTATGTTTTACAATAGATGGGGCCGGTGTTTCGTACCTTACTACTCTGAGACAGCCGAAACAAACTCAGAGGTCACTCACTGTCTGTTTAAAGTCCACACATTGGTCAAGTCATAAAAGGACCATCCTGATTAGTGTCCGAAATGGTCTTTTGAACAAAGACCCACAGAGATTTAAGTGAACCTATCCAGTCAGTACATGACAGGCATTTTTCAGTGATCGTGTAGCTCCATTCAAGGAGCTCAAAAAACACCTAGAAACGGCTCATCTCGTTCAACGATACGGTGTGTAATTATGATTGTTATTAAATTGTTTAGATAACGATTGAATGATCTGCTGTAAGAATCTATACAATCTATGCAAATATAATTATAAAATTGAAGTGTCCGTTTGTAACATCAAAATAACAGCTTTCTACTGAGTGCATTATGGAAATATATACGGCATTTATAACAAAAACACACTTTTTTTTCAATTTTTGTCTGTCTGTTTGTTCCGGCTAATCTCCGAAACGGCTGGACCGATTTTGACGGGACTTTTACTAGCAGATAGCTCATACTAAAAGGAGTTAGAATAAGATTAGGGTTCCATGCAAAAATTTAAAACCCTTGAAATTGGTAACAAAATCCGAGTCAAAAAGGTTTACAAAGGTTTGTGGGAGAGTCAGGAATCCAAACTAGGATACCCTGTGCTATGGACTCCTGCAGACGCCCCCTCGCTGAGATTGGGATTATGACAATTGTAAAACGTAGGACATGTCATTTTGTGTCACTTTTCTTGTTATCTTCTCATGCAATATAATAACAAGAAAAGGTACTAATGAAAAAAAAAAAGCGTGTGTGTGTTTGTAAGTGTGTGAAGTGTGAGTGTGAAGTGAAAGGTGTCGTGTATGTGGTGTGGTGTTGTGTGTGGACAATGGTCAATGGTAGTGTCTGTAAGGTGGATGAAGATGCTGATTGTAATAACCTATTTTGTAATATTACTGAGAATATTGGGAGGACATGAAACATCTACTGACTTAAAACCACGTAGGTACCTATAACGGAATCTAGTTTATCGAACCGTCTACCCATTTAAAGCCAGACATTTATGTCCAACCCTTTTGTGCCTAAGAATCTGCGACCCGTACCCTTTTCCTACAAACCTATAAAGCGCTTATCATAGTTTTCCTGAAAAGCGAAAAGGATTCTGTGATGTATAGTAGCTTACCGTGTAATCAGGGTTGCTGCTACTTTGATTTGACTTTTCGTTTAATAATACCTATCATTTTGGCGTTAGGCAGTCGCTCCGTGGTAAACGCTGGTAAAACCTGCATCTGGTTAGACTGGAAGCCAACCCCATCAACATAGTTGGGAAAAGGCTAGGCAGATGTTTATGGAATATCCTTTTGGCCGAAACCTAAGAGATTCATAAAACTAAATAATACAATTTTATTTTTTTTTACTTTTTAATTAAACGTTTATATTGACTGTTAACAACTTAACAAGATGATTAAAACTACCTTCCAACTTGTCAAAAATATTTTTTTTTTCATTATTGGTGTGTGCTAACTGACATGTGACAATAATTTAATGTACTTAGTGGATTCTTTGTTGATATTAACTTGCACAGTATTGTATAGAATCTGGTTCTTCTAACCTAACAGACAGATGTGTTGCTGGACAGTTGGTTTCGCTACATCTTCTTCCCAGTTAAACTCTAGGAAGTGGCGAGCGTGGTGAGCGTTTCGGAGGACTGTCTCTGGTAAACTTTGATGTTCAAAAAGTGCTGATTATCAGGCTAATTTAAATAAATTACTTTTTATTTTGATTGATTTCAATAATATTTAGAAAATAATGTCAATCGGCCAAAACTTTTCGGCCCATTTTGGCCGAAGGCGAAGGTTTGGTTAAAGGTGCTTTTTTATTCGAAACCGAAGCCGAAGCTTCGGCCGTACACTAGTTAGCTGTGTTTTTTTTTTTTGGGACATGCTTGCCACCCTTTTCCCAAACCCTGTAACTCCTGAAAGCCAGAATCAACAGTGGCGACCGAAAAGCGCCGAGACAATGAAGCTCGACGAAATCCCAGAGAATGAATTTAACTGTCTTGGATCCCGCAACGAAATTAATCAGAAAAGTATAGTATAGTATAGTAGGAAAAAACCGTAATTTTCACTTCCCTCCATTTCAGCAGGAGACAAAACGAAACAAAGCCAATAGGCACAAATGGACGTTTACAACTGGGATAGGCCCAGTTGCCTAGCACCACGGATAAATATGTATTAACATTAATGGGTCTTAAGTTGTGAGCTGTTATACAGGGTGTAAAAGACCTCATCACGAAGCCGTCAACCAAGCATTCTGTACATCAAACTAAGTAACTTTACGCAAAAATTTTTGCTGGGAAACAACTTTTTTTTTTGGGGTGAAAAATCATGTTTTGTGGTAGATCTCAATGTAACGCACTCAAAACATTGTGCTGATGGATGGATTGAATAGTGCGGGGGTCTTGGAGGTGTTTAAAGTAAAAATCTTACATTAAAAACTTGTATTTAAAAAAAAAGTTGGAACTTTGACCCCCAATATCTCCGTAACTAGACGGTTCCCAGGTATGGTGTAGAACAAAAAAATGATCGCAATGACGGGAGTACAAGTGCCTTTCGGCTTCGTTAAGAGGTGTTTTACACCCTTTATTTGATTCCAATAATAGTATGGCAAAAACGCTTGAACGCACGGAAATTTGTTCTAGTTTCCACAAGGTCTGTATAGTAAATAACTCCGTATGTAACCTGTACACTATCCAACATAATATTGCGTTTATTCTGCCAATGACTGCACTCTCAGTTAGCTGTGATGTGGGGTGAACGAACTATATCAACTCAACTTATGTATAACTATTGGATCGACCTGCTTATCTATTGCTTGACTATAAACAATTTTCTGTTTTCTATTTCTCCTACGTAACATACGGTAGACCGCACGTGTCAGATGATTTCAAAACCTGTATAAGCTGGTTTTTAAGTCTATTGAAATTCCGTACTACGCTAGGCCACAACTGTGTGCACTTACGTATTTTTTCGAACAATCCAAATGTTAGATGTAGCATGAGACAAATTTACAGTCGGACGTAGGTAGGTCTATAATTTTGCATATTAGGTCGTGGTTCATTAACGATAAGTACTTAAGAGATGAGCTTACACCTCGCTTCCTGGACAAAAGATGTTCTTGATAAACCTCTATTTCCATTCCAGGCGGATCCTAAATACTAATATCGTAAAAGTACATATTCTACTATATTCATATATGAGTATGTGTATCTACCTACAACTTTCTCAAATAAATAATCCCTCAAAGACATCGAAGGAAACAAGTTTAGCAATATCTGCGATCCTTTCAAGTGTAACTACGCATCGTCTCGTAGGCAACCCTGCGAACGCAACATGAACGAAAAAAATATACAAATGATTTTACGAACAACGGCAGGGCCAGCAAAGGTAAAAGAAATTATCCTAAGTAAGGAAACAAGGTACGTGATTTATTGATAACCTCAGTGAAAATGTGGGGCTAGGCAAAACAAGCGAATAAGGAAGATAAATGAATTACTTTCATTTCCAAAGATCCATTTGCGCTAAACCCTAACCGTTTTTTTAGTGTGATAGATCACGTTGAGCTCTCTGATATTTGTTGTTTATCTACATTAGTGTATTTAACAACATGTTTTTTAGTGTTAGTTTATGTACTTAGCTCTGAAAAGGTTTTTCTACCATTAGTTACCTGGCGTACATAAATGTACCTGCGTAGAGCTAGTACAGACCCAGACAATGTGCTTGCTCTGATTAAAAAAATCAAACCGTCTGCAAAAAAAACCTTTAACAAAATACATGTTGCGAGGGACTTGTTGCCGAATAAGCCCGTATTCGGTCTCTGCTGGAATGTATTCGAGCCAAACTTAAACGATTCATTCCTCCAGGCCACTGATTGAATATTTGTAATTAAAAACAAACAACCTGTTCGATAATTGGTTGTCTGATGCAAATTAAACAATAGCTCTGATTTTTGGTGTACGAGTGAAGGTGGAAACAAAGAAATGGCTGCCTTCCATTGTACTCGAATTTACTATTTCAGGTTTTTTTGTTCGTTTTCTTTAAAATTTTCAAATAAAAATGTGGATATTATTTTACGAGATCCTTTTTAGTTTTGAAGCTGAGCTTGGCGTGAATGATGGCATTCAGGTCGTCTTTTAAAAGCAGATTTTCCCTAAAATATTTACAAAACTTTCATTTGAAATATTACTGTGAAAATAAGATTCAGACCTCGTAGAAGATGGCTGGGCGGGTTGGAAAAAACCAACGACCATGGTCCACATTAGCCCTAGATGGATGTCAAGAGGCCTTTGCCCAGCTGTGGGATGGCGCTGGCTAACAGTATCAGTAATAAGATTTAAACAGACGAAGACAGGGTAATGGTTCTCTCATTATGGGTTCAATCCTGCCTGCATGCCTGCAAAGAAAACATGAATCTATCCATTCCCAGTTGAGGCCATGTAGGAAGTAAATTGCTTATGAATGGATCTGACGTTGCTTACATTAGCTGCCGTAAAATGGGGCTAGTCAAGGACTTTGTGGCCTTGCAGGAAAACTTCTAAAGACAATTCTGTTTCATCATAGAAATAAGTAAATAAATAAATATCCACAACCACCATTTTTCTACGAACATGTGCTACAGTAATTGAAATCGATTCGGAATCAATCGTAAATCTTCGGTTAACCGTAATTAGGGGTGCATTGATATGCTCCTACGTATTTGAACCAAATCGATCCCTTACTAATGCAGTAAGCATTACCCAGTCGTCTAGACCATTGCTATGATTTTTTTTAAGTAAATCATCCAGACTAATATCACAGTGTAACAATAGTTTGTGGTCTAGATTAGTTAGACTGCCGTTATTGTGTGAGATTGGTTATTAATTGTTGTTAGTCTGTGGCAGAAAATTAATTGTGATTGTAGTAGAAAGGTATTGGAATAGAAACACAGCATGACATAACTACACGCTATAATCCCTGAAGCGTTCGGCAGAGGTGTACCTGCTGTACGTCCACATTTCGCCAGTTAAGTTATAGGTAGGGGGCGATGCTATTTTCGTCAAACGCGTAAATCCAGACTTCAAAATTCTCAATAACGTTTGGCCTGACCTGGGAATCAAACCCAGGACCTCAAGCTAGCACTAGACCAACCAAAATTAGCGATTGTAAAGTTTATAATTTCATATTTAGTAATGAACTGGTGTGTAATTCTACTTTCTCATTCTCATTTGTCAGTGATTTCATCTTCTTTCAACCACTCTACAAATAATAATTTCTTATTACATCAGTAAAAGATAACATAAAGATAAATAAAGGGTGTAAAACACCTCTTAACGAAAACGAAATGTACTTATTCTCCTCGTCATTGCGATCATTTTTTTGTTCTACACCATACCTGGGAACCTTCTAGTTACGGAGATATTGGGGGTCAAAGTTCCAACTTTTTGACAAGTTTTTTTTTAAATACAAGTTTTTAATAAAATATTTTTACTTTAAACACCTCCACGACCCCCGTACTATTCAATCCATCCATCAGCACAATGTTTTGAGTGCTTTACATTGAGTTCTACCACAAAACATGATTTTTCACCCCAAAAAAAAAAGTCATTGTCCAGCAATAATTTTTGCGTAAAGTTACTTAGTTTGATGTACAGAATGCTTGGTTGACGGCTTCGTGATGAGGTCTTTTACACCCTGTATATTATCCCGTAAGTAAGTGTCAGTAAAAGATGTTATAACAAATATCTAAAAGTGCGCACACCGTCAGTGCAAGCATAATTTTATCAAACAAGAAATCGTTTCTGGTGCATCTGTTTTGCTGACCATAATATATAACTCCGGCAGTACCTACCTACATTTGCATATTTTTACGATCGGTCGATTTTGGATAATCTAATTGATATCATTAATAAATATATACAAGGTGTAACAATAAACGCAAGACAAGGAAAAGGTAAAAAATATGAATTTCCAAGTCCTAGAACAAAAGTCGTTCAGATTCATGGTCTGAGGCACCTAACGAGAGGAATACCTCTTCCTTATACAAGGTGTAATATAATAAGCCTGAGAGCAGCGGTGGCCCAGTGGTGGCGGCCCCGACTTACGAACAGTAAGTCGTGGGTTCGAACCCAGACAGGCGCATTACTTTGTGTAATTTATTTCATCACCACTGCTCTCAAAACGGTGAAGGAAAACATCGTGAGGAAACCGGCATGTCCTAGAACCAAAAAAATTCGAAGACATGTGACATCTACCAATCCGCACTGGGCCCGCGTGGTGGATTATAGCCCATTCCCTCTCATAGAGAGGAGGCCTGAGTCCCAGCAGTGGGAACATTAATAGGCTGATGATGATGATGATATAATAAACGCAATAGCGTTTATTATGTTACACCTTGTATAACTTTAAATAAATTATAAGTCCAGATTTCCTCCACAGATGTCAGTGATATCTAAAGTCGCATTGGAGGTAAACCTACTAAATGTTTTTGACGTAAACTTATTTTCACTGTTTTAGATTTAATCTCATTTAACTAACCATCATAGTTCAAGGATTTGAAGACAATTATTTTATTTTACTCGTGCTTTTGCAAGTTTTTCTCGAAAATGTGTTGCTTGACAACCACGCACAGAAATGTTTCATTCACGTCATACATTTCTTTGTACATACTATAATAGCCCCTAATACTTCTAAGTAGGAGTTTTACACTCCCACGGTTCGTCTGACAGTATTGACCATATCGTAGGCGGAATATAACAAAGAGAGGATTATTAACGCCACAAGATGGGGAATTTCACCCACTTCACACTTTCGCCTTGAGTTCGTCGTTCAATGTCGGTTTTAATAACAGATCGGTATTGAAACCGACATTGAACTCCGTAGTTTTCGCTGTTTTGAATATAAAATTTCATTAGTCTAAGTATGAAGAAATAGGTCGCCAAATACACGTAATTTTCGTGAACAGAAAGCAACAGATGAATTTTATTAAAAATTCATGAAAATGTGAGTGTAACTGTAGGGTAGGCAGATAGATCTTTTAGACAGGTTACCACGTTTTAAGGAGATTTGCTATTACAAAAGTGCAATATCTACCTACACGGTCAAAATGTATCATCATCATCATCATTTCAGCCGAAAGACGTCCACTGCTGGACATAGGCCTCCCCCAAGTGTCGCCACATTGAGACTACCATCCACCGTGAGACTCGCATCCAGCGGATTCCCGCAACCTTCACCAGATCATGGGTCCACCTAGTGGGAGGCCTTCCAACGCAACGTCTTCCTGTTCGCGGTCGCCTCCAGAACTTTTCGGCCCAATCAGTCATCCGTTCTGTGAGCAATGTGCCCTGCCCACTGCCACTTAAGTTTGGCAATTCTTCGGGCTACGTCACTAACCTTGGTTCTCTTGTGGATGTCTTCATTTCTGATTCGATCACGCAAACTCTCAGCATAGCCCTCTCCGAAATGGACTCTGGACTCTCTCTCGTTAAAATGTATGGAACAGCTGATTTATGAATGAATGAAAATTTTGATGTGGGGGGGGGGGGATCAGAATGATGTACTGAATACGTGGTAACCATTTGTGAGTCGGTGTTTCTTCCACTCTGTATATCGAAATCGTGTGAAGGTTTAGAAAATCACAGTTTTAAATTAGTAATGAGACGTGCTTCATCATCATCTGCCTAGGCTTCCAGTCTAACCAGATGCAGCTGAATATCTGTATTTTACATGGAGCGACTGACCTTCACAACCCACTTAGTACTGGGTAATACGATACCCCTTGGTAAGAGTGGTTGACAGACTTTTTGGGCCACTGAATACCTAGTAACGACTGTCAAAGATCTGAAAATGATAGCCGCGACCAACGGCTTAACGTGCTTTCCGAGGCACGGAGGAAACCCGATATGTAATGGGTGGTCACCCAACGCCAACCAACCTAGGCAAGCACGGCTGTAATTATTTAGCCACGGGCTCAAAATTAAAAGAGGCACAAGCACGCCTCGTATTAGAACGAGTCGTGCTTGTGCCTCTTTAAATTTTGTAAGTTTTAACGTTGCTTTGGTCAAGCATGGTGATCGATGCCTTCTCTGTATTGAAAAAGGTGGGCCCTGCAATGGGACAGCTGTAAGTTGAAGTAGCATAGTATTATTTATTTAAAAGATAAGATAATTATGCGTAACAATCCAGTTTTAGACTTCCTGGCTCCAAAAAGATGACGTGAGCTACTGATAAACCGTTCTTATCGTTTAAATGAGAACCAGATAGGTAGTTTTTGAGCTATAAACTCAAACACACTGTTTGAAAATCTCATCATTCTTGCTTTTCGGGAGTTGGGTTTACTCTTTAAAAATTTGAATAGTCCTGCAAATTTGATACTGTATATCCGAATTTCAGCACTCATAAACTAGTTAAGAAGATACTCCTAGCAAGGCCGGTTGTTAGACTGATTGGCTTCTGGGGGCTGGGTTTACCATGACGTCATAAAACAGGATTGTTTTAATCTTATTCCAGAGCGGAAAAGAGATGGCACTATACAGGACGTCGAGCTCTCTTTCACACACTTTTCCTAGACGTCACGCGTCATGGTCGGCTACAAGAATACTAGTAACGACTTTCAAAAATCTGCAAAGTCATATTAAAGTCATCATATTTCAACTAAGTCTAAATTAAATCCTCTGAAAAGCCACCATATTACATCAAAGTAAGTAAGATCAATTCAGTGATGGCTACCCAAACGTCGGAGTAATTTGTCAATGTAAATTAAAAGAGGCACAAGCACGCCTCGTATTAGTACGAGACGTGCTTGTGCCTCTTTTAATTTTGTAAGTTTTAACGTTGCTTTGGTCAAGCATGGTGATCGATGCCTTCTCTGTATTGAAAAAGGTATCAATATCAGCGAGTAACATAGGCTAGATCGTATCTATCGTTCAGAGCGGAACGTGCATGCTCATTTTTCTCAGTGTAAACACATTTTACGCGACCTAAAGTACATTGAGGGCCTGAGTCTTTAACGTATGCAAATAGGGGCAGTTTCATTTCATCCGCAAATAGGGGCAGTTTCATTAACATTAAAAGTCTTCCATCATTACCGTGATCATTAAGTCGGACGATGACGTAAACGATATTGCACCCGGACATTGACAAATTACTCCGACGTTTGGGTAGCCATCACTGAATTGATCTTACTTACTTTGATGTAATATGGTGGCTTTTCAGAGGATTTAATTTAGACTTAGTTGAAATATGATGACTTTAATATGACTTTGCAGATTTTTGAAAGTCGTTACTAGTATTCTTGTAGCCGACCATGACGCGTGACGTCTAGGAAAAGTGTGTGAAAGAGAGCTCGACGTCCTGTATAGTGCCATCTCTTTTCCGCTCTGGAATAAGATTAAAACAATCCTGTTTTATGACGTCATGGTAAACCCAGCCCCCAGAAGCCAATCAGTCTAACAACCGGCCTTGCTAGGAGTATCTTCTTAACAAGTTTATGAGTGCTGAAATTCGGATATACAGTATCAAATTTGCAGGACTATTCAAATTTTTAAAGAGTAGCTCTACTACTAATACTACTCTTTTAACTTCTTTCGTATATTCGGCGACAGATTAAACTACACATTCCAGTATAACATGGCCTCGCTTTGTATACATTTCCCGTACAATAAGAGATCCTCATGAACTTCTTTTTGAATAGCTAGATTGATCGCTGTGCGTACCCATAGGTAAAGCGATTTAAATACATATTCGTATGTACGTATTTATACCTTTGTATTTACTTGAACGGGAACGTGACAAGAATGAAACATAAACGGACAAAATAATCTTATTTCACTTGGCTTTTACATATTATTTATTGAGTGAATATTTTATAACGGCGTGGGTAAACATTTTGTATTGCATATAGAGCCTCCTCATTTTATTAAATTTGATGTTATGGCCTTATTTACGCGACTGCGGCGAAGCAAAAAGGAGGGTTATGATCTAGACCGGTATTTATGTATGTTCATCTGTTCCCTCATAATTTATGAACTAAATATCTTAATTTGACAAATGAGGTTTCGTGGGAAGCGTCTTGATCGTCCACTGGTTATAGACTATCCTCTGAACATCACTGAATATTTATTAAATACATTAAAATATATAACGTGTAAGTTGTTCATTTAGTAGACGATAAATATTAAATAGTTTTTAGACTACTAACAATTTCAGTCAAGATATTTTTTTGTTTCATACTTTTGAGAGCGTGATTTATCAATATTCCTGTTTTAGTATGTGTGTTTTGGTGAATGCGTCTTGTTCGGTCAATATTTATTTACTTTCAAAAATACACCAGGTGCTTTTACTTAAATATCAGAAATCTTTATAGCATCACAACACTTAAAAACTAATTTTCAAGTCGATTCGAGTATGAGATTCGGAAAACGTTTAGGTTAAAAAAAAGGACTTTAAAATCGAAAGAATCTGTTCAAATAACTGATTTTGCTGATATTTTAAAACAAAAAAAGTTAACAAAAACAAAATATTTTTTCAGCAAAAATTTTTCGTGGTTAATAACTAACTTCTCTTGTGAAGTAAAAATCGATATTTCGATATAGTGTATTTACTGAAGGTCTTTAAGTCCATATTCTGATTGTTCGTTAATACCTATAACTTAATTTAATTCACAATTGTCCCCAAATTTGTTCCCAATTGTCCTAAAATCCAATTAACGTGAAAGTTGATTGTTCACAAATATTTTATGAAGAAGTTTTATATTTAAATATACTTTCTATTGCAGGTATTATCACTATTTACAATGGTATGTTGAACATTTGTACAATAATATGAGCTTTTTAGTCCTTTGGGACATAAACGGTTGAATAGATTTTGATGAAATAACACATCAAACAATCCGTCTTGGTACTTAAGCAGGTCTTTCAATGTTTAGACGTCAGAATTGTTCATGATACCTTTTCTTTTTTCTATTTATTTATTTACTTAGTACATGGAGGACTTACAGCTAATAAAAACAGAAACACAGGAAACCATAGTCACCAGAAAGCCAATTACAAGTCCTCACGTATAGACTTATAATAGAAATCTATGGTGTAAGCACTTGTGCTTACAGCTTGTGCAACACAAAAACACACAGCTTTAATATAAGTGAGAAGCTATATAAAAACTAGCTAACTACTACTTATGTCACCATATTCTGTCCCACTGCTGGGCAAAGGCCTCCTGCATGGCTTTCCAATCCTGTTTACAATTTGCCCTCTGCGACCAATCCGTCAAGAACGTCTCGCCAGCGTTTCTTGGGCCTGACTCGGTTACGACTGCCGTCTTTAGGCACCCACCTGTGTGGCTATCTTTGTCCATCTGTTCGGCTTCATCCTAGAGACGTGACCTGCCCCAGAGTAAAATAAATTAACAGACACCTAGTAAATAAGTGAGATGAAAATAAATTCTAGTGAAATATGACAACTTATTCGATTAAATCCAATGGGAGAGGTGAAGTCTTATGAAAGCAGTATAGTTTTCACTTTATTATTAGCAACTTTGATTATCTTTTAGATTTGTAAACATTAAAATACGGTACCTAGAACAAACATAAATTCGTCGTAAAATATTTAACTCAAAAACGATAGTAAGTATGTAAATCATGCAAGTAAACGTTACCTGGAGTAATTTTTGTTCTTATTTTTGGTTACAATCTAAGATTTTTTTATCGCTGAAAGCTTTAAAATGTATTTTTATTTCACCAGAAACTACAAGCATTTTTTTGTTTTGTGTGATCATTTGATACCTAAATACAGAACGAGGGTCGTACTGCATAATTATCCATGAAAAAATAACTGGGACTAACTTTGAAATACGGAAAAAATAACCGTTCCAAACAAAAATGCAATACCAATACGATCAAAATGCATGAAAAAACTGCTTTCAGAGTTTATCAAAACACTCTTTATATTTGGCTCCTTCATAAGCCAAAACGAACATTATTTTCAGTAAGTAATGGATACTGCATTGCGCGCTCCTACCGAGCATAATATCGAGCCAAATGAGTTAATGACTCAATCGTTTGTCAAGCTCTGGCCAGCATTTAACTTAATGACATTCAAGGATGGACGGTTTTACAATTCATGAGGAAGATTGTTCCGTGCAGACTTTCTGATAACTGTAGTTGCTGGAAAGTTGGCGATAATTCATGATTTTAGTTCTTTCATTCTCTGTTATCTATGTTACTTAATATGTGCATGTAGGGACTGAAGTATTAGGTTTTTTAATTCCTCAAAGTTTCCCAAAGATCCTGTAACCAATACTTATCTCTGAATCTTATGTTTTTGTGTCTGGCTGTGTCAAATGAGGCTGACCCGAATATACAGGACATAAAAGACACCTTAACAAAGCCGAAAGGTACTTGTTATTTGTTCTGGACCATACCTGGGAACCTTCTTGTTACAGAGATATTGAATGTCAAAGTTCCAACTTTTTCACAAGTTTTTTTTAATATAAATTTTTGATGTTATAACCTTACTTTAAATACCTCCATGACAATACTTTTTGAGTAGAATTAGTTGGATGTACAGAATTTTGATTGACGACTTAAGTGAAGGGTCCGTTTACACCTTGCATGATTTGTAGCACCCTAAACGTTTTTTAATGAGTAGAACACCACCTCCTGCAAATATCGTCGTTTCCACCTCAAAAACTGATGAACTTATTGTTACTATTTTATTCCCCTTTTACTACACTTTACTCGTTAAAATTTCTTAATACTCCACTCTGATTCCATCATTCGTTCGCCTCATCCAGTTCAGTTCACTTGCGTGTCTCATTTGCGGACAAGCCCTAGTTCGTCTATACAATAATAATTCAGCAAATATTAGTACTAGAAAGGCATGTATATTCCGGGCAGGCTGAGCTAATCACGACGTACGCCTCATTTGTCAGGCTTAATCCGGTTTAACGTGGTCATCATTGAATACAAAAGTAGATAACTGGAGAATATATTATGAAGTATGGCGAATGTAAACTTTTGTTTTGTTCGGCTGTACTCGTATAGCTTTTATGACTTTGTCTGTTGTTGGCTTCTAGTTGTTCAAGCTTTTATCATGTAATTTTATTTTCGCCGATAAGTTAAAGTTTTTAATAAGTATACATTTAGGGCAATTGATGACCGTTTCAACGTCTACGGCAAGTTGCATTAAACTCTCTACAGTCATTGTGGAGTTTTTGGCCGCTAAACCCTTCATCAATGTGCGAAATGTCAGTAATTTTTCAACGTTCCTTTTACAAACTTTCAAATTGTAGTCTTGGAGACAACCTTGTTGCTCTTTTCTGCCAATCTTCCTTAGGGTCGAGGTTCCTTACCTGACCTTAGAGGACGTGCCCTCCCAACCTTGTTTACTTAAAAGCTTTTCTCTTCGCACGGGATCGTTTTCCTTCGCACTGCACTGTTTCCGAGTTCGTGCGACAGGCAACTCTTACCTTAAGTGCCAGTACTGGAGTTTGTTTTTCAAGGAGACTGGTATGATGACTGGGTGTTGTTTTATGTTTACTGTTTTTTAACAGTGGAAGCATCTATTGTAGCGTGGGTAAAGTTAGAGATATTTGCATTTATTTGTTTGTTTTGTCATTTTATTTAACACTTTTGAACGACTCTGATTTAATCGGAATTTTCAAGTGTATCGAACTTTCAAAAAGGGTTCAATGTTTCAGCTTAGTTCAATAAAGTAATCTATATTTTACAATTTCAGTTGTAAAACTCCAGCTCGGGTCAAACTTTTAATCCACAGTATTATTTGTATTCTGCATTCGAAATTGAATTAAAAAAAAAAACAAAGAACAAACAAGTCTAGTTTAAAAGAAGTTGTTATACAAAATTGAAAGTCAACGAACGACGAACTAAGCTTTATTTATTAGACAAAAATACTGTCAGACACCGGACTAATTAAAACGGGCGATCCATTTGCGTATTCAAATACTCTATGTAGTTAATTAACGCATTTGTTCACGAAATTGGTTTCATCAGCAAAGAGAGCAAAATTTTAAGACAACGTGCATTTTTAGTGGAAATTTTGTACCATCTTTATTACGCATAGTTTAATGTTGATTGCGGTTTGGTTTTTAATGCCTGTTTTTGTTTTGCGTCAACCGGAGTCTGGATTCACCACGTTTGTCCGTAACCTAAATAGAGACGGTATAGTCAAATATTACAATACTAAAGAAATATCAAAGTTTTAACCGAAATTAAATCGAATCTTAAAGTGACCGCTGTTAAAGCTAGTCAGACGTCTAATAATGTTGTATATAAGGTTTACTTTCACTTTTAATACATTTGAAACTCAGATATCGTCTGGAATATGGATTAATTAGACTACTTACTTACATCAACAACCGTAAAATACCCATTCACTTTCAGGTAAACGTTTCATTAAAGTCGATGCAATGATTGTTTCAATTTGCACTCAGTCAGTTTTACTGTTTCGTCCAGCAGTAAGACCCAATTAAATCGTTCCAACGTTTGATCGGGCGCAGGCCGTTGGGTTCAGTACAACTGTACAATTGATTGGATCCCTTGCTATTGGTCGATTGTGCTGATTGCTCCTCGTCTTCAGTTGTTTTTGAAACAAAAGCAACTGCATTATTAGCTTCTTCGTTCAAGATGTTATTGGAACGAGAGCTGGTTTCCTTGGTTTAAAAAAATGTGGATACAATCGGAGAAATTCATTGATAAGAACATTGACAACCTAACGTCAATCACATCACAAGTTGACAGTTATTAAAAATGGCTTTAACACGGCAATTTAAGGGATTTTAATTAACGATCACGTTGTGATGTGATTTGAATATACAACAACAACAACAGCCCATAACGTCCACTGCTGGACATAAGCCTCTCCGCCTCTAGCCTCTCCTCGCCTCTCAGATTTGAATATACGGTCAATTAAAGTTGGTAGTCATTTTACTTGACAATTATTTACCCTGAATTTATCGAATACAATTTTTTGTAGTTGATAAGTTTAGTACCAGGACCGATTGAAGACTGAAGGTGGCTTTGATTAGTATTGGATTGTAATGCATATTGTATGAGTTGGCTTACGTATATTCTTCTTCAATTGCGTTTCTTAATATGTAAGCAGTTTTAAAGGATTTTGGGGGTGGTTTACGGGCTTTTAAGAGAATTCAATTTAGGAGATTTTAGGTATCTACTTGTGAAATACTTCTACATTGGTTTAAATTTTAAGCTATTTAAGGTCATTGAACTGTGTTGCGATAACTTGAGCCTTAACGATGCATGACGTAATCCCTTTTGATGGACTTGAATATCAAAAATTCTGTCATGTATTCAAGATGAAACCTAGATAACAGTAGCAATAATAAATAAATGACCTAAACCCAGTGTTGAGTAATAAATCGTGCTACGGTAATCACGTGATCCATCCATTCACCATTAATTATTCTATGTTGACGTCAAATTTATTCATTTTTTACCCGTTGTGTGGGCGCCATGATTAATACTCGTAATATCTGACGATCTTTACGCCCATTAATTTATCAAAGAAACTGAGTGTATCTCGACTTGACAACGGGATATTGCGGGAATCCTTTTCAATTCATTGTTAACATCCGCGGCGGCCATTTTGATTCAGTATCATTCATTTAAAAAATCGAGCTGGCTTTTAATGTTTCTGACATTTGTATTTAGAACAGTCGAAGGTTATGATGCTTGTACACAATATTAGATGTTGGGGAGAATAAAGTTGGTGGTAATCGATACTGTGCAACTATAGCAATTGAGGTACAGTCGCAGCCAAATACGTTCGTCACCTATATTTTTGTGCCGAACCAACTCTGAGTACAACTACACTCAGTATTATTAATTTCGTCGTAATATCAAAATGTCAATACCACAGAATGACATTTAGCCAACTTATTTTTAAGTCAGACCAGACCGGACCGAATTTAAAGTACGACCCTGACAGACTCTTATAATTAAAGGTACTTATTAGATACTATACCATTAGATTTTGTAGTATTTTCGCCAATTGATATATTTACCAACAATTCTGATTAAACTATCTCGCATACAAAATGAACAAGCGACGTTGATGTGCAGCATCCATTGTGTAAAAAGAAAAATATGCTCTCTGCTTTATTCTTTATTCGATCAATAAAGAATAAAACACAGAGCGTCTTTTTTTTTTAGGGTTCCGTACCCAAAGGGTAAAAACGGGACCCTATTACTAAGATTCTACTGTCCGTATGTCCGTCTGTCTGTCACCAGGCTGTATGTCATAAAGCGTGATAGCTAGACAGTTGAAATTTTCACAGATGATGTATTTCTGTTGCCACTATAACAACAAAAAAAGGAATAAAATAAATATTGAAGGCGGGCTCCCATACAACAAAAGTGTTTTTTTTTCGTTTTTGCTCGATGTTAATAACGGCAGGTAGATGCTTGAAATACTCACAGAATATTTAGTTGTATATTCACTTTAAAAACAAATAATTATACATATGACCCTAACTACAAACGTGTTTTTTTTGCCGTTTTGTCTAATGTTGTATAGATAATGGTACAGAACCCTTCGTGCGCGAGTCCGACTCGAACTTGGCCGGATTTTTCTTTTTTGATTCGCTGGCAATGCTAACTATTTTATTTTACTGGGTTCAGTTTTACAACTCTTTTTACGACATTCAAGTACTATAGATTGAAGCTGAAAGCTTTGTGGCTAATGGTTCTGGATGCAATTTCGATCGGAATTTGATTTTATGCGAATACTATTTTCTCGCTAAATATTTTTCAATTAGGATTTTTAAATGGACCCAATTCTTTTATTTGTGGACTCTGGAATGATAATGAAACTAATGGAGATACTCAGCCATAAATTGAACGTGATCAGTAATAACAGAAGTAGTAACAGCTCTTGAGCTCGGTTTATGTGTTGGACGCGTTTAATTTAGTTGGAATACTAGACTTTTCAAGCATCTGGGAAAACTATGAACTACTATACTATTTAATTATAGGGGTGTATCTAATAGTAATTTGGGATCATCATAACATTTTTGGAGCAATATTAGTAGGTAGAAAAAATATTAAAATGTATGCTAACAGTAATGAGAAAAGTTCAAATTACATTTATTTAGATACCAATAGACAGTCTTTTTGTGCCCTTTGTGAACTAAGTAAAGCTAAGTATATAAAGTAATGTTTATGTATCGAGTACCTAAATTCCGAGAAGAAAAGGAATGTCGAAATTAAAAGTCCTAACCAAGGGTAGATGACAAAAAAATCTAATTAGTCCGTCAGATAGATTTCGAAAAAATATTGGGCTCAGATTTTTTTTCTTTTTTCACGTAAACAAAAAATGAAAACGATACAGTGCTTCGAAAACTCGTGTGACGTCACATTTGAGTACATTTTTCAGTCAAATGTGACGTCACAAGCCCCTACTCATGATCTTTGACACGTTTTCTCTTCGTCAATTTTTATTAATTTGATAATAAAACAAAAAACACGTATTTAATATTTTTCGATAATCTAACTGACGGACTAAACAGAATCATAGTTTTTTTAGTCAGTCATCATCCCTATTGAATGTACAGTGGCTAACACATCAAGTTACCTACTACAAACTGTCAAATTTCTCCAAATGATTTAAAATCATACAATGTTGATAGTTAAGTTCAAAATCAAATAAGAAAATTTGTCAGCTTGCGATAACTTGATCCGCTGACGACTGTACCTACCTACAAGAAAATAAAGTTTTCTCTTAGAATTTTCTTAACAATACAAACGTACCTTTGCGGTAGCTAAAAAAAAATTGATCAAAAATCAGTGCTCTTTGTACGTGACGTATTTTTCGAGAGAGAAGGGTTGTTCAGGACACAAAAAGTCTCGTCTATATTTCCAAGATAGTGAATAACAGGAGATGGACCGTATTTCTTAGATTCCTGGCAGATAGAATTCACCAACGATTTATCTTTTCAAAATAATAGGTCTTTTTGCTGGCGATTTGTAATAAGGTGATTCTGTTTGAAGTTTCGTCGCCAAAGAATATACGTAATTGCAGTGCTTTATTTAATGGTTGTTTAATTATTCTAATGTCATTGTGAAAGATTTTTTTTTGGAATAATTTATTCATTGTGCCGTGTAATTAATGTTCAGGCAATTAACATGCTTTGATGGTCTTTGGAAGCTTTCCATTATGTTTTAACTTACAGTAATTGCTGCTATTATTGTGGTGTTGTTTTATTTGTAATTATTGATGGCTGCGATTATTTACTGATAGAGGAATTCCTGGCCCTGCCACAAAAGTAATTTGGATCGGAGTAAATACAAAAAAATGTTCGTAATATGTTCATTATTGTTCAAGATTAAAAAAAAAGTACTAAAACGGTATTGCGAGAAATTTCATAAAATTGGTCGCGGGGCCAGAAAGTATGCTTCCTAGCCGCGCCACACGTACACTGCATTCAATAGTCCAATAATGTACAAAAAAGGTAAAACAAAAAAAAAACCATTGGTAACTAAAACTACTATCTAAATAAAACTAAGTAAATCGTGATAGTACTTTTTTTTTAAATCATGAACAATATTGAACATAATTACGAACATTTTTTTGTATTTACTCCGATCCAAATTACTTTTGAAGGAAAACATCGTGAGGAAACCGGCATGTCCTAGAACCAAAAAATTCGAAGAGATGTGACATCTACCAATCCGCACTGGGCCCGCGTGGTGGATTATGGCCCATTCCCTTTCATAGAGAGGAGGCCTGTCTCCCAGCAGTGGGAACATTAATAGGCTGATGATGATGTTGATGGTGAAATTACTTTTGTGGCGGGGCCAGGAAGTACCACGCGAATACTGGAGCTTTCTAACTCCTCTTAAGATTTTTGGTTAAAATAATATGCATTGTGGTGTAAACTCAAACTAAACTCTAAAGGGTAATTGCACCATTGAAACTGAACGCGATCACCAATTGTAAACCGAGTTCTAGTAAAATCTGACCCTTTTTATTTTATTTTTCGGATGGGAGATCATCAAATGACTCCTCCCGCTCTGGGTGGAGCAGGAGGGAGTGTCAGACTTTTTCTGACTAAAACCCATCCATGTTCCTTCATCGCCCTTTGTGTTCCGGGGCCACGGTATCTCTTTCGAACAATCCCGCAGCCCCGGAGTAAAATCTGCCCCTTAATCACGAGTTCTTCATACAGTGACTTTGCAAGCTAAGCTGACTGACCCTTTTGACTTTGCTTTTATTATGTTTATTTAATACATAATAAAACACTGCGAAGTGCGAAGTGCCAAGTCTATTCAAATTTCGCACTTCGTCTTGTAATTTTGTAACATTGCGGTTTGAGTCTATGACGTTGGCGCGATACCAAATCACATGGTGCCCTTGGCAGCCTTCTTAACGAGTAATGATGGCACTTAGCTTGTTATTGTTACGACTTTACACTTCATTATCTTTATGCTTTTAACCTGCGGTAGTGTCTAGCCAACAATCGGAGCCTAATTAAGATTAAAAGCGACGTAACTAACCGTATCTTACCGTAACAGCAGATTTATCCGGATTTTCGCATTAGTATCAAGCATGCACTTAGTGTACTATTGTAACAGCAAATGTGCTCCATACTGCAGACTAATATTGTAAATGCGATAATCGCTCTGTTCGTCTAACTGTGAATCAGTCTAACACTGTTTTAGGCTTTTACGGTTTAAAACTAAACTTATATTGTCACTTACGGGATATCTTCCGTTCCGTTTCGTTCGTTCATTGTCTTCCGTTGCCTTGAACGCCTGTTGAACGGCTGAAAGTGAAAATATGAAAGGTACAGACATGATTTGGGTTAGGACAAGACACTTTTTATCCCAACGAAACAATTTCCTGCCTCAGTTATAATTTAAAGTTCATTCTTCTATAAATAGACATACAACAGAAAAAAACATTCAGTTACATAAACACAAAGAAATATTTAGTACAAAGTGCTCCCAGGTACCAGGACAGCAGTAATCTAAGAGAGGTAACTCAAACAGAATTTTGAATGCATTGCGCAATATACAGGCTGCTTCATTTAGATACTCGCGCGGTGTGTGACCAAGATGCTAGTCCTAAGTCCTAAGTATGCGGTAAAACACACGACACGGTGAAACGGTGCTATACTTTGAGGGTGCATTTAGTCCTTCATATTATGTAGTTGAGTAAAGATTCGCGTCAAAAACCTTTACAGTCTCTACTATTTACAGAAAAAACTCACATTCATTCTCGTTGGTTGTGGTGTAGAGTGATGGTGTTTTTAATCATTTTGTCAATTTTCTAGGTAAGCATGGAAATCTCTTATAAAAAACCTTCTTATTTATAATATCTTTATTCGAACGTTTTGTATATTATTATTTTGTATATTTGTATTATTATAACGAGTAGGTCGTTCGTACATTCACCTTAGAAATCGACGATCAACAAAGGACGTAAGACAATGTACCGGTCAGCGTTAATAAATAATTTAATAAGCCTTTGTATCTAGAATAATATATTTGCGTAGGTGTAGGTATTATTTTACAATTAACATGAATCTAAATTGACGTAATTATGTCAATCAATCTACCTGGCCTTTTCTCAATTATTTTGGGGTCGCCTTCTAGTCTAACCGAATCCATTTGAATACCAGTATTTTACATGAAGCAACTGCCTATCTGATCTAAACAACTCAATTGACTGGGTACCTAAGATAAGATACCCCTTGGTAAGACTGGTTGTCAGTCTTTCGGGCCATTGACTCCCTACCCCCCCTTCCCTTTTTTTTTAATGCGACAAGCCCGCCACTCTATTCCCAAACCACTGTAACTCCTGAAATCCAGAATCAACAGTGGCGACCACGCCGAGACAATGAAGCTCGACGAAGTCCCAGAGAATGAATTTAACTGTCTTGGACCCCGCAACGAAATTAATCAGAAAAGTATAGTGGATGAGTAGGAAAAAACCGTAATTTCCAATTCCCTCCATATCAGGAGGAGACAGAACGAAGCAAGGCCAATAGGCACAAAGGGACGTTTACAACTGGGATAGGCCCAGTTGCCTAGCACCACGGATAAATATTAACATTAATGGGTCCTAAGTTGTGAGCTGTTATATTTGATTCCAATAATAGGTATGGCAAAAACGCTTGAACGCGCGGAAATTTGTTCCAGTTTCCACAAGGTCTGTATAGTAACTAACTCCGGATGTAACCTGTACACTATCCAACATAATATTGCGTTCATTCTGCCAAAGACTGCACTCCCATAAAATGTGATGTGCTGATTGTTCCTATTCGCAGTCTTGCTCAGCTTCAGCTTGAAGGAAAATAATTTACTCTTAAAGTTAGCATGAAAACGACTGTAAAAAATCTACAAATGACAACCGGGACAGCACCTTTACGTGCTTTCGAGATACGGAGGGAGCTCGATATGCAATGACGGTCACCCATCCACGGACCGACCTTGGCAAGCATTGCTTTACTTTGAAGATCTATCCGTGCGGCTGTTACCAATAATTTAGTGACGAGCACCTCAGTAATATGAAATCTTAATATCTCAAACAAATCTTAATAAGAGCCTTCTACCTACCACTGACTTTGTCTAGGTTTAAAGTATTTTAAAATACAATTTCCAGGCCTCTAAATGTTCTAGAATCCAGACAACAGAGGCAAAGGTAGAATGAAGTAGGTAACTCTGGAAAATGTAAACAGTCCGCAACTGCGGTCTCACTTACAGAAATTGTCCCACTTCATAGTTGGTCACTGGGGGGTAGTAAGTGGGCACGCGGGGGTGTTACCCCAACCCCGAGGTGTCTTTCAAAGCTGTCAATGTCAAAGGCAATGTACCACTTACACTGAATAGATAGTACCTACATCACTGTTAATAATAACGAGAGTAATGGGTAGGTACTTATAGACCGGACACATTTTTGTTTGAGTGTGTGGTTGATACAGAACTTAACACACTCACTTAACAGAACGAAATTGAAATGTAGGTAACTACTGGATTTGTTATTTTTTTTAAGAGAGCTGTGTCTTTCGACACGCAGAGAAAAATGTGTTTAAGTAGGTACAGTATTTTTAACCGACTTCAAAAACGGAGGTTATATGTTCGTGTGTATGTATTTTTTTTTCTTTTATGTATGTTACCTGATTTCTCCACCATTTGTGAACCGATTCTCAACATTTTGTTTATTTGAAAGACTCCTTTTTTTTTTTTATTTCGGATGGGAAATCATCAAATGACTTGTCCCGCTCTGGGCGGAGCTGGAGGGAGTGTCAGACTTTTACTGACTAAAACCCATCCATGTTCCTTCATCGCCCTTTGTGTTCCGGGGCCACGGTATCTCTTTCGAATAGTCCCGCAACCCCGGCAGGCATCGGTCCTTTCGGACCCCTTCCTTTTTGCTGACTCTCTTTGAGGCGCGCGTGGAACACGAACGCGCCGTCGACACGGCCTGTCGTCATGAGACGGACGGACGGCGAGCTAGCCCATAGCCCACCGTCCACAGGCCCGCGCCTACGGTGGCCGGGGGCCACGTGGTGGCCCCCGACGCCCGGGGCGTCTCCCATGGCGGCCGGGACGCTGTGAGGTTCTCTCCCTCTCACGTTCCGCCACCTCCTTCTCTAGCATTACTGCTTCGCAGAAGGAGGTGACGGCGTCCCATTCCGTCTCGCTCCGGACCATGGCTTGCACCAGGGCCGGACGCAAGAGGTCGCCGCCGCCAATCGCCGCTTCGAGGACACGGCGGTGCTCCGCCCACGCGGGGCACACCTCCACCGTGTGCTCCACCGTGTCCTCCGGTCGATCCTCGCAGTGGAAACACCCGGGCGTTTCCTCCCGCCCGATTCGGTGCAGGAACCTCCCGAAAACACCGTGTCCGGTGAGGACCATTTGAAAGACTCCTTAGGTGGTCCCATTTAAATTTGGTGAAGATCTGTTGCTGATCTTCGAAGATCTAAATACAATGGAACTTCGGAAATCGACTGCAAATTTGTCGTCATTGCTGCAATCGCTTGGATGTTTATTGTTTATCCAACATCATGACGTAACATCACGAATGTATGCTCTGAGGGGGTACGCAGATGTGTACAATAAACCCAGATTAAAAAGTTAGGTATGTTTGCGGATGAATGGACAAAGATTTTATTGGCATGTCACAAGTATTGTGAGAGGAATTTATGAATGTGTGAACTTCGGTGAAGTCGGTGACCTTTGTTTGATTGATTTGGTGTTTTTGTCACCGGCTTTTGAAGCTAAAGTTATTTTTCACTTTTTTGTGTTTTACTTTTTGTGTTTTTTTTGAAGTCTGTTTTATTTTTTTTACAGTTATTTTTTGTTAGATAAAAACCTTAATATGGCAACGACCGAAAATACTGCAAAATCTGAGGTCAATGAACAGTATAATACCTACCTGAGATTCAAGTTATTTTAAAAATATGATTCTATTTTCAAAACGAAGAGCAATGGAATTCATTATTTTATTCCTCCTACGCACAAAGGAATCCACATAATTAAATGAGTTATCTTTATATTCATACAGTTTTCATAAAACTTCCTCTAAACATTCATATTAAATCGTTCGTTTGAAAACAATGATTGTTTTCATTTCATACGCGTACGGTTATAGAAAAATATAACATTTGATTAAGTTTGTTCTCGCAGACATTGGTGCTAGGTATGGATAAAATTTATGAAACTTATAAACCTATGTTTTGCAGACTCACTTCTGCAAAACATAGGTTTATAAGTTTTATAGGTTATAAGTTTAAAATTAATTTATATTCAATCAAAATTGAGTTTGAAACATTCTTATTTTCTTGATGGCGTATCCAAACACGAGTGGCTTTTCAAACATTCGGTGATTTCTTCTGCCACAAAATTGTATTTTATGTACCAACTGTTAAATCGCCAGATTTTTTTTTCCATTCTTGTCCATGGAGATCTAAGCTTTGAAATGGGCAAATACTGTACTTTCACAAGTCATTATGCCTGTGTCTGTGACTGTAGCTTCGCCTTATCTGTTTTTCTGACATTCAAAAGTGTCTGATATAGTCTAATTGAAATAAAAGGTTAGAGTTTGAAATATTTGGGAATAGTATACCGATTTTATTTACCAAACCGTTCAATGTTTTGTTTTAGACACAATATATTGAGCCAGGTGCTTTTAACGTTTCAATACGAATGCAGTTTTTATTGTACGATCGAATAAATATTTCAAATCAAAATCTGAGTCCACACGACGATTGTAATATTAAATCCCTGACTGTCAATACTATGAGGACTTGAATATGAAACTATGGTGTATTTTTTTCATTTTTATTTAATTTTATGAAAGTTTGTGTAAGTTCGTACCTATGTTTGGAACTGGAACTACTAGAAGTAGCGTGGTTGTGCCAGTGGTACCCATCTATTATTATGGATATTTAGTTATTTCATGCATAACTCGTCGGTTCTGTATTTTTATAGGTATCGTTCTTATTTTCATAATAAACTATGACATAGGCTTGGCTAAAAAGCAGTGCCATTTCTATTCTAGAAATACATCGCTTTCAAATTTTCTCTAGTTAAAACTAGAGATTTTCAATGAAAACGGAATACTCTGACAAGCTGTGAGTATGAATACCAAACCAAATGTTCTACATTCTTAGATCCAGTTTTGAGTAGGAAGCAAAGTAAAAAGTTTTTAAGGAAAACAAAATTTTGACTTTGACATAAAACACTAATATTAAATCAGTGTTAACATTTTTAGATCCAGAGTTTGGGGGCAAAAAAATACATTTTAGGATTCCGTACCCGAAGGGTAACCAACGGGGCCCTGTTAATAAGCTAACGTTGTCTGTCTGTCTGTCTAGCTGGCACAGGGCTGTATCTCATGATCCGTAACAGGTAGGTACTTGGAATTGGTATTTGGTACAGGTAAACGGACACTTGGAATTTTCACAGAATCTGTATTTCTGTTGCCGCTATAATAACAAAAATAAATTAAATTTAAAGGGAGCTCCCCTACTACGATGTAGGTACGAAGCCTTTCATGCGCGAATCCGACTCGCTTTGGCCGGTTTTTTTTAATAAATATTTTCTTCACACACGCCGTCACTTTGAGCCAAGCCTCGGGCTAAGTGTATAGCTGACTACTTGCTTTGATGTCCCTATTGTTTACGAATGAAATGATGTTCGTTGAAGTGTGGCAAATAGGGGTCATTGTGTAGCTGCTATTGAATTGTATTCAATTGTGTATTAAGAGCCCGCACTGGCAGGGAAAGGTCAAACGGTCTGTTTTCTAAGCTCAGGGGACTGGGTTGTTTGTCATGTGTTAGTGAACGCGGCACACCGCAGGCCGACTGACCGCAAAACGCAAAAACATAGAGAACTTAGTAGCCGGATCGTTTAATAATGTAGATCAAAGTTTCAGTTAGACTTGTGTTAGAAATTTTAATAATATAAAAAGCGATTCGCTGGTTTAAATGTGACCTAAATAAATAGGAACGGAAACATGCAGATTTCTGTTCCTATTTTTGTTTGATCCTTGAAACCGAGCGACTCCATTGCCCTGTGATCTGTAGGGCCCACGCTCTATAATTTTTTAAAGAGCCTTGTATGTCTCACTGTTGGGCAAAGGCCTCCCCCCATATTTTTCCAGGTATTCTTCTCCTTGGCCACCTTCGAACCAGCCTTCGTGATGCGCGTCTAAATTTACGAGAGCAGAATGTACCTTTTTTAGGGTTCCGTACCCAAAGGGTAAAAACGGGACCCTATTACTAAGACTCCATTGTCCGCCTGTCAGTCTGTCCGTCTGTCTATCACCAGGCTGTATTTCATGAACCGTGATAGCTAGACAGTTGAAATTTTCACAGATGATGTATTAAACTCCCATTCAACAAACGTGATTTTTTTACCGTTTTTTCCTTGATATTAATAACGGCAACAGGTAGACGCTTGAAATATTCACAGAATATTTAGTTGTGTTTTCACTTTAAAAATAAGTAGTTAAATTAAAATAAAATAAATTTTCTCCCATACAACAAATGTGATTTTTTTGCTGTTTTGTCTAATATTGTATAGATAATGGTACGGAACCCTTCGTGCGCGAGTCCGACTCGCACTGGGCCAGTTTTTTCTGTAGTTTAAAATCAGCTGTTCCTTACGTTTTTACAGTGTAGGTATTGCATGCACTTTTGTAGGAAACGACATGTCTCTTTCACCTTGTAAAGATACAAGCAATCAATCTTAGAAGTTACTTCTGCAGGCTTCGCCAAGTTGACAATCTACAATCGTTAACGCTAGTAGAAAACTAATCAAATTTATGGGAATGACATCATCTCAACGTTAAATCACGTGATCAACACAAACGAATAGAAAATTCGTAGACAAGTTTACATCGTTGAAAATGATAGAATAGAATGTTATCGTTTTTA
Source organism: Xestia sexstrigata (assembly GCA_941918905.2). NCBI lineage: Eukaryota > Metazoa > Arthropoda > Insecta > Lepidoptera > Noctuidae > Xestia > Xestia sexstrigata. The sequence continues at coordinate 9,017,171 of OW799203.2, forward strand.
CAATGTTGAACGCTCTAAGCATTGGGAGGAACGCTCACCATAGACTAAAGTGAAGGTTTTTTCTATATACTTTAGAGAACGAACAATCGACTCAGTCGTGTCAACTTGGCTAACAATTTTCGCTTTCTACAATCGCTTACGCCGAGGCGTTTACGTTTGTAGAAAGAGAATCGATACGAAACGTTTGTAACTTGGCTAGGCCTGCTGGTCTGTAAGCATACGTTTGATACAGTATTAAGGCTCTTCTCTGTGAGAAAGCATTTCTGATCGATAATTGTCTCAAAAGCATTTTGCGCCTGCCTTTTGTCAAAGACAGGTTCATTGAATGCACTATCAAAGGGCAGGTGTACATCGGAGCAGCCATTGAAGTTCTATATCGGATTAGTGCAAGCTAGGGAGTTTGTACCTCTAACAATGGCGATACGAAGTTACAGCTCAAGTTCGTATCGAATTTCAGACTGTTATTTGTCTTGCAGTAATTTTATGAATGAGAAAGTTTATCGTGACTTGTGTTTTGCTTGTTTCTTTACTCTTGTATTCGTTGACTGTAAGTAAACGTACAATAGGCTTGTGTACTGAAAAAATCTAATTAGTTCGTCAGTTAGATTATCAAAAAATATTTGACCCGTATTTTTTCTTTTGTTACGCAAGCCTAATTGATGAAGATACGACGCTTTTAAAATTCTCAATACGTCACGCCGTGGTATAATTTTTAGTGCGTTCTGACGCCACAAGCCCCCACTCCCGAGTTTTGATGCGTTTTATCTTTGTCAATATTCATTGATTTACAAAAACAAAAAATACGTGTCCATTATTTTCCAAAACTGCACTGACGGACTGAATAGATTTGCAATTTATTGATGGTGGAAACTAGATTATACTGTTCATGTACCTAATTTTTGCAATTAATCATGTTCTTGGACTCCAGACTGGTACTAAGACTTACCAATGTTGGCAAAACTATTGGACATGTAAATAAACGCGTCGTTGATCTAGTAATATTCGCAATTGCCACTGCTGAGCATGAGGTTCGATTCCGGGTCAGGCAAATTGTTATTGGGTTTTTCCATCAGGAATATCTCAATATTACCACGGTGTCTGAATTTGTGCCCAGTTGATGGTAATAAGGTCGCCCTATTTTACATGGGACTTTAACATAACTGGCGAAATGTAGGTGTACTATTAGATACACTTCTGCCTAATCCTACGGAGATTACAGGCGTGCTGTTATGTTATATAAATAATCTGGCATATTTGCAAAATAAGAGCTTTAACTCTTTGGCCCTGTTTTCCACAAAACAGTCTCACTAAAAGTTCCACAACCTATTGGATAAAGAATAAGGTAAATTTTATTTTTAATAATTAATTTTACCTTCAGTTACAAATTTATAAGTAAAGGTAAAAGTAAACATATAACAATTATTCTGCTTGAATAACAATTTTGTTACCAACCTTTTTGTTAGTCTAGCGTTTGTTAACTAGACTTGTCTGTGTGTTTTTAAGATTGAAATAGTTTGCTCGCATAATTACGTACCGAAGAAAAACTAAAATTATGAATAAATACTCTTTACTTGATGTCTTCTTTGTTTTCAAAATTTTCTTAAAATGCTTTTGTAGATAAAGTAGCGCCCTAGAACCACTTAAAACTTAGGTTACATTAGCTTAGGCTCGCGGCTTCGCCGGCGTGAAGTTCAGTAACTGTCCAACAGGACCATGCTACCGGGATAAAAAGTATTATTTGTGTTAATCCAAGTTATAAACTATCTGTGTGCAAAATTTCATCCAAATCCGTTCAGTAGTTTTTGCGTGAAAAAGTAACAAACATCCATCAATCCTCACAAACATTCGCATTAGTAGGAGCAGGATAGCGTAGAGATACTTATGGGGGAAAATATAATGACCACCAAAAATAACTTTGTGACCACTAACATCTATCACCTATATATAAGTAATTAATTAAAAATTTTTTTTTTTGTAAAAGTGGGGATTAATGTTGGTAATCATTTACTAATTTAGGCAAACAAAAGTGATTTTTTTGCCGTTACATTTAGCTAAATCTGGTGATTCGTTAATTGTATGCCGATTTAACAGTAAATACCAATTAGGTGTGATTACCCATGAAGGCTATTCACTAGGCGACCCCATTCACTAGCTGGTAATAAACTCGTAGCAGCAGCCATTTTCAAAATTAAACCTTAAAAAAATCAAGTCAACTTGGATAAACCGTCTAAATCCGTTTGTTGTCAGAGACTGTTCTTTATTGTCTATAGTCTATTTGATTAGTTTTTAGAATTCTAAGTATTTCTGTATCTTTTTCAGGCTTTTTAGAGCTCGGTTAGAAGATATTTCAGTTTGCTCTTCAAGTGGGATCCTAGGCATCTCAGGAACGTTGCTAGGTGATGTGGGTTAACCCTTTGTTGCTTAGAAATGAGAGGGTATATATTTATAATCGTAGCCTGTAGGTCACTGAACTCTTGTTAGCGGCGAAATTATTGTTACCTATTACCTCTCTATACTTGATGTTTTTTTTTGTTCTTTGTTTTCAAAATGTTCTTCAAATGTCGTAGTATAGCTAACGCAGTATTCTAGAACTACGTAAACTTGAATTACATAGAGATACCTAATGTATACTCGTATTTTAGTTTACCACGAGTTAAAATAGTATTGTAAAAATCTTTTAACCCGGTTAAATTGTGATGATTTTTAGGGTTCAATACCCGAAGGGTGACTTCGGGTACGGGACCCTCTTACTAAGCCTCCGCTGCCCGTCTGTCTGTGAGCGGGCTGTTTCTCATGATCCTAGGTAGAAAGTTGAAATTTTCACATAATGCGTCTTTCTGTTGCCGCTATAACAACAAATAATAAAAATATATTACGCCTTACTGCGGTGGTACGGAACTCTTCATGCGCGAGTCCGACTCGCCATGGCCTAGTTTTACCAGTATGTGGTCTACTAAACAAAACAGTGATAATATTGTGTAAAAAGATTTACAATTCTGTGATAAACCTAATTTTTTACGCGAAATCATGTGAAAGTCACACAAAGTCTTAGATAGCATTGGCACATAACACGGTGTAATGGCACAAAGGGGATGATTATACTCAGCTTATGCTGCAAAATAAGCTGAACATAGCTTTTGAGCACACTTCGGTTTCCATTGTCCTTTATGCAAATCTACAAGCGTAGATGATAAACTACATTTTACGACGCCCCAGATGCGCATAGAAAATTGTATACGAGAGCTATAACTTTAATTTTAATGCTTACCGCATCTGTAGTTAAAACATGAACTATATACCTACTCTTAGTACAGTTAACATTTTAAGTGTAAAGAATCTCAGTTCTTGGTCAACTTTTTACATTATATCTAGGCATTGCTTTGAATATTGAAACGAATAGTGTAAGTTTGCAGACGAACTTAGAACTCGAGTAATAAAAACCTGTGCTAAAGAACTACCTAGTATTGTATTAAGTAAAATACCAAGGAACCGCTTGGAACTTCCGTGTGCAATATGGAACGCAAACTAACTTCTTTGACCGTTTAATTTCAGTTCTCGACTTTTATGCGAACAGTTTACCAATATAGCATCCATGTTTTGTTGTTCTGAATTTTGCATATAAAGTGAGAACTTGATGAGGATTCTTGGTAAATTCTCATTTGTTAAAGTAAGTCGTAATGTCTTAGCAGATGGTCGGTTTATAAATAGCAGTCGAGTCAGAATTAGCTGTTTAGTGGCCGGAACAATGCAGCATTGGGTGGAAGAGATGACAGAAAAAGGTTGTAATTAAATGTATAACAAGTGTCTTTCTTGTATGATATGTTATTCTCGCAGCGTAGCTTCTGGACCTAATAATGCAATGATATCATTTGGGACTGCTCACTCCGCGGGAACAAGATTTTCATTGACCTGGATTCTGCAGCGCTCAACTAGGACACATTTGGTTTAATCCCATTAAAAATATATTCCATCCTAAAATATTGGTATTGGATGTATTCATAGAAAATTCAATTTATTAAAATAATAGGTATGAAAACGTTCGACGTCACGTAATCGAGACCCAAACATGAAACATCAAATGGAAATTTAATTAACTTGTGATACCTATTCACATTTCAAAACATACGAGGTATCATTTCCTCTTGTCACTCAGACTGTTTAAAAGATTTAAAATGTCGTGTTGTGCACCAAATTCGTTGTCGTCAACGAGAAACTCAGTTTCGGGTCGAGTGTTCTGACCGACCCAGTTGTTAGCTGCAACTCTGCAACGTCGATATGCTGTCACAGCACACACCCAACCACTTTAAATTTACCACTAACTGAAAACAGCTACCTTATCCCAACCGCATAAAGTATAAAATGGCTTGACAAGTACTTGTGTACTTTTATATTGACGTGGTTGTACGTGTCGCGTGCCCGTTTGAACTTAATTTGACGCTTACATTGCATTTTTATTTATTTCTGTACACAGTGTTGCTTTGCTCATAAAAATTGCAGTCGCAGTGTAGTATGACCTTATAACCTTATTTTTTGTCGTTTCTACATGCAATGCTTTTAATATTTTACACCGATTTGTTCCTGTTTAGAAATAATTTTAGTCATGTTTAACAAAAAACAAAACAAAACGGCGAAGGAAAACATCGTGAGGAAACCGGCATGTTCTAGAACCAAAAATTCGAAGACATGTGACATCTACCAACCCGCACTGGGCCCGCGTGGTGGATTTATAGCCCATTCCCTCTCATTGAGAGGAGGCCGTGTCCCAGCAGTGGGAACATTATAGGCTGATGATGATGATGATTAACAAAAATAACTTTTATTAATTCACACCGGGAATTAATAACAATAGTTTTTGCTAAATATGAACAACTTGATTTTTGTATTTTTATTGTTTGTTTTTATAGAATGCAGTCGAAGTTATGCCTTAAAGCTTTTTAACACAATAAGTACATACCTACTAGGTTGGCCTAATAGGTATATCGATCCATTTTTCAAAACGTTTTCAAATAAAGACATCATTTTTATTGTTAAACGATGTTAATGTCTAAACTTACTGGTAAATACATTTACTTAGGTAAAAGGATACAGAGAACTTGATTGATTACAAAGAACTAAGTCGAGCTATTTTTTAAAGACACCTTTAAAACTTTTGTCATTACTTGGAAATTATGTTAGGTAGAAACAGGCGGCCAAGTGCCCAAAGCAAAACTGGCCTTAAATACGCCTCTATCGCGCAGCCTCAAAAACGTAGCTCGGCTTAATTTTAAAATCACTCAAGGGTGTCGGGAAGGCAGGGTGCACACTATCTGCGGAGATCACGATAGGCCGCGTTCAGACTTGGCACGGAGTTGGCCGCTTCCCAGCAGTCTTGGCAGCCAAATGCGAGGTTCCGTCTTACCAGATACCGGTTTACGTAGAAATATTAACAGTAATAAGCTGTAAGATTGTGTTGTTTGCTGTTATTGGTATGTTTTTGTTTTTGTGGGGGTCTACCGAAGTGTGTGGAACCTCATTTAACATACCTACATGCATAAACTCACGCCTTTTCCCATTGAGGTAGGCAGTACTACAGAACGCCGTCTGCTACGATCCTTTATTGGTAAGTACCTCATTTCCCTGTTCGCTTTAGGACAGATTCACCTTAGGACAGATTCGCTTTACGGCAGAAGTACAGTGAAGTTCATTATCTATATCGACTAGTTCACTGTAGGTATTATTAATAAAACAATAAACAAAAATGCATTTTATTATTATATTATAATATATTATATTATTATATTTTTTTATTATTTATTTATCTTACGATACATACTTATTTTATTTTCTGTTCAGCATGAAAAAAAAATCATAGTACCTACCTACATAAGACAATGTCATCAATGACAATAAAAATATACCATGACATAATTACGAGTGGCCATTAACACGATATTGACAGAAACAAAAAGAGTTTTTTATGCTTGACCATTTTAACTCGACTAGTAGGTACAATTTCTGCCGTAAAGCAAATCTGTCGTTAAGCGAATCTGTCCTAAGGCAAATCTGTCCTAAACCGAACATGGGCCTCATTTTGATTCGTCTACTTCATTTATATGGTGGCCTATCATGACGTCTTATAGCAGTATCGTTTTTTTCTTATTTCAGAGGGGAAAAGAAATAGCGCTAGATGGCCTCTATAGCTCCGTCTTTTTCTCACACTGGAGTGATATTAAAACAATACTGCTTTAATACGTCATCATGGTAACCCTCTAGATTAAGTATGGTCGAACAAGCTATTTGGTTTACAGTTTTACCCACAAATTACATTGTAACATGTAAACCAAATAGCTTGTTCAACCGTACATGCACGCAAGGTAAAGAATTTCCTGCCGGGGTTGCGGGACTGTTCGAAAGAGATACCGTGACCCCGGAACACAAAGGGCGATGAAGGAACATGGATGGGTTTTAGTCAGTAAAGTCTGAGACTTCCTCCTGCTCCGCCCAGAGCGGGAGAAGTCATTTGATGATTTCCAATACGAAAAAAAAAAACAATGGTAAAGAATTTAAGATACCAATCCACCCATTTAATATCAAGCTAAGTACGGTTAAATGTTCTTCTGACTTATTTACAAGCAAATGGCTGAATCTGGATAATCCTAAAAATAAGCAAGTGTCAAGCTAGGGATATTCAGCACTTTAGATAATAATCAATTGCAGCTCAATCGTTGCAAATGATTACACATTACCGACTTAGGTGCGGAAATTCGCGTCTACTGTTTTGTCGGTATACCTATGTAAATTGGTTGTATGTAAACTGTTGCTAGGCCCATTTATATACTGCGATACAATTGCATAAACGAGTAGACTAACGATCGCACGATCCAATCCATGCGTCCTGTAAAAGAATGTTGACTCAGTCGGACAATGTTTAATTGTCGAGCAATCATTGAGTGTCATGTGCAGAATCCTTAACTGGAGCTATTGCCTATCTGACCTCCACAACTCATTTACTCGGCAATGTTTGTCTGTCTGTTTGTTCCAGTTAATCTTCGAAATGGCTGGACCGATTTTGACGGGACTTTACTGGCAGATGGCTGATGATAAAAGGAGTAACTAAGGCTGCTTTTATTTTAAAATAAAATTTAGGGTTCCGTGCAAAAAATTTAATCCCTTGAAATTGGTAACAAAATCCGATTAAAAAAGGGCAGTCATATTTTTTATAATAATTTTAAGCGAACGTAGTTCGCAGGCAACATCTATAGTCTGCGCCAGATAAGTAGGAATTAAAGGTCATTGCTCTTTCCTTAATTTCTCTGCGTAGGTACCCCGACAATATTATGAATCTTTTTATTACTTGAAAAAGTCAAGGATCACGATAAAGGTCGTTTCGGGACAAGTTTGAGTCATTATTTCTGTTTTCGGAATTATTGATTTGAATAAATGTATGCGGGTTGATGACCTTTAATTCCTACTTACCTGGCGCAGACTATAGTAATTTATAAGATTAGTCCTTCAAACATTAGCCCTGATACAATATGCATATAACCACGTTTACCGCACTGAGTTTACAGATTTCGGAGTACCCATTGAAACACCGAAGTACTCCCAAGTTCTGAGAAACTTATTACCATGAAATATCTACGTGAAAGTACATTAATTATGTACTAAGCTAAGTATCGAAAAGTGGAAGTTGAATGAAAACCTGTACCTTTGAGTTTAGGCTTTTGAAGTTGAACGTTAAGTCTCGTTGATTTTGTACTTAATTATAGCTAATGTATACTAATATATTAGGTATTTGTTTGTTAGTTTGTATGTAGGGGTAATCTTCGAAACTACTGATCCGATTCCGAAAATTCTTTAACTAACGAGAATCTACATTATCCCCGAGTGTCATAGGCTACATTTAAAGGAATCCAGTGGGTTAATTTTGGTACATAACAGGAGCGAAGCCACAAAAGGTAGTATTTTAAAGGCATGAGAATGTATGAATGGTTTAGTTTTTTAATCTATTTGGTTTTGAAAGTCTCCAGTGTAAACTTAGGTAAGAATGATGATGCTTCTTTATTAATTGCATAAAGTATTGTTAATTGATTATTAGTATAGGGCACGCCACAATAGTGGCGGTAAGTCCCCTCTTTGAGGAGTGGCTTGAGAGACGCCACGGCGTCCTCACCTTCCGCCGGTCCTCACCGGACACGGTTGTTTCGGGAGGTTCCTGCACCGAATCGGGCGGGAGGAAACGCCCGGGTGTTTCCATTGCGAGGATCGACCAGAGGATACGGTGGAGCACACGGTGGAGGTGTGCCAAGCGTGGGCGGAGCACCGCCGTGTCCTCGAAGCGGCGATTGGCGGCGGCGATTGGCGGCGGCGACCTCTCGCGTCCGGCCCTGGTGCAAGCCATGGTCCGGAGCGAGACGGAATGGGACGCCGTCACCTCCTTCTGCGAAGCAGTAATGCTAGAGAAGGAGGTGGCGGAACGTGAGAGGGAGAGAACCTCACAGCGTCCCGGCCGCCGCGGGAGACGCCCCGGGCGTCGAGGGCCACTACGTGGCCCCCGGCCACCGTAGGCGCGGGCCTGTGGACGGCGGGCTATGGGCTAGCTCGCCGTCCGTCCGTCTCATGATGACAGGCCGTGTCGACGGTGCGTTCGTGTTCCACGCGCGCCTCAAAGAAAGTCAGCAAAAAGGAAGGGGTCCGCAAGGACCGATGCCTGCCGGGGTCGCGGGACTGTTCGAAAGAGATACCGTGGCCCCGGAACACAAAGGGCGATGAAGGAACATGGATGGGTTTTAGTCAGTAAAAGTCTGACACTCCCTCCTGCTCCGCCCAGAGCGGGAGAAGTCATTTGATGATTTCCCATCCGAAAATAAAAAAAAAAAAAACATATTAGTATAAGTACATTGCTGGGCGTTGTAGCGTAGATAACAGAATAATAATTAAATCAAACAAACTCAGACTACTCTGAGTTAATTTCGGCTGCTTCTCAGAGTAGTCAGGTTCGAAACGTAATGTTTTGACGAGTAAAAAGTATTAAAAAAAACAATTTTCCGTAGTACTAGTAACCCGATCGGCCAAACCAAATGGTATTTGGGTTTTTAATTAGAAGTTCTGAGTGACAGCAACCAGTCAACGGCTTAGATTCTGCATGCTCATTTAATGTCAATTAGGTATCTGTCCTCTAACATGGGATTTACATTATACTTACTAATAACATGACTTTCTTGTACAGGCGCATTAAACTACCCGAAACTGTTTTTTTTTTCCAATCAACCTTAAACCTAAGTAATTCTTTAACGATAGAATTGAAAATCGATTAAAGAAATTTGACAGATTGTAGCAGTTTAATGTGCTGGCGTTTGTACCTAAATGAAAATGTTATCACTTCTGATTATCCCTTCGTAGCTACAACTACAAGCGTGATGCTATATTATGTAAAATTCGTTTCTAGAGATAATATTGCACGACAAAATGGCTGACAGTTAACGTAGCTTGGAATTATTCATTCCATTGGCCATCACAGATGGTTACGATAGTTTAGCTGGCCGGTCCATTATCTGCCTAACAGCTTGTATTAGTAGACAAGCAATATAGTATAATCTACTCTATTGCCTAACAACGCAATTATAGTAGATTAGCTCATGCCCGCGGCTTCGCCCACGTGGACTTCGGTCATGGGCATGCGCTCCTAAGAGGCAATTAGGCAAAGCCTACCCTACCAACTGGGCATTTATTATAACTAATTAATTATGTAATAAAATAACACATTATGTACAAAATATAAAAAAAAGTTCAAACTCCTGTTAGAATACTCTTAATAAAGTTTGTGAGGATAGATGGATGGATGTTCGTTACTCGATAGAGTAACGAACATCCATCCATTTACTAGACTAGACTGGTTTTGCGTGATAACGCAAAAACTACTTAACGGATTTGGATGAAATTTGGCACACAGATAGTTTATAACCTGGATTAATATAGGAATTATATAGGACTTTTTATCCCGGTAGTATGATACTGTGGGACAATTGGGATTATGACTGACTAAAAAAAATATGATTCTATTCAGTTAGATTATCGAAAAATATTGGATACGTGTTTTTTGTTTTATCAAATTAATAAAAATTGACGAAGATAAAACGTGTCAAAAATCATGAGTGGAGACTTGTGACGTCATATTTGAATAAAAAATGTACTCAAATGTGACGTCACGCGAGTTTTCGATGCACTGTATCATCTTCAGTTTTTGTTTACGTGAAAAAAGAAAAAATATGTGTCCAATCCAGTAAATAGGCTAGTTTCCACCATCAATAAATTGCAAATCTATTTAGTCCGTCAGTTAGAGTATTGGAAAATAATGAAATAAACAAAGATAAAAGGCATCAAAACTCGGGAGTGGAGACTCGTGACGTCACAACGCACTAAAAATTATAGCACGGCGTGACGTATTGAGAATTTTAAAAGCGTCATATCTTCGTCAATTTTGGTTTACGTAACAAAAGAAAAAATACGTGTCAAATACTTTTTGATAATCTAACTGACGGACTCATTAGATTTTTTCAGGACTGGATTAATAAGAAGTAAGAAGTAGGATGGGAAATAGTCTCGTTGCTCGCCTGTTGGTCTGGTGGTTGCGACTACTGACCTTAAGGTCCTAGGTTAAATTCCCTTTGCATTTTTCCCTTTCCATCAGGAATTATTCAGTAACAGCCACGGAGTCGTGATTTGTGCCTGGTTGATGGCAATTAAGCTCACCTCTATAACATGGGACTTAAACATAACTGGCAAAATGTCGGTGTACTATTAGGTTCACTCCTGCCTAACCCATCACGGATTACAGGCGTGATGTTATGTTATGTTGATTTCTATGTCCTAAACCGTTGAACTGCTATTGAAGAGTAAAGTACGACCACTTTAAGTGTGCAGTTCAAGGTGACGTTGCTTGTCAGGAAAATTTGCGTCTCAGTCAAACTTGATACTGATTTTAATTCTGTGTATTCCCGCCTGCACACATAAGTTGGTTGAAGTGTAGTGAGTATTCTGAAGGCCTAGGCCCTAGACAGAGTGACCATCTATCAGGGATGAGGGAGAGTCGAAGTTGTTGCAAAAATACAAGATGCTTTGACAGTAATAGACACAAACCCAAAAGGCCAAACTAATAGAAACTCAACAGTAAACCGGAACTGCAACAATAAAAAAAAACTGTACACAATTCAAGGTAATTTTTTTCTTATTTCTCTTGGGTTTAGGTAGATTAGAGACTGTAGATCACCTAATTTAAAACAGGTAATCATCTTCCTGCCCTAGTCCCATGACGGGAGTCATGTTCCTTTGGGTCAGCTCAACGTGTAACGTTTTTTTCTTCCAATCTCCCCTGTCAACCACGCAATCATTTATACCTTTTCCCTTAACCGTAGATCACCTAAACTCAAAGAGGAAAATAGAAAATATCAAAAAGAATTAAACGGACTAAACAGTGGGCGCATGGAATGATATTTTTTTTCCTTTATAACACCTTCAGTTTATAAAATTGTTAATCATCCGTTAATGAACTTAAACTTGGTACAACTATGATTGGAACTTTGCTTGGCTTTTGGCTTTCTGAACTTATACAGCTGGATTAAGAGTAAGTACATATAGTCCGCGCACGTGCTCCGAGGAATCGGTGGCTTACTTAAATCATCGGTGGTTTTATTACAAGTACATAACACCCTCATAGAATGATTTCATAATTTAATTCGCGCGGAGAGTAAAATTATGAAATCATTCTTGTTATGAATAGGTCACATCACTATTGATGTCACATCACTTGTCTATAAGCGGAGAGCCAAGATGGCGGTCTATCAAAATGTAATACTATTTATCTTATTAATAAAACCAAGTCTAATTAATTTTTGTATTAATTTACATAATACACCGACTAAAACAATAATTCTATGAGGGTTTTATGTACTAGAATGATTTCATAATTTAGTTCGCGCGGAGTACTAAATTATGAGATCATCAAGCAAAAAGCTTAAAAGCTAAGGAAGCTTCAGCAGCTGGGGTCATCAATTACTTTCATTTGAAAACGGAACCCTTATAGGATCAATCGTGCGTCTGTCTGTCTGTACGTCTGTCTGTCACAGCTAATTTGCTCCGAATCTACTGGACCCAATTAGGTGAAATTTGGTAGGATGGTGTAATCCTATGACCCAAACACAGATGTGCAAAGTATTTTGTTTTTTTAAGTAAGTGTAATTTTCGGGGGACAAATTAGGAAATTAGAAAAAAGTTTTGCAAACCTTACTGTGTCATAATTATATCAAATGAAAGGGGTCATTATGAGGATCTCAAACATATTTTTGTTATTATTGTAAAATAAATATTTTTGATTTTATTCATGAAAGAATACGAAAATTGGCCATTCCCTCCCTCTGATCTCCGAAACTACTGAGCCTAAAATTTTGAAAAAAAATACAAAATATAGTTCATTGCTTGTAGATTACAGGAAAACCCATAAGCCAAAACCATAAACCCATAATTGAAAATAAAGTGATTTTCGGGGAACAAATTAGGAAATAAAAAACAAAGTTTTGCAAACCTTACTGTGTCATAATTATATCAAATAAAAGGGGTCGTTATGAGGATCACAATTATTTTTTTGTTATTATTTTAAAATAAATAGTTTTGCTTTTATTCATGGAAGAAGACGAACATTGATCTCCGAAACTACTGAGCCTAAAATTAAAAAATATATATATAGTTCTTTATAATATATATATATTTTTCTTTTTGCTTGAAGATTACAGGAAATCCTATAAAAATTCTATCAATTGAAAATAAAATGGTAAACTCAATATAAGACTGAGACTTTGGCATTGTACGGAACCCTCTCCACGCTAGTTCAACTCTCACTTGGCTGGTTTAGTATTATTCCACACCCCACAGGAATATTCTACACATTAACAAAATTGTTTTTTTTTTTATACTTTGCCACCGCACGTATCGTGGGTGCGTTAAGGTGAAAGCGTCAGGGTAGCCCGCGAAATTCAAATTTTCAATCCAAGTTCATAAAGGTCGAGGAATGAGTTTTTCAAGGTCAAAGTCTTTCCTCGACGTTTATGAACTTGGAGGGTTGTATTGATTACTTTGATGACCATAATTATGTAACTACATACGTCTTACAGTCGCAAACAATATTTTAATCAACATACAACATAGCACTGGTCTGCAAATTGCAAAAAACTTAAGAAAATTTTAATTTTGCGGGCTACCCTGGAGCATCCACCTTAACAAACATTAAAATTGACATATTACACAGACAGCCAGACCCGGAACAACTACCTGTACGACATACATCATTATTGTAGTCGTTCCATGCGTTGTTCGAGCCCACGACACGCAGCGTAGCAGACCGTCGCTCAACATCTGCCGTCGAATTGTGATTGTGATGTCGAAAACGACGAAACATTTTCTCAAGGCCAATATAAGTACCATGAGAACTTGCTTTCAAATAAATACCTACACGTGTTACATGTTAAATTATTCATCTATTTGATGAACATCTCCCGACATGTGCCTCAGAAACGTTTTTATACACGGGTGTATAAAATAAAATGGACACATGTTTACACTGGAGAAATTTTCATCAGTCAAATAGTAATCCACCAAGACTGCTATAGGCTATACCCATGGAATATTGTAAAAGAGCTGTGTAACATTTTTGGTGTATATTAAGTAATGAAGTATACTATACTTAATAATAACTGTATTCTAGTCAATATTTGCTATTCCGCACCAGGACCTTTAGGGTTGCGCCTCATCTAGCGGCACGGATATGGAGAGAAACAGAGCTTGCTGACTGCTGACTGAGCGCGTCGTCGATGCTGTCGCGTGCGATAGCACTCCTGCTCTGTTTCTCGCTCTAGCAAATGGCGGTTCTGAACGACTGAAAAGGATAGGAGCGCAACCCTAAGCTTGTGTGAAGGAATTTACGTGAAATGAGCAGCTACATCTAGAACTTTTGCACGCCTGTAATCTCCGAAGGGAGGTACAAGTGTGGCTGAACGATTCACCCTCATTTTGGTAGTTAAATTTAAATTTCACAATAAACAGGAAGCTTATTGATTATCGGGCACAGATAAAAACTTCAAGGTGCTACCGAGAAATTCCTGATGGAAAACTCAAAAACACTTTTCTCGACCGTGAAATTGAATCTAGAACCACATTCAACAGTCGCATTTGCGACCGAAATGACCTTCAACCATGCAGGGTAGTCCAAACAAATCTAGTTGTGAAAACGATGTGTTTATTCGGTTCCATATTTTAAATTAAAAAGGCGGAACTCTTATAAGATCCTTTTGTTACCCTTGTGCTTGTCTACCTGTCAAGACCCTTTTCTCAGAAAACGCTGGCCATTTTGAGCTAGAGACATTAACAGATTGAAAGCCGGATGTTTTTTAACTCTTTTCTCATTTACAACCACAAATAAAAAAGTGACGCAGGTATTTTTTTTTTTTTTAACGCTGGAACAGCTAAATCAGACAGATACGCGAGCGTCGCATATTTTAACTCCAAAGTTAAAACAAATGTGACTCGTTCCAGTTTTCAATTTTATTAATACTTTTCATGTTTTTTGACCTGTAGTTCAGCAGTTATGTACATAGACCTGGAAAGTATTCCGAAGATAATGGAACTCTGACAGGTTGTAAGGGGGGACATTAAGAAGACTATCCTAAGTTGTCGACTTGGAGGACCCTGTGCCAACTAAGGGGGGGAGGGGTTACGAAATGGGATTCAATGTATGAAGATCAAAATAGTTACGAAATGGGACTTTTGTGATGCTATTTTGTTTAGTTGTCGTAATGGGATCGTTACGAGATGAGGCCGGAGTCGGCAAAACATTTATTCTGATTTTCCCCCCTCCAAGTTACCACAGAATCCTCAAGGTCCCCCCCGAAACAGCCTGTCAAAGTTCTTTACTTCGGAATACAGCTACAACACCTTTTTTTGACATGGTCAACTGAATTACTAGGAAACAATAGATGGATAACTGAATAGAGTTGCAATGGTGTTCCATGCAGAATCCTGATAGATTTTCTAGTTTCAATGAACAATACGGTGATACAAGAATCTTTCGGCGCTCAAATGACGTTGACAAAGGGGCGCTGTAGGTAAACATTTTTGAAAAACATAATAAAGGACTTAGTTTAAAGTTTGGCCAAACGCCAATGATCCTTGTTGTTCAACATTTCTCTATGCTTCTGTGGCTATACAATTCTCTTCAAAGTGATCGGTTGTCCATCAATGGACGTCGGTGGACAGCAATAGCCCATTGTGTGTAGGCCACAGGAATATCGATTCTATTGACGCTATTTTATCCAATACTATAAGGAAAATTCTATGAATATAGTAGTATTTTTAGACGAGGTGCTGTATGTATATTGAAATGATTTACAAATAAACGGGTTTAAGAAAAAAAGTACTTCAAAGGAAATTTCCCTATCTATAAAACTGAATCTATCACAAAGAATTAATTACAAATTGTTTGAGTAAAAATCTGAAGTTTTTGAACGCTTTGTGGATCATCTACTAATATAAATAAACCTTTTCCAGAAATGTCTGTGAAATGAAATGTGAAAGTCTAACTAAATATACGAGGAAAAAAATACCTAACCAACACCGCATCCGATAAGGAAAACTCCGAAGCGAAAATGATACTTCTTATTTCCCAAGCTATTTGACAACTAGATTAACATAGGCTAAAAAAGCTCAGGAATGAAATTTGTTATTACAAAATTATTCACAGTCTATTTTTGTCTCTTAATCACGAAACACATTCAAAAACTGAATATTCCTTCTGAGTTAAACAATCAAATAAACAAAATGAAAGGTCCATAATATATCCATCTTTTGTTGCTTTTTCTTTAAAAAAATTGCAACACGTGTTTCGCCTTTGTAGACACTAAACACTATAAAACAGTTGCACAAGTTAAAAATAAATAAATTACGTTATTGTTATAGTCAAAGTTCGAGTGAATCGGTTTCTTCTAGGCAAGCGTGCGAGGTGCTCCATCGGCCTAAATGCAAAAAAAACTTTTTGTTGAACTTGCCAGTTCTAAAAATTGTCAATAGAAAGTTATTTTCTTACAAACACAGTATTTTCAGCACACAATACCTTACTCCTTAGGGAATAATATCAAATACAGAAGAAAAGTGATACTTTTTATTCTGAGAGCTCTACAGCTAAATCAGGCTTGGAGACTACGACCAAATATTTCAACCAGGAATAACAAAGCCAAGAGTTATGGAAAATGTATGCAGCTACCCCAATGCATGGTTTTGGCTTAATGTCTTTAGTTATGGTCGTATGGCGTTGGTTTACTGTTATGGCGGTCTCCCACTTCGGGTTAATCAAAGTAATTGTTTTGTTCGTTATCTGTTCTCGGGCGATAAATTGGGGGTTGTTTTTGATGTTTAGTAAACGAAATCTGATTAGTTGAATTGTGTTACTGTGATTTGATTTGGTGTGTTAAAAGGGTGCTTATAAGTGTTAATAGTGGGGTGCAATGTTTATGTATGTGAAAATCTGCGTCGTTGTAAAAGAAAGATTTTCTTTCCATTCTCGTAATTGTTTATATGTGCACTGTAAAAGTTAAGCTGTATGGTCAAGTCTATTATATAATCTATAAACATATGTATATGTTTGAAGATGAATGAAATGTAAATAGAATCAGCATTGCCATCCAACGTGGCAATGCTGCCAGCCTTCTGGGCACTTTTCCTGTTGACAGCGATGTGGACGAATTTTTCGACGCCCTGTAACCTTTTTTTTTTTTTTTTTTTTTATGAAATGTAAATGTATAATTCTGTCTTATACTATCAAATGAGCAAGATTTGTATATTTGTAAACACGTTCCCAAAGACGGCGGAGAAAAATCGATCAAGCTAGGTCTCATATTAGGTAAAAGTCGTTTTCTCTGTTTTCACCCGAGCAGAGGTACCGAATGTATAATATGTGACGTCTAAAATGATTAAGCTGGCCACTCTGATCTCTTTAAACCTCACTGACCCGTCATTAAGTAGATAATCCCTAAAAATAACATAAACAGCTCAAAAACCCCTTAAAAGCGTAAAATCATAAACAAGCCATGAATTTCAGCCTCCATTTAAGAAGCGCATCAAAAGTTAAGCTCGTAAATCTGCCGAAACTATCAGATAACAGCACGTGCTCTGTGAAAATGATAATTAATTACGAAGACATAAAGTTCTCCACCCCAAAAGGGCTTGTTTTAGAGCCGACGAACTAAATACGACAAAATTGAGTTTTGATTAAGCTAAAACGAGCCTTGGGCACGTTGGGCGCCACTTGTACGTAAAGTCTATTCAATCCTTTTTTCCAATTCATTGATGCTCTGTTCACTACTAAAAATACCAGCTATTGGGACTTGGCGATTTCAGTATTATGTTGTCACTACTTAACATGAGAATGCTAAGGGGGATGTGTTTTACGCAAATGCATAAAGTAAGAAATGAGAATATAAGAGGAAGTCTGAACGTAGTGCCGGTGACTGAAAAGTTGATGTTGATGTGATGCGGAGGGATGAGGAAAATATCGTGAGAAAAGTTTTGAGTATGAATGTGGATGGGTATATGAGTAGAGAAATACCAAATAAATGATGTGTGATGTGTTAAGAATGATATGGCAAGAAAAGAAGTATCTGAGGAGATGACGAGAATTATAGAGGTATGGAAGAAGAACACATGCGACGCCGACCCCAAATGAATTGGGATAAGGGCAATATAATGATGATTGTCACGACTTAACAATATCAACTTTATCTTTATGAATTAAGTTGATTTCAGGATGTCTGGTACTAATGAAAAAGTCATAAAATGTTTAAGGTTGTAGGGCAAATTAAACTCTATCGGAGAGTTTGAAAGTTGTTTTTCGTACAACACATTTGTTTACACGTTTGGATACTAAATGGCGAACGCAGTATACCCATGTTGATTACACTGTAATTTTAATATGTAATCAAGTTACAAATTAATTCTTATGTGAGCCGAGCTTTAGGTGTAATTAACTTTATTCATCAATGTTTTGCTTCTGTAATTTAACGCCGAGATTTATTTTCGTACTCAGGACGAATTCGATGATCGCACTTGATGATTGGAATTAAATGCGATATTGTTTTCGATTGTTTTATCTTTATGTTCATTTCGTCAAGTTTATTTTATCTTTTGACCTCCATAGTCACATATACGTGACAAGCAAGCGCGTGCCCTGTACGCCAAACGACGCAAATATGTGACGAAATGGTAGGTGAAATTGTGTCTAGTCGTGGAGGCGGTGGGTGGAGGGTACAACAAAAAACAATATTTAAAATTTTTGTCTGTCTGTCTATCTGTTTGTTCCACCTAATCTCCGAAACGGCTTGACTGATTTTGACGGGGTTATTTTTGGCAGATAGCTGTTATAAGGAGTAACTTAGATTAAAAAAGATTAGGGTTCCGTGCAAAAAAAATAAAACTCATGAAACTGTTAACAAAATCCTTAATAAGGCAAATAGTTTTTAAATATTAATTTCATGCGAATGTCGCGGGCAACAGCTAGTTTCTAACATAAAACCCTTCGAAATGAAATTCGTAGCTAGGCCAAAAGGTTCAAAATAGTTTGAAACTTTTCATCTATACACGCCAGCGTAACTACAGCGACAGACCAGTTTTCTTTTTCCCAAAGTTTTCTGATTTCGTTCGTTCCCCAGCTATAAAGTTTACACAGTGAGATGAAATAAAATACAAGGATTATACACATTTGTGCTTACTTGTTTCTCTTGTACACCGAGCCACACAAGTTTCGATCACGTACAAAGTGCGATCGAGTACAAACTAAACGGCTTCTTGCGAGTTATACAGCTCTTCAATCTTCGAGAAGCGTGCGATAACGCGTTTAATGTTCAACGCGGTTAGTTCATTTTACTTTGACGCTTTATGCTTGCTCAGTTCCGTTTTTATTTTAGTGAGTTTGTGGGTATGGTACTGTTGAGCTTGAAACAGTAATTTTGTAATTTAAAATGAGTCGCCTTGTGTGCGGTTTTGCGTGCATTTAATAGTGAATGTACTCGTAAGACTTATTTATATGAGGAAAAAAGTCGACAAACTTGTATAGGAAGGTCGATAATATAGATAAAGTAGTAAGCAAGACAGCTGTTACCTAGAAACATTCAGAATACAAGAAAAACAAGGCACAAAGGAAACACAAAAGTTAGATGCTATATTATCAGCATTCCGATATGATGTAACACTGAAAGTTGTGAAACTCTCAGCGGAGAGGCGTTGAACACCTAATGGACTGATATTTGTTCTATTTCGGATTCATTGAGGCGAATAAGTCAAAATTGTGGATATTTTTGTAAGATAATTTAGTTCCAAGATCAAGTAACACGAACTTTGCAAATGAACTGGAAGTTTTTCAGTAAATATAAATTGTAATCTTTGTTAAATTCTTCTTTGGAATAAGGTCAATTAATAGGTATCATCATTATCTCTGTGTTAACTAATTTGTTCTGCGGAACCTTCTAATGAAACCTCATTATATACGTTTTTGAATCTTCTATCGCTCCGTGAATAATGTTTTACTCTGAAAATCATTATCTATAAAACATACCCACAGCGAAATAGTTTCAAAGCTTTGTGATACACATTTCAATGTTGAAAACCGTTTCTTCATACCTGTATTTGGGCGCTTGAAATGCCATATCGTTACATACATTAACCCGAAAATGTCCATTGCTATAAACCTTTCCGCAGATGGTTACAACTAACGACTCGAGGTGAATATTTCCATTATCACCGCGTTTTCCAGGCGGATATGTGATCGCAGTATGGTGTTATTAATACGAAGGTTGATACCGTCCGAAACGTCGCGTTTTACGAGACCCATGGGAGGCGATCCGGTGTACCCACTAGCGGAACTATACGCAGCCTGAAATAATATCTTCAATGGAATTAATTTCATACGCGTCGTGTTTTTACATCGTTTCTGGGGGTGCGGGCATCAATCACTCAGCCAGTAACCGCGTTACGTCACCGCTAATTGTGATCCCGTTCCTCCGAAACGAATGGTTATCGGCACTCGTCCGCGATCGATCGTCCTCGCCGCTCGCGACTCGCTTTTCTTCTCACTTTGTCAGCTTTACATTGAAGTACGAATTCCCTTGGAGCTGTCGGTAGGTGGTATAAACGCAGCGATAGGAGAGTTGCGATGCCGGCGCGCTGTTGAAGTGCGGTAGGGTTGTGGGTGAGGGACCTACGCTAAAGTAGGTCGGGCCGGCGACTCCCCCCCGACACCCTCGCTCTCCCGTCTCCCCCTGGTGTTGTCGCTTTCACTGCGTCCGCTCGGGATAAAGCCTAATTTTATTGCGTTTCGTTCGTTCGTGTCTTTTACTTGTGGTCGGTTGTTTGATATTAATGAATCGGATGATCTAATGCTTGTGGGGTCTTACTGTTTACTCCTACGTTTTCTCTAATTAGTTGCCAGTAACCTAAATATGCGCCATTTCATCCTGGTAAATATAATTTCCGTACAGACGAACGCTATTTTTGGATCAACCCAGCCTTTTTTAATTATGATAGCGGTGACGTCTAACCTAATTAGAAGTGGCTGTATTTCATTTATGTATTTATGTGCTGCATAGCAACAATATTCATCACCGTATCTCGTCACACCATCAAACCAAGCCATTAACTACTAACAGAAACTTACGCAACCTCATTACGCGTTCGCAATTTTCGCCAAAATGTTTACCTGCGGTTTCTCTGTATACCTACGTTCAACCGCTTGTTTATTACTGCAAATAGGAGTATGCATTAACCTATATACACTATGAGCTGAAAAACGTCCACACTGTTTTCAATGGCCTGCTTTTTAAATGTCGCAGTTTTCTGCAGTCATGAATCACGCGTTGACAAGAGCCGTGGGAGCTTGCCCGCGTTATAAATTGGTAGTAGTCAGGTATAGTCGCATGATATATACGTGGCTACCGTGTTTTTTTGCTGATCTAGCCATGCCATCTATTCATCGCGGGCCTGTGGACGGTGGGCTATGGGCTAGCTCGCCGTCCGTCCGTCTCAGGACGACAGGCCGTGTCGACGGCGCGTTCGTGTTCCACGCGCGCCTCAAAAAGAGTCAGCAATAGGAAGGGGTCCGCAAGGACCGATGCCTGCCGGGGTTGCGGGACTGTTCGAAAGAGATATCGTGACCCCGGAACACAAAGGGCGATAAAGGAACATGTAAAAGTCTGACACTCCCTCCTGCTCCGCCCAGAGAGAGAGGAGTCATTTGATGATTTCCCATCCGAAAAAAAAAGCCATGAAATTTTTATGGCAAGAAAATCTAGCGACATTGTTCACGTTTTAATATATCCTGTGATAGGTGCTCGTATATTTCATTATGACGTTTTCCTATCCGTTGGTACGCTCTCATTTTTCTAAACTTCGCGCTCAAGATTGCAATGTCTAGTTAGATAGTGTGATATTGCATTGAAGAGCGCGAGAATTTCCACCGCGCAGTGTAATGACACTTTTATCAAAAGCGTTTTTCGTGCTTCAAAAGATAAATTATATTGATGTGATAAATGATGGAGGTTAAAGCTGAAAGTGAATTGGCGTTGGTATATTTTGTATAAAATGTATCTACATCATCATAAAAATATTTTTGAGATCGATCAAAATTGAATCAGCTCTCAATAGTCTTCGTTTGGTTTTAAGTTGATATTTGAAAAAAAAAAATTAAGACGTGGTATGAATTTATGATATATTAATACCTTTTTACTATAAAAAAATCATTCAGATTGGTGACGTAATTATGAGCCTTGATATGCAAAACTGGACTTAATCAATCAATCAATTGAGCTTATCGCTGTCCGAACGCCAGCTGGTCCTGAAATAGGGAGCTTAATGCCCACGGGCCCAGCGGTTATGTAGCTTTATATTAGTTTGCATAAAGGCTGGATTTTAGTTAATTTGGCTACAGGGTAAGCACTACCTACTATCCAATGTGTCTATAATATTAGACTTTTGAGCACGTTATTAGATGATGCTCACTTTCCTTCCTAATCAATGCAAAATAGCATGTTGATAGTAGATGGTTTGGTCATGTGGAAAGCATGAGTGAAAGGGGACTAACAAAAGGTATTTTACAAGGCAGATGTGAGTGGCAACGCCACCGGAAGGTGACGCCCTAGAAGGACATACACTACACTTATTGGTGAGGCTCTCCAGAAAAATCAGGTGCGTAGTACTCGCAATCGGCGTGCGTGTATGACCCGATGTATGAACGTGGACGAAGCAAAAGGAATATGCAGGAATTGTAGCAGGTGGCGTTCTGTGGTTTCTGTCCCCATGGGAAAAAGGCGTGAGATTATGTCAGTTGTCAAGATTAAAGTTTGGCTTTATTTTACTTCGTGTTTTTTCATAATCATCTTATTTATCATATTTCTTAGGTTCAATCTTATTTCGCAAGTCAACTTGCACTGAATCCCAAGTTTTATCGATGACTGACCCCAACTCATTTGACACTTTTTACGAGTAGATTTTTATTATCAGACTTTACTTACAGCATGATTATATTCTACCCTATTCCGGGGCAAGGGAAGTTATGGGTTTTACTTCTAACTTTATGGTTTACGGAATCAAAAGTAAGATTTCGATAAAGATCTCGAGTTTTCCAGTTGGGGTAATGTAAATCAAAAGTTATGATCTTATGGAAAGTGAAAATTGGGAGAATAATTTTATATTTGATTTGTTGAAAAATATAAATTAATTCCCAAAACTGGCGAAATGTGGATTTTATACTAAAGGTACACAATTACACGTTGCCTAACTAACAGGCGCGATGTTATGTTGGTTTCTGTGTTCTCCAGCGGTTAGTTCTCCGGCTACACACCTTAAATTAGTGGAGCTAAACATAACCTCCTATCACAGATTACTTAAAAAAAGATGTTCTTTCAGGAATAAAAAAATAATCATCTGTCCAAAGCGTGTATGTAAGCCTTTTTTGTCGACTAAGTATTGTCGCATCGTTAAAAATGAAATGTGTTTCCTTTAACATGGTTGCAAAGTGCTATCAAATTTATACGAGAGAGTGTTTCGATGGTCCATATAGCTTTGTAACGACTTCCTTTGATGCTTGATACTTGAGTACTATAAGTTTGTAATATTACATTGTGTTCTTGAAAGTTCAGACGTTACACTGTATGCCGTGCCAAAATGTACGATGAATGACTCTATGGCCCTCCCCTTATTGGCCAAGCGCCCTTTTATATCGCAATAATAATCAGTTTTTTTCGTCTAGACTTAAAGAATACACATAAGTATATCAAACGGACAACTACGGAAATGACTAAACCTTTAAGGAAATATAGGAAAGAAGAAAAAGACCATTCATTTTTGTCAGAATTTAAAAAAAGGCCGTACGCGATATTTTCCGAGTCTACTCTATCAATTTTATTTATGCTACACTTGATATAATAATTTTACTGGATTTAAAAAAGGAGCGGAGAGTGTTCTGCCTCCCCGCGGCGTGACATGGGGTATAAATCGTGCGCTGTTCCCCTCCCGCCGCGCCCGCGTCCGCCATTTTAAATAGGCGTCATTCAACTCATTTGACGTGTAATTATTTTCATTTCGCAGCTCGGTTTCCGAACGTGACCCGCCCGCGGTCGCTTCAACGACATTATTGTCACTGGCAAACCTAATTTATGTTTTGTTCTTTTAATTAATACGATTTTTTCTTGCCTGCCAGCGGTCTTCTACATCTTTTATAACTTTCATTTGTTAGGTTGGATGTCGTTAAGATACTGTTGTACAAAGCCGGAAGGTTCTTTTGTTCTACTTATCAGTACAATGGGACTAGGTTAATTACATCGTATTTATTGATAGGGGCATAAATACGTTTGAGGACAGGAGGTGTATATCGACACGCCCATGTTAAAACAGTATATTCGAACTTATTAGGTACCTACTCATGATTTTGTTAGTAAGATATGATTACAGATAGGTACTTTCTTTCATATTCAAGATACCATAAATCGCTGCTCGGATTCATTCTAACATTTTACAGTCCACGTATGCTTCAGTCAGATTTCCTTCAAGTTTACGACATCTAGACTTATTCAACGCGTTGAGAAATCGATACGTATTTTATAGCTAGTCTTATCTTATAACTCAAGGGAATGGCATTTTTAAGGCTGAGAACACGATTATATTAAGCGCAAGCGATGTTAACGCTTGAAAATAGAACTTATTCGAATTTGGAATTAAAACTAGGATTTTTTGTTGCGGTTATACAATGGCGGCGGTTAATGTGTGGTTTAACGGATTTGAGGAAGTACCTACGTGGGAAATAGTGAGAATTTATAATTGACTATTTTTTCATCTCCAAGATATCGCTTTTCTGATTGACAAAAGCTACGTTATTAAATTAAATGCTGGCCTATCTACTATGCGAATGCTGCGGTCTTAAAGAAAAGTATTTATTTCTCATTTTCGTATATAGCGGCGTACTAGATATTATTATAGGCACACATTTTAAAACTCTATGCATGAGTTAAGGACCTAAAGCATAAAACCAAATCAGAAACACGAAAACACGAAACACGTTTTACACCTTTTCTAAATGTCACGTAGGCACCTGATTGTGCCTAAGTGACGTCATTGATGCCTAAAAGTGCCTCGTTTGCTGTTTTCACCTCATTTGTTGACTTCAATGTATTTACTTATACCTATACTTGCTCTATCGTCCTGAACAGTTAATTCTATTTTTTTTTGTGGGTCACCAGACTGATAGTAAAAGAAAACTTCGGGAGAAAACCTGGAGTTCAAATGTCTAGCATAGTGAGCAAGGACTGGTGATCATGGCAATTCGTTTTTAACTGAATCTTATGGTGTAGATCACTTTTTAATTTGACACCTCAGACCAAATAAAAAGGTAGGTAAAGACGGAACTCTGCGAACAGCAAAGTGAGGCCGTCAAATTACGTCTCGCCGTGTACACTCAAACCAAAAAAAAAAGAGAAGAGAGTTTTTTACTTGGTCTGAGTTTGACACTATGTCATTTAGATGTATAGTTTAGGAGCTAGCGCAGTTTTACCGATAACGCGCAACACAGTATGTAAATAGGTATACCTACCTAACCAGCGTCTGTTCTGTGAATCTGAATTGCCTTTAGCCGTTATTTTTAATGAACAGAGGTTATTGTCAACAAGTCGTTAATAAACTTAGTAAACGAATTATGTGTGGAAGCAAACAAAGCCGGGATCATGATAATCTGGAGTAAAGTAAAGTATCGAATACATCAGCCGCTGATGGCTTGGTTAGCAGTAAAGTATAGAATTTATCAGCCGTTTTTCCTTCCGCACTCGTAAAAAAAGTCTCAAGGAAAGGGTTACAGCACTATTCACTATATAGTGCGTTTACTAACTTTAAGTCGAATACCTCTTTAAGGGTTTTCACGATCTTGGATCAACATGGGGAGGAATTGGTAATAAAGTGTTTTGGATTGAGGTAAATGACCCACCGGATCTAGAAATAACCTATTTTTAAATAAAGTTACCAAAGAATATAATTAGACTAATTATTTGAATGTTCTTGTTTCTGAAATAGCGCGGGATCACAATAATGGCGAAGCCAATCTCATGATAGAAATAACATATTCCTCTTTACGTGAGTGCGAAAAAGACGTAATTGTCTCTCTCTTTTCGGTTCGGACGATGCGACTTGACACCGCGTCGGACTATTCACTTTTATGGTGGCTGTACACTCTCTCTGAGACACATCGAGGCTATAGTGCGAGTTCGAGGGTGTATATTGGAGCTTCCGTGTTCCTCGCTTGACACTACACATTATTGTATTCGCCCTGCTTTGGAGTGCCCCGGCGAGAGTGATACCGCTTTTACTGTACGGACTAGAGACACAAAGCTCCTCTGGCCGGCACAAGCCTATTCCTCGTCGGTAAGTGTGCTCACAAACAAAGATAGGTCAAATATGAATAAAACGCAACTCCAAAGTATCTTCATTGATCATGTTCAACAATAGCCTAGCCTTAACATAAAATAAACTAAATACCGACCGAGCAAAAGCTACGAGGACTTCTAGGTCATCGTGAGGCAAAAAATATACTCAGAAATTCAATGAACAATGTATTACGGTAATGGTGGTTAAACGAGGGTGCGAGGGGAATAAACTGGGACAGTTTTTGTGCACTTTCTAACTGTACCAACTACTGTTCGTATTACGTGTTTTGTGACAAAGGTATGCGGGATAATGTCTGTGTGTAAATGTGGGCGAGTTTTTCGTGAGTTTGTTGTGAAATGTTGTAATTGCTGCTGCATGGAGTAAAAGGATACCCGTGGAACTTACAATTTAAGGGCTACAAAGATCATTTGGAGCTAAAGTGACGTTGAAAATTGGGTGCTGTTGGTAAATATTTGAGAAAAGCAAGATGGCGGCGTTAGCCCTCGTCACGCGTCGGTAGATCATTGTACAGTTTGTGTGAATTATTTTGTACTCAGTACGATTAAGACATGACGTTCTGTTTCAGGGTCGAATGCTCGATACAGGCTAAAAATGTAGAGTTCGAATTAAATACCTAGTAACAAAATCGAAAACCGTGTGACTATCACGAATATTCAATATGGCTAACAATCAGTCATTCATTTTCGCGCGGATAATGAGTAAACGGCATTTTAAGTTCTTTCACTGTTAAGTTTATCAAAATATAATGCAGAATTTCCACAAGATACATAACAGTGAAAATTACGATTTTCATGGTTTTATGACTTTTCTACATAATCCCGCGAGATACCTTCCGCAATTTTCGGGTTTTAAGAGATTCCTGTGTTATGCTTGGGGTGTCGAAACCGCGAGTTTTCTTTTTCAGATGACTTTGATTTAAATAAAAAACATAAACTCAACGTAATCTTAAAGATTTACCACAATATTTACGTTTTATATGTTTTTTTGAATTATATAGATAAGTGTTTGTCCCGTATTCGGCAAGACCTGCCTTTTGCATACCAAGAAGGACTTATGACTTAACATAAATCCCCATAGCCTTAACCAGAACATCCATTGACCGGGGATGAGCTTAACAACGAACTTTGTTATCTTGCTGTCACAACTTATAAGAACAAACATGTGTATACCAGACCCACAGTATTCCAAACTGGTTGACAGTCAACACAATAAGTTACTACACAATATTATAAGTGTCGACTGTGGTCCAATGTTTTAATGCAATTACGTCTTCCGACCGTTAGTATTCCATTAGTATGTTTTGATGATTGCTGCAATTAAAGTAACGTTGTAATGTATTATTTTTGTAAAGATTTTGTATAGTATCATAACAACAACAATACCAACCTATTACTGTCCCACTGCTGGGCAAAGACCTCTTCTCAAACAGTGGCACGAGCGTTGATCGCCACGCTTGTTTAAGACGGGTTGGTGATTTCAGATTTATAATCATCATAAGTCCAAGTTTCCTCACGATGTTTCCCTTCTCGTAGTCACTGATAATTTCACCATTTTCATTTCGTATTTAGTTCCTTTTATGTAGTTGTTGATTATGTTCCTGTGGTTTTTTACCAACGTTAAAATAGAAAGGGACAACCTACTTTTCGTCCATGTTCCAGCTGTTTTCGTAGATTTTTTCTTTGCCGGCCGCACATTTGTTGAATCTCACTATGTTTGTTGACGCTGCTTCATCAAAATGCACAGCTGTTTTCTGAAACGTAAGGTTTTGAAGGTAACTCATTGGGTATTTGTATAAGTTTTATTTTTTTACGTCAAAAGTATGCATTTATTTTAAACTAACACGGACGCTCTCATTTTTACTAATATTACCTATTTATAGGTATTTTTTTTTGTTTTTAAGTTTTGACCTCTCTCTAATGATCGAATTGTAAAAATTCTTTCACTGACAGAATGCTACATTATTCTTGAGTGCCTTGCCTTGACTAATATTGTTACTTACGGGATGTCTGCCGTGATTATTATTTGTTTTGAGCTGCCGGTAATAAAAGTTTAGTTTTAAAACCGTGAAAGCTTAAAACAATGATTGTTATTAAGTAATATCATGCATATTTGCGCAGCTATGTATATGCGTATTTTTGGGGACGAAGTGGCGGGTGTAGTGCTAGTCTGAATAGACTTCAACGTGTATGACAAGATGTATCATGTGACCGACGATGCAAGAGGAGTGTAGGTGGCGTTCTATAGTTTCTGCCTACCCACCCTTATGGGAGGAAGGAGTGATTTGATGTAAAGTAAGCAATGAAAAAAACGACATTAGTGTAAACAAATAGTTGAGGTAGGTACCCGTGTCCATGTTATTATTATGTACTTAAATTATCGTTTAGAAAGTATGTAGTAGAATATAGGGCTGTTTTATTACTTATTCTTATTCTTGATTGCACACAAAATTAATAAATATACACATAAAATAATAATATTTAATATATACATATATGTCACATTACATTATCATATACACGGGGGCCTTTTTTACCAATTGGCCGTAGCAGGAGATGGACTGATAACTACTGGGGCCCGCATGTGCGCACACGCAATGGTGGCATAGATTAGATGGGGAAAGGGATGGGTTGATACTTCAGTCAAAAAAGTATCGGGAATGGATGATTTGTTTATGGTTCCAAATTCAAATTTTTGTATTTGTTGTAGTTGTTAGATTGGCACAACTGTTTTCCATTTTGGCGCGAAGTTTGAGTTGCATCTGTTATTTATATTAAATACAGTGCTGGTTTTAGTAATATCATATATAGTGTGTATTGCGAATTTCATAATGGACAAAAATATCGAACAAAGAGTTTGTCTTAAATTTTGCATCGCCAATGGAATTTCGTGTTCGGAGTCACTGAAAATGTTACAGAAGGCTTACGGTGAATCGACTTTATCAAAAACTCGTGCTTATGAGTGGTTCAAAGCGTTCAAAAGCGGTCGAGATGTGATGGAAGATTTGCCTCGCTCTGGTAGGCCGTCAACGTCTGCAACTGAAGTTAACATCGCAAAAGTGAAGAAAATAGTGACTGAAAATCCCCATTCAACTCTGAGAGAGATAGCCGCCGAACTTTCTGTATCTCACGAGTCGATCCGTACCATTTTAACTAATCATTTGGGTATGAAACATGTTGCTGCTCGGCTAGTCCCAAAAGATCTGAATTTTCTCCAAAAACTCAATCGCATGAAAGTCGCTGAGGACATGCTAGAACGAGTCAGTTCGGACCCAACATTCATGAAACGCATTGTTACTGGTGACGAGACGTGGGTTTACGAGTTTGACATGCAAACTAGTCAACAAGCTTCGGAGTGGCGCCTTCCAACTGAACCGAAACCGAAAAAACCACGCCAAAGTCGATCAAAAGTCAAAGTCATGTTGACTGTTTTCTTTGACTATCGCGGTGTTGTGCACTCTGAATTCTTACCGGAAGGTCTAACGGTAAATAAAGAATATTATTTGAGCGTTATTCGGCGTTTAAGAGAGCAAATTCGACTTGTGGAAAGAAAATTCTTGGATTTTGCACCACGACAATGCGCCTTCGCACAAGGTTATCATTGTGAACGAATTTTTGACCAAACACTCAACAAATATCATCCAGCAACCACCATATTCACCAGATATGGCTCCTGCTGACTTTTTTCTTTTTCCTAAACTCAAATTACCACTTCGTGGCACTCGTTTTCAATCGATAGAAGACATAAAGGAGAATTCGCGGCGAGAACTGAACTCAATTCCGGAAGCAGCGTTACAAAATGTTTTGATGAATGGATTATTCGTTGGCGCAAGTGTATCGTTTCTAAAGGAGCATACTTTGAAGGTGATAAAATAAATTTGGATGAATAACAGACATTTTGTGTATTATTGATCTTTTCCCGGTACTTTCTTGACAGAGTAGTATATATATATATATTTTATATATATAATATTTTATGTGTATATTTATTAATTACACACACTACACACACACACACACACACACTACACACTTATTTTGTTTTAAGCATTAAATACAATAACAGTACCTATCTACTTGCGTAAATTTTGTTATAGACCTTCGTTTTAGAATTGAAACAAGAAGTAACTAATGATGAATTACAAAAACGACCTCTGACGGTCAATTCTCAGAAAACTTTCAACAAAGTCACTTCCGCTCCTGATTATTAAAATCACAGGTTTTATAAAGTTTACATTTCTGACCGCTCCTAATGGAAACGACCTAGTTTTGCCTTCTATAATTTATAAAAATATTTTATTAAAAGTTCACTTTTGGAAGGAAGTGAGTTTGTTAGTATTACTTCAAGGATTGCTTTTAATTAGAGACTTTTTAACCTTTTATGAATGAGGAGCTCGTGGCTAAATAATAAATATAAATAAATATCGCTGGACATTACACACAGCCCCATCTAGTGCCACACTAAGCAACGAGGCTTGTGTCGTGGACACCAGATAGTTGATATACTACATAGATACTTTTTGTTTGTAAATACATACTTAATATACATATAAACATCCATGACTCGGAAACAAATGTCCATGCTCATCACACAAACATTTGCTTCTACCGGGATTCGAACCCGGGACCCTAAGAACGTAAGGCAGCCTCAGTACCGCTGTGCCATTCGGGTCGTCGCCGAATAAGAGCCGATGCGGGTTGATCTACAGGTTAAGCCGCGCTTGCCTGGGTTGGGTTGTCGATGGGTGACCACCCATTACACGAGTTTCCTCCGTGTCGGCGCAACACGTGTATTTCTTCCATTCTTCTCTGTCAACCGTCACGCTATTATTTACCTTTTTTTTTTCATATCATTGTTCACACAATCCATCCATCGGTTTCTTGGTCTTTCTCTTGTCCCTGCGACAAATATTTTTTTTTTGTTTCTTTCTTTCTTTGTCCCATCAATATGGAAATATATGGAAGAAATACAAAACTCTCTTTATTGATTAAAAATGCCTTGTATTGGCGCATAAAAACATTGTAGTACACTTGTTTAAGTTTCTAAAACATCACTTATTTTTCTTTATTGTTTTATGTAGCATGTTTTTGGTGAAACGGAACGCACTCTCAAAACGCGTCGTTCTCGATAACGCCAGTAGTGACGTCAAAGTCTATGTGTCAAAAAAACACTTTCATTTGAAAAGTAGGTAAAGTTTTGCGAAAATTTTATTTTAATATCGCTATCGCAATTTTTGCTTAAATAAAGCACATACAATTAAGAAAATTACTTTATTAAGGCCAAAAAATAGATGTAAATAAGGTAGATTGAGGTAAATGACGTCACATTCTGGCCGCGACAGTCACAGAAAATTGCAGGAATTCAATATTATTTTTGAGCTACAAGCAGTAGTTGAACTTAACTTTCAATACTTTTCTTGGATTAATATTGGTGTCGATTCTGTTGTGCACAAACTAAACTTAATTTAGGCTATTGCTATCTTTTTCTCTCTAATAAACGAGAAAGAGACGGACGTAATTTAGAGCTGTCAAATTTAGTTGGAACTAATATTTCCATACAAATAAAGGGTGCATGTAAAAACATGTCGACTAAAAACACGGTGAAGCGACAGGGATAAACTAGAAAGGACGGATATAGCTATGAACTAAGTTAGAGATGTCAATCTCTAACTTAGTTCATAGCTATATCCGTCCTTTTCTCGCACTGCCTTTTAGTAAAAGATAGCAATAGCCTAAATTAAGTTTAGTTTGTGCACAACAGAATCGACAATAATACTGTATTTTATTGATTTAAGTGAAGAAAAAATTACATGCATATATTGTAAGTTTAAATGTTTTTAAACTTTGACTACAATTCAAACCAAACATTTTCAAATTCAAAGCACCAAAAAGACGCAAATCGCCGACTAAGTTATCCGATACAGATGATCGTGTAATCCGCTTTCAAATCGATTCCGCCGTAACCGTGCAGTATTTACTAACACAACGGTTTCTGGAATGGCTGCCGAGGCAACAGCTGACTGCGTAAGTAAACATTTACGGGAATTGATGCTTTAAGACATACCTGCTATTAAATGATTAATGTTGACCTTTAAATATTATGTGTGTGTGAGATGAACAGGTATTTAGCGTGCTATTTAAATGATGAACGATGAATTATCCCTCTCATAGTGAGGAGGCCTGTGTCCCAGCAGTGGGAACATTAATAGGCTGATGATGATGATGATTTAAATGATGTGTTATGTAAATTCCTAGTGTGGGGCAGTGGTTAAAAAAAAAGGTAATGTGTGGTGTTTTTCCCCCGTGTAGAAGTTGTAAAGTCAAGGGACAAGGCTGGTGTAGGGTCAAGGGACTGTCGGGATAAAAGTGTTCTAAGTGTCCCAGAATATGATTTTTCAGTAGGTCAAACTTTATAGATATATGTTCAGCCTTTAAGGCGTAATAAGGTGACAGGCCGATACAGTTACTTTTGCATTTATAAATTTTAATTCTATTGTTATTCTGAAAGGTTCAAATATGAAATATGAATGATCCACAAAAGAGGAATTCTGTGCCAGTAATCTCATACAGAAGCAGTAAATAAAGCTGTATTTTACTCTTTTCAAGTCCATTTCCAATCTAAGAAAACAAACTAAAAAAAAAAAAGTTTATTAAAATTCTAGTCTAACCTTGCACATAAATAATTCCCTTTGAAAATATTTTGGGGAACTAATATCGGAGTTTTGAGGTAATAGCTGAAAGGGTCTTCATTAACACATTCTTAAACAACATTGTTGGGATGTTTTCGGGGCAAATTAATGTGTTCAAGTCTACGAGAATGTTTGCGTTAGTAATAGATTTAGTCTGGATTTCTAACGCCTGTGTCACGTTGTCAACCGATCGAGGAGAAATGGAGAGCTCTCGTATTATCTCTGGTAGTGCAGGTCATCTAGTGGGCTATCTTATTACTTTGGAAACCAGCCTTGTGTGAGTCGGACTCGTATGCATACTGTTTACATTGGGTCGAGTCTAACCGGATGTAGGTGAATATCAGTACTTTACATGGAGTTCCTGCCTATCTGATCCCCATAACCCAGTTCGTACTTGGAAATTCGATTCCCCTTGGTATACTGGTTGACTTTCGGCCCACCAGCTACCTGTAACGACTGACAACAAGAGATCTACAATTGACAGCCGGCACCAATGACTTAACGTGATTTCCGAGGCACAGAGGAAATTCAGTATGTAATGTAATGGGTCCCATACATTAACCTGCATAACTTGAAGATCGAAGATACGATCGATCGAGTGGTCTTTTTATTTAGCCACGAACCCCTCCTTCTTTTCTATTTGCTGTGATAGAGTAAAAATTATCTAAGTAAAGCGTATATGCGAACAGTAAGTCGTGGGTTCGAACCCAGACAGGCGCATTACTTTGTGTAATTTATTTCATCACCACTGCTCTCAAAACGGTGAAGGAAAAGATCGTGAGGAAATCGGCATGTTCTAGAACCAAAAATTCGAAGACATGTGACATCTACCAACCCGCACTGGGCCCGTGTGGTGGATTATAGCCCATTCCCTCTCATTGAGAGGAGGCCGTGTCCCAGCAGTGGGAACATTATAGGCTTATGATGATGATGATGATGAAAGCGTATATTGGAAAACTTTCAACTAGTTACATAAAGTATTTGAAAAGTTCCAGTCTTGCTGCAATGGACAGTCAGATTTGGAGAACGTTAATCAGCAAAGTCAAGGAAAACAACGCAAAGTGTAATGAAGGCAATCAGTCAGCCTATAAACTAAAACTGGTGTAATGAAAACGTGAACAAAACCTGGCAATAAATCTGCGAAAAACACGATAAAGTAGGCAACAAGTCACCAGAGTGTCACATCTACGCATAACGACGCCCAATCACGTAAGATGGTCACGCTTCACTATGCTCTCCTAATGACTCCATTACGTAGCTACGACCGGCGACCAGTCGTCAAGCGATTAGTAGTAATTGCTAGTTGCTCTATATACCCACCGAATTTTCCGAGACAGATTTTCAAGCACTAAAAGATTACGTTTAATTCGCCCCAAAGTTATTCATGTCGTAAAACAAGGTATTTGAGTAATTTCTAAGTGATTTAACCGAATTTATCATCATTTTGATTGGCTTTTTGGAGAGTTGACAGTGGAATTTGAAAAGTTATTATACTTTTACTACTTTTTTGTGAGATAGAGGTTAAAATTGCTGCAAACTTTGAACTGTTTTGGTTGATGCGAGTTTAAAATTTTCGCTTTTTCTCTCCGTCTGTGTAGCTGAGATCTTGAGCCAAGAGTTTGTTGCCCCCGTTCACCTATGAAAAAAGGAACGGGTGATAAATAGAGCACGAACATAAATAGACAAATAAATATAAATTTGTTTCAGTAGAACGAAGTAGTACGAACGAACGAATGAAGCAGCCCATAACAATAAAACTTCAATGCGACTGCGTTCCACAGCAAACTTCTTCAGTAAAACTATTATTTTTCACAACAGAACTAAACTCCTAAACACACCACTGTATATTCATTGTCATTCCGCCATTGAAACATATGACTCACTTAGACAGCAAACATGAACCTTAAAACTGTCATATTACGTAAAAGCTTGCTAGCTTTTCAAAGTAGATCTTGTGCAACTGCGAAAAACAGAGGTACATTGAATACCGACGGTACCTATGTCGCTAGATGTATGCACATAGCGTCTTCACTTGTTTTTCTCTGTCGGTGGCAGGGTGCAGGGTGCATTGACCCTCACAATGCCAGGGTAGCTAGGTACCTACCCTAGTTGAATACGAAAGCATTTTCTCAACGGACCGTAAGCGAACATATTATTATGAAGCAACTGTTGTTGTTTTCTTTTGCAATTTGCTTTTACAGGTTGTTACGTCATGTCGTGTAGGTTAGATGTTTGTTAAATTAAAATGGAGAACAACATGTTGTGAAAGAGTTTTATAATTTTGTTGCTGAATTTAGTTGAAGTTGTTGAGGCGTGAGCATAAATGTTGTTGATTTTAAAGAGCAGTGGAAGTTACATATTTTCATAACGGTAGTTAATCCAAGGTGTTACGCGAATGGATAAAATAAGAAATGAGTACATAAGAGGAAGTCTGAAAGTGGCGCCGGTGACTGAAAACTTGTGTGGTAATCGGAGGAGAATGTCCTGTGGAAAGAAATTTTTTTTGATGTGTATGTGGATAAACCCATCCACATACACATATCAAAAAAAGTTTGTGACAACAGTAGAGGAAGACCAAACGAACGATGGATGGACTTTGTAAAGGATGTTATGGCAAGAAAGGAGGTGACTGCTGAGATGACGAGTAATAGAGAAGTATGGAAGAAGAAGACATGATGCGCTTACCATAAATGACTTGAGATAAGGGCAAGAGAATGTTGAATTTTAAAACACAATATTTGATTTCAAACAATATTTGGGTTAACTACCATAACCCATATATTGTTTAAAATCATAGATTGTGTTTTAAAACTGTGGTTTGTTTTAACTACAAGTACATAATAATACTAACATAGGTACTATTAGACTAGCATTGGAAAGATCTTTAACATCATAATCGCTTATTCAAATATTTTCCTTTTAAACTGTCTAAAAATTAATTTAAACAGTTTGACAGTTAGTTAAACTATAAATTATAAATGTTTTGCAAAGTACTTTAAAGGTTTCATTTGAAATAAATTAGAAATACTTTGTTAATGTTAAATGAATACCTACCTAGATATTTAATGCCCTAGCTATTACAGTGAAAGCTTTTCCACAAACATTGTTAAAGTAGGTGCCTACAGAAGCAAGGTTTTAATTTTATTGTTACGTTACTGCTTTGTTTGCCCTGTCAGTATCAGCGCTTGCGCCCGCTGATGCTGAGGGTAAGGTCCTGGGTTCGATTCCCAGGTTGAACAAAGTGTTATTGAGGTTTATCAAACATTTCACAGTAGCAACTCGGAGCGTGGATTTGTATCTAGTCGATAGCAATAGGCACGCCCTATATACTGGTGAATTGTGGGTGCTTGAAAATAGGTGTAATCTTATGTTATGTCTATTTGTAGGTATTGATTTACATTTTCTCAAAGAATATTCTTCAATACGTTTAGTAGTGGAAGAAATTTCCTACATTGAATGGGCAAATAAAAATCTATTTAGGTACCACATACAAGATTTTTAGGACCTCATAAGTTTTCGTAGACTAAACTCCCTTTGTAGACGCTGTGGAATGTCACAAGTCAGAATAAGCTATGACAAAGAAAATTAATGATAAAAAGATCTACAATAAAATTCCTAATGACATAAAAGAATGTTGTTGCATATCTTTAAAATTAATTGTTCCAATTTCTAATGGAAAAGTGTTATTACTCTGTTGATGACTTTTTATCGACGAGAACTTTTTAAATGTTTATGTCCGCTTGATGATAATTTATTTTTGTGATTGTCTTGTGTCTGTTCATGCATGCCTAAATATAATATTGTAATCTATGTTTAATCTGAAATGGAATTAGAATTTTGGACTCATATTTTTCATTATGTTATTTTAATCATTTGTATGCCAAAGTGGCTGATCATGGAATCATTATTAGTATGTAATTATGTAATGAACACCTGCATGTAACCCATGTATCACAAATAAACAATTTGATTTGATTTGATTTGATTAATTTTAATTATATCTGTACCTTATTATATCTATTTTACCTAGGGCCTAAATATCTAGGTGTAACCTGAGGATGACAATTTCTAGATAAAATCTCTTCACCTTGTCTGTCTTCTCGAGTAGGCAGATAATACAGTAAATACTTGTTATAAACATTTTGAGTCTCAAATATTTCAGTTTACTTTGAAGGACTCTACGAGTCCGACAGCAAAAATTAAGATTTTATTTATAAATATTCTGACCTCTATTCAAAATGGTTATTATTAGTTACCATTAAATTAATGTAAAACTCAGAATCCATTAAAGAGATATAAAAAGACAAAAGACGGACCTCAATTTTCTTTTTCCGGGAAAATATTTTTTTATTATCTTTGACAGCTTTTAGTAAAAGAAAATGTAAGTCTTTTAAAACATGTTATGAAATCAATATTTCAATATTTCCTAGTTTTAACCATTTCCTATGATTGGCTCCGAAACTGTGATTTTGCCGCGATCAAAAGATATGACCGTATATGTCATATACAAACCTATGGGTACTTTCTCTTGACCTGGAATCATGAAATTTGGCAAGAAGCAATGTCTTACAACTCATGTAAAGGAAAAAATCTGAAAACCGTAAATATGTAAATAAATAAATGAATAAATAAATAAATGAATAAATATTGCTGGACATTACACACAGCGCCATCTAGTGCCACACTAAGCAACGAGGCTTGTGTCGTGGACACCAGATAGTTGATATACTACATAGATACTTTTTTTTTGTAAATACATACTTATTATACATATAAACATCCATGACTAGGAAACAAATGACCATGCTCATCACACAAACATTTGCTTCTACCGGGATTCGAACCCGGGACCCTAACGTAAGGCAGAACGTAAGGCAGCCTCACTACCGCTGCGCTATTCGGGTACCTATTCATGTAGTTTAATAATGTAAATATGTTAATGGTTCTACAACAATAATTTAAGGTTCCTGGTCAAGAATAATGATTGGAACGTTCCTTTTATCACCAACCAACCGTTCATTCCAAAAATATTGGAAAAAGAGGCATAAAATAATAAATCCTGAAAAGTGGGTACTGTTAATGACCTAGAAAAGGTGATAAGAAACACAGGTCACGTTACGTTTAAGCTACCTATTTATGAGCGAAAACCTTTTGAGTGTTGCTTTTTGATTATGTATTCTGAACAGTTCGTAGGCCAAAGCTAAAAAGCTAGAAATCTGAAAAAGGTTTCAGTTCTTTTTTTTTGTAACGATATTTTCTTTGTCAAACCAAAATTGTGCGTATTTCTGCCAAGATGTTATACCAAAATACATCGAAATTTAAAACATTTTTATATTTATAATTAATTAGTAATGATTTTGGATAAGTAAACACTTACTTATTTTCAGAAATATTTTATAAGCACACGTTTTGGATATAATATGTATATGTGAGACTAATTTGACAAAATAGTATCAAATATACCACATTTAGAAAGTAGAATTTATCTTATTAACAGAATTTAGGTTGGGTCAAAATATTGCAGTTTATTACAATTCAATGGTTTCTCTACGTCTGGCCATTTCGGAGTCATGCATCATCATCTGCCCAGCCTTTTCACAACATTGGGGTCTGCTTCCAGTCTAATCGGATGCAGAGGAATGCCAGTATTTTTGGAGCCTATATATCTGACCATCACATCTAGTAAGCACTGGGTAATACGATACCCTCCTTACCCTTGGTAAGACTGGTACCTGCAAGACATTGACTACCTGTGACGACTGTCAAATAGCTACAAATGACAGCGGGGACTTACGAGTTATCGTGCTTTTCGAGGCACGGAATAAACTCAGTATGTAGGTAATGGGTGGTCACCCACCAACGGACCAACCTAGGCAAGCGCAGCTTAAGAGGGCCCTTCCCGGCGCGTCTATCGTCAACGCGAGCATGGTCGAAAAGCTTGTTGTTTCGTCCAGAGCCATCGCGGCGATATTTTTTCAACTGCCCTGTCTTACCTAGCCCCGACCCCGCACTACTCGTCACCCGCGCACCTCATACCGACTAACGCGAGGATCGACATTGAACGAAAAATAGTGTTCGAAAATTTATAAAACTTGTTCCAGGAAATACGTGTTTTTCAATAAGTCTTACAAGTTTGTGAAATAAATATTTGTTATTTAATATCTCCACTATATTTGAAAGGCTTCTATCGGGCTATTTTCTTTAGTTTTACAATTTACGAGTACGTTATGAACGGCCAAAGTTGAGGTAAAATTTGAGAAAGCAGCAATTTTTGGAAGCTTATACTGAATTTGTTCCTACAAATTTTTATTTTTTGCTTCGATAGAAGCCTAGACATAGTACACAAGAAACCTATCAGTTCAAAAAAATTAAAGATATATGTGTAACAACTTCATAATCACGCACGAGCGTTTGTCAAAATTCTCGCGAAAAGTATGGCGGGTTGGCCGCTCTTAAGGCCAGGATCTTCCAATCGACCTGTTTTTGGTTGAGTTTTAAGGCATGAAATAGTCGTTGTTTTAATCCAGAAAATTATATATACCTATTGTTGATCATGAACTGTTCTTGATTATTCTTAGGCTCAAAATATGTTAGTTATTACTTCTTTCGATCATAAAAACATGCAAAGTGAGGTAAGTTTATGACTATTTTCAAGTTTTACTTAAAGATTATTAACACTCTAAATAAAAAATACACTTAAAAATTGGAAATTACATTGTCTGCAAGAGGTTACTTTTTTAAAATATGTATTAATTTTATTATAATAAATTAAAAATAATAGCGTTTTACCTTCATTTAACCTTCAAATAGAACGGTTGTTGTGTCCGGAGACTCATTCGGGGTCATATAGACATTATTTAAGTCAAGCATCTTCCGTTTCCGTGTTACATCTATACAGGTATATGCAAATATCGCCTTTTTGACAACACGATGATGAGGTATTTCCGGATTCGTTCACCAGGTCGCTGCAGCGCGCAAAAGTTCATTGTAGCCTCAAAAACCCAAAAAGTTGGGAAACAATTAAACCAAAATGATGACCCCGAATGAGTCTCCGGACACAACAAGCGTTTTATTTAAAGGTAAAACGCTACTATTGTATCCTTCGGACTCATTTGGGGTCATATAGACATTATTTGAGGCTTTGTTTGTTATCGCCTGGTGAACGGGACGCCAATGTGTTATAAAATAAATTAGGAAAATTAGCCCAAGGAACCAAATGAGTTTAAAAATAAAACCCCATTTTATATACCTACTAGCAAACGTCAGCGGGTTTCACTCGCGTAGTTCCGGTTTCCGTGGGATTACGGGGATAAAATATAGCCTATGTTACTCAGGGTGAATGTAGCTTTCTAATGGTGAAAGAATTTGAAATCAGCGCAGTAGTTTTTGAGTCTATTCATTACAAACACACACAAAAATACAAAAATACAAATCTTTCCTCTTTATAATATATAAATATTAGTGTAGATGTAGATTTACTAAATATATTGCAATAAAATAATAACGTTTTAAAATAACTGATAAATAATAATAAATTACTAGTAAACACTTAACAGAATAAACTGAACATTTATACATACCATAAATCATCTTCTTTTAAACTTACCACAATCATGTAACATCACTAGGTCATTTAATATAAATAAAATATAACTTATTTCCTTGAATCAGAGATACTTAATTAATTGGCTGAAAAAGATGAATCAAGAAGCTTCCCTGTGCTGGAACCACTTCCTTCCTGTTATGTTTTTTAAAAGTATTACTGGATCTCCAATTAGCTCGTGCCATTATCTCGTCAAGAGGTTCGTTATCCTACCAACTTCGGGAAGCAACCGCAGAACGAAATCTACCCGGAGTAGCCTGAATTCCTGCCTCCTTCAAAATCGACTTAACCCAACCAGCCAATATAGTTTTATTAGCTGGCGTACCTTTTCCATAAACTAATAAATAATCTATAACCAGAACAAAGCAAACGACGCGGTTTTCCAATTTCTCTGAGCTTTTTAAGCCAAACCATCGGGTCAAGAGCCTCATTTTCAACATTACCTAATAATCTCCAACCTGACTGTACGCGAGTTTCCGAATCAGTTTTGTACCCAAAATGCGGCCAAAACATTATGCTATTCTCACCTACTATACATCTGTCTGGAGATACACTTAGCAATGTATCATGTATCCTACGCCCTGAACACAACAACAAAAGAACTAATCCTTGAAATGTCGAATAGGCTTTGATTTTGAAGAGGTCTACTGCCCAACCAATCTACCAGTGACTGAGGATCCCAGACAGTGGGTGGACACTTCTTCGGTTGCTGCAACGCTATAGCTTTAATCATTTGCTTAACTAAAATGTTTAAACTTAAACGAGCCTCGACCTTTGTATTGCATAAAGTAGACACAACCGATTTATGAAGTAAAATTGTGCGAAACGATAATTTTTGTGTATAATGTTGGTGTAAATCGGCTTAATATCGAGCCGAAAAAATTACACCAAACTTGGAACACCAATTTAAGCATCTCTGCCATGCTGGCCTATAGGAATTCAAAGTTGACGACCTCCAACCTTGTTTAAGCAGGCCCTTTTGTTCTGCAGACTAGTCACATAAGGATTCAGATGACCCCCACATCTCCATACTTCTAAGATCAGATCCTCCACTCGAGGTGGTGGCTGCCGGATTCTCGTGTCCACTAACACCTTCGATAATCGGTGAATCGTGAACGGAGGCGCGGTGGCTCTGGTCTTCAGGTCTGCTCTCCAGAATGCTCGAGACCACCTTGGTGCAACTATCAGGAATACACCTCGAGCCTGATTGGGATGCATCAGTACCCAGGGTAACAAACTCGGAGAGGGGAAGACCCAAGCCAGACGAAAATTCCATTTGAATACGATTGCGTTGTGTCTCCATGCTCGCTAGTCTCGTTGATCTAGAGTGACATAACAAGGCACTACGTGAGCTGTGCTGGAGGCAAAAAGATCTGTCTGGGGAACACCCCACTTTGCAAAGACAATGCTGGTGAATTCGGGGAGCAGATGCCATTTCTGTAACGTCGAATGACGCGATAGACCGTCTGCGACATTGTTGTATCTGCCAG
This sequence comes from Xestia sexstrigata, assembly GCA_941918905.2. Lineage (NCBI taxonomy): Eukaryota > Metazoa > Arthropoda > Insecta > Lepidoptera > Noctuidae > Xestia > Xestia sexstrigata. The sequence continues at coordinate 9,058,944 of OW799203.2, forward strand.
GTATGTGATGGGGGATTACATGAATGTCGTACTTCTGAAGTAAATGAAATATCCGATATATTAACTCCATCAGGATTCTCTACTTGTTTCCCCCTTCCTTCCTCAAGTACGCTACCACCGCCTTGTTGTGGCTCTGCAGTAGGAGAGATGTATGACTCAGAGACGGAGCGAACTCTAACAAACACTTTAGAATAGTTAGCATCTCTTTGTGATTCGAATGAAGCCGCTCTTCTTTCGTTGCAATAAGCCAGAGGGTGGCGAAAATTCAAACGATCCATCGGAACTACCAGACGAGCAAAATTCAGAACCCCTTACGATACTCTGTATTTCTCGAAGAGCCGCCTTCCGCCGGCGGAGCAACTTCGACAAAACTAATTGCATGCTTTGAATTTTGTTTTCTAGTATTTTTTTTTGATTTTGTCACGGATCCCACATCAAACATAATACTCTATTATTTTCTGAGGGACAAGAATCGACCTCTCCCTAATCACCTGCCAACCCAACTGGCTGAGAGTTCGAAAGACAATGTCCACGTGTTTTATAAGCGTCGTTCCGTCCTGTGCTACCAAGAGATAATCGTCGAGAAAAACCACTACTCGTATGCCTAGATTTCTGAAAATCTCGGCGGTCCAGTTGATCAGCGATGCAAACACTTTGGGCGCAGTCGCCAGGCCAAATGGCAAACAAGTCATTTGCAGTAACCGATTTCGATACAATAGCCGGAGAAAACAACGATGTACTGGAGCAACGTTTACGTGGTTGTAGGCTTGCCGGAGGTCTATTTTGACCATCCAATCCTTGTCCTGAATAAAATCGGGAACCCGATTTAAATGAAATGAAACTTTCTTATGATCAAATAATTGTTTAAATTTTTTAAATTGAAAATGGGATGCGTTCAGAAAGAAATTTGATACGAAACTCGGAGTCAGATATGCCATATTCTAAAATTCCTTATTTCAATAAATTTTGAATGACCGTGTCCATCTCCGGGGATAGTAGAGTGAGGTTGCAACGTTTCACCTGCCTTGGCGGGACCAGAGGCGGTTTCTTTTGAAATGGAATACGATAACCTTTCACTATTTTATTAATGGTTCTGGTGCCTCCAATCTCTTCCATTCCATAACATAATTTTTTAGGCAACCCCCTTGAAATTCTTGATCAGAGCCAGAACTTTTTATTGAATTTACCAGAGCCTTTGCCTCGTGGTACATTGTTTTGCGGTTCATTTCTCCGAAAACTATTGGGCTGGTGATAGCGTTGTCCAGCGTGCTGTCCCCTTGATTGAGGACGAAAAAATCTATTATTATTAAACGGGTGCATTGCCCGATAGTTATAAAAAGATTCTACACTCTGAGGAGGAAGAAATCTTTGGTTCATCGTCAGTGCAGGAGCGCGACTGGACGTTTGATTCCCACTAGGTTCAGCGTACGCCGCCTGGGGTCCTGGGGTTTTCTTTTCTTGCCCAGAAAAAATTTGTTAACACCGCCATTATTCTTAATAAATTCACTAAAAGGTACTTTATCCAACAAAAATTCACTAGACGGCGGTATTTTCTTTAAAGATGGTTTAAATGATTTATCCCTTGATTAATGAACACTTCACGTCTTTGTTCAATTATATATAATTAAACCACAAAAACCTAATTAAACTATTGAACACGAAGAGACGGCGTCATGTTGCGCTGCGTGGTGTCGCGTAGCCTTCCGCGGAATCGCCGATACATGACACCCTTCGGCCATGACACCCTCAAGGTCCAGCTGATCTTCGCTCGGACATACTCCACGATATCCTCAAACTTCGTGGTGTGATGTAGCCGGGACACATAGAGCTGCGTCGTTGGTATCGCCGGACGCAGCATATTGGGTCCTGCCAGCGCGGTCCCGCACTGGTTCCGACTAGGAGGCTTCTTCCTTTTCTTCCTCTCCACCTTCACGAAGCCGTCTTTGTCACACGTGGCCGTTGCTGGGCCATGCGTTTTCGAACCCCTGTTGGCAGGTTGGTTATATACTTTTTGTGTTTCAACATATCTAACATTATTCCAGTTGTCATTAAGGAAATATTGTTAAGAATTTAACTATTCTAACTGATTAGAAGGAGTTACTCCTTTAATTGCGTAGCCAAATCAAAATCAAATGATTGAACCGGTGCAGGATCTGCGTCGGATTATGACAACCTTTCCGTGTCTGGTTGCTCCGGGGCCATATCTAAGTTATCATAATATATCGGATTATCATAATCATAATTTACATTTTCAGAATACATCATATTATGAGGGTGGCAATATATTTTTTAAAATCACTGACCCTGTTTTGCAAGCTTTTTGATTACCTCGCTTTGCCCTCGATGACGCTTACTTCTTTTCTTTTTACTCGCGTTCTTCCTCTTAACGGGATTTATTTATTTATAATAAGCACACCAACAGCACAATCACTTACAATTCAAATCAAACAAAATCTAATATTGGCATTTCAGTGCAAATAACAGGAATGCATAACATTTAAATATGAATATCAGAGACAAAGGAGAACAATAATAAAAAGTGTGTCTAGTAGAACACTAAATTTATCTAGAACACTACAAAACAAACCAATTTGAGCTACTTAGACATGCATTTATCGCATTGTTTAAATACGGCACGTCTGTATGAAAATATCAACAGGGTAATCTGTCTGTTTGGACCTTTCATTGTATTGCCTTGCCATACGTGTTAGGGGGCTATTAAATGTGGTATTCAATGTAGATGTAGTCAATTCAAAAATACGATGATGACGCTTACTACGTTGGCTAGACCGAAAGTTAAAATAGTTTACCAAATGTGCATCTATGGAACCGTTAATAATTTTATGAACCTGTTCAACCTCTGAAGCTGATGGCGACTACGCGTTTGTATTCTATCCGCCATTTTTAGAAAAAAACTAAATTGAACACTATTTAGTTTTAAAACTATGCATACCGAACGCCTACTACGTTACGTTACTAAATTTTAAAATAATTGATAGGAATTATATATTAAATAATGTCTATATGACCCCAAATGAGGCCGAAGGACACAATCACTCATTTCGCACTACTCGCAGTCCCAGTGACCGACGTAACAACCACTTTGTAGTGGAAGCTGATTAGAACTTTATTCTAACAGTATTTCAACCGAAGTTTGAACCACCACAAATAGAGTTGCTAATTTTAGAAGATCCTGGCCTTAACCTGATGATCCACCTGAGCAGCTGTTATACAGCCAAGAGCTCCTCATTTCGGAGTCATGCATAACTAAATAATAGTAATGCTTTGATTACTGTTAAATCAAACGCCTGTTCCATACAAAACTATGTTCTGATTTCTGATACGAATTCCTAAATTAAAACTACGAATATTCCAGAAATCTATGAACGAATCCAACGTTCTGATTGGCTGTGGCGCGAACCAATCAAATAGCGGAACGTAGACTGTATCACAAGGCTGAAGTAACCTAACTTATAGATAATTAAATTCTTATGACTCAATTAACAATGCCTTTCGAATAAAGCACTACTTTATACTAATTGAAATAATTAGAATGGGACTTTTCTATTCCAACTAATTTAGTAAATTGAAATGAAATTATGAAGCACTATCTTAGAGTAAAATAAGTGTTTTGTTATTAAATTGAACAGAATCACTCTGTAATTTTATTTATTCTTTCGTTGTTGCCAAGTAATAACACCAAGGAATATAAAAGTTGTTTTCTTCTGAACAAAGGCAAGTTTAATGGCTGGACTGGACAGTCTATCTAGGTTCTCTCATCAAGGTTTCTTCTTAATGAATCCATTAACCTGTTTGACTTCCATTTCATTGTTTTTTCTAGGTTAGTTATATACATTACTAGCTTATGCGCGCGGCTTCGCCCGGGTGGAGTTCGATAAATGTCCCACGGGACCATACTACAAAAATTATTCTACGTGTTAATCCAGGTTATTTGCTATCTGTATGCAAAATTTATTCAAATCCGTTTAGTAGTTTTTGCGTGAAAGAGTTACAAACATACACATACAAACTTTTGCCTTTATAATATTACTAGCAGACGTCACGCGGTTTCACCCGCGTTTCCCGTTCCCGTGGGAGTACGGGGATAAAATATAGCATATGTTACTCGCTGATAATGTAGCTATCTATTGCTGACAGAATTTTTACAAATTAGTCCAGTTATAATTTTATGTTTATTCGTTACATACAAAAATACAAATCTTTCCTCTGTATAATATTAGTATAGATAAGTTTGATGTATACACCTTTTAAACATCCTCCCATTCCACCTTTCTCAAGATAGATCTACGAAACAGAAAGGAATATAGATTGCTCTAAATTTTTCTTTGTGTCGACAAGAGTTACACCGGACAAAATCGGAGTTTTCCGATGACAAAATTAAATGAAGCCGGTTTTTATTTTTACTGTTTGTAGATACGTAAAAAGCATAATGTCGTTTGCTTAAACTTTTACGCTATTATTGCTTTGGATTGCGTCGTAAAAATAAACTTTGCCTGGAAGTTTGCTTCAATGCAGCTTCACGATTTTGAGAGTATATTGTTAGTATACTTGTAATATACATGTAGGTACTTCAGCATACACTTTTGTAGCAAATATTAACTTTTCTGCGTAGTCGTAGCTTTTTAAAATTGCAAATGCCTGGGAACCAAAAAAGTAAATTCTTCCAAACATACTTAGTGTTTGAAGTAGAAAGTTGAAAATGTTACAATGTTTTCTCACGGAGTCTAAACGTTTTAGTTTAGGACCTTTGTCTATTGAAGTATTTCTGGGGCAAGAGTCCATTAATATTGTTTTTACAATTTTATTTGTAAAGTTTATCACCACTTACAAATAGCTTAATGTGTTTAACATTAAACATATTAAATGCTTCATTCTTTTTTTGTGAATTGTTTGAAGAAGAAAGGGACAAAATGATGGTTTAATTAGCAGTAAACGCATTTAGTGACTTTGATGCAAGTAGGTCTTGGGTTTCATCTTCTATACTAATCTATATCTATACTTCTTTATATATTTATTTATATACTATATAATATTATAAAGAAGAAAGATTTGTATTTTTGTATGTTTGTAACGAATAAACTCAAAAACTACTGGACCGATTCCAAAAATTCTTTCACCATTAGAATGCTAAATTATTCCTGAGTAACATAGACACCCGTGCCAAGCCGGGACGGGTCGCTAGTCTATAATAATATTATAAAGAGGAAAGATTTGTATGTAACGAATAAACTTAAAAACTACTGGACAGATTTAATAAATACTTTCAGCAATGGATAGCTACATTATCAGCGAGTAACATAGGCTATATTTTATCTCCGTACTCCCACGGGAACGGGAAATATTCGGGTGAAACCGCGTGACGTCCGCTAGTTCTCTTCAAAGACGTTATGTCATCTGCAACTGCTCGTACATAAGAGAGATAGAGGATGACTTCTGGCTACGTGATGGACTAGCATGACGAAGCTTCAATTGGAGGAAGAACTGCGCGACCCGACAACCCAGGACCAATTGTCCAGGCGCCAGACAATTACTCTTCCCCATATAAAGTGGGATAGGGCTGGGAAGAAGAAGAAGAAGACGTTATGCCTTAAACAAAGTCCTCCGCTGCGTCTGTCTGTCTGTTCGCGATAAACTCAAAAACTACCGCACCGATTTTTATGTTCACCAATGGATTGAGTGGTTCTCGAGGAAGGTTTTAGTATATAATTTGTCAAGTTTTTGTATACATTGGTTAAAATATAATGATATTTGTTGGAGGTTTGCGGGAACGGGATCAAAATTTCAGGATTAATTTTGGTCGCGATAACCGATATCCACGCGGACGAAGCTAAAAGTGAACACTAGAGGACGGGAGTACAACTTTTATTTTATTTTTATTCGTGTATGGCATCCCGCAGTTCAGTCTAAGAGACTGGCTACTGCTTAACCGGGCTAGTCCTGTGGATGCCTTGAAATAAAGGCCTCCAGCCATGTATGTAGTAATATAGGCATTACTGCTTGTTACACCGAATACATTTTGTTCTCCGACTTGTAAACAAGCCGAGTGAAACAATACATGTTTCACTCATTGAGATGACTCGTAGTCGAGATGAGTTCGTAATTACATAAGTAGCTACGACCTATCTACATTAGGGCGATGTTTCGAGAACTTTCGTTTCGCGAGATTGTTTCTTCTATTCATAGATACCTACCTTGTTTTATAGCTATATTTATCGCTCTTATGTGGTTTGTCCTTAAGGAGTAGAATGTATCTACTTCAGTTCACACTAGTTATTATTAAGTACTTTTTCAGATATGAAGTACTTACCTCATTTCTAAATACCAAACATCTATATGACATAACTTAACATCACACCTGTAATTCACGTTGGTTTAGGCAGATATGTGCCATGTAATAGGGTATGAGCCTATTACCATCAACCGGGCACAAATCCAGACTCCGTGGTTTCTACTGAAGTTCTATAATATGTTAGCTAGAAATAAAAGTTCTATTGTTAAAAAAGTATAAATCAGTACAAAGCCATGTTGACTTTTGTTTTTTTATTCGTTCCAAGTTTGAAAATTGCGTTTCTAGATAACGACCTCCCTCGGATTTAGTTAAAAAAAAAAGTGTTGCAAAACGAAAAATAATCTGTTTTATAATTAAGATTTGCAATTAATTGTCTGAGATTTATGTTCCAAAAACGTAATTAGTATTTGTGATTCTATGAAAAACACATCGCATGACTACCAAATGGCTTTAATACTAAATTAGTACCTACTACCTATTTAGAAAATTATTTTTTCGTACCACTTGCTCAAAAAAGTGACATTCTATGCCACAAAAAGCGAACATAACAATAGTCATTTTTAATCTGTTAAAAACAGGGAAAGAAAATTGTACTGAATTTCATTCATCCTCTAGGGGGAGAATGTGATTTAAATTTGGAATACTTACCGAAATTTATACTGAACTAAATCTGTGTTTACACCATTGAGTTTGTTAATAAAGCATTATACATCTTTTTGAAAAAGGAATACGCATTTATTATGCAGTTATGATTATTAAATAAAATTACGAAAACCGACGAGGCCGTATGAGCTTGATGCCTTTGCTTTTCCGACAAAAAAATATTAGTCTAGGAATTCCAATGTTTCGAATGTTAACTTTTACTTTTAATTGTCATTATTTTTAATAAATGCTTATCTCATATTATTATTGTGTTAATTTTTTCGCAAATGGTACGAAAAGTAGAGTATTTTCCTCGGTTATAAAGCTGTCTTGGTCTTGCGTGAATTTAAATCCCTCGCTACACTCAGGACTCGTCTTAAATCCCTCGCTTCGCTCGTGATTTAAGTTTTTAACACCCTCGCTACGCTTGGGAGTAAACCCCGAGTCATTCGTTACGCTCGCGATTAAAATCGTCACCCGCGACAGAAGACACTGCTTTATCCCCTTTTTTTTTTTTTTTTTTTTTTCGGATGTGAAATCATCAAATGACTTCTCCCGCACTGGGCGGAGCAGGAGGGAGTGTCAGACTTTTACTGACTAAAACTCATCCATGTTCCTTCATCGCCCTTTGTGTTCCGGGGTCACGGTATCTCTTTCGAACAGTCCCGCAACCCCGGCAGGCATCGGTCCTTGCGGACCCCTTCCTATTGCTGACTCTCTTTGAGGCGCGCGTGGAACACGAACGCGCCGTCGACACGGACAGAGACTCTTCACGAAGCCGTTAACCAAGCATTCTGTACATCAAACTAAGTAACCCTACGCAATTTTTTTTTCCTGGGAAATGACTTTTTTTGGGGTGAAAAATCAGACTTTTCGGTAGGACTCAATGTAACGCACTTAAAACATTGTGTTAATAGATGGATTGAATAGTAACCCGGGCCGTGAAGGTGTTTAAAGTAAAAATCTTGCATTAAAAACGGGTATTTAAAAAATAAAACTTGCGAAAAAGTTGGAACTTTGACCCCCCATTCCGTAACTAAAAGGTTCCCAGGTAATGGTCTAGAAGCAAAAAATATCGCACTGTTGGGGAGAACAAGTGCCTTTCGGCTTCGTTAGGAGTCCTTTTACACCCTTTATATGAATGAAATATCATAACATGTCGCCTGTAATTCCCTAAGGGTTAGGCAGAGGGGCACCTAATAGCACACCCACATTTCATCGGTTACGTTTAATGTAAAAGGGGGCGAGCCTATAGCCATCAACCGGGTACAAATCCAGACTCCGTGGCTGTTACTGAGAAAATCCCAACTCAAAATCACTTTGCCCGACCCGGGAATCGAACCCAGCAGGACCTCATGGTCAGCAGTCACGCCTTCGATCACTCGACCAACGAGGCAGAAAAAACTGGACTGATAAACTGTTGACCTTTCTTTAGTATCTAATATGTTATTATTATCTTCTTTCTAATATCTAAAAATCTCGTGTCACAGTGTTTGTTATCGAACTCCACCGAAACGGTTTTGTGTATATTCGGTAGGCCTCGAACAGGTCGTAGGCTATTTTGTTTTTCATACACATCAATATATCCACGCAGCTAGTATAAGTAAAATAAGAACGTATAATAAGTAATATGGTAATTTCTTGTGGCAGTAAATTAAGAGGCTCATGTTTACAAACAGACATCTATTGGCAAAAGAAGCATTTATAATACCCCGAACCTATGGGGGAGTGGACGGAAAAATCCCCTCCTTCTTATACATAAGTAGGTATTCGCATCAAAAACAATTCTAACTCAAGGCTAAAGCAATAAATTACGTCGCTAAGTAAATTATATTCCAAGAAATGATACGAAAACCACTTGTACACGACATTAATTATTTATTACATACATTCGCGCAGCTTACCTTCACTTTACAACTACCTTTTCGCGTGTAGCCACCCTATTTTTAATCGAAAGCCGTTTTCCGAATGGCCAGCCAATTAGGTACCAAGTAAAGCCCACATTTTAAGTCCTTAATGCCAAGGGTAAAGTGGAAACTGCGTACATTTTGTTAGAAAGTCTTTAAATATGATGATAGCCTTGTGGGCGTTTGTTCTTTTATTGTGTAGCCATTTAGCCTTCCTGGTGTAGCCTGTTTAGTTTCAATGGACTCTAGTAAGAGATTAAAGCAGTTACTGTGATTATGCAAAGTGGAAAACGCTATACCAACCATTATTACCCTAGTGAGCGACCTACATAAAAAATGTATAAACATGCAAATTCAGTGGAAATAAAAATACTACGTTTAGCTACTGATAAGCAGTTTTGCAAACCAAAAAACCCCAAGTACAATTTTTTACAAGCAAGTGGCCTTTCCAATTCTTCAGCTGTTGACTGTGAAACTTGTCTAAAGCAAACTCAAAAAATGGCACAAAGAAAGACTGCAAGCCACAAACATTCACTATTCCCATCATTCCTCCACACATCTAACCCAGAACCGATCTCCACGACAAAACGTTAAGTGGGAGCCCATTTTGTACAGTGATTTATAGTCCCATAGAACATATACACCCAATGTTCTATACCTACTTTACAGTATACACATACCGCTATAAAACGTAGGGACAGCCTCCGCGAGTCGCGTCTCGTCATAAATCTACATCACTGTGTTCGTTCCCCACACCCCTCAGATGTTCTGTAGAAAGGCTTCGATGTAATACGTACAATCCATCTTTCCCGCGACACTGACCGGAGTAATTGCCTGCTAAAAGTTTCTGAGATAGGGTTAAAGGCGTAGCGAGATTTGTAGTGATATAGGTCTTTTCTAAATGGATAAATACCTAGTACCTAGTAGCTTGGTTGTGGAAGTCAGAAAGGCAGTCACTCCTTGACATCATCATTATTTCAGCCGAAAGACGTCCACTGCTGGACATAGGCCTCCCTCAAAGGTCGCCACATTGACCGGTCCCGTGCGTCTCGCATCCAGCGGATCCCCGCAACCTTCACCAGGTCATTGGTCCACCTAGTGGGAGGCCTTCCAACGCAACGTCTTCCGGTTAGCGGTCACCACTCCAGAAATTTTCGGCCCCATCGGTAATCCGTTCTGCGACCAATGCGCCCTGCCCACTGTCACTTAGGTTTGTAAATTCTTCAGGCTACCTCGGTATCCTTGGTTCTCTTGCGGATTTTTTCATTTTTGATTCGATCACGCAAGGTAACTCCAAGCATAGCTCTTTCCATTGCCCTTTGGGTGACTTTAAGCCTTCTGATGAGGCCCATTGTGAGTGGCCACGTTTCGGTCCCGTAACTCTTCCGCACTCCTTGTAAGGTGTTGGAATTCAGCTGCACTTGGTAAGACATCATTTGAATAAAAGGCAAGGCAGATAATGTAAAAATAATCGGAGTCTCGTTCCTTGCCAAAGGCTCTTCTTTTGTCTATTCAATGTAAGTTCATTATCATACCCATTCTTCATTCCTGCTCCTGGGACACAGGTCAGATCAGGATGTAATATGTTTCGATTTTTAGGTTCTAGGATATGCCGGCTTTCTCCTCACTACCTACTTATATTTCCTTTCGTCTTTAGCAGTGGTAATGCGAGAATACTCAAGTCATATATCCCAATTATTTATTAAGTTTACCTTCCTATGTAGATATATAACAAAACCGTCTAGGATGCATGCACACAGGTTTCTTGCCAAGTCTAAATAGTGGAACCTATAATTCAATGTCTGTTCGTAATCATATATCTAGGCCGTCTGGTTTCCGTAGCCTTTTGTATGAGGTTTAGACTTAGGAGTTAAAGACTAGAAAACGTAATCTTATATTTTGGGCACACAAAACGTTGGGAACTGGGAACGCATTTGATAATTGTAAAATCTACTTAATTAGCGATAGTCTAGTGGTGTGACCGTAGGACTGCCAAGTCATAGGTCTCAAATTCGAACCCAAGACACGCACCCCTGATTTTACGGATTCATGTGCGTATTGTATTGAAAACATCATGTACGTTATGAAAAATCGGCATTTTTTCAGTAGAAGAGGTTACAGACACCACTATACGAGTAACACTAGAAATAGGGACCAACTAGTTCAGCCAGGTTTCAGGCTTGCTAAAGTAGATTCATCTTTCATGGGGTACTGTTTGAAATGTTACAATAAAATACCTCCCCACATTCTTTTCGTTCAGTTGACTGAACGAGACGAAATTTAAATCTTGTATAAAACGCACACTATGTAGGCAAGCATATTATAAGTTGGGGGATTACATTGATGATAAAAATGTTTGGCTAAATGCTGGTCTTGCTCCACAACCATAGGGGGGGGGGCAAATTAATTGATTGTTCGGGTCGGGCATTATTTGAGTCCATCGACACGTAAAGAAGAAGATGAAGAATTGATTCCAATGTTAATGTATTGTGGAAGCTGCAGAAGATTGTAAAAATATACTTGCATTATATAGATTCCAGTTCTTAGTATTATATAATTGCATAGCACATGTGTGAGTACTTTGTACTGTTTAACCACCATTTACATTTATTTATCTTTCATTGACTTGAATATGCCTTGGTGGCTGAGAGAATGTCATGCTCACTTAAATGTCTCGCTGATGGTGGCGGGTGTGTCGGGTCATTTAGTTCCCTTCAATACGGGGAAACGGAACGGGCGCTGTCAGTTGGGACTGGTCATCTCTTAGCTGCCAAGGTTCATTTTAATTACTTTATTCGTAAATTGTTGATCTAATCTTTTACTCTGGACGCTCTTAGTGTGCACGTCTTTCTACATCGTTCTCGCAAATATGTATAATCTCAAAATTAATGATGTAACCAAGATTTTGTAACAATATTTTGATTTTAAAAGAGTGTCCATAGAGTTTCTTGCCCGTTCTTCTCCATAGAGATCTACGCTAGGGAATGGGCAACTACAGTACTTTCTCAAGTTATTATGCCTTGTGACTGGGACTGTAGCTTTGATTTTCTTTTTTGTATTTTTGACATTCAAAAGTGCCGTAATGGTCTAATTGAAATAAATGCTTTGAGTTCGAGTTTGAGTTTGAGTTTGAGTTTGAGTTTGAGTTTGTGTTTATAAATATCACTTGCTTCGGTGTAGGAAAACATCGTGAGGAAACCAGCATGCCTCAGTGATATTTCTTGACGTAACGCCAAGTCAGAGGCCCATGGGCGGCATAAAAACTCAGACACCAGGTTAGAAAATAACAACACGATAAAGAAAAAAATCAAATCTTAATTAATTCATTGACAGACGACATAAATATTAGAGCATGGGGAACAGAAGATGAAGGTTTGTTTGGAAATTCGACATATTGTTGCCGATGGGACATCCCAACAGACACAACTTTTACCTTTCTCTGAAATCCAAAAAAATACTGTTTCTTTACAAACAAAAGATCTCTTGAATATTTAATGTAAGAAGACTTACCTAGAATTTACAAAGCCTTTCTAAGCCACGAACGATATGCTCAATTAAAGCTTATAGCCAAGTTAAACAAGGCCAAGGTTTTAATAATTCTCCATTTCTTTAGCTATCCATTTACCGCAGTTTACTGGCTAACATATTCCTAGAAGCCATTCATAGTCCGCCACAATAGATGACCTTGGCAGAATATTGCTATGAACTTTTATATTAATTCCACCTACGTCATTTCTAGAGCTTTATGTTTTTGATTGATTGTACAATGAAATATTAATAAAGATTCTGTTTCTTTTCAGGTATGTACCTGTTTTCAAAGGTTTTGGTAAGAGCGTACGATCGTACATATTCTATGTGTTTCTTATTTAAAATTCTGTTAGGGAATTAAGAACACGCCAAGTTTATAGCTACGCCGATTAAAAGAGTAAATTAGAAAAAAAAAGTAGGATCGAAAATATCTTTACAGAATGAAAAACAGATGCTTGCATTTCTGAACGAGGATGAATATTTTATGTATCATTTCGCAGTCCCGGCGAATTCATCTCCACTTGAAAGATTTATATCGGACGAAATCTCGAGTTTACGGGCGGCGTACGGTCTAAACGCTCCAATATATTTTAGCGGATACGTTGCAGTTTTTTCGCTACTGCATTTTTCGCTCCCACGGCATCTGTATGTACTCGAACGATTCGCACTACCAAACATTCAAGAACGATTTGAATTTTTAATGTGAATTTTATCGCACTCTATATTTTCCTGTTTAATGAGATGGGCGATGAAATGTTTTTTGGAGCGTGAATAAACCTTTTTACGAGTTTACGTCGTTCATTTTGAACTTTGTTTAATATTGAATTTAAAACTCAATTTACTTTGTAGAAAGCTACTCGCGTGTCAATTTTATATTGATTCGTCTTATCCAATATTTCTATAAAAAGCTGATGTAGACACAGCATAAATACAAAAATATCAATATCATCTAACGAGATCTGTTTGCATAAGTACTATATCGATGTCTGAGTAAATATTCATTGGTTTATGTTTATATCATGCCCTTTTGATACTGCGTAGAATTAACTTTATTACGTAAAACAGATATAAATAGAAATAACGAACCTACGTTCTACATTACATTATTAATTTGGGTCGATACAATGTAGGGATTCTGTTTTAAGTATCTACCCATGGTACTATTATAGTTGTTAATGTATTAACTTCAAAAGCTACATTTTTCCTAAATTTCCATCAGCACAAGTGTCACCAAAATTGGGTAAAAAACTAAGACCACCGTCAATGCACACCTGGAGACTATAGTATTATTAAACTGATGTTGGTTTGTCTTTCCCATATTCTGCACTCAATATAGCTGAATCGTTTTGTTTTCTCTCTGCCATGAACCAATCGTTCAGTCTCATTTCGCTATCACTGTTTGGGCATACAACCTTTGTCCAATATTGGCTACACAACGATTTACATTGACGACTCACTGACCAGTTTGACGAACCTATTGTTTAGCAATAAAGCGTTGGTCGTCGTTATACCTCCAATGTTCGGTATTGGCATGTTGACCTTTCACGAGCTCTGAGAGCCAACGGAGGGAAATAGGTCGAAGTGTACGGCTCGGTGATTGACTTGCAATTCTCAATGTATCCCAGCTTTTGTCTTTTTGGAAATATACAATGTAATACTTAATGGTTTTTACACACCTACTTGACGTAGTGCTAGTGTGTCCAAGTAGGTACTCGACGATCAAGTATATTTATACACTTAGCAACATTCAAAAGCTTTTCTCGTGAAATAACGGTTTTCACTTTGGGATAAGACCAATTTCGCCGTGTGGTATCCGGCAGAGTAGAATAGAACCAACCCATTACACTCACGGGTGTCGTATAAGGCGACTAATGTCTGAGGCAGAACACCTTGCGCCTCCGTAGACCAGAGAATGGGCAGCAGCGTTTTCTGTTAGTCTTTCATCACTGCGAAACCTGCTTGCTGCGAAGCCCTGCTAAGCGTGGAGATTACGGCAAATTCCTCCCATCATGGGAGAGGCTTATGTCCAGCAGTGGACGTTATGGGCTGTTGCTGTGTGGTGCTGAAGACCAATTTCGTAATAGTATGGTTTCCAAAGTACTATGTTCCAGATACAGTAAGAGAAAGTCACTTTGGCTCGTGATTACATTTATTAGTGCTCGTAACTGTACATTTTTATAAATACACCACAACGAAACAAAGATTATAATATTCACAATATACACCGTTACTTTTTAGTCGCCTTAGGTAATCAGCTCACATCCGACATAAAAGAAATTATGAAGAAAAAATAAAATACATTCGAAATATGAAACATTCTAGAATGTTTTCATCTCAAACGGTAGAACATCCAACCCAGCGCACGAGTCGAGTAGATTATCGCTCGCAACAGGGTGTTTTAACTACGTTATGCGTCATAATATAAAGGGTGTAAAACACCTCTTAACGAAGCCGAAAGGCACTTGTTCTCCTCGTCATTGCGATCATTTTTTTGTTCTACACCATACCTGGGAACCTTCTAGTTACGGAGATATTGGGGGTCAAAGTTCCAAGTGTTTGTGAAGTTTTTTTTAAATACAAGTTTTTAATGTAAGATTTTTACTTTAAACACCTCCACGACCCCCGTACTATTCAATCCATCCATTAGCACAATGTTTTGAGTGCGTTACATTGAGTTCTACCACAAAACACGATTTTTCACCCCAAAAAAAAAGTCGTTTCCCAGCAATAATTTTTGCGTAAAGTTACTTAGTTTGATGTACAGAATGCTTGGTTGACGGCTTCGTGATGAGGTCTTTTACACCCTGTATATATATTTATATTATTCAAATCTCATAAATACCTATTTTTATGAATGTTTAGTAGTCATTGGAAACATTAAGTGGGCTGCCATTGTACGACGACTAAAGAGTCACGGTGTATCAGTTTGTACTACTTACTATACACGGTTCAAATCAAATACCATAGATTCCATAGGTCTTACAGTATAACCGCCTCAAAAGACAAGATTCATTCCTCGAATCCAAAGACCAGTGAATCATTGAGAGCTTTCTCCTTCGAAACAGCAATCAAAGGTGTGTCTCGTAAGTAGTTTATCTGGAACGTGCAGCTTTAGTTTGTCTTGCAGAAATCGTCACAAGGTACACTTTGACTGCAATGTCTGACCGCTGCTGGTTTCTCCGTAACTCTTCGGTGAAACGCTTCCATAAGCTGCCAAGCATTGCAGCTTGTATTTTCATCAAGTAAGATAAACACCACTGTCGCTGACAGTTAAAGTCGCCTTTGCCATTCATAAGTCTCATTCTGTTTTCAAACTAACAACTCTACAACTAACTGCTCTGTTTCCAAATAAGACTAGTCACATTTTTAAAATAACTTTTAAACACTGTTCCTACGCGAATCTTCGCCAAGCTTCTACCCATTCTCTCTCCATTAACTAAGAAAATACAGTTATCTCAGACTGAAATGATGTTAATTGCTGGGGACGCCTTTAGATAGGCATACCTCACGTGAAAGACAGTGAAATTATTAAATTCGCTTGACCTATTTACCGGGAGTCTATTGTATGTCACAGCGTAGCGAAATGTGCCACCTTTCCGTTAGTTGAAGCAGCTGTATAATTTGTGTGCTTTTGTTTGTGCTGTGGCCGTCGACCATTTATTACAGTTACAGAATTTCACTCACAGCCATCTCAAATGTAAGTAAAATAACTACATTTTACTCTAACAAATAGTTCGTTTCATTTCTAACTAAATTACTGAGTAATCATCAGAGTCTAGCGTTTTCCCAAGTTGGGGTCGGTTTCCAGTCTAAAGGGAGGTAGCTGATTACCAGAATTTTACATAAAACGACTGTATATGATTGTGACCTTTCCAGAGACTAGCCAGTTACTGGGTAGTACGATACCCCTTGGAAAGACTGTTTGTCAAACTTTTGGGGGTCCCACTCCCCGTTTCGATTGTCAAAGATATACGAACGAATATTGTTATAAAACATTTAACAAAAAAAAAAAAACTGACTTCAAACAAAAACCCAAACAAGTGAAAAATTACTTTAGCTTCAGAAGTCGGCGACCTTTGTTTGATTGATTTAGTTTTTTTGTGACCAAATGCACCAGCTTTCAAATAAAAAAAAAACATCAAAATCGGTTCATCCAGTCGAAAGTTCTGAGGTAACAAACTCAAAAAAAAATTGTAATTCAAGATAAAAATATAAACATTTATATAGACAATTAGATCTTTAAAACTGTTCTGTTTTGTCCCTAGCATTATGATAATTTCCACTGTCAATGCGATAGTTGACGGT
Source organism: Xestia sexstrigata (assembly GCA_941918905.2). Taxonomy (NCBI): domain Eukaryota; kingdom Metazoa; phylum Arthropoda; class Insecta; order Lepidoptera; family Noctuidae; genus Xestia; species Xestia sexstrigata. The sequence continues at coordinate 9,075,636 of OW799203.2, forward strand.
GGAAATTTCAAATGATGTAAGGAACATTGAGTGTGTTATTGGACTTTCCACTTTCGACGCAGAACTAAAAAATGAAAATGTAAGTGTGTTCCTTACGGGGATACGGCATTTCCGTCAACGTAGGAAAAATACAAAAGTTATTTGGGTACCTTATTTTATTCTTAGAACTGACAGTTACTAGTTTAGTCAATAGGCTTTACATTAAGTACAGAAGTACGTGCCAAATACTCGCCTCAAAATATTCAAAATCGAAATTGGCATTATTGGAGTTGTAATAGGACCTCGCCAGCCAAGAGGACTTAACGAAAGCCCCCTCAGAAATTATTCTTAATGGCATCATAAGCGGTTTTTCCCAGCATTCAATTTATTTTCATAAGATAACTCGTTGGGAAAATTAAACGAAAATAAAGTGATAATTTGGAGGATAAAAATAAAAGAGAGAGTGGAAAACTACCTAATCGTTATTGTTTCATAGTTGATTGTTGTGGGTGCTTTAGTACCTCCAACTGAAGGTCTAGATGTCGTGTCTATGTTGGACAGTACAGGCTTGTAAGGATCAAGGCACGTCATTCAGTAAAGCATCCGCACAGAGGTCTGCGGCGCTCGCAGCGCTATCGATTTTCCGCAGTCTGTGGCGGGGGAGAAGCGAGCGGCGAGGGAGGCGGGGATCTCAGCTGGGCGCCCCCCCTCCCCCTGTAAACATAAACACAGGCTCCGGCCGCCCGCGTCTCAGGATCGACATCCGCCGAGGTGAAATAACGACACTGAATATTTATGAAGCCCTCGTATCACGGATTAAGATTCGACTTTTCTAGGTCATCAATTCGAAAGGCATTTGTTAGGGGCTAAGCCGATGGCTGGTAACCGACCAGTGTCTCGGTGATGAGGGTAGCTTATGAAAAAGTTTGTAATCAGTGTTGCCACAATGGAGTTGTTCGGCTCGAATCGATCGCTTTGATTGTAGTTATTGTTAAGGGCATGTACCTACACTGTACATGCATTGTTAATTTAGCGTGGAACATTTTGCGGTAACTAATTAAAGGTATACATGTACGAGAACGTTTATGTATGTGGATAAAAGATTAATGAAGCGTTGAAGGCATAACGGAGTTGGAAATGGATTTCTGGTTTATATAATAGACTTTTTAATGGCGTTCTGTAATTATTGAGTTATTTCCAACAATACTTTTGTAGTATTCAACAAATGGCTCAACACTTTTTAGAGCTGTATAGATAGCTCGATATTCGTGAAGATTTCCTGTTCTGATTTCCCATTCATATTCCGTCAGAATTTCTAACACACTCTCATGTCTCATGGCTGCTTCGTTGGTCGAGTGATCGTAAGTGCGATTGCTGAGCGTGGTCTTGGGTTCAATTCTCGGGTCGGGTAAAGTGTTATTAGGTTTTTCCACGCGGAATTTTGCAGTAGCAGCCACGGGGTTTAGATTTGTGCCCGGTTGATGGATGAGGCTCGCGCCCAATTACATGGGACTTAAACATAACTGGCGATATATGGGTGTACTATTAGGTTCACTTTTGCCCAACCCTTCGGGGGTTACAGGCGTGATGTTATGTTACATTTATTCTGACATTTTGACAGTTGTTTAAAACTCAGCTCTCAAATAAGCACAGGTACCCCCCTAAGTGCTCTCAGAGAGTGAAAGAGACACATTTCTCACATTATAAGACGCCGTCACAAAATAAAGTGTTCGTACACTTTATTGCCTCCAGTTTAGAGTGGCACCCACTTATATCTTACCTCTACGGCTAGACTATTACTTATACGGCTAGAGAAAGTACATAGTCACCTTACCTTGTAGGTAAGTACTAACTTTAATGTCACCATAGATAATTGTTTTATAGAAATGGTGATTATTATTATCTCTAAATATAAAGCAGAGTCGTAGTCCGCGTTTGTCTGTTTCTCAGCTTACTTCTTCTAAACCACGCAACGAATTTTGATACAGTTTTCACTGTAATTTAGAGAGAGATTTTGTTCCGAAAGGTTTATTATCAAATAAAATGATTTAAATTTCATCCATGCGGAGCGGGGCCGGGTCGCCATCGCTATAGTCTGCGCCAGATAAGTAGGAATTAAAGGTCATTGCTCTTTCATTAATTTCTCTGCGTAGATACCCCGACAATACATTATGAATCGTTTTTTATTACAAGAAAAAGTCAAGGATCACGATAAAGGTAGTTTCGGGACAAGTCTATCTATCTATCATGGGGTATAGGGTTCCGCACTTAGTCCTTGAAGTGGACCATTGTGCGTGAGCCATGGTGGCCGATTACTCTAACCAGCCCACCTCCCTCCAGAAGCAGATTAAACTTCCCGGTCTCCTCAGGGCATCTTGGTGCTTGGGCAAGGGATCTTGGTGTTCCCAGGGTCTCCTCGCGAATCTTGGTAATGCCTGTGCACTCAAGGAGCACATGCGCCACCGTTTCCTCCGCCTCCATGCAAGCTCTGCACAGGGGGCTGTGATACCTAGGGTGTGGAAGTGTTTATTCAGTGAACAGTGTCCGGTGATGGTCCCCGCCACCAGACGCAGGCTATCTCTGTCCAGGCGCAGAAGGCGCCTGGTCAGCTTTGTATCCAGGACAAGTTTATGTCATTATTTCTGTTTTCGGAATTATGTATTTGAATAAATGTATGCGGGTTAATGACCTTTAATTCCTACTTATCTGGCGCAGACTAAAGTAACGAATTTAATGCAATGATTAAAATCGTAAGATTCGCCCTTGCGGTGACAATGACATTTGATTAGTTTTGTCACTTTCACTCATGATCATTATCTTGCCCTTATCCCAATTCATTTGCGGTCGGCGCAGCTCGCCTATTTCTTCCATACTTCTCTATTACTCGTCATCTCATCAGACACCTCTTTTCTTGCCAAATCATTCTTTACTTAGTCCATCCATCGTTTCTTTCTTTGACTCACTCACTCATATACTGCAAATCATATCTATCGTTCCACGTGGAATGTACGAGGTCACTCATCTCAGTGTCAACAGTTTTCTAAGTACGGTGTGAAGGCACGTCAAAAGATTTGAATGTTTATTTCTATGAAATTATTTTCTTTACGAAGGTGGCTTCGATCTATTTCGTATGTCACGAACGCTGCGTGAGAAAATTGAAACGTTCAACGCAGAAAAATAGGGACGCAAAAATTGGTAGTAAAGATAGTTAATACACTTTTATTTTATTTTAGGATAGAATAAATATATAACTAAATTGCTAATCCTCCACAGATAAATACAAAACAATATTAGTTCCTTATTACAAAACGATCTCAACTTGTAGTACAAAGTGCCAGACTTCGTAAAACAATATTGAAACCGGCCAAGTGCGAGTAGGACTTGCGCATGACGGGTCCCGTACTTATCATAGTAGGGAAGCCCCCTTTAATTTTTAATTTATTTTTTATTGTTATAGCGGCAACCGTAAAACACATTCTGTGAAAATTTCAACTGTCTACCTATTACGGATCATGAGATACCTACAGCCCGCCGACAGACAGACAGACGGACGGACGGACGGACGGCCGGACGAACAGCGGAGGCTTAGTCTGTTGGTTACCCTTTAGATACGGAACCCTAATAAAAATCAATAAATTATTTTAAATTCTGTAAATTGGTTTACACGTCAAAATTCATTCTGTTTCAAAATTAGATGAAGTCAGTGTTTCCAAACCAACTATTATAAACATAAACATCGAATCATACTCATATATCTCTTCTTTAAAAGTACAGACATACTCAGACACGATTAGGTAATCTTATTCAGGTCAAGAGAATTATGCAATTCGATAAAATTAAAAGTCAATGGAAGGTCCTTTCCCAATCAGTTAACTGAAAACCCCACGAGGATCAAAAGCTAATAAAGAATCAGTTAGTTCCAACCAACAAATTCCTTCAACAATTTTTCCGTCCAATTTTTAAGGTAAAAAAAACTATCACATCTATTGAGTCGTTTAACATTGATCTCGGAGCCAGCCAGTACTTACGTGTACTTTACGGGCTGAATACCTCACGGCTCATAGACCGATTTCCCGTCCCTTTGTGTGACGTCATTCAGCGTAATGTAAGCTCACCGCAAAACCTATACCGGGACCCTTCGCGGGAACCAGGTTATAATATTAGGGGTGTGTGTATGAGAATGAGGGTGTAAACATGTTAGGGATACTGAAACATGTGAATACTACGCTCTTTTTCGGGTCGGCACATTCGATTCGGCATTTTGCGCAACAATGCATGCCCAGAGTTATCCCTACAAATATTTAGCCTTCAGACACGTGGCAAGCGGAAAACTCTGTTCGACTTCTACCGTCCGCTTGACACAATAGGCATGACAACAGTATCAAAAAATTGCAAATCTATTTAGTCCGTCAGTTAGAGTGTTGGGAATTAATGGACACGTATTTTTTGTTTTAGTAAATCAATGAATATTGACAAAGATAAAACGCATCAAAACTCGGGAGTGGGGGCTCGTGACGTCAGAACTAGCTAAAAATTATACCAATGCATGACGTATTGAGAATTTTAAAAGCGTCATATCTTCGTCAATTTTGCTTTACGTAACAAAAGAAAACCACGGCTCAAATATTTTTTGATAATCTAACTGACGGACTAAATAGATTTTTTTTGGCGTCTCGCCTATTTAGAGCTAAGTCGAACGTCTTCAGCACATGTTAGACTACATTCATTATAAAATCAAAAGATATAAAAAATATTAAGTCTAATATGATAAAACGCCTAGTAAAAAACATATAGCAAAATTTCAGATAAACACATTATAACATTGTCTAAGTATTAATAAAACAGTTGATTTGGAACATTTATGTGGTTTTTATTTCCCTGTAAGAAACATGCAAACAAGCATAAACCATGCATGCAGCAGGCATGCAAACAAGCGTACAAAATAAATGCAGCATGCAAGCAAGCATGCAGCATGCAATCAAGCATGCGGCATGCAAGCAAGCAAGCATGCAACATGTAGCAGGTTTTTTAAAATCGGCTCCGGCGCTGCGGGGCTCTCCGCGCCTACGCGATTTTAAATAACACTCTAGGGGTAGGGCTGACAAGACTACGTGGAGTCGGTTTTGCAGCAATTCGTTTCTGTCACGCTTTACGATTAAACAAACGTTATATCAATTTTATATATTTTAAACGATAGGCCTAATAATTTTCGATTAAATAAAGGTTAGATCCAATAACGTTATACGAAATAAGTTTTAGAGTATATAAATGTTAAATCTAAAGAAATTATATCAACAGTTGGTATAACTCACGTTTATTATATCTTGTTAACTATATTGAAATGAAAATATACCAAATAACTTTATATGTTATGAGACGTACCCTATAATATTAGTAGGAAGTAGGATTTTGCCGCCCGGCTAAACCGATCATACCGACTCGAAAATGACATATTCGAGTGTACACATTGTGTATGTATAGCACTCCAGAGTGTATGTGGTGAGGAAAAGATACCCCAAATGTATCACATAAATTATATTGGATGGAAAGTTTATGTCCCCAAAGATATGCTGAAGGAAAAATTGAGTTCGGCAGATGATAAACACCTTAGGCTTAACTGGGTCAAAAGTAATAATTAACATATCACTCGTTCTGACGATAAGCTCATAAAAGTTGGGGATGAGCAAAAGCAATCAGTCACTCGATACCAATTATCTTCGTAATATGCATGGCTTCGAGTTTCAAGTCTGCTTTGAGTGAGACAAAGTTCAGTAATTTATTTACTTATTCTAAAAGGCATCAAATCCCAATATAAAATATATAATTATTTAAAACTACAACAGAAGGGAAAATACTTTTTCAGTATGTTGTTTTTTAGTGACTTTTGTATGCCGTGTTTTCGTCAAGTTACCAGAGGCCCTACTCTCTAACGTTTCGTTCGAATATTCGGATCTATCCCTCCCTCTCGCGCACGTCTGCAGATGAGTGCTAGTGAGAGAGACGGATAGATCCGAATATTCGGACGAAACGTTAGAGAGTAGGGCCTCAGACCCGTCATCGAAAAACAAAAGATCGCAATTAACGACTGTTTCAATTATAATATTTGTTTTTCATAGTACCGATTCTTCATCGGCGTATATCACTTATGTGGTATTTGATTTTGTCCAGACCTGGATAATTTTAAAGAACCAATAAATTTTGTATTCTCTGCAAAGTCAATTTTAATGAGTTGGTGTAACTTCACAGACGTGATGGGTATTGGTATCAAAACACGAAAAAAAAAACAAAAATATAATCATACTTGAAGTAACTAAACACGACCTGCGGTCGATGACCCCAGAACACTTAATCAGAATAATATTTTTTTTTGTGTTTAGGTATCGATTAAAGATTGTGTGGTTTTTCTAGCTAATTAAATTTGAACGTCACAGGCTCCATAATCTGTATTATATATAGTAGCCCACCGGTATCGGCAACAGGGTCCAAGCTACCGGCGGTTAGGGCTCCAGAGAAAGGAACCTCCTAACAATACGAGCCGTGTCCAGGAGTACCACTTTCTGATTCAAGCCCTTGATCCAGCTGCCTAAAGAAAGCCTCCTCAGGTATAATGGTCGAGGCTCTTGGCAATTAAGCCATTGGCTGATACGACTATCGGCACAATGATCGCTAATAAATAGTTGACTTTCTCGGGATCCCATAAAAATACTTAGCCGTAAAATAAGGGTGTCACCACACAATTATGTAGGTATTTTACTATCTTATGTACATTCAGCTACACCCACTACCTCTTCATTAAGATAGCGGGTGCGGCCGTACCCTTAAATAAATGTTACCTTAATACGAGTGTGTTCTATGGGGTATTTTTATTAGGCCATAAAATCCGGAATCCAAGTACATTTAGGGGCTGCTACCTAATATCAATTTACTTGCTATTCTTCTTATGTACATAAAAGATTGGAGGATATTTTGCAGGCTTAATTGAATCTTCAATTATAGCGAGTTTCGGTATGATACCGTTTTATTGATATCATAAAGGTGGGTTATTTTTATTGCAATTAAGTGTCTTTTGGGTACTGGGCAAGTTTAGTATATAGTTTTATGTTCAATATTATATAATGTTGTTGTTTGTTGTGTAGTCGTTACAGGTAGTCAGTGGCCCAAAAAGTCTGACAACCAGTCTTTCCAAGGGGTATCTTATTACCCAGTAGTTGTGGAGGTCAGATAGGCAGTCGCTCCATGTAAAATACTGGTATTCAGCTGTTTTCGGTCAGCCGACCCCAACATAGTTGGGAAAAGGCTAGTCAGATCATGATGATTACGAGATGTTATTATGTACGGTCAACCAAGCTATTTGGTTTACATTTTACAATATAATTTGCATGTAAAATGTAAACCAAATAGCTTGGTCGACCGTATGTTGTACTGGGCCAGTGTGGTGGATTATAGTCCATACCCTCTCATGAGAGGAGGTCTGTGTCCAAGGAGTGGGAACATTATGTAGACTGCCTTGCTGGTCTAGTAGTCGCATGGACTACTGCTGAACATGAAGTTTAGGGTTCGATTCCCAGGTTGTAAAAAGAGTTACTGGGTTTTTCCATTATAAATTGGTCAGTACCAGCCCTAATAGGCCTGAAAAAATCTAATTAGTCCGTCAGTTAGATTATCAAAAAATATTTGACACGTATTTTTTCTTTTGTTACGTAAACCAAAATTGACGAAGATACTACGCTTTTAAAATTCTCAATACGTCACGCCGTGCTATAATTTGTAGTGCGTTGTGACGTCACGAACCCCACTCTCGAGATTTGATGCGTTTTATCTTTGTCGATATTCATTGATTTACAAAAACAAAAAATACGTGTCCATTATTTTCCAATACTCTAACTGACGGACTAAATAGATTTGCAATTTATTGATGGTGGATACTAGCTTATTCCGGATTTGTACATGACATGGGACTTCAACATAGCTGGTGAAGTATGGGTGTGGGATCTAGGCACATCTCTGCCTAACTCTTTGGGAAGTTGGTTATGTAAATTTATATTTTTTTTTCATGTTTTGACCAAAGTTCGTTGCTCCAATAACTATAACGTTTTCTATTCTTGTAAATGTCATATGTGTTTGACGAAACAAGGGTTTCTAGAGCGTAAAATTAAATACGTACAATTATTTTACTTTAAATACATAATTTATCATGTTAATGTTATATTTAAATTGTATTGCTCTTTTGATTAAGTATCTATTCTTGTTAATGTCAAAGAATCCGGCCTAGCATGGTGCCAATGGGATGTCCCCGTCTCTAGTTCATAAGCTAACATTTAACTATAACCAAACTAGGTCTAGGTAGGTTTGAAAGAGCAATGTGTGATCGTGTTTATTCCTTTTGTGAAAAATATAAAATATTCGATGACTGCCAAAATGGATTTCGTAAAAACAGATCCACAACACTAGCTGTTTATAAATACATCCAGGAAGCATTAAACATTATAAATAATAAACGATATGCAATAGGGATATTACTCGATATGACAAAGGCCTACGACAAAGTGCAATTTAAAATACTATTACATAAGTTAAAAGGAATAGGAATACGCGGGAAAGCCCATGACTGGTTCGCTTCATTTTTAAAAGATCGAGAGCAATTAGTGGAGATTGAATATTATAATAAAAAACAAAGGAAGTACAGCTCATAAGATCTGGTGTTGAATCAATACATGCATCAATTCCCCAGGGAAGTGTTATTGGCTGCCTCCTTTTCCTCATATATATTAACGACCTGCCCAAAACCATAGACGGGCCATGTGTACTTTTTGCGGATGATATCTCAATCCTGACCTCATGCCAAACAATTGATAATTTAAATGAACAACTTACAACTATTCTTGAGAAAGTTATAAACTGGATGAGCGACCATAACCTCGAAATAAATTTTACCAAAACCAAATTAATAGCGTTCTACCCTTGGCAGAAAAAAGAAATAAATATAAACCTTACCTTTAATCAACAAAAATAGAAACAGTTAATAATTTAACTCTGCTAGGCCTAACAATAGACACACATATAAACTGGAAAACACATATACGGACAGTAAAATCTAAAATTTCAAAGTTTTCATATGCTCTCCGCGAAATTAAAAAGACAACAACTCTACAAACCGCACTAGTCACATACTACGCTTATGCCCACGCTTGGTTCAACTATGGCATCATCTTATGGGGAAATAGCACAGATGCTCCGTCCTTATTTACCCTCCAAAAAAGCTAATACGTATTATTACTAATATAGAACCAACAGATAGATGCAAGCCTTACTTCCAGAAACACAAGATTCTCACCTTAGTTAGTATATACATTTTAGAACTATGTAAACTAGTCCGCAAATACCCAGATGCTTACAACACACGGGGTGACATACAAACGAATTATTTGTTACGCCATAAAAACAGATTAAATTTGCCTCCTTCCCGCCTTAAATCACACTCATCTAGTCCATATTCCATGTCAATAAAAATATACAACAAATTACCAGAAGACTTAAGAAACCAAAATAAAACCAGTATATTTTTAAGTGAATTAAAGAAATTCTTAATTAAAAAAAGCTATTACACAGTCCATGAATATCTAACGGATAAATTCAATAATAATATTTAACTACGAATAATAAACCCCCATATTTGGGGGAGGCCTATGTTCAGCAGTGGACGTCTTTCGGCTGAAATGATGATGATGATGATGACGAATAATTAAATTTACTTAGCAAAATGACAAATACAATTTATACATATTTAATTGACTAGTGGACTATTTATTATTTATTTATTTATATTACAACATTTAACTATATAATTTAATTTTAATATTTAATCTTGACATAAGTAAGTTACATCGAATAATTTTATTGTACTTTTTAACTTTTTATTTTTTAATTTTATGTGATTTTTGATTTTGATGAGAAATAATAATTATGTTGTTAATATTTATGTGTTACATTGTATGATGAATATGTTTTTTTAAGTTTTTATTGATTTCATTTGTTATTATTATTATTTTTACTGTCGTTATTACAAACATAAAGTGAATTGTGTGTGTTAAATTGATATTGATTTTACGATGCTATAAATAATGATCATTTTTCAAGCGACTAAACATTTAAGCAATTTTAAATACAATTAAATATATAAGAAATTAATGGATTGATAATAATGGATAGTATAACATTAAGAAAATAAGTAAATGTATAGGATTATGAAATACTTAATAGGATGTGAAATATTTTAAACTGAAAAGTAAAAAAGCGGTCTTCCTCTCTACAGATTTACTAAATTTGCTGTGCCCGACAGGGTCCATAATTGTTTCTATGTTTTTATTTACCACCTGTTGTAATTGTACATTATGGATTAGCAATAAACAATTTTGACTTTGACTTTGACTTAGGTCATCGTATAGAATATTAATAACAAAGCGTGTTAGTTGACATTCCACAACAAAATCGAAGTAATTTAAATGTAGTTTACTGTTTTCATTACTTAATCCTATTACTTTAAACACAGTGTATGAACGTGGACTAAGCTGAAGAAGTAAGTCAGGATCAATGGGAAAAAAGAGTGAGTTTATGTATGTGTCTATAATATACACTGTTTATTTATGTATGGCAAGATTAATGTTTGGTTTTCATACTGTTGCTACGCCGTAGCTGACGTGATAAAAGCGCTACGAAGCCTCGTAGCGCTTTTATCACGTCACGCTGGCTACGCCGTACCAAGACAGTATTCGTAGCCACGAATACTGTCTTGGTACGGCGTAGCCAGCCCGCTACGTGCTACGCGGAGAGAACGCTCATTATTAACTGAAACTTAAGTTTGGTGTATTAAACATTGTGTTTTATCTGCAGTTGTTTAATAACTTCCTCGTTGGTTGTCACTGCCAGCGCTACAGCTGAACATCAAGTCCTGGCATCGATTCCCAGATCGGGAGATGTCAATGGAAGCCCGTTTTTATTTTTACCAAACCACCTAAAACAAAACTCGAGAAATGTGGGTATACCATAAGCACAACTCTGCTTAACCGATCTAGGCGTGATGATTAAAAATGTGATTCTTTCATATAATGGCACCTACCTAATAATATACTATACAAAATAATTTCCTCAAAATTTTCCTGCTAATGAAAATTTTCGCCAAATCCATTCAACATATTACCACGTTACGCTCGAAAATTAATAAGGCTTAAGCTACGTTGGAAATATAAAGCGCGTCGTAAATTAAACGCATTATTTCGATAATGTTCCGCTTACACTACGTATTGTGTGTGACTTACGATTTGTTTTGTCGCACAAGTGCGGTAATGTACGCTGGTTACATGGCTACGTTCGGGTAACCGTTGCCAACAGCTTTTAGCATTACGTTTGTGTGCGGTTGCTGTGTTAGGTAGAGCTATGTTTTGTACCGGTTAATTATACGCAATTATGAACAGTCACGAGCAATACGTAAACACTTATCAACTTTAAAAAGTGTCTATCTCGAAAATCTTCTACTGTTCTGATTAAAATTTTATGTTGTTACGAACATAGTATTTCTTCAGAACTCACATTTTTATGAAAAAGATCTTATTTCCAAGTAGTTATTTCTCGCGGAAATTGCTTTAAAATTTAGGAAAGCGTATACATATTGGTGCACACGACTGTAGGTTTGTGTGTTCTTCTTCTTTCATCGTTTCGTTCTTCTTCTTCTTCTTCCATCTTACGAATGTTTGAATTCATAACTAGTTTTTGGCCGTGGCTTTGCCTGAGTGGATGTCGGTAATTATCCTACTGGGAAGTAATACCAGGATTAAAAGTATCCTATCCTAGTATCCATCAAGTGTGCCGTTAAGGTTTTATAAGATGAGACTCAAACAGGTAGCGTTTCCATCAATCTTATTAACAATATTTTAGTACTCGTAAAATTATTATAAAAATATTACTTATATTTGAATCAGATTTAAAACACAAAAAACAAAATCATGGTTTTAATTTTTTTTGCCACGGAACTCTTAATTGAAAAATTTTTTTTTTTTGAAAAATTCTAAATTTAATTTTAAATTAATTAATTAATTTAATTTAATTTAATTAATTAATTAATTTAATTTAATTTTAAATTTTCTTCTAAAATCTGCCCGTGAAAATCCCGTCAAAATCGGTCAAGCAGTTTTGGAGATTAGCCGGAACAAACAGAAAGTTTTTTTTGTTATAAGTACCATATATACTTTTACATGAAATTAGGCAAAATCTGTTATTTTAAAATTACAAACTTTATTTTTATTTATTTGTATGGATGGACTGTAGTTATCAAGCTGTTTACTCGGCGAGTTGGAACCGCTATTGATCACCACGATCATAATTCCTTATAAATACTAATATTATAAAAAATAAAACCGACTTCAAAAACAACACAGTGTAAAATAACTTTAGCTGCAGAAGTCAAGAACAAGTGTTTTATTTTACCATTTTTAGTTGTAATATCTTATACAAATATTAGCTATACATTTATTTTAACATAATACGAGTATAACCTCGTGCCTGTAATTCCGAAGAGTTGGGCTGAGGTGTACCCAATAGTACATACACCCACATTTCGCCAGTTATGTTTAAGTCCCATGTAATAGGGGGCGAGCGCTGAAATCTAGACTCCGTGGCTGCTACTGACAAAATACTGATGGAAAAACCCAATACTTTGCCCGACCTGGGAATCGAACCCAGGACCTCATGCTGAGTAGTCGCCACCACATTTATTTCATATTGTTAATCATACATGTCATGGTAATAGGCTTATCCTCAATAAAATGGAACCTAACAGACCGAACTGTCGAAATGTGGGTGTACTGGTACACATCTGCATACCCCCTCAGAGCCTACAGGCGTGATGTTGTGTTATGATTTTGTGAAAACCACAAGCATCCAAGCGATTGCAGCAATCACGACCAATTTGCTGTCTATAATTGAAGAGTTCCATAGCATATCATACTGCAATGTATTCTGTCCGAAGATCACCATCAGCTCTTCATCAAATTTAAATGGGACCACCGCGAAGTAATTTTCTTCTATAAATGAAACGGCTGAAATTCAATACAACATTCTGTTATTTTTCCTTCACGTTTCGTAATTATTGACAAGGACATTCTGCCGGAGCAAATAACACGACATCTGATACGGCGGACGTTTATACATTCGTCGTATTCGTTTGCCGAAATGAGATGTACCTAAATAATTATGTAATTTTCGAGGACAGCCCGAATGTCAGACGTGAATGAGTGACCTCCAGGGAAGTTCGGGTGTTGAAGTGTCGCTCTCACGAAACCTACACACGAATGTTTTAACCGGGAAGTGAGTTTTAACTACTATTTAAATAAGTATGAATTTACAACAAAAAAAAAGTATTTATGTAGCATATCAAGAACCTGGTGTCGATACAAGCCTCGTTGCTTGGTGTGGCACTAGATGGCGGTGTGTGTAATGTCCAGCGATATTTATTTATATATTATTAATTTCTAAGATTTTTTACATAGTTAATGGTGTAGCTAATAAAAGCGTGTTAAAAATTACGTGGTCTTATGTCTTGTTTTACACCGTGCGAATAAAATAGGTTTTGAATATAGTTTATAGGTTTATAGGTTTTGAATAGGTTAAAATAACACGAGCTTCTTTGAAAATAGCTCTCCATAAATAGGTGTCTAATAAAATAAACGCGTACAGGCTTCTATTGATCGAAACAAACGACGAACGAGTTAAAATGTTCTGGAAAATCCCCGAGATTTAACATAAATAACAAGTTTATTCGTCTGTACTCATAAAAGTGCTATTTGTTTCATTGTTATGGATCAGAAGATCACTTTTCAAACCGCAGGGTGTGTATTGTGATTTTCTTTTTAAATAATAATGCGCTCCTAAAAAATATAGCTCATGTGGCTCAAAATGCTGTCCAACTCAAACGAGACTGGGCAGGACGTCCTTTCATGGGCCAAAATAGCTGTAAACTGGTGTGACACAGTGAGTGGGGGTCGCGGCAGGCCACGAAGGAGGGGGCAGGACAAACCGGACAGGTTCCGTCAGAACGGAAAGAAGGACGCGCGGGTTCGCGAGAAATGGAAAGAGTGGAGGCAGGTCTTTGCCCAGAAGTGGGACAGAGCAGGCTAGAAAAAAAGAATTAACAGTGTGCGTAAGGTTACCGTAATTTAAATTGAAAAGATTTCATAATGGAGTAAACTTGAGTGTGTGATCAGACGTCAACGATGCGCAAGGAGTGTTTATGGATCGTATCAGGTGGCGTTCTGTATTTTCTGCCTACCCCCTATGGGAAGAAGGAGTGAGTCTATGTATTTATTATTTTTAGTGATAGCAATTATGCTCACGCGAAAAGATAAACTAAATTACTACCGTATAGCTGTATTTTCTATTCACAATCATTCGCAACGCTTACTTCGCGTCGCTAGTTCGAGCTGGGGCCTCTGTAAACTGTCCAGACTTACCACCAGTCTGTTCATCGGTACCTAAGGGACGTATTTAGTCTTGAACCAGTAAATTCTAGCCTTACATTGTCTAGGACTAAAACTAGGAGATAATAACAATTTATGGGCGCTCGACGAAACATCTGCCCCGACCTCAGAGGGATTATGACGATAATTGTGGATATTTCTAATATGTCGCGACTATAATCCCGAAGTATAGAAATAGGAAAATTTCTTGTTAACATAAACACGATTTTTGTAGATTTTAAAAGAAAAATATAGGATTTTTTGAAACCTCTAAATTGACATAAGGCATTTACTTAGGGTTAAATGGTAATAGTTTTAACATTTTGACCGCCATAGTCATACGTGACAAGCAAGAGCGTACGCAAAACGACACAAATATGTGATGAAATGGTAGGTGAAAGTGTGTCTTGGCGTGTAGGGCACGCGCGTGCATTTGTGCTCTAGCGGTCGAAAGGTTAAATAAAGCTTTTAAACGGGATTCACATAAGGTTTTCGGTACATCTTTTAAAATTTTCACCATCGTTCGCTATTGTTGGAATATTGTCATTTTGTCAAGACCCTCTTGTCCTTTCAAGATGTGCAAGCGACATTCAACCTTACGGTAGTGAAACAATATACGAGGTAAAAACCTAAAGTTGCAAACTCTAAACAATGGAGACATTCTGTTTTGCTCATGCAATCAAATTATTTCGATCAGCCATGCCTCTATTGACTGTCGGAAATTGAAAAAACTCACCTGAATGAATAGTCGTCCAATTAAAAATGAACGAAAATCATGATTGGATGACGTTTGTCTGGATTACATTGTACGTAGGTATTATAAATTGAATAACTATAGATAGAGAAAACAGCGGTTTGGTTAAGTAATCTTAATTATCACCAAATTTACTACTGGTGGTAACACTACCACTATTACCTATTTCTATCACCAAGCAGCATTCTACATTGTATTCTGGTTTCATTGAGACCTTTCAGTTTGTTCTCTGGGGTGGTAACGTACCTACGAAGCTTTTGGCTTCATGTCATCATCTGGCTAGGCTTCCAGCCCAACCGGATGCAGCTGAATGCCATTATTTTACTTGGAGCGACTGCCTATCTGACCTCCAGAACCCGTAACCCGTCCAGTACTGGGTAATACGATACCCCTTGATAAGATTTTTGTTGTTGTGAGAATTTCCGGCCACTGACTACGCGTACCCACTACCTTGTTTCCTAAGTTATAACGTAAAAATACAGGTGACTCAAAACGAAATAAAATGTAACTGTTGAATGCTCTTAGAAGCCCTGTCTGTATGGTGTCGGACGTAAAGAATTGCACCATCCCATATCTTCCCGTGGGTGTCGTAAGACGCGACTAAGGGACTTACCAGAGATTGGGCAGCAGCGTTCTCTGTGCTTTTGTAACAACCGTACTGCGATCGCCAACCCGTCTGCCAAGCGTGGCGAGTATGGCAAACCCCCCCCTTTGGGGGAGGCCCAAGTCCAGCAGTGGACGTCTTTCGGCTGAGGTGGCTCTTAGAAAAACTTAAGCTGCAATGAAAACTTCGACTACTCCACGAAACCTATACTTTCTTCAAAAGAAACTAAATAATCAATGACTTCAACCCGAAAGTAGGTAACCTACATTAGATTCTATTTTAATTATTTTTCGTCGTGCTGCATTAAAAAGGGTTGGAGAGAAAAAGGAATCTATTAACCCAGTTCCACCCAGGCAGGTGCTAACAGTTATTCTTAATTAAATAGGTACTAGAAAGTCTTATTAGCTCGAAAGTTTGTTTTAAGGTTTAACTTTGAAACATTTTAATTTTTAACTCTTCAGGGAAAACTAGTGGCAGGTGAAAAGTTTCATGAAAATGAAATGGAAAATATTTTTGCATACTCGACATTTTACTCAAGGAGACAGTTATATAAAAAGTAATATTAGAGCTCTTAGCAATATTCTGCATAGCTTTTCTAGCACTCAGACCAACCGCCTTACGTACCATCTATAACGATATACCTACTCGATAGGATGGGCACCCAACTAGACCTGCCGCGTCAAACACAGAGATTAATTGGTGTAGTATGGACTCTTAAACCTGCAGCTATAAGCGATCGATAGATATTATGAGGATGAAACAAATACCAGTTGTTGTTAGTTTGTCAATGGAGTCTAAATAAAATAACTAAAGGTATTGCATATTCAGTAGCGTCTTTGGGGTGGTTGAAAACTTGTATGGTAATCGATAGTCTTGGTATGGGCAATTGGGCATGTGATGCGGAGAAATGAGAAAAATGTCGTTAGGAAAGTTTTGAGTATGAATTTGAAGGTGATTATTACAGTAGCAGAAGACTAAAGAAACGATGGAGACTTTATAAGATGGCAAGAAACAAAGTGTCTGATGAGATGACGAGTAATAGAGAAGTATGGAAGAAGAAGACATGTTTCGCCGACCCCAAATAAATTGGAAAAAGGGGAGGAGAATAATGATGGTGATATTCAGTAGCACCTTAAGGTTCCTACACTATGCAGGCCCTTAATATAAAGGCTGATACCTAAATAACATTAAATGTATTTAGAAGATTTTTAAAATTACTCTTCTGATGATGCAGCTTAATACCATTACATGGACCAACTGCTTATCTGACCTCCACAACCCAGTTAGTACTGAGTAATACGATACCCCTTGGTAAGACTGGTTGTCAGACTTTCGGGCCACACTGACTACGTGTAACGACTGTCAAAGATCTACAAATGATAGCCAGGACCAACGGCTTTCGTGCTTTCCGAGGCACGGAGGTAACTCGGTATGTAATGGATGGTCACCTATCAACGGACCAACCTAGACAAGCGTGACTTATCCTGAAGATCGACCCGAGCGGCTGTTATTCTGTAGTCACGAGCTTCTCCTATAATTAAATACTTAGATTAAAAAGGACTCGTTCAATAAATGAGAACAACGTTTTCCTTTCTAAAATCCTTTCATCATTTTTAACCTAGTTCCTTTGTGGCGCGACAAACACTCATTAACTAAGCTATTAATTAAACACGGATATGTGATTAGGCAGCTGACTAACGACACAAAACAAGTAAAAAGGCTGTATCTAAAAGAACTGAGGCCCTAACACGAGCGCGCGGTGTTAACGTAACGTAATATTATATATTATGTCGTTGTCACATATAATATTTTAAGAATTTATTCATAATGGAGGCTATCGTTTTTGATCTCACCAGATGGCGCCACTGTCGAGTAAGGTCTTGTCAATAATTCTATTTTATACTTCAAAGGTACCAATAACGTCAAAAAGTTTATTTTATTACGTATAACAACATAGTGTAAACTTCAGATACATATTTACAATATTCTCCCTAAAATTAGCAAGAATGAAACATTTAAAAATCATTGTACTTCCAAGTTCCTACTTAAAATCAAGTTAAAGATAAGTAAGATCCTAAGTTGCTACTTAAAATCTTCAAGTCATAATTAATCAGGAATGGCTGAGTCTAGAACACAATCGTGAGTATTAGTTTAAATACGTGATAAAAAGCACGCAACTTGCGAACACTGTATGACATTTGACATTTCGGAAGACCTTAGTCTACACGAACGCCTCTAGCGGCGAATTCATGCGCGATAGCCCCATTATGGCTTGATTGTGCTTTATTTCTTGACGCCCTGTTAGTCTTTTCCTATTTTGATACTTTTAAATATTTTTGTTATTATTTTGGATATTATAAAACCGTAAATGTATTATTAAACTAAAATGCTAGAGAATAATTGTATTTTCGATTAAAAAAATCGACGTACAAATATACGCAACGTTTAAACTGGGCGCTTGTGCTTTGGCCTGTTTGGTATTGATTACTGCGTTGGTTTAGGGATAAGTTAAAATAGCTGGTATGGTATGTTTACGTACGTTTATGAATAACTAGCTTAAGCTCCCGGCTTCACTCTTATGGATTTCTGTAACTGTTTCACGGGATCAAGCTAGGAGAAAAAGTATCATAATACATACAATTCAGGTTATAAACTATCTGTGTGTCAAATTCATCCTCACAAACCCTCGAGTTTATAATAGTAATAATAGTATGTATATTGAGTGAGAGACAGTGTAATATCTTCCTAAAAGACTTGTAGTCTACTGTTATAGGGGGGGTGAGGAGGTACTTTACTATTCAAATAAAATGCATAAATAGAAAATAATATTTTATGTGTCAATACAAGAAGGAAATTGCAATTTTTCCCGAAAAGAAAATAAACAAGGAAATAAATCCCGTACCTGATACCGACCCTAATGAGTAAAATCTCAGCTTTCAGTCGTTTCCTTTCACGGTCACATTCTGAGAAAAGGGTGACAGGTGTCGTGTCTTGACACGGCACAATGGGCACGTGTGTTATAAGGGGGAGCTTTCACTATTAAGTAGAAACTTGTCATCGATTGTTACCGGTTTTCTAAGTACCCATCTGTTATTGCAAAAAAATCTAGAGAAAAACATGTTAATATACATAAATACAATACTAGAGCGTCGATTTAAAAACTGAACAAGAAATCGTGTTGTATTTTAAGCAGTTAGTAATATAAATATATCTAATAGAGGAGCATTGATTTTGAAACTGAAACGAAATTGTGCTGTATTTTAGAAACTGAAACGAAATTGTGCTGTATTTTAGAAACTGAAACGAAATTGTGCTGTATTTTCGTGGCAGTTAAAATGAATGTAGATACAAAATACCTCATTGATTTAAGAAAGGGGGAATGTATTAAATATTAAAGAAATAAGAAGACCTTTCAATTATTTTAGGGGTTCTAAATAAGGACTCGGCGAAAGGGCATGAGCTACTTTTGTGTTTGGTTGGGTCAAGGTCATCGGCTTTGTACGAGCCCTTAGTGACACGTGTACCTTTAACTTTAACGAGTTGACTGTGTAAGTTGATTTCAGGTTTATTTGCTTTTGATTAATTAATTGACTCACAAAAAGGGAGACACTAGAACTCGTTTACTTGATGGTTATTATAATCATCAATCAAATACAAATTACAAAGCGCCACGCTTCTACATTTTATTGTGCGAACCGCCAGTCTGTGGAATTCACTGCCGGCTTCTCTGTTCCCTGTTAATTAAATCTGGATCTATTTTAAGTTCGATTGAATCGGTTTCTTCTAGGCAAGCGTGCTCCACCATAAGCCACATCATCGCTTCACATCAGGCGAGTTGCGGCCAAACGCAAGCCTACGCAAGTAGTATAAAAAAACAATACTGCAAATTATAAGTTTGTAATAGTAAAATTTTTGTTTTGTTATTAAACTACATATTTACGGTTTTCAGAGGTTTCCTTTACATGTGCTGTAAAACCTTGCTTTTTGCTAAATTTCGTGATTCTAGGTCAACGGGAACTACCATATAGGTTTTCGAATACGCGGACAGACAGACGGACAAGAGAGTGATCTTATAAGGTTTCCTTTTTTTACCTTTTGAGGTACGGAACCCTAAAAACGAAAATGAAGCAAACAAACCGCAGTGCAGTCAGCAATGTCACCACCTCATCATCATCTGCCTAACCTTTTCCCAACTATGCTGGGGTCGGCTTCCAGTCTAACCGGATGCAGCTGAATACCTGTATTTTCATGGAGTGGTTGCCTATGTGACGTCCGAGGCGTTTTCATAAAGATTCTTTGATTCGTGCCCGGTTGATGGCAATAGGCTCGCCCCCTATTACATGGGACTTCAAAATTACTATTAGGTACTCCTCTGCCTATCTCTTCGGGGATTACAGGCGTGATATTATGTTATGTTTTTACATAGACTCTTTGTCGTTGCAGTTTGCATTTGCGTCCAACTTCGGAATTTTACCGTTGCGCGATGCGTGAAAACGTATTTATAATATTAATATCTCATACTGAATAAAATAAAAAATAAATAAATATATTAAATAAAATAATAAATAAATATATTAAATAAAATAATAAATAAATATATTAAATAAAATAATAAATAAATATATTAAATAAAATAATAAATACACGGTTTGTTAGAGAAAATAGCGTTTCAAATAAAATAACCCGAGCAATCAAAGCAATGTTTTTTTTCTATTTTTCCGTTGGTGGAACGGTCGGCGCCAGTATTTTATCCTCTCCTTTTTGAATAAAAAAGTTGTAATTTTTTTATTGTTTTAAAGTGAAATTTAATAAAACGGAAAAGTTTGCTTTATTGAATTTCCTGTAAAAAAATCATAAAGCCTAGCCTAAATCCATAAGTATTGTATTCATAATCTTCCTTTATCTAATGTTTCCACTGCTGTGACGCAGGCCTCCTTTTTGGGAGAAGCGTTTGCTTTGAAAACTTAAGAAAATGTATCTGTTCATTTACACTTAAAAAAAAAAAATTAAACCCGGCAACACTTTTAAGCAGTCAGATTCACAACCCTTCTTTTCGACTTTCCTATACCCCCTGCTCTAACCAATGCGATCGGTCTCGAATCGGATCGTCGCGTTCATAAGCCACTCCTTATTTGTTTGGAAAACCGGAAGGCGTAGGCGTAACTGTTTGGGTTCGCTGAACAAAGCGACGACGCCGACGGTTGCTTTGGTTAGGATGCGACGGAGGCGAGTTTTAGTTTTTTTTTACTCGAAAATAGCTTTTGTTTGGAAGCAACTCGCCTGATGTGAAGCGATGATGCGGCCTTGGCTGGAGCGCGTATGTTCCACGAACGTAAATAATTTATGCATATTCGGTTTTCAATTTTGTTTGTTGTTCTAACTTCATTCAATTCCTTTTAGTTTTAGAAGTATATCAACAAACTTTAATCACACTATCTGAAGTCACCTCGACTTCAGATAGTGTGATTAAAGTTTATGTATAAACTAAATAATTAATTAAAAATAAAGTATAACATGCACTAAAGTGAATTTGAACAACTCGTACTGGTTCCTGAGAGACCATTTCAAGTTTGTTTCTAAGATTTTTGCTGACTTAATGTTCTTGTGATTCATTGAAAATTACCAATACGTTCAATGGAATTAAATTTTGGGAGCAGTAGGATGTAGGGCCACCTGTGTCTCGTCGTTGTTAAATCATCATTTAGTTCATATGTTTTGTAATGAGTCTTGAGTGAAACATCGATCACTCGCTAACACTATGATTTCGAAAACTTTTACTGGCAGATCCGCTAAAGAACTTAAAACACCACATTATTTAGAAAAAAATAAAAATAAACTAAAATATCTTCTTTTGATTCGCATTTCTAAAGGTCCCTTTTCTTTGTCTTCAAGATAAAGTTTTGTTATTAATTTACGATTACGTAGAAACAACTTTAATGGGTAAAAATATTTTCTCTTTTATTTTCAACAATGGTAAGACAAAGTTTACGCTTTTTGTTTAGAACAAGGAGTTAACAACTTAATCTTATTCACTGGCCTAAATGTTTGTGTGTTCAATACAGAGACTTAATATATAATTAAGTCATGCGCCTCGAGGTTATAGATGTACCTTACCTACCTACGCGGTATTAGGTTAGGTTAGGCTTACACGCAGTTGTATATTTATTTATTTATTTAATGACTTATATTATGTTTGTGCTCACATCATGTATACGCGCGTTCGTAAACACTGCGAAGTGAACCTCGGGATCATGTGTCCGTACTTTGTTTCTAAGATGCACGCTAACCGTACTGTTCATGTATGGATATGCGCAAGTGTGGATTGGCTTTAGATTATTCAAAAGATATACCAAAGTAAATTATTGATTTTACGCAATCCCACTTCCATTGCGCAACTAGTTCAAAGTTTCTGCTAATTACCTTTTAAGAGCTTTTAGTCCTTCGGAGCTGAATTCAATTAGTCCAACGAATTAGGGATGCCGACAAAATGACTCGGTATCTGATCGAAATGGGTTCAGTGAACTCTTTATTACCATTCCCGGTCAAGGGACACTGGGACTGAACGTACAGCTGCAAATTGAAGAGAAAACGAAATATCCTAACTGTGATGTGTTGGAATATGTCGAGTTTCGATCCATTAGAACCTCTTCAGGCTATAAAAGTCATTGTGATGAGGCATCATTGGTAGCCTTTTCTCTCCCACTCTCTGCTGCTTAAAGGCCTATTTCTTTTTGGGCTATGCTTCGTTTTCTGGTCGTTGGTTCATTCGAAATTACTATTTTAAAAGTAATAAGCATAATGTCACCCTACTTTCCCCCAATGTTTGTCAAATTGCGGCTAATTTTGTTTTTGTGGCTGGTCCAGTTTTCCCATCAATTAGTAATGTTACCGCACCCATATTGGATTGCTTTCAACGTTCAAATTGCCAGTGGTGATACCTGTGCTCGGTAAGTGGTGAAAACATTTAGGGTAAAATTTATAAACGTTACTTTTGGCACGTGTTTTGGCTTAAAGTATAATCATTTTTCCTCTTTGACAACTGAGACGAAATCTTAGATAACGTTTTCGTCTCTGTTGTGCGCTAAAATTATAATCCACATACATATGTGTGTAAATTTAGAAAGCGCGAATGCCGAGCATGAGGTTCTGGGTTCGATTCCCAGGTCCGGCAAGGAACTTATTTCAGTTTAGGTAGATACGAATATTGACGATATTAAGCTGCTGTAAGGTTGTGGAACGCGTCATTCGTGATCTGAAGACCATTTCACTGTTGAAATCCAGAGTGAAAGAGAAGTCAAACCTTTCCTCTCAACCATGATTTATTATAAACATATTTATATTTATTGGTCTATATATCTTAGCATTATGTATTTATGTAAGTATATATTCATATTTACTTATATGTGTATTTATATATCTTAATAGGTTTAGTTAGGTAAGGCACATAATCTCTATTCTCTTCCTTTTCTCACACATACTCATATTTTATAATTTGTTTTCCTGTATTTTATACTGTGTGTACATAAATAGTAAAATAAATAAATAAAATAGGTTTGACTAGTTATTGGCTTACAGGCTTTTTATATATTAGGTATCAAATTAATTTGATTTCCTCATATTTAAATTGAGATACAACGGGAATTCCTAATGTTTTAAATGTAATTTATAACGCAAGAAATACCTGGAACGCGACAATGATTTAAAATATTTCCGGAATCGTTTATATCGATTCCTGGAATGTCTGATTTACTACAAATATTGGCAAATTACTGTCTTAGATTAGTCAGAGGCCCATGGGTGGCGTAAAACGCTGCACTAACCATACGATAAAGAAAGAAAATACTATTTTAGAGTCACTTTTTCGAGCCTACTGTTCTCACTGTACACCTGCAATCTCTGAAGTAACTATACGCAAAGATCGTTCAATGCTTTACGCGTCCAATACAATAACGCTTGTAGGGTGTTGTTGCGGTTGTCGCTGGCATGCAGCGCATCAGGGATGTTTGCGGATGCACAGGTGGACGGCTTCCATGCCATCTTGCGCAAGCGGTGAGCTGCAGAGTCCGCGGTTACATACGTTTTGGAGCAACCTACATTTAAGTTTAAATACCAACGTAGTACGTAACTGTATTTTACTAACATTGTGAATTAATTTTGTGAACGTGGATAATTATGAATGTACCTACTTATATGGATCCTGTGATATCTGAATTTAATGAACTTATTTATTTAGATTATTATAATAATTTTTATGAAAGAAAGAAAGACAAAATCTTTATTTATCGCAGGGACATGACAGACAAGCAGATACCTCCCCTTTCTCCTTCCTTATATTATTAAGTAAGTACAGAAAATCTGTAAAATTTTTGGTTCGCTCTTTTCTTAAAGAATATATTGTGTTTTTGGATTAAGTACCTTCTTAGATCAACACCTACTTGTTATAAAGTGTCTGATGTCATTCAACATTTTTGTGCTGAAAAAGTCCGTTGAAGGACGTTTTTTCTGTACGAAAACCGTGAATGTTCTAAAAAAGAGAAAGTTACGTAAAATACTTGAACGCTTTCGTTACTTACGGCGTGATCTCGATTCAACTTTTAATAATATTTTCTTTGACATTTTCTATCGAGTAAAATATCGCTCCCACACTTTTATGTCCTACTCCGTACACATAAAATATTGTCTATCTACCTACATGCGTTGCCAAGGTGACAAGAAGACATCAAATTATGTATCGGCCCCTCCACTATAGCAGTAAATATTTTACATTGCCAATTTTTTCCCTCGTACTATTTTTCCTTTTATACGTTGCCGAATCCAGTCCCATTTCTGAGGGTCACATGTAAAAATGTTGCTTGAATAACCTCTGTACGTTAAAAGGAGGAATAGGTCTATCTCTACAATTGTATGGAATGTTGATAATAGGGTCGTTAGAAGGGGAACGGCGCTCCAGACGCGTAAGACCCGGTAAATAACAGTTATGTGTCTATTTTCGTGTATATTTAGGAAAAATTAAAGGTTATCAGGGTTTGTCATATTTTCATTTTCCGCTGACTCTAATTGACTACCTGACCTAAAGGTGAAAGTGCTACCAATTTTTTTTACGTTTTTTGCAATTTGTCGGTCAGTTTCATTGAATGACTTTTTCATGAAATATTCATTTAAGTATTCAACGGGATTAAATGAACTTAGAGAGTTGTACTGGTGATTTTAATGATTATAATTCTGTAAAGCCATATTTGTTTCGGTCGTTAATCATATTTGAATCAACATACAACCCGACACTATCCCACAAATTGCGAAAACCGTAAGAAAATTTTGAATTTCGCGGGATACTCTGGCGCTTACGCCTTAAATATGACGGGTGAAATGTGTAGGTACCTACCGTAGTTACACCTCTGCCAAACCTTTTGGGAAAACCGGCGTGATGGTATGTTAAGCCCTCGACCTATATAAAATCTATGTTTATGTATAACATTGTGCGTTAACGTTGATGTGGCGACAATGTCGTAAACCGATAAAGCACTTTAGAAAATTTACAGGTTATAAGTTTAAAGTTTTACTTCACTTTTACGATCTACGGGGTCACTAGTACTTGCAAACTGACCACACACACACACATTTTGTTTATTTAGATATTTCGTAAAAAAAATATTCAAACTAAGCTTGTTAAAAACAACATGCCAGACTTGGCTTTGCAACTAAAACTGGTATTTTTTACGAACATTCCTGCCCACAACGCGGAAATTCTTTCAACATTTTTGTTAAACGATAAAGTACAGACAACACAAATGTACGCAACAGAGATGCTTTTATACTTGTATTTTTTGTCAAAGAAGGACATAAGTTTTTCATAATATTATTGTCCTTTTTTGCTAACCCACTTTACGGGGCACGCGTCACAAAGGGGGTTTTATCTTGTCCCAACTGAAGATACGCGAATGATATTTCAGTTGCGAAACGACCTGAATTGAGTCGTCAAATTGTTTCTCATGTTTCAAGGACAGGCTCAGCTGTGCTATTATTGTTTTATTTGACAAGAAGAATTATGTTAATGTGCTTGCTCTTATATTATTTGCTTTACCTAGTGTGTTACTGCCTCTTAGATTTATTGAGGAGGAGCTCGTGGCTAAATAATAACAGCCGCTCGGGTCGATCTTCAGGTTAAGCCGTGCTTGCCTAGGTTGGTCTGTGGATGGGTGACCACCCTTACATACCGAGTTTCCACCATGCCTCGGAAAGCACGTTAAGCTGTTGGTCCCGGCTGTCATTTGTAGATCTTTGACAGTCGTTACAGGTAGTCAGTGGTCCAAAAAGTCTGACAACCAGTCTTACCAAGGGGTATCGTATTACCTAGTACAACTGGGTTGTGGAGATCAGATAGGCAGTTGCTCCATGTAAAATACTGGTATTCAGCTGCATGCGGTTAAATTGGAAACCGACCCCAACATAGTTGGTAAAAAGGCAGGCAGATGATGCCTCTTTGATTTATTGGACGCAAGTGCAATGGCTGAGCATGAAGCACTGGGTTCGATTCCCAGGTCGGGCAAAGTGTTCTTCTTCTTCTTTGCGTGTGATGGACTGAAATAATACCCGACCAGTATGTTGCCACCTGCACAGTTCTGTCGTTGGCTTCGTTTAAATCCTGGAAGGTGCAGGTGGCTGTACAGGATGGGTAAGAGAGGACTGAGAGGAGGTGGGGCATATCCTGCAGAGGGGCTCCACACTGACATTGTCTTTGGGACGGGTCGATGATACCCCATTTGGCGAGATTACTTCTACAGCGGCCAACCTGGGCCCGAAAACGGTTAAGGTTGCTTTTTAGGGATTCCCAGTAGCAGTCTGGGCCTTCTATTTGTGGTTGACAGCAATACGCCCCCCCAAATAATATATTCCCCTTCTCTCATGGATCCCGTTCTTCCTGATCCACCCTTACATGAGTAAGTTTCTAGAAAGTTCAGAAGTTCTTCTGGGAAGTACAGGTGATGTTGATATTTGATGTTATGATGATTGTTAGCAAAAGATTTATTTTAAACAAGCTTATGCCCGTGGCTTCACCCGTGTGGAGTTTGATAATTGTTCCTCGAGATCATACTATCGGGATAAAAAGTATTCTATATATGTGTTAGTTAAGGTTATATATTATCTGTTTGCTAAATTTAATTTAAATCTGTTTAGTAGTTTTTTCGTGAAAGAGTAACAAAGACTTTCGCATTTATAATATTAGTAAGATTAGAAAATCTAAGCCGTGTGGTATCCGGCAGAGTAGAATAGAACCAACCCATTACACTCACGGGTGTCGTATAAGGCGACTAATGTCTGAGGCAGAACACCTTGCGCCTCCGTAGACCAGAGAATGGGCAGCAGCGTTTTCTGTTAGTCTTTCATCACTGCGATCTCCAATCCGCCTGCCAAGCGTGGAGATTACGGCAAATTCCCCCCATCATGGGAGAGGCTTATGTCCAGCAGTGGACGTAACAGGCTGTTGTAGTAGAAAATCTACGCTCGATTAGAAATAGGATGTATAATATCCAGACCTAAATCAAATAACTTAAAACCATTCAAATAACTGTCTTGATGCGCTTACTAAACATACAGCAACGGTTAATATTATAGCCATAACACATTGTTTATTATATGGCCGCTTGCAAGTTAGGCAGACGGCCAGACGCGTTCGCTAATCTAACGATCGCAGCCGGCTTGCATAGTGTCCAATGTGTTGTGCGTACTGCGTGGTGACGTACTTGCGTAGTGCGGAACGACAGATACGCTGCCGTATTCTGGCTATTGCACAGTGATTGGAGTTGCGTTGTTGGCGTTGTACTAAATGTATTACGGGGTATACCTACCTAGTATTTCGGGTGGGCCTATTTTTTGGCCAAAGCGAAGGCCTATTTATTAAAAGTCAAAGTCAAAATTATTTATTTGCAGTAAATGTGGTATTGCTACGTGTTTTGCTACGTTAGATGGCAATGCTGATTACGTTGCCATCCAAGGTAGCAAAGCTGCCAGCCTTCTGGGTACTTTTCCTGTTGACAGCGATGTGGACAAATTTTTGGACGCCCTATAACCCTGAAGAAAAAAAATGAAAATATTACTTTTTTTTTGTAAATAATTGACAAAACTAATCGTCTATAATTTCCCATTACAGGGTGAAGAAAAATATACTTACTTGTGTCAACAAAGGTGTGCAGTTGTGCAAAAAAATCGAATATTCAAGTTACTTAACGATAGATACCATTAAGTAACTTGAATATTGGATTTTTATTAGTTTGATACATTAATAACGTTGATTTAAAAAATATTTCATGTAATTTACTTGAACGATGCCTTTTCAATACCGACATGACCATTTTCTTTATCCATTTAAATATACACTCAAACAAATGGCACTAACATAATGAACAACGACACAAATCGACATCAAAATAAATAATGCACATGAAAAATACAATGCATACTTATACCAAGCGAAGGTTTCCAAATATCGTAAATATTTAAGTGCGCTCCTTTGAGAAGTTACAGGCACGGATCATTATGTTGTAAAAGTTACGCAGTAATGTTTGCCGAGATTGCTTCTGAATCGTCCTTCTGAATTCTTTGTTTACAAGGAATTCAATTAAACTCAAGTGTGATATCTCTGTTTCCAGTATTTAATTAAAAATTTCTTTATTTCAACCGTCAAGACAAATCGAAAAAGACAGCTTATTTATCTGTGGTTGAATGGAAGTTTAAAATGAAAATGGCGACTCCAATGGTTTTCCAATGAGGGAGAGCAATAATTGTCCGTAGGCTGGGATGCAAATTGGATCGCAGCTCGGTCGGAGATTGTATATATTTGTCAGATTCCGGTTAATGATTTTTCCTGCGATTGTTCTCGCAATTTTGTTTTGGTGTATTCTTTGCGGTGTGGTTGACACTGAATTAATTAAACATGAAATATTATCAAGAGTGCTAAAGTGTGTACAATGTTATTTTGAATGTGTTCGTTTTTCGGAGCAATGAGGTATGTTTTCTAATTAAGATGATTCATATTTAAATTTCGTTTTACGAAAGCAGAAAAAACAGCATATAATTTCAGTGCCTTTATTCTGGAAAATTGCCAACATGGCCTATGGGTGATGACACGTTCAATACAAAGAACTTATTATTATTACAAAGAACCTCCTTTACGTACATTTCATTCAATATTCACGAAAAAACGTATTCTTGGTAATATCGACCATTATTATTTTTCCTGTGAACCATTTACTCATTAATGAATAGAAAATAGTTCGTTCAAATGCCATATTGAATTAAATATGGCTTGGAACTGTACTAGAAAAAGTAATTGAATTTATAGAGTAGCCCTTTGTCTTTGTTGGCATGGAATTTATCTGCGCATCTTGCAGGCTTTGTTTTATCGTTTCAATAGACTGTTTGAAAAGATATATGGCCTTCACCGAATGTGTAGGCTGCTTTATGCACTATACAAACATGCCTTGTGTGTATGTGCTTAATAGTGCAGTTACGTCATGGGGAACTCAATAGTCATGCTTGTGGTGATGCGTAATTAGGTTGCCAGTTTTGAGGGAGTGAGAGGCTTGTGGTTAAATGTCTACTTTATATACTTGTATGTGTCGATAATTTGATCAGGGGTCATGTCTTAGATTAGTGTTATTTTTTTGTACAGATATTATGTTTTGTGTCAAAAGTACACAAAGCGTTATGACAGTGTAGTCGTAGGTACAATTTTTGTCCGATTCTTTTTTTTACTAAAATCAATATTCTGGAGGTTAGAACCAGAAACCAGGTAATGTTTATTCGATCTCACATCACGATCTGCCTGCCCTTCCCAACTATCTTAGAGTCGTTAGACTGTAAGCCGACCTATCAGTATTTTGGGTTCCCCTACTTGAAATCGTATGACATTAGATCGAATAATACTTGCTCGAAAACGTTAACTCGATAGTACTTGAAATCGATAAATTATGAGCTCGACAGTTCACTACCATAAGCATCAAAATCTCGAATAACTATAAGCTCGAATCATCGGCAGCGCGAAGGCTCATTATTCGATGCATCAAAATACATCAACGAAACATCATTTCTCGATTGAGTACAATATAATGAAACAATACATACAATCAATTTTAATCATGAAAAATAATTATAGTAACAAAATAACATTACAAATACTTAGTCATTTTACCAATTATATAAGAAGTAAAGTTATTTAAGTACGAATTATGGAATAAATGTCAGTATTAAAAAAAACAATCATAAATGTTATTAGTATTAAAAAAAAAAATTGTAGGGACTCAAATAAAAATCCCTAAAACTATTCTGTAAATCGATTAGATGGTCGGTCGTGAATTGATGTTTCAAGATAATGAGCCTTCGCGCTTACGATGATTCGTGCTTTTATTTATTCGAGATTTTGATGCATCGAGGTAGTGAACTGTCAATAATTATGTCTAATTATATGTCATAATTTATCGATTTCAAGTACTATCGAGTTAACGTTTTCGAGCAAGTGTTTCGATTTCAAGTAGGGAACCCCAGTATTTTACATGGAGCGTCTGCCTATCTAACTTCCACAACCCAGTTGCTTGTTAAACTATACTTATTCCTTTTTAAGATTGGTTGTCAGACTTTCGGCCCACTGACTACCTGTTACGACAGTCAAAGATTATCAAATGACAGATGGGAACGACGGTTTAACAAGCTTTTCGAGGCACGGAGGAAACTCGTTATTTAATAAATATTACATGCTCTATGTATGAAGATTAGGGTGTAAAGTCCCTTATCATCATCTCTCTCATCATAGCTCGGAATCACACACTGGTGGGTATAGGTCTCCCCTTTCTTCTGCCACACTTCCCGGTTCTGTGCGTCCCTGATCCAGGTGTTTCCCGCGACTTTGACGATAATATCGTCAACCCAATGAGCTGTAGGACGGCGCTGGTTTCTTTGGCCAAACCTTGGCCACCGCTCAAAGTTCCTTATACTCCATTGAAATTTGAGGGTCCTCTGACCAGACGGGTGTGTGTCGTGTTTGGTGTGCTATGTCCTAATTAATCTCACATTGGTGTCGATTCTCTTGTGCACAAAGTAAACTTAATTTAGGCTATTGCTATCTTTTACTAAAACGCAGTGCGAGAAAAGGACGGCTATAGCTATGAACTAAGTTAGAGATGTCAAACTAGTTTATGCCTTGCGCTTCACCGTGTTTTTAGTCGACATGTTTTTACGTGCACCTTTCATTTGTTTGGAAATATTAGTTCCAATTAAATTTGACAGCTCTAAATCACGTCTGTCTCTTTCTCGTTTTATTAAAGAGAAAAAGATACCAATAGCCTAAAACAAGTTTTAGTTTGTGCACAACAGAATCGACACCACTGTTAAACTAAACTTTTGACCAAAACAACAAGCAAAAATTAAGATTTTCGAATGAGCCCTAAATTATTTAATTATCAAGACAAACTAACTAGATACACACATCAAAAGTATCTAGGGATCAACATATATTTTTGCAATAACTTTTCTCCTGATTGATATTAATTAAAATTTTCTTTAAGGATTCATCAAATAAAGTGTTTTCGTTTGTCACAGTAACGATAAACCAAGTCACCTTTGCATTAATAAAGAAATTTGCCATTTTCCTAATAAAGGGATTTTTGACATTTGAACCACTAACATTAAAGTTCGAAAAAAAGACTGAAATAACAGTTTTCTTTAAAATTTTATTGGGTAACTTAAACAATTAATAATCCGTGTTTCTACCGCGAACACTAACAACACAAGAACATCGGTTTGGCATACTCAAAATGAGTTCATCCAAATCACGCTGTGGAATGGCCGCCCATGTTCGTTGCAACAACAAAAAAAGGTCTTCTTGCGACTGGATACCCTCCATATTCGGCAGAGCTCTTCTCTGTAGCATATCCCATGCATGCTCAATCGGGTTCAAGTCTGGCGACTGAGCAGGCCAGGGCAGGACATTGATGTTAGCTGCGGCGAGAGTCTGTCTTACAACTCTTGCGGTGTGCGGTCGTGCATTATCATGCATTAACTGAAATAAGGGACCGATTTGCACTTGTAGAGGAACGATGACGTCTGATACAATCGTCTCAGCATAAATTTGAGCGTTGAGGTTGCCTCTGATCCAAATCAACTCAGTTCTTCCGCCGATCCAAATACCCGCCCATACCATGATGGTTCCACCACTATAAGGATGGACTTCCTGGCAGGATTTTAATCGCTGTTGGCGTCCAGGGGTTCTCCAGTGTCGTATACGTCTTGTATCCGGTCTCATACCAAAACGAGACTCATCAGAAAAGCACACGAAACGCCATTGTTCTTCTGCCCAATTTCTGTGTTCAAGAGCCCATTGATATCGAATCCTACGATTGTGCATTGCTATAGGTGGTACCCGTAGCGGTCTTCGGGAATGAAGGTTCACTTCATGCAAGCGGTTTCTGACTGTTTGGTCGCTAATTAAGTTCCCTGAAGAGTGATGAAGCCTCACGGCTAACATCATGGCGGTTATTGTTGGAGCTCTTCGAGTTAAGATTTGAATGTATCGGTCTTGTCTCCGTGTGGTGCAGCGATACCGTCCTCCATGGCGCTCAGCCACGGTACCAGTGCTTCGGTAACGTGTCCAAAGTCGACTGATAACACTCTGACTTGTATTCAGAGCTAAAGCTACAGTACGTTGCCGGGAACCAGCTTCTATCATTCCCACGGCTCTGAGCATTTCGTCCCTGCTTAAATGACGTCGCCGCTCCATAATAACGTTGGTTTTAATCAGTAGTAGGGAAACAGTAGCACTAATAATGTCTTCAATGCGTTGTATGTTTTTATAGGGAAAATATTGACAGCTTATTTTCATCTTTTACTCGAATTTGATTGAGAGTTCCTGATTCAAATTATGAAATGCACCAAAAAGGATCCATATAAATTTATAAAATCATAAATTTATTACAAAGCCACATCTCAATCTCAAGAAATCCGCATAAAAATGCTTGATCCCTAGACATTTTTGATGTGTGTACAAAATAAAGATTGACATTTCGTGTCTTTTCTGAAGTAATTTGTGAGCTGTCAAAAGATGTTAGCCCGTGATTTTTCAGAATTAAAGGTTGTTTCAGAAAGCCCCTGGTTTCGTTTTAATTTGATATTTTTCGCAAACAATTTTTCGGAAATTGCGAACTGACTGACGGCTTTAGGCTTTTCCGTGAAATGTTTAAAAATGTTTACAGATTATTTTACCGTAAGCTGTATTAATTCCGTATCACAAAAAAAAAAACAAACCTCGTTCCTGAAATTAAAAAACGAAGTTTCAATTTAAAAATTTTGTTGTAAAGATTAGTCTTCATTTGTGTTTGTATCTAGTCGCAAGTGTAGTTGCAAAAGCAGCATCAGCCACTTCCACTGCTGGGACACAGGCCTCCGCTCTATCAGAGGGAGACCGACGCTAGTGTGGGTTGGTAGATGTCATGTGTCTTCGAATTTTAGTTCCAGGACATGCCGGTTTCCTCACGATGATTCCCTTTACCGTTTTGAGAGCAGTGGTGATGAAATAAATTACAGAAAGTAATGAGCCTGTTTGGGTTCGAACCAATAACCAGCTTGGGGCCGTTACTATTGAGCTACCACTGCTTTATAAGTATAGTTCGGCTTGTTTCAGTAACTCCGTAAATTAAATTGATTTTGTTTAAAAAGACCCGTGATACGTCATATCAAATACACAATTTTATCAGAAAGTTAGATTGAATACAGCAAAACATTTCTTGCCCCACATTCCTCACGCGCAAACTTCATTTGACCCAAAAGCCGTTATTGTTCGGGCAATGCCGTTATGCACATATTCCCCTACATATGTATAACAAGCACAACATATCCAGCAATACAGGAGATAAGGACAAAACTCAACAGATATGAGAATAAAAAGCTCATACGACCATTTTAAGAGCACCTCAGCGGGACAATACACCGAGAAAGAATATCAAAGTCCTATTTCGTAAATGTAATTGTCATTATGTATTCATAAATGTAGGTCCTGGATAGCTATGGGCCTTTCGCTCCCCGCTCTGCCTTACTCTCTAGGGAAATGGCTGGCTAGAATTTTGGAACATAAAATTTTCAAGGCAACATCGCTACGAGCGTCCATGTAACTTTATTTCTGACATCTCTTTTGTGTTTTGTGAAAATAAAAATGGAGTATAGTTTTCTATCGCTCGTTTAAGTCGTGTATAAGTAACGTGACGTGAAAAGTGCGAGAAAAAGTGTTTTTTTTTTTCTGACAGAATGTAGGTGTTTGGCATAACAATGACATTAGAATTCATAAGTGAGTGTGTTGTGAATAGATATCTAGGTTAGATTCAGTGTAACTGCCCTTTCCATTGTTATTTTCAGTTCAATAAAATAACACTATTTGAAGTAGATACTACTATTATGTCTAACATATAACTGGCGTACTGTGGCATACTTCTACGCAAGACACAATGGTAATTATTCAATATAAACCATCATAGACATAGACCAAGCAGTGTACGGAGTGTCAATTATTATACCATAGGAGGCTAGCAACCGAATATTGAATTTGGCGGTTGGCAAACATGGCATGCTAATAGGGATGATGACTGACAAAAAAAGTATGATTCTGTTTAGTCCGTCAGTTAGATTATCCAAAAATATTAAATACGTGTTTTTTGTTGTATCAAATTAATAAAATTGGCGAAGATAAAACGTGTCAAAGACACGTGACGACACATTTGAGTAAAAAATATACTCAAGTGTAACGTCACACGAGTTTTCGACGCACTGTATCGTCTTCACTTTTTGTTTACGTGAAAAAAGAATGACACAGAATGTAGGTGTTTGGCATAACAATGACATTAGAATTCATAAGTGAGTGTGTTGTGAATAGATATCTAGGTTAGATTCAGTGTAACTGCCCTTTCCATTGTTATTTTCAGTTCAATAAAATAACACTATTTGAAGTAGATACTACTATTATGTCTAACATATAACTGGCGTACTGTGGCATACTTCTACGCAAGACACAATGGTAATTATTCAATATAAACCATCATAGACATAGACCAAGCAGTGTACGGAGTGTCAATTATTATACCATAGGAGGCTAGCAACCGAATATTGAATTTATAGGTTGGCAAACATGGCATGCTAATAGGGATGATGACTGACAAAAAAAGTATGATTCTGTTTAGTCCGTCAGTTAGATTATCCAAAAATATTAAATACGTGTTTTTTGTTGTATCAAATTAATAAAATTGGCGAAGATAAAACGTGTCAAAGACACGTGACGACACATTTGAGTAAAAAATATACTCAAGTGTAACGTCACACGAGTTTTCGACGCACTGTATCGTCTTCACTTTTTGTTTACGTGAAAAAAGAAAAAATATGTGTCCAATATTTTTTGTAAATCTATCTGATGGACTATTTAGATTTTTTGTCATCTACCCTATTTTATTGCTTATCCTGAGTGTGCATATATTTGTGGTGTTGCATCTAGCATCCAGGCTGGGATCTTTTTTGCGGAATAAAATTAAATATTTTGCACAACATTTACGATTAAGTTGGCAGATAATTTCATACAAGTTCTGTTCCATTTTTAAATTAATTCGGTAACTAGTGGCTATACGGACAACGTAAAATATGTCCTTAATGTCATGGATTGCCGCAAAGTCCTTACTTTGCGACATCCTGATTCTATGTGTTATATTATAACATCAAAACGGAACGAAGTATGCTTTAAAACTCCCGATATCGCAAGACACTGAGCAGAAGATTTTAAAACTTCTACCTGTCATTAAGTACCCCTTGACGTCATATTACATAATGTTTAGAACCCAATATTGGTTTCGTTAAAAATAAACCGACAGCTTTGTAATAGACAATCAGAGTTTAAAACGGATGGGGAGTTCTTTGCAGCGTTTCTAACTTTTAACTGGAAGAGTTCGCTTGATAACCGAGCGCCGACTTTGCGCTTCGTTTTACCTGACGCGGTATAAACTGATAATAGCGAACGACTTCCAACTTTAGTTTACAGATGACGGAACGGAGGAGTAGTATGTAATTATAGAAGGCTTAAGCAAAAATATAGAGTAGAACAAATAGGAGTTGTCTCGTGGAGAACTACTCTTTATGTTGTGGTAAGTCGAACACATGGTTTACTTTGAATACTTTTTTTATGGTACATTTTTTTAAGGCTACCCAGTCAACTCATGGCCAAAAGCCTCGACAAACCTCTGTCGAGGCTCTTGCTTGGCGGTTGGATCGAGGGCCTGATCAAGGGTCTGATTCGGTTCCTGTCTCTGGAGCCCTAACCACCCGTAGCTTGGACCCTGCCCTCGACACCGGCAGAACACTATTTTTATATGTCGATCTTTAGGTTAAGCCGTGCTTGCCTAGGTTGGTCTGTGGATGGGTGACCACCCTTATCTACAGAGTTTCCTCCGTGCCTCGGAAAGCACATTAAGCTGTTGGTCCCGGCTGTCATTTCTAGATCTTTGACAATCGTTACAGGTAGTCAGTGGCCCAAAAAAGTCTGACAACCAGTCTTACCAAGGGGTATGGTATTACCCAGTACTAACTGGGTTGTGGAGGGATAGGCAGTCGCTCCATGTAAAATACTAGTATTCAGCTGCATCCAGTTAGATTGGAAGCCGACCCCAACATAGTTTGGGAAAAGCCTAGGCAGATAATGATGATATGGTAATAAAATGTAATAGATTTGTAGAAAAGATGAAAGTAGTTTTAATAATTGAAAATATGTCCCTATGCCTCAACGAGCCCAAACCAACAGTCTTCCACAACCAATATCTTGGCATTTAAAAAGCATACCTTTAAAATCCAGGTAGATCAG
Source organism: Xestia sexstrigata (assembly GCA_941918905.2). Taxonomy (NCBI): domain Eukaryota; kingdom Metazoa; phylum Arthropoda; class Insecta; order Lepidoptera; family Noctuidae; genus Xestia; species Xestia sexstrigata. Next base: position 9,112,355 of record OW799203.2, read on the forward strand.
TCCCAAGTGATTTACCGTTGTTTACCAATCTCCCTATAATCTGTATACCCATCTGTCTTTACAGACTGAGTGGTCTGATTTCTTACATTATACCCAAGAATACGATCAAAGTTACTCTTTTCATAATAATATTTTGAATTATACAGTGAGACGTCTAGACTATAGAATTGGTATACATTAAGGCTTCGTGGATAATGTTTGATCGGAATATTCAATAAGCTGACGATGTGATATTGCAGGTGGCCTGGAAACTATTCTCATAAATGAATACTTACAATAACCAGTCTTATGTTCTTATTCATAGATCGCTAAATTGGTTCAGTAATCGTCAGTTAGATCAATCGTGCGGTTTGCATAAGGTTCCAATTCTAGTTTGATATTTGAAATCTGCTTAAAGGAGTTGAAAAATGAGGCTTTTAAGGCTTCCAATATATCTAGAACTTAATCATTTTTGTCCGAGATGAAGATAAATCGCACTAATATTATAAAGGCGAAAGCTTGTATGTGTGTATGTGAGTATGTGTGTATGTGTGTTACTTTTTCACGCAAAAACTACTGAACGGATTTGGATGAAACTTGGCACACAGATAGTTTATGACCTGGATTAACGCATAGGATACTATTTATTCCGGTAGTATGATCCCGTGGGACAATTATCGAACTGCACGTGGGCGAAGCCGCGGGCGTTAAGCCAGTGTTTTCAAAATTTGACTGTACACTCCCGCCGAAACACTCCGAGGCAGGGCGAATGCAAAAGTACAGCTAAGCGATGAATACCGAGGATAGACGAACACTTCCATATACACTAAGCACACGCCCTGCCCTTGGTATGTCTGGGCGAGAGTGTACACCCACCGCACCGTAATAAGGTGGCTAGAAAAATTTGATGATACAAAAATACGAGATTGACATTTTTCCATGTGCAAGTGTTTTTATGGAATGGTAGTAAGCTTAAAATTCGGTAAAAAATTTCATCCTAAATGCCTCAATCTTATAAGAGTAATAGCGCAAAGATAAGAGTGTGAAAAGGCCTTGTGTTTCGAGAAATTACATACTTAAATGTGAAAGTTGAAACCCGGTAGTGTGGCGTGACCTTTGCACCACTTTGGCTTTGAAGCGCAAAGTTTCACAAGATGTGTGTTTGAGTTTTCCTTTTATGGCGTTATGTTTATTTCTTGAAGGTTCTCTAACCACCCGTAAGGTCTCATGCTGCCTAGCTCTATTTTTGGGCTTAGATTTTATATGGTTATTATGAGGTCAATAAATTGCAGTTTTTAAGAATATTCGTAGATTACAAAAAAAAAAAAATTTGGCTACGAAACTGTTGAGTAATAAGTGAACATCGTTACTTTTAATTTGATACGTTTTATAAGTAGGTAACAGATCTTCGACATTATATGAAATTTTACCTTTTTTTTTTTTTTTGGAGGGGAAATTATCAAATGACTTCTCCCGCTCTGGGCGGAGCAGGAGGGAGTGTCAGACTTTTACTGACTAAAACCCATCCATGTTCCTTCATCGCCCTTTGTGTTCCGGGGCCACGGTATCTCTTTCGAACAGTCCCGCAACCCCGGCAGGCATCGGTCCTTGCGGACCCCTTCCTTTTTGCTGACTCTCTTTGAGGCGCGCGTGGAACACGAACGCGCCGTCGACACGGCCTGTCGTCATGAGACGGACGGACGGCGAGCTAGCCCATAGTCCACCGTCCACAGGTCCGCGCCTACGGTGGCCGGGGGCCACGTGGTGGCCCCCGACGCCCGGGGCGTCTCCCGCGGCGGCCGGGACGCTGTGAGGTTCTCTCCCTCTCACGTTCCGCCACCTCCTTCTCTAGCATTACTGCTTCGCAGAAGGAGGTGACGGCGTCCCATTCCGTCTCGCTCCGGACCATGGCTTGCACCAGGGCCGGACGCGAGAGGTCGCCGCCGCCAATCGCCGCTTCGAGGACACGGCGGTGCTCGGGCCACGCGGGGCACACCTCCACCGTGTCCTCCGGTCGATCCTCGCAATGGGAACACCCGGGCGTTTCCTCCCGCTCGATTCGGTGCAGGAACCTCCCGAAACAGCCGTGTCCCGTGAGGACCTGCGTCAGGCGGAAGGTGAGGACGCCGTGGCGTCTCTCAAGCCACTCCTCAAAGAGGGGACTTACCGCCACTAACGTGGCGTGCCCTGCACGGGGTTGCGACAGTCGCTCTCTCCATGTCGCCTCCGACACCTCTGACATCTGCATGCCAAGAGCAATCTTATTGGTACCATTATAAAGGTCATTGTGACTTTGACAGTGATGTAAAGTCAGACGTAAAATAATGTGCAGATAGGACTAGGTATAATCGTTTGAAAATTAGGTAAATTAGGTACTACCGCGTTCACTGGCGGTCAACCAATTTTCAACCTTATTACTAAGTACGTAGGGGTGAAAAATAGTCAACCGTTACTGAACTCGGTAGTACGTCGTCATCACTTACGAAAATACAGAGTAAAACTTTATTCTCCAAGGAGTCATTGACCCTCTTCGTAGATAATTAGACTTTTTGTTGATCTTAAAAAATAAAACTTCGCTGCTCAAAATAGGCTACGCAATAAGGAGAAAATGTTTCATACAATTTATACAGAAAGAAAAAAAAACTTTTCTATATTAGTCCTTAACATAAGTGCTTTGCGATAAGGCCCGAAATCTTGGGACAAAGTTTCACCTCTGGGCCGAATAGGGCCGCCTTATGGCCCAAAAAAGGCCAGAACTCAAATGTTTGCGACTACTTATTGTTGTATAAGTTTTTTATCAGATGTTGGAGAAAATATTTCTTGTCAAAGTATCTGTGTTTGATAAACTTTATCGTACAAAGGTTTTTTAATGTTCCTGCCTGCAAAAGGAAGGTAGTAGTTTAATCACTCTATTTGTGAGGCGATATTATTTCCTTCATTGATCATTGAAATACATTTTAAATATTTCACTAAACAATATAAAAAAGCATTTCAACATATAAGAAATAGTAGCTACCGGTGGTTAGGGCTCCAGAGACAGGAACCTCTTCACAATGCAGGGCTCCATAAATTATACAACAGCTGTGATACAAAATTTTGTCAAAATAGTCCCGATTGAAGTCCACCACTACCACCAGTTCAGCCGAAAGACGTCCACTGCTGGACATAGGCCTCCCCCAAGTGTAGCCACATTGACCAGTCCCGTGCGACACGCATCCAGCGGATTCCCGCCACCTTCACCAATTCATCGGTCCACCTAGTGGGAGGACAACGCAACGTTTTCCGGTTCGCGGTCGCCACTCCAGAACTTTTCGGCCCCATCGGCCATCCGTTCTGCGAACAATGTGCCCTGCCCACTGCCACTTAAGTTTGGCAATTCTCTGGGCCACGTTGGATCGTCGTCGATTGAAGTATTTAATCTAAATTATTACAAAAGACACTGTACTGTTTCCAAAACTGATATTGTAACAGACGGAAGGATTTATTTGGGGTCGGCGCAGCACGTCTTCTTCTTCCATACTTTTCTATTACTCGATACAGAAGGACAAAGAAACTTTGGTAATTAGAATTTTAGCATGGCTATGAATATATATTTAAATAAACGACAGTAGTTTGACCAAAACCACATCCATATTACTCAACATCAGTATATCATGTACAAAACAAGAGTTGAAAAATATAGTTATATGAAAGAGCGACCAAATATATTGTTCGTTGCTTTTTCATCCAGTGTAATTGTAGTAAAAGACCCTGGCTACGTCATACGGACAAAACCACTATTTGTATGTTAATTTACTCTTCTGCTGCTTTGTTTGGCTTAGAAAAATGGCATTATTATACTAGTATTTGGAAAAAGTTTCGGTAAAAAAAGTTGTTAGTGTTTTACAATGGGTTTTTATACGGTTTTTTGTCAGTACTTTTAACGATTGTGTTTTGTTTAGTGCCTTGTTGTGTTACGGTAGCTAGATCTATAATTAGCTGACCCGCGCAACTTCGTCTGTTTCACATTAAACAGTGATATCTCCTAGGATTTTGATTGAAATCAGATGATGTAAGGGCAATTTTGTTCAAAACGTATTTATTTGGATAAGGATTAGTACAATGTTATTAAATCACCTTCGCAAATAAAGCATTATTTTAGAACTTTGATTATCCTAGATAAGGTTATAGTGAGTTAACATTATACTAAGGCAGACTTTTTTTTTTTTAAGAGGTACAATTTCTGTCATACTTACAGGATTGTTGCGTAACCTTTGCCGTTTACACAGCGCACGCAACGGAAGTTCTCATCATCATCATTTCAGCCGAAAGACGTCCACTGCTGGACATAGGTCTCCCCCAAGTGTTGTCCCCGTTTTTGCAACATTTTCCATTGATGCTCTGATAGCGTATAGCATTTCTCGATAAATAGGCTATCCAAAACTAAAATATTTTTTCAATTCGATCCAGTAGTTCTTGAGATTAACGCGTTCAATCAAACAAACTCTTTAGCTTTATAATGTTAGTATAGATTGCGCATAAATCTTTTGGCGTGTGGCCATACGCGGACCCAACTCCGCCATCTTGTCTTCAGAACAACTTTCAAAGACAATTTCACTTATGTTTACCACCAGCACCCTCCTGAAAAAGTCATTCAAGTGCCAAAACACATTCTGTAAATATTTTTTCAATGCCGATCAATCATTTGTATTTGGTGTTTTCCCTAAACCTGTTTTGATGACAGATTGTTATTAACTTTAGCACTATTTACTAATGGACGATTAGTGGGGAACTACGACTGTTTTTCTGAAGGTGTGTGCTCCCGAATTCATATTTTGTTTATTTTAGGTCCGTACTAAACTTATTACTATTGAATATTCAAGTTAAAGTCAACCTATTCTTGTGGTTCTAAAAAGTCAACATAAAAACTGCGTCGTGATTCCTTGGTCCGGTAAAGTGTTACTGTGTTTTTCCTTCAGGAATTTCTCAGTAGCAGCCAAGGAGTCCAGATTTGTTCCCGATTTATGGTAAGAGACTCGACCCATATTAATATTGGGTCGTAAATATAACTGGTGAAATGTGGGTGTACTGTCAGGTACACCTGTGCCTAACCCTTTGGGGATTACAGGCGTGATGTTATGTTATGTTATGTGATTTACTGAAAAAACTGTTCATTCACTAAACCGACACCTATTACCCATTTACACAATTCTATTCAAACAAAAGCGCCAGAACTAAACACATTACCCGCCATTTCTCTCCGCCCCAGTTGGTTAGAACTAGCCCAGCAATACGGCTAGACAAAGCAACGGAACCGGGTTATGACGGCCATATAAATGCGAATTGTCGCGATTTAACTTGCCGACTTGTATACAGTGTGTTCGGAAATGACACACAGCAAGTAAGCGAGCGTTTGTATCAGCAAGCTGCGGTACTAATACAGTATACTGGTGTGTTGTTGTAAGCATGATCTGTGTGAACAGGTCAGAAGGGTCGAGTAGTCGAGTACAGTAATGTTTCGGTAAAAGTTATGTGCTCCAAATTTAAAAAAAATAGTTGCAATTAATTAGGTATAGTATGTTCTAGTGCTGTTTTGAGCATGTTCTGCATAGACGATGCAAGTTAAGAGTTGCACTGTAGTGCATGGAATTGATAAGTCCGTTATGTACTAAACTCCTTGGTGTAGTGCGTACTGCGATGTTGTTCCAAACGTAAGGTGCTCACAAAGGTGACGATATAAAATGAATTAAAAATCCACCGTACCGTCGTTTTTGAGTTTATTACATGAAGAAATGTTTATACTTCGCCATTGCAATGTGATTGAAAAAACGGGATAACTCCCAGTGTCTAGAATACTGTCTCTGTAATGCTAGATACTGACCCCAAAGTATATGTAACCCAAACTATAAATAAATTATTTGATTTGATTGAAGTAGGTATCTCACATTTAATTATACGATTGGTTGCTGGCCAGTATTTTGTTCGTCCAATCACGGCAGCCCATCTATATGAAAGATGTACTTGTTTAGGCTTTCTTTACTTAGTCAACCTTTTTTGACGTCCCATAGGATGTGACTGATGGTTTTTTTTTGCAGTAAATATACCGAACTTTGAGTACCTCGAGCTCTAGAGAGCAGCGGTGGACCAGTGGTGGCGGCCCCGACTTACGAACAGTGAGTCGTGGGTTCGAACCCAGACAGGCGCATTACTTTGTGTAATTTATTTCATCACCACTGCTTTCAAAACGGTGAAGGAAAACATCGTGAGGAAACCGGCATGTCCTAGAACCAAAAATTTGAAGACATGTGACATCTACCAATCCGCACTGAGCCCGCGTGGTGGATTATAGCCAATTCCCTCTCATTGAGAGGAGGCCGTGTCCCAGCAGTGGGAACATTATAGGCTGATGATGAGTACCTCGGTACATGTTCGTGGAATGTTTATTCTTGCAACATTTAATCAGAATTGAAAGGGCTGTTTGCCTGTTGTCCTGCAATTTTCTCCGACAGTTCAAACGTCCGTAGCTGTCGCGGCCATGATGTGACGTCATTATCCACAATCTGCCTTGTTTACATCTAATTTTTTAATAAAATAATTTTAATAATAATAAATGCTTTATTCAAGTAAAAATCGCAATAACAGTATTATAATAAAATTTTAGTGAAACTTTAAGCACTTTTGAAATAAAAGTGTTTTTTTTTTTACACAATGAAATTTGACGTCAATACCGGCGGCGTTATCGAGGACGATGCGTTTTGAGAGTGCGTTCCGTTTCACCAAAAACATGCTACTTAAAACAGTGTAAAATAAGTGATGATGTATTAGATTAGAAACTTAAACAAGTGTACGTACCACAATGTTTTTATGCGCCAATACAAGGCATTTTTCATAAATAAAAAGAGTTTTGTATTTCATGCATATTCCCTATTGTCTCCGTGTTACATATATAATTGTTATCCATCTGTTATAGCTGTTTGTTCTTTTATTTATAAATAAATAAGTGTATAGTTCACTAATAGACCAACGCACTGACTGGCTGTCCAACATTGGTCATGAAATAAATATTTAAGGCTGTGAGTACCCCAGCACTAGAAGTGCTTAAGCCCCATAGGATATAACATCCGTAAAGCCGAATACATTAATGTAATTGTCATCCAGTATCTATTACATACCGAGTTTCCTCCGTGCCTCGGAAAGCACGTTAAGCTGTTGGTCCCGGCTGTCATTTGTAGATCTTTGACAGTCGTTACAGGAAGTCAGTGGCCAAAAAAGTCTGACAACCAGTCTTACCAAGGGGTATATTATTACTCAGTACTAACAGGGTTGTCGAGGTCAGATAGGCAGTCGGTTCATGTAAAATACTGGTATTCAGCTGCATCTGGTTAGACTGACTATTATGAAATGACTGACTATTATTACTGACTATTATGAAAACCATTCATAATTTATATACCAATTAGGATTAACCTCTGTTAACACGGTTTGGTCGAATTTGTATGCAAAAGTTGCAATTTCCACTATTTTATTGTTTGTACTATTAACATTTTGGTTGCATTGTTTGAATAGGTTTAAATAAATTTTGATTATTAATAAGGTCTATCGGGCGGTGCGCCTCAAGTGGATTTGGACAGGACATCTGGCTAGACGCGGAGATGGCCGATGGAGTATGGCTTTGACCAAGTGGTGGCCGAGGTTTGGCCAAAGAAACCAGAAGCATCCTCAAGCTTGTTGGATCGACGATATCTTCTAAATCGTAGGAAACCAGGGTAGGGGGATAAGGGACGCACAGAACCGGGAATTGTGGCAGAAGCATGGGGAGGCCTATACGCAGCAGTAGATGATTTCAAGCTGATTTGATGATGAACGTGAATAGGGTCTTATCTTATAGCAAAATCAGACTAAAAACTTCCCACTCCTGGGACTGGGTGTGACTGCTTTAAATTCATCTTCGGTCTATGATTGTATTATCTTAGGTTATTAATGTTGAAACGAATGTCTGTTGATTCAACTTAGTCCTAGAATTCCCAGAAAACAGACGCTTTTTATTTCATTCTATCTTTAAATAGATTGAAAAAGAAAAAGTACATTTACAAATGACGCCATCGCAGACTCGACGCCATTTCATAGGTTTTGTTGTGTAATTATAATAAAGTAATGAAAAAATAAAACACAGAAAAGAGTTTTACCTTAACAAAAAAAACAACTAGTGTTAGGATGACTTTACACACAAGGATAGTCCTTGCCGTCGTAATAACTATTTTTTTTAGGTACCGGCTAAAAACGCAAGTTTAACATTTGAACAGCTTCAAAACTTTAAATTTCGTGTGGCCAAACGTCACTTTTGAGTATCTGTTAAATATAAGTGCTACTTAAACTTTGAGTGACGTTTCAGTATTCGGGGGCTAGTCTGGTAAAAATCTACAGTAGCTACGGGTACCAATTGATATAGAAAAACTATCAATTGCTCATGTTTTTTGTTCCCTTGAGAAATAGCCTTTGGCGTCTCGAGCTTTTTGTGGTAAAAGGAGATTCTCTTATCGACGGTCTTACACATTTTCCTTAAATCCTCGTTTTTTAACCGACTTCAAAAAGGAGGAGGTTTTGCTACAGTATTATCAATATGGAGCACTACTACTACTACGTATTTTCTTTGTACAGTCAGTGAATTAAATGTTAAGCTCTTTATGTTTAAATTTAGTTTTTCTGCTTTCCAATATTTAAAATAAAAATATATTTCCCAACAGATGACATGCGCCCGTTACGTACTCCAGAACTAAACAGTTTTATTTAGTAAATTTATCATCCTATTTAATGTCGCAATCCTTTTGAATTTTAATTCTTGATTAACGATGTTGAAAATCACTGATCTCAATATAGGTAACACTTACTTAAAGTCAAGAAAATTTACTACCCACATAAATTACCTGTTTATTCAAATCACAACTGTAATTTTTTGACAGTTGATCGCGTTCGCGTAGGGTGACCATTTAAAAAAAACATATCGGTATCATAGACTACTCATTTACTTTAGCTACTTGTCTTGCCAAGGTATCTGAAACTATAACGAAACCACAGACTACACAGTCGAAACATTAACAATACAATGCAATGGCGTAATCCGATAATCAAACTAGATCCAGTGTCAGATAATTTGAATACAGAACTGTATCATAATTTTGTGGCCGAAATATGTTGCAGATACCAGACGATGTAACTGGACAGGCGGGGATGATGAATTCACTGGCGCATTGAACCCCACAGAGTACTCGAAACAGTAGGCGAAGAGAGGATTAAGTATTTAAGTCAACGGTTAAGGTATTGATATTGATTTTGATGACAGGGTAAATTCTAAGAAATACAAAAATATGTGAAATTAGTAATAATGTAGTCACCGTACCCAAAAAGTCTGACAACCAGTCTTACCAAGGGGTATCGCATTACTCGGTACTAACTGGGTTGTGGAGGTCAGATAGGCTGTCGCTCCATGTAAAATACTGGTATTCAGCTGTATCCGGTAAAACTGGAAGCCGACCCCAACATAGTTAGGAAAAGGCTAGGCAGATGATGATGTAGTCACCGTACGTGAAACAATTAATATAAGTCTGAAATTATATTTATCTGGCTATAAAAGACTTTTGTCGAGGTGGCGCAGGAGAAAAGAACCTGGAAGGAAATGGGGGAGACGTTTGCCCAGCGGTGGGACATACAAAACAAAATAAAATGACTTAGATGAACTGCTAAGTCTATTCAGCTTAATCGTAATAATTGTCACAATTTATTTTGCAAAAAAAACTCCAAAGATGCAAAGACAAAAAAGAAAAAACCGTTACAGTATTCTGGAGCAAAAAGCCTTGTAGCTCCCTCGTGGCTCTCAATCAGTATGTCACTAATAGCTTACATAATTGACAACTGACATAAACCACGAGATAGGCTTACATTTTAGTGAGTAAGCCCAGAGGCATTGACTCGTGAACTATTGCACAGAACCATTCAATTATTTAAGATATGAAGAGCTTTACATGTACTGTTGCGGACGGAGAGACGCACACATATACTCGTCTATTGTAACAAGAGTTTACGTGAAGGCGACATAACAATCCATTTTGGAGTGAAACTGGACTACTGTCCCTTGTAGTCTGTGGCATTATTAATAGCAATCTCGGTCTAGGAGCGGCGCCCGCTACGTCGCTAGACAATGCTATATTATACTGCTTACTATAACAGAGTTTATTGGCTGCCAAGTCGGTACGATGCAACTACGAACATTTTCACATGCTACTCCGGATATTCGTAGGTTTTATCGGATTAACTTTCGTTATGAGCACAACTTTATTATTCAGCTTTATAGCATGAGATTTTCCGTTCATTATCTTCTTTTGTAAGCATTGTGTCGCTGCGAAATTAGTATGAACGTTTATGGACTTTATGTTGGATGGTGTACGGTACTATTTTGTGTTTTTAGCAAAAAATGTTTTATTTTTGAATGAGTCTAGAGTAAAGCGAATGGTTTAAAGTAATCTTTAGGTACTTATTCGTTTCCTGTTTTATTCATTGTAATCTTTGCTAGATTACCAGTGCATTCCGTACATAAACTAGGTATTACTCGTACGATGATCCTTTTTATGATATCTATTCATTAAGAGGCATTATCTCGTATAATCATGAAATTGATGTGTTGACAAATATTTTCTTCCGATGTATTATGCATAGCTAACGCGCGTCTATCAGTCTATCGATATAACTTGACAGGCGAAAATAACACTCATTTTTATTTATAACTCAGCTCACAAGTCTTCTTAGGAATCATTGTAATTAACTTAAGTTGTACCTAAGACGCTACTTAAAACTAATATACATTTTTAGAATTTCCTTTCATGTTTAAATTACGTCCAATAAGTGCTGAATAGTCATATTGGATATTGGATAGGTTCAACATTATAAGGCATTTGTTCTTTTTATTCGATTCTTGTTCTAGACAACCTACTTTCACCAATATTGCGTGACTCGGCCCAATTGGAAGAGCCTTAAATTATTGAAATCGGACAGTTGAGTTAAGCTAGCAGTTATACATAAGTGGCTATTTACATAATTGTCTTATGTTACTGTCTTTAGGTAATAGTCGAGGTAGCTTTTGTGTGCTGTTTATGTTATATTTTTATAAGCATATTATATGTATATTTTGCGGGCTTATTTTTACGCAAGTAGGTTTTGGATAGCAAAGAAACTGAAAAACAAAAGCAGCCTCAATGTGATGCTAGCCGTAGGCAAATAGTTCACTGACCTGACCTAAATAGAAAATCTAAACGGGTCTTCTTCATTCAAGAGACAGAGTATAGCACGAAACTAGAATTAAATGTTACAAAATATTACATCCAGCAAAGTCACTTCCTATGCTGACTTGGCTTGAAGTGACGCTTTAATAGTACCCCTACCTACCTACGGTTTTTTTAATGTTCTACTGCTGAAAAAAACACTTATATTTTTTATTTCTTGAATTACAATAAGTCTTATAATGCCCAGTTATTAGACTTATTGTAATGTGCGTTTAAGCTGTGAAGAATACTTCTTCTTACTTCTCATACAACTTTTTTCAGTGCTGGTAGCTGATTTCAACACAATAATAAAAACTTTAAATAAAATTGTATGGTTTTCTTTAAAAAGTGAAACAAAAACTGTGTTGTTTCTACAATGGCGGTAGCTATTCACAACAGCCCCCGGCTTTATTTACATTGAGAACAATTTGCGATGTCTAACCGTGGCTGAGCACCTCTGTAGCGGTCATTTGCATTGTATACCAATTAGTTTTTGCAAATCTCCTAATTTTCTTCCAAAGATAAATGACTGAACTCTCTTCTTTGATGACGGATAATTTTGGAGGCATTTTGTTTAGGATTACATATTGTTAGACTATTGACTGTTTGTCTGTTATTACTGTTTACTGTAAGTTCGTTTTATTTTACAGACAGATTTTTGTAAACAGAAAGTGGTCGTTCAGTTCAGCTCATTTAGCAAATCCATTTTTTATGAATTGGAAAAAAACAAGTAATAATGCCTAAAATTTTCTGTAAAACATGACATCATTTACTTACGTAAACTGGCACTACCTAAATGCTGTTGTGGTCCTTTAGCATGTACAATATCTCTAAGGAAGGAATGCCGTACTTTTAATGAGCAAACATTTTTAAACCACACAAACTACCAACAGGTAAACGACGTACCTTGAAACAACAACAACCATCAGTCTTTTAAAAACAATTTCACAATGAAAAGTAAATAAAATTGTTACCATAAATTACTCAGCTACACTAAAAGCCTGTGGCTTAAGGATCAAAGCACTTTTTTAGCTAAAGAATCAAGAAAACTTCACGCTAGTTCTTATAGAAATAAATGCCGTGTAACTTGAAGTCAGGGGTTTAAGAATAATCCAGTGGAAAGTTCTAGAATTTATTACTGTAGTCTGACACTTATAATTTTAACACTGCTCTCGGTTTGCCAATTATAGTTGTACCATTCTTTCTAACAGAGGTTATATTTTAAGTTCAGATAAGTTCAAAACCCGATTTGTAAGTAGGAAAAAGATTGATAGGGATAGCTTGAAGAATATGAGAAATAACTTGTAGAAATGAGATAGGTGTGTCTAAACATATAAATATCGCTAAATATAGCTGGAAATTACACACAGCGCCATCTAGTGCTACACTAAGCAACGAGGCTTGTGTCGTGGACACCGGATAGTTGATATACTACTTAAATACTTTTTGTTTGTAAATACATACTTATTATACATGTAAACATCCATGACTCGGAAACAAATGTCCATGCTCATCACACAAACATTTGCTCCTACCGGGATTTGAACCCGGGACCCCAAGAACGTAAGGCAGCCTCACTACCGCTGCGTCATTCGGGTCGTCGAATAATCTTATCGTGTTCTTTTAAATACTTTTATACTAACAAACAAAGTTCAACTACCTTAACATAAATAAAATTGAAGTGTCTGTCTGTTTGTTCCTGATAATCTCCGGCTAAAACGGCTGGACTGATTTTGACTGGCAGAAAGCTGATGTTATAACTTACTTGTATAAAATGAATTAGAGTTCCGTGCAAAAAATAAAACCTTTCTTTTTCGTAATTCTTACGTGTTGGTTATAAACAACAAAAGTGACACGTCCAAAAATACTTGAAATAAAAATAGTTTCAATCACTTATTTTAACTCATCCCTCTTACAAACACATCAATCAGAAACGTCAGTTTTCCACCCGAGTGCTGTAAAACTTTACCATTCATCAATGAATGTAGTATGTTCTGGTCGACGTCACTCCAATTAAAGGGTGGCGCGATAAGACGAGGGGTAAGCAACCATCCGGCGCTTGACTTTCTTAATTAAGAGGCCGATCTCTAGCTCGATAGGGGCCGGACATGCGATCTACTTGTTTTAAATGCGGTGGTTTGTGTTAATGATTTCAATGTTTTTTGTTTGCATATTGAGAGGAGCTCGTGGCTAAATAATCACTGCGACTCGGGGCGATCTTTAGGATAAGCCGTGGTTACCTAGGTTTGTCTGTAGATAGGTGACCACCCATTACTTACCGAGTTTCCTCCGTGCCTCGATAAAAAGCACGCTAAGCCGTTGGTCCCGGCTGTCATTTATAGATCTTTGACAGTTGTTACAGGTAGTCAGTGGCCCAAAAGTCTGACATACAGTCCCACCAAGGTGTATCGTATTACCTAGTATTAACTGGGTTGTGGAGGTCAGATAGGCAGTCGCCCCATGTAAAATACTGGTATTCAGCTGCATTCCGTTAGACTGGAAGCTGACCCGAACATAGTTGGGAAAAAAACTTGGCAGATGATTTTTGGTTGGTGATCAATGCTCAATTGCATGAGCAATTGCTTGTGTGCTTGCAATTGTTTGAGTAGTGACCTTTGCGCTGATAGTAGGACAATAAGAAGCTGGTTTTCGCATATAGGCTAACTAAAGCCTTTTGCACACTAGTGGAAAACTGACAGGTTAATAATGACCCAAGAATCCTTGGCGGTAAAATATTTTTTGTGTTTTTCTTTTTGTGTTTTTTTTTTAAGTCGATTTTATTTTTTGCAAATAAGTTTTTTATTTATTTTTCAATTTTTAGTTGTTCCCAACCAAGTCGCCATGAATTTATTTTTCATTATTAACAACACATGTCATGGTAATAGGTTTATGTTGTATAAACAATAAACATCCAAGCGATTGCAGGAATGGCGACAGATTTGCCGTCTATTTTTGTAGAGTTCCATTGTATATCTCCGAAGACCAGCATTAGATCTTCACCAAATTTAAATGGGACCACCTCAGGAGTATAGTATTACAAATAAAAAAAAGAATTTTGAGAATCGGCCCAAAAATGGGGGAGAAATCAGGTAACATACATAAAAAAAATACATATACACGAACATTTAACCTCCTCCTTTTTTGAAGTCGGTTAAAAAGGAATAAAGATGTTTCGGCAGCAAACGACTTTTTAAGGTTTGAATAATAAATTTCATATTTTCATGTCGTCATCAGGTAATTCTTCGGCAACATGACAACTTGTTATTAACAAGTTTGACGAAGACTCGACGAAACTCTAAGAGCCTCGATGAACTCTCTTGAAGTTTCTCGAAGGGCATATACTTACGTTATTTAGGTTAATACTATAAGGGACAGGAAAGCGTTTCGACTTTTGTTTCCTACGACATAACAACACCGTTTTATGTTTGCACTTATGGGACACTTGTTAATATTAAACTTGTAACCTGGAAGCCATTGTTTTTGAAAATACGTATTCTGAGCTGTTGAAATTTTATGGGGGGAATAAACTGTAGATGTTTTGGAGTTTTTGAAATCGTAATAGCTATTTATTCACCAAGGGGAGTAAGGCACAGATTGCTAATCGAGGGTGCATTTGAGGCCCGAAGCGAAGCGGAGGGCCGTGAACCACACGAGTTTAGTAATCTGTACTTACCCTAGAGTGATATAAATACTGCTTTATACTACACTTAAGCACAAAGAAATAAAAGACAAAATAGCAAAAAAAGCATTTCATTAAAAAGTTATATTGACATTGTTACAATAAATTGTTACAAACTTTACCAAGAAAATTGTCTCTACAAAATACGTCAACCAACAATAAGTCTTTTTTTAATTTTAGCGCGTCATACAGTTTTAGTGCCAAAAGACGTTAGGGAAGGTAAAAACACCTCGTTTCGCAGGTTCCAAAAAGCCAGAGAGTGTTATAAAGCTCTCGCTCTTCCGCATATAGGTTTGAAGTTAGCCGGCCATATCGGATTGCCTGAATAATAAGTGCTAGTGGCCAGTACTTTTTATGGTAAAATTAAATCGTTTGATTGCCAACGTCATCAAGACTTGAAAAAAATAACAAACCGCGTTAGTAATGGATTACTACCCTGATTTTCAGGGCAGTAATGAAATTCCATACAGTTTAACTGCCTAGATTTTTGAGAAGGTTTAATGAACAGCTTTCAAGCCTTTTAATGGGGTAGTATTGGTACACTTACTAAGCAAGTGTAGTATAAAAAATATTATACCTATAGTTGGTGCCAGTTAAAATTGCAATAGCGGTCATTGCCCTTTTCCTAATATCTCTTCCTACGAAACAAAACAATTGAACCATGTGTCGTTTTTCATTAGAAAAAATGTTGAAGATCACGATAGATGACGATTCAAGACTTGAACAGGCTTAGTTTTGGATTTTAATGTTAAGAACTTTAATAAATGTAGGTGCTGGGTCAATGACCGCTTTTGCGATCTTAACTGGCACCAACTATAGTTATTTATGTTTCTAGGTTTGTGTGTTATATTTTCTACACCTACAAATAATACAGTAGTATTGTTTTCTGTGAATCGGAATGAAGTGCCAAAATTGTTTTCCATTGACGACTTTTATTGATAATTTTTTTCTTCACTTAAAATCATATTTTAGAGGGTTACGTGTATAGATTTAAGAATACATTATTATGATAATATGACTTTCATCCTAGTAGTTGGCATTCGAGAGATAGTGATGAATGAATGAAAAAGATCAATAATCTTGTTTAGAAATCGGCAAAAATCAACGATACTTATTTTCTACAAAAGTTTCAATTGGTGAGTATTACTCACCAATTGAAACTTTTGTAGAAAATAAGTATCGTTGATTTTTTGCTACCTGTCCCAACCATATCAGACTAAATGAATGCATTTATTTCTATTAAACCATTTTCAGGCATTTATGAAATGTCAAAGAGTCGGTCAGTTAGACAAAAAGTTGCATCTAGTCGTCCGTATCTAAACGTAGATCTCTATGGAGAAGAACGGGCAAATACCTCCATGGAAACTCCATTACCTACTAGATAAAAGCCTTTCTCAAAATACGTCCCAACGTACAACTTCCTCCCTTTCAACCCAGTTCCCCCCCCTACCCTCCGCCTGCCTTCAGGTCAACTTTCAATCAACTTATGTCATTTCAATCTCAAAATGTGTCAACTGTCGTTAACACACCAATTACAAGTAACAGCATGTGAAGGGCCTTGTAAACAAACTTTGTCATCACAGCATGTTCCAGAAGCTCTTATTGAAAAACTTGTCTGCGTAAGTGTACGTACCGTACCACTAACACTAGACGACAAAATCGCGCAAGTTAGATTTGCAACGTTCGAGTCAGCGTCGAGAGTCGAAATTACAACAGTGCTAAAATACTTAGAAAGTGTTAGGTATTGCTTTATGTTAGTGAAAACAGCCACATGTGTACCGTTTCTAGGTCAGCCTTACGGACTGTACGTAACTTTGAGAATGACAAACTTGGTCCGTGATTTAGATTGACGGAAGTTAAAAATACGGGTTTTTAAACGTGAGGAATCGTTGATACGGCTTGTTGGCAAGTGACTATTAAATATAAATCAAAGTTAGCGTGCTTGTTAGTAATGCACCTCGTGAAGCTTGGCCACTACCCGACGTACTACCGAAATAAAAAATATATCCTATGTCCTGGGATATTTTAGCACTGAGTAGCATCCAGGCCTACCTTTGTGTATAATTTCAACAAATCTGCTGAGGTATTGGGCTTAGAAAGGTAACAAACAGATAGACTTTCGCATTTATTATATTTGTTTTTTTAAGCACAATGTTTCATGCAAAAATGTTTTTTCTTAAAGCAAAATCTGACAATATGTCGGCAGAAATGGTCGTTTTTGCCTCCTATATGAATATGAAAGACTCCAGTACGGCTGCGTTTTATTCCGTAATTTTAAAACTACCGACTTTTTCAAGAACAAAGACTGTTCAAACCGACGGAACAAGTTCTAAAAGGGTAATGAATGCTATTTTCTCCTGACCAACAGGGTAATAGTGGCCTTAATTAAAATAACTTGGTAAGCTCTGCGGGAAAATAATGAATTATTATCGCCCTGGTTTAGTGCAGTCTAGATTACAAATAAGGTCATTTTACAACGACTTTTAAGCATAGTGGTAAAATCTTGGATGTGCCCTTACCGTACTTACGACCGACGACCCGAATGGCGCAGCGGTAGTGAGGCTGCCTTACGTTCTTAGGGTCCCGGGTTCGAATCCCGGTCGGAGCAAATATTTGTGTGATGAGCATGGGCATTTGTTTCCGAGTCATGGATGTTTATATGTATATTAAGTATGTATTTACAAACAAAAATTATCTATGTAGTATATCAACTATCTGGTGTCCACGACACAAGCCTCGTTGCTTAGTGTGGCACTGGATAGCGCTGTGTGTAATGTCCAGCGATATTTATTTATTATTATTTATTATTTGCTTAGGTTACGTATACACTGACTGGTGGCTTGCTTAGCGCGTAGAGGTTAGCTACTTTGATACTCGCTTGCTGACTAGCAATGCGTCAGGCACGCAGTGCAACCGGTTGTGAAGATAATGGAATGTTTGTTTCACTTACGACTATACTTACTAACGCTACTCGCTAGGCGTCTCTAACGCGCCAAGTAAGCCACCAATCAGTGCGTCCGTAGCCTTAGGTCGCACGAGCATTGGGAGGCCAAGAATGAAGAAGAACCGAAGATATCCCACATTTCAAACATAATCACTAGCACAGATGCGATGACTATGTGTTTCATCCGGACGGACGATCAGCGGTCACGGACGGATGATCAGCGGTCACGCACGGATGAAATTATGCTTTTTTTTGGCTAAGGAATCCTACGAAGTATCGAACCAACTTCAGTGTACCATTTAGCACCAACTTTAAAAAGAAAGTTCTTAGACAGTTTTAATTGCTTTCGACCTATCTGATAGGTTGACTTTGTTTGACCGACATCTCAGTGTGTTCTTATCTTTATTTTATTCGACACTTTTATTACTTGAAAATTAATTGGTAAGATGTGATGCATCTTTTGGTTTTAAATACTGTATTTATTTCTTTATTTAACTAAGTAATGTACATGTTACAAAATACTTGGACAGCAGGACATTATTATATGAACATAGAAGAACAGGAAGGTAATGCATAGTTCATAAGATTTTTTTTTCGGCAGACCTGCCAGAGGAATTTGGATATTAATCCTGTTTTGTCTTTTCTACACACTGTGTCTACATTTCTAAATGTAGACACAGTTTGTAGAAAAGACAAAACAGGATTTAAATTAGAAATTAAAACAAAAATATATCCATATAAATAACTTTCTAAACTTTCTTTTTTATGTATATATCGCTGGACATTACACACAGCACCATCTAGTGCCACACTAAGCAATGGGGCACTAAGCTTGTGTCGTGGACACCAGATAGTTGATATACTACATAGATAATTTTTTGTTTGTAAATTATAAATACATACTTATTTTACATATAAACAATCATGACTCGGAAACAAATGTCAATGCTCATCATACAAACATTTGCTCCTACCGGAATTCGAACCCGAGACCCTAAGAACGTAAAGCAGCCTAACTACCGCTGCGCCATTCGGGTCGTCAAATACGTTTAGTTAGTAGTTAAATCAAATTTAATACCTAAAGGGCCAAAACACATCACACGATAATTTGACGTCGCATCGTGACACGTGTTGTGGAATGTGCATTGTAAGAAATCGACGTTGAAAACTGACGATGCAATTTTGCGCAGAAAGAAATGGATGCATTTAGTATTTTCTGGCGTGTGCTGCGTATTTTCATCTGACATCTTTTCGGGAATTTACGCGATAAACCATGAAACGACGACGATATCGCAACGTGCTATTATTATTAGAGATTATCGAGGTTTTTTTGTATACCAAGGATCGGTTTTGAAAACAATGTTCTTGGTATCTTAGTATTTAGGTGTTTTCATTAAAAAAAAATACAAGAAAACGAACCAAAAAGAAAAGAACAAAAATTCAAGATGGCGTTACTTTAAAAGTCCTTTAAACCTTGACAAGAAACTTTTAATTTTTATTAAATGATTTTACTTTAAGTACCCATAATCTTAGGTCTCAATAGAACTCCAAGCGATTTGGCAATTATGTACAATTCAATTTGTAAGGGTTCGTTCAATGAGAAATAAGCTATTTCTTATTTCTAATATTGAAATGAAAGTAGGTACTTCATATTTGTTAGGTAATTCAAATGCATTACGGTTTTTGACATTATTTGATGCTTCATAGAGCGTTTTGAGTAACTTATTTACATTTATTTCATGCAAAAATAATTTTACTCCACTTATGCAGTAAAATTATTTTTTTACCTGCATGTGTGGAATTAAAGAGAAAGGATGTTCGAACCTAATACATTATTTTGAGAATCTAATATTATGCGAATAAAGGCATTCTGCTTACTAGATCGCGCCGTTGAAGCAGTAGGACTACTTAGCAAGCGTAGCAATTAATCTGCTACGCGTAAAGTTATTTGGGTTTCCATACAATTTTCAAGAAACTACAACTCGAAAACTATTTAGAATCGCGGAATTTAAATGTCTATATTTTCGGATACGAATTGAGAAGAATATTTATGACGTCACTATTTGGAGCACCCTGTATACATAAAGTAACTTATTGTGGCTCGGAAGTGTGTGACTATAATAACGACTTATTAATAATAATAATTTATTTATTTTCTCGCCACAATACACATTGAGTACATATTTTTAGGGAACAGTTGGATACAGTAAGTATATTGCGGGAGACTGGTGCCTAAACTAGGCTTGGGGCCTGTATTTCAGGACACCAGGTCTCCACCCTTTAGGTTACATAATATTCCAAATCAGACAGTGGTCGCGAGTCAGTTAACAATTATTAAAATGATTCTAAATCTATATAGTGTTAGTATGGTTAGTATTGTGTGGAGATGAAGGAAAGTGTAGAGTGTGGTTTTGTGTAGTGAGTGAGGATGTAGAAGTTTCTGTTGCCTGGACATATAAATAAATAATATTGATGTGAAAAGTATATAACTAGTAAATTTAATAACTAATTTATTTAAATAATGATTTATACCGAGACAGCTAGGATTTTTTCAGTTTCAAGGTAGTTTAATTCCTGGATCCAGCTAGTTAATTTCATTTTACATTTAATCGTGTTAAGGTTGTAAATAGGAAGAATCTTGTTAATTTTATTATAGAGATAATGACCGAGGTAGTAGAAGAATCGCTGAGAGGACTTGGTCGAAAGCCGGTTGTGATAACTGTCCACGGGGTCGAATCTGCGTTTGAATCATTAATGTTTTTATTTAGAGCGACTTACTATGAAATCCTTGTGTAAATTGCTCATGGTAATTTTATCAAGTAAGTACGAGTGTAGAGTTTGTCGTACAAAAAAAATCTTTAGTTCTATTTAAATAAGGGTACAACACAATATAAATCCCGCAGTAAAATTACTGAACAAGACAAGAGACATCACTCATCCATTTGTAAGTGTAACTCCAGTACGTAATGTACGTAATATTTTACGTTACGGAACTTTTATACGTCGCATAAACGTACAATGAACGTATAAAATGAAGGGAAAGAGGGTAAAGAAGAAAAATATGCTTTTAGAGCGCTAACGTTCACCGTGGTAGGTAGCCGGAGTCTCTGGGGCCGCGTTTAATAAAGATTGGTAACTTGTTTTTATGATTTCCTTTTGCGTACGTCGTTTAGACGCATTAGACGAGTCTCCAGACGTTGTATAAATGAGACTGTTTCTGGATTGTGGTGAGTTTTGAAGTGGCAGTTATTGTTTTTAAGGTTCCGTATCCGAAGGGTATATAACCAACGGGACCCCATTACTAAGCCTCCGCTGTCCGTCCGTCCTTCCGTCTGACTGTCTCTGACTGACATGATCCGTAATAGGTAGATAGTTAAATTTTTTACAGAATATGTATTTATGTTGCCGCTATTACAAATAATTAAAATAAATGAAAAGTTAAAGGGAGCCCTTCTACGATGGTACGGAACCCTTCATGCGCGAGTCCGACTTGCACTTTGTCGGTTTTTTGTCAATAATTGACGAAGTGAAACTATTGGAATGGTCGTAATGGAATTATAGACTGATACACAGTTAAGATACACACTGATATTTTAAATATAAAAAATAAATATCGCTGGACATTACACACAGCGCCACCTAGTGCCACATTAAGCAACGAGTCTTGTGTCGTGGACACCAGATAGTTGATATACTACATGGATACTTTTTGTTTGTAAATACATACTTATTATACATACAGGTGACTTTTTTATCACTTTTCAAAAAAATGGGTAAAATAAGTGAACGGAGTAGAAGCAATTATACTTAGATTTTTTTTTTCTAAAAAAACTTTCAAAATTCAAATCAAATGCGATATTTAAAAATATTTTTTTTCAAAATTTCTCTTTTTTTGTTCTAATATGAAAAGCTTGCTTAAAATTTGTAGCGTTTTTTGATGATAGATCATTTTTTTTCCAAGCTGTGGAAAAAGAAAAAAAACTAGGTACTCCATAAGCTTCTACTCCGTTCACCTAATATACCCATTTTTTTTTTGGAAAGTCATAAAAAAGTCATCCGGTATAAACATTCATGATTCGGAAACAAATGCCGATCGGCTCATCCAACAAACATTTGCTCTTACCGGGATTCGAACCCCAAGAGTAAGGCATCAAGAAAATGAGAATGAAAAATGAAAAAAATCAATGAGATTGTTCGTTCACTATAGTGTAATGTACAAGTCGAGAACAATACTTATTTCGGGCAATAAATAAATCCTGAAAAAGATTTTCTAATTATATACAGAAGCGCTAACAGATGGCACCAGTAAGCGTAACCACTAGCTTAATTAACCATTCCAACAACACAACACCCAATTTAACCGATTAAGCTTGTCAAAATCTCATTTACTGCCATGTAAAATTGCCCTCTACCCCTTCAAAGGCACCGCTTTGACCTACTCGGGCAACAAAATCAAGCGATCTAAATCATAAAACTGACATTTATATTGTGAAATGCAAATCCTGATACATAAATAATGTCTTCAGATACCCCATTAAAAGTTTCATGGCTGTGTAAGATTTTCTATAGGGTTGTACATTAAAATATTAATCAAATATTTTGAAGTAAAAGTGAATTAATTTGTTAGATAAATTAAACCGTGTCAAGCTGCGTCTGAGGTATAATTGTGGTGACCCAGTTCGTCGCGACCGACGTAAAGGTGACGCTCCGTGGTTGGTTGTAGCACGAGCGGAGCGTAGCGGGAGCGGAGATGGGCTTGAAAACTCAGCTCACTCTTTTGACTAATTTGTGTTAATAATATTTTTAACAACAATTTCGTTTGTTTCATCTTTCTCGTATTATTATTATTATTATTATTAGTCATTTGTGTCCCACTGCAGGGCAAAGGCCTCCCTTCCCTCTTTCCACTTATCCCTATCCAGTGATGTTGTTCGCCAATCCTTGTGGCAAGAGAGTTCGTTCGTTCGTTCGTTCTCGTATGTTTACTTTTAAGTATATCATTTTGTTTTATTGAAAACGTTAAAATCTTGTATTTGAAAACGTTGGAATTTGACCCCGAATATCTCCGTTACTAAAAGGTTCTCAGGTCTTGTATAGAACAAAAAAATAATCGAAATGATGGGGAGAACAAATGTCTTTCGGTTTCGTTAAGGGTAAAGTACCCGTACACCCTTTATAGTCAACTTATTTCTGAGTATAACTCAGCACAGCTTGCTATATTGCCTCGCCCAAAACATGGCATCGAGAAAAGAGGACGCTTAAGGTTTACTCCGAGCTCGCGGCTATTAATGCGGCCTTTTTAAATTTTATTCATTCGGTTAACAGCCGGTCCCGTATAATTTTAGATTTATTTTTTAGGAAATCCTGCTTCGTTGCTGGCAACACTTTTGGTTTTCGAGTAATGTTGCCAGGTTTGGAAGTTTCGGGGACGTGAATTGATGACTCCGTTGACGTTTTGGGGGTCTCTATTTTTATTATTTCGGTTCTGCTGAATACCGTTGATACTACTACTTGGGTTCTGTTCTAGGTTAAGTTTGAGAATTTGGATATAGGAGGTTATCTTTGGAACTACTGATCAGATTCCGAAAATTCTTTCACCAATGGGAAGCTACGTTATCCCCGAGTGTTATAGGCTACATTTACGTTCACGAGGGATAATTTTCGCCGATAACGCAAGCGAAGCCGCGCGCAAAAGCTCGTAGGAAATAAAGTTGATTAGCATTTATCTGTTTAGTTGATAAGTGACGAAACAAGCGTAGATTTAGAGAATCATTTTCTAGCTAGGTCATTCAATAGAAGACCGCGTCGGCCGTTTCCTACATCTATTTTCTTTAGGCCGAAAAATATGTGCCAGCTCATTATATTTTACGGGTCACGAGGATAAAAACAAAAGTGTGATGTGTAGTGCACGTGTGTAGGTACACACACTCTGTTATGTCATGTTGTTCATGTTTATCACGACGCGCTTCGTCCGTGTAACATTAGTGCTGCCTTTTGTGTTGTCTTAATATTATGACCGTTAATGTTCGACCAGTAGAGATGTTCTTTTGTTTTGTTTGGTGGCGTCTGCTTGGGTAATATCGCGCCGCGACAGAGACAGGAGGCCGAGACGGGAGACCGCGACAGTTACTTGACTTTATGCAATGTATAAGCATCAGTTCGCGAGCAAGATAGAGACTGGAGACACATACAGTACATGCAGAAGAGACCAAGACACTTGTCGCGGTGTCCTGTCTCGGTCTCCTGTCTCTGTCGCGGTGCGAACCGCCGCCTATAAACTTACGGAATTGATAGGGAGCTTTATACTTTTTGTACTGAATATATAATCTCTACCGTACCAATTGTTTTGATACAAATTGGTTTGGCTACCTTCTGCTATTTATATTCCTTCTTAATTCATTATTATGGGTGTAGGAAAAAACACCCTATGAACCTTCTGGTTACGGAGATAGTGGAGGTCAAAGTTCTTTTATTTTTTCGCAAGGTTTCTTAGATACAAGTTTTTATTTTTCATCTTTGTTTTAAATACCTCCATTACCCCTGAACTATGCAATACATCCACCAGCACAATGTTTTGAGTGCGATGTTACATTGAGTCCTTCCGTAACTCGTGATTTTTTTGCCCAAAAATTTTTTTTGCTTATCCTTTAGTTTGGTGTACAAAATGCTTGGTTGACGACTTCGTGTAGGGTGCGTTTACACCTTGCATAAATTTGGAAATAAAATTAGAGTCGCCAACACATAATAGCTTAGCACTTAATAGCTAGCAAAACAAAACCTCATCTCGATTAGCAGACAAATCAAATAAAATTATTTTCTACAAAGTATGGGTACAATTTCGGTCTTAACATAAATAATCTAGATCCATAATATTAAGTCCTAATAATGTCACATTTGGACAATTCGCCTTTCACGAATAACTTCCAATGTAGGACTAGCACTGACCAAAAATGTTGATATTTGCTGTAGAAAAATAAACCATGTTCGCAACACAATAGGTACAATGCAAATGGTGACTTCGGTAGGTAAACGTCGGTTAATGTATGTCAGTGTTGCTTGTAACGAGTTTTTAATGTCACATTTTTCAATTCAGTGTATTTGGACGAGTGCCATTTGTAATATGCCATGCATTTGAAATGTTGTTTATTCATTGATTGTGTATCTGTCTTTAAGTTTCTGTTGTTAGCGTAACTACAGTTGGTGCCAGTTAAGATGAGAATAGCGGTCATTGACCCACCTACATTTATTAAACTTCTTAACTTTGAAAACTAAAAATAAGCCTGTTCAAGTCTGGAATCGTCCTTTATCGTGATCTTCAACATTTTTTGTAACGAACAACGAAACATAGTTTATTTGTTTTGGTTCGTACGAAGAGATATTAGGGAAAGGGCAGTGACCGCTATTCTCATCTTAACAGGCACCAACTATTTACAATATACCTACCAAGATTTTTCTTTACCTATTATAAAATCACTATCGTTAGCTTTAGAACGAGGAGCTCGAGGCTAAATAATAACAGCCGCACGGGTCCATCTTAAAGGTTAAGCAGTGCTTGTCAAGGCCGGTCCGTGGATGGGTGAACATCCATTACATACTGAGTTTCCCCCGCGCCTTAGGAAGCACGTTAAGCTTCTAGTCCCGGTTGTCATTTGTAGATCTTTGACATTCGTGACAGGTATAGTCAGTGGCCCGAAAGTCTGACAACCAGTCTTAACCAACGGGTTTCGTTTTACCTAGTATTAACTGGGTTGTGGAGGTCAAATAGGCAGTTGCTCCTTGTAAATCAATTAGCCAGGTAGGTCAGGTATTCAGCCTCGTCTGGTTAGACTGGAAGCCGACCCCAACATAGTTGGTATAAGGATAGGCAGACGATTATCGTTAGCTTTAACCCAAGAACATTTAAAAATAAACTTTATCGCCTGGCTATAAAAAGGAATGTCATTTAAAATATGGTCGTCTCAATATTATCTTAAGCTCATCACTTAAGTTAAGGAAGCGAAGTTACCGAGTACGCAACTCTCACTACATCGCCAAGTCGATAGTCGGCTGTTTCCGCCGCCCGTCGTCTTTCATCGCAATGAGATATCGTTCATTTCCTCACCTCCCGTCTCCTAATCGGCGTCATCTACCGACACCCAGTCTACCACTTTTCGCCAAGAAAAATCGAGTTTTTCGCACATTTTTTATTTACTCGACCGTTGCTTGTTTCGTTCGGAAATATATTTTGACACTAGAGAAATACGAGCGATAGATTACGTGATAAAATCTGGCTACGATGTATCACGGCGGTTTTTATGTTGGATGTTTACAATAATGAATGTATCGTCATATGAATTCAGTCGTTATTTTTGTTATAAGCAACCTTTTTTAATTGGAGAGGCGCTTTGACTGGATTTTTCCATTATTTGTATGTTAATAATGAGTATTATTTGTTAAATTGGGTCTGTGTTTTGACGAATTCGGGAAAGTCAGAATTTGCTTTATTTTTTTACGTATTTTATATAATTATAGGAAAGCGCTATTGAAAACAAAATCACTGTATTGTGGTAGGTATTATTACTATATTGTAGACATCTTCATGTTGCCTTTAAACAGATAGATTTGTTAGGCATTTTTCGATCATTTTTATTAAAGTAGGTTTTTAGTTGAGAAAGCAAAATATTAACTGTTAACTTAAATAGTTTTTCCAAAAAGTGAATAACATCATAATTAGTTGACCGAGACTATTTAACATGTAAAAGCTTTTAATGGGGCTAAAAAAAAGGTTGCTTACCTCTGGTAAGAAGAGGTTATCAACATTTTGTTACTTAAAAAGCGTGTATCAAGAATATCCAGATTAATTACACTAAATTGTTTTTGCTTATATACTTTAAATATGATAATTTATCTAATTTTATGCATGGCTATATAAAGCTGAATTAAGTCAGACCATGTCCTTTAGGTCACTGCTCCAAATTAACGACGACCGAGCCCTGATGTTGACATAACATAATTCAAACTAAAATAATTTTGTAAATGTTTCTCTTCGTTAACTATTTATTTAAATACGCTTTTTAGTTTTCAATTTTATGAGATTTGTAGTGGATAAGCTGGTCTTCATAAGCGGAGTTAATATTGTTTTATCATAAAAGCTAGATTGTGATTATTCTGCCTTGATTTGCAGAATCAAGGCAGAATAATCTTATCATTAATCATTAATTACCTTATAATTAGTGAAGGTTCATGCTATATTTGGTCATTATTGAACATGAAAATTAAAATACAAAAAGGCAATTAAAATTATAAAAAAAAATATGTCAATTCAAATAAAAGATGGTAAAATTTAAAAGTCAATTAAAAAAAAAACATTATAAATAAGAAAAGTCAATAAAAATAAAATTATTACAAATATATCAAATGTCAATTAAGAATCTTATAAAAAACACAATTTAGAATTCATACAAAAATTATATAACATCTACACTGTTAAAACATTTGTCAAGCAGTAATCAAGATAATTGTTACATTTATTTTAAAGCATACACTTATAAGCTACCGCTCTACTCAATCCCAGCAAGATCAAATATATAGGGAACTATATATATCGGCTTCGCGCGGGTGCAATGTAGATATAACCCTTCCTCTTGAATCTCTCTATCTATTAAAAAACCCGCATCAAAATCCGTTGCACAGTTTTAAAGATCTAAGCATATATCATCATCAGCCTATAATGTTCCCACTGCTGGGACACGGCCTCCTCTCAATGAGAGGGAATGGGCTATGATTGAGTACAAAAAATATCGCAATGACAGGAAAACCAAGTGTCTTTCGGCTTCGTAAGGGGTCTTTTAACACCCATTAGGTACACTAATAGATAAACCATTTTTAACCGACTTCCAAAAAGAGGAGGTTCTCAATTCGATTGGTACATTTTTTTTTTATGTTTGTACACCGATTACGCTGAGATTTATGATCCGATTTACGCGATTCTTTATTTAGTTTCATGTAGAATAGTTGCTATTTGGTCCCATAAATTAAACATAGTTTGGCCCAGCAGTTTTCATTTTATGAACATTTTTACTTCAGTCGTGTGGTCTAATTTCAACATGTTCACCGATTTCTCGCCATTTGTAGAGCGATTCTCAAAATTCTGGTGGTATGGTCCCATTTAAATTTGGTGAAGATCTGATGCTGGTCTTCGGAGATATACAATGGAACTCTTGAAAAATAGACGGACGGTAAAATAAATCGGTCATGATTGCTGCAATCGCTTGAATGTTTATTGTTTATACAACATCATGACTTAACATCACGCCTGTATGCTCTGAGGGGTATGCAGATGTGTACAATACACCCAAATTTCGACAGTTTAGGTATGTTAAGTTCCATTTATTGGGGATAAGCCTATTACCATGACATGTATTGTTAACAATGTAAAATAAATGCTTAGCAAATATTTGTATAGGACATTACAACTAAAAATGGAAAAATAAAAAACCTTTTTTTGATTCATTTAGTTTTTTTTTTGTCACCGACTTCTGAAGCTTAAGCTATTTTCACTTTTTTGTGTGTTGTGGTTTTTGAAGTCGGTTTTATTTTTTTCAAAAAAGTTTTATCGATTTAGGTACAATGTTCAGAATTGATCCAGAAGAGAACTATACAAACATTTTCAAAAGTGATTGGACGTCACTATGATATATTTCCGCTGAGTTTTACTGTAAGGAAAAGGAAAATGTGGTAAAATTGTATTTATGAAGATGATACACTAATACTAGATACAAATTTTTATATATTTTTATTAGTATCATGTTCTATTTATTCGCCAGTTTCTTGACCTTCGAACATGAAAAAAAAATACTCAAAGAGTTTACTCTTGGCGATTATTTTAATTTTATTTTTTGTTCTTGTCTTGATAATACGTACTGCCTCCGGCCACTTACACGTGTAAGCAGGTAGATGAGAAAACTGAGGAAAGTAATTGGTTAGTTGAATCTGAGTTTGGATAAAGAGAAAATTGCCGTAAAACTGCGTATGATTTATTATCCATTTCGCGTTTTTTTTTATTACTGAGATAAATAATGTCCTGCAGTTCATTTCATTGACTTACTTTATTTTTTAGTTATTTTATTCTGTAAACAATATTTTTCAATTATGTAGCACAAAGCTGCTCGTTAGTTTTAAACCCATTAAATGCTGAAACTATGTTATTTAGGAGACCATAATTATGATTTAGTCTTGTACATTTATACGTTATGAGCCTTCCATACATTTTTCATACTCATTCTCTTTACTAAATATAGACTGATGTGAAAACTCGTTTGATTTGGGTTGCGGGCAGAAACATTACATGCCCATTAGCCGAAACACACACAGCAAAGGTAGGTTGTCTGTTTTACAACCCGCATGTGTATATAAAATGTCAAATGTCGCAGTTCTCGAAATTTTCAATCTCATTACACATGGGTTGGTAAAAGGATTACTTACTCGCCGTCTACGACTTTACAGCCTGGCCACGAAAATCGCGCGTGTGAACAGCGAAGCTAGCGACTTGAACAAAAGTATAGAAAAGTACTTATCATGCCATTCGTAGGGGTAGCGAATTTCCTGTGGCCTGGCTGAAAGAGCCGGTTCACACGATGCGTGGCGACCAGCAAGGCGAGACGTAATGCAGTCTGTTAATAAAAATGGGCCGGAAAAGGCGTGTGTTGTACAACTGAGCGGTGCAGGTCCGGCGTTGCATCGCGTACAACCTTCCCTGCAAATAAAACCTGCCGGAGTGACGCTGGTGTGGCGCCGCGACCGCAGCGCGCCGGTCCCGTACGTATACCGTACGCACCGTACGCATCGTGTGCAACGGCACTTAAACGATGCGACTTGCGACGCCATTTGGGTCAGGCGACGCCACTTGCGTCAAGCGTTCCGTTCGTTATGTCTGTTACTTGTTCTCATCGCGTGATTACCGTCGCATGCCACTCAGCAAGTCGCGACGTAACTCGTGGCACGGTCTAAGTGTTCAAACACAGTGGCAGCGGCGCGGGCGGCAGGAGCGGATGCGGGAAGAGCGGTAAACGCATATTCCTACTCGTGAACACAGTACTTCGCGGGGCGTCTCAGCGTAAACGCGTAGTAGCATTATCAAGTCTTCTATCGAGAAAGACATGAACGGATAACGACGGAAACTGGTTTGCGTTTTCTGCGCCACCGGCGCCGTACGCTTGCACTGCTGTAATTGTGTTCACACGCGAAGAAGCTGTGTGATAGCGACACTCGCTAGCGGGTTCCGCCACCCGTGCCACTCCCACTGTGTTTGAGCACTAAGTAACTTCTTTCAGTCGTCTACTCCACAGTTCTTGTCGCAGCATGCCTGTCGCTTAAGCCTGTAGGCCGTGGCCAAGAGGATTTTGTTTCTATCCTATCCGTTTACATCGAGGTAAACCTCTCCATTCCTTAATACGAGTACCAGTATGTCAAAGTATGGTTAAGAAAGAGACTTGTTAATCTCTCAGAGAAAACAGACGTATTTTAATAATCTGGCTGCAGATTTCAGTCGTATTTCATACAAAAACATACAAAATATGGAAGTGCTTTCGCGTGAGACTAAGCTCACCATACATTATGGTGTCACTTCTATTCATATGATGCCGTGATGTGCCGTGTTGGCTTTTGTGGAAATGTACGGGATTTTAAGACCTATCTAGCTTTGCTTTACATAAGCCTTTCCCGTGACGAATTAATGGCTTCAGTGAAGATTCCTTGTTTTATCAGAACCAGTGTTGGTTTGATTCTGTTGTGACGTCAAGTTGTCATTGTCATACATGTAGGTTGTTTTCCATACTTCATAAATTATGAACACTATCTTTTATTAGGCACTAAGTATTAACTGAAAAGGTAACAAAGGTTGCTTTGGTCTATAAAAATAATTTAATAATATTGTTACGAGCTGGGTATGGGATAAATTAATAACTACCGAAGAAGCAACAAATAACTTTAATAATCACAAAACACTTAAAACTTAATCACAAGTACACTACTGATCACTATTCACTTAGATATCGCACTTAGTAGTTCACTTCGATTCGCTTTGTACTGTAGCCAAAATAAGACTGACTACTCCCGCAAACACGTCGACTATTTATGTGGCGATCGAACGTTCGAGAAATATCCACGACTTCCTAGAATCTTCTAGACAATTCCACAACTTGTACAGAGGAAAGAAGTAGGGACTTTATGCCCTCGGCGTACGGTCGAAATTACAATGATGTTCTTTTGTAGGTAGTTTGCGAATTTGTACCTACATCATTCGGGACTCGTTTTACCTACCTACCTACTATTACCTACCTACCTACTATTAGGTACCTACTACCGTAACTGTAGGTAAGTACGGGTACGACGTAACAATATATTAGTTTTAGCTAACTTAAATTTTTAACGTGTCAAAATTAAGTGTATGTCCAAATCACTAAGTGCTCACAATAAAACTCATACATACGCACTTGTACAGACAAAATTCGAGCAAAAACACGCATGCGTGACATGCAAAAACTGTAATAAATAATCCAAATTGCTTTTGACTCAAAATCCTATTATTAGTTTTGTGAAAGATTATTTTATTTTCAATAGTGGACTGGTCTATGTAAGCTTTGAGCGCATTGTATTATTTTGTGCTGATTCATTTTATTTGCTACCCACTCACTGTTATAAATCCTTTAATTAATAGGTCCAATTATGAAGCAATTACTTTTATCACTGAACTGAAAATATCACGATTGCAGGTCGTGTTGAAAACCACAGTCGATTTGTAAAACATTTCATGATTCATTAAAAAGGTGTGTTTAAAGAGTAAATGAATTTTTGGCTCACTGTTGCTTTGTTGTGTCTTCAGTTTTGTCAATATTTTTATAAGAAAAGTATTACAATAAAAGACTTCGTCTTATGAGACATCTGAATTCTTTCAAAAATGGTTTCATCAAGATCCAATTTCCATTAACTAATTTAAAGAAAAAAAAAAACAGTCTTAAGTAAACTTGGCTACAGAATCTATTTCTTTCAAAGTTAGTACGTTGAGAAAGAACTCTTGGCTAAAAGGCCAGGCTAGACTACCGTCTATATTTTCATCATGAAGGCTACAAAGGTTTTCTTTTAATTAATTGCAATTAGACCAGCGCCTTATCGAGCGAGTCAGGTGATACGATTAATTAGTTTTACCGCTAGACTTTTAATTCTAGTTGAGATGTTAGAAATGCTTGGAGCTTGAGACTAGAGAGTTTAAATACTTAACGGATTGAGTTACTAGGAATCACAAAAATGTTGTGTGTATGTTCGTTACTCCTTCACGCTCAAACGGGTTAACAGATTTAAATTACATTTAGTATCAAGATAGCTTATATTCTGGATTAACTCATAGGCTCCTTTCGATTACGGTAGTATGAACCCGTGGGACAATTATTGAACTCCTGCGGGCGAAGCCGCGGGCATGTGCTAGTATAATATAACATTTCGTTTATATTTTCCCAATGGTAAGGCAGAGATGTACCTTCCTATACACGCGCATTTTGCAGGTTATGCTTGAAAAATTACTTTTTCAAGGTCAAAGTCATTCCTGCACCTTTATGAACTTGGAGGGTTGTATTGATTATTTTGATGATTATAATTCTGTAACTACATACGTCTAACAGTCGCGAATAATATTCTAATCAACATACAACATAGCACTGGCCTGCAAATTGCAAAAAACGTAAGATAATTTTAATTTCGCAGGCTGGTTGGAGCATCCGCCCTAAGTCTCGTTTTAGGGGCCGAGGTTATTGGCATATACTGGACCTAAATCTTAAGGCAGTTGTCCCACCGCCGCGAGGAAGCGACTTACTATCGGCTCGCTGAAAAAACGTACAATAGATACATAGAAACATTCCGTGTAAACAAAACATATGTTTTTATTATTATATTTTTTAATGCGATTGACTATTACTTATAATCATTCCTGAATTTTGATAGCCTCATTATTCTTATTTCTGAGGTTGATCAATACACACATTCTAAAGTGAACGAAGTGTTCATTGATTATTTTAATGAATGGAATGTATTAGTAGCAACACATTTATGCTACCAACAGGAGTTTGCATTTTTTTCTCAATTAAAATATTCCATGGTGTTGATAGAGCTTCTTTCTTACTAACGATTCGCTGAATTTGCGGAATAGTGTAGCAGTATTCTATTCTTATGCTGCGTTTCCAGTAGAGATGAGCGAGAATGCGTAGCAAGGGTTGTGTGTGTAACTAACCAATCACATCGCTAGAATACCTCAAGCTGTGAAAATGAAGCGATGTTATTGGTTAGTTTCACACACGTCTCACTACGCATCCTCGCTCATCTCTGGTAGAAACGCAGCCTTATGCTGTGATTCTTATACACTCCTGCAGGGTAAAAGTAACGAGCTCATACCTAGAGATAGAATTCTTTAAGGAGCCGGTAACAAGTTAGATCCGTTTCCTCAGTATCTTTTCTATTTGTTTCCTAGTAAGACGCCATAAAATAGAGAAAAAGGCGTTCCGATCTTGTAATAAGTTTGTCTTGATCTAATGTTATTCATATTTGGATTGTTATAAACTTAAAGGATTGGCCTGCGACTTCGTTCGCGTAAATTATTTTAAAGTTTTGGCACTCCATTTTATTTTAAGGGTTCATTATCACAATACACCAACATATAAGAAGGTCTGCAACTAAGAACAATACTTTATTCTTGCCTTTCACCTTAAATCAGAGCTCCATCGATGGCTGATACTGAGAACTTGGTAGGCTGATCAGATTTTGGAATAAACAAAATTTTCTTGTATTATTCCTCAGGCCCCATGATAAAATTAAGACGGCTCAAAGCAGCACTAACACAAGGCAATGTATAAATTAGTCCGTTAGGTGTATTTCGTTAAGAAATTTTGTACTGAGTTCAGGGACCCGTAAAACAATACGAATTCCCCGAATTTTCCCAGATAGGTACAAAAAGTGATGTTCTTTCAGCCTTAGGGTATAAGGTTAATTCAATTTTACATAATATAGGTAAGGATAGGATACGAACTTGTTTTCTGAAATGGAAAAGAGGAGGATTTTATCTATAAGACTATAAGTTGGGATCTAAAGTGGCTTCAGGAATAATGAAAACGTTGGCTCAGGTAACTCGATGAAATGTAAGTATGCTTCAGTCTTTTGCATGAATGTCAAGTACGAATCTTAGCAAAAAAGTCAAATTTAGTATTAAGATTTCAGCTTCATTAGTTAATAATTTTGGGAAATTCATAAAATAACATCACGCCTGTAATCCCCGACGAGGAAGCCAGAGATGTTCCTATCAGTATACCCACATTTCGTCAGTTATGTTTAAGCCCCATGTAATGGGGGCGAGCCTATTGCCAGCAACCGGGCTTAATCCCCGATTCCGTGACTGCTGCTGAGAAAATCCAGAAAAACGCATAATACTTTGTCAGACCACAGTGAGAATTTTACTTAAACAGAATTTGTTGTAAATAATAATAAAATTACCATTTTTCGGAAACATTGTCGGAAAAAAATCGAAGGCATTACACATTTAAGAATTGTGTGAAGTTCAGTGACATGGATTTTCGTGTTTATTCTGAACCAATCCAAAGGTGTGTGGCATTTACTAAAGTAAAAGGTTAAGGTTCACGACCTTAAGTACTTACCTACAATAATAAATCATATATGTCTGGTGGAAATACCCTTATAACTAATCTGATTCCTTGAGCAAAGTTACCACTTAATCGTAATTGCTGTTGGGCGTAATAAATATTATATTAAATGAACTGTGTGAGCGACTTTAGTTCTGATTAAAGTTCAGTTTAAGAATACTTTAGAAAACATTGAGACACCATTTTGGTGCCTGCCTAGGTTGGTCCGTGGATGGGTGATAATCCATTACAATACTGACTGAGTGTCCTCCGTGTCTCGGAAAGCACGTTAAGCCGTTGGTCCCGTGTGTCAATTGCAGATCTTCGACAGTCGTTAGGTAGTCAGTGGCCCGAAAGTCTGACAACCAGTCTTACCAAGTGGTATCGTATTACCCAGTACTATCTGGGTTGTGGAGGTCAGATAGGCAGGCAGTATTTTACATGGAGGTCGCTCCATTCAGCTGCAACTGGTTAGACTGGAAACCGACCCCAACATAGTTAGGAAAAGGCTAGGCAGATGATGACATAACAGTTACATGTCGATTACAAATTCGCCTTTTTGTGTAACTATCTCCAGTTACACTGGCGACTGGTCACACTTTTCAATCGAAAAGTTGAAAGTTTGTCAAAAAAATATGAACCTCAGCAAAACACTGATTCATTACAAAATTGAAACAATATTTCCTCAGTGTTTGCACAAAGGAGCTTGCATTAATTTGTGAGACAATTCAGGCAGCACCACGTACCAGGGTATTAATGAAATAAGTCATAATTATTAAAATAGCTGCCGAGGCTGTTGGCTCACTGCCCGTAGCATTGGAGTCTCGCAATCTTAGAGTAATTGCTACACTCTAACAAGTCTTTCATTGTTAATTAATTTACGATTTGCTCGCCAAGTTTTCACTTCCCTTATTCATGAATGTCCAAACCAAACCTTTGCGCATGACCCTGCTAACGGTATAGATTTTAGATTGGAAAAGCCGCTGGAAAGTGTCTTTTGCTTTATTTTGATCTCCTTTCGTTTTTAATCTTTTATTACATACACAAACATTGTGGGTTCTAAAGTGGACAAGGCAACTCGGTGCCACAACATCATTGATCATAAGAGTAACATAGCTAGGTATGGTTCAGGGTAGTATAGTGAATCACCTAACAATATATCATCGCACCTGTAATCTCTTAAGGGTTAGGCATCAGTGTTAGGTGTAGGAAGTGATGTGGGTGATGGTTCAGTAAAAGTTCCCTATCATTTCATTATAATTGATTAACTTCTGATAAATCTAGGGACTGAATAGTCCGATTTGAGCTTGTTCCTGTTCATAACAGTTGTATCGGGAAATAGTTTCTGAAAGTGAGTGAGTGAGTGATCATCCTATCAATATTTGATACTGTTAACACATAAATCACATTTATGTGTATATGCTTACATAAACACGCCTTTTTCCTGGTTACAAGTTTTCCTTTAAAGCTATTTACTTACTCAAAATCAGGACTTGGGTTCTACACATTATATTGTACAAATATATAATTTTGCACGACACGTAGGTAAACGTTCTCGTGTTATTTGTAATACATTCAGTAATTTATAGCGAGTTCAACGTGCGACACATAACAACACGAGTACGGAATATGGACAAACACGTTTGATTTATATTGCACTCGTATATCTTCCTTTTAATTCCGACCTGGAATACTTACACTTGATCACATAATTTTAAAGAATTTTCGAGAAGTTTTTTGGGCTGCTAGTATTTTGAAAAGACCCTTAAAGAGAGATTATACCCTGGGGAACAGGCCATCTGCTAGACTAGCTCATTGTCTAATATTTTCATTGCTGTTTGACCGAGCCAGCGACTTGTTTAGGTATTTGATGAATTATTTTATAAGAATTTATTGTTCTACCACTCCATCTCCACGTTTGAACACATTAGTGCTTTACTAGGATCACCAACGGTTTATAAGTTGTGTAAGTTGTGAGTTCATTGTTTATCATGAAAACTGACATGCGCTTTACTTTCTGTAATTTGAGGAAAACGCCATGTCCTAAAATGAATTATTCGAAGACTTTTGAAGAAAAAGGCTTTGGAAAGTTATAGGAAGCATAAAACACGAGTAAAATCTTAATTTTGAAAAACATACAGCAACAGTTGTAAACACACAAAATAGCCAGTTTAATCAAAAGATTAATTTTCCATGTCAGTGTGACTGGTTTAGCTATCCAATAAACATTGTTCTGATAAACAATTCCGGCCATTTTGATTAATTGAATGCAATACTTCACGCGTTGAACGTAACACGACCGATCAACAGAATGACTTTGATACGAATTTAGATGGAACGCATTACGGAAATGATGACGGGAAATGGAAATCCAAATTGGCCATTTAGATTTATAACATAGCGTCACGCTTGAATTCCCCGGACGGGAAGCAGAGGTGTTTTATACACCATAACGCCAGTTTTAAACCAAATGTAATGCAAGTAAGCCTATACCAACAAGCTGCTTAGTTTTTGTCAAAGTTTTGTAAGCAGTATCTCTGTAAGTAAACCGCTAGTATTCAGCTGCATCTGGTAAGACTAGAAAACGACTTCATCATGATTAGGAAAAATATAGAGAGGTGAAGACGGCAAGCCTATTGCCATCAATCAGATACATTTCCTGATTCCAGCAGCTGCTAAGGAAATAAACATATTAAATATTGCTTTCTCTTTTTATTACCTTTCAGCTGAATCAACGTTCCTAACGAACCTCTATGATTTTCTGGAACGTATATTTTGTCAGTTTTAATGTCTCTTGATATTTTCAATAATAATAGTACTTTGCTTCGGCCCGTACTATTCTATAAATCCGGCAACAAAGCCGAGATACGCAAAAGTATAAAAACAAATAATAATACTTAACATATCGCATTCATATCCTCACATCCTCACGCTTGTAATCCCTGAAGTCTAAGGCAGAGGTGAACCTACCTGTAGCAGCTACACCTATATTTCAATAGATTTGTTTAATTAAAAAAAAACCGAAGTAGACTCAGTGGTCGATTAAAATATTGAAAATCATCATGTTGCTGCCTTTGTCCCACGTTACTTTGAGTCGGCACAACACGTCGTTTTCGTCCATTCTCCTCTGTCAACCATCACTCAATCTTTTACACCTTTTTCCTTCATATCATTCCTCACACATAATATGAAGGAAAAAAATATCATTCCTCACACAGGAGCTCGTGGCTAAATAATAATAGCCACTCGGGTCGATCGTTAGGTTAAGCCGTGCTTGCCTAGGTTGGTCTGTAGATGGGTGACCACCCATTACCTACCGAGTTTCCTCCGTCCCTCGGAAAGCACGTTAAGCCGTTGGGCCCGGCTGTCATTTGTAGATCTTTGACAGTCTTTAGGTAGTCAGAGGCCCAAAAAGTCTGACAACCAGTCTTACGGTACTAAATGGGTTGTGGAGGTCAGATAGGCAGTCGCTCCATGTAAAATACTGGTATTCAGCTGCATCCGGTTAGACTGGAAGCCGACCCCAACATAGTTGGGAAAAGGCTAGGCAGATGATGATCATTCCTCACACAATCTATCCATCGTTTCCTTGGTCTTCGTCTCCCTCTCCATTCATCACACTTTTAGTCACATGCGATTCGTCTATCCTCAGTCCTCATCACATGTCCATACCAAGACAGTCGATTCCCTTTCAAATCTTGAAAATGCACTAAGCAAATACATTTGACTGGTTTTCTAGCAAGATGGGAAAGGAACCATTAGCTCCGGATTGGAGAAATGAAAGGCTGCTATTAATAAATTGTTCAGTGACTCTTGCCGGCTATCAATTAGGTTTGAGTGGTTAACATCAAAGTGGGACTAAGTTTTTGTGTTTTGTGATCGTTCGCGGGCAATAATGCTTTGCGGTGCCGCCTTTTACTGGACGGGTGGACGATGTTCTTTTATTTATTTTTATGTGATAACTAGCTGTTGCCCGCGACTTCATTCTCGTGAAAATTTTGATGTGCATTATGAGAAAACCAAAAAATAATAGCCTATGTTTTTCCAACTAAATTTCTATGTCCTGGTCTATTTTCATTACGATCCGATCAGCCGTTAAGTCATGAGAAGGGAACAAACACACAGTTACTTTCGAATTTATAAAATTAGCACGGATATTAGTCTGGATTAATACGGATTTATGATCAGTCTATGAGATGATATTTGAATTAACTGAACTTAATTGGACAAGTTTGATGCCTACCGTAAAGTTTGGTCCACTCAAGCTGAAGATGGAGAGATTTGGAAAAAAAGAAAATGACCCACTCTTTGTGCTGCAGTGGAACTACACAGGCTGTAAATAAATAATAGACTGTACTGCAAATCTAGCTAACACTAATAGCTGAATTTCCAGTTGGTATAACCACCAATAAAAACTGTTTATGTGCCGCTGGCCTTTGAAAACCTTGACCATACACTAAGGTTTTCGTAAGGTGACCAAGCTCTTTGGTTTACATTTTACAAAGTAATTTGCATGTTAAAATGTAAGCCAAATGGCTTGGTCGACCGTACTTGTACGTACCAAAACAAGGTGATGGTATTCTCGGATTGGGGCCAATTTTTTGTGTGCACCAACACATAATTGGTAGTGTGCAAGTGCAAGCGTGATGCTCCATAGGCCGCATCATCGCTTTACGTCTGGTGAGTTGCGGCCAAACGCATTTATTGTAAAACGTAGTCATATTTTGAAGCTAAACAAACTTTAAAAACACCATAGAAAAATCTAAACTAGGATTTTTTGTGATATAAAGTGCGAGCTCATTTTAAATTAAAACTCATTTGATGTGTCGTTTAAGTTGGAAAACATAAATTGTATTCGCAGCAAAAGTTGCAAAACAAATATTAGTTTGTAATTACTTGGAGCTGAAAATTCTCAGAATATGAATATGAGCGTACGTGTGTGTAAATATATAACACTAGCGGACGTCACGCGGTTTTACCCGCGTAGTTCCCGTTCCCGTGGGAGTACGGGAATAAAATATAGCCTATGTTACTCAGGGTGAATGTAACTTTCTAATGGTGAAAGAATTTTTGAAATCGGCGCTGTAGTTTTTGAGTTTATACATTACAAACATACACACACACACACACACAAAAATACGAATAAAAAAAAAAAAAAAACGCTGGACATGAACACACAGCGCCATCTAGTGCCACACTAAGCAACGAGGCTTGTGTCGTGGACACCAGATAGTTGATATACTACATAGATACTTTTTGTATCTTTCCTCTTTATAATATTAGTGTAGATTTGTTCTCCCATCTAAATTTTAAAGAACAACAAAGTCTTCTTTTTCTCATATGCACGCTATGAAAGCAAGCTGATAGAGAATGTATTCAATTCTTTGGCAAAATTACAAAATCATAATGGTCAACAAATTATCAATTAGAATTTGAGCGTAATTTTTAGGTAAACCATTGATCACTCTCGTGTAGCGCGTAGGTATATCATCTGCCTAGCCTTTTCCCAACTATGTTGGGGTCGGCTTCCCGTCTAACAGGATGAAGCTGAATACTAGTATTTTACATGGAGCGACTGCCTATCTGCCCTCCACAACCTAGTTAGTACTGAGTTTAATAGGGTAATATATACACTGGCCACTGCCCGGTAACTACTGTTAAAGATCTACAAATGACAGCCTGTACCAACGGCTTAACGTGCTTTCCTAGTCACGAAGGGCACTCGGTATATGGGTGGTCATCCATCCACGGCCCAACGTAGGCAAGGACCAGCTGTTGTCATTTATTTATTTAACACTTCAAGCACCAAGTACAGAGGCGGATTTAATGCCATAGGCATTTTCTACCCGTCAACCTCCACCACCCAAAGGTGATGCAGAGACAAGCAGTGGTAGGTCATTCAGCCACGAGCTCGTGTAGCGTGTATAGTTACCAGAAAATTATGGTAAAAAAAACATTTTTAATGATTTTCATGCTGATAGCTGATGGACAGCACATCTGTAAAGTCGCGCCGATCAATTGGAAGTTATTTTAACGCTGGTGCCCGCAGATTCACTGGTATTCTAGTGGAACTATTTAATGAACTCGTGATAAAAATGTTCTGTGTTCATTTAGAACATGGTTGATTCTGTGTTTAACACCGGCCCCAACTAGTTTAAAAAAAATGACGTGTAAAAGTGTTTGTAAAAACCTACTTGCAAAATAAAAATCATTCATCATTTATCATTATCATTTAACAGACATCACACGTATAACAGTCGGCCATGCTAATGAGGGATTTTCTTTTTAGCTCTTCCCTAGTCGCTGGATAGATGGCGCTGAACTTAGTACGTTAATGCAAGGAACGGAACCTAAAAAAACTGATTTTAACAAAGCGCGAGAAAACTAGGTTATATTCGGAAGGTTAAGCAAACGAAAGTGTGTGTCAGTAAACGAGCGTATGTGACGTGAAGCAATGTTTTTTTTTCCAAGCGTTTTGGCTTTGGCACCAACTATCGTAGTCAGTTCAACGCCATCTATAGAGTTCTTGGAAACTAAGTTTTTTTTAATACCTCAAAAAGAAAACCTCTCATTGGTTTACATCACGCACACATCGGTCATTGTATATACCATGTTAGATCTTTTTAAATTGTTATTCACAAAAAAAAAAACTATATTTTTATGAGATTACTGCGTAGAAATCTCTAGCAACTTGTCAATATTTGCGAAAGTTACGCGAAGACTTCCTATAATTTAGCCTGCGTCTGGCACATATTGCGAACTTAAGTAATCTTGAGCGTCTAAGTTTGCCAAGCCCCAACTTTATACCTAAGCCCTGATCGTTTCAAGACCTTTTTTTCCAGCAAAGGGCGAGTTTAAAAAAAACCTTTTTAACAGAATATACGTCATACCGTAGATACATGAGTTACTCAATGAAAGTAACTTT
The DNA here is from genome assembly GCA_941918905.2 of Xestia sexstrigata. Taxonomy (NCBI): domain Eukaryota; kingdom Metazoa; phylum Arthropoda; class Insecta; order Lepidoptera; family Noctuidae; genus Xestia; species Xestia sexstrigata. Next base: position 9,153,831 of record OW799203.2, read on the forward strand.
GCTTTTATATTAAAAGCCTTAATTCCCCGGTGTAAGGCTGCAAACTCCATGTTGCTAGCTGAAGGTACTTCGAAGTTATGTACTAGGTTTAGCACTGAAGCGGGGAAAGTATGGGTTTAATATACTTGTGTATGTGGAGGTATATTTTACTTGTGTAGATTTTGACTTTAGAAGTATCTTTATATACGGTACACAGAAACACACAAAGTCGCTTTTCGTGTCTCGCTTAGACCTTCTAATCTCCGCAACGGATTTTGATGCGGTTTTCACCGTCATTTAGAAAATTTATTCCAAAATTTTTCCTTGTAAACATACACACATTCATATTGCACTTACATCTCGATTTTTTTATTTCTTGCCATTGCGTTCTAAAGGGGATTATGTCTAGTCTTCTTCTTTGTGTGCCGATGGACTTAAATAATACCCGACCAGTTTGAAGGGTGTAAAAAACCTCATAACGAAGCCGAAAGGCCGAAAGGTTCTCCCCGTCATTGCGATATTTTTTTTTGTTCTACACCATACCTGGGAATCTTCTAGTTACGGAGAACTGGAAGGTTAAAAACTTGGTCTTATCGTTCCAACTTTATAACAAGTTTTTATCGTAAATTCAATCCATCCATCAGCACAATGTTTTGAGTGCGTTACATTGAGTTTTACCACAAAACATGATTTTTCACCCCAAAAAAAAGTCGCTTCCCAGAAATATTTTTTGCGTAAAGTTACTTCGTTTGATGTTACAGAATGCTCGGTTGACGGCTTCGTGATGAAGTTGTTTACACCCTCTATAGCTATCTGCACAGCTTTTTAAACAAAGCTCCTTTTAGTTCTCCGTAACTAGAAGATTCCCAGGTATGGTGTAGAACAAAAAAAATAGCCCAATGACGGGGAGAACCTAACCCAAAACACCTCTTAACGAAGCCGAAAGGCACTTGTTCTCCTCGTCATTGTGATCATTTTTTTGTTCTACACCATACCTGGAAACATTCTAGTTACGGAGATATTGGGAGTCAACACCATACCTGGAAACCTTCTAGTTACGGAGATATTGAGAGTCAACACCATACCTGGAAACCTTCTAGTTACGGAGATATTGGGAATTTTTAACAAAGTTTTTTTTTTAAATACAAGTTTTAATGTAAGATTTTTACTTTAAACACCTCCACGACCCCCGTAATATTCAATCCATCCATCAGCACAGTGTTTTGAGTGCGTTACATTGAGTTCTACAACAAAACATGATATTTCACCCCAAAAAAAAAGTTGTTTCCCAGCAATAATTTTTGCGTAAAGTTACTTAGTTTGATGTACAGAATGCTTGGTTGACGGCTTCGTGATGAGGTTTTTTACACCTGTATATGCAGGTATTCCGTACTGGTACACACTACACTAGTATTTCCCGAGGGCGACGTAAAAGCCGACTGTCTATCATATAGCCAGCCGAATATCTTTGCCGATCTAAAGCCATTCGCTAGGAGACATACCGTGATGGATCGTATGTAAACTTTTGGCGAATCAGTTCATGAATGTAAATATTTAGGTAAGGAGATAGAATGATATTGTTAAGTCTTTTATCTTATTTTTTGAGAACATGGATTTTTTTGTATCTCGCTGGTATTGTATTTGTATGTCGTGACTGTATTTGTATCTTGTTTATATAGTGTTCAACTCTGTTGCCAACTTCAGCAAAAATGTACCTTAAAATCATTAACAAGCAAATAATAATAACTAGAATGTGCCAAAATATTGACAAAGTGTTTCCTATTGTATAATTAGTTTAACAATATGCAAGCCATATTACAAACGTTGCCATTAAATTCAACCAAACAATGACGTAATCAAAATCCATTACAAATCACCAATTCAAAGCGAACACCGCTGCCCGCTAACAATATACAGCGTGTATCAGAAATCGGTAGTAAATATTTAAGTGTATGTGACCAACATCGAAATCGTAAAAAAATATCTGCTATCCCATACAAAATTTCTAACTACTCGAACTAAATGTATGGAACAGTCGAATATTGTTGGTGCAATGGACAAAAATTTGCTGTATGATGGTCTGTATCACACCTTAAATATGACCACCCATTTCTGAAACACAATGTATTGTTGATCTACATCATGTTTGCAGTTTAGAGCTCAATAGTAGGCTGAACAGCCTTATTAGTCCAATTTGCATGTGCTAACAATATCATGGCCGCACTGTTTGTACGTATTTCTGCATAAATTAGCAATAAGGACCGATACCCGTGTGATACACTGGCTGTATACGGCGACGGATAGGTTTATTAAGTTATTTTGAGAACTGGAAATAAAAATTACTCTTTCACTTACGGGATATCTTCCATGATTTTCAGATCTGGAAGCTCAGAATAATTGAAAATCGTGGATGATAATAATAATAAATATCGCTGGACATTAACACACAGCGCCATCTAGTGCCACACTAAGCAACTTACTCAGGGTGAATGTAACTTTCTAATGGTGAAAGAACTTTTGAAATCGGCGCAGTAGTTTTTGAGTTTATACATTACAAACATACACACACACACACACACAAAAATACAAAAATACGAATAAAAAAAAAAAATTAATAAATAAATATCGCTGGACATGAACACACAGCGCCATCTAGCGCCACACTAAGCAGCGAGGCTTGTGTCGTGGACACCAGATAGTTGATATACTACATAGATACTTTTTGATGATATCCCTTAAGTGACAGTGGAAAAGTTATAAACCGTGGAAGCTTAAAACAGTGACTAGAATAAAACTCTACAGTTACTTCTGCTCAAAGTTCAAAATGCCAAAAAAACATTTTCGACCATTGGTTTTCTTGTTTCTTAGTAATTGATGCATTAAACATTTTGAAAGTGACGTGGTACGGTATGCAGCACGTGTGTGGTAACTAAACCAGTATAAGCTGGTTTATTAGGGTTCCGTACCTCAAAAGGAAAAAACGGAACCTTTATAAGATCACTTTCTTGTCCGTCTTTCCGTTTGTCACCACCGATTTTCTCAGGAACGGCTGGACCTAACAAGTTGAAATTTATATCATATACAGGTCTGTAGTCCCTATTAGGTGTATATAAGGTCCTGAGTCAACACTTTAAAAAGATATGGGCAAATTAAGAAAGTAAGAAAATTAATGTAAGTGTCAAAATTTACCTTAATTTTCAACTTTTTTTATTTTTCGGACTTTTCCCTTTACTTGTGCTGTAAGACCTTGCTTTTAACCAAAATTGTCAATTTTAGGTCAACCAGAAGTACCCTATAGGTTTTGGGTCGAAAATCTATGTGGTAGTTCTCGTTGACCTAGAATCACGAAATTTAGCAAAAAGCAAACCGTAAATGTGTAGTTTAAAACAAAAAAAAAAGTTTCTAGGGATCGAACAGCAAAGTTAAGTTTGTCCTTTAAAAAGTTTGTACGGAACCCTCGGTGCGCGAGTCCGACTCGCTCTTGGCCGCTTTTTTTTCTATTTAAACTCTGTGCTGCGCTAGACTAGCTGAAGATCAAAGAGTAAACAATGATGTGCGGCTTACTGTACGAAAATATTGGCCGTGGTGTACTGATACTGTCTACTTATAAGTTGTTGTAATTTACTTTTGTATCCAAAAGTTCAATTTATTTATTTTTATTAATATTATATTTTCTTTTCATACCGGCTCGCAAATCTGTTTCACGTTTGTAAAAAGCTCTTTAGAGATTTGAGCGAAATATAACGATGGTCATGATATAGAAACGTACATTTTGGGTTCACTCAAGGCTCTTTTAGATTTATCAGCATCATCTTCGTGCCCTTTTCCGATGTTATTTTTGGTCGGAGCAACACGTTTTCTCTCCCATTCTCCCTTGTCAGTCGTCACGCTATCATTTACTCCGGCACTTCTGTATTACGCAGACGAAACGCTCACATATTTATTTTTCGTCAAATTAGTATTTCAGCACGCGCGGCCAGGTGAATGACCTGGATTGAACCGAGTTGTAGGATTATTACACACCAGTTCGTGTATTAATTTCACGCAGTGGGCAGCCTCTATAATGAAGATCAGGTACCTCAGTACCACAAGATATTTTAATTGTTTACGTCATTAATAACATTATGAAGTTAAGCTCGTTAAATTAATTACGTAGGTTGTTGAGAGATGTTAAAGCATTGTATTCTTTTAATATGAATTACTTTAAAATATTAAATGGTATTTTTACGTTTTCAATTAATACTGCTTTTTGGTGGGGAATAACGAATATTTTCTGTACTACATTAAAAAAAAAAACTTTTTGTTTTCATATAAGAATGATCTAATCCACCATAATAAATTGAGAGCTGAGCAACAAAAAAGATATTGTTATATCATCTTTACACTATCATCTTTCAAATGTGTCGAATGGCGAAGTGTCTGACATAACAGTAAGTCCGTTACGAAACTCTTTTATGTGTTTAGATTGAACGCTTTCTTACTGATTCCACAGAGTTCATGCCAGAGAAACGTCAATTAAAGATAATGGTTCATTATGTCTCAAAGACTCATTAGCTTTAGTAAGCCTTGAGTAGCTGAAGCCGCAACGATCCCAACTTTGTTAGGTAATACAAATTATTTGTACTGTGAGACATCTTTACGGTTTAGGTGGCTACGTTTTATGATATCTTGATTGACTATGTAACATCAAGACAAAACACACTACACAGGTTTTTGGCTCAGAATTTGAGCCAGGCAAAATTTCGCGTGTGTAATCCGGCTGCGTTTTCCGTTCAATTTAAGTTTTGCAATCTTTTTTAGAGTTCCGTACCCGAAGGACAACCAACGGGACCCTATTATTAAGCCTCCGATGTCCATCCGTCCGTCTGTCTGTCAGTGGCATGATCCGTAATAGGTAGACAGTTGAAATTCAAAATCCGATGCAATAACTACACGATCAAAATTTTTGAAACAGCTAATTTCTTGTTTTCGTTTGTGAGTTTGGTCTCTATTCTACACTGTATACAGAAATTACACGTGCTACCAATTTAGACCTAAGAACGAACCTTCAAGGTAAGATCTCAATAGGCTGCCGTAACTTTAAAACGTTGTTTTGACAGTTATATCGTTCAATTTACTTACAAATTACATGGAAAAGTTTATCGGAAATCCATAATGGACAGGAAAATAATAATTAACGATATCTAGGTAATTATCATGAAAAGCGTTTCGTCCGTGCCTGACCTGCCATTAGCTCGAGTGCTGGCCCAAATAACCTGGGTGACATTTTAAGGTTGGCACTGTAGGGGTTTTTAAAGGGTTGAAAATGCTGGTAGTTATTTTTTGTTTTTAGTGAGTTGCTGTTAAATAGGACGTTTGTGTGTGGACGATGTTTAGTGTCGACTTAATATTTAGGTTTTGTAGGAAGTGAGATTTAAAATACTCGAATTCGAAAATAGGTTTGTTGGGATAAGCAGCCGCATAAAAAAATGATTTATTTTTAATGAATTGATTAATGATCTTTCTTATGGATAAATTTTGACGGCAAATATTAGTATCATAAGTTATTAAAAATATTTATTTGTCACAGGGACATGACGCGCATAAAAATGTGACGTAACGTGACGTGTATACCTATGTACTTATGCATATAATTTATTGATTCCGTGAGTGTATGTTTGTAATTTTATTCCATTTTAAAATCTGCTAGTTCTTAAACAAAAATTACTAGGTCAGGGTTCGATTTTATTACACGCGCCAGTTTTTGGCACACGTTAAAATGTTGGGCGCAAATGGGTTTTACGCCGCTGAAGCGCTTGTTATCCCAGGAACACATAGCGCTATTTTATTAAACGTTTCGTACTAAAATGTACGGATTTATGTGGGCCAAAAGTTTTTAGCAAACCTTATAGAATAATCGGGAGTTGTAATTTTTTTATTTGACAAAAGTTAAGTCAATTTTACGTAGCATGCAGCTTTTTTTTTAACATTATTCTATCTAAAAACGCCGCTGCATAATATGTTGTAGAAATTTATTTCATTACCACTGCTCTCAAAACGGTGAAGGAAAACATCGTGAGGAAACATGTTCTAGAACCAAACATTCGAAGACATGTGACATCTACCAATCCGCACTGGGCCAGCGTGGTGGATTATAGGCCATTCCTTCTCATAGAGTGGAGGTCGTGTCCCAGCAGTGGGAACATTATAGGCTGATGATGATGATGATTACCTATCTGGAAGTTTTAAAAATAACTAAAATTCCTGGGCAAAAAATAATTTTATTAATTAAATCTTCTCATCAATCTCAAAAATCCAAATTTGGATTTGTATTTGTGAGATTTAATTAATAAAATTGATTCTACACTATAATAGGCTTGTATCCTGAAAAAAACTAATTACGTCAGTTAGATTATCAAAAAATATTTGACACGTATTTTTTCTTTTGTTACGTAAACCAAAATTGACTAAGATACGACGCTTTTTAAATTCTCAATACGTCACGCCGTGCTATAATTTTTAGTGCGTTGTGACGTCACGAGCCCCTCCCCTCACTCCCGAGTTTTGATGCGTTTAATCTTTGTCAATATTCATTGATTAACAAAAACAAAAAATACGTGTCCATTATTTTCCAATACTCGAACTGAAGGACTAAATAGATTTGCAGTTTATTGATGGTGGACACTAGCCTATTATTTGTATTTACATTGTGAAAACCCTTAATCCATTTAGTTTTGTTTGTGTTGTATTTACAAACATTCAATCAGTATTTGCCATAGCTTGAATAATACTGTTGAAATTAATAATTCAATAAATATTCTATATTGACATTCAATCTTTGGTTTTTGAGTATTGAGAAAATATGCATTTAAAAAAAATAACGATAATGCAACATTTTAAAAACCTTTCGATGCTAGCTTTCGCACTTCGTATCACGCTAAGTATAATTAATTAATCTTATAAAGACAAGATTAATTATATACCCTGTATAATTATAAAAATAAGACTAAAATAATAGTCTTATTTTTATAATTATACAGGGTATATGCAACCTCATCACGAAGCCGTCAACCAAGCATTCTGCACATCAAACTAAGTAACCTTACGCAAAAATTATTGCTGGAAATCGACTTTTTTATTGGGGTGAAAAATCATGTTTTGTGGTAGAACTCAATGTAACGCACTCAAAACATTATGTTGATGGATGGATTGAATAGTACGGGGGTCGTGGAGGTGTCTAAAGTAAAAAATCTTACATTAACAACATGTATTTAAAAAAAAACTAGCCCAAAAGTTGGAACTTTGACCCCCAATATCTCTCGTAACTAGAAGGTTCCCAGGTATGGTGTAGAACAAATAAATTATTGCAATGACGGGGAGAACAAGTGTCCTTTCAGCGTCGTTAAGAGGTTTTTTACACCCTTTATATAGTTCTAGTTGTAGTCTGTACATAATGTATATAAATTCTGGAATTATACATTTTAGTCATGCCTATCTTTAAAAGAAACTTAAAAGTTAAACTTAAAAGGGTTGTTATTGATTTCACCCCTGAAGTTTCGAGCTACCAAAAGTGACAACCCTGAGCCGTAGCGTAAGCCTGCTAATGACAGCCCCGTCATTTTGCGGAACTGCCGGTGTCGACGACAACTTTTTAAATTCCTTTCATTTCCAAAGGAAATAAAATTTCATTCGCGCCGTGACGTATTGAAAACTTCTAGAATGTTTATTTTGAATGAATGAGTTACATATTTATAAATTATTTTTATTTATTTGATTTTAATATTATTTTAGGAGCTCGTGGCTAAATAAAAACAGCCACTCGGGTCGTTCCTTAGGTTAAGCCGTGCTTGCCTAGGTTGGTCTGTGGATGGTTGACCACCTATTACATACCGAGTTTCCTCTGTGCCCCGGAAAGCACGTTAAGCCGTTGGTCTCGGCTGTCATTTGTAGATCTGTGACAGTCGTTAGGTAGTCACTGGCCCAAAAAGATGACAACCAGTCTTATTAAGGGGTATCGTATTATCCGGTACTAACTTTGTTGTGGAGGTCAGATAGGCAGTCGCTCGATGTAAAGTACTGGTATTCAGCTGCATCCGGTTAGACTGGAAGCCGACCCCAACATAGTTGGGAAAAGGCTAGGTAGATGAATTAGATTTTTATTTCTGGTTCTATATCTACATATTTGAATTACTCGAGATCGTGAAAATCGTTTTTAATAAACATTGTTAGAAGAGAAGTGGCCGTTTGATTTCCTATTATAAATTATGGTAATATCCCATTGGTTTTTAGGGTTTTGTACCCAAATGGTAAAAACAGGACCCTATTACTAAGACTCCACTGTCTGTCTGACCGTCTGTCTGTCACCATGAACCGTGATAGCTAGACAGTTGAAATTTTCACAGATGATGTATTTCTGTTGCCGCTATAACAACAAATACTTAAAACAGAATAAAATTAATATTTAAGGGGGGCTCCCATACAACAAACGTGACTTTTTGCCGTTTTGTCTAATGTTGTATAGATAACGGTACGGAACCCTTAGTGCGCGAGTCCGACTCGCACTTGGCCTGAATTTTCCAACAAGTAAATACCTAGTAAGGCGTGGTGGTGGCAGGTGGAGTAAAGCTGTGCCCGAGTGGCGTCCAAGAAATGGAAAGAGAAGTGTTGCTCGTCCGGCGGCGAGATGGGCGGACGATATTGTTGATATTGCGGGTATATCCTGGATGAGGCTGGCACAAGGTCGTGGAACTTGACACAGGCAAAGAGAGGCCTATACCCAGCGGGTGAAGTGGGGCTGTGGATGATGATAATGAAATCATAGATCTCATCCATCGCTTTCCATCAGGCGTGATCGAGGTCAAGAGCAGGCCCATATTGCAATAAAAAAAGGTACTGAGATAGATATACAGGGTATAAACAACCTCATCACGAAACCGTCAACCAAGCATTCTGTACATCAAACTAAGTAACTTTACGCAAAAATTATTGCTGGGAAACGACTTTTTTTTTTTTGAATAGTACGGGGGTTGTGGATGTGTGTAAAAATATTACATTACAAACTTGTATTTAAAAAAAACTTGTCGAAAAGTTGGAAGTTTGACCCCCAATATCTCCGAAACTAGAAGGTTCCCCAGGTATGGTGTAAAACAAAAAAATGATCGCAATGACGGGGAGAACACGCGCCTTTCGGCTTCGTTAAGAGGTGTTTTACACCCTTTATGAGATAGGTATTAAATATTAGTTAGCTAAATATATAAAAGAAGAAACTGACTGACTGACTGACTCATCTATCTACGCACAGCCCAAACCGCTGGGTCTACAGATTCCAAATTTGGCAAGTAGATTCCTTATGTGGTCTAAGAGTGCACTAAGAAAGGATTTTTCAAAATTCACCCCCTAAGGGGGTTAAACGGGGCTCCAAAGTTTGTATGGGGAAACAAGATTAGTTAGACTATTTTATTCGAAACTCCACAGGAGTGCTCCTTTTGATAAATGAGTAGAAACAGGTTTCAGGGTTTTTCAGAATTCAACCCCTAAGAGGGGGAAATGGGGTGACAAAGTACAAAAATCAATGCACCGCCCAAACCACTGAGTCTAGGATTCCAAATTTGGCATATACGTTCCTTATGGGGTTAAGGGGTGCAATAAGAAAGGATTTTTCAAAATGTACCCCCTAAGGGGATGAAACGGGAGTCGAAAGTTTGTATGGGGAAACAAGATTAGGTAAGACTGTTTTATTCGAAACTTCACAGGAGTACTCCTATCGATAAATGAGTTAACATTTATATTTCAGGTTTTTTCAGAATTCAACCCCTAAAGGGGGAAATGGGGTAACAAAGTCTGAAAATCAACATCGGTATTTTTTGTATGTTGTATCGGGTTGGGTTTGTTACAAAAACAACGATTTTAAGATTTAATGTGGCGGACCTGAAATACCATCATCATCCCCTGTTGGGGTGCAATGGGGTTGAAGTCTAAAAATCAATATGGGTGTCGATACCGAGATTATCAGGGGTGCAGATTACGCAAATGGCATTTATTTTGAGATCCAGAAGATGGCGGATTCGACTTCTATACAGGGTTATTGTTGATTTATTGTGATGATTGTGATAACGATGATGATGATTATGATACTGATGATAGTGATTGTGATAACGATGATGGTGATTGTGATTGTGATGGTGATTGTGATAGTGATGGTGATGGTGATGGTGATGGTGATGGTGATGGTGATGGTGATGGTGATGGTGATGGTGATGGTGATTGTGATGGTGATGGTGATGGTGATAGTGATGGTGATTGTTGTGATAATGATGGTGGTTGTGATAGTGATGGTGGTTGTGATAGTGATGGTGGTTGTGGTGATAATAATTGTGATGATTATGAAATTTGGCACGTAGACTATCTACGTGAACTATTTCATAACCTGGATTAACACGTAGGACACTATTTATCTCTTTAGTATGATCCAGTGAGATGGTTGCCGAACTTCACGCGGGCGAAGCCGCGGGCAACAGCTAGTGTTGTAATATTAATAGAAACACCTCTGCCTATGCCGTCGTGCAAAACACGTGGGACATATTGTACTTTTTGTTCATACCTCGTCCAATTTCACCTCAGCGTTTAACGGAGGGGGCCCCGGGCTGGTAACTCCCAAACCTCCCAAAGTAGGTCACCCCGATTTTAAGGTATTTTCTCTTTATAAACATTATTTATATACGGAATTTATTATATTTTTGTCTATAGACTTGCGACAATTAAGAGTACAGAAATTAAAAGAAATATGGCATAAAATAATATGATGTTACCTTGTTTCGATTGAGAATAATACGTCTGATCTTCTTACCTGTCACTTTGTGTTTTACAATTAATTTCAATAGGGACCTACTGAAAAAACGACCTACTTTTTGTAGACGTTACAAAGGATCAGCAGAACTATTCAGGTTCGTTTTAAAAGCTCCAAAGAGGCAGAAGCTATAGTTTCAGTAGCTTTTCTATTTATTCTTTGTTATTTTGTTAGAAACCGTTAAGACTCCGGTCACTGTACGGGTAATAGATCCTCAGTATTAACTTACTTTGCTAATTATAATGCAGGCTTATGTTTTGTATTTTTTTAATGTACTGGTACATTGACACGAGATTATCATTCCATAATCGGGCCTCGCTTTTCAACTTCCTTCATAAATTATAGGCCAACGGACATGGTCCACGATGCACTAAGAAATAATTCATAGCTACCGGTTCGACTATCGACCGATCCTCCCCAAGCTGCTTCCAATAAGCTGCCAGTTACCGCTAACAGCTTATGTAGCTCGTCACACAAGCTGGCTAAGCGATAGAGGATTTGCATAGCTATCTCGACTTGAAATGAGACTGGGAGCTGTGAATTAAAATGATTGATTCTATTTTTAAGATAGTCCTTTGTTGTCTTTGCATTTTGAGCTAGGTTGGCATATAATTATGTCGCAGGACACACCGACACACCAGGTACATATTATTATATGCCAATGTAAGTCATCATGAAAATAAATAAATGGATGAAAAAAATTAATAATGATGATGATGATGATAAATGGATTATTATTATCTCCTTTATTCATCATCTTATTATTTTTACATTTTTAAATATTTCATAGAAAAAAACATAAAACACTTAAAAATATAAAAAACCAACCGCCAACCGCCTAAAGAGAGCTTCGATAGATGGTCATTTAAGCTCTTGGCTATAAGGCCATTGGCCGTCACGACAATCGGCACAATTATAACCGAGTTCATATTCCACATGTCGCGAACGATTATTATTATTATTATCATGTCAAAGCCGTGATATTACAATTTCACTAGTGATATTATAATTAAACGGTAGATTGTCAATTCACTTCATTTATTACAATTTAACGGCCTGGTTTTAGTGTCATTGTAATGTCACAGGGGCACTATAGTGATATTGTAAGGCAATGATATTTTGACAATTTCACAGGTCGTTACGCGACCAATTTAGACGTAGCGTAAAGTGGTTGGTCACAGTTCTAACCTAACCTATTTGGTCTAATGATGTCTCCCACTCACTCACAATACAACTAAATTTATTATAATGTCGTTATAATGACCCCGTAACATTACAATGACACTAAAACCAGGCTGTTAAATTGTAATAAATGAAGTGAATTGAATAATCTACCGTTTAATTATAATATCACAAGTGAAATTGTAATATCACGGCTTTGACAATATACCTACGATATACACTTCATTCAACTTAACTGTGCGGGCGGGCAAACACCGAACCAAAATACCGAAATAAATGTACCTACCAAGTTTGTATTAGATATACAAACTTTCTGTATATGTGTCTATGGTGTAAATTTGAATTTAAGAAAAGTATGTTCTGTAGTACTTTGGTCAGCTGTGATTCCTTGTCACTTCTGTGTGTGCTTTTCTTATATAAAATGATCTCCTGAATATATTTACAACAAGTTATTATCTCCTCGTTTCTTTTATCCTACATTGGTTATGGGCCCAGACACCCAGTCATCCAGACACCCAATCGCCGAGATCGAAAGAGGGATAAGAATAACGAAGATCCAGTGAAAAGTCTGGAGAGGTACGTCAGGAGAGAAAATTTTATCCAGTAAAGTAATTATTTGTGAAAAAGGAGCGACGATGAGCAGTTTATTTAGGATCGAGCCCCTGAACAAGGAAAATTATGACAGCTGGAGAATCCAGGTCCAAGCGATCCTAATTAAAAATGATGGATGGAAATTTACTAGTGGTAAACTACCGAAACCGTCAGAAATAGGAGAAGCTAAGAATTGGGAAGCAGAGGATGAAAAAGCCAAAGCGGATTTAATTTTGTCGATGTGTGGTTCTGAACTTCGACATATTAGAGGCTGTATCACTTCTAGAGAAGTTTGGCTAAAATTGGAGTCTATTTATGCTTCGAAAGGACCTGCTAAGAAGGCCACACTTCTAAAGCGGCTTATGTTACACAAAATGTCGGAAACAGGTGATGTACGAGATCATTTAAATAGTTTTTTCGACGCTGTTGATAAACTGGCAGAAATGAGTATACATATTAACGACGACTTGCTGTCTATAATGTTATTATATAGTTTACCTGAAAAATTTGAAAGCTTTAGATGTGCCATTGAGTCGAGAGACGAGTTGCCGAAGCCAGAGGCATTGAAGATTAAAATATTAGAAGAGCACGAATCCAGAGAGATAAATAGATCTCAAAATGAAGGCGTCATGCATACATATGTGAAAAATGGTTTTAAGAAATTAAATAAAAGCGCAAAAGTTGGAAACAAAACTAACCCAACTACCAGTAGAGAAGGATTTAAATATAAATGTTTTAAATGTCACGAACATGGACATAAAGCATCAGAATGTCCGAACAAAAAGAAGATACAAAAGGATGTGGCAGTAGCACATCACGTGGACGTGGACGAAGCACTAATTACTTTTAATGTTTCAGATTTAGAAGTATGTAATGCTGTAAATGCACAAAAAGATGACTGGATTTTTGACAGTGGGTGCACGTCTCACCTTTGTAATGATGCGAGTATGTTCAGGGACACTTTAACTATTATTACCGGAGAACTTAATTTAGCTACGCATGTAAGTACTGAAGTAAAAGGTAAGGGTACTGTAAGGTTGTCGGCATGTAACAAAAACTCGAAGACCGCAATTGAATTACGCGATACACTTTATGTTCCCAACCTAAGAACAAATTTAATATCTGTAGCCAAGTTAACCAACGATGGTTGTGATGTCACATTTAAACACAGTGTAGCAAATGTGATTGACAAAAACGGCAACATTAAATTGAGTGCCCATCGCAAAGGGAACTTGTATTGTTTAAATAGGTCTGAATATTCATTTAGTTTAAGTAATGCAAATGTCGACATACGTAGTTGGCATGAACGCTTAGGACATTTAAATGGTAAGGATGTCGATAAACTTTTAACTAAATTGGGTTTCAAAAATGACACAACCAAAGTACAGAGCTTACTTGATTGCGATATATGTGCTAAAGGAAAAATGACCGCGTTACCTTTTTCTAATTCCGGGAGTCCTTGCGCTGAAAAACTTAAAATAATTCATTCTGACATTGTAGGTCCGATGAGATGTGAGTCTGTAAGAGGTGCGAAATATTTTATTACTTTTATTGATGATTGTACACGTTGGTGTGAGGTATATTTTCTAAGTACGAAAAGTAAAGCTTTAGAAGCTTTCAAGGTGTACAAAAGTCAAGTTGAGAATCTTACTGGATTAAAAATCAAATATCTTCAAAGCGACAATGGAGGTGAATATTGTAACGCTGAGTTCGACGAATATTTGAAACAAGCTGGAATAATGCGAAGACTGACAGTTGCTCGGACACCGCAACAAAATGGAATATCTGAGCGAATGAATCGGACTCTAGTAGAAATGGCTAGGTGTATGTTGCTAAGTTCAGATCTTTCCGCAGGTTTTTGGGCAGATGCAGTGGATACCGCGTGTTATATCAGGAATCGTTGTCCTACAAGCAGTCTACATGGTGATATCCCTTATGAAAGATGGCTAGAGAAACCAGTGAAGATTTATTACCTTCGAAAATTTGGAACCAAGGTACATATTTTAAATAAAGACCCAAATAAGGATAAGTTCACAGCAAGAGGAATTTCTGGTATCTTTGTTGGATATCCAAAGAATGCGAGAGGATATAGAGTATGGATTCCAGAGCGAAGAAAATTCATGGTTGCAAGAGACGTGAGATTTCACGAAAATGATTATTCATGTCACGAGATCTCGACACAAGAGCCAGGATCGTCGAATGTTAAAGAAGATACGGATAAAGAATTCATTGAAATCGAATTTTCAAAGTGTACTCCACCGGAAGAACATGATAATCAAATAGAACAAGTAGACGATGAGATTTGGAGCGAATGTCAAGAATACTCTGTAGAATCGAGAGGATGCGAACAGAATGCTGAGACAAATCCTTCAAATATTGATCATCATCTAGTAGAATCAAGAACGGTTGGAACGCGTGGACAAATTGATCAACAAAGGATGATGAAAAGAGCTCCTGGTAGACCCAAATTATTACGCACAGGTAGTGCAGGCCGTCCAAGGAAAATCTATCGAATGACCGAAGTTGAACAACCAATAAATTTTACTGATTCAAATGATGCTGCAGATTTTGTTGGTTCAGCTGAAATGAGTTTGAAAAATGCTCTGAAATGTGATGATAAACCAGAATGGGAGGAAGCTATACTATCTGAAATTAGGAGTCTAGTTCAAAAAGGGACATGGGATATCGTTAGAAGACCGAAAAACAGAAACATCATTGGTTGTCGTTACGTTTTAACGACAAAACAGAATGTCGACAAGACTTTTAAGAAGAAAGCTAGGCTTGTGGCTCAAGGTTTTAGCCAGCGATATGGGGTTGATTACGAGAAAACGTTTGCGCCTGTAGCTAGACTGGACACCGTCAGATTATTAATGGCTCTCGCTGTTGAATTGGACTTGGAAATTCACCAATTAGATATTAATACTGCTTACTTAAATGGTTCATTAGATGAAGAGATTTACATGGAAATTCCAGAACTATTAAGAGAGAGTTTAATTAAGCTTATGAATCGTGAGGGAGAAGATCCTATCGTTAGAAAGCACGCGCAGGACATGCTTAGTAAATTGGATAATGGTTGCGATTCATGCTTATTGCGGAAATCATTATATGGTTTGAAGCAAGCTGGACGTCAATGGAATCTCAGGCTGAACAAGAAACTCACTGAAATGGGATTGAAGCAGAGTCTGAACGAACCATGCCTTTATTTTAAGCAAAATGGGAATACTTTCTTATTTGTATTAATATATGTCGACGATATTTTAATTGGGAGCCAAGAAAGAGGTTTAATCATCGATTTTAAAAAAGAACTGTCAAAGGAGTTCGACTTGAAAGATTATGGTCAGGCGAAATATATTTTAGGAATAGACATTATAAGAAATGACAATGTCATTATATTGTCACAAGAAAATTACATTAAAAAATTATTAAAACAATTTAATATGGAAAAATGTAATAAATGTGCAACACCTATGGAAATTAATTCGAAAGTAAAAACCGAAGAAAATTGTGATTCAGAAAATGACGAAATATGGCCTTATCGAGAACTAATAGGTTGCCTAAATTATTTGAGCAACGCAACTAGGCCCGATATTGCAAATGCGGTGAGTAAACTAAGCCAAAAATTAACGAAACCGGAAATATGCGACTGGAAATCAGCGAAACGTTTATTACGTTACCTTAAAGGGACAATGCGACACAGTCTTGTATACAAGAGAACTGGTTATTGTGTTCAAGGGTTTTCGGATGCTGATTGGGCTAATTGTGTGTTAGATAGGCGATCATATTCTGGATATGCTTTCATTTTAGGTGGTGCGAGTATATCGTGGCAATCAAGGAAACAACGTAGCGTGGCTACATCGACTTGTGAGGCTGAATACGTAAGTCTATCTGAATGTATGAAAGAAGCAGTTTATTTGAATAGTCTTATGAGGGAGCTAGGAATTGTGAGGTACACTCGAGTAGTTGTTCATGCCGATAATCAAGGAGCAATATGTTTGGCTCAAGACCCAATGTTTCACGCACGCAGTAAACATATTGATATAAAGCATCATTATATTAGGGAAGTGCTACGAGATAACAAAGACATCAAACTGAGACATGTACCCACTGAATCCATGATAGCTGACGTTCTCACTAAACCATTGTGTAGTGTCAAGCACTACAAGTGCATTACTGGTTTAGGTGTTAAAGATTATTGATTTGGATATATTTTAGTGTTTTTAAATTAAAATTTATGAGGGTGTATTAGATATACAAACTTTCTGTATATGTGTCTATGGTGTAAATTTGAATTTAAGAAAAGTATGTTCTGTAGTACTTTGGTCAGCTGTGATTCCTTGTCACTTCTGTGTGTGCTTTTCTTATATAAAATGATCTCCTGAATATATTTACAACAAGTTATTATCTCCTCGTTTCTTTTATCCTACAGTTTAACATATCGATGCAAATTTTTTTGAGAACCAACGCCATCTTGAGCTGCACACTTCCAATGGTCATACTATACAGCATGTTAGACTTCCTACATAATTATATGAGACTAATATTGCATGCGCGAAAAAAAATTTCAGTTGTCAACACCTCTACGACCCCACACTATTCAATCCATCCACCATTGCAGCACACTGTTTTGAGTACCTTACATAGAGTTATTTTACCGTAAAACGTGATTCACCCCAAAAAAAAGTCATTTCCTAGAAATAATTTTTGCGAGGGTTACTTAGTTTGATGTACAGAATGGTTAACGGCTTTTGTGATGAGTCTGTTTACACCATATATCGGTATAGGGGATACTGTTTTTTTTGCGATTTCGATGTCTTTTATAGAAAGTTGTTTAGTTTGATGGTCTGAATCACCCCCTTAATTATGACCACGCCATAATGATAAATTTATTTATTTAAACTTCATGTACAATAGTGGTACATAGGCGGACTTAATGCCACAAGGCATTCTCTACCAGTCAACCTTTGGGTTAAATAGGATAGCATTGTGATAGAGTACAAAAAAATAAATAAGAAAAATACCATTTTGTTAAATTAAATTGATGTACATACTTATGTAGTACATACTAATACACACATATACAGATAAAAATATACATTGTGGAGTTTTAATCCAGTAGAACTGAATCGGCTTTGGTTAATAAGCGGCTTATTGAGTACTGTAGGTAGATGTGTCATTAGCATTATACGTTGGTGAATTCGGTCTCTCCACAACACTTATAACATAACATCACGCCTGTAATCCCCTAAGGGTTAGGCAGAGGTGTACCTAATAGTATACTACCCACATTTTGCCAGTTATGTTTTGAGTCTCATGTAATTGGGGACTAGCATATTGCCATCAACCGGTTACAAAGGTTAGAAATTCCTGATGGGGAAAACCTATAACATTTTGCGCGACCCAGGAATCAAACCCTGGACCTTGTGCCCAGTAGACGCACTTGTGACCACTCAACCAACGATGCATTATAATAAACATGACGACAGTATCAAAAAATTGCAAATCTATTTAGTCCGTCAGTTAGAGTATTGGAAATTAATGGACACGTAGGCCGACGCAAAAACGACGGGGTGTTATAAGTTTGGTTTGACGTGTCTGTATGTGTATGTGTCTGTCTGCGGCATCGTAGGTCCCGAACGGATGAACCCTATTTTTGTTTTTGTAAATCAATGAATATTGACAAAGATAAAACGCATTAAAACTCGGGAGTGGGGGCTCGTGACGTCAGAACTAGCTAAAAATTATACCTAGGCGTGAGAATTTTAAAAGCGTCATATCTTAGTCAATTTTGATTTACGTAACAAAAGAAAAAACACGGGTCAAATATTTTCTGATAATCTAAATGACGGACTAATTAGTTTTTTTTTTGTCGTCTCGCCTATTATGTGTGACTCTAAACCTACACTCGTTTTGTGGAACGAAGTTTTTTTAAATACTTAGAAGGTATTGATTTAGGTATGGCAGAAGTTGAAGCAGCTTAGACTCATACCTCGTTACTATTCTATAACTGTGGGAAGCAGGGCATGAATCGTATTTAAACGAAGAAATACTTGAATGTTAGGTATTGATAGTATATACGCCTTCGCCATTACTTATGCACTAGACTTAATAGTCATGCTATTCCGCCGATCAATTCTTAACTTAGAACTTATAAATAAGTATTTTTCTTCTGAGCAATTAATATCAATGAAATATAATTAAAACCAGCAAAGTGCGAGTGGGACTCTAAATACTAAATATTTTCATGAAACACTTAAAATTTGCACTCGAATTCCAAAATTGACTTAGAATTTTAGGAAAACCGAATAAAAATAAAATGAGTCTCAAATAAATAAAAAAATATCCAACCAAACGGTTTGAAAAAAAAAATACTGAGAACTGAAAATAAAATTTTCAACTGAATTATGTATTCGGGACTTGTATCGTGAGGACTCAACAATAACGAGTTTCGTTATTTCAGGGAACGTTAACCTAACGAGAGAAGCGTGTTTTTTTAATCTTCGGTTTATTAAGCCGAAGGTTGTATCGCTTTCGGCCTTTGCCGATAGGTACGTTGTACCTTCACAAGCTCACTTTTTGTTTTTCTGAGAACAAGGAGGTAATTTTAAACCAGGCTGTTTTTACCCGTCTACAGCGAAAAGGAAGGTTATTTTATAATATTTTAATAAATTGATCAAAAATCAAAATCAAAATATTTTATTTCTCATAGGCCTGGATGGGCACTTATAAAACGTCGAAAAATGTACACGGTTCGGGTTGGTCGTTTCCATGGAGAAGAACCGGAAAGAAACTCCATGGTTACTCTTTTCAAATCATTTGGTATTACAATATTATTATGTTACAGCATTAGTACTTAATGACAATAAGTCGTTGCTTACTATGCAAAAACGTAAAACAAGATAAATATAACAAAAGGTAACCATCAAGCCTCGTTTAATTTTTAATTTAATTTTATTATTTGTTGTTAAAGCGGTAACAGTAATACACATTTTGTGAAAATTTCAACTGTCTACCTATCACGAATCATCATGGGATACAGCCTGCTGACAGACAGACGGACGACCGGACAGCGGAGGCTTGTAATAGGGTCCCGTTGGTTAGCCTTCGGGTACGGAACCCTAAAAGAGAAGTCCTGATTTACTTACTAACATGGGTTTAGAAAGCTGTGCAATTGATGATTTCCTTTGTAATGTAGAATTGTAGACAAGGAATATGATTGGACGAATTGAAATTCGAAAGAAAGATAAAAAAATTGGGTGGACACCGTCACTGGCCCAGAGCTAGTAAATGTATACTCGTAATATCTATCGTAGTATCTATGTAGTGTAATAAAAACACTGTAACTCCAATCACTTTTCAGTATATGTCATATTTTACATCACATTTTATACAAAATACAATAATTATAACACTTATCGGCCATCGGACATAGATTCGACTATTAGTCTTAACACCACAATTTCATTCAACGAACTGCCCTCTCTCGGCTGAGTGCCATGCTTTATAAACTAACTCTTCCCGCTACAACATTGACAGTTAGGCAGTGTTGTCATTTCTCAAAAATAAAATTAATTATTTAAATCTTTAAAACCCTACATAATATTAGTTTAGATTAATCACAGCAGATCTTATTAATTAATACATAATTTGAAAATCATGACAGTAGTATATCAACTATATGATGTCCACGATACAAGCCTTGTTGCTTAGTGTGGCACTAGATGGCCCTGTGTGTAATGTGTGTGTGTGTAATGTCCAGCGATATTTACATATAGTTTTTAAATTATTGGCTCGGTAGATTCAAAGACTTTACCTCCTACCCGGGTCATTGGCCTTTGCTTTAAGCAACAACAGATAATTATAAATATGAATTTCTTTGTACCGCAGGCCAATCATAACCTTTGACAACTGATGAGTTGTCAAAAGTTATTCAGTCATCATTGGTTAAAGCATTATAATCCCGTTACCGTTTGTGGTAAAACCTTACAGAGTTCATTGAACAATGAACGTGGTTAATTGTTCATTTAGGTTGCTAATCTCATAGTCCATTATTTCTGTATACTCAAGGGCGATATGCCTGGGCTGTGATAAAGGCCTATATTTCCTGGTTGTTTTCAACAGTGGGGATTGAGTTCTATGGTCCAATGACCTGCTTATAAAATAGGTAGATAGGAGACTCGGGTCAACGGTTTCGAGGTAAAAGTTTGGGGATTCATTTTAGTTTAGACATTATTTCTAACGTCGTTATGGTTTAGGGATTTATTATAGCTTCCTTTATTATAGCTTTTTTTTCAAAAAGTTGCTACAGGATAATTATGTCGTCCACAGGTTATATAATTCGTCTGTACATGGATCGTCTGTCTGCAAAAGCTTAATGTTTTGATGATATTTCTAGTTGTATTAATTTCGCGACGGATCCACCTTTAATAAGTAATGAATTCCTTCTTTGATTCATAAATATTCATAGTTAACTTCACAAACTCGTATTTCCAAGGCTATCAAGTGTAGAATGACTACAACATAGTGGATCGGTAGATACATAGTGTCAGCAATATTTTTTTGTTTTCTTGTTTGATCTTTGACAGTCGTTACAGGTAGTCAGTATCCATTGCAGTACTTGGGTTGTGGAGGGCAGATAGGCAGTCGCTCCATGTAAAATACTGGTATTCAGCCGCATCCGGTTAAACAGGAAGCCGACTATAACATAGTTGGGAAAAACGCACATGATGACTAAAGCAAACCCCATGACAAAGATAATGACTAATCTCCTAATTAAACCACCAATCACACGACTGGAAAACCTTGAATATTGCCTTAGTCATTCCCCTTACAGATTCAACAACTACGCAAATTAATTTCGACCAGCAACTGGCTTATTTGCCAACATGTCCACTAACTCGTACATATGTACACTGGTATTATTTACCCTACATTTGAGTGGTACGTACGTCATTAGGGGTAATTTATGTATGGTCAAGCCTGTGCTGTCAACCGGGATATGAACTGAATGAGGGACTGAATACATCCGTGTGTCGATGTTTCTATCAGTGATTGGAGTAAAGGTGGTAATTAGGGTTAGTGCTTTATAAAGGACCCTAGATTATGCCCGCGGATTCACCCGCGTGGCATTCAATAATGAGTTAGTAATAGGGTCCCGTTGGTAACCCTTCTGGTAACCCTAAAAACCGTGCGGTGCAGGGTCGAATCGCTAGTATAGTCGATGGTTTTGTAATTGAGAGATAGAGATGCAACGTAAAAAAACAGACAAAAATGTATTTTCTTTTTTGCAGTTTCTTATTTTTCTAATACATATTCCCTCGTCAGTTCAACTTTCCTACTTAATGGAGTTTCATATAGCCTCGTTCCTTTATAATTCCCGCGACGGCTAATCGATGTAAGTCTGTTAAGAACTGTAGAAGTTTCTAGAAAAACTTCAAGCGTTGTCGAATTACTTACTACCGTACTAAAGTATCACCAACGATGCATAGCTGTTTGCAACTTTTCAAACTTTCAACTAGATATGGTTCGTATGCCTGCCTACGTACTTATGTTAGAAATCCGCATTCTATGGGCATCTTGGGAGCTCGTAAACTACCCAGGAAATGCATTGTAGGTTATTTTATTGGCTTGCCAACTGAAATGTTACTGTTGGTAACTTTTCAGTACCTTTCAGAACTGTCCAAGTTTATGCAAGCACTTCGAAAGGCCAACGCGGCAGTATCGTAAAGAGTTTGATCTAGTAAAAACATGTTTTGGTGAATTCGGATTTTTGAAGTGAGTTGGAATTTTGTGGTTGAAATTTGTTATTATTTTGTGCGCATAATGTGGCTTCTGGTTAAAATTTAACGGAACTATCAGAACACTTGTTGATTAGAATTGGTATACTTTCACGAAATTAGATACAAGCTCGTACCTGCAAGTTCCTGTCGAGCAGTGGCGTGAGATCGGTGTGAAGCAGGTATTATATGAAGGCACAGTAAAAAATATAACACTGCCTTCTTTTTTTAAGCGTATGAAGATAATATTAGAATGGAAGTAATTTATGAAATAGTTATGTGCCTTTTTAATTTCATTTGGGTCTTTCTTCTTTATCGTAGAGTTTTTATGCCGCCCATAGGCCTGTGACTTGGCTATACATGCTGTCGAGAAATATCTCTCAAGCATGATGGTTTCACCTCACGAAACAACATCACTCCTAAATCACATAAATGAAAATGTAGAAAATTTAATTATATACGTATATACATACGTTTGTATAACCAATTTTCAAAATAAGAAAATTGGTTATACAAACACTTTTACACGTCGAAATAAGGGTGAGGCAGAGGTGTATCTAATTAAATGATCCCACATTTTGCCAGTTACGTTTAAGTCCCTTAAAATTGTAACAGGAGTCTAATAAATAACTTGTACTATGAAAATAGTAGGTATACATTTGGTGAATGTTCACCAAATGAACTGTTTATAAAGCTTGCTCTGACCTTTCTTAAATAATTTTATATTGTTGTAATTTGTAAATTTCTGCTTTACATCATGTTTTTAAACTTTCCCGAGCATGTACTTTAATTTATCATCCATTCTTTCAGCGCACGTGTAATTTCTGTTTAAAAAGAGTACCAATTCAGCTAGACGTTTTCACTACGTTTATATCAATGTGTTCAATTCGTTCGTTGAGGTGATTGAACTTCAGTACAGCACATTTACAAAGTTCCAGCTGATTTCAGCCAACTGTTTGTTGTTAGCAGCATGTAAAGGGTTTTACAATGTTTCAGTTGAAATCCTCTAACTGCGTGTATTGTATGAAACATTATCGATAACATTGTATTCAGAACATTGTTGAAGAGTAAGTCAGGCGAATAACTAACTATTTCGAAAGAGAAATGTGTTACAATATTTATTAAAAATGTTGAACAAGTCGTAACCGAGGCAGGCCTAAGAAACGCAGACGTGACGATTTGTAATTGTTCCTAACTGATTGGTCAAACTTAAGGTAGATTACAAAGGTATGGGGGGGGGGATTGATCTAGCTGGTACAAAACAATAAAGGCTCCGCAGACCATGGCTAAGTTACGCGCGTGTACCTCTGTATGAGAATGTGGGCGGGATTATCCACTGCGACCCACGGCCACGCTCCCAAATATGAGTGACCGGCAAACAAGTGACCCATGACTAAACTTCTCCATGAATCTTCAAGGTATCAGTGGTCGGTTTTCTAATGGAGTAGCGAACCACCCGACTTCGCACGGTTAATGATGCCAATGATAAGTGAGCTTAGCAGAAAAACCTGGGAACCTTCTAGTTACGGAGATATTGGAGGTCAAAGTTCCATATTTTTCACGATTTTTTTTTATAGTTATACTTTTACTTTGCATCCATCGGCACAAGATTTAGAGTGCGTTATTTTGAGTTTTAATAATAAAACGTGATTTTTCACCCCAAAAAAAAAGGCGTTTCCCAGCAATAATTTTTGCGTAGGGTTACATAGTTTGATGCTCTTGGTTCACGGCTTCGTGAAGGGTACGTTAACACCTTAAAAAGATTATAATATTTATAAGTTTTAATTTATAGAAGCTAATATAATTTTACGTTTGATATTAGCTGTCAGTCTAATATTCTTAGAGCTACATATCTAATAAAGAAAATTATTTGATTCGAATAATATTTCAATCAATAGTTACTTCTATTAGCTTATTAAAGTAACCATTTACAAAGGTTTTAGTGACACCGTAAGAACCTAATTCTACAGTGGTAAATTAATTACAAAAATATTAATTTACACATCTACATCTCTTGAAAATTCATACATACTTTCTACTCATTTGCAAATTGAGTCAAATTAAATTAACTATCTTTGGGAATATAAGCGTATGAAGATAATATTAGAATGGAAGTGACTTATGAAATAGTTATGTGCCTTTTCAATTTCATTTGGGTCTTTCTTCTATATCGTGTGTACACCAGGTTTGGCACTAATGTGCCTAACCTGTCAGAGTTTTTATGCCACCTAATGGGCCTCTCACTTGGCTTAACATACCGTCGAAAAATATCTCAGGCATGCTGGTTTCCTCACAATGTTTTCCTTCACCGAAGCAAGTGAAAAGTTGTATCCCTGACCAAAGTCAATTTTCATAACCAACCATCAAACCAAAAACTACACATATATTACAAGCTTTCGAGAGTATACTTCGTGTCTCCTACATAAAATTTATTGGTACCGATAAAATATACTTTAATATGCATAGCGCACCGATATTAGTATTTATATCTCGTCGATCCAACATGTTAAAGTGAACAGTCCAGACAAGAATTTACCGCGTATAACACTTTTCCTATATATTTTAGAGTAAAGCCACGTTCAGACGAGATAGCTTTGTAGTGTGGTGAATAAATCTTGCAGTAACTTTGGTTTAGATTTTGTGAGTGGCGGCTTTGACGGGTGCTGGGCAGTCCTATTGATTTTTCCGCTGCAGTCCAGTGCGAAGCGTCTTTGTATTGAAGTTGAAAAGATCTGTTTTGGAGATTTCTTTGAGATGTTGTGAAAAGTTACGGATCAAAGTGTTTGTTTTACTTTACATTTTTCGGGTGTTAATGCATCAGAGAACTGCTTAAATCAGGCAATATATGCTATGAAAGTAGCACAAAAGTAGTTAAATAATACATTGATTAAAAACTACAAGATAAATTATACAATACCCCTTTCAAACTAAGATAAACTTTGCAATGTCGCTTCGCGTGAAAACGAATCTTAATAGAGAAGAGGACGCTGAATGCGCCCCGTGTCTGCCTGCTGAATTATTAATGTACTCTCTTGGAAACATGATACTTGGCGACATCGGCACGTCGCGAACTACGGTATAACTACTTTTGCGATTCGAAAACAAGTTGTAGATAGGAAAATGTAAAGGATTAATTTTAGAATGCATTGAGGATTATGTTTTGGAGTTTGGTAGTTACTGGACTATTTTACGTTATTTGCCTGCGGATGCAGCATAGCTGTTCATTTCATTCCATTTATTCGTAAACAATTTACATTGTGTTGTATTTCAAGCTTTTAAAATGGATTGACTGGAAGACGACTTCAACTTATCATCTGCCTAGCCTCATCGGCTTCCAGTCTAACCGGATTTAGTTGAATACCAGTATTTTACATGGAGCGACAGCCTATCTGACCTCCATAGTACAGGGTAATACGATACCCCTTCTTAAGACTGGTTGTCAGACTTTTTAGGCCACTGACTACCTGTAATGACTGTCAAAGATCTACAAATGACAGCCGGGACCAACTGTAACGTAAGATGATCCCCAACTGTGTTTTTAAAATGAGGTATGGATGATGATTAAGTTTTCCATCTAGTTTCTTATTTCACAATAAAATTAATTGGTAATTTCGCTACGTAAGCGGCTAAAAATCTATTCAATATAATTTGCTTACAAATAAACCAATATTTTAGTAGTCGCCTTCAAAGTTCTTGTTTGCCGTAAAGCCGTCACCGATTTTATTCAATTAAAGTTAGTGTAGCTACGGCTGAGTCATTATTGTTAAATCTTTCACCGTGACAACGTTACTTTACTTTCGTTTATTGGTTTATAGAGTTTTCTTTAATCTTCTGGTAGTACCTAAGTGTTAATTTTTTATTTGATTGGTAAATGAGCCGAGTCCTCAGAGTTAAATATATATTATTATGAGTCTGAAAAGACAATCTCTACAGATTGGGGTTCATGGACTGATCAGATCTCAAAGTATGTGCAGTGGGTCTCCACAGACATGGCCCATCATCCTAATTGCGCTGCTTGCCCTGACACCTGAAAATTTGTAACCGACCCGCTAAGAAAAAGCCTTGTTATGTGCAGTATGTTGTTTTCAAAAGAAATATAATATTTCTAAAATTCTGTTAATCTTGAAAATGCATCCTCTTTTTCCATATCAAATCCCAAAGCCAAACCTCTAATCTAAAACTTACCATAAATGCTGAAATAGTGACAGACAGTCGTAATGGCTACCAAATACTGCACAACCAGTTTAGCTAAAGCGGATTACAGCAGCCCAGAACAACGACCAACCACAGTACACACAAATCTGACGAAATCCCATTTCATACTGTACTGTGTGCGTTTCAGCATGGTAATGGCGGTCAATGTCATTTATACTAAACTTATACCTGATACTTGCAATTGTTTCATTTTTCCTTGTGGTGCATTGACATCGTAGTAATGGTAGAATAACATTTACAAGTAGGCAACAATGGATAACAAAGAGTTAAACCTAAATCCAAAAAAGCTGTAGAAAACTACTTATTTGTTACCATGGGCGTTGTTGCAAAACATTGATCTACAAAAAGTATCTTCGGAGTTGAATGCGTTGATGGCACCTATAATGAAGAACGTTGAAGATCATAGAAACCTATCGGTTTCAGAAGATGAGAGAAGAACATTTGAATCGGTTATAATGTGCATGGGACAATAACCGTGATAGCCAAGCTAAAACGTAGTAACCATATCAGGCAACATAATCATCAACATAACAATAAATTATAAGGAAAAGCATTCGCTTACGCTATCACAAGTTTCAACACTAACAATAAGGTTTACGAGTACAAAGTTTTGTTAGTAAACAATCCCTCGCTTTCTGTCGCGGAAAAGATGCAATGGATAAGCATGACCCTACATTATATTGCTGCGAAACACGCTACTGGTAGTGGGCGTTGGCCATACTGTGCGCGAGTAGCGACTTCATGTTTTGGATTTCCCTGCTGTGTAAGAAGTGCATTAAGAGGATTGCCACGTCAGCTGCAAGTTTAATAGTTTCGCAGATACTGTCGTGAGTGGAGTGGATGATCGCATATAACATTTTCATTATGCAACACGAAAAATAGCCCGTGAATGTCGGCTGTGAATACTGCACACACAATCAGTAGTTATTATAATTTAATAACCGCCATGAGAGATGAAATTACTGACTTCTCCACAAGTTCATATAAACCAAATTGTATATATTTAATTTATTGATAGCTAAAAAGAAAACGGTGTCCTCTTTACGTTTGTATATATCTACATGGTAACGACTGCCTACCAGAACACCATGTCTCCTATATTCCCTTAAATAATGTTTATGTACATACGTACATACCCAGACCCAGAACAAATATCAGTAGGCTGAACAAACATTTATTTCGGTCTAGGATCGAGATGGCGATATTTATTGCTTTTGCCGTGTGGTCAGAGCTGTGAAATAAACAGTCGTCTTTTATTATTCTTATGGGAACTCAGGTGACAATATTTATTTTAGGGAAACATTGTATTGTATATTGTAAAATACTTACGTTTGCGAGAACAGTCATGAAGGAAGAATGTGAAACTTGAAGATAAAGCAACCGTAGCAGACTAAGAAAATAAGATAAATAATAATAATGCCATCGAAAACATGTTCTCATATGATGTTCTTGCGTAATGATGACGAGTTTATACGTATACGTTTAGTTGTACGTAATAAGCAACTTTAATTTAAAATTAAATTAAAAGACTATCTGATTAAAGCAAGATGCTGGTAACAGACACGATTTTCATTTATCCAGTATTACATTTAAGGCAAATGTTACTAATTATCACTATGTACCAAATAGTTTTTTTTGTTTTTTTTCGGATTGGAAATCATCAAATGACTTCTCCCGCTCTGGGCGGAGCAGGAGGGAGTGTCAGACTTTTACTGACTAAAACCCATCCATGTTCCTTCATCGCCCTTTGTGTTCCGGGGCCACGGTATCTCTAAACCCAGGTACCAAATAGCTCAATTGTAAACCCGCTAGCAATGTGACCTGACCCTAACACTACAAGTGGAATTTGTACTAGTCGTACATTTTACCGTTCCTAGCATATTTATATCGTCGCCGTAGAGGGTCGTAGCGAAGCTATGGCTGGATCGATAGATCTGTGAGGTAGAACTCAGTTTGTCGTGGCCATGTTATGTAGGATGGAAAACAGTTTTCTACTTTTTAAAGATTTTGTGAAATTTCTCAAGTGTCAGGAATAAAGTAGTCTTGTTTTACTGCATTAGTGATACTGCATTTCCTAAAACAGATAATTTAGACGAGCTCTGTCGATAGGACAAAACTTGATACTACCTTATGCTGGTTGCTTAGTCATGGTATTTTTTTTTAATCAGCCTATTATGTCCCACTGTTGGGCAAAGGTCTTCCCAATGGCTTTTCAGTTTTCTTTGATATAAGTTGGTATAATTATCTTGATTTGATTCTTTAAAAGTGAAATTAGTATAGGATCCAGTTTTACCACGACCAAGAATTTGTATTTTGACTGTGGAATTTACTGTAAGAAACTCATTCCGTCTTATATTTATGGCTGAAAGGTACCGTCGTGAATGTTCTAATAACGATGCGGTAATTTGGCAAATATGTCATAAATTGCACCCTTTTATAATAGGTACGTGCTTAATAACTTTTAATATGTAGTGGATGGCACTGCATGTGTTCACAAATAAAAAAAATGTTTAGTATCAGAAAATCTATTAAAAAATATGCTAGTAGAAAACAATTTTCGTAACTCAGTTTTTACTAACAATTTTTAAAACATCGAAATAGAAGGTATTTAAAAACAAAAACAACAATTTGAAAGTCTCTTCATATTTGAACATTTTTATTTTTCAATTTTATTAGTGTCCAAGAAACACTTTTTATTACTCAGTTCTAAAAACTGCAGACACGCTACTGTTTTTAATGCCACTACAACTTTATAGCCCGACAACATTTACTGTAATCATCACCTTTAAATTACAAATGGCTGGCTAAAAAGAAACAAACAAACGGCGAGCAAAAATTGTTGAGAAAAAATGTTTAGAGCTATGATATCTGTTGATTAAAGTGATGTCTATGCAAACCAATTCGGTTCCTCTAAAGTAGTTACTACACTACTACAACAGCCTATAACGTCCACTGCTGGACATAAGCCTCTCCCATGATGGGAGAAATTTGCCGTAATCTTCACGCTTGGCAGGCGGATTGGAGATCGCAGTGATGAAAGACTAACAGAAAACGCTGCTGCTCATTCTCTGGTCTACGGAGGCGCAAGGTGTTCTGCCTCAGACATTAGTCGCCTTATACGACACCCGTGAGTGTAATGGGTTGGTTCTATTCTACTCTGCCGGATACCACACGGCTAAAGTAGTTAGTGCAAGCAAATAATCAGAAATAATAAATATTATACAATATAGAATGTAATAAGTACGTACTTAAAGATTTTGTGAAATTACTCAAGTGTCAGGATTGTTGTAGTGTTGTTATAGTGAGACTGCATTTTCTAGAACAGAATATTAATAATTAAATATACTGAATAGCTGGAATTTTAGTTGAATAACGTGATACCGTATGCTAATAGAGATAAATTAAAACCGTTTTCATAGTTCTGGGTAATGTATTGAAGTTTTATGTATGTAAAATGTTTGCAAGGTCGATCGGCTGCGGGCGGTCGGTTTGGCTGCGTCGAGTGCAAATATTTTTTTAATTTGTGTGTTGAGGCAACCTTGGCTAGTGTTCAAGGTCAAATGTATATACGCTTTTTATTTATATATTTACATACCCATATTTTTATCGATACTAACACATATTATATAGTCTCTTTTGGTGTATGTTTCTGTGACCGCGTTTTTTTTTTTAAACTATGCAACGGATTTTGATGTGGTTCTCACAATTCTGTATTAAAAAATACAGAATTGTGAGAACCGCATCAAAATAATATTACGCATTAATATTAATTTAAAACATAATAAAAAAAATATATTCTGTTAAAACCATGCGAGGCAAGGCGTCTCGCTCGTGTTCCATAATAGCTTTATTAGTTTAAAGGTTAATTATCCTGCAAAACGTCACTTGAGTGACGTAGATTCTTGATATTGCAGATATAATACTTAGAATATCAATTAAAATTTGAAATCAATTACCTTACACTGTTAAACATGTATTAGTTCTTGAATTTGTTAATTCATATTAGGTTAATATTTAATCTTAATTAAATTACTGCCATTAAATTGAATTCAAAATTCCATCTAACGAAGGAATTCACGGTTGCGTGAAAATCTGGTGAGTTTCTGAACCCTCAAATTGAAATTTAATTTTTGAGTTAAATATCATTTTGATCTCCTTAAATGCAGAGAAAAGATTTACGCATAATATATTTACATATCTTACAGTAATGGTATTTAAAGTGCAGATAAGTAAGTTCAAATATTTCAGACAAATCCATTTTAAAAACAGAGAACTGGGGCTTTAATTAAAATTCTAAGTAGAATTTAAAGATTTTAAAGTAAGTTATGCACGCTTTATAGTATCCAGTTGCATACTTCTGTTTATTTTAGTGCCTGGCTTTATAGCAAATTGCAATGTTAATTGCACAACGTTTTAGACTTGAGTTATTGAGTTCGTGTTTCGCATAACAAATTACTGCTACGCCGTAGCCACGTAGCGCCGTAGGCGCCTACGCCTTGCTACGACTGAAAATCTTTGAATTTTTTTTGCAGACTACCGGATAGAACTGTTGTAGATTAATTTCGTCTGTCAATCTATGTTTTGTTTTAGAAGTATTTTTTTGCATCCAGCCTTGATTTTTTGTCTGTTTTAAATAGTGAAATTTTTGTGAATAGTTTTTACTTAAAAAAAAACTAAATCTTGCCCAACTGTAAACTTAGAAATCCTGATTGTTATAACGAGAGCATTTGATTTAAATTTCCATGTTTACAGACCATTTCTGACATTTTTGTTACGAAGAAATTGGTAAAGGTATCATCTTACAAAAGTTTCATTAAAAAAAATAACTATATGGTCTTTAGAATGATGTACCGAATACTTGGTTACCATCTGCGCGTCGGTGTGTCTTCCACTCTGTATGTAAGGATTTTGTATCACACACAGCAACAATTCAAAAAGATTATAACCTAAATATGCAAGATTCTAGTAAAGTTAATATGAAAATGAACGCAAGCATCGTTAGTTGCACACATTCGTTTTCTTAATGGGCTCACATACTTTACACAAATGGGTTGTTAAGACTGCCTAATACTGCGGTACAGTTTAATATAACATTTGAATTTTACGTCTCGAATTACGTTGTTTATTTTAAGTTACAGTTTGAAGGGTAAAATGTAAACTATTGCTAAAGTATTTTCAACACGCTTGCTCTTAAAGTGAGCCTTATTACATCGTTCTTAGGACCATAAACCGAACTATGACTTATACATGCATAATAATATTACACACTAGTGCATAATAGAATTGACGACCCGAATGGTGCAGCGGTAGTGAGGCTGCCTTACGTTCTTAGGGTCCCTGGTTCGAATCCCGGTCGGAGCAAATGTTTGTGTGATAAGCATGGGCATTTGTTTCCGAGTCATGGATGTTTATATGTATATTAAGTATGTATTTACAAACAACAAGTATCTGTGTAGTATATCAACTATCTGGTGTCCACGACACAAGCCTCGCTGCTTAGTGTGGCACTGGATGGCGCTGTGTGTAATGTCCAGCAATATTTATTTATTTATCTTAATTATCCCTACAAAGTTAAGTTAGTACATAGCTGCAAATTATATGCGAATAAACAGAGCATTTTCAATTTAACCGGGTAATACTTACAGTTTTTTTGTAACAACAAAGAGGTTTTATGCCGCTGAAAATCCATTTACATTTTTGGAGAAAAGTGGGATCAATTAAGCCGAAAAAACATGTATTATTATCAAATTATTTATAATTCACAATAATTTGTTACAAAATATTGGCATTTTTTTAATTTTCATATTTTGTTTGTATTGCATTTGTTGTTGTGTGGTAAAACGATTTATGCAATACATGCTTGGTTTTTCCTTGTAAGTGTGTTGAAAAAGTGCGTATGCAACTCGTGAGCAACTTGCTCACTAGACACTCGGCTGATTTACGCCAAGCCTCGTGTCATACGCAACTTTGCTCACTTGTATCATAATATGCTATTACAGTAAAAAATTGTAATATCTCAATATTATAAATGTGAAGGAACTCAGACAGAATAGAAGACTACTTACCTTTTCATCATTATCTTAAAGATTGAAGGGATTTCAAAACTTGGCAGACAGGAAGACCATGATCTGGTGCGACTTATAGGATTCTTTTTATCCCGGTTTTGGTAGTAATTAAGTTCCCGTACAAATGATTTGATGATCTTAAACAAATAGAGTTAGCAACAACTGCGCTATCTCTATAAGTTCAAGATCTATTTATCTTGTTTTACGTTTTTCAGGGTTCCGTACCCAAAGGGTAAAAACGGGACCCTATTACTAAGACTCCACTGTTCGTCTGTCCGTCCGTCTGTCACCAGGCTGTATCTCATAAGCCGTGATAGCTAGACAGTTGAAATTTGACAGATGATGTATTTTGGTTGCCGCTATAACAACAAATACTAAAAAAAGAATAAAATAAATATTTAAGGGGGGCTCCCATACAACAAACGTGTTTTTTTTGCCGTTTTGTCTAATGTTGCATAGATCATGGTACGGAACCCTCCGTGCGCGAGTCCGATTCGCACTTGGCTGGATTTTTTTGTTTGTAAGCAACGACCTATTGTCGGGCCTATGCTGTCTGTAATATTGTAATACCAAATGATTTGAAAAGAGTAACCATGAAGTTGTTTGCTGGTTCTTCTCTATGGAAACGACCAACCTGAACCGTGCAAATTTTTCGACGTTTGATAAGTGCCCATCTAGGCCTAAGTGAAATAAAAATATTATAATTTTGATTTTTGATCAATTTATTAAATATTATGAAATAACCCTCCTTTTCGCCGCAGACGAGTAAAAACAGCCGGGTTTAAAATTACCTCCTTGTTCTCAGAAAAACAAAAGGTGAGCTTGTGAAGGTACAACGTACCTATCGGCAAAGGCCGAAAGCGATACAACCTTCGGCTTAATAAACGGAAGATTAAAAAAACACGCTTCTCTCGTTAGGTTAACGTTCCCTGAAATAACGAAACTCGTTATTGATGAGTCCTCACGATACAAGTCCCGAATACATAATTCATTTGAAAATTTCATTTTCAGTTCTCAGTATATTTTTTTCAAACCGTTTGGTTGGATTTTTTTTTATTTATTATTCGGTTTTCCTAAAATTGTAAGTCAATTTTGGAATTTGAGTGCAAATTTTAAGTGTTCCATGAAAATATTTTGAATTTTCAAAACGTTTTGAGTTGAAATTGATGATGATATCCTTTGGTAAGACTGCCAATGATGATTATTGTCTAGTGGTCGCAAACATGACTGCTAAGCAGAGGTCCTGGGTTCGATTTTCGGATCGGGCAATGTGTTATTGTTTTTCTATTAAGAATTGGTCAGTAGCAGCCACTGAGTTTGGATTTACGGGCCCGGTTGATGACAATAGGCTCACCTTATATAAAGTGAGTCTAAGGCTGCGTTTCCACCAGAGATGAACGAGGAAGCGATGTGTGTAAAACGAACCAATAATATAGCTTCTTTTCACAGCTTGACCTATTTTAGCTATGTGATTAGATAGCCTTAAACATAATTGTGGATCATCATCATCATCATTTCAGCCGAAAGACGTCCACTGCTGGACATAGGCCTCCCCCAAGTGTCACCACATTGACCGGTCCCGTGCGACTAGCATCCAACGGATACCCGCAACCTTCACCAGGTCATCGGTCCACCTAGTGGGAGGTCTTCCAACGCAACGTCTTCCGGTTCGCGGTCGCCACTCCAGAACTTTTCGGCCCCATCGGCCATCCGTTCTGCGAGCAATGTGCCCTGCCCACTGCCACTTAAGTTTGGCAATTCTTTGGGCTACGTCGGTGACCCTGGTTCTCTTGCGGATGTCTTCATTTCTGATTCGATCACGCAAAGAAACTCCGAGCATAGCCCTCTCCATTGCCCTTTGGGTGACTTTAAGCCTTCTAAAAAGGCCCATTGTGAGCGACCACGTTTCGGTCCCGTATGTAATCACTGGCAACACATACTGGTCGTAGACTTTCGTCTTGAGGCACTGCGGTAAGTTGGACGAGAAGATACCACGCAGCTTCCCGAACGCTGCTCAGCCGAGTCGGATTCCACGATTGACCTCTTTCTCGAAGTTAGACCTACCTAACTGGACCGTTCGTCCCAGGTACACATAATGTGGATGTACTATTAGAAACACTTCTGCCTAACCCTTGTGTATATCTTAATAAAATATAATTATGCCAAAATCTACAATAAACCAAATAATACTAAAATCTAGAACACTGATTTAATTTCGTTATAAACAAATTGTTTCCCCCTTCTCAAATTCCACCAAAATACCCTCGTATTTTATAGACGCTTCCCCATTAACATTATAATTATTACCGGGTTCGTAGTTACACGCCTATAGTCGGCTATCAAGAGGAGGAGATTACTGATGATATAATTTAAGTTGCTAGGCAGGCCCTTTGGTAACAGATTGAATAGTTGTCCCGAAGATTTGATGTTAATCAGGGATTTCCTAATGCCTGCTTGGTCTAATTACGAGTTCGTGGGTTGTTGATTTAGGTGGAACTGTTAGAAGTGTCATTGCCGAAGTAAATGCATGAATATAGGATTAGAGATGCTGGACTTATGAGCTTCTTCGTCGATTAGTTTCTTAAGTAAAACTACGGTGACTTCATTGATCTGTGGTCCATGTATGAACGCGTGGAGTAAACGTAATGTACTCATAAATTCATTAAAATTAGTCGCCATCGCGAGCGCGCGCGCTTGTCATTACTCGCTTGTAATATTTACTAAGTTTTTAAGATTGAATTAATATGAATGTGAAGGTAATTTTCATTGTGCTTGTTACCATCATTTTACAGAAGAGCAGTATTTTCGACACAAACATCGTTCGAATTTATCATATGTGTAAGTCGCGGGTTCGTGCAAGGGTTTATTATCTGATTTGGTGAAAAAAGGCTTCCCATATTAGTCGATACTTAATAATCTACACTACAGCATCGTCCAGTGAAACCTGCCATAATATCTGATTTATGATAGCTGTACAAAAAGTTGTACCTATTTGTTCTGCTTATAAAATAAGCATTTATTCTAGAAGTCTAAATTTTTGTTTAGAAAAACCCAAAACCCCAATATTGCTTACCAACCCTACTTTTTTAAGCAACAAATCATTTTCAAAACATGTGATAACCATCTGTTTGTCAAGTAGCAAGATGTATGGCCTAATAACGTTTTCCCGATACCGAGCAATATAGCCCCGATATTGGACAAGCGGTAAGAATAGCAATCAGCTGGGAACACGGATGGAAACTAGGTATCTGCATTATTGAGAGAGAGGGGGGGGGGGTGACGTGAGCGGAATACTGGTGCGAACGATGATCGATATTTGGTGATCTGGGTAATAGGCAGGGGATTTTGTCCTTTTACATAAGTAGATAGGAGATATCATTATTCTTCTAAGGCTCCGTTTTCACCAAAGATGAGTAAGGATGCGTAGCGACTGATGTGTGTGGAAGTAACTAATAACATACCTCAAGCTATGAAAAAGAAGCGATATTATTGGTTAGTTAGGTTTCAACCTTCAAATAAATGGCCTACAAACAAATGACATGACACAGTAATTTGTGTTTTGGAGCGCAGTGTGTTGTTGCATACATGGTCGGTTAGTTTTGAATGGCATCCAGCAATCTTATTTACATGTCAGGCCCAATTAAAAATTTGGCACAGACAGACATATACATAGATGTTAAAATAATTTATTTAAAGTTATAAATACATGTCGAATGATATAAAATCAGTTTACAAAAAACCTTAAGTCACTAGAAATCCACAGTACCTAGACGTTCGCGGCGCAAAGGAGCCCGTGACACTTGCAGCGCTTCTGCGCTGAATTGCCAGGGCTAGCCTCTGCACCAGGAAAGAACCAGAGCGTGGGTCACCACCCCTTTCACTAAGTCGCCGGCCGATCTCGGCCACAAATTTGATAGCGTTGGACCCCCAGCAATCAGTGGTTTCTACTGCCAGTGGGGCAAAATAATACTACTACCACCTATCCACCCCTCTACTATTCTACTAAGTTTACACTTATTTTGAAAACCAAATTGATTGTAATGGTATCAAATAGGCAGGCCATTGTATTGTTACGTCGTACCCGTACTTACCTACAGTTACGGAATTAGGTAGGTAGTAGTAGGTAGGTAAAACGAGTCTCGAATAATGTAGGTACAAATTCGAACTACCTATAAAAGAACATCAGGAATTGTCATTGTAATTTCGACCGTACGCCGAGGGCATAAAGTACCTATAGTTCTTTCCTTTGTACAAGTTGTGGAAGTTTCTCGAAGGACAATGACCCACTATGGAATTGCCTAGAAGATTCGAGGAAGTCGTGGATCTTTCTCGAACGTTCGGTCGCCATATAAATAGTCGACGTGTTTGAGGGAGCAGGCAGTCTGGTTTTGGCTACACAACGAAGCGAATCGAAGTGAACTAGAAGTACGATATCTAAGCAAATAGTGATCAGCAGTATATTTGTGATTGCGTTATAAGTGTTTTGTGTTTAATAAAGTTATTTGTTGTTTAATCGGTAGTAATTAATTTATCCCATACCCAGCTCGTAATAGTATGCAATGCAGTATTATGTGTTCAGTTAAAAAAAAAACAGTTATTTGTATTATACACTGACGAAAGTGTAAAAGCTACCTACCTATGTAAGGTTGGTATCTAAATCTGAGTCCTAATTTCATGACAATCTCAAGGGTATCGTTCAATGACACCTTTTACATAAGTAGGTACCAGTAAATAGGGATTGATGATCTCTTGAGTGTTTCTAAATATAGCCATTTTATCCTTTGCCTCGTATATAACTGTTGCTAGGGTAAATTCGCACTCACTGTGATTTGTAACTTTCTGAAGGTTACCGTCGCAATATTAAGTAAAATCGTTAAGATTTTCAGCAAGGGCGCTGTCGCAAATACAGTTTTAATTTGTACTGCAATATTAAACAAGAACCATAAACATAAGTCAAAAGTATACCGCAGTTGATTAAAATTTGATCTAAAATTTGAACCTAACACGATTTTGAGCCAAACCGTAACCTAATATTTGGCTCAACTTCTAGTTTCGGTCGATTACCTAAGTAAGATATCATCAAACAACACGGCCCAGAACTGAGCCACAAGTTTGGCGCCTTCAGTAACGTCCATCAGTTCCTAACGTGAATAAAAAACATAACAACAAGAACAGACGCGACATTAAACTCATTCTTTTCTCACCCAATTTCTCGCCCAATTTCCCAACACTGTCAACCTCCCTACCTTACCCAACATCACCAACACACATCACTTTGATATTCACACAAAACACCAACATAAACCACCTTAATCTTCTATTCAGAACGAACACACAATAATAAGGAATATTTGTCAAACACATTACTTAGTACGACGCTGTATCTTAATTTACCGTTTCTGTTTTACGTTAAAATTATGGGTCGTTGAGCTCGCACCTGTGTCTGCATACCTTAATACTGTACTGCTGCAGACGCATAAATAATAGTGGAATAGACTGCGTACATAGGTAGGCAGTTCTCAAGTACCTTTGGGTGTGTCGTTAAGGAAACGTGGTGTCAAGATGTGAATGTGTTTGTGAGGTACTAAATGAGGTGTAGGTGTGTTATTTTTAAATATAGGGAATCATCGGCAGACAGATGGAAGACCTTTACCATGCAGTGAGCTGACAAGTTCATTTTAGTAGTCATTTATTTGTTTACTAGGCCTCGCTCGGATTTGACAATCAATTTGCACTAAACTTTTTATAATAATATAATGCTATCATGATTCGAAAAACACGTGGCGCCATCTATTATCATAAAAATGTTATTCCTGTTTTCCTCGGGAACATTTTTTTGAATGTTAGATACTCTACCCTATGTCCGTTTCTGTACATTCTGTACACCTGACAACGTATATGCAATAATAAGGATAATCGGTTCAGTGGTTTATCCGTGAAAAGGTGACAAACAAACAAAACTTACTTTCGCATTTAAAAAAAGTCAGTAAAGGTAGACAAGGTGGCCAGTCAGGGTATACAGGAAGTTAGAATTAGAATAGGATTTCAAAAACATGCACAACATAACATTGTACATAAACTATACAGGGTGTAAACAGACTCTTCACGAAGCCGTCAACCAAGCATTCTGTGCATTATAAAGTAACTTTACGCAAAAAAACTTTTATGCAAAAAATAAAACCGACTTCAAAAAAAAAACACTAACAAAAAAACCAAAAAGAAAAACACAAAAAAGTGAAAAATAACTTTAGCTTCAAAAGCCGGTGACAAAAACACCAAATCAATCAAACAAAGGTGAAGCTTCAGAAGTCGGTGACCTTTGTTTGATTGATTTAGTGTTTTTGTCACCGACTTCTGAAGCTTGACCTTTGTTTATACCTAACATATAACCTCCTTTTTTTTGAAATCATTTAAAATAATTGCTAAATAATAATTACACGGCCGTGTGGTATCCGGCAGAGTAGAATAGAACCAACCCATTACACTCACGGGTGTCGTATAAGGCGACTTGCGACCAAGACCTTGGCGACCTTGTGCCTCCGTAGACCAGAGAATGGGCAGCAGCGTTTTCTGTTAGTCTTTCATCACTGCGATCTCCAATCCACCTGCCAAGCGTGGAGATTATGGCAAATTCCTCCTATCATGGGAGAGGCTTATGTCCAGCAGTGGACGTTATGGGCTGTTGTAGTAGTAAAATAATTGCTGGGAAACGCCTTTTTTTGGGGTGAAATCACGTTTTACGGCAAAATTCAATGTACCGCACTCAAAACATTGTGCTGATGGATGGATTGAATAGAATAGTGCTGGGTTCGTGGAGGTGTTTAAAGAAAAAATCTTAAATTAAAAACCAGGATTTAAAAAAAAACTTGTGGAAAAGTTGTAACTTTGACCCCAATATCTCCGTAACAAGAAGGTTCCCCAGGTATGGTCGATAACAAAAAAAAAATGTCGCGAAGACGGGGAAAACAAATGTCAATGCCTTTCGGCTTCGTAAAGAATCCGTTTAAACCCTTTAAATTGTAATTTGGTGTGTTTATCTTTTAATTTTGTGTGCAATAAAGAATAAGAATAACAGATTGACATCCAGGGTGCCATTTTTTGTTTTTTTTTTCCTATAAGTACTGCCCCACTGCTGGGCAAAGGCCTCCCTCAATTCCTCCCATGTGTTCTTATCCCGGGCCTCCTTCGACCAGCCCTCATGGGATGCGTCCAGATCGTCTCGCCACCCCTTTCTGGTGCCATAATTATAATTATATAAATAAATAAATAAAAAACATTTATATCAGGTCCGAGACCCATAAAATCAAAAATAGAAACCAACAAACACATAAATTATTGAAATATCAGAATTAAATACAATAAAATTACATTAAAAACATTATTGAATTATACTTGATTAAATTAACAAATCAAAAGTAAAAATACACAAACGATCCGATCATTATATGTTCACGGGAGCCTGAGAACCTGAGCTGAATAAGTGTGAGTAGTCTCTTGTAAGAGACTACTCACACTTATTCAGCTCTATTCAGCTTAGCGTGACTCGTACGCGTCTCATACAAAATCGTTGTTTTCTATGGGCATAAGCTGAATAAGTGTGAGTAGTAGGGACTACTACACATGATGTTAGTGTCGTTACTGTGGTATAGAAAGACAGTGAACGCGCTCTGCAAAGCCATTTTGTTTCTTGACCTAATTGCTCACCGTTTGATGTAGTGATTACTTAAAGGTCTTTTTAAACAATTCTGAGAATGAAAGTTGCGAAATTAATTTTATTTCTGTTGATAAGTAAAAGTAGGAAGTTCTCTAGATAAAAACAAAAGAATCGTTCGTAAAGAAGAGCGCTTAACGAATCACAAATATGCATAACAGAAACAATAAACAGAATCTTTTTTCCTTTATACTTTAATTAATACATTCAACTTTGATTAATATTATTCCAGTCTGTTTCCGACCAATTCCTAGTAAATAGAATCTAAATAGTCGAATAATTTCCAACCATAGCTCGATGATTGACTACAGGTGGTGCGAATCGATTTTGAACGGAATTGCAATCGGAAATACCGAATCAATTCGGCCAATTTCACGATGACTCGGGAGCCAGGATAACGAATTCCGTTGTTACTCACAGATCTGTTATGGGTATATCGTTGTTGTTTTTATTTTGATGTAATTTGGTTATTTTTATTTTCATATATATTTAGTTTGCTTAACTGGAAAAAATTACAATCTTTTATTTTAGCTTATGCTCGCGGGTTTGCCCTCATGGAATTGGGTAATCCTACGAAATCGTACTACCGGGATTAAAAGTATATCCCATGTGTTCATCCAGGTTGTAAACTATCTGTTTGCCTAAATTTCATGCAAATCCGTTCAGTAGTTTTTGCGTGAAAGAGCAACAAACATCCATACATCCTCACAAACTTTCACATTTGTAATATTAGTAGGAAGTAAGATAATTGTATCGCGGTTTTTTTGAAATGTTTGTTGCTTTATGGGATCATATTTTGTGAATGTTTATTTTTTTAAATATAAGCTAGCGTTTTGAAGTAATAAAGTTATTTTTTTTTATAAAATTTGCTACTGCGATTAATTCCAAATTGAATAGGTACATGTCATTTCCGGTTCTAACCAAAACATCTCTATTGTTACAGGCGTTCAAGCGCGGGCCTACTGGCACCGCAGCTGGCATGCCAGTCATCATCACCAGCAGCGTCTGCGCCGGCGCCGCCGCTGCCCGCACCCACCTCCCCTCCCCGCGTCGTGTCCGCCCCGCCCGCGCCCTCCCAACCCCCTCCCGACCCCGCCCCGCAAGACCAAGAAGATGGCGTCAGATTACGGCGGACCCATACAGTCGCCGTACGAGACTACCTCAAGAGGGAAACGCAAACGTTTTTCGGCGTTCAGAAGAATAATGAGAGGGAACAAAGACGGCTGTGGTATGAGAGGCGGAGGAGGCACGCGGCGCGGGCGCTCGGCGACCTCCGGCCTGACTTGCCGCCGGACCATCATCCTGATGATGATG
Source organism: Xestia sexstrigata (assembly GCA_941918905.2). Classification (NCBI taxonomy): domain Eukaryota; kingdom Metazoa; phylum Arthropoda; class Insecta; order Lepidoptera; family Noctuidae; genus Xestia; species Xestia sexstrigata. The sequence continues at coordinate 9,195,486 of OW799203.2, forward strand.
ATATTAGGTGAGTGTTTACCACAATAACTGACTTGTTTCTTTAGAGCCCAAGCAAACGGCGTATTTTAAACGCCCAGACGAGGCGCGTTTCAGGAACGCGCGTTTTCTGCGCCGTAGATGCCGATTTTTGCGTTTTATAAAGTCAAACGCGCGTAAAACGCGATAGTGTAGCGCGTTCGAAACCCGTTTGAAGCTCATGCAGAGTCAAAGCCAGCGTAAGCAGTGTTGTCTCAACCGACGCCATTGTACAACTGACGAGGAGTGTTTGACCAAAACGCGGAAGCTACGAGCGACTACAGCGCGTCTGTCGCTATCGCTGTACCTGTGCGTATACGCGTGTGCTTAGGTTACAAGGTTGCGTTCAAATCTCGTTTGAAGTGCGTATACGCGCGTCATCTGTGCGTCGTCTGCGCGTTTAAAATACGCCGTATGCTTAGGCCCTTAGAGCCGATGTTTCAATCTTCAGATAGCTTCTATCCAATGATTGTTATTGCGATTTAACAGCTTTTGTATGGAAAGTACCTACACCTGTCAAACTACTAAATCGATGAGTTACCAGGTCATAGAATTCCAAAAAAAAAACTAAATCGATGTTTCAAATAGAAGTTATTTATAGATTAAAATATTTTACAAATATCAAAAAAATAGGTTACAGGGCGTCGAAAAATTCGTCCACATCGCTGTCAACAGGAAAAGTGCCCAGAAGGCTGGCAGCATTGCCATGCTGGCAATGCTGCCAGCCTCTGGACCCGCCCTCTGGTCACGTGAAGAGTCGACCAACCGTTTGGCGATTTCCCGAAATACTAGGTGGGCACTCGGACCCCATGGCCCTAGTGTTTCAACCCCAAACGGCTCAAACACATAATTTACACATCATCATCATTCTCTTATCACAATGCATGAATTCGCCGCTAGAGGCGTTTGTGTAGACTAAGGTCTTCCGAAATGTCAGATGTCATACAGTGTTCGTACGTTGCGTGCTTTTTTATCACGTATTTATACTAATACTAACGATTGTGTTCTAGACTAAGCTATTCCTGATTAATTATTAATTTGTTGGTACTTAGAGAAAGAATGATTTTTAAATGTTTCATGCTTGCTAATTGAAATGATAGATATAAATGAAAAAATAGATTGAAATGCCTAAAAAACTAATTTTGTAACAGAGGTCGAATTAATAGACCTGTTTCACCCTAGACAGTTGCTCAAAATTCCATGTTATGCCTTCATAATGAAAACAGCGTAGTAATATGACCTGAACTAAAGTATAACAGCTATTTATATAGATTAGATATTCAAGGTAACCTGCATTGTATTATCAGTACACACACATCATTAATCAATAAGTCAGCCACCCAGCTACTATATAATTTGCGAACAAACTTAATGAAGTCCTTTGTTCATGGTAATAATATTATATTGATCGCAAATATGTAGGTGGCTTCATTTTATTCAGGCCACTAATTTCATTGCTCTTGTTATTATGTGACATAAATATATTTATGGGATTAATTTAGTAGTTTTACTATTCGCGAAATAACTTATCTACAGTAGTAATACAGTCACGAACACCAATATGTAAACAGTTGACTGTTGATTAAAATTTCATGTTGTTACTAACATTCTGGAACTCATACTTTTATGAAAAATATCCTATCTTTAAGTTATAATCGTTATTTCTCACACATATTAGTGATTCCTTGAAACCAAATGGGCTGAAAAAAAATGTTTTATGATAATAATTTCTATTATTGAAAGAAAATAGGTGCCTTTCAACCTAAGCATTTTCTTGGAAAATTATAATTATTTGTTGTACGGTGATTTTCCATGAAAATGGCTTAGTAGAAAGGCTTCTTATTATAATAAAACTCCGCACTAAGCTAGGTTAAGGTCAAAGACTGGGGGACCAATGTCCGATCAACTGTAACTAGTTTCATCATCATCATAATCATTTCAGCCTAAAGTCATCCACTGCTGGACATAGGCCTCCCCCATGTGTCGCCACATTGACTGGTCCCGTGCGATTTGCATCACAGCGGATCCCCGCAACCTTCACCAGGTCATCGATCCACCTAGTGCAGGGAGTCCTTCCAACGCAACTAGTTTACGACGGCAAAAATCCATAATAGCTCATTCGAAATAACAAAATGAATCATCATCATCATCATCATTCTCTTGTCACAATGGGGGCTATCGCGCATGAATTCGCCGCTAGAGGCGTTTGTGTAGACTAAGGTCTTCCGAAATGTCAGATGTTATACAGTGTTCGCACGTTGCGTGCTTTTTTATCACGTATTTATACTAATACTAACGATTGTGTTCTAGACTGAGCCATTCCTGATTAATTATGACTTGAAGATTTTAAGTAGCAACTTAAGATATTATTTGTTGGTACTTAGAGAAAGAATGATTTTTAAATGTTTCATGCTTGCTAATTTTAGGGAGAATATTGTAAATATGTATCTCAAGTTTTACAGTAGGTAATTGTTCTTAAACGAAATAAAATAAACTTTTTATGACGTTATTGGTACTATAAAGTATAAAATGGAATTAATGACAAGACTTTACTTTGACAGTGGCACCATCTGGTGAGCTCAAAAACGGCGCAGCTCAATCGGCGGAGCATGTCATCTTGTTCCATACTTCTCTATTGCTCAACAGATGCCTTCTTTCTTGCCATATCATCCTTTACACAGTCCGTCCATCGTATCTTTGGTCTTCGTCTACTCTTATACCCTTTATTGTTATAACAAAATGAATCAACCGCCATAATTTCCGAATATACCAAACCGGATCGGTTTACGCACGATAGAGCAATGTTCCCACTAATTGCTCATATGAAAAACGTTTTACATTCCACATCAAATAAATTTCGTAAAACAAAATTAACTGCAATATACGTATCATTGACTAATAATGTTCACATTGAGCACTTTATAAAATTACTCCGTGTGTGCATCAGGCAATTTTAAAATGGTTTATTTTGGCAATGGCATTTTATTATAGCTTTTAAACAATATGTTTTAAAGCGTGGGTAATTCTCATAAAATGGTTTCATGGACACCGATTATTGTTAACCATTCGTTAATTGCCTGTCATGAAGCCTATTTACCCTGAATGTGATGTGAAATAAAAACAGCACGTTAGATTCTCAACAATTTTTTTTTCATGATAGTTAGTTATTAATTATTTAGTTCGTTTTGATATTAGTTATTAATTGAAGAAACCTCCACATTCAAACGGTTTTTTTATCGGTATGTACCAGGAGAACTAAAAGTTTGACTCTAATACTGAAATTGACAATTAAATTAAATCTTTGCATAAGACAATAAAATACTTTTGAACGCCAATTCGTCACAAAAGTCTGAATTAAAGTTTCCCATAAAATACTCTTAAAAAACCCGTGTGTCTTCAAATCTGACATCCACCCATCTGCACTGGTTCTACAGTATAGATTATGATCCAGTCCCTCTCACAGAGAGCAACCACAAAGTCTGGATTTGTGCCCGGTTAGTGGCAATAGGCTCACCCCCTATTACATGGGTCTTAAACATACATAACTGGCGAAATGTGCGTGTACTTTTAGGTGTACCTCTGCCTTACCCTTAGGGGATTACAGGCGTGTTATGTTATAAGCAGAAAATTTACAACAAACAGTACACTCTCTGTATAGTTATATCAAAACAATAACAAAGAGAAAAGTTTCGCCTAACAAGTTGACATAGCTTTAACTCGTCCCAGCGAGATTGATACAGAATTCAATTTCCACGGAAGCAATCCGACTTTGTTTTCCTTGAACAATTCCGGGGCGTAGTCTAAGCCGTAGTTTAACATTTAGCAAGATGATTCATAGAATGTTAGGTTTGTCTTGATCAATTTGTTACAAAATTAGTAAATAAAGGATATTTTGAAAATTGTGGTGGACGTTTCATGAGTTCTCAATTACCCATGTATAATAAAATGTATTGAATTTGAATTTTGATAAGAAATTACATTTAAGACGATCTATAAAAATATTTTTAAATGTCAGCCCATCATATAATTAGTATTGCGGAAAAGGTTGCGAATTTATTGGCGTCGTTTGTTTTTCTATTTATTTTTCAATGTCTAAATTTAGCTATTGCGATAAATCATAATAAAACCATAGCAGTGATAGCCCGACGTAGCCCGAAGAACTGCCAAACTTAAGTGGCAGTGGGCAGGGCACATTGCTCGCAGAACAGATGGTCGATGAGGCCGAAAAGTTCTGGAGAGACGACCGCGAATCGGAAGATGTTGCGTTGGAAGACCTCCCACTAGGTGGACCGATGACCTGGTGAAGGGTGCGGGAATCCGTTGGATACGAATCGCATGGGACCGGTCAATGTGGCGACACTTGGGAGAGGCCTATGTCCAGCAGTGGACGTCTTTCGGCTGAAATGATGATGACGATAGCCTAGTGGTGTGACCGTTGGGCTGCCAAGTTATAGGTCTAGGTCTCGAGTTCGAATCCAAGACACGCACCCCTGAGTTTTCAAATTCCAGTTTAGATTATTTCGGTATAATTTTCACTTGCTTCGGTGAAGGAAAACGTCGTGAGAAAACCAAGCTGGTTTCCAAAAACCAAGTCAGAGGTTCATGGGCGGCATAAAAACTCTGACAAAAGGTTATACGTAGTAAAATTAATAAAAACTGCTCACAGATTACAAAAGGCATCTTTCAATAACCCGTCTGACCACGTCTCGGCTTATCAATTCACCAGATTCACGGACGTCGATTGTTCCATTGAACGTTCAATCGCTTCCCTACAGGGTCACTAAATGGACTACAAAGCAGAATAATCCCGGTACAGCCGGGAACGGTTGCCAATACCGGGCAGTCTCCCCGGGATAATAAAATTAAACGTAACTATTCGCTATCGCCAGCTGTGACGACACTCTTTAAGAGCATTTTGTATTCTAGCGTGGAACTTAGTAAACTGGGCACCAGACAATTAGGTTTGGTGAACTGTAATTATACTGGATTCTTTCTTTTTAAAAGGTTAGGTAGTTCGTTAAATTAAAGATATTGGTGGATATTTTAGTTTAAAAAATATAAAGAATCCACAAACTGGAGCTTTCATTAAGTTTGTTTTTTAATTTAGTTTTATAAATTAATTTTTAAATTGAACAGAAGAGACATCGACGCATAAGCGGTTGCCACGTGATCAGTACATCATACTGGACCTTCCACACAGAATTTCTTTTTTCATCGGTTTTTTTTTTGTTTCTTATAAAAGCGCTTTTGACAGTGTTACCTACACGGTCAAAATCAGAAAAAGCGTTTTTTTATATCTATGTATGTGAAGGGGGGAGGGTAGGCGGAGGTTAGGAACGGTATACTGAATATATGGTAATCATTCGTGGTTCGACTCTTCCACTCTGTATGTTACCGACAGCACAGAGAATTAGTACTAAGGCTTTTTAATGTGAAGGGAAGCCTACCGGTAGATGTAATTCAAATCGACAATGAGATATGTCCCTTTCAAGGCATTGAGGAAAACCCTGGTATCGAAGTAGATTTTGTTATAGACTTATGCAGATATTTTAAAGAATATGATTAGAAAATGGATATTAATTACTTAATGCACAACTTTGGCTATCTCCATGGCACCAAATTTCAACAAACAGCCATCTTATACTGCACATAACTACCAGGACATAATAACGTAAAGGGGTGTCTAACTGAGGAAGTAAGTCATACGACAACGAGTTGTTTACCCGCCGGGACGTCCGGGCGAGGCAACCTTATTAATGCTTCTGTTAATTCTTGACTCCTGGTAGTTGAAGTTCAGACGCTTCGAGACTGTATGCTAGTGTTAAATTTACATTTGTTTGAGGTTGCTCGGGATTACACGATCGAAGTTTGGAATATTGTGATATATGGACTAGATTGTGATGTTATTTAGTCCGAAGTAATTAGAGTCTATTTGAGTTTCAAGATAGGGTTAGTACGTGATAAATTCGCAGTAATTATGTTATGTAAGTGTATACAAGGGTTAGTTGAAAAAAAAAAAAAAAGAAATGTTTTGTTGTTTTCATAATTATTTTGTTATAAAGTCAATCAACTCGAGTATTCGTAATCAGTCGATACGAAAAACAGCCCAAGGACCAGAATTCGTTCTAACCATGGATGACGTCAACATGAGTTCAGCTGACCAAAGCATACACTTTGAAGCAAATATTCTATAAAACGAAGCACACACATGCATCATAAAAATATGTGTGTGCACTATCCCGGATAGTTGTTTAGAATATTTCTCAGTTTTCCCGATGTCGATGCACGATATTTATTTGACGGTTTTCATAAGTTACGTTTGCAATGCCAACATTGAACTGAAAATTGTATGTAAAATAAATTCCGTTGCAAGTATGGAATACGTTACTGTGTGAAATAACTTAAAAATGTTTCTCTCGTTCTTTGTGTTGATTCATGGCACGTGTTTTTGTTGGTATGTAAATAAGTATTTAAGGGTTACAAGAGAGTATAAAACGAGTAGGTAGAGGTACCACCCAGATAATTATGTATTTTGAATTTTACAATTGATTCGGGTTGGGTCTACCCTTTGTAGCAGAACTTTTTATGTCATAATATTACTTTGCATAACAGTAGATAGCATTAACTTAATTTCGCAGAAAATCGTTTGGCAGACACTCATTTATCATACATTCAAAACTCATAATTTCAGTAATAAATAATAAGTCAGAATCATCTTTAGGCATAAATTTCATATGCATAAGAATTAAAAGTAGAACCATCTTATCGCAGAAAGATCACAGTCAGAATCATCTTTTGGCATAAATTTTGTATTGATAGTCATTAAAACGCAGAACTATCATATTACAGAAAGTTTACAGTTAGAATCATCTTTTGGCATACATTTCATTATGCATAATAATAGAAAGCCTCATCTATCACATAACAAAATATTCATAGTTAGAATAATTTTGTATTTCTTACCATAATAATAAAATTTATTTAAAATATTTTTTTTTCACCACAAACAGACGACGATAATGTTAATTGCTGCATATTTTTGATCAGGCAAGCATACATCATGCATGCAGCAAGCATGCAGCATGCAAAATGCAAGCAAGCATGCAAAATGCAAGCAAGCATGCAACATGCAGCAGGCATGGTTTCTGTCACGGCTCCGGCGCTGCAGGGTTCCGGCGGTCCTTATTGTCACAGATGTGTTTTACGCACACCACCGCAGCTTCGGCTTGCTGGCAGCGAGCGTTAAAACCACCTGCTCCTCAGCTCACGGGCCGCCTCACCCCTCCGCGCCTACGCGAATTTAAATTACACTCTAGGAGTAGGGCAGACAAGACTACGTGGAGTCGGTTTTGGAGTAATTCGTTTCTGTCACTAACTTCTTTAGCGTAACATATTGTCTCTTTAAGACAATATTTTATTCAAATTTAAGGTTAAAAATGCAATTTTATAGAAATGGCAATAATGGCAAATAAAATTATTCCAAATGGAATTCTGCCATCTTCATAGTGTGCCGAATGAAATTGTACCAAATAATCGTCGCTCTAAATAAACGTTATTCTTAACGAAATTATGCGGAATTTGAACATTGCCAAAGGTAATTATGCCAAATAAAATTCTGCCATCTTAAAAGTATGCCATTGTAAATTTGGGCATATAAACATTCGGCCAAACAATAACTATATTAATCTTTTTTTTATGCCTTAAAAATATTCATATAAAGAAGATTATGCCAAGTGTGTTATGCTAAATAAATTTCGGAGCATCAAGATTCTGCCAGATAGAAGGAACCCATTCGGGTTGTATGTAGCTTGTAATAATAGAATTCAATCATGATTTGAAAGACACGTGGCACTATTATCATAAGAACGTTATTGTTGTTTTCCTCGGGAACAGTATTTTTTTTTGGGATGAAAGGTATCCTATGTCCGTTTCTGTGCACCTGATTACCCGTATATGCAAAATTTCAGGATGATCGGGTCTGTGGTTTAGGCTTGAAAAGGGAATTTATGTTTCTAAAGGTTCCCGGGTTTTTAGCAAACCTGAAGTTCATCCTTTTATTTGTCAGATGTTGTAGTAGCATTGTATTTGTAGTACACGGTAAACGTGACCTTTATGAAAGAAAAAGAAAAAGAAAAAAGAAAAAAAAAGAGAAAAAGTATTCATTACAGTCGCACAGGGCAAAAAATGAAAGGCAAAAAAAAAATCTTGTAAGAGACATACAATAAACTAAATTGGTCTTGTATGAGGCCAAAAATCCACATTTAAAAATGTTACAGCGCATAGGAATGAAGTATTACATAGGTGTCGCTCAACGCACTCTCAAACCCAGGAATTTTATCGGTAGGTACTACCGAATCTAGATCCTTGATGAATAACGTGCTCTGTGTTACAAACTAAACAAAAAGGGAAATTGCAAAAACGGTACGAGTACACACGAGAACAATATAAACAATTAAGCCAATATTTGTAGCATTTCCGTAAAATAAAAAAAGAGGGGAATGTATATTTGGAAAAGGTAACATTTGTATTTCACTTCCCTATTTACAAAAGTTTAAATAAAAACATGTTTGGCTTGATTGGCCTTTTGATGCTAACGGTGTTTTGAAGCCCGTTTTATGGGAAAATAAGTCAGATCTGATGAAAAGTATTTGCTATGGGCTACAACGGAAGACTTAGTAAAAAATATTTTAAAATGCTGATTGTTGCTTTGTTCCCCTTAAGAGACTCAGAAAATCAAACCATCCTTCCCTCCCTTCATCTGTTAGCGAAGAAGACACAGCAAAGTAGACACAATAGTTTAACAATGGCGTCCCGACCGAATCGGTCGGGTCCACAGACGAAGGTTTAAAATATGGACCAGATTCTGGTCGATCTTCACCTCAAAATATGTCATAACATCGACAGTCGTCCCCAGTCGTGTTGCACGCACATCTCTTTACTCTTGTCTAATTTGCACACATTTTATACTACTTTGTCTGTTATCTTACTTCTAACAGTCTCAATCTACCAGCAACTTTGTTGTTGCAAGAATAAAGCGTGAAACACACTGAACGCGGATGCGGGTCGGGCGCGGGTCGGGTCGGAAGTACGACGGGTATAATTTCGTGTTTTTATATGGAAGACAACACACAGAAAGGATGTATGGTACGGGCGCGGGTCAGGCGCTGCTGTGTGATGTCGTCCTTATAAATACATACATGAATTACAACCGTCGTACTCCCGTACCGAACCCCGCCCTTCCCGCACCCGCTTCCTGTGTGTGTTGCGCTTAAGGTTTGCATCACTATTATTTTGACAGAGATTTTGATAGAGACAAAGTCCGGGGTAATAACGGTAAAAGGACTAGCTGTTACCCGATTATAATCATGTACCTCTCCGCAGTATGTATGGAGCGTCAGGCGCAGCACCGAGAGAGGCGCGGGGGCGGGCGCGGGAGCGGCCCGACGTGCTCCCTGCGCCCGCGCCGCTCGAGGAGCCAACGCTACCGTCGCTGCCCCGGCCCGGGAAGGACAGTGTGGCCAGGCTCACACTTACCGGGCTTTCTTATGTTGTTACTGTGAGTACCCATATTTTATACTAGCTTTTACCCGCTTCGTTACCGTTATGGTTGGAAATCATCCCATCGGAACGGATTAAATTTAGCCTGTAACACTTGGGGATAATGTAGCTTCCATTAGTGAAAGATTTTATAGAATCGGATCTGTAGATCCAAAGATTACCCCTACATTCTTAGTGAGAAAATTTAGCGGTGTCTGATGAGATAACGAGTAATAGAGAGTATGGAAGAAGAAGACATGCTGGGCGCCCTACATCATCTTTAAATGTCCACTCTTTAAGCACGATTGCTGGCTAATTGTCTGTGACTTTATCGAAGAAAAAATCGATAACAAAACTATGGCATTGTCAACAATCAGCTAAGATCTATTTGATATCACATTTGACCCTTTTAGGTGAATAAAATAGTGCAAGTCATAGGTTTTTAATAAATTGAGGCATTGAAGTCTTTAGCCAATAACTTTAGAAACTATCAAAAATTTATTAAGACCAGAACATCTGGTTCTGCCATCAAATCCAAGTCTAAAATGTTCATAGCAAAAGATTATGCCCGTTTTCGGAAGCACTAAGCACCACCTTTCTCAATGCCTAAATATGATTGAATTGGTAGAATTTTAAAGCTTGGGTCAGCTTTGAGAGTTTAAAATTCAAAAGCATGCTTTTGTATAAACATTCATTTAGGTCTTGTGTAGTGGTAGAAAAAACTGGTATTAAGTTCACTGAACTTTAACCCTAGACACATAATCTTCGTCGAATCGACAAATAGGCGATAGAAAATTCCTTGTCTCATTTTAACACGTGTGCCAATAATCGTGTTGTTGCTAGTAAACTCTGTGCTCGCTACGCACTCTAACGAGGCAGTCTTGTTCGGCGGGTCAGTAGGTACACTATTTTGGAAATTATCACCAAACTATTCGTCGAATCGACGAATGGTTAGGTATAAAGGGGTATATGCGAACGTTAGGTGTCTAGGGTTAAGCCACTCCGAAATATTTCATCTCCTCCGATATATCAGTTTACATCTCAGAAATCATTCCATATTAATGGCCAGGGTCATAAATATTATATCTGTGGCGTCGCCCGGGCGATGTGGTTCCGATATTGATGTGTGGCATACGGTTGCAACCTATTACTTTATATATATGTAGGTGTATCGTAAAATATGAGACGAAGACATCTTGTTATTTCGTAAGGATGTTCAGATAGGAATTTTTGTAAATTGTGTGTTTACAATAGGGGTTTACAATATGGATCATTCTTTGAAGGCCGCATCCGGTGACGGCGATTTTTGAACCGTGATGCGTGTGTGGTGTAATATGCAGTTTTCGTCCATTGCCTGCATGCCCTAGAAAAAGGATAACGTTTTGGTTATTAATTGTCACTACTTTCCCCAGTATTGTAATTTGTAGACAGACCTGCGTTTAACTTTAGCAATACAAATAATTTCAGAAAACCATGAACGCGCTATTTTTTAGTTGTCTTGAAGTATGTATGCCAGTAACTTTGAAAAAATTGAAAAAGCGGGGTGCCATTCACCATGTACTACCGGCCCTAAATTAACAAAATAAAAATCTATTTACCTCACCTATACGAATATACAAAAAAAAACAGATTTTCCCATACACCGAAAATCGCACAATGATTCTATTTCTTGCGTTCTAGAATATTCGATAAGAGCGAAACGCGAGGACTTTGTTGTCACGTACCGGTAAGAGCCAACCTTGTTATGATAATAACTGGTGTACCTACCTACTGGCGGACGTGACGTGTACTTCAATGGAAGGAGGATGTAGTGCTGTTTAATGTTTACTAGAGTTGGAAAGGGATTTATAGCTACGATATTTTATAAGTAAACGGGCTGGGATGCTGGTGTAGGTTAGCTGTGGTACTTCTTCTTGAACATTGCTTGCCAATTCAATTTATTTCAGTAAAAAAATATTTGAAGGAATTTTTTCTAGGGTTACGTACCTCTAAAGGAAAAACGAACACTAATTGGATCACTTTGTTGTCCGTCTGTCTGTCTGTACCTAAAGACCCTTTTTCAGGAACGCGTAGAGCCGTGTTTAAATTTATATTAAATACTCAGGTCTACTCCCTGTTTTCAGCTTCGAAAATATCTACCTAATCTAACTTGTAAGTCAACGCGATCGAAAGACCGTTTATGTCGCATATTTTGCAATTTCATAAGAGAATCAAAACCTAATAGTTATACCTATTAGTTTAATAAAAAAAACTAGTTAGTACGGTACCCTCGGTGCGCGAGACCAACTTGCACTTGGCCGATTTTTTTATCGTATCTTTCGTTTTACTTTGATGATGATATGGCAAGAAAAGAAGTGTTTGATGAGATGACGAGTAATAGAGAAGTATGGGAGAAGAAGACATGCTGCGCCGACCACAATGAATTGGGATAAGGACAAGAGAATGATACTCGTATTATGATGTTTATGAATGATCTTTTGTTTTACTTTGATAATTTAGAGATACTCCTGGGCTAAACGGAAGCCACATGGGTGATCGATGAAAGGTTTTTCGGTGTTTGACAGTCTTTACAGGTATTCAGAAGGCTGAAAGTCTAACCACTATTACTTTCAAACGATACCTCTACTGAGTTATGGAGTACAGATACTCTCAATCCACGTGAACGAAGCTGCATCCGATTAGTCTCGTAGTGCACTCCAAAATTGTTGGTAAAACGCTAGGTAAAGATTATTATTCGCTTTCTGTTATTTTTAGTAAGACTGATTGACTGGCCACGATGCTTGTTTTGGCAATTACCAACATCCCAACACACCACGATTATCGATTCTTCCACTAAGTGTATAGATTCATCGAATTCATAGAAATATATACCATTGTAACCTAAATGATTGGGCTAAAATTGCTTAAAAATTTAAAGAAAAACGACAGCTGTCCAATAGTAATAATTTCCATTGTTCAATAGTGTATATTTTTAGATTTACTCTTACGGTCTGCAGAAAAATTACGTACTTATCATATTGAAATTCGTATAACGAGTGTTATATAAATAATTTAGTTCAATTCTATTAACTTATCGATAAAATAAAAACTACTCAAACGGAAAACATTTAACTTCTTATTGAAGATAACGTGCTTTCTTTCAAACAGAATTTTAAATTGCTAATTCTAATTTCATTAATGTTATTTTTTATTAGAATAAAACTTTGGTATTCTACTTCGTTTTACCAATTCGTTATTGGTGGCAACTGTAGCAAGACTTGAATACTGATTGGGTGTTCTTGATTATAAAATAAATAAACTAAACTGTGGTCTATGTGCTTACAAGCTACGCAGTAGTATTTGAAAAGTCTTTGTCTATGTTGAAATACGAGTGAAAGTAAAACGGATAAATATTGTAATGAGTCTGAAATTAGCTTTCTAAATTAGAAAACACTTTGTAGACCAACCATATCACAACCCTATTTTCTACCATGAAAACGTTAAAATTAATGTGATTCTCGGGAAGAACGAGGAGGGTGCTTTTAGGAATGCTAAATGCAAACCCAGAATGGAAGCTAAATAATGTATAATGTAGAGTAAAATTACGATAATTTACCACCAACAACGCCCACTTATGACCACAGGTGGCATAGTTAGCCACTAACCCAGTTTCACGCGTTAACCATTTAAAAGTTGGCAAAATATCTCAACGGAAAAGTTGTTCTGGTTAACTATGCTAAAAGCACTTGCAGGCTTGAAATCCTAAACCAGCGAACACATAGCTTTAATGGACCACCCTATGTGTGCCCGGAGACTTATAAATACACAAATACACGCCGCATTATGTGGCTTGGCTCATGATAAAATAGCGTATGTATACATAGCTTATATATGTTCGTACCAGATTTTGAGACGAATTAGGTCACTGATTTCAGAGGGATGAGTAATTTATAGGTTAGTTAATTTTGAGATAGTTGATATAAATGGTTGTTTTGACCTATATTAAGGTATACGGAGGATCTCGGTAAGCTAATGATTGGTATCGTCTTAAATCATTCGATTAGTAGCAAAGGTTGGCTACTTGATTCATGAGATGAAAAACATATGAACATTACGCCTGTAATCCACGAAGGGTCATACAGAGGAGTATCTAACAATAGACTCACATTTCACCAGTTATTTTTTGACGAAAAAATAGGTAAGGATAAAATAGGGGACATTGCAACATTTCACGTTGCAACGTCTCTCTTGCAACGTGAGATGTTGAAAGTTAAGTTTTCTCGTTTAATTTATTCATGAACAACTGTTTCATATGAATTTATTTCAAAGTTAGACAAGACAAACACATTAACCATCGGCGCGGGAGATATTATAGTGCTCAAGTGTGTGCGCAGGCACAGGTGCACTCTCTGTACCTTTACTCTCATAGTCCGATGGGACGGCAATCCGATACGACCGGAGAGATCAGGCGCAGGACCAACGGCTTAACGTGCTTTCCAAGGCACGGGGTATCATACCGGCAACTTACAAACTCCGGGCTACTACTGATAAATTTGTAATGGAAAAACCCAATGGCACTTTTTGCCCGACCTGGGATCGAACCCACGCTCAGCAGCCGCGCTTGCGACTACGAGACCAACGGGGCAGTTAAATATTAAATATTTGACGACCCGAATGGCGCAACGGTAGTGAGGCTGCCTTACGTTCTTGGGGTCCCGGGTTCGAATCCCGGTAGGAGCAAATGTATGTGTGATGAGCATGGACATTTTTGTTACCGAGTCATAGATGTTTATATGTATAATAAGTATGTATTTACAAACAATAAGTATCTATGAGTATATCAACTATCTGGTGTCCACGACACAAGCCTCGTTGCTTAGTACTAGGTGGCGCTGTGTGTAATGTCTAGCGATATTTATTTATATTTATATACCACATGTATGAACGTGGAGGAGGCGAAAGATATGTGAGGATCTCCATTGTGTAGTTTCTGTCTCCATCCTCTGCCAAGCCTTTTCCCAACTACGTTGCTGTCGGCTTGTAAGCCGACAGCAACGTAGTTGGGAAAAGGCTTGGCGACGAGGCTTGTGTAAAAAAAAAAAAAGATATTCAGCTGCATCCGATTCGACTGTAGTCTAATCGGATGCAGCTGAATATCTTTTTTTTTTTTATATGAAGCGACTGCCTATCTGACCTCCACAACCCAGTTAGTACTGGATAATACGACACCTCTTGGTAAGACTGGTTGTCAGACTTTCGAGCCACTGACTGCTTGTAACGGCTATCAAAGATCTACAAATGACAGCCGAGATCAACTGCTTAACGTGCTTTCCGAGGCACGGACGAAACTCGGTATGTAATGGATGGTCACCCATCCACAGACCAACCTCGGCAAGCATGGCTTAACCTAAAAATTGATCTGAGCGGCTGTTATTATTTAGCCACGAGCTCCTCATTGTGTAGTTTATGTCTGTATGTACATAATTATGTAAAAATATACAATCGAGAAGAGTTTAAATCTGACGAACATATACAAGGTTGAGTTAATAAGAGGATATAAATAACTTTTCCTGGAAATATCTTCTGTTACAGACAAACACATTCACTTGTTTCCTAACTTAATTTATTTGGCCTAAATACGTAGAATTACTACATACGTTTCTGTGTTGAAGAATGAGTTACAAATTACAAAACTGTCTACGAAGAAGAAAAAGGTGTAACATTCATATACTACCTTATGGCCGCGGCTTCGCCCACGTGAAGCTCGATAACTGTCCCACGGGATCATACTACCGGAATAAAAAGTATCCTTTATGTTCCCAGGCTATAAACTATCTATGTTCAAAATTTCATCCGAATTTGTTCAGTAGTTTTCGCGTGAAAGAGATACAAACATCCATCCATCCTCACAAACTTTCGCTTTTTATAATTTTAAGCAAGATATCACTGTAAGCTTGCGTCATCCCACTGCTGGGAACAGCCTCCCCTTACTACTACCATTTCCAGAAGGAATGATCTAGATATAAGCATTAGCCCTGGACCAGAGGTAGACAAATACGAGTATTACGAATTAAAATCGCTTTTCAAGTCTGTCTATGAGTATACGTTGTTCATTTAAAACGCGTGGTGTGGTCCGCGTGACGTTTATTGTTTAAAAATAAGACATGTCTAACTACACTCGGCTTTAGCGTAAAGCCAAACGAACGTAATATGAGCTATGAGTCGCGTAATATACGCCACATTTTCATACGAAAGTCTGGTTTGTGACTTGCGACGACGTAAAATTTGTATTTATAAAACCGAAATTACGAGACTGAAAAAATTACGCTCGTTTCCTCAGCCTTAGCGTAGCTTTCTATCAGTGGAAGTTTTTTTGAAATTGGATAGGAGTTTTCGAGGTTATCTCAGACCCAAACTTACAAACTTTAGCTCTTTATAATATGGTGTAGAATAATCCATTTCATGGAATGCACCCAATTACCGATCACCTTGCATAAATCAACAACCCCACAACCACCGTCGTGCAGTTGCCCACTAGATACATCACCCAACTGTATTCAACTTGTCTATTCTTGTTTTGTTCAAAATGTGAAATAAGGGTGGGTCACTCTATGGAAACTACAATATAATAAAAAAAAAACTCGAAAGATAAAATAAAACTCTTAAAAGTTTGACATAACATTTTTGTTGGCTTTAAAATATGTTTATAGTTACTACACAAACAAACAAAGGCGGTAATGACGAGGTCACGAGAGTAGGACGTAAAGTTTAAATGCGAATCCCAGCATAAAGTGACCTTTTTAACTTTTAATTTGTCATAAACTTGCTTATTTTATACGAATGTGACCTTTGTGACCGTCATTCTGGTCTAAAATCATGTCTACAAGCACGTGAATAGACTTAACTTGAAATTTACATAAACGTTTGGTTTTTATTCCACAAAAGACTAGGCTTAGACGCAGAATGCAGCACTGCCGCACAAAAATGTACGCAAAAGGCGACAATTACTTAAAATAAATACATGCTGCAACCCAAACCTAATACTCGACATATGTTTTAGCCCACCGCATGGTGAGATGATTGTGTATTCGATGCAGTTTCTTAATGTGCAGATCATTTTATCACCATTTCAGGTACTAGTTTTTGCGGGTTTAAAACTAAATATTTTGCAGTCAAGCGCAAAGTAACGCTTTACTCCACTACTTCTACGTTTAGGTCATATTAACACATATATGTACCTACAGTAACAGCACAAAATAGTTTAGTCGATCATCTATTCAGGCTTTAGACTCCCGTATAATTCAAAATCATATCACGTCCTGCCAACTCCACTTCGTGGCTACGCCGTAGGGCTACGCGACTACGGCGTAGCAGTCGCGTAGCTCCCGTAGCTCGGAAGTTTCTACATAACTAATAAGATTAAGTCCATGTATTTATTACAAACAGTATCAGTTATGTTATTTAATGTGCACTTTATTTTATACTGGAAATTGTCTCTGTATTAAAAGTTAGGTTGTTTTTGTTTATGTTATTTGGAGTGCAGTAGCAGCAGCATGGTTTATGATATTAACGGGTTGTAGTGCAGTGCAATGGTTTTCTAAATTATTACCATGGAAAAATAGGTCATATTTTCTATAGGTATCTCTTTACAGCTCTTACTGCATTGCTACACCTATAATAATGTATTTTATATTACGTACATAATATGTAGGTATAAGGTTACTGTTGATTTTCGTAAATTGACATTACTTTTTTTTTTTATTGTTTTCGCTTGAGAAGTTAGATAAAGAGAAATGACGTGATCAGTGGGTAAAAATGTTTTGAGAAAATCGGATCACGATATCAGTGTTGTATCCACTGATACCGTGATCCGATTATCGCGATTCGATTTTTTAGTCGCCGTGATATGGCTGACTCAATTTGATAACGTGATCGGTGGAGAGAAACCCAAAGTACTGATGCGTCTACAATTTTGAGACTCCGCCGCATTTTCGATAAAACAGGTTAAATCAGGGAAATCCTAAATTATCTACTTAAATTTTTCTATTAAAATCATAACTATCATCTTTTGACAGTAAAGTTGTATCAAGTGCCTATAACACGGTTCATTGACGTAGACGATCAATTTCACAAACATTAAATTTCTTTGTCTTTACCAGAATTTTGAAACTGCCGGTAACATCAGAACCTTCACCGAAATGATATGTAACTTACAACCCATAGCTGTCCCTATAACCCTCAAAATATTCTAATATACGGGCGGACGAATTAGACCGCGATATTTCCGAGCAATAAATTATAAAAGTGATGTCTTTCGGGTAGAGGCGGGCGTTATGGCATCGTAAATAATCGGAGCCATTCGCCCCCCCTCCCCTTTCCGGCAATATCCCAAGGAAGGAACTAGCCGGACTACGAACTACTGCTTCCTGTGAACCGGCTGACGTGAGCGGTTTCTTTTAGCGGTAGCCATGTTTATTGTGCTTTTTTTGGGCCCTTTGATGGGTTTATGAAAATTGTGGGGATTTTGGTGCGAGTATGAGTCAGCAGAAATGTTTTGATAATTTTCAATTTGCTATAACTACATAGAGATAATTATGTATACAATATTATCGTGAGAATTTGGAGTTGATAGTCAGTGTTTGACCTCGCAGGATGTGGTGGGATGAGCTGGATAGAACCAACGACCACTTGGTCCACATTGGCCCTAGATCGAAAGATTTTGCAGGTCATGTGGGGAGGCGTTTGTCCAGCAGTGGGATAACAATAGAAGTAGTAGTCAGTGTTTGACAACTTGTGTCATATTGTTGGTATTTTTCATTTCCGCGTATTGCACATTTGAAAATTTGACTACCAGCTTCAATAAATCGTATAAAAAAATCACTACCACCATTCATAGAAAAAATATTGTATGAAATGGCTATAACACGGCTAATTGACGTAAGGTGTCAATAAGCTTAGCAGTTAATATCCCTGACGGTACTTTGTTGGGTGTTAAAGTGATACCTACCTACCTACTACTTAGGAATAACGATTACTTTCACTTTAGATATGCTTCAAATATAAACAAGCACAAAACCCCACTTCCATGTAGTATTTAAAATTCAATTTGCCAGTTAGTACAGCGCTCTCAAGTCCTAGTTATTGTTAGGACAGTTGCAAAGCTAGTGTACAAATCTATTCACTGGCTCCGATTTCCAACTTTGTACTATCACTGAGCTTGTCAGAGAAACGCGTTCTGTGACTTCTGTGTGCGACTGTACTCGCCAGTATAATTCACCGAATGAATTTTTAATTCCCTTTTAATATTTTCTTCGTGAGTGAACGCACAATTTTGTGCTTCTAGCAATATCCTTATGTTTTCAAATGTACATAAAGTAATATTATTAATAGTAAAAATTGACACTTTTCACTCTTGTGCCCTAAGTAATAAGCTTGAAAAGTGGTCGACTGTGAGAGAACTCGGTAGCACAAAAGTTAACCTTTGTAGTTTATATAATTATGATTAAAAAAAATAAAAAAAATAAAACTTTTTATTTCAGAGATTAGTCCATAACGAATGATGATACCCTTCCAAGTAAAAGCTTAGATGATGATACCATAGTGTCCAAGGTTTCTAAGGCGAGAATCCGATTAGTTACACTTGGTATAGGTAAAAAGTCGAGGAGGAGCTCGTGGCTAAATAATAACAGCCGCTCGGGTCGATCTTTAGGTTAAGCCGTGCTTGCCTAGGTTGGTCTGTGGATGGATTACCACCCATTACATACCGAGTTTCCTCCGTGCCTCGGAAAGCACGTTAAGTACACGGTTGGTCCCGGCTGTCATTTAGAGATCTTTGACAGTCGTTACAGGAGGTCAGTGGCGCAAAAAGTCTGACAAACAGTCTTATCAAAGCGTATCGTATTACCCAGTACTAACTGAGTTGTGGAGGTCAGATAGGCAGTCGCTCCATATCCACGCTCCAAATACTGGTTTCCAGCTTCACCTGGTTAAACTGGAAGCCGACCCCAATATAGTTGGGAAAAGGCTAGGTAGATTGATGATAGGTAAAAAGTGCAGTGCCGTTTGCATCTCACATACGCAAGTTGATGTAAAGCATTGTCCAATCAGCATAGTGTTATGTATAACATATGCTGACATCCTCATTGACCTGTATCAGACTCTGAAACATTAATAATATTAGCTTGAACACGCATGAGTTTATTGCTCCTAGACACGATATTGTGATAGCCTTCGTTAACAACAAATAATTTACGACTCTTTCAAACAACTGAAACTATCTCGATCAAAAATTAAATGAGCCAAAACGAAATATTACATAACGTTACATCACGCCTGTACTCACCGAAAGCTCGTCAAGTGGGGCTACCTCAATGAAACAGCTGGGTGTGGTTCGGAGCTCAAGAGCTGTGTCGCAAACCATATGCCTCACTTCCTTCCTGGTGGCCTACCATGACGTCTTAAAGCAGGATCGTTTTAATCTTGTTCCAGTGTGGGTAAGAGACGGAGCTATAGAGGACGTCTAGCGCCATCTCTTTCCCACACTGGAACAAGATTAAAACGATCCTGCTTTAAGACGTCATGGTAGGCCACCTGCTCTCTTAGCCCAAAACATGCAAAAGCTCATGATTACTACCTTCGTTTTCTTCTTATCTCCTCGGCTAACCTTTGGTAGTTAACAAAGTTTGGCCATCAACTCTGAATATTATCCTTGTTCTTAGCGAACTTTGTGCCTTACCTCAATGATCTTCCACAGGCGGTGACGCGGCGCTCGCGTCAGTCAACGTCGGCGCAATGGTCGCGATCATTTCGTGGGGGAGCGCCTCCGCATGACGACGTTGACGTCGATGACGTGTTCTTCACTCCACTGACGTCAGCCACGCCACTGCAGCACCATGACGAGGCTGATAATGTTGACGGATCTAAGGGGTGAGTGCGATTGCTTTTTAAGGTGAATTTTACCTAAGTTGCAATCAGTGCATGCAAACCACGTATAAGAATACTCAGTATCAATATTTTGTAGCGATACTACAAAAAAAACTACAGAAACATAGAACAAAAAGTACTACAACGCCATCTATGACACAGACGATGAACTAACAGCAAAACACGTCAGAAATCCTACATCGCGCAAGCAGAGTTATCCGCGACTTAAGACTATCTACGAGAACCCGACAACAACTGTCGGGCAGAGGCCCACCACACATAACACCCGTCTGGTCGGAGGATCCTCCCTTTTCTATGGGGGATGGATGAAGAGCTTTACACCCTGTTCTTCATACCCCCAAAATTTCATAATAATGATTACACTGACAGCTCATGAACGTGGTTTAAAGTTGTACAAAAATCTTTGAGTGTGTGGTCAGTCTTGGTTTTTCAATACATTTAATTATACAGGGTGTTAAAGTAGTCGCGTGCCATAGCTTAGGGGTGAGTTCAGTATCGATTAAGAAACCCGTAAAAAAAAAAAAAAAAATTGCAGGATCAACCTAATTTAGTACCTACTAACTTCATATAGCAATATAAAATAATTTTAATTCTAAACGATTGCTATTTTAAGTTAGTAGGTACTAAATTAGGTTGATCTTGCAATAATTTTTTTATGTTTTTATTTTTAATTATTTTTTTGGATTTATTTTTTATTTTTTACGGGGTCCTTTATCGATACTGAACTCACCCCTAAGCTATGGCACGCGACTACTTTAACACCCTGTATAGAAGACGCGAATGTGTACCAACAGCGCCCGTTTGTCAACGCGTTCAGTTTATTTCAGAAATTCGACCAACCTTCAACCGTCACAAAATACTATTTATCACCAGATTATTACCGTACATAATCTGTCTATACCTAAACAAAATAAAGGAAATATTTTTTTTTTGTTTTGAGAACAGGCCACCCACAAAAATTGTAGCAGATATTAATGAAACGTATATAGATTTCTTCCTTATAATCTCTAGATTACAGTGGTAATATTAGCTAAGCCATGTCTAACCTGAATGATGAGAAATTCGACCTCCAGAGAAATCCAAACACAAGTTGGCGCACGTCTGTAGTATCTTAGAATGCACAATCAATTGACATAACGGCTTTGTGGAGTATTCGCTGTACTTGCAGATACCATTTTCATGATATATTTTTGCAGTAAATGCGAAAACACATTTACGAAAATCGAAATAAACAGAAAGAGGAAATGTTAAAATAATGAAGTTGTCTGGCAACCACTAAAAGGCGGATTGACAACGTTCCATGCCACATTGATTGTTTAAACGATCTACGCGATTTTAGTACCTTTAAAAATAGCATTAAAAAGTACAGTTTAATAATATTTATTTTTATATTCTATTCCATTTCTATTTTATTTAAAGCAGATATTATTACCACTGGGGACCGTACTTATTACGTTTACAAAAACGTAAAAAACGCCCCTATTCACGTAAGTGTTTTCTGTCATTGATGACATTGACCACAACTGGAATGCTTTGACTCGAAGAAAAATATCATAATAAAACTTATTTATTATGGTTTTAAGATTCCGGTTTCGTTTCTATGTAATCTTTCGTTTATTACTATTAATAAAATGGTTACTTTTTTTGGTGTAATATGAATAATTTTTATGCAACATCGAAGAGGGCCTAAAAAAACTCTCCTTTATTAATTAAAAAACCTTTTTAAAAATAAGCTTTTTTATAATTCACTGAAAAGAAAATAAACCTTTTAGTAAATGAAAACGAAAACGAAAAGCTTTCATAAAAGTTTGTCACGCGAACGGTAAAGGCAAAAGAAAAAAAAGGTTATAAAATTAACGAAATTATTCCATAAGCCGTGTGGTATCCGGCAGAAAGGAATAGAACCAACCCATTACACTCACGGGTGTCGTATAAGGCGACTAATGTCTGAGGCAGAACACCTTGCGCCTCCGTAGACCAGAGAACGGGCAGCAGCGTTTTCTGTTAGTCTTTCATCACTGCGATCTCCAATCCGCCTGCCAAGCGTGGAGATTACGGCAAATTCCTCCCATCAGGAGAGAGGCTTATGTCCAGCAGTGGACGTTATGGGCTGTTGTTGTTGTTGTTGTATTCCATAATTTGGGATATGATACAAAAAAGAAAGCAAGTTTGTATGACATCGTGCAAAGTAACCAAATATCCTTCTCTCGTTTAATAATCCAAAGATTTATCTACAATGTAGGTGGTTATTCCCGAACTTCATAACTAAAGACGAAGCTGTTATATCAGTACAAAGCCGCGATACTAAGTAAACCACGTCAAGTTGTACGGTGAGTTTGCCTAATAATCCTGTTCTGAACAGATCTAGCAGCGCCATGTTGCCAGCTCGACAGATTAATTACCTCGTTTATTATAAAGTGCAACGTGTTAGGACTTTATCATGTAGGAGTTAGAGGCGCTTTTATGTTATTTTTTTTTTAAAGCTAACCCTTAATGTGTTAATAAAATATATAAATGACTACGGAAATGTTTATTAGACAAAGTGACATTATGTCATTGATACGCACACAAAGGGTTCCGTAGCACCAATCACCATTAGTAATATTTTTTACTCTCATTCTTAGGTTACATTCAACAGAAAATAAATCTTTCATGAAAATCATATTTTAATTATTTTTTGCTGCATTTTAAGCTTTGTGTGAACTATTGACCGGGCACGCGGTCATTGGCATTCGGGTGTATTTTTTCTGTATTTTTCGCCTGATTCCTTTTATGAGTTGAACTGAGTTCAATCGTAACGATGTTAATTAAGTTGATATCGATACAGATTTGTTTCGTCTTTAATTTTTGTTTATTAACATTGAGCGATCGAAACTCGATTATTTTAATTAACATACAATCGCATTTGAAACGAAGCGTATGTACAGTCGCACGCGCATCGAGTTACCACAAAATGACAAATTTTCTCATTCAATCTGGAACTTAACCGTCAACATTTTATGGTTTATAATCATTTGAAGAAATTTAACAGTTTGTAGTAGGTAGCTTGGTGGCAACTGTACCTATTTGTTTTTTTTTTTTAAATACTTCGTCACATTCTTATATCTTAGAGCATTTTGGTTTATTTTGCAGCAACCACAAATATGAATCTAAAAAAAATATCACACATAAACAGATATTATGAATAAAGTCGACATTTTAATATTGCTACTGGATTTGCTCTGGGCGTCCGTGCGTACTTGTTTTAGTTCAGTTGTTTGACGTTGTAGAACACCTATTTCAAAAAGTATTTTCTGTAATAATCGAAGGCACCTTAAGTGTGACGTCAGTGACGTCATGATTTAAATAATGCAGAAAATAAAATCATTTTTGCAAAACATTAACCGACTTCAATTACACAAAAACGTGAAAAATTACTTTAGCTTCAGAAGTCGGTGACTTTGTCGGTGTAATTGACGCCACATGCGTTAATTTATGTTGGGTACCTCTACTATGTTTTAAAGTTTTTTTAATGTTGTCAAAATTACGGCGATTAGTCGATAGTCTAGTGTTTCATGACACTTCAATTTTCAAAGCTTTTGACTCATCAGAAATTCGTTGAACTTTCAATTCATGCTAAGCTAATCATTATTGATAGCATTTTTTTGCGAAGCCAACAATTTTAGTTTTTAAAACTATCAGTGAACTGGTTGACCTCCGTGGTTTTCCAATACAAAATCAATATTCTATTTCGATTTTTAAAGTAGGTAATTAGAAAATAATTAGGTTAATTTTCACTTTCCATTTTGTTGGTATAGTCCGGGAAATTAGTTTAGCAAATTGATTACAAAATTGTCCTTTGTATTCAAATCACAATTAATCATCATTATTCCATGACAGTTGTCAAATGGATCTGACTGTACCTACATTTCTTGTTTCTCCTAGTATTTTATGTCGAAATACCTACACCTAATATACGATACATTACCTATATACCTAATGGTTTCTGTTGCCAAAGTCCGATACCCATAATGGAATGAAATAAACGCACTGCACCAATGTATGTTGTGTGAAAACAAATAAAAAACAGAAACCTCATCGCGCATGCGTACTTCGCGGGTATCAGTCCCAAATCTTTGTGACAAGGGTCTGTGATCGGAGATTAAATCTTCGGACTATGCTGACATACGTAACGTATGTATACATACACGTAGTATTCAGTGTACAGGGTATGTGTTTGAGATGTTTGTTAGCTGTGACAAAATTGAAACTACGACAAAGAGAAATATGTACCTAGGTTCTGTTAAAGTTGTTACTGAAAAAAAAAACTCGTTAATTGTATTATTCTTAGTGAAAATCATCGTTGACTCTTTAGTTGTAAAGATCTTACTTGTTGGCTTTGATAAATATAATGACCACCAAAAATAACTTTGTGACCACTAACATCTATCACCAAATTTAGTAAATAGAGCACTAAATTTTAATGAGGTGGTTGATGACAAACTAGTTTTGCCTAGGCCGACTTGGGGTTGTTGCTCCGTCGTCCGGGTCTCCCTCGACTCGGATGCAAGAGCATAACAGTTCGATTTCCGGTGGTCATTAACTAAAAAATAAATTATTGGTTCTAATTTCACCATAAAATGGGGATTAACTTTGGTGACCTTTTACTAATTTTGGCAATCAAAAGTGATTTTTTTGCCGTTACATTTTCCTCAGTATGATGGTTCGTTAACTGTATGCCTTTGATAAAGGATGTCTATCATCAAGGATGTCTACACTTATAATTTTATAAAGAGGAAAGATTTTTGTTTTGTACATTGACTGTACGTTTACAGTCAGTGTACGACCAGTCTACTGTAGTAATCGACCCTGTTTCACAGGAGAGGGTTATGTTGCTCACTGACTGTACATCATTTATGAACATTTCAACTTCACAACAACTCTGCGAAAGTCAGACGGACGGACAGACAGACAAACAGACGGCGCAGACTTAACAATAGAGTTCCGTTTGCACTATTTAGAAGCTTAACCTTCAAAACCAAACACCGTATTACATGTGTCCCTTTACAAATATCTTTTTCTGATTCCAGGGCGAGATCCCCAATCGGTTCAAACAGCGTGGAGTACCGGAGACCAGAGCGGAGTGTGTCGTGGGGGGCGGGGGGAGCGCGCATCCACACACCGATGCTTGAGCCCCTCGCAGACAACTCCAACAGGAGGCAGTTTGGCATGGGCGTTGTTGGTAGATTCTTTAGGTAAGGACTTAGTATAGCAGCGTCTTCTGCCAAGACTTGGCCTATGTTAGGGTCGGCTTCTAGTCTAGGTGCAGTTGAATGCCAGTATAATACACTGATTCTCGAGCCCATCGCAGATAACTCCAACAGAATGAGGGTCGAGATGGGCGTTGTTAGTCTCTTTCCGTTGTCTTGGACCCCACGACGAAATTAATCAGAAAAGAACCATCTTAATCAACTATTTTTGGGTTGTTATTTTGTTTTTATTTTACATAGAGCGTATCCGACCTCCACAACCCGAGTAACACTGTGATACTTGTAGTCAGACTCAGAATTAGAATTAACAGAATTAACGAAAAAGATCAACAGATGGACATTCAGTCAATTATCTATTTTAGGGACAGGTTTAAAGAACGACCTAGGTACAATAATAATTACGTTGTTCAGGCGAACCAGTTTTAATATCAAACCATACCGAGAATTCCCGATGTTTCCCGAAGGTCTACGTCAAAATAACAGACTGTCGGCCATCTTTCGGTAGAACATTTTTATAACACGAGTCTGGGATTAGGCTGAAAGTAACGAAGATTTATGTAACGCACAGATAGCTAGTTCAGCCAACCATGCTGGCAAATTGAGGACAATCCTTAGGTTGCTACGGAGGGATCCAGTTAATTTAGTGCTGATCCTTCCAGCCTAAATCAACGGATTTCTTTAACCTAATGTTGTAAATTATGAGGATTTGGTATATTGTTAGTCGTTGGTTCGTCGGGCCAGATATCTTGCATGACAACAAGACGCTATTATCTGACTTTATACATTCAGAATTCAGATTTTTGGTAGGTACCGCCTATGCATAGTCAGTATTTATTAGCGATTTAATCGCGCGTTTTAAATTACTGTAGCAGGTACAGGTTACAACATAATCCTTGAAAAAAAACGGCCAGCTTCTAAAAGTTTCAAAATTAACCGTTTTTCCAAGTTCCAACACGAAAATCCTCTTCAAAACGAAACGAATCACAAAAACAACTTTTAATACATACCGAAAAAGTTAGAAAATGCTTTGTTTTTAAGCCTTTTTACTTGAAAACGGCGGGGAAAACAAAGCGCCAGAATGGCCGTGCTTAGAGAATTATTCCACGCGGTCGACGACCGGTATCGACCCATCGCGTAATTATTAAAGAGGGGCGTTCTTTCTATTTTTATTTTGTTAACCTCATACAGCTGTGGAAGTGAATATACGTCCGGATATTGATGAAAATAATATTCTTTTCTGACATGTAAAGTCTATCCACTCAAATAGTGGCGATACTAGGCTGCACCTACACCCAAACGGTGTGCATAAATGTGGTTACGAAGCAGAAAAAAGATGAACAAAGTTTTTGTAACAAATTTACTTGGCCAGTTGCTTTTTTTCTTGCTTAGCCATGCTAAAATCTTCATTAACCAAACGATTATTTCAAACATTACTTTGATCTGTGTCTCGAAAGCTAAACATTCCGGCATCGCGATACAGTCGTTCACAGCTCCGTAATTCCGTAATTCCCCAGCATTTAGTGAACATACCTGTCAATGAGCATAACATGAATTTAGGACACGAGGTGAAGTTTATTAAATTTGTCCTTGAGAGCTGCCTTTGACCCACTTTATTTTGTTTATTTACTAGTTCAATGTAATACAGCAGTGTCGACGTTGCCAAAGTAACCTACCTATTAAATATTTACTTGGTCAAAACAGTGGTAATGGTGTTCTATTAGAGGAATAGCTTCGGTTGTAACCATTCACGATTTTTGGGGGATATTTTTTTAATGGGATTATGTATGAGATGTTCTAACAATAAATAAAATATCGCTGGACATTGCACACAGCGCCATCTAGTGCCACACTAAGCAAAGAGGCTTGTGTCGTGGACACCAGATAGTTGATATACTACATAGATACTTTTTTGTTTGTAAATACACACTTAAAATACATATAAACATCCATGACTCGGAAACAAATGTCCATGCTCATCATACAAACATTTGCTTCTACCGGGATTCGAAACCGGGACCCTAAGAACGTAAGGCAGCCTCACTACCGCTGCGCCATTCGGGTCGTCAATCAATAATCACATAACCCTGTTGTCTCCGAAGAGGGGTAAACACTAAACAGGGATACCATACAATTAATGCTTTATGATTGCATAGATGTCTGCTGATGATCTGCTGTTAGACCATGAAAATATTACATCGACATCCTGAAAATTAAACCAGCATTTGCATATCAGCAGTGGTACCTTTACCTTTAGTTATTTGCTAAGACACACTGAAATATATAATTTTGAAAGTTAGACCCGCCAAATTGTGAAAAGCTTTCCTTTTCCTTCCTTTTCCTTGTACCACATAGTGTCTACTATCAGACGGTAACAGGATACCGTCAGGGGAACCATGTGGGCACCTACCAACCTATGCACCAACACAATTCTCCGAAGAACCGTAGTTTCGTTCCGTATTTACAATGTTGGTGTTGATTTTACAAACGTGAAGTTTGTAATATCAACACCTAGAAATGTTATAACCGCCTGATAATTTGAGCTAACTGCGAAAGGTATTTCTGGGTCAGATAGTTAACTCTATTCCTTTTCTATAATATTATCAAAATGAATTGATAACGATCGACAGATTCCGGGAATGGTTCGACCTGAAGCTGAATTTAGGGGCAAGTTAGGGTATGCTTATGGCATCATGCTGCTTGCTTTGATTTAAATTGAAATGCATGACTTAGTACACAGAGATAAAAATACGTTTTTGTTAAATTTATTTAGGTATCGCTTAAAAAGTCAGTAAAATTTAAAATAAGTGCCTGACCTTGTGTCAGAGTTTTTATGCCACCCATGGGCCTCTTGGCTTTACATGCCTTCAAGAAACATCTCTCAGGCATGCTGGTTTCTTCACGATGTTTTGTTTGTTTTCAGAAGCAAATGATAATTATACAATACGCACATGAATCCGAAAAATCAGAAAGGCGTACCTTTTTTTTTTTTTTTCGGATGGCACATCATCAACTGAGTTCTCCCGCTCTGGGGGCGGAGCAGGAGGGAGTGTCAGACTTTTACTGACTAAAACCCATCCATGTTCCTTCATCGCCCTTTGTATTCCGGGGCCACGGTATCTCTTTCAAATTTTCAAATTTGCAAATTTTCTTGCAAAAAAACTATTACAAAATGGTGTGCCCAACTGACATATGAAGAGACAGAAGAGATTTTAAGTTAAATAAACTATAAACAATAAAATAATCTACACATCTGCAAACACACACACACATACACTCACAGATACACGCATGTACACTCACACACACACGCATTCACACATACACACACAATTATTTTTATTATTTTTTATTAATGTAATATCATTTTATTTTTGTAAAAGGTGTTTCTCATTTATCTGCTTACCTCGCATGTATCACATCAACAAATTATATGGTTGTGTTTTAATTTTAAGTAAACGCAACTCCGGCCCCCAAGATACAGGCGCAGCCTAGTTTGGGGACCTCTGTTTTCTAAATATTAATGTTAAAATTTTACTCGTTACGATTTTGTTAAAGTGCTAAGTTAGTTTAAGAAAATGATTGCAACAATGATTCAATAAATTTATTCTTATTCTTATTCTTTCGAACAGTCACACTATCACACTAAGCAACGAGGCTTGTGTCGTGGACACCAGATAGTTGATATACCACATAGATACTTTTTATAATCAGGGTATAATTCAACAGTTCCAGTGTCTGTCTAATAAAGCTGAAAACATCATCTACACAACTTCTCTCAATTTACATACTAGGAACATTCTAATGAATCTTACAT
Source organism: Xestia sexstrigata (assembly GCA_941918905.2). Taxonomy (NCBI): domain Eukaryota; kingdom Metazoa; phylum Arthropoda; class Insecta; order Lepidoptera; family Noctuidae; genus Xestia; species Xestia sexstrigata. Next base: position 9,225,024 of record OW799203.2, read on the forward strand.
AAAAGTAACAAAGTAAGATTAAAAAATAATATTGCTGTAACTGTACGGCTTCATTTTTGCTCATAATTCACCTGAGGCTCGAATATATCACGGTGTTTATGCCAAGTCACACTTAAAACTTGCTGTAATGGCTTTTTGAATTAATACTTACTTCGTGGATACGGCGCGGCGTCTGTTATTTATGGTAAAATGCATTATGCCAATTTTTCTCCGTGGACTTTTTTAAGCATTTGCAATTGTTTTTACAGTAAGTTGGGGTTGAAATTTTTATTTAAGGATTTGCTTTTTTTTTTGTCTAGACTTTCGGGTACTTTATGCTAATATTATCTGGTTTTGAACTATGCTATAGGTATATTTATTACTTTGTCTAGTTCGCTAGTTAAGTACACCATAAAAGGGGTACGCAATTACGATGTATAACAATACAGGGTGTAAACGGACCTTTCTCGAAGCCGTCGACAAAGCATTCAGTACATCAAATTAAGTAACTTTACGCAAATAATATCGCTGGTTAACGACTTTTTTTAGGGTGAAAAATCACGTTTTACGGTAGAACTCAATGTAACGCACTCAAAACATTGTGCTGATGGATAGATTCAATAGTATGGGGGTCGTGGATGTGTTTAAAGTAAAAATCTTAATTTTAAAAATATATGTTTAAAAAAAAAATGTGAAAAAGTTGGAGCTTTGACCCCTAATTTCTCCGTAACAAAATGTTCCCAGGTATGGTCTTGCTAGAACAACCCTTTAAGCACATTTTTCATTCGAGAAGACAACAATCTAAGACCGATCACATGAACCTCATCATCTGCTTCCGTAATAAAAGACTAACGTTCTAACTTGCATTCCAGGCGTTCGCTCCGCAAGTCGGTAGCGCATCACGAGGAGGTGGCTCGGCAACTGGACGAGTTGACGGACTACCGCCCTTACTTCACGTGGTGGGTGAGCACAGTGCAGACCCTGGTGCTGCTACTGTCGCTCCTCTGCTACGGGTTTGGACCTGTCGGGTTCGGCAGGCATACGCATTCAGGACAGGTCCTGGTGAAGAGCTTGAGTTTACAACAGGTGGGTCCAGAGTTTTGTTTGTTTTTGCGTTATAAATTACGCTTTAGAAGCTATGGCTTCCAGAATGACCATTATTTACATAATATGGGGTTTCTTTAAGCGATTTGTAGTTAGCCGTCACACACACTAGTTGCCATTTTTTTTTTAATAAATCTCCGTCTCGAAAAGTATACCCAATATCCATACATAAAGTATTGAAAGGATAAGCCCAACAATCAAGAATGTTATTGAACTTTTTCGGTCGAAGAACTCGAAACATAATCATCCAAGCGACGAATTCATGTGAATACAAATAAATAAGTAGGCTGCTCCTTATTCTTGTATACCAGTGCTCATTTTCTAAGAATCCGAAAAATATTAAACATCAGCCGTCTCTTAAATTTTTTACCATGATAAGACTGATCATTCACAGTTTCCAACACATTGCATATTGATTGCCTACTTTATTTACACTTGAATAGGTAATTTTATGTGGCGTCGCATATAAAACCTTTTTTTGGGGACTCCGTTCAAAATCGTGAAATGTTTATGCCCTTTACGGGATTATCATGGTCCCAAGTGATTTTAAGAGTTCACACGTCATGTGAAAAGTGACTGAATCACTTTTCACGTTTTTTTATGGTTTTAAGAGTAAGTTTGCGACGTTTTTAAAATGATTTTTTGGAAGCGAAACTAATTGATGGAAATTAAAGATCCACTAGAATACTAGTATGTTTGCGTGGTTCTAGATATCAATAAACACCAAGTGCATTAGATTTGCCGAGGGTCATTTGATCAAGGTTACCCTAAAAATATGTGTATAGTTTACTTACTTTAAGACTTTAAATCAGGATCGTAGTCCCAGTAGTTGAATTCCTCCCTAAAATCGAAAATTCTTGGAAAGAAAAATAACTACGTAAGTATAAGGCTATACAAGTAGGCAGTCCGTTTTAGTCAAACGTTAAATTCCATTTCTTTGTCTACGACTTAGCATAACAAGGTGAAGCTTTTAGACAAAACACACTTCCACAGATTTAAGACCTGAGAATAAACTGAACAGTGTATAATATTTACTTACTTCGAAGATTTATTGGCTCATCTTTTTGCTTTTCTTTGGGGTTTAAGTAATTGTTTAAGAAGATATTTTTAATGAATTTGTTTTCAATGCCTTTATCTAGCTTTGTTAAATAAATGCGGTGTATTGGAAATGGTAGAGAGACTTTTTTTTAATAAGTTAGGCATGCTCCCAGCTGGTCCTATAATAATTGAATACGCATAAAATCGTTTATTTTGATATATTTATTTATTTCATATTATTTGTAAATATTGTTTTATATGCAACATTACGGTACAAAAATAAGTACTCTTGTGTGCCAGTCAATCAGTTTTTACACCAACATAAAAAAAAAACACTTTGTAAAACACTCTCGATGCAACCACCCCACAAATAACCAAGAAACATATTGACAACACGAACTCGATATGAAATTAACAATTAGTAAGTAGCAACCACAAAGGCTGTACGTATTCATTGTGACGCAAGGGAAAGCGTCACAACTCACAAAGTAAGGGTATTAGTGAGCAGGCACCAAATGTAGGTCACACTGTCTTTGTGAGCCGAACCTTTTGTCTGCTTTTTGCTGCTTAGTGCAGTCTTTCATAATGCCATCTTTTAGCGACCAGTGACCGCAAAAGGTCTTATGTAATTTAGTTGATTGTACTTTTAGTTTGTTTTGAGAAGAAACATACAGTAACCATTTTTAAGACAATATTGTACTCTTACTATTTTTCCCGAAATGTTAATAAAAAAACTGAAGTTTTGAGATCTCTTTAATCTGACCTAGTTTCATTAATATATTTTTGGGCGTCTACAAAGACACATGTGCGTACGTACTTAGCTAAGATGCCCGCAATATATTTGATGTCTCGTTTTATATACGTACTACGTAGTTACGTCTGAGGTATTCGTTGTAAGTTAGCTTACGCAATTTTAGGTCTTGTAGAGAAATATTAAAAATATTAAAAATATTTGTAGCCTGTTCCTAGCTACAAATAAAAAAACTTGTTCGATCTACTACAAAACTCGCTGATCACGTTAGGATTTTTGTTTATTTCTTACAATACCTATATTTAAACTAGCCCATACCCGCGACTTCCGCGTGTAGTTCGATAATTGTCCCACGGGATCATACTACCGGGATAAAAGTACCCTATGTGTTAATCCAGGTTAAAAACTATCTTCGTGAAAGAGTAACAAACATCCATCCATCCATCTATCAATATTTATAGGACTTTGCAAACCCACTATTAATTTGGCTTTCGCATAAATCGTTAACCTCATTTAAAATTCAGGAGGAGCAGACAATTTTTTTTTAAACAGTCTATATCTAGATGTTCGTCCCAAACTAAATTCTAACATTTTACTTTTGTCTCTCAACATTTCTCAAAAAAATTCCAGGTTGAATGGGAGGAGCCGGCGTCGTTTTGGCTGGGTCCTCGCGCGGCTGACCTGATCCACTTGGGGGCGAAGTTCGCTCCGTGTATGCGAAGAGACGCGAGAATAGCGCGGGCGATAGCAGCTTCAGCGCGAAGAGAAAGGGATACGGCGTGTTGCATACGGAATGACGATTCTGGATGTGTGCAGTCCTCTAAGGCTGATTGTTCGGTGTGTATTACGTCCTCCAGGAGAAACCTAAACATCATCAACATCATTCTCCTGCCCTTAACCCAATTCCTATGGGGTCGGCGCAGCATGTCTTCTCCTTCCATACTTCTCTATTACTCGTCATCTCATCAGACACCTCGTTTCTTGCCATATTATTTTTTATACAGTCCATCTATCGTTTCTTTGGTCTTCCTCTACTGTTATACGGTTTATACCCATCCACATTCATACTCAGAACTTTCCTACACAACTTAATTTTTAATACTGCTCTATTGTCAATCTATCTGTAAATAATCTCAATACCCTGTAGGTAGACCAACCGCAAGAGTTGTCTACGCATTACGCATTGGTAAATCTGTGGTTGTTGTAAATGTGGTTACTGAAATATTTTTGCATCACATTTATGCAAATCCCGGTTGATGACAATAGGCTCGCCTCCTATTACATAGGCCTATAAAACTCGCGAAATGTGGGTACACCTTTGCCTAACTCTTTGGGGATTACAGGCGTGATGTTATGTTATTTAGATGTCATGTATCTTAGTGAAAACGGACGTTATTCAAGTAAATAAAGAAGTTGCAGTTAAATTTCGATAAAAAGCAATGTTTTGCGTACTCTCTGCAATTGTCAGACGCTCCTAAAAACTGTGTCTCGTGAACGTACTAAGTGCGAATTCTCTCACTAGTATTCACCATGTATAATGTTCTATTTTTGCGCACGCTTCCGTATAGATAAGAGGATTAATATCAAAGGTAAGTTTTTGCGTATGTCTCGATAGCTCTGATAGGTTAAGATGATTATGTTCGTTACCTGCTCAACTCAACCAAATATGGGCCAGTAAATGGTCTGAATAAAATGTGTTTCAGCTGAAGAACATGTCCATCGTCCATAATTATTCATCATCATTATCATCATCCTATAATGTTCCCACTGATGGGACACGGCCTCCTCTCAATGAGAGGGAATGGGCTATAATCCAACACGCAGGCCCGGTGCGGTTTGGTAAATGTCACATGTCTTTGATGTCTTCGCATCCGACATAAATAAAGAAGGAATAATAAATAATAATTCCTTGGAAAACTACTTCTGAGAACCTCTGTTGCTTTTAATCAACTTTGACACACTGGGTCTGTTTTATGACACGATGCTGAAAAACTATAGCCAACCTTTGACAAAATCAGCTTATGATCAGGGGCGCAAAAAATAATTTATCTGCCTGCTATGTCAGAGTCGGCTTCAAGTCAAGTAGAATGAACCTTAATGGCGTTGATTAACTTGGACATTTACTATTGTAATGAGCATTCTATCAAATGTAATACCATGCAGAGCTATGCTTCATAGCTTGTTTGATAGAATTGCTTCTTTATTCAGTTCGAAAACATTTAAAAACGACGAATGCTCATTGTTTTCTTACAAGAGAATGCTCAGTTCTATCACTATCTTTATACCATTAGTTTATCACTGAATATCACAATTATGGACTGGGTCACCTGGCACTCCTTAGTCAGTCAGTATCGGATTTGAAACGAACTGTGCATGTTAATAGTTTTAGTGATAATAAAATTAAGTCTTCAAAACGCTTCTCGCTCCGTGGGTCACCCCTAGTCTTGAGCGAAGCATAAGCTTGTCAACCGTGAACTTTGTTTTGGCTACCTTTCAGACCACCATTTCAACGTGGAAGAAATGGTCTTCGGGAGAGTCGGGGCCTGGAGGTCGGATATCAGGGTCTGTTTGCGGATTAGATCCCAAGTAAGTACCATCCATTTTTACAGTAAAACTTAGGGTAACATAAAGTCAATTTAACACTACTAGTGCTGGTAATTTACTATGGTTGGTTCTTGTAAAACACGCGAAGGAATACGAAATTTGATATGTTCTCGGAATGGCTAACTAATATCTATGTTTTTTTTTTCTAATTTATGAGACTGTTCATTCAACGATATACGTCGTGTCTCTAAAAATATCATACTCTTGATGAGAAAATTGCTGCTTAGTATTATATGGTAGCATCTATCACGCCATATTCGCATCAGACCTGATGTCACGACCAAAAACTTTACAACAATTGTCGGGCCCTGTAGCCCACCAGACACAACAACCGTCTGGTCTGAGGCTCATCCCTTTTCAGTGGTGGATGTGGAACTTTCTACTCTTTACCTCATCTCGAAATTAAGAAGCAGGTAGAAAATTATATGATGTGAACGTCTAATAACCCTTATTACTTCTAACAGGTTCTGCGAAGCACCGCGTTCGATAGCGCCGCACGAATGGCCAGATGACATCACAAAATGGCCGATCTGCCGCAAATCAGTTCTAGACGGATCTGCGGCTGCCGGCCGGGCTGGTCATGCAGCCGAACACATGGCCTGCGAGGTCATAGGCCATCCCTGCTGCATAGGAGTTCATGGTCAATGCGTGATCACTACTAGAGAACACTGTGACTTCGTCAAGGGTTATTTCCATGAAGAAGCGTCATTATGTTCACAGGTAAGTAGATATTGGTCTCTTCTTGTTCTTCGTCGTTCTTCCAATGCTGTTCAACGACGCGTTTTTAAGTGATGCGGTCTTCTGCATTATGGACCGCTTGTGTAGATGCATTCTTCAACACACATGATAACTGTATTGATTGGCTGAGAATTTGTTTATTTATTTAAACTTCATGTACAAGAGCGGCGGGCTAAATGCGACAAGGAATTAACAAGCACAAGGTGTTGTTAATTTAAGTAAGCCAATATTTGCAGAAATTAAGCTACGAGGACACTGAACATCTACTATCCATACAACTCTAAGAATACGGCTAAGAGCACAGAAAACAAATATACACTCTCTACATAGCTCACCTACATACCCTTACACTCATACCCACACATTCGCCACATAATTTTTCTAACACACACGACAACATTACTCTTATGAGTACACCATATACTCACATACACATTCTCATATACACACCACGAACACATATACACACGCACACCCACATACACACTTGGTCCATATAATATTTGAATTGTACTTACCTTACCTTACCTTTAGTAAAATTACATTTCAAAAGATTATTTCTCAACTTTTATTCTGTAGTAGTGATTTAATTGTATTATAAGTCTCTACTGTTTGGCACCTATTAATGTATTGTAAATACTCGAGGGGAATGGTGCTGATAGCCGAAATACAGGCTATGCCTAGTTCGGCTACAGACGCTGATTTATTTGCGTAAATTGAAATTGTTGTCACATTGCCATTGTAAAATAGTACTAAGTTGTTTGGAAATAAACTATTATTATTATTAATTTACGTTTTTATTGCTGACTGTATACAAAATCTACGAATGCAATAAGTCATTAATCAAAAAGTTAAGGACAGTCTGCTATGTCTTAAAGAACCACCATAAGTTTTCGTCTTTATGCAATTTATACTGACAAGAATCAAGGCGCCGCGCGCTGGACATCGATGAACTCAGATTATTGGAAATATGTTCCAAAAAATTCGGACCAAATCAAGGTTACCTTACTCTTTAATGAGAATCGGGGTTAGTTTGATCACATGCTATCTTAAAGTCTTCTTCTTAAGTCATAGATTGTTGTCTACTTCTTGAGTTGAAACAATTCAGGAAACTTAGAAACAACTTTTCCTGAAATTCATGTTTTAAAAGCTTTCATACTTCGCCTGCTTAATATCTGCAATTTAATTCCAGGTGTCTTGTCTCGACGACGTCTGCGGCATGCTACCTTTCATGCGTCGACGTCGACCAGACCAGCTGTACCGCGCATGGACATCTTTATTCGTCCACGCCGGTCTACTGCACCTGGCTGCCACGCTAGCACTGCAGTGGCTCTTCATGAGGGACCTGGAGAAGATGGCCGGGCCAGTTAGAATAGCTGTCATATATTTAGGAAGTGGGGTCGCCGGGAATATGGCTTCAGCCATATTTGAACCTTATAGGGCAGAGGTGAGTCAACCTATCGTTTGTTCATGTTGTTTGGCTTTTGGTCAGTCATCTCTTCAGTACTTCTCTTTGGGTTCTTAAGAACAAAGTACTCAAACATGTTGTCTTATGTTCCAGGTTGGGCCAGCTGGATCACATTTCGGTCTTCTAGCGTGTCTAATAGTAGAAGTGATAGGCGCGTGGCCCCTCCTGAGGCATCCGAAGAGGGCACTCTTAAAACTAGTCGGTATCGCCTTCGCGTTGTTCCTCCTGGGTCTTCTACCCTGGATCGATAACTTCGCGCACGTTTTCGGTTTCGTGTTCGGATTCTTGCTCGCGTACGCGCTGCTGCCGTTCATAACCTTCGGGCCTTACGAGAGGCGAAGAAAGATTGCGTTAGTTTGGGTCTGTATGGTGTCGGCGGGCGGGATGCTGTGCGCGCTGGTCGCGTTGTTCTACGCGGCGCCGGCGTACGAGTGCGCGGCGTGCGCATACTTCACGTGCTTACCGTTCGCGCCGGATATGTGTGCGTCGCAGGACGTGCGCGTGCGGCAGCTGGACGGGGTATGACGGCGCGCGGCCCGGGCGCCCCCGCCGCCGCCGCCCCCCCGCCCCGCGCCCCCCTCGTGCGCCCGCCCCGCGCGCGCCCCGTGCCCGCGCCGCGCCGCCGCCTAGCGCCCACACCCGCCGCCCGAGCCCACGCCGTCGCTGCCCATACCTCACATCGTCACCTCGCTATTACAGTTACACTGCTGCGGAAACTCAATCTCCTCTTATTGCGTACTGATGACAAAACAAACCCTTCTCACTGCCAGTCAAAGTAATGGCAACGAGATGCCATGAAAAACAACAGTTTGGTCTCCGGTACGCAATAAGTGGCTTATGGTTTAGAATGACAGATGAGCACAAATTGACAAGAAAAATGAACGTTTACCGAAACCAAAATGTTAATTGAATCACTCGCTCTGAATGGACAGTATCTATGAAATTACCTTCCCATTTTCAAAGTTGAGTTTCTGTGTATAGTGTGCTGTGTCGCTACTGCCCACTTGAACGAACCTGTCGGTATGAGTGAGCTCTAGTTACTATCTAGGCGATCTTTTAAGATTTATAATCGTCGAACTAGACTATTTTAAAGTGTATGCGATATTTTATCGATTATTTAATTTATCGATAGACGTATTGCTGCGTGTTAAGATTTGTTGTTTTGTGGACTCATGATTTGTCCCAAATTCCAAGTGCGAACGGTCGAATTTATTTTTCAGCATATTTTCGGTGTCGTAATTTAAATCCTTGAATATTTAATTCTAAAATGCAATGTGTTAAGTCTGATTTTGTAAAATAATAATTGACATAATGATGTTCATAAATGGCTGCCAATATACTCGTGAAATAAATTCGATCCAAACTGAATTTTAAATAAAAATAATTGTGCTAAATCCACGGATATAGAACTAACATTGCAGACACGACTTACAGATGTAAATATTCTGTAAAATAAAATATTAAAGTTACGGTGGTAGGTGAGTCGTGTTAAGTGTGGTTACGTTTCGTCTACGTGATTCTTACGGGAGCCTCGTTACGTCACATTATATATTATTAAGTCTGTATCTATACACGAGATTTTTACGTATGTACACAGAACTAATAATAAAAACATTTCGCACACAATACAATTTAACCAAACAATAGTCTATTCTAATATTTCCTCTCCGTAAATGTGACATAACGCGATCTCGTAACAGTGTCAAAATATACATAATTTAGTATATTACTAAATAATGTAAATATTATAACGTTAAAAAACATGTTTTTCATCTATTATGTTCACCGTATATGAACAAATTCAGTCTATGTGTAAGTATTCTAATGGATTTTTGATTTCTTCAACTTATATAGCTGTACCAAGTCTGCATAGATACATTTATTTTATATAATATGCTAGTGAATATATATACCATTTATATTTAGGGATATTATTTTACTACAGACAGTTTAGGGGAGACTTTATCGTTCACTATCATTCATACTTTGCATGTTTTATTACGAATTTACATTGAATACTAGTCACTATGTTAATTATACTATTTTTTATTTAAAAAATGTAAATATATAAATTTAATCAAGCGAAAGTGGTGATCATTGTAATTTAACAGTTATTTTGCTGAAGAATGTTAATCGAGATTGTGCGTGTGTGTGTGACAAAATTTTGTACAACTGGCACGAAATCATTGTACCTAGATACCTACTTAGGGAGTTTTAAGAAATTCTTTTAACTCTTAAATTGCGCACATAGTTTAGTTCTATGAATGTTTCCGTTCGGTGGCACTTAAGTGACTCGTTTATGAGTTTAGTTGACTCAGTGGCAATTGTGGTAAGCAATTATTATCCTTATTCGCACTTGGTGGCGCGTTAAGGTTAATCATAATCGTTTGAGAGGCGCTACTAAAAGTCATTTATGATACATCATGGAACTTGATAATATAATCGTTTATACCTAGCTATAAAGGTAACTTCTATGCAAGCTTGAGCTATCTCTAGCTAGCGGTCAAGGAGATACAGAGAAAAAACGAATATCTCCCAAAAAAAAAAAAAGATTTGAAAAGGAAACGATAACATTGAAATCTTTAGGTACAAATGTCAAAGAAGCATTTAAGCGTTGTCAAAGGGAAACTGATTGATTATATTTTTATAGATATTTTTTAATTACCTATTAAAGTGACTTTTTGTGTAAACCCTAGCTTCTAGAAGCGTCGTCAAATCAATCGGTTTTCAATTCTATTGTCAAGAGATTTGATTGGATTTTATTATTTAGATCAGTAAGGTTTGGTCAAACCGCTACGACCAGACTACGGATCGCCTATGAACACCGGACGTTGACCGGTCAATTACCCATCAGAATCCGGTGTCCGGTGTCCGGTGCCATTGGTTCTTTACCAATTTCACCGAACCATTACTGTAAAACCTAAATTATACTTTTTGACAGTAGATTTACTGATTAATGATTTTATTAAGCTTATAGAAGTCGGGAGTCAATTCGTAAGTTTTCTATGCACAAAATATTAATAAGTAACGGTTTATTAAAAAAAACGGTTACATTAAAAAGCGCTGTAGTCTTCAGCACAAAAATCATTGGAAAAGTCTGAAATCACTATTGTTTCGTTCAAGATTATTCTGTTCAGCACAATTATTTTTTATCTATGTAAAAACACTAAAATACTTAGTTATGTAGGCACTTATTTACTTCTTATGAATTAATAATAAATAATTTAGTGTACTTGTTAAGTGTTAATTCGCAGTAAATTGGCCCTTTTGGAAAGTTGCTTTTATCATGGTTGTTTTTACTTACATACAAAATTGAGTAGAGAAATCAATACAAAAATGACGTAAGCAACTCAAACATAAGGCTCAATTTACTGTGAAAAAAACACATATTTTGCTCAGAAGTCAAATAATCAAATAAACGTGCAAAAAGCAATAATCATACTTAATTGTCGACGATGAATAACTAATGTGCGAATCAATGAAAGAAAAAATTGTGTTAATTTATTCTAGAAAGTAACATTTTATTTGGTAAAATCACTTTAAAAAATAAAAGTGGTACTTAAGTGATTTTAATAAATAAAGAATATTTTTGTACACAGTCGAAAATAATGCTCTGAAACTATGAAACGGTTTTTTGACGAATATAAATATAAAAATAGTGTAAAAACCGTTCAAACGAATTCTTGTCATAATTTCTAGCTTAGATGCAGACAGCTATTTCTAAATAATGAAACTAAGCACATTTTGTCATCAAATATTTTGTTAAAACGTAGATATTACGAAAATAATATTATTAACGATATAACTCCATTTGCGCAAAAAGTTGAGTCTAAACGCAAGAGCAGTCGTAACGTTCATTTTAAGAATCTGTCAAACTGGTTGCACTCGCAGCTCCGAACACGGATACTCCGGACAATTATTTATATTTGGCACAGCTGTGAGACACAATATTATCTCTTTTTTTTTCTGTTTAGATTTCATATTTTGTTGTGTGCACTTGTGGCATGTGCTAAATAAATATGTTACTTCTTTCTCTTTAAAGTTACGGCCAAACCAAGGGGATTGGAGAGCAGACGACTGCGGACAGTGGACTTTGACAGATAACGTACTGAAATATCTGTCTGTAGACCGGTGTCCTCAGTCTGTCCGCTGTCCGATCCACTCGGTTTGGCTGCACTGTTAATAATTGTTTGAAGGTGTCCTTGATGGGAGCCGCGTCCGCAATTTATCCATATTAATCTGACCGATCCCTTACTTGACGTAATTTATGAAAACTCAACGCAACTATTATTGTTTAAACCTAGTAAAGTGTTTGACTGTGTGTGTGTGATACTTCTCGATTACTTTCTTTGAAAAACTAACAGTGGACGTTATCTTAAAGTGCCCTTGTGCCCGGCGGCCCGGTGGACTATACTCAGAATAAGACAAAAAAAAAATTACATACATAATTGTACATTGTGAACATACACCTAATTATTACTTGTACGTTAAGAATGGTAAAGTAATCTTATTGTAAACTAGTATTAATCGAACAAGAAACCTTATTATCATAATACTCATTCGTTTTATTTAAAAGGGACGATTTTCCTGTTTCTATGTTACTAAGTCGGGGAACATCATTACTTTTGCAGATCTGGCTTAGAAACATAAAGCTTTGAGTTTCCTTACAATTTATCCTCAGTAGCATGTGATCTGAAGTTTGAATTTACATTGTATCAAAGCAATAAGGAGTTCTCTACACAAGGAATAAGATAAAAAACTAAGCCTATGTCCAGCCAGCTCAAAATCGAATTCTGAAATATCCTACATCGACGGCTGAAGTACATTCGCACCCTTCGTCCTGGCTCAGTTCTGCACCGATGCCCGTTTTAATTAACAAAGTGAACGCCTAAATATTACGGCACTGTCAGAATTTCAACTCTCGCTGAATATCCAAGAGATTGCTTTCCATCAGGCATTTATTTCTAGTCTCCTAGTTAGTGCAAATTGGCATGATTTGCACCCAAAGATAAATGAAGGGGGCTATCATGTGCTTGGGGTTTCCCTGCGCCATTCGAAAATGTCGAGATCAGAACGAGAACTGGAGTAACTGACGTAGCCGAAGAATTACCAAACTTAAGCGGCGGATGATGGGATCGAAGAGTTCTGTAAGCCTCTCCACACAGTGGAACACATGCGATGTGGTTCAAGGACGTTGTCGCTCCTCGCGATGTTTTACATCATCGTTTTGAGCGGAGCGTAGTCATGGCTTTTTTTTTATTATAACAAGCAACGCTACTTTTTGTCACCTTATGTTGTTTTTATGGTGTCTCGACAGCACTTTTTTAAAACGTTTGATGGATTTCAAAATGATGGACTGGCATTTTTTGATAACACGTAAATTGATTACGGCTGTATCAATACAAGATCGTCATTTGAAGCACTTTATAAACAAGTCCCGTGGCTCGTGCGAAAACAGATATATGTATTGATAACGATATGATAGACATGCATCCGCGGTAGATAGACCTAATACGAGTTACTATGCAAAAGAAAAGCTATTCTCTGTTTTCACTAACATTAGGAAAATGAAATTCGAACAATGTGCGTGGAATCTATCCAGCTACAACTTGCTGGAAACTCCCACTCTTAATTCATCTTTTGTGTTGTCTTTAGACTTGTGAACACCATTCTCACAATTAACACTCGCAAGATTTATGACTACGGATTTCACGTCGTTGGTGCCGGCGAGAAAATTGTAATCAAGATATTTGAATTTTCCGGAACGAAAATATGATTGGACAAGCCACATGGACGTTTGTCAAACGTCCGTCTATTGACTTTCATCCATTCCGGAAGCAAACCCCAAAATGTGGCAAAATTCGATTATGAATTATGAAACATTAGTGAATGAATATTTATGATACGAATAAGGTTGAAATGAAACAATCGTTTAGCGTTAGTGAAAACGAGCGAAAGTAACGAGATATATAGTGTTTTATTTTGCCTACTGCCCGTAATCTGGATTACTAGATCAAAAGAAGCCGCTGAAAAGGTATTTTTGCGTAGTAAGAACAAAACAATTGCCTTTATAGGTAGAAACATCTTGGCTCGGTGCTCGGGAAGACCGCTTACCGAGGTCAGTCTGCGGATCGGTGATCTTTCATTTTATTTTCATTCGTCCCTCGGAAAACACTGTTGGGCTCGGCTGTTATTTGTAGAAGTTACAGTTACAGTTACAGTTTGTTTTGTACAGTTATACAGGTAGTCCAGTAGTCAGAAGTTCCAGCAATCAGTCTTATCAAAATACGTCATGTTCCCCAGTTAGGTAGGCAGCTCAACATTATCATCATCCACAGCCCGACTTCACCCACTGCTGGGTACAGGCCTCTCTTTGCCTGTGCCAAGTTCCACGACCTTGTGCCAGCCTCATCTAGGATATTCCCGCGATGTCAACAATATCATCTGCCCATCTCGCCGCACAGCTTTACTCCACCTGCCATCACCGCACCTTGCTAGGTGTCCTGCCCAACTCCATTTGAGCTCCTTAACTCGATTTCTAGTATAGTATAACTGGTAGAAAAGTTACTACCTATGTCTAGCCACCTGGTCTAGGTAACTTTTACATTGGCAAAGTAGAAATGATACTTATTGAAGCAACAATTATAGTGTACCAAAATTTTAAATACTCATTGTGTGTACGGGCTGCAGCTCCGCACACTGAGATGTTGTAGGTAGATGGACGAATCACACGGGATGTGTACAGGGAATAAAATCACTGTTTTGTGTCCGTAAATGATTGACTGTTTATTATGTAAAACATTAAAATATATAATACCTAAAGTAGGTGACTTGTGGCGGGCGTAATAGCCTAGTCAGCGAATGTACATAAATCGGTGAATTTAGCAACTGCTAGTTCAGGTAAAAACTAAAACAATGAATATCATGTGGCGATGCTCGTACAGTGTGAAAATACTAAAATCTCATTGTCCACTACATTGTAATAGTAATTTACTTTTATAAACGACAAAGTAAAAATCTTAATAGTTCAGCCGTGCTACAATTAGGCGTGACAGATTTTCACGGTCATCTGGCGACTTCCTTTAGATACAAGAAATACATTAACAAACACGGTTGTAATAATTTGAAATAAGATTAGAAAAGAAAGAAAGAAAACATATTTATTTGGTGTTTATTTATTTGTCGGAAGCCGGCTGTTAGGGCTTTCAATAAAAACCATTACGTAGACGGACCATAGTTTATTATAAGTAAAGACACGAATGGCAAAAAGAAGAGAACAAAAGAACGTCCGCTACATTAAGACATAGACAATTAACTATCAACTAAAGACCATGGACTACAACATTTGGCACATGCCATAATTGCACACAACAAAACAAAATTAAGAATAAAATAAAAACTTAAAATAAATCTTCACAATTAAAGAAACTTAAAACTACACAATTAAAAAAAATTAAAACCAAACAGAAAAAAAAGAAAATAAATAATATTGTGTGTCTCACGGCTGCGCCAAATAGTACCAGTTCAGCAAACTGCTCAGCTAGTGCCCGACGCTGGTTTTCAACTGGACTTTACCTTGATATAACCTTAACCTTGATACCTAAGATTATACATAACATCATCTCGCCTGTAATCCCCAAAGGATTAGGCAGAGGTGTACCTACCTAATAGTACACCCACGTTTCTCCAGTTATGTTTAAGTCCTGTGTAATAGGGGTTGCGCCTATTGCTACTACTGAGAAATTCCTAACGACAACGAGGCAGTCCTACCTAAACACGAATGTACTTGTGAAAAATCACTGTTTAGAGCAGGGCTCAATGTAAGACACTCAAACTGTGCTGAAGGTTACATTGAGTAATACAGGGGTTTTTTTTTTTTTTTTTTCGGATGGGAAATCATCAAATGACTTCTCCCGCTCTGGGCGGAGCAGGAGGGAGTGTCAGACTTTTACTGACTAAAACCCATCCATGTTCCTTCATCGCCCTTTGTGTTCCGGGGCCAAGGTATCTCTTTCGAACAGTCCCGCAACCCCGGAATACAGGGGTCATGGACGTATTTGAAGTATATATTCACATTAAAAAAAAGGGTGAAAAGGAACTTTGACCTTCAGTATCTCCGTAACAAGAATGTACCCCAGGAATGGGTCAGATCAATAAAATTCGCAAATACGCAATAATCGCAATAACGGAAAAAATCCTACAAAATCTACTAAAATTATAAATGCGATAGTTGGTGAGTATGGGTGTATGGATGATTGTTACTCTTTCACGCAAAAACTACCAAACGCAAATTTTGCACTCAGATAGTTTATAACCTGGATTAACACATAGGATACTTTTTATTCCGGTAATCTCATGCGACAATAATCAAAATTCACGCGGGCGAAGCCGCTGGCAGAAGCTATTATTATAATATAACTAGCGACTGATTTGTTTCATGGAACACCCGACAGCCATACATCCCCTCGCGGTGCGTCGCCGCTTGGGATTCGGGGTAACTTTTTATAGAGATTTTCTACCTCGCGGTCCGGGCGGTTAAGCCAAGACTCTCGGTCCCTATCGAAGCCGCGAGACGTGATCCACAGCACTTCGATAATGGGATTACGAGACTGACGGTGACAGAGAAGGACGCATCCTTCTCTGTCTGCTCGGAGGCAGGAAGAGTGCACACCGAGCCCGCCCTCACTTCTCTGCTATGGGCATAGCAGAGAAGTGAGTCTGCTTTACAGAGGGACACGCAGAGGAACGCACCGTTGGTCCTGGATGGACCCCACCCATGTCAGAATAATTAGCCGCGGCAGTAACACTCCCCGAGAGATAAAAGGAAATTCTCATTTCTTCTCATTCCCCGGAGAAGGATACTGCTGCGCCCAGGGTGCACCGGCCCAGCAGCTGCTCTTCCCTCCAGACGTATTGAGATCCCGACCAGCAGCCGCCAGACACACGTGGAGGACTTCTGACATCGCACCCCCTTTGCAACTGCCTTCCGTCTCCATCGTCAGACCTTCGATGACTATCATATCATATAATTATCTTTGAGATAATTATACGCTTTTCACAAATAAAAAAATCATACATATCGGAATTACCTGTAAAAACTTATGCATGGTTCTACATAAAAAAATTATACGCATTGAATTGAGAACCTCCTGAATTTGTTTCGTGGGCATAACACCAAATCTGAGGCAACTGACTCGGGCGAGAGTCATTATTCCACAAAAAATCTTAACAACGCGATTCAGAAAATGGAGTGAAATGAACAACGCCATCTATCGACATCGAAATTAAATTGATAAAATATAATTCATGGAAAGCGGTCTAACACACACTATATTGGTTATGTAGATTTTTAAAGCGACGTCATATAGACTAATTTAGAGTACCTTATGCTATCATAACTTTTTTAAAAGACGGTCACTCGATTTAAAAATTAACTTGTGAGCACAAGTTTAGTCATTAGTACCATTTTGGTTGAATAGATGTCGCTGCGTGTTTCTTACATTATGATTATAAATTCTTCTTGAACACTTTAAGTTCATTTAAATCATTTGATAGAAAGCACCGATTACAATGAAACAAAAACTAAAACCTCTAAGTTATGCCCAATTATTGTGCATTAAATCTAACCACATTGGTTTTTTAATTTACACGTGATGCTGCCAGAAAAACCCTGCACAGACATACAGACAAAAAATTAAAAAATGGTAGAAATGAGTTTTGTTAGTGATCCTTTATCACCCCTACTATTTTTTTTCAAAATATTTTCATTGTACAGAAACACCACGGCATGAAATAGTTTGAACCAAATCGAAGACAAACCAAACAACGATGATGAATGTTTCAAAGCAAATTAGTAGTAATAGCAAAATATCGCAGAACAGAAATGCGCCTAAAAGTGTATCGCTTAAGTAACCTTTAAACCTTAGGTTTTACACTTTTCTTTAATCTGTGATTGATTCATGAATTCGTTTTTTAAACGTTTTTTTTCTAACCTTTCAGCATTCTGAAAAATACTGGCCACTAGAAATTGGCATACTAACTTTAGAACGCTATAGAACCTCATTTCATTTCCTTTCAGCAGACGCCTGCATATTACTGAAACATACTGGCCACCTAGAAAATTCGCATAAAAACTGAAGATAAACCTCAAGGAACTTCCAAATTCTTATTTTAATGTAAAATATGCATTAACGCGTTGTTGTAAGATTCAATTTGGATCTTTAATTTTTCCATACAAACATTAAACACCCTTATTTATACCCTTAAAGGCCGAATTTCGTAAAACCTTTTCTTAGTGAGCACCTAGAAGCCGAAAGGAACATTCAGGCCCACATTCATGTCTCTAACTTTAAAAACATAGGACTTTCATACAAAATTTTGTCAAATTTTGTATGAAATGTTTTTAAAGTTAGAGACATGAATGTGGGCCTGAAAATTGGTCTCCCCTTTTCAACCCCTTGGGGTACGAATTTATAAAAATCCTTTCTTAGTACGCGCCTGCACCCCATAGAGAGTGCTTGTGCCAAATTTCAGACCTCACGGCCCAGTAGTTTCCGAGATTTTGTGATCAGTGGTCAGTCAGTCAGTCAGTCAGTGAGTGGACTTCTCTTTTATATATATAGATAGCTTTTGCCAGCGGCTAATTAGTGCCTCTCAGCTTCACTGAAGGTGCTTTTACACCCTTTATATGGACTGCTACCCGGTGGATGTACGACATTGCCAGGCAACATCAGTTGTTTCAGGTTCTGTCCATCATCATAGGTACCAGGTCAACTTCAATATTCTCATATCATCTATCTCTAAAAATCTGCGTAAGAAGATAATCACGTGCTGTTTATTAAAAAAAGTATTTATCACCTAAACATGGGGTAAAATTTTTGATAATCAGAATGCTAAATCGAAATTTCATTCAAATATAGATACTGAATATCAGATATCTTATCGCAAAGAGGTCAATGACGCATCATATGACAACGCAATAGATGCCGCTGCGGAGGTACTTGAAGTTAATCCTGAAACCGATAGTGTTGAAGAATGAAACAATTGAAGTATTTATGTAAAGCTTGATGTGCTAAAAGTGGTCGCTGAAGACTTAAGGGGATCAAAGGCACGAGTTATGATAATAGTATTGTTAGGTTTACTGAGCTAAACTAGAATCTTTTTATACTTGATTGACATTGACAGGTGGCATTGTTGGTCATCATCTGCCTAGACTTTTCCCAACTATGTTGAGGTCGGCTTCCAGTCTAACCGAATGCAGCTGAATATCAGTATTTTACATGGAGCAACCGCCTATCTGACCTCCCCAACCCAGTTAGTACCGGGTAATAAATACCCTTTGGTAAGACTGGTTGTCAGACTTTCGGACCACTGACTACCAGTAACGACCTGTATCAAAGATCTACAAATGACAGCCGGGACTACTAGGAAACTCTGTTTGTAATGGGCGATCTCCCATCCACGGATCACGGATCCCAACCTAGGCAAGCGCGGTTTAAGCTGAAGATTGACCCGAGTAACTGTGCTTAGCCGTGCAAGCTTATTGCTAGAACCTTAAATTTTGTAGGAGCGGGGTTGTTTTTTTTTAATGTTAAGTTTGCCAACAATGTACCTATTGCTAATATTTTTCTAGATGTGACTGTTGGCTGCGTCGGTCTAGTCTACTGCTGAGGTCCTGGGTTCGATTCCCAAGTCCGGCAAAGTGATATTGGGTTATTCCATCGATTATTTCTCAGTAGCAGCCGCGGAGACTGAATTTGTGTCCGGTTGATGAAAAACCCGCCTCCGCCGCAAAGGTTTTTAAACATAAGTGGCGAAATGTGGGTGTAGTATTTTTAGGTACAATTCCACTTACCCTTCGGGCATTACAGGCGTGATTGATGTTTTCATAACTAAACATCACGCCTGTACCCACGCCAATACCTATTGAATTGAACAGATAATGTATTTCACAACATTGGGAAATGTTTTTAACAACATAAGTATTATTGAAAACTACTTCTACTTGTGTAGGTAATTTATCAATCTATAACCTTTTCCAAGATTATCTTCATCATGGCTATTTTCTCCTTTAACCTTCAACCACTGACGTACGAATGACATTCTTCGCGGAAACCGTTATTCGTTCATAATTTTGTTTTGCGCGGGAATTCGTGCTCGTCGTTCCTAGTAGTTTCCTAGCCGACAAGGACGCGCGCGCAGCGGGGGATAGCGGATGTGTGGCGCACTTCTAAACAGGTGAGTTCGACCATTTGACGTACGACATTTGTATGGTCAGTGTTAATGTAACTTTTTTGAGTTCTTTTTGTTGTTCTTTTTTCGTTTGTAGTTAAAATGAATCGTAAGTGGTGCAATACTTTTTTTTGTATTTTTTTTTTATTAATTTTTTTTTTTGTTTAAAAATATTTTTTTTGTATGTGTTTCAATTAGAAACGACGTATAACCCATTACGGGTTTACGATGTGCGATAAGCCGGTCTGTTTGCAGTGTTCAAAACCGACCTGTAATAACTGTCGTGCTTAAATAATTGGTTAGCTGCTAATATGATTTTGATGTCATAAAACCTTTCCTACTAAAGTATAAAAATAAAAAGAAAAAGTTCCTGTAGAACATAGTTTTGTTTTGTTGATTTTTTGTTTTTTTTTTTAAGTTATGACTAATAAGTTGATATGATAAGCGTTATTAGTCTAAATGATAATAGTGCATGTAAATATTATGAGGGGAGACGATTATGGAAAACAATTTTAGTACAAATATTTTTATGGAAAACAAGGTATTATTACCCTTTTAAATACTTATTTCTATTGCACAAGTTTACTTGGGAGTAGCTCGTGGCTAAATAATAACAGCGGCTCGGGTCGATCTTTAGGTTAAGCCGTGCTTGCCTAAGGTTGTTCTGTGGATGGGTGGCCATACTTACATACCGAATCTCCTCCGTGCCTCGGAAAGCACGTTAAGCAGTTGATCCTAGCTGTCATTTGTACATCTTTGACATTCGTTACAGGTAGTCAGTGGCTCAAAAAGTCTGACAACCAGTCTTACCAGGGATATCGTATTACCCAGTACTAACTGGGTTGTGGAGGTCAGATAGGCAGTCGCTCCATGTAAAATACTGGTTTTCAGCGGCATAAGGTTAGACTGGAAGCCGACCCCAATATAGCTGGGAAAAGGCTAGGCAGATGCTGACTATTGATAGTAGCAATCCAGCCAATGCCAAAGTATAACCTCCATAGTAAGTAGTAATCTCTGGCGCGAGCTTCTTAAACCTTTATCGAACCATTTGAGAGATTTCGACAGTAATATTGCAAACCTCTAAATAAACTTTGAACCCAAAACGGGTAGGTAAATTATAATCTCCAATTCTTCACAGACGGACATCATCGTTCACGCACGGATCAGATCTCAAGTGCGTATAAAACATTTGCTCGCGGACATGTATATGGCTCATCTTGCGCTGCCCTGTCACCCGTACTCTTGATGACGTTATGATTGCTTCAGAAAGCGGATTTTGTGAGGCTGAATTTGGGGTGCAACATCAATGTTTTGCCATCGATGCGCTCGAAGATGAAGATTTTTGACCACAATCATGTCCTTAAAAGCACAGGTATGGCCACAATCTTGGCACGAATAGTTGCGTGACTTTCGGGTTTCTAATCCCGCACGAGATTCTTCTCAGTTTGACCAGAGCTTAAGGTGAAAGCGGGGTAGCCCGCGAAATTCAAATTTTCTTAAATTTTTTGCAAGTTTTCGGTCAGTCTCAGGCTATAATTATGTTAAACAAAATATGATTCGCGGCCGTAACACGTATGTATTATCAGAATTAAAACTGTTGGAATCATCAATACAGCCCTCTTAGTTCATTTAATCTGTTTTGTCAGTTAATTTGAATATAATAACTCTATAAAGCTATATTGTTACGGTCGCAAACCATATTTTTACCAACATACAATCTGACACTGATCTGCAAATTGTTAAAAACTTAGAAAATTTAAAATTTTGCCGCCCTGGCACTTCCACCTTAAAATTGAAGATGAAGATGAAAATGAATGCCCTAAATGCGGCAATGTGGAAATACCTATTGTAACACTAGGATGACCGCCATATTTCAAGATAGGCATCAGACAGATAATTCAGTGTCAAATGTCAGATAATTATGATTATTAGATAAGATTATAATTATCTTCTAAATCTTAAACGAGACCGGGATTTTATTTTATTTTGGTCCATGGCTCGTGGCACATTGACTTCGTATTATTCTACAGGAAGAGTTGAGGACTTTAATATTGATAGGCCATTTTCACTAATTTTGCACTTTTATACATTCACGAGTACAAATATTACCGACTGAACCTGATTTGCATTACACGGATAGCCGCCACTTGCCACTATTCGTATTATAGAATACGAATAGTGGCAAGTGGCTCATTAATTAAAGTCCTCGACTATACATACATAGGTAGGTAGAGGGCCTTAGATAAATAAAGATAAGATACCTATTTGAAGATGCGATAAGATGGATTATAATATTGAAAGTGAGGTATTGTTTTGCGACATCGAGAGAGCGACTGTCGCAACCCCGTGCAGGGCACGCTACGATAGTGGCGACAAGTCTCTCACTCCTCAAAGAAGGTTTGAGGAGTGGCTTGAGAGACGCCACGGCGTCCTCACCTTCCGCCTGACGCAGGTCCTCACCGGACACGGTGTTTTCGGGAGGTTCCTGCACCGAATCGGGCGGGAGGAAACGCCCGGGTGTTTCCACTGCGAGGATCGACCGGAGAACACGGTGGAGCACACGGTAGAGGTGTGCCCCGCAATAGTACCCAGAAGGCTGACAGCATTATGGAAATTTGAATTTTGGTCAAAATAGGCCAGTCGTCTCTGGTCACGGGAAGAGTCGAACAACCGTTCGGCGATGTCCCGAAAGACTAGGTGGCCACTCGGACGCATAGACCCCAGGTGCCAACTTCAAACGACTCAAACAGATAACTGAGGTTATTTTGTTTGCGCCGTTTGAGGTTTTACTGCAGCAGCTTCCCCAGTACAGCCCACCGTATTAATGCCAGTTGCATCCCAAACCAAAGGTCTACCTATCTTCTAAGCCATTAAAGATACACCGTCTGGTCTCTTACAATCGTCGCGTGCCAAGCCAATGTAGTCAATGCAGGTGGTATTACCATGACGAATAATGTCATAAATGCTGACCTGCAGTCTTAATGCAGGGAAGGAAATTAACTGTTTGAGAATCTGTAATCAAAACTTCATTAGCTGGACGTGTGATAAAAATAGAGTCGCTATCTAATTCAAGATATTGGCTTCGACCGGTCCTGTGCGTCCTGCATCCATCAGATTTCTTCGATCTTCACCAAATCATCGGTCAACTTTGTTCTCACCGACTGACTACCAAAACCTTGTATTATTGTCCCACAACTGGGCAAAAGATTTCCTCACCTTTTTCCACAAAATTCTAACCACACCCTATCTATCATCTATCTATCATGGGGTTTAGGTTTCCGCACTTAGTCCTTGAAGTGGACCATTGTGCGTGAGCCATGGTGGCCGATTACTCCAACCAGGAGACTTCCCGGTCTCCTCAGGGCATCCACAAGGGATCTTGGTGCTCCCAGGGTCTCCTCGCGAATCTTGTTAACGCCTGTGCACTCAAGGAGCACATGCGCCACCGTTTCCTCCGCCTCCATGCATGCTCTGCACAGGGGACTGTCAGTGATACCTAGGGTGTGGAAGTGTTTATTCAGTGAACAGTGTCCAGTGATGGTCCCCGCCACCAGACGCAGGCTATCTCTGTCCAGGCGCAGAAGGCGCCTGGTCAGCTTTGTATCCAGGAATGGCATAGCTTCCTTGGATTGCCTGCATCCTGGTGTCGAGGTCCACCATTTCTCTGCTTGTATACGAGTGTGATCCTTTAACCAGCTTCTCAGCTGCTTGAAAGGAATTGGCACAATGGGTTCGGGTCCGTAGGGTTTTGTGCTGGATCCTCTTCTGGCAAGTTCGTCAGCCGCATCGTTTCCAAGTGATCCACTGTGACCTTTAATCCATTGTAGCGTTACCGTGTTGTGATTTAGTACCGTGATTCGTTCTAGGGCCTTGTGGCATTCTAGTATTAGTCTCGACGTGATCTGGTTACTCTTTAGGGATTGAAGAACAGAGGCACTGTCGGAGAGTATTCGAATATTGGTATCCGTAACCTCCCTGGCCTCTATAGCGTGTGCCGCTTGGATAATACCTACACACTCTGCTTGGTAAACAGAGTTGAACATTCCAAGTGGTTTGGATATCTTAATGTTTAGGTCGTCGGAGAACACTCCGACGCCTGTCCCATCGTTGGTTTTTGATCCGTCAGTATAAATCCTTAACTCTCTTGTACTTGAGTAGTCGCACAACTCCTCTATGAGCTGTATGTTGTAGTGTTTTTGGAAGCAGTGGGTCTTCAGGATTCTGTCGATGGGTGATGTCATCATCGGCTGTTCTTTGATTGCATCTTCTCTGATGCGTGTGTGTTTAATCCTGGAGTCATTTCTTAGGGTGCCGGATGCTTCGAGTCTGAAAGTCGCTATGGCCGCCTCCTCTCTTACGACTAGGTGTAGGGGAGGCAGCCCCAGCATCACCTGTAAGGCAGCAGTGGGGGAAGTTCTCATGCTGCCGGTGATTGCTACGCAGGCAAATCTTTGTAGTTTCTCGAGATCCTTTTGGGTTGTACTTAGGTTGGTCCTGGGCCACCAAACTAAAGAACCATATGTAATAATTGGTCGGATAACTGTGGTGTATAGCCAGTAGGTGATTTTGGGGCTTATGCCCCAATTTCTCCCGAGGAGTCTCTTGCATTGCCATAGGGCTATACTGGCTTTTGTGATGATGTAATCAGTGTGTTTTGCCCAGTTCAGCTGTTTGTCCAAAAAGATACCCAGGTATTTGGTTTCAGTCGATAGGCTTAGGGTTGTCCCAAAGAAGCTTGGCAATTGTAGCGTTGCCAGCTTCCTTTTCTTTGTGAAGAGGACGAGTTCGGTTTTGGTAGGGTTCACTGCTAGTTTGTATTCCTTGCACCAGTCTTCTACTATTCTTAAAGCTTGGCGCATAAGGTTGCATAGTGTGTTTTCGTGTGTGCCGTTTATTATTATGGTCAGATCGTCAGCATAACCCACCGTGTAGTAGCCTCTGCTGTTGAGACGTTTGATGAGGCTGTCTACTACGAGGTTCCATAGTAGTGGTGAGAGGACACCACCTTGGGGGCAGCCCTTCGCCACTATGGCTCTAGTGGTGTCATTTACCGTAACTTGTACGGCTCTCAGTCGGAGCATATTTGTGATCCATCCCCGCAGGGTCGAGTCCACACCGTGTTCCTCGAGGGCTGCGTTGATGCTATGGAAGATGGTTTTGTCAAAAGCGCCTTCTATGTCAATGAAGACAGCTAGTGAAGAGCATTTGTGGTCCACTGCACATTCGATCTTGGAGATCACACTATGCAGCGCTGATTCTCTTGATTTTCCTGAGGAATACGCGTGTTGTTGTTTGTGGAGTGGTCGCTCCCGAAGAGGTCCGTCCCGAATGTGCCGGTCACAGAGTCTCTCGAGGGTTTTCAGTAAGAAAGATGTTAGGCTTATTGGTCTGTACGCCTTTGGTTGTGTGTAATCTGGTTTGCCTGGTTTAGGGATGAAAATGACTTTCACCTCACGCCATGCAAGTGGTATATATTTCAGTGCTATGCAGGCTTGGTAGATGACAATCAGCCATGGCGTTAGAATGTCTACTCCCCATTGTAGCAGGGCGGGGAAAATTTCGTCTAAGCCTGCGGATTTATATGGTTTAAAAGTCTTTATTGCCCATTTTATTCTCTCTGCGGTTACTATGGTGCGGGCTCTGGCCCAGTCTTGGTCATTTGGTGTGTGCGTTGGCTCACTTGCCCAGGTTCTGTCCTCGGAGAGATTGCAGTCTGGGAAGTGGGTTTCCAAAAGGACTTTACTTGTTTCCTGATCCGACTTGGTGTATGTGTTGTCTGGGGTTTTCAGCGACCCGAGGGTGCGATCTTGATCGGTAGATAGGATCTTTCTCACACGCGCGGCTTCGCTGTTCGATTCAATTTCTTCGCAGAATTTCCGCCAGGCTGCCCTGCTGGCATTCCTGACTTGTTTTTTGAAAGTGTATTGTGTTTTCTTGAATGAGTCCCAGTCTTCTGGTAATCTGGAGTTTTTGGCTCTGTTGAATTGTTTGCGCATGGTTTGCCTGAGCTTACTAAGTTCCGCATTCCACCAGGAGTTACCCTTGCTCTTGGTGTTTGGGTCTTTTAGTTTGCAGCAGGCGTGGTACGCTTCAATTATAAATTCCGAGAGTTTTGTTACGATGTCTTCAAGTTGTTTGGGGTCTATTAGAATTTGAGGCGTTTGGTGCTGCGTTAGTAGGGAGGCCAACAGCCGTTTGTAGCCGGGTACATTGGTACGGCGTGGGTTGCGTCTAGGTCCGGGTTTTTTTAGGTTAGCCACTAATGAGAAGCGAATCCTTCTATGGTCAGAGCAGGATGGCTCGTTGGATACGTGCCAGTCAGAAATAAGTTTTGCCGCGCTTTCCGAAGCCAGCGTTAAGTCAATGATTGTTTGTCCGCGCGATGTGACCCAAGTGGGTTCCGAACCGCGGTTTGCGATGTTAAGGTTAGTTGAGAACAAGTATGTGCATAGTACCTCACCTCTAGTGTTGGCTTTGTTGCAACCCCAAAGCGGGTGATGGGCGTTTGAGTCTGTGCAGATGACCAGGTCGAGGTTGGTGTCTTCACAATACCTTACCAGGTCGGCCATCCCTTTTGGTGGGCAGTCTTCATCCTCGCCAGGCATGTATACCGAGGCCAGGACGATATCGGGTGCGTCGCCGTCGGTTTTGAGCCTGACGGCTGTTAGGTCTCTGGAACATAATTGCGTGAGTGTGGTGGTGGGTACATCCTTGGGTATGTAGGCACAGGTTCGTGGTTTATCTGTGCCTTGTGTGTCGAGGATCAGCTTACCTCCAATGTTACCAAGGCCGCATATTCTGTTATTTCGGATCCACGGCTCTTGGATGAGTGCAATGGTTCGAGGTTCCATCTCCAGTGCCCTGCGCAGGCAGGCAGTAGCCGTCTGGCTATGCTGGAGGTTGGTCTGGATGATATTTACGGGACGGGATGGGGGCGGCAGTGGGGTGGAATTAGGAGGAGATTGATCCATCGGATGATTCCCCCCCTCTTCCAGCCCATGCTGGACTTCGCTGAGTGCCGGTGATGATGAGAGCAGCTGCTCCGTCCACCCTGGTGGTGAGGTTGGCATCCTCACAGCGTCAGCATCAGCCATCGCCGTTTTGGCCATCTCCTCCTCCAGTTGCGTCATCGTCAGGTCAAGTTCAGTCGGAGCCGGTTTCGTCCGTTCAGTGTCAGTCTTGGTGTCGGAGGGATGGGTGTTGGGGAAGAAACGCACGTATATCGACCCAAGTAGGTACGATATCCGTCGCTCCCTCCCCAAGACCTTTTCGACCTCGTCCGGTGGGATACCTAGGGTTAGATAACTCCCATAGTTATCACCACCGACCGATGTCGCCCTGTACAGGGACCACCTGCCGATGTCGTACCAGGGGTTCTGGCAGGTCAGAACCGTCTGGAGCAGCGCTATGTCCCCATTGTACCTGGGTACGAAGAGCGCCGCTCGAACCCGAGTCGGTACGTCGGACTGTTTCATAACTGTCAGTGTCGCGTCAGTGTTCGGCAGTCTTATTTTAGGCACGTTCTGGGTCAGCCAAGTCAGGGCGTTGTCGTCCTCGCACCACATATGAACCGTGCCATCCGCTACCCTTGGGTAACCACGGAAGGCCGGGACTTTGGAGGGGTTGGTTCGACACGTTTCCACAATAAGGTCCTCGAGGCTGAGCTTGATATGCTCGCCCTCGTCAGTCGTCATATCACGGGACGGAGGCGAGAGGCAGATCGCTACGGCGAGTCGCGCAGGGATATCCTTAGTGGCCCGCGCGTAGGTTCTTTGCTCCCCTTGAGCGGCCTGGGTTCTAACACGCTTGGCGTCCCCCTGGAGCGTACTTGGTGAAGCCGTGTCGTCCGGGCGCTCCCTCTTCGCCGCTCCCTGTCCACTTGGGCCGGGTTGCGGTTCTGAGGGGCTTGGCACAGTGCTTTGTGCCAGGGACACCCGGCGTAGGTAGGAACCCAGACCGCTTGCCTCGCTTCTGTCTGGTTCGGTGTCGGTCTTCGGTCGTCTCGTCGCGGTTCCGGTCGGTTCCTCCGGATGGTCTGTTGCGGGCAGTGACTTCTCGCGCTGGGTTTCCCCTTCGCGTACTGTTCCCTGCCCGCACGTTTCCGCGTCCGACTGCTTTTCGCGCTGGGTTTCCCCTTCGCGTGTCTGTAGCCGGTCGCGTACTCCCTTAACCACACCCTATAAAAATAATAATAATATAAAAATAAAAATCTTTCAAAACTATGCCAGTCGCGAACCCCACGCACCGATGCCTATCTAAAGTGTAACATAGAAAATTGAAATCTGAAATGTTCTCAATCTGACATGATCTTATTGACGCGTGTAGATAGCTAACTTTGTCTTAAGGTAAGTATAAGTAGGTACTCAAAGAGATTGGCCACATGATCCAGATAAGTTTTGAAACGTGCCAATGATATATAGGGTGTAAACAGACCCTTCACGAAGCCGTCAACCAAGCATTCTGTACATCAAACTTAGTAACTCTACGCAAAAATTATTCCTAGGAAATGACTTTTTTTTGGGGTGATAAATCACGTTTTAAGGTAAAACTTAATGCAACGCAACTTAACGTAAAACATTGTGCTTGTGAACGCATTTAATAATAAACGGGTTATGGAGGTAATTAAAGTAAAGTTTATGACCTTAAAAACTAGTATTTGAAGAAAAACTTGTGAAAAAGTTGGAACTTTGACCTCCAATATCTTCGTAACTAGTAGGTTCCCAATCTCAGGTATGGTCCAAATCAAAAATATAATAATAAGTTTTTATTTATTTTCTCTCCCTCGGATGCAACTTGCAAGTTAAAGGGGAAAATATACAAGTCCGTGATTAGGCCTGTCGTACTGTATGGATCGGAATGCTGGGCTGTGAAGATGGATGAAAAAATATTGCATGTAGCGGAGATGAGAATGTTGAGGTCGATGTGTGGTGTGTCAAGAATGGGTAAAATAAGTAATGAGTAGGTATAATACAGGAAGTTTGAAAGTTGCGTCAGTTACAGAAAAGTTGAAAGGGAATCGACTGTCTTGGTATGGACATGTGATGAGGAGGGAAGAATCGCATGTGACTAAAAGAGTGATGAATATTAATGTTGATGGATGGAGAGGGAGAGGAAGACCAAAGAAACGATGAATAGATTGTGTGAGGAATGATATGAGGGAAAAAGGTGTATATGATTGTGTGACGGTTGACAGATGAGAATGGAAGAAAAAAACGTGTTGCGCCGACCTCAAGTAATATGGGATAAGGACAGGAAAATGATGATTTATTTTCTCTCACAATAATTTTGTAGTAAGAACTATATAAATTCACATTGTGAGAGCTAGTGCCTGAAGTAGGTTTTTAGAAAAAAACCAGTATTACAGGTCACCAGGACCCACTTAGTGACAACATAAATAAACCGGCAGGTAGCATGTTTTTTACTAAACAATTATAAACAAAAATATATTAATGAATGACAAAAAAAAAAGGATTAAGTAAATAAATTAAATAAAATAACAATAAAACTAATCATAGGACTCACAGGGTGTGTGTGAATGTGTAGGTGGATGGTAGTGCTTGTGTTTGTGTGAATGGTGGTGGTGAAAATGATATGACGGGAAGAACAAGTAACATTCGGCTTCGTTATGGGTCTATTTACACCCTTTATTTAACCTAAAGAATGCTGTCCACTACACTGTATGATACCATGACCGTGCTTCAACAGTGTATCATACCCGTTTATAAAGTGTATCATACGCAGTTAAACCCTATATTCTTCTTTCTATTTGTATTGTGTTCTTTGTGTAGTATTGTTATTTGTTGTTTGCTATATTGTTGGTTTGTTTGTTTGTATGAGACTATGCCCCTATACAAGACCGTTCCATAACCGTAAGGTGCCATTCATGATCGTCAACAATATTCACGCTATGTGCATGGTACGCGATGGTGTTGGTTTGTGATGTAAGGGTCTAGTGGGCATAGTCTCATACATTTCAATACAAAGATTACTTTTTTACCTAATATGTTTATAGCATCGTACGATGTAGTGTGGGTTGCATCCTTAATTCGTCATATGGTATCGAAGAAAACCGTTATAAAATTGCACGTTCAATAAAAGATGTGGATGAGAGGAGCTCGTGGCTAAATTATAAAACAACCGCACGGGTCGGTCTCCAAGATTAAGAGGGTGATAACTGCTAACGAGAGGTTTTTTCCATGTAATTCCTCTATGATGAGTGAATATAAATGTGCAAAAAAATATATGTTGCTTATTAGACTCTTGACTTTAATTGGTACATTTGAAATAATTCTAACTTTATGATAACTATATATGAAAAAAATATTCAAAGTGAAGCATTTTTTCTTTGAAATTTCGTAACTACTCCTAGACGGCATTAAGTTTTAGTTTTTTTTTTCCACAATTATTGTCACTTTTTTCTTCACAAAGTGTACAATTGGCATTTTGATCTAATGATTTATTAGGCTGCAATTAAATAAAAACCACTCATTTCGCACTATTCGGCCCGCAGTGACTGACGTAACAACCACTTTGTAGTGCAAGCTGATTAAAACTTTATTCTAACAGTATTTTAAACACCACCCCAAATAAAGTTGATAATTAGCAGATACCCCAGCCTTAACTAGTGCTTGCCTTGGTTGTCCGTGACCACCCATTACATACCGAGTTTCCTCTGTGCCTCGGAAAGCACGTTATGCCGTTGGTCCCGGGTGTCATTTGTAGATCTTTGGCAATCGTCATTCATAGGTATAATTTTATCCAGTACTAACTGGGTTTTGGAGGTTAGATAGGCAGTCACTCCATGTAAAACATTGGTATTCAGCTGCATTCGGTATGACTGGAAGCCGACCCCAACATAGTATAACGCAGATCAATTAAAGATGAATGAAATTGCGAGTCATCACGAAGCTAAAAATTTTAGCAGTTTCTGGAAAGCTACAAACAGCTTGAATCCCAAGTCGGGCCTGCCAGTGTGCGTCGGTGGCGTAAACGAACCAGAGGCTATTGCCAATTTATTCATGGCTTCGTTTAGGACAGAGTCACCGCTGGGTCCGTCGACGGGTGGGTCGGATGCTATGGGGGGGTCCGAGGGTACGCCTGTCATGTTCTCCGTTGGGGAGGTGGGGTCTGTCCTAAAGGATCTAAAGCGGGGTAAATCTCCTGGACATGACGGCTTAAGTGTAGAACACCTACGATATGCAGGTAAGCACTTGCCACGTGTCTTAGCTCTCTTGTTTAATTTATGTATGAGTCACTCGTATCTTCCAGAGGACCTCATGAAAACGATTGTCGTTCCTATAATAAAGAACAAGACTGGAGATACGAGTGACAAGAACAACTACAGGCCCATCTCCTTAGCGACCATTATTGCGAAGGTATTGGACGGTCTGATTGACAGGCAGTTGGATAAATATATTACCTTACATGACGCCCAGTTTGGGTTTAGGCCACATTTGTCGACTGAAACGGCGATTCTCTGTCTCAAGCATACTGTCCATTACTATGCAGCAAGGAAAACACCTGTTTATGCGTGTTTTTTGGACCTCTCCAAGGCATTCGACCTAGTGTCCTATGACTGCCTTTGGAGGAAACTCTCCCAAGACGCCAACCTTCCTGGGGGACTGATTGCTGTACTAAAGTACTGGTACAGTAACCAGTCCAACTATGTTAGATGGGCAGGTGCTATGTCGAGTGCGTACAGGTTGGAGTGCGGCGTGAGGCAAGGGGGGCTTAGCTCCCCCAAGCTCTTTAACCTGTATGTCAACCGGCTGATATGTGAGCTCAGCAACACCCAAGTAGGTTGCTCCATTGACGGACAATTCATAAATAATATTAGTTACGCGGACGATATGGTGTTGCTGAGCCCATCAATCAGTGCGTTAAGAAGGCTCCTCCGAATCTGTGAAGACTATGCGGTGATTCATGGTCTCAGGTACAACTCGACCAAAAGCGAGCTCTTAGTGTTTAGGGCGCAGAACTTAATTTATGACTGTGTTCCATCAGTAACCTTGAGCGGAGTTCCGCTGAAAAGAGTCACTCGGTTTAAGTACCTGGGGCATTGGGTCACCGATAGGCTGTCGGATGATGCCGATTTGGAGAGGGAACGTAGAGCGCTGGCTGTCAGGTGTAACATGCTGGCCCGCAGGTTCGCACGGTGTACGAAAGAGGTTAAAATAACATTGTTCAGGGCATACTGCCAGTCGCTGTACACGTGCGCCCTGTGGGTCAGTTATACACAGGGCTCGTACAGTACTCTACGAGTCCAATATAATAACGCGTTCCGGGTATTGCTGGGGTTGCCGCGCTTCTGTAGCGCGTCTGGGATGTTCGCGGACGCACGCGTTCCGGATTTCGGCTCGCTACTGCGTCAGCGAATCGCATCACTGATGCGTCGGGTGCGCGACAGCCCCAACAGCCTCGTGGCTACTGTAGCCGGCAGGATGGATGGCCAGATAATGTGTCGCTGGGTGTCGGCACACAGACCGTCATCCAGATATGTGTTATAGTTTTTTTTTTTTTTTTTAGTTAGTAAGTGCCAAGTTTGTTTTATTTTTGTTTCGTGTTTTTATTATGGATCTATGGTCTGAAAATAAAGATATTATTTATTTATTTATTTATTTATAGTAGTAGTTGGGAAAAGGTTGGACATATGATGATCCAAAGCAAGTGTATCTTACTTATACTAATATATTTAGTGGTATTGGCAGCGACACAAACTAAAGATTTTGCTATTAACTAAGTAGTAGGTACTATAAGACCCTAGGGTTGTAGTCTAAAAGGTGCAATACTGAGGGGGATACAAATCTCGGTGTTTAAGAAGTAACAGCGTCTCCTTTATGTGCTATATTGTGATTTCCGAGGTGGCTTTGGTAAGGTAGAAATCACACACTTTTCGGTTTTATTCCCTGATACTGGCCGCCTTTTGAAGGCTTGGATAACATAAAAAGGTACTTCGCAAAACGGTCTGATGAAATGATGATGCAAGTTAAACTGTATGGTAACTAAGTCTTCACTAAGTATTAATCACGTTCGAAGCGTTTTTTTATATACACACATCAACACGGTCTAGGGATATTTCATACTCAATTAAATAACTCGAAAAGTACTGGCCGCATTGGAATCTTTTATACACCGATTTGTTTGTAATTTATCTCAGACTAATTCCAAATTCAAATTTTTGAAAATTCTTTTGTTTCGGTGGCATAAAAATGTCTTGATGTATAGGAGAGGGAATTTTCATTTGTGCGAAATTTAGAAAACAATACGAATTACGTTTAGTTACAGTTTTTTTTCATTTTTAAACGAAAGATAAAGTTAAAATTGAGGTATTGTAGCCATGCAACGCCGACATTTGACGAGGGCGGAGATGTTACGAGCTGTGGGAATGCTGGAAGCTGGATCTGTTCAGCGTAATGTTGCTGAGGCCATAGGGACCCATCAAAATGTAATTTCAAGATTGTGGACACGCTATCGTGCCACAGGTGAAGTAGCGGAGAGGCACCGGGGGCCAAGTCGCATCACTACCCCCAGACAAGACCAATTTTTGCAAATTACTGCGCGAGCACAACCAAATGCAACGGCGACTCAATTGGTCCAAAGGCTGCGAGTGGAACACCAAGTGCTTGTGAGTGACCAAACTGTAAGAAGGCGACTGCATGAAAGCAATCTACGCTCTCGTAGACCACTCCGGGTCCCACCTTTACGGAGAGGCAATCGTGGACGACGATTAGAATGGG
Source organism: Xestia sexstrigata (assembly GCA_941918905.2). Classification (NCBI taxonomy): domain Eukaryota; kingdom Metazoa; phylum Arthropoda; class Insecta; order Lepidoptera; family Noctuidae; genus Xestia; species Xestia sexstrigata. Next base: position 9,258,673 of record OW799203.2, read on the forward strand.
TTCGGAACCACGTGGACTGGGGCCGTGACCAATGGTCCAATGTGCTGTTCACGGATGAATCCAGGTTCGGCTTCCATCCAGATTCACGAAGGACGCGTGTTTGGCGAGTTCCTGGACGATGGAGCCGTCTCCAGAACCCTCAGGAAGTTCACCCATACCAAGGAGGAACAATTATGGTTTGGGCAGGAATTCGTCTTGGAGGACGGACGGATCTCGTTTGGGTGCGGGGCAATATGACGGCAGAACGATACGTCCAACAGGTGCTGGGGTCCGTAATCTTGCCCCACAGAACACAAATGGGGCAAGATTTCCTGCTCATGCACGACAATGCCCGGGCACACACGGCGAGAACGGTAGCAGCTTGGTTACATACACATAATGTTAGGGCCTTAGACTGGCCTGCTCAATCGCCAGATCTAAATCCCATTGAGCATGCGTGGGATATGCTGCAAAGAAGAGCTCTGGAGGAATTTCCTGAAAATCTGGCTACAGAAGATCAACTTTTTGCGCACCTCAGAAGGACATGGGACAATATTCCGCAGCAAGACATTGACAACCTTGTTCTGAGCATGCCGAATCGTTGCCGATGTGTTATGAACATCATGGGCGCTTTCTCAGACTACTAACTTCAAGTTTATAAACACAAATTAAATGATTTTTCTATTTTTTTCAGTTTTTACTCACAAATTAAAAGTTCATTCATATACGGTTTCCGTCTATGCTTCATTTTTTTTCCTTAAAATCCTGAAATTTTAATCTATACCTTAACCATTATTAAAAAATGGTAGAATATTAAATAACGTATCTTTTAAATATATACATGTCACATAAATAATTAACACATTGATAGTAATTCGCTTTTTTAAAAATATCCCTAGACCGTGTTGATGTGTGTATATCTACAGGGACTTTCAACAAGATTGACATAGGATTTTGGTAGTTTTGAAAAGTCAAAAATAATCCTAGACATAGAAAGTTTAGGGCCCTTAGGTTAGGGTAGGTGTTCCACAAATTGCTAAATTGCCCTGGATGTCTTTTTTGTTTGATCTTGCATCTTTCAGGATGTGGTCCTGAGTTCGATTACCGGGTCGAGCAAAGTGGGTGTTGGGGTTTTTCACCAGGAATTTCATAGAAGCAGCCACGAAGTTTGGATTTGGGCCCGGCTGATGACATTAGGCTCGCCCTCTATTACATGGAGTTATACATAACTGGTCGAATCTGTGTGTGTTGATAGGTACCTCTGCCAAATCCTTCGAGAATGACAGGCTACAGTTAAAATCAAGAGACCCCCTGGACCTAGCACAACATATCCACGTGAAGTGTTCGTGATCATATGGGTTTTCACCAGTACTTGGCTTGACTTGTTTTCACCAGTACTTGGCTTGACTTGACGACTTTATCGCGACGACGTTTGAATAATACACGGTGGAATGACTGCATACTTTTAGATTCAAGATCGAGATAATCAATCGATAACTGAAAATGACTGTATTTTTGTGTCTCCAAAACAGAAATTAGTGACCCAGACAAAAAGGCTGCCACAAATAGAATTGCGCAGGTTTCATACATAAAATACCCTTGTGTGGACAAAAATCTCCACTTCGGGGTGCCTGAGGATGGACGGCGCCGCCGCACCCAGAAAAAGGTGGCGAGATGATCGAAGGCTGGTTCGAGGCGACTCAAGAAAGAAGTATTTATGAATTTTCGCCCAACGTAAAAAAAATCCGATAACAGTCAGGCGGTTCTTTTTTCGAAACCACGTATCAATCCCACCTTACCCAGCCCGATCACTATGTACGGTAATCCTATTCCTTGGGAGAACCAAGCCAGATATCTAGGAGTCATACTCGGCCACCATCTGTCCTTCGGGCCGCATATCAGTACAGCTCGTGACCGAGCTGCCTTTGCTATGGGTAGGCTCCATTTGCTGTTAATTACAAAGAGCAAGTTGTCTCTTAGGTGTCAATTGCGCCTCTATACCGCAGTGATCCGTCCCATCCTTAGCGTGTAGTCACTTAGTTTTAAGTTTTTTCACACTCGAGGCACCCACAGGATAGTCCGGTTAAGTAGACCGCAGACGACACCCTCAAATCAAAATCAATTAATTCTGGTTTTGCAGTGGACCTGGCTCAGCATTACATCCATGTTGGTGATGTGATTGATGATTGAAATAGTATTTAATCTGCATGAAGAATTAAATGGTGATGGCTACTGTGATCGGTGTGGAATTCACTTGGTTAACATCGTATCGCATACTCTGACATTACTTACTTATTGATTTGAATCTATGATATTATTTACTTTTTAATTTGAATTTATGTTATTGTACAAGGTACCTATTGTTTTTGATTTTATGACATTATAAAACATATGAAACGGATAAAATTATCCGTTTCCATATGTTTTATGACATTGTTTATTGTATTATTTTAGAATTTCTTTTCTTTTTGACGCTGTTTATGGTAAAAAGAAGAAATAAAATTTTGTTTATTATACTTCTGTGGTATTCATTGGAATTTATGAAATTGTATAACTTTAATGATAATTTTTGCATGCTCTAATTGGTACAACACAATGGACTGCGCATTCACTTGACATTTGAAAATTTATGATTATGTACTGTGTAGGACAATAAACATTTGAATTTAAATTTTCATTTTAATAATCTATTGTTTAGCAGAACAAAAAACTTTAATTTGTTTGTTGAAAATGTCCATAAAATACCTGTTATTGAGATTTTCTATCAGAAATTTCTCAATAGCAGCCATGGAGTCTAGATTTGTGCCTAATGGCAATAGGTTCGCCCCCTATTACATGGGACTTAAACCTGGTGAATTGTAGGTGTACTGTTAAGTACAACTCTGCCTAACCCTTCGGGGATTATAAGGCGTGATGTTTTGTTAAGAAAAGTCATGATAGAAAATGTAGGTATATACAAAATATGTATCTAGTATAAAGATACAAAACGCTTGAAAAGCGATACCCATTTGCCTGGACCCTTTTGTGATTTTTAGCTTAAAAGTACACCTAAAAAAACGGTGGTCTTTTTGCAACATATTACTTACCTACTTAGAAGTACTGCGATCACTGACCCGTCCGTCTCGAGTTATTTTATTTATTTAGCAAATATAGTTTATGATCTCATTACTTAATAATTTAATCTGAGCTAAGTGCAGTCAACTCTCCATAAAGAAATCATATTAAACGTGTTTTCTTTGAATTTCTTTCTGTGATATTATTTTCTTGGTTAGCTTATTTGCGCTGCTGTTGGTGTCCAGTTTGTTTCGTGTAAATTTTGCTGCTTAGCCTTTTCCCAACTATGTTGGGGTCGGCTTCCACTCTAACCGGATGCAGCTGAAAACCAGTATTTTACATCGGGTGACTGCCTATCCGACCTCCTCCTCCCAGTTAGTACTGCGAAACACGTTACGATATCCATTGGCAACACTGGTTGTCAGACTTGCAGGCCACTACCTTTTACGACTGTCTCAGATTAACGTGCTTTCCGAGGCACAAAGGAAACTCGGTATGTAGTATGGCGTGACCTAAAGGTCGACCCGAGATGCTATTATTATTTAGCCACGAGTCCTTAAGTACCATAGATAAAAAATATCCCCCGTAAGAACCCTAAGATCGGGTACATAGAGGTAGCATTACATAAGATAACGTCAATCATATCGATAGTGTCGTGCCTAAGCTACAATGAAAATATTATTATAATAGCTTTGCTACGGCGTTACTGTCAGTACTATTTCAAGTTTCGAACGGTACACGTTACACACGCTCATGGAATAAAAGAAAAACGTGTTCCAATTTTAATAAATTATTGGTAAGTTATTCTTTTTTTAATTTTGATACAGTTTTAAAAGCAAAATAATATAGTGTGTCATTATTAATTTGAGCTATTTGATACTATTTCGTTTTTGTAATTGAATTTTCTTAGGTTTATGATTATCTAAGAGCTGGAGAAAATGGGAAATCTGGAGAAGCCCAAAGTCAGATTCTAATGTTGTTAGTTTGAGAGGGTGTTGTTTTTTACTACAGTGAATTTATTTCATAAGACGTTGAATCTGTCAAACTCTATTTTAACAACATTCTTTTGCGTACTTAAGTAAGAAACCGATTGTTAGTCTAGTTGTAGAAACCTACTTTATGTAATTTTTCAACTGTGTTCAGTATGGCTACTTTTTTGGTGAAAGGTACCTAATATTTGCATGTATTTAGTGCATTAAGGATGCCTATGGTTTGTTGGTTTTCCAAAATATAAAAAATAAAAAAATATCACATAGCCCAAGTTTTTGGCAGTACCTATTATTTTAAAAATGAATGATTTATTTTTATAAGTTCTAAGAAAATAGCTTTTGTAAAAACAAATTAACAATTTGTGAGTTTAAAAAATTGGTCTCCTATAGATACTATTGGCATCTTTGCCTTGTACTTATCGGCTAATTTTATTGGGACAATTTTGTACACAGGTTGTTCACAAGAAAAGGGCTGGGTGACTTGTAGGTGCTAATTTGAATAATGCTTTTTTTTAAACGATGAGGCTGTATATAAATTGACGGATATTATGACGAGTAATAAAGAAGTTTGGAACAAGAACACATGCTGCGCCGACCCCAAAAAATTTGAGATAATAATTATGATACTTAAGTTAAAATAATTATCAGTATTCTATTAAATTATATGCTTGACGAATGCAATAGAACATTTCAACACATGCTATAAAAATGTAATCGTAACGTATTAAAGTTTATAAACATGTTCTAACAAAACAGCTCTATTGTTCCTAATCCTTTTTTATGAAACAATGAACTTATAGGTACATATATAATAATGTATTTGATATTAACACATACCTAACTACCTACTATATATTATTAATAATTTTATATTTTTATCAAATATTTTACATCAATCTGCATCTAAAGTAAATGCTTCAATCATGAGAACAAAATAGGTATAACAGATTGCTAGAGACATTGGGATCATAACCTAACCCCTAAGCGGCCGTTTACATGTCGTTATCGTCGTCTTTTGTGAGAATAATTTGGGATCACGAGTCACCATCCCACTAGTCATACAATTAGAAACAAAATGCAGTATTAGATCTTATCATCGCTGTGTGCCTATCCCTTCGTGAACAAAGGGACCTAAAACGGCCGTTTCAGCAGAATCATATTTAAATTACGTTAAAATTTCAAATGAACACAGGCTTTGAGGTCATTAAATATAAATAAATATCGCTGGACCTTTTAAACACACTGTCATCTAGTGCCACACTAAGCAACGAGGCTTGTGTCGTGGACACCAGATAGTTGATCATCATTTTTTTTTTCATCGTTGACTTCCATGAAACTCGGAAAAAAATGTCCATGCTCATCACACAAACATTTGCCTCTACCGGGATTCGAACCCGGGACCCTAAGAAAGTAACGCCTCATTACCACTGCGCCATTGGGGTCATTGATATTATTGTCCTATTATAATTCTGCTAACGCGGCCATTTTAGGCCCTCAGGTATGACGTTATGCCTCATGCTCATAGATACTAAACATAATGTTCAGAGTAACATTGAAAATTTTAAGGAAATGATAAGATACTTACTTGCTAGCTACTCCTTTAATAAATATTTGTTTAAAATATTTATTTAAGGCAATACTTAAACTTTACCACGTATAGGTAATCATTGTTCAAATATTGTTTGTGGGTGTGAAAACAAATATTGTGTAACAATACCTACTTCTGGCACATTATGTGGGTACAAAATTCTTCTGCTTTACTTTTTATGGCTTCGTTGGTCCAGTGATGGCATGAGCTACTTCTGAGCATGAGAGGTCTTGGGTTTGAGTCCCAAGTAGAGAAAACTGTTGCAGGACTTTTCAAAAAAATCTCAAAAGGAGCGCCTGGATTTGTGCCCGGCTGAAAGCAATAGGGTCGCTCATAATTCTTGAAACTTAAACATTAACATGTGAAATGTACGATGCACATAATGTGTGAAAATGTGGATCCACTATTAGATACACCTCTGCCTAATAATTCTTGGATTACAGGCATGACGTTTTGTTATAATATGCTAAATTCTTCTAAGAAAATTTTGTTCCGTGATTTCGATTCCGTGAATACCACTCAATGGGTGGAATGTTTAATTTATTAATCAGAAAAGAATCGCGGATGAGTAGGAAAACATAATTTCCACTTCCCTTCATATCAGCAGGAAAGAAGACAGAACAAAACAAGGCCAATAGGCACAAAGGGAAGTATATAACTGTCAACAAAAAATCAACCTTATAAGTTAATTTAAAAAAAAGATACGGGCGTTTATGTCGCAAAAAAATTATATTTCAAAACTCTTATGTGGATCAAAATTCATAGGGTGTTTCCCGTTGGCTTAGAGCTATGAAATTTGGCAAATAATATCGTCTTATACTACAAATTCAGGGAAAAATCTGAAAACTGTACATTTGTAATTAAATCGTAAAAAAATATAGTCTTTATAAAAAGTACACCGTCTGTCTGTCAAGACCCTTTATCTCAGGAACGCGTGGAGGTATCGAGTTGAAATTAAAACCATATACTCAAGCCTTCATTCCCTTGAAGCTGTAAAAAAATCAAATTTCTAAGTTAACGTAAAAAAAGATACGGCCGTTTATGCCGCTAATAACGTACATATCGACAGTCTCAAAGGAATCACAATTTATAGGGTCTTTATATATGTGTATTTATAGGGCCTGTTGACCTAGAATGATGAAATTTAGCAAAAAAAAATGTCTTACAGTACGTTTAAAGGAAAAAATCTGAAAACCGTAAAGATGTAGTTGAATAACCAAATACGTACAAGTTTATACGGAACCCTCGGTGCGCGAGTCCAACTCGTACTTGGCTGTTTTTTTTTTCTTTTATCATTACCCCAATCTTCCTGATTGATTGTTCTTAACTCTCAGACTATTTGGGTTTCAAAACTGAGAACCATGTAGTGTTATATATTATCTCACGAATTAATGAACTCTTTGCATAAACAACTTTAGATTATTTTATAATGGGTGTAAAAATACCCCTTACGAAGTCAAAAAGCAGTTGCTCTCCCCGTCATCGTCATTGCGATTTTTTGTTCTGAAGCTTACCTGGGGATTCCCAGATAAGCTTCAGAAACTTCCGGAACTTTGAACTCCCATAACTCTGTAATTACAAGATATTGTAATTACGGAGTTATGGGATTTCAAAGTTCCAACTTTATCACAAGTTTTTTTTTTATAATTTTACTGAGGACCTCTATTCATTATCAACATTCATCCAACGGGATAATGTTTTGAGTATGTTACTTTGCGTCCTACCGTAAAACTTGATTTTTCACCTAAAAAAAATCCGTTTCCCAGCAATAATTTTTGCGTAGAGTTATTTAGTTTGATGTACAAAATGCTTTGTTAACGGATTCGTGAAGAGTCCGTTTACACTTTACATACACTCACTTAACATATTCAACAAATGTTTTTCTACCGTCAAATATCAATTGTTGTATGATTTATGTATGTTGACGTATTAACATAGTCGTTTTCAAATATTTGCTTCGCGCAAATTGCCACGCATTATTTCACAGTATTTTATATACGCGTATTTTAGTTTCCATGGAACTCTCGGCGTACTACGTAAATATGATTTGAGTTTAACATGTACGCATTTTCACCAACAATAAGTGACACCTAAATAAATGCATAATAGTTTTAGAGTGTTCGATTTCATACGGTTTTGCTGACGAGCTCAGTGTTGAAAATCCAACATAAGTATTCAGAATCAGAATGTTTATTTGTCAAAATTGGTAGTTACAGAGTGTGCGAGATGTTACATTCGGGGTTTGCGGATTTGCCTATTGTTAGTGAAAACAAGCAAAACACAATCAGCTTGCAACATTTATAAATAAATAGTTTGTTGTGAGCAACTATGTTAGTACTTAGTCGTAGTTATTACAAACAACATCTCCGTGATCTTTCCTTGCTAAGATGTTATTGTTATTTTCCTTACATTTTACCGGTTCGGTCACGTTTTAATATTCTGCAAGTTATTGGCAATATTTTACTTTTAAGGTGGCTATACAGTCACGAGCAATTAAATGCATTCACGCAGCAACTTAGAAACATTATATTACTAGACAGGTCTGATATCAAAGTAGAAACCGTCAGTTTATGATAAAATTGCTTTCGAATTTTGATAAGTGTCATAAATTTCATTACTCTTGGCTGTGCACTCTCGCCGAGACACCCCAAGGCAGTGCGAGAGTTTACAGCGAAGCTAGACGAGCGCTCCTATATACTCTCGCGTTTACCCTGCCTAAGCGAGTTTACAGTCTTAGAATACCAGTTGGATAGATGTCCACGACTTTGTCTAGAACCTATTAACATACTCTTTATTACGTACACCTCACAAAACACCATCATTATAATAAAGGGTGTAAAAAACCTCTTTACGAAGTCGAAAAGCACTTGTTTTCCCCGTCATTGCGATCATTTTTTTGTTCTACACCATACCTGGGAACCTTCTAGTTACGGAGATATTGGGGGACAAAGTTCCAATTTTTTAATAAGGTTTATTTTAAATACAAGCTTTTAATGTAAGATTTTTACTTTAAACACCTTCACGACATTCTTATTATTCAATCCATCCATCATCACAATGTTTTGAGTGCGTTACATTGAGTTTTACCACAAAACATGATTTTTCACCCAAAAAAAAAAGTCGTTTCCCAGCAATAATTTTTGCGTAAAGTTACTTAGTTTGATGTACAGATTGCTTGGTTTAAGGCTTCGTGATGAGGTTGTTTACACCCTGTATACAGCATTAAAGATTATACGACATCTAAATCGATTCATGCTGATCTTAATATACAAAATCGTAAACACTAATCTCCAAACCCATTCAAACGATTCAAATAAAAAAATGTGATTTCATTTAGAAACATTATAGTATATAGTATATGTATGTATAGTATATGTATGTATGTATATAGTATATGTATGTATGTGTATGTAGTAGTGTATGTAGTATAGTATATCATAGTTTTGGACCCCACTGGTTGCGATTATAAATGATAAAAGGATTTTGATCTCAAGGTACACGGGCTACTTAATACATCTCGGTCCTTCGTTTATCTTTGTCATGAAAAGTGTCGAGTACCAGACCCCTGCGGTCCTTAGGGAAATCGGATCTTAGCAATATACTATAGAGCAGAGTCTGCTAAAGTAAGAGTTTGTTGATAATACGCTTATCCGGTTATTGTTAGAGAAAATTCTCACAGCATGTGCAATGTTTTGTGATTTGCTTAGCAAGTAATTGCACGACGAGATTATAATAATAAAAGATGGCTCATTTGTTTTTGTTTCAAACCACGTGTAGGATTTATGCTCAATACAAAGAGTGTTACTTCTTTATTTCCCATGTACTCGTATGTTATATGGAAAATAAAGAATCAACACTGGGAAAGTTCTAGGTGGAACCAATCAACTACACGTTGCCTTTACAACAACAACTGTGAGCTGGCCTAGCGTAGAACGGAGTTTTATCAGAATACGAGGCCAGCTAATACTGGTTTAGATACTAGAAACGTTTCAACTGTCGATACTAGAACATTTTATTCGGTAAATGTAAAAAAAATTGGACTTGGTCATGTAGTTCAAGTTTTTTACCGACGCCCTTTTGTGTTTTATAGGGATAGCGATTTGAAAGAAAAACTGAATCTTAGGACCGTTTTTAGTTATCTATTGTATTTCTAATACAATTAGGTAAATATAATCTAGTACGTTGTCAAGGAAATGTACTCTTTCGAATCAAAGACCGAAACCATATTTGTTAAAAACGGACATGTTAGTAAAATATTTTTCTCGAATTTTTGGTAGTAGGTAGCATTTATTTTAGATATATTCTATAGTTGTTTGTTTTACATGGTTCATTAGCCTATTAATTGATTCTAATTCTCGTAAATTACCTACTTTAATATCACATTACGTAAACGGAAACAGAACGAGTTTTTTTATTTTTATACAATCCAGGATCCATTTTTTTTTGCAGAAAAACTAGTACTTACAGAAAAACTGGTACATACTCAATAGGAATGCGATTTATTTATTTTATAAGTAGTTAGCCTTGTGAAGACGATTAGGAACTTGAATATTGCCGTTAGAACGCAGGCCACACCGCCAGATGGCGAGCGAGTGAGGCCGGTTTCCACCAAAGCGGAGACGAGCGGGGCGGAGAGGAGACGTCAACCAATCACAGGATAGACGAGAGACCTGCAACTACATGTGATTGGTGGGTTTCCACACATCTCCTCTCCGCTCCGCTCGTCTCCGCTTTGGTGGAAACCGGACCTGAGCGAGGTGGGCGAAGTTCTTTTCATACTTCGTTTGGCTCTTTTAGCAGTTCGCGGTGTGGACCAAAGTACGAAAACAGGTGAAACGCGCTAAAACTCGCTCGCTCGCCAGCCGGCGGTGTGGCCTGCGCTTAAGATTATTCTAGATATTTTATCCAAGTTTACATGAATCCTTGTATAGGTAAATGAGAATTTATTCATTTTCTGTTATATTGGCAATAACACTAGGCTGTTTTATAATGGAATTTCGCTCAGTCCAAACTTAAAAATCCAACAACCCTACTCCTTAGCGTTCTATGGTACTTAAAATTGCTAGTTGTCGCCTAGTGCTGGCGAAAACCGTCACAACTCACTTCCTAATTAGTTCACCTCTCAGGCCACAGGTCATTTCTTCAACTCACTCAATTATTTTTTTGACGCCGAAAGTGTTCATTGGTTGATTTATATCTTTGCGTGACTGGCAACACTTCCTAGAGTTACTGTTTCCTTAGTAATGAGGGTCATGACCTTAAGTGATGCCAGATGAGTTTTATGATTTGCTGTTAAATACCAATGTGTTCAGTAAAATAACTCGAGTCAGTCTACTATGTAAGTCAACGATTTTTATTGTGAATAGATAATTTGTTGTAAGTAGCAGTTGCTATGAAACATTGAACTTGAAACCGTGAAACGATTTTAGGATTACGCGGCTGATTTGTTTCAGCCTTTTTTACGTAATTTTTGTTAGAAAACGTCTTTTTTTTGTTGATTACATAGAGATTAAATAAAGGGTGTAAAACACCTCTTAACGAAGCCGAAAGACACTTGTTCTCTTCGTCATTGCGATCATTTTTTTGTTCTACACCATACCCTCTAGTTACGGAGATATTGGGGGCCAACTTTTTGACAAGTTTTTGTTTTTTAATACAAGTTTTTAATGTAAGATTATTACTTTAAACACCTCCACGATCTCCGTACTATTCAATCCATCCATCAGCACAATGTTTTGAGTGGGTTACATTGAGTTCTACCACAAAACATGATTTTTCACCCACAAAAAACAAAAAAGTCGTTTCCCAGCAATATTTTTTGCGTAAAGTTACTTAGTTTGATGTACAGAATGCTTGGTTGACGGCTTCGTGATGAGGTCTTTTACACCCTGTATAAATTAAGCAAGTAATTTTTTTAAATGGCTTTTTAGTCATCCAATAGGTAAACACTTTAGTACCTTATAGTATTATTATCCTTTAATTCTTGTCGGTTACACAAAAGTTACCTACCGCATAAAAATACCCAAAAAAAAAAGACCCAACCCAAAACGCCTGCGTCTTGAGGACAAAAATATTTTTAAACAGGTTTTCTTTTCAATGTACAAAATAAGGAAACTTCTTTGAAAATCAAAAAACCGAGCATCCTATTTAGCACTATTCAAGATTTTCCTCCCTGTATTACTTATTAGGTACCTACGGAACACTGGTAATTAAAGTCCCGTTCGCATTTACCAAACGAAGATGCTGTACAAGTGACCTTGCTACCGTAATCCGATAGCGTCACCTCAATGAAAACATCATACCCAGACGCCGCTATACTTTTTCCTGATTAGCCTTTGAGCCAAATAGTCGCGTCCCAGCCGTGCGCAAGAGTTCATCAAATGAACTAAGTCGAACAGTGCTGTGCTAATGTGTGTTATTGTTCATTTAAGTTTTATTTTTGTTAAAGGTAAAGCTTCAAAATGTTGACGGGATGGAAATTAGTTTTGTCAAAATGTAAGTATTTCATTAGTTTCATAATATTTTTTTTTTAATACAGGATTTTTTAAATGTTAGTGTGTATTTATTTCAATATTCAATAATATTCAATAACATGTTTATATGAGTGTAAAGATTTAATTGGTAATTTTAATGCCTATTTATAATTTAATTGACCATACTTAATATCAATTATAATAAATTAGAACTCACTCTTAGAAATTATAACAAAGCATTATTTGTGGTAAAAAAAATAGCAAGCTCACGTGTAATAAAACCTACGTGAAAATAGTACGGTACTATTCAGTACGTTAATAGGTTACTTAGAGCAAAAGTTCCTTCTTGCTCTCATAACCGAAAACACAGTACCTGTACAGTTCAATTACTTTTAATGTGACAGTATAGCCCAGCAACCCCTCCCATTCCCTTATAGAGAGGAGGCCGTGTGTCCCAGCAGTGGGCCATTATAGGCAGATCATGCTAGCCCAGCAACACTAAAACCTTGTTTTTGTTTTTTAACAACATGGTTAATGCATAAAGGTCCATGACAGCCTCTGCTATTGAATTCACTGATTGTAACTAACTCATTATTTCTTTACAGTATTCATAATACCGCAGAGATATGTCTTGGCAATCATGGCCCTTTTGGCCGTGGCCAATGCGTATACTATGCGTGTCTGCCTGAACCTGGCCATCACTCAGATGGTGAAGAAGCCACACACAGTATCCACGGATGATGACTACGATCCCCTCATATGTAAAGAACGGTACGGAGACGCAGGGAACACTTCCGATATCAGAAACCTCTATTCTGCAAGAGCTGATGATGTGAGTACGATAAATGTGCACTTTTGTGAAACATAACATTATCAGAAATCAACTTATGCAGTCACAAAAGAGTACGTTCATTCAAAACTTAATATTTTCGTTGCATTCCACAATGTATGCCGTTGGTCCCGGCTGTCATTTGTAGATTTCTGACAGTCGTTACAGGTAGTCAGTGGCCCGAGATTCTGACAATCAGTCTTACTAAGGCGTATCGTATTACCCAGTACTTACTGTCAGTTCTGGAGGTCGATAGGCAGTCGCGCCATGTAAACAATGGGTAATGAGCTACATCCTGTAAGACTGGAAGGCCATCCTCAACATAGTTGGGAAAAGGCCAAGCAGATGATGAAATGATTTTTAAAAATATTAGGAAATCTTTTCCAAATACTGATATAATGTTTGCTTGAGCAAAGTTTACTCTAAACTAAACTACAGGTTGTTTTTTTAGAGGCGAAGAACTTTAATTGAAATAAAGAACAGATTTTTTTTTATAAATGCATGAAATTGGCTATATTGGAGAGACGATTTTATGACACTAATATTTTCTAACATTATCTACCTCTCCAAAGCAATCTTTGACCAAATACATATTTCATAAATGTCGGAGCCTCACTGGCTGATAAAATTTATTAAAACAAAAACACACCAGATGCACATTCTCAATATTATACAGACGAGTGTAACCAGCAGAATAATTCCTTTGTTTTGATGGGCACTGACGAACAAGAAGTTGAAGAAATTATAAACGGTCTAAAAACGGATTGTGCATCGGGTTGTGATAAGATTAGTGGTAAATTTTTAAAATTGCATAAAAATATTCTTGTACCACCTATTACGAAAATTATCAATGAAAGCTTGCAGTCGGGCTTATTCCCTGATTCCCTGAAAAGGTCAGAAGTGTGCCCAATCTATAAGAGCGGAGGCAGAAACCAAATCAATAATTATAGGCCAATATAAAGTCATGAACACTCACACACAAGCTTTGGTAAAATATTTGGAAAAAAATAATATACTGTCTGAAAATCAGTATGAATTTCGGCATGGTAAGTCCACAGAACAAGCAGTGAACAAACTTACTGGGTTTATTAGCACAAACTTGGACAAAGGAAAAAAATGTATTTCAATATTTCTCTATCTCGCCAAGACATTCAATACGATTTCTGTTTCCCTCTTATTGGCTAATTTCGAGAAGATAGAAATCAGAGGTACCCAGCTAGAGCTCTTTAAAAGTTACTTGTCTGGGCGAAATCAGTGTGTCCGTGTGAATGAATACAAAAGTACCTACCTTCCAGTTACACATGGCGTACCTCAGGGCAGCATCTTAGGACCCTCCTTATTTCTTGTGTATATTAATCAACTCACGAGTCTCTAAGTCCAAGGCGAAATCATCTCCTTCGCAGACAACACTGCTTTAGTTTTTGCCGCCAATACTTGGGATGAGATATTTGATACTGCCCAGCAGGGCTTTAATATCGATAGTTAGTCGCTGGCTTCAGGCGATCATTCTAACTTTAAATGTGGAAAAAAACAAGTATATTTCGTTCAGCATCAAAAAATATTCAAGTCTCAATAGCAGCCACAAAATTATTTCTCACGAGTGTAACTTGAAAGTCAACTGCACATGTTCTTCATTGGAGCGTGTTCACACCACCAAGTGTGTGTGTTACTATAGATAGAAATCTAAATTTCAAAGAACATATCAAGCACGTGTACGCAAACTCATATATGTTTAAAAAAAATTGCGACACGCAGCTGAGGCTTATCTCCTAAAACAAATTTACTATGCCATGGGTCAGTCTTTATTAAATTATTGCATCTCATCCTAGGGGAGTACTGTTAAAACCACTATGAAGTCCATTGAAATCGTTCAGCAAGCAATTCTAAAGGTGTGTATTTTTAAACCTATCCTTTTTCTTACTGTCTCTCTTTATCAGATTTGTGGGGTTTTGTCCCTAAGACAACTTTTCATCCTCAACATTATCCTTAAACAACATACAAAACTACCTTATGATCCACTCGCGCAAAACCGAAGAAATATGGATAGGATCACTTGCAAAACCAAATTTAGTGAAGGATTTATTGAATTTCTTGGTCCGTTCCTCTATAGCAAAATTAATAAAGAATTAAATAATTACCCGATTACTAAATCTAAATGTAAACAAATAGTAAGTGAATATTTTCAACAACTAAATGATGAAGAAACGGAGTTATTACTAAGCTTGAACAGTTATTAGAATGTTAAGTTCGAATTAGTTAAAATAATCTTATATAGAAATCATGCTCATGCACTTCAATCACACACACTCACACACATTCACCCTCGCATAATCACATCCACCAACGCACGCACGCACCCACATCACTCAAACTCCACATAAATCACCACCTAGTTCACACACACTCATAAACACTTCTCAGTCACGTACAGACCATTTGCTTATTATAATATGGGTAATTTAAAATCTTAAACAATGTAGCTTAAAAGTTAGTTTTAAGTCATTCAAAATTTAATTAGTAGTACAACCAACCATATTTCTTTGTTGGCATTTTATTGTTGAATTATCGAGGGAAAAGGCGCTGAAAACCGAAATACAGGCATTGCCTAGTTCGGTTGCAGTGGCTACATCCACTTATTAGAAATTAATACTGCCAAACTATTTTTCTGTTGAGAATTAAAATTTATTATTATTCTTGGAAATTGGTTTTCTTCTCAGCCCTTAGACTTTCTGCTTTCAGCTACATTTACGGGCCGAAACCAAAGCAAATGTAGTGTGTGGTGTGTAAAAAGACTCGACCCCCACACTTCCGCGGGATGTACAGTCTCGTAACCGAATAATTAACGAACCCAACAATTTACGGACCATCGTATCCAAGGCGTCTAGTTCTGTTTCGAGTCCATTTGAGTATGCCGAAAGAGTACATCAAAACCGGCATGACCCAACCGTTGAAGGCACGCACCTTATTGCCACCTGATAAAAGACTATTAAATACTTTTTTCAGGCGGCCAAAGAAGCGGTCCTTCAACGATTACTTCATGTCAGCAACATTGATGCCCAGCGCTTCCGACATTCCCAAATACTTATAGGTTTTGGTTGCTGAGAGGGATCTAAGAGTTATGGAATACGAGAGCTGGGTTCCCAGAGATTCCACAATCTCCCCTCGTTTTACATGCATGACCGCACATTTGTCCTCACCAACTTCCATCTTGATGGCGCTACTGAAAGTTTCAGTTACCGTCAGTAACTCCATCAATTGCAAATTGTTGGTGGCAAAAAGTTTTAGGTCATCAATGTAAAGGAAGTGAGATATAACCTGAGTACCTGACCAAATTTCCGCAACCGATAAACCGATAACCTAAACCTGAATCTTCCAGCAGTGTGCTAAGAGGATTCAAGGCTAACCAAAATGGCAGAACCAAAGTGGACTCAAACTATCGCCCTCGCTCTATCCTTATCGGCTCGCTATTCCTCTAAATTTGCTGACATCCTGGATAGCGAAGGACTGTCCTCCATTGCCCCATACACGACATCAGGAAGTTGCGCAGAGTTGCATCAACTTTATACAACTCTAGCACCCTCATGAGCCATGTATGTGGCACCGAGTCATAGGCCTTCTTATAGTCTATCCAACATGTCGACAAATCTTTTCGGGAACGGCGAACCTGGTGACTAATGGCCATATTAATGAGGAGTAGCTCCTTAGTACCACGGTACCTATTCCTACATCCATTCTGAGAAGCGGACATGACAGAATTGTCATCTATATGTTTGCTAATTTTAGTTCTCAAAATGGATGTAAGAACTTTATAGACTGTCGGGAGACAGGTGATCGGTCTATAATTTTTGGGTTCCGCGGTACTACCCGATTTATGGAGCAGGTGGGTTATACCTGTTGTCAGGAACTCTGGCAGTGACCCTGACTCTAAGGCTGACTGGAACAGGGTCGCCAAGCGAGCGTGCGACCTTGTGAACCATTTTATCCAAAAGTTGTGCAGCCCATCCGGCCCTGGAGATTTCCAGTTAGGCAACTGACGGACTGCACGAGCTACGTCTTGTGGTCTGATAGTAATTGCCCCCATTTCTGGTACTGAGTCGCACGCCCGCTCAATCACCCGAGTTCATTCACCCTCAGCACGGCTGACAGGCACTGACCAGATGCTGAATGAACACATTGCATGCCACAGCCATTGTCAGCCACACCTTGGTCCGGTCTGCTGCCCTTTAAAGCAGCCCTATAAACCCACCTTTCATCTCTTTGGAATGTGCGATTCTGAGTGTATCGGGCCACCCGCCGCTTATACATACGAATACGGTTTGCCCATGCATTCACTTTCTGCTTCAGGAAGTCTATGCACGCTGTGACACGAGACATGTAGTCTCGAGGACTGATATCAGTTCCTGAGAACGCCCGCCTCACAAAACGCATCACTCTAGGGCAAGTATTGCCCTCCCTGAAGCAGATCAGTTTGCCGATGAGTGCTCAGGCCCCACCGATACGTCGTTCAATCCTGTACTGCCATGACAGTACGGCTGGTTTTGGTCGTGTAGCTCTGTCATCAGAAAACTTGACATGAGCTACACGACATGCCGCTACAGCTGCACAATACAGGATTGAGTGAACATCGGTGAGGTCTTGCAGTTATTAGTTTGACAACTGCGAATCCAATTATTATTATTATTATAAAATTTATTATTATTATTATTTGAATATAATTTCGGGCAAGTGACCGCCGCGGCTGTAAACGGGCATCTCTGTCTCACATTTATAGTTTTGTACGCAGTACAGACGCAAGCACATCAAGCTACTACATTCGTTCAAATTTCTTTAATAGATTTTCAACTTTATCGCAAAATCATTAGGTTCAAGGTTGATTGAGAATAGGGGTTTGAATTTAATGACCGGCCTAACTTCCGCCATTTATTTTTTTTCTTAAAGGAGAGAATTTTTATTGTTTGGAGATTAGGCCACCCATATAAATTGTAGCGTTTAATAATGAAACGTACATTGATTTCTTCCTTATAACCTCTAGATTACAGTGGTTATATTAACTAAGCCTTGTCCAACGGGAATAAATGCGAAAAATCAGCAAAAACACTTTTACGAAAATCGAAATAAACAGAAAGAGTAAATTTCAAAATAATGAAGTTGTCTGTCAACCACTAAAACGGCGGATTTACAACGTTCCGTGCCACGTTGATTGTCTACGCGATTTTAGCGTAAACCTTTAAAAATAGCATTAAAAGTGCTCACAGTTTAAATATATTTCTTTTTGTATTCTATTCTATTTCTATTATAATTAAAGCAGATAATGATTACCATTAGGTACCGTAGTTTTTTTTTAAACAGAAAAAAACGCCCCTATTCACGTAAGTTGTTATCTGTGAACCCACACCAGAAATATTTGACTTAAGGATTTACTTGACTTATTGATTTTAAGGTTCCTGTTAGGTTTCTATGTAATCTTTCGTTTAATACTATAATAAAACGGTTACTTTTTTGGTGTAATATGAATAATAAAAGCAACATCCAAGTGGGCATCAAAAAATTGTCTCCTTTGCGGCTACGCATAAAACTTACATTAATCGGTATCAATACAAACAAGTTTGGCTAAATGAGTTGTATCAAACAGGACTTTAATATGAAACCATTTGCAGCGTAAATTCCGCGTCAGATTTTACACGACTCACAGCTCAAAAAGTTTGGCGTCAGCCTAACACCGCGCGCAAAATTGCAGTTCTGCTTTTCGCGCCGAAACTAGTTTGGGCACCCTGTTACGATTCACATGATAGAAGACAGAACAGACACATCACACAGCCATGAACCGGAAAAAAAGGAATTCAGTAGTTGAGTGCCAATAATTATAATATTATGATACACAGGTAAATGGCGGATTCCAAAGTTGATTAAACTTGCTTTATGCGGTGTTTGACAACTCTCAGCCGGTTGCCTTACTGTTTTACTAATTTTTATTGAGGAAAAATCAACTCTGTTTTAATTTGTTTTCATTTTGTTATTTTGTCTAACTAATAACGAAATTGCATTTTTAATCTACGTAATTGAGACTTAATTCCGAATCCAACTTTTGCAATACGCAATTAGTATATTGAAACTAGCTGTTGCCCGCGACTTCGTTCGCGTGTAAATTTTGAAGTGTGACTAAAAAATAGCCTACTACCTATTCTCAGACCTACCAAATATACACAAAAAAAAACATAAAAATCGGTCAAGCCATTTGGAGAAATTCGATAACAAACACTGTGTAAGTAGTAGGTATACTGGGTGCTTCATACGAAACTAAAAAAAAATATCAGACTGATGAATTTCGGGGGAGCAATGGGCAAAATCACCACTCTACACTAAGCAAAAAACACGGCGGGCCCAAAAAGGAATCACGGGATGAGTTTCACTCAAGTATCATATAGTCAAGTATTATATAGTCACTATCGACTGGAAAAAGTGTATCCAGGGAAGTGTTTCCCGCTCAATAATAATGCAACAAAATCTCGTGTCACGGTGTTTGTGGTTGCACTCCTTCAAAACGAACAACAAACTTATATTCTATTATACAGGGTGTAAAAGACCTCATCACGAAGTCGTCAACCAAGCATTCTGTACATCAAACTAAGTAACTTTACGCAAAAATTATTGCTGGGAATCAATTTTTTTTTTTGGGTTAAAAAATCACGTTTTGTGGTAGAACTCAATGTAACGCACTCAAAACACTGTGCTGATGGATGGATTGAATAGTACGGGGGTCGTGGAGGTGTTTAAAGTAAAGATCTTACATTAAAAACTTGTATTTATAAAAAAACTTGTGAAAAAGTTTGAACTTTGGCCCCCAATATCTCCGTAACTAGAAGGTTCCCAGGTATGGTGTAGAACAAAAAAAAGATCGCAATGACGGGGAGAATAAGTGCCTTTCGGCTTCGTTAAGAGGTGTTTTACACCCTTTATTTCTATTATAATAATTAATTAATTTAATTATAATTAACTATATGGCAGAACAACGTTTCAGGGTTCTAGTAGCACTATAATTTTAAGAGCGCGGCAAATTGTCACTGCTGATGCAAACTCTTTCCAATAAAAGTTGTGAAAATTGTAATGAAAATCTTGTTCAATACTTAATTCAGACTACGTAAAAGAAAACTAAAGTAAACAGAGCACTATTTTGTTATTTAAAATGTTTGGTTACAATTATTTGTTTATTTTTTGTCAATCAACTTTTTTCGTCCAGTTCATGATAGTACCTACATTTAGTTTTTGCGATTCGTTGCAGACAATGAGGAAACATCAATGTAATCCGCAGATTTCATCACCGTTTAAGCCTTTGTCAAGTAGGTTATGGGCGGTTTTTAGCATAGTGCAGATTTTCATTACAAACAACCGCATGTCCGGCCGCGTTGCGTCGTTGGTAAAACTTTAGCCTTGCGACGGCCTGGCGTAGTATGGAGTTTTCACGTAATAAAAAGGCCAATTGTTGAGTTTATAGGATACAACGGTTAAGTTCCACCCTGTATATCTAACTACCTGTTACCCACGACCTTCGACCGCGTGAAATTATTATTAACATATTATTTCTCCATTTGGATCGGATTTTGTTAACAATTTCAGAGGTTTTCATTTTTTTAAACGAAACCCTAACCCTTTTTCTAAAACTGAGCCTAAGTTACTCCTTATAACATCGGCTATATGCTAGTAAAAGTTCTGTCTAAATTGGTCCCGCTGTTTCTGATATTAGACAGACACACAAAACAAAATAAAAAAAAGTTTTGTGTTACAAGCATTCTGTAAAAGCTGTTATTTTGAAACTACAAACAGACACTTCAACTTTATTATTTCGTGTAGATGTCCAATAAATAAAATAATATACATTAAAATAATTAAAAACAAAATTAGACATACCTACACAATAATTATACATTCATTAGAACGGATGACCGATGGGGCGAAAAGTTCTGGAGTGGAGACTGCGAACTGGAAGACGTTGCGTTGGAAGGCCTCCCACTAGGTGTATCGATGACCTGGTGAAGGTTAGATCCGCTGAATGTGATCACATTCAGCGGATCTAACCTTGGGGACTGGGACTTGGGAACTAACCTTGCATGGGACCTATGAGGCCTAAGTCCAGCAGTGGACGTCTTTCGGCTGAAATGATGATGATGATGATACACTCATTATGAAATAATGCGAGGAGAGGCGCAACTAGAAGCTGCATCCACCTCTGTATCAGGTCCCTGAACCTATACTGAACCTATCTACAATCAAGAGATTTAGACTGCGGTGCGTAATTGCAACATTTAGGGTGAGACACAACGAACGTAATATGAATTATGAATCGCGTTATTTACGCCACATTTTCATACGAAGGTCTGGTATGTGTCATGCGAATGAGTCCAACTATGTATGAAACCGAATTTACTACGCGACTCACAAAATTACGCTCATTAGGCCTCACCCATAACGTTCCATTCTGAGATTTAGGTATATATATGACAATGATATTTATCTAAAAACTAGGTAAACTGTCTGCTGATATCTGTAACTGTATCCTTAAGAGGTAGAAGTGTTAGATAAATGATATTAATATTATCATCATAAGATTATTGTCTCATGCGTACTTATGTTGTTTACGATTCGCGTTCCTTGTAACATTTTGAATTCAGCGTATTATTATGCAGTTTTTTAGATTATTATTAGGTACCGTCGTCTTTACTTTTATGTGAGTAGACGTATAAGTGTCTACATAAAAGAGAATTCACTAAGCTTACTAAATTAAACTATTCCAGTGACACATGGGCCTCAAAGCAAAAGTATAAAGAGTGTCACAAGATCCATAACGAAGGCGAAAGGCACTTGTTCTCTTGTGGAACCTGGGAACCTTCTAGTTAAGGAGATATTGGGGGTCAAAGTTCGAACTTTTTCAAAAGATTTTTTTAAAGACATTTTTTTAATGTAAGATTTGTACTTTAAACACCTCCGCGACCCCCGTACTATTAATCCATCTATCAGAATAATGTTTTGATTGCGTTACATTGAGTCCTAAAAACTTGATTTTTCTCCACAAAAAAGTCGTCTCCCAGCATTGAGCTATTACTACTACGTATAGAGTAGACACCGCAAACAAAATCTGTGCTCTGTTCAAATGCTGTCAGCTGGCTGCAATTCACTCAGTCGCTTGCTCGCCACAGCAATATATATACGAGGTTAGCCGTCCCCCGCGCGCGACGCACTGCACACAAATTTTGTTCGCGCTGTCTTCTCTATACGTAGTAGTAACAGGTCAATGTCTCCCAGAAATAATTATTTCGTAAAGTTACTTAGTGTGGTGTAGTACAAGTACATAACGCTTAGTTGACGGCTTCGTGAAGGGCCCGATACCCTGAAACGGTATCATATTTTCATAAAGTCTAGTTTTCTTCATAAAACGTAAAACGTTACGACGTGCAAGTAACATTCAAACTTAGAGTCGTAAATAAATTATGAGGTCAACTGAATATGTAAGTCCAGCTCCTATGCGAGGGTAATGATTCATTTGTTTTAATAAGTAGGCGAAACATTTGAAGCGGTAATAGCTCAACTTTCAGCAGTGACTTTTCGTGAGATCAAAACCCAGACACCACACCACCCACACCCATAGACACACCACCCCCCCTACCCACATAATTATTATCGACGATGAATCCAGTTAAAATAACACAGCAACAAAAAAAAAGACAAGTGCAAACGTTCTTAAAGTAAATGAGAAGGATAAATCATCTGGGATTCCAAACATACTTGTAAATGGGAAGAACATAGCAGTTACTACATTATGTATGTCACGCGAACCATTTATTTGATTTCAACCTATTGATTTTTATTGGTTCGATAAGGAAATGAATTGCTAAAGAGTTTCCGAAGATCGTTTGTCAAAAAATGACTATGTGACTATGACTGATAATGTATTCGTATCATGTATTTCTTTGAGGTCAATTATAAGTTCATTGATCGTTTTTATTAACCACAGTTGAAAGTATCAACTAAATTGCAACTTATACTCAACTCACTGCCTCCTTAGACTATTGATCGTACAGTGACTGCTGAGTGTGGAGCCCTGGGTTTGATTCCCAAGTCATGCAAAGTGTTATTGACTTTTTCTGCTAGGAATCCCTCAGTGGTAACACGGAGTCCAAAAATTGATGGTGTTACACCCTCAGAAAGCACAGAAAGCTGTTTGCGCTGCACCTGATCTCTTCCCAGATGTGTCGGGTCAGTGTCCTATCAGATCATGAGAGTAGAGAAAGGACCTGTACAGATCCATAGTTCACCTGAGTCTGTGCATACATTTATGAGCTATATGATTTTCTCCTGCGTTCTTGGATATTGCTGCTGTGTAAGGAAATCGGTCGGGAGGAAAATTCACTACACCTCATAGGGTCCTTACCCTATGAGGTGTGTCAAAAGAGCGTAATTAAGTGAGTCGCGTAAATTCGGTTTCATACATAGTTGGGCTCATTTAACGTTGTCACGTGACACACGTCCGCCGTCGTGATCGAAATGATGGGAAGATAATACATCATGTGCCTAGCCTTTTCCCAACTATGTTGGGGTCGGCTTCCGGTCTAACCGGATGCAGCTGAATACCAATGTTTTTACATGGAGCGACTGCCTATCTGAGCTCCACTACCCAGTTAGTACTGGGTAATACGATACCCCTTGGTAAAACTGGTTGTCAGACTTTTTGGGCCACTGACTAGGTACCTGTATCGACTATCAAAGATCTTCAAATGACAGCCGGGAACAACTGCTTAACGTGCTTTCCGAGGCATGGAGGAAACTCGGTATGTAATGGGTGGTCAAACATCCACAGACCAACCTAGGCAAGCACGGCTTAACCTAAAGATCGACCCACGATTAGCCACGAGCTCCTCATTGGAAAGATAATACATTTACCCAATTTAGATCAGTATTTCTGCGCTTTGGCGTCACTCATGAGTTGAAGATGAACTGGAGTACTGATGTACTGGAGTTAGAACATATACCTAAATAGATAGCATACGTAATGGACCAAATGCGAATGCCACACCTACAATAACAAAGACAGTCTATCTCAATTATCTAAGCTCTCAAGTGGACAGTATAAATATCGACTGATAATTATGAAACACCTGTTATTTAATAATCTTTAAAAATATTAAGATAACATTCCTACAATGTATATTATTTCAACAGGACATGCTGTTTGAATGGAGTGAAGCTACCCAGGGTTTGATCTTGGGATCTTTCTACTATGGATATGTTTTGACCCATATACCTGGGGGAATGTTGGCTGAAAGGTTTGGTGGTAAATGGGTGCTTGGTTTTGGACTTCTGTCTACTGCTGTATGTACCTTCATCACCCCTATTACTGTCAAAATGGGAGGAGCCACTGCACTATTCATTTTGAGGGTTATTGAAGGATTTGGTGAGGTGAGTGGAATTTTACTGTTTGGTCTTTGATAATGATGAATATTAGACAAAACTCGGTTTGTAGAAACTGGTGTTTAAATCTACATTGAAAGTTTTGATATCTGCGTCGGGATAGTCTTTGGTTTAACAAATATCGCAAGTCATCTGCATAGTCAAAACTTTCTGTTTTTTTTTTTAGTTATTTTATAATGGGACTGCGAAGGATTTCATGTTTGAGAATGGCGACCTCTAGTCTAGATGATATTTTCATAACATTTTGGTTGTCATTCAAAATAAACCACTTACGACGTAAGTGAACCACTTCAAGTTAAACGATTGGCACACAAGGATGTGGTCGAGAGAGACGGAATATTGACATCGTAATAAGAATTTATTATGAACAAGGAAATCCCCTAGACAAGTACCTATAAACCATTAATGGTTAACGATGTACACCAAGACATCAAATGGCATGATTCAATATACCTATTCATCAAACAAAATCCTGACGCATGAACACTTCTTATTTGAATAACTTATCTGAAGAATATGACAGTTTGACATAGGTAATATTTTCTAAGTAAAATCTGGTAATCTGCAACTTTTATTACTTAAGATTAGAATTACCTGACTTTTTAGTACTCAGGGCCTTAGTAGGTAATAGGATCCCGTACATCGCCAACAACATGTGGACGAGGTTTTTAATTTAGGAGTACATAGTAATTCGTCTGTCAATGATGGCTACATTGATTGGATAGATGACACCATCCCAATGTAATGGCAAAAATTCCACGCTACTTTTACAAACCTCACCTTAAGAAGCTAACTTAGAGACCAATTAAAACTTCACTAAAACGAACTACATTTCCGCCAGGGACCTACAATGCCAGCTCTAATGGCTATGCTGTCGAAATGGGCCCCCAAAGCCGAGCGAGCTCGTATCGGAGCCATTGTCTTTGGAGGAGCACAGATAGGAAACATTGCTGGATCCTACTTCTCCGGTCTCATCATGCATAACGGAAGCTGGGAGAACGTCTTCTATATGTTTGGAGGACTCGGCCTGTTGTGGTTCGCGCTATGGGTAAGTTTAATATTCTCTGATATTTAACCGTTACTGCTACTTTTGGCAGCCGTCGACTGCTGGGCAATGGCCTCTTTCCTTAACTTCCAGCTATTGACACTTACACAAGGTCAAATAAAATTCACTAGCGAAACTTTATAATAAATAGGACTTACATTAGCAAGGGGACAAGTCGGTAGTGATTTGAAATTGTCTTTCCCGTAGCGGCATCCTATGACGTATTTTTTTGGGGAAAAACCTGGTATAAATAACATAATCTTTCGTCGCGTATTTTCCTTAGATGTATCTCATCAAGGCTTACAGTTGGAGTATGAATTTATCTTAGCTACGTCTTACTTTTTTCGATAAGTCAAGTGTTTTATCTTAATCTAGTCATCACGATGATGCATTCAAGCTACTGTAACTTTTTTTTTAAAAAATATCTAAGAATATCCCCTCGATATAAGAAGTTATCACAGCATCACCATCTTCAATCACATGCAAAGGTCACAGACCTCAGATTCTGGTTGTCCATACAGTAATGTAAAGTATAAAAACAATATTTTCTGTAGACACACATCAGTTTTCCTAACGTGCTGGTGGTTTTGATTTGCTTAAGTCTACTACTAATATTAACTATGTAATGCATAAAATTAATGTTTGCATACAATATTATGACTATTTGCGAACTGAATTATTATATTTTGGATCTGAACAAACATGAGGTTTATTTATTGTTCGTGATAACAATCAGAATCAGAATTTATAAAACAAAAACAACAATAGCGGTACAATTTATTGAAGGTACCTGCTGGGAATAATGCGCGTATTTGCCGTTATTAGATACTTTAAATTGTTTAAAGATTCACTGACTTCTGTCATTCTTCGCAGTCAGTCCAGCTTCTTTCTTAAACATTGGCTCACACTGCGGCAAAGCCCCGCATTATGTGATCGACTAGTTAATATTATGTTATCAGTTTGTCTAGGGAGCCGGAAGGAGCTCTCTGTCAACCCGAACGTTCAGAATCATGTATTCGTTCGATGATCGTCTTCGATTAGGACGTGGTTTCAGAACGGTGTGTTCTCATAGTTTTCGTCAAAACGAGAGCAGAAAAACGTTCTGAAATATTAAAACTTTTCATTTAGAATCGTTATCATATTCAAAATATATTTGTATTTAAATTGTACACTAAACAAAACATATTGTCGAAAACTGCCACATAACGAAAAACAAAGTAAAATAAACTTCCATCGTAATTGGTTCTCTATCGTATTACATGAACAATATTTCTGTCGGAGTGCAGTGTTGCTCTGATCTTTTTTATCGGTTCAGTTTCCAATTTGTTTCGAATCTAGTGGCGTTTTGTTTTAACGGTTTCGGGCACTTTTATTTTCCAGTTAAACCGTTTCATGTTTTGTCTGTAGAGTTTTTCAATTACAAAAATAGAATATGGTTTTATATAATGTATTGTATAGTTTGGTAACTAGGTTTAGCTTACAATGGTAATAGTTGGTGCCAGTTCAGATGAGAATAGCGGTCATTGACCCACCTACATTATTAAACTTCTTAACTTTGAAAACTAAAAATAAACCTATTCAAGTCTTGAATTGTCATCTACGTGATCTTCAACATTTTTTCTAATGAAAAACGATACATGGTTTATTTGTTTTGGTTCGTACGAAGAGATATTAGGGAAAGGGCAATGACCGCTATTGTCATCTTAATTGGCACCAACTATAGCTTTTGTAGTGTTGTAATCCTGAACATCACTTCGAAATTCGAATCGTTTCATAATGGGGATTTGCGATTTTTTCAAAACAAGTTTTCTTTTTATAAAAGTTCGTAACTTGAGTCCTAGTGCGTCGTTGAGACCTAAATTTGTATCTAGATGCTTTTCACCACTTATGAGACTAATGGGTTGACTTAGTAGCGGCTGATGTGTATTCAAAATATCCTTAATATTTGAAGCACAAGGTCTTTAGTAAGGAGGAACTCCTTCCTCCTCCTCCTCCTTCCTCCATGCCTCGGAAAGTACGTTAAGCGGTTGGCCCCGGCTGTAATTTCTAGATCTTTTACAGTCGTTACAGGTACTCAGTGGCCCGGAAGTCTGACAACCAGTCTTACCAAGGGGTATCGTATTACCCAGTACGAACTGGGTTGTGGTGGTCAGATAGGCAAACGATCCATGTAAAATACTGGTATTCAGCTGCATCCGGTTAGATTGGAAGCCCAAAAGGTTAGGCAGATGGTGAAGGTCTATATGAATACTTAAGTTATATTTTTCTCTTTTAGTCGATTCTATGCTTCAGTACTCCGAACACACATCCCTACATCTCAGACAAAGAGAAAAAGTTCCTGAACCAGAATGTGGATGCTTTGATCCACACCTACTCAAAGAAGCTGGATCCCATCCCGTGGAAGGCGCTGCTCCGATCTGTGCCACTGTGGTCCCTGATTATTGCCGGTGTAAGTAATTTAATGTTATGATTATTTTCTCTTCATTATTCCTATTGAATCACCTGATTTTTTGCCCGTTTTTACACAAAGTGACACCTAAGGGCGTTCCCTCGCATCAGTTGTAATGTAACAATACCAGATTCGATTTAGTACAGAAACAAGTGAATCTGAACTGTTACATTACAGGCGAATGCTGGCTGCATTAGGTCGAGTAGACCCGCGGGTCCACTCGACCTAATGCATGTTTGAATTGGTCAACTGGACCCGTTGACCAATTGAGCTTGAATTAAACTCTTTGCGGTGCTGAACCGAGTTTTGACTCGGCGGAGCGCTGCAGGCATTTCATTAGGTATAGCCTAGTGTCAGTGAAAATGGCCATGAGTGTCGGTATTTTTCCTGAAATAATAAATTAGAATGTAACAGGAGTGACTCTATTCTGTTTTTAATAAAATACAGTCATAGTCATTTTAGGTATTACCCGATACATAAGAGGCCGGCCGACCGATGCGTAGTTCATACAACCGTAATACCAAAATAATTTGTAAATCAAACATATTCTGGTAGTGTGTCTTTATTCCGATTGGAGTACAGAATATCTAGGTTCCCAAATATATATTTTGAATACTTTTCGTTTACATACTACATTACGTTTGTATGAACTACGCATCGGTCGCCGGCCTCTTAAGACGTGCTTCTTGTTATTATTTGTTTTTTGTTTTTTTTTTTTTTATTTTAAGCGATCATGTTTTTTTTATTATGGCAAGCAGCTCATCTATTTTTATGGCTGCTGCGTGGAGTAAACATTGAGGTTACAACCACAAGCTATTTATAAATCACGTTTAAGTAAAACAAAAATGCCATCCATCAATAACTGTACAGCAGCGAGTGTGTGTAGCTAAGTAGGTATATATTGCAGTTTTATGTGTATATCTTTTAATTTAGTGTGAATTAAGGAATAAGAAGTATAATAAAATGATTTATGTTTGATAAATTGTATGAACCAAAATAAAAACCGGGTAATCTATATGTCAATTTTCATCCCATTTTTATCAATTTGTCTATTTTGTTTGATGTATACAGATTTATAGATTATTATCATTTATAGATAACGTAAATAAAAGAGTTTCACGATAAAATATTGATTCACCATGAACCAGATACTTACAAATGATAGGAAATGTCAATAATTCAGTGAATTAGTTAATACATTGACGGAGAAATGTCGTAAGAGTCAATGAGTGTGCGGTCTGATTTTCAGCTTACGACACTGAGCAGAACGAATCCCTTAAGGCATTTTAAATTTCCACCGGTTGACATGTAATTTTTTTATCAACA
This sequence comes from Xestia sexstrigata, assembly GCA_941918905.2. Classification (NCBI taxonomy): domain Eukaryota; kingdom Metazoa; phylum Arthropoda; class Insecta; order Lepidoptera; family Noctuidae; genus Xestia; species Xestia sexstrigata. Next base: position 9,287,865 of record OW799203.2, read on the forward strand.
GATTGGGCACGATTGGGGCTATTTCACAATGATCACAGACCTTCCTAAATACATGACAGACGTTCTGAAGTTCAACATCAAGTCTACTGGCCTCTTGTCTGCCTTGCCGTATGTGGCTATGTGGATCGCTTCGTTCTTCTTCGGTCTCGTGTGCGATTTTTGCGTGAAAAGAGGAATACACAGTATTACATTTGCCAGGAAGTTTTATACTACTATTGGTAAGTAATGAAAAGTTGTTGGCAGAAAATCATTTTGTTTTGGAACCAATGTTGAAATCACAATGCAATACGCCTTGAATTTTTAGAAAGCCTCTCCAGCTTAAAGGCTTAGGCTACTGCTAGGTTATTCAGTCAGGGCGACACAGGTGTTCTCGGGGCATGGTTGCTTCGGGAAGTACCTGTGTCGCATAAACAGGGAGCCGGACGCTGGGTGTCATCACTGTGTCCACTATTTGGAGGACACGGCGCGGCATATATAAGCTGGCAGAGTGTGCCGCAAGGGAGGAGCCGCGCCGTTCCTTCGTAAAAGAACACGGAACCGACCTGTCGTGCGATGCGGTGAACTCCTTCTGTGAAACCGTCATTTCACAGAAAACGGCTACGGAAAGAACGAACTTGCAATACCCTTCGCTCAACAGTAACACTTGTAACCTTGTTCCTTCTGCCCACAGCGGCCACTGGTCCTGGTATCTGTATCATCATGGCATCCTACTCCGGCTGCGACACGACCCTCGCCGTTTTCTGGTTTATCTTCGCCATGACCCTCATGGGGGCTTACTACAGCGGTATGAAGATCAACCCGCTGGATATCACTCCGAACTACGCGGGAACTACCACAGCCATGGTCAACGGAATTGCTGCAGTTTCGGGAATTATCTCGCCGTATCTCATAGGGCTTTTGACGCCTGATGTAAGTTCAAACTTTTTACAATGCACGGTCTACTGTATGGTTTGTACAGTAGTCGCCACCACAAGTGATGGCGCCATCAAGTTACGCGCATCCACATCAAGTTACTAAAATACCGAACTGTCAATTTTCTCCAAATTATTTTAAACCACAGAATGTTGTCGGTTAAGTTCAAAATCGAATGAGAAAATTTGACAGTTTGTGGTACTTAACTTGATCAGCTGGCGACTGTGCTTACTACTATGTTCTTATTTTCCATCATCTACCAACTAGATTATAGGTGGTAGATACCACCTATAATCTACGTAGTATTTACCGATCATCCACTATTTATTTATTTATTTAAACTTCATGTACAAGGGTGGTACATAGGCGGACTTAATGCCACAAGGCATTCTCTACCAGTCAACCTTTCGGTCAAATAGGATAGCATTGTGATAGAGTACAACAAAAAATAAATAAGAAAAAATACCATTTTGCAAGCATTAATTAAAAACCATAAATGGGTACATAGATACTAATACATATAATATACACAACACACACACACACTACACACACACACACACACACACACAACACACTATTCACAATGATTTACCTACTATCTAAAATTAGGTCATGCCCGACTCTCTACCTACTATTTTAGGTGTGAAGTTTGCAAGAGTTCAAATGATTGAGCGAAAAGGTCGCGTTATCAAACATTTCATTAAAAAAATTGTTCGGTATGTATACCCTTGTCGACCTCCTAAGGGTTCTCGTTTTCCGTGTTTTATCGGGTTTCATCGCCCTTTGTGAAATAAATCCAAACATCACAAAAAAGGGATACAAATGGTTATGGTAATAGTTATTTCTACTGAACATAATGTCATTGATATATCTACATGTCTATGACTAAATTCAACAGTTCGCTACTCATTGATCCTCAGTTTACAAAATTATTATAGGCGACTAAGGGAATTATCAGAGAATGGGCAGCAGCGTTCTCTGTGCTTTTGTAACAACCGTACTGCGATCGCCAACCCGCCTGCTACGCGTGGCGATTATGGCAAAACCTTTGGAGGAGGCCCATGTCCAGCAGTGGACGTCTTTCGGCTGAGGTGGTTACAAAATTATTCTACAGCTACTAATGTTTTGGTATGTTGTGGTGTTTTTTACGAAGTACGTACGTTTCAGAAAAGGTATACCTACCTACCTATAAAGTTTGGAATTCGCACATTTATATTTCCACTCATATTTGTTTGCAGCAAACAATTTCAGCTAGTCAATATATTATGTATGTAGTTATAAGTTCTGTGTCTAGGAGTTGATATTGAAAATCAGGTAGCTTAGAAAATCCATAAATATTGCCACATTTATTTAGTAATATTATAAATGCAAAAGCCTTGCTCTATCTGGATGTCTAGCTTTTGTGCTATTTTTTCACGTCTTAATGTCTTGATAACAATTTTGACGATGTGACCACATGTTGAATACATGTTTTATAACGTTGTGAAAACGCGGGTATAAAACTCCATCCTACAATTAATGAAAACGTATAAGCAATCAAGTAATCACTATACTGTAGACTTATTTCATCAAAGTAGATTAACGTAATGCAATAATGCGTTATGATAACAAGCTTTTCGATAAAATAATTAGGCTACTGTGAAATGTAAATAAATAAACGCTTCAAGTACATTTTAATCTATTACACAGGATAGATTTTACAGATATGATAATCATTGCGTAGTATTCTTATCATTTCTTTAACTATAACAACACTTCAGTTTATCGGTAACCCATTCGTCGACCTGTCAATTTTTGACATCTTTATATCACCTTGGGTAGAAAAAACCAGGAAAATGGCTGCGCACGTCATTAGTCAGAAAAATACGTTACGGGTATTTTTTAAAGATAGGTTTATCATAAGATGTAAAGTACAACTAATCCCAATATAAGCAAACTCCATTTCAGAAAAATGTTGAAAATTTTAAGTTTTTTTCCCTACCAAGTTGTATTAACTACAACTTTTTAGGGAAAAAAACTTAAAATAATTTTATATTTTGCTCCAGTTTTAGGTATTATTGTAGACTTAAAACGATGTGAAGCAGCCTACTGCTATCACCTGCGTAGTTCAATAGCAGTTGCGTCTTACAGATTGTTTGGATTGAAACTTAACTACAACTGAAATTCTGAATTGGCTTACTGATATTATACAAGATAAGAAAATGCCCTTTTCTATAAATGGGAAAAACCTGTTTCTGTATCGAGGATACAGAAACAGGTTTTCCCATTTATTCAAGAAAGTCCCTAACGACCCTCAGCTAAAAAAATCCAATAATATAAATAAAAATATAAAATAAAATAATAATAAAAAATACATAATAATAATATAATAAATACTGTTTTTCATATTTTTTAATGTTTTTTTATATGGTTTTATTAAGAAATATTTAAAAATGTAAAAAATATGTGTTTATATGAATAAACGAAGTTATATAAAAAATAAAATAATAATAAAATTATAGTAATTTATTATTCAATAATATTGTTTTCTCTTCTTTGCAGTCAACACTGAAACAGTGGCGAGTAGCGTTCTGGGTCTGCTTAGGAGTTCTCGTCTTCACCAACGTAATCTACATTATCTTCGCGAGGGGAGAACAGCTGTGGTGGGACGACGTCAAAGCGCATGGATACCCCGAAGGCTGGACCCACGGCGACCTACCCGTCAGATCCGTGGACTCGGAAGGAGAGAAAAAAGAGAAAAGTGAAAAAGCGAAAAAGTAAAACCGACTGCTAATATAAATGTAAAGCTCTGTAAATATTTATTTAGGCTAATTTTAGTTATCTATGAATAAGATTATTTAATTTGATTTATTTTGTTGTTTTATTTTGATTCTGGTTATGGTTTGAGGCTTCAAATAATTGTACATTATCTATCAATCAATGAACTTAACCTATCGCAATCCACTGCAGGACGTGAGCCTCTCACTACGCTACGTCTTAATTTGTGATGGAACCAGGGGTTAAAAGTTTAATTAATGAAATTCTTTTTAATCTTCCTCATTCATTCAAATAGAAACTAACTATACATATTGTTATAATTAAATACTATTAAATAAACAAACTATAAAAGGGCATCAAAAACTCTTTCTCTAAGCTGTCAGCTAGTTGTGTCCAAGGGACCACGTTGTCACGTGGTATGGTAGCGCTTAGCCTCTGGTGAAGGTCAAAACAGCCCTTGTGTTACGCAAAGCGTCAACTAGGCGTTTTGAAATTTTCTCAATTAAGAGGCTGTGAGCACTGGACCTCATGGCCCTACAGTTATTTTTGAGTCGATCGATAAAATCATTAATTTTATTTCATAAGTGATTTTTGTTGAACCATTAAACTGAAAAATGGATAGCTTCTTATCACTTTTTTTGACTGTAAGATTAAATTTTTTTCTTCAAATGCCTAATCCACATTTGTAACATTTCATAGGAAAAAACACCATGATTGTAATCGGGGCATTATCCCAATTTATTATATCGTAATGATATCATTACGAGGCCTCATAAAATAATTTATATAGACAATTTTACCTAAAGCACAACCCGGGTTCATACTTATAGGCCGTTGAATTTAGAATCATAGATAATTGATTAATTGCAATCACCGACGTAGCAATTTTGAAAACTGTGAGTGTGTGTGTGTGTATTTGCAAGACTGCCTCGTTGGCACAGTGTTAAGTATTGGACGCATTTTACGTTTGACTTAAACATAACTGGTGTCATGCATGTGAGTGCACTATGAGTATACCTCTGCCCTAACTCTTCAGGTAAAACAGGTGTAATGTTGTATACTGTAGCGTTATGTTCTCCTTGTTTATTTAGCGTCTACCTATTCAAACATGAAATATTTTCAGAGAATTATTTAACGGTTATAACGAAGCCATAGCAACGATAAAAAACTATTACGAATTTATTATGATTCCAAGATTTCTTGAGATATTTTGTATAAAACCTTTACTACGACGTAGTATGACGTATACGACGCGGCGACGTAGTAAACTAGCGTAGTGGATCAACATCCACTTATAGCTACACACATCAAAAGTATCTAGGGATCAACATATATTTTTGCAATAACTTTTCTCCTGATTGATATTAATTAAAATTTTCTTTAAGGATTCATCAAATAAAGTGTTTTCGTTTGTCACAGTAACGATAAACCAAGTCACCTTTGCATTAATAAAGAAATTTGCCATTTTCCTAATAAAGGGATTTTTGACATTTGAACCACTAACATTAAAGTTCGAAAAAAAGACTGAAATAACAGTTTTCTTTAAAATTTTATTGGGTAACTTAAACAATTAATAATCCGTGTTTCTACCGCGAACACTAACAACACAAGAACATCGGTTTGGCATACTCAAAATGAGTTCATCCAAATCACGCTGTGGAATGGCCGCCCATGTTCGTTGCAACAACAAAAAAAGGTCTTCTTGCGACTGGATACCCTCCATATTCGGCAGAGCTCTTCTCTGTAGCATATCCCATGCATGCTCAATCGGGTTCAAGTCTGGCGACTGAGCAGGCCAGGGCAGGACATTGATGTTAGCTGCGGCGAGAGTCTGTCTTACAACTCTTGCGGTGTGCGGTCGTGCATTATCATGCATTAACTGAAATAAGGGACCGATTTGCACTTGTAGAGGAACGATGACGTCTGATACAATCGTCTCAGCATAAATTTGAGCGTTGAGGTTGCCTCTGATCCAAATCAACTCAGTTCTTCCGCCGATCCAAATACCCGCCCATACCATGATGGTTCCACCACTATAAGGATGGACTTCCTGGCAGGATTTTAATCGCTGTTGGCGTCCAGGGGTTCTCCAGTGTCGTATACGTCTTGTATCCGGTCTCATACCAAAACGAGACTCATCAGAAAAGCACACGAAACGCCATTGTTCTTCTGCCCAATTTCTGTGTTCAAGAGCCCATTGATATCGAATCCTACGATTGTGCATTGCTATAGGTGGTACCCGTAGCGGTCTTCGGGAATGAAGGTTCACTTCATGCAAGCGGTTTCTGACTGTTTGGTCGCTAATTAAGTTCCCTGAAGAGTGATGAAGCCTCACGGCTAACATCATGGCGGTTATTGTTGGAGCTCTTCGAGTTAAGATTTGAATGTATCGGTCTTGTCTCCGTGTGGTGCAGCGATACCGTCCTCCATGGCGCTCAGCCACGGTACCAGTGCTTCGGTAACGTGTCCAAAGTCGACTGATAACACTCTGACTTGTATTCAGAGCTAAAGCTACAGTACGTTGCCGGGAACCAGCTTCTATCATTCCCACGGCTCTGAGCATTTCTTCCCTGCTTAAATGACGTCGCCGCTCCATAATAACGTTGGTTTTAATCAGTAGTAGGGAAACAGTAGCACTAATAATGTCTTCAATGCGTTGTATGTTTTTATAGGGAAAATATTGACAGCTTATTTTCATCTTTTACTCGAATTTGATTGAGAGTTCCTGATTCAAATTATGAAATGCACCAAAAAGGATCCATATAAATTTATAAAATCATAAATTTATTACAAAGCCACATCTCAATCTCAAGAAATCCGCATAAAAATGCTTGATCCCTAGACATTTTTGATGTGTGTATATACTAGCTCTTTATTTTTTTTTCAACAAAAATAAAGAGCTAGTATTTATTTTGTGGGACAAGTAATATATATTTTTTTTTATACTCATATATTATTATTTTTTTCTTTAAAATGGCTTTGTTATAGCCGTTTTATGATTCCTTAGAAATATTTCGTGTATGAATAGATACACCTTTATATTTGGGTATTTATTTCCCAACCGATCCATAGTCACACCAAATTATAAAAAGTACCTAAATACATACATTTTGATTGCATTGAAATTTGAATTTAGCCATGTATGATATAAAGTTGGTGGTTTTAAAACATGATAATGTAATTATCTAACATTCTTAATTCTGGTTATGTACTGTGGCAACGTAGTGAATTATGGTCCTTAGAAGTAAAAGAAGTAAAGGTCCAAAGAAGACGCAGATTTAAGCTCTCACCATACGCAAGATGCTAAATGAAAATTCACTAGCGCTGATTGTGTTAACTAACTTGAGGGGATGACTACAGAGCTTTAGGTTTCTTTGAACACCGAAAGAGACAGATGGAATCATTAAGTTATTACTACTACGTATAGAGAAGACACAACGAACAAAATCAGTGCTCCGTTCAAATGCTGTCAGCTGGCTACAGTTCACTCAGTCGGTTGCTCGCTACAGAACATCTATATATACGGGGTTAGCCGCCCCCGCGCGCCCCGCACTGCGCACAGATTTTGTTCGCGCTGTCTTCTCTATACGTAGTAGAAATAGCTCAATGGATGGAATTGAGAAAAACGCGCGCATTACCCTTACCCACTATTTATCTCTTCATAATCAGCAATCAAACATTAAAAATTCTTCTTTATTTTAGTAGGCATCCTCTCAAACTCAAAGCATTTATTTCAATTAGACCATTAGCACATTTTGAATGTCAATCAGTCTCGTCTTTAAGATAGGTCTCGCCTACCAAGGTTATATCTAAAAGTCACCCAACACATCTATCAAGATAAAACCATGATAGTATTGTTATTGACATTCGACACGTGCCCCTCAGCTGTATACCTCTCAAAGATCATAATAATAAAATGAAACAGTAAGATACATATCACAAACACAGACAAACTTTCCTTGAAAAGTTTTTCCATCATAACTAAGATAAATAAAAAAATAAATGATATCATTATGGTGTCGATTCTGTTGTGCACAAACTAAACTTAAATTAGGCTATTGCTATCTTTTACTAAACATTAGTGCAAGAAAAGGACGGATATAGCTATGAAGTAAGTTAGAGATGTCAAACTAATTTATGCCTTGCGCTTCATCCTATTTTTAATCGACATGTTTTTACGTGAACCCTTCATTTGTATGGAAATATTAGTTCAAAGTTAATTTGACAGCTCCTAATTACGCCCGTCTCTTTCTCGTTTTATTACAGATAAAAAGATAGCGAGCCCCACGACCCGGTGTAACTTGCAACATTACGCGAATCATTACGAGCTCGTCAATGGATAGACAAAGCTGCAGAACAATGTTGTTTGGTGTTGCGGAAAATGATATGCGCAACAAATGAAGCTTAATTGTTGAATCCACTTGTGGTACAGAACCTAGTAGGTAATTACCGTCTAATAGCTTTACTGCCTTGTATACTTACATTTTTGGATATTATTTTATCTGAAAATTTAAGCATTCGTTCGCTTCATGATCATTTCCTGGAGGCTTAGCATACCTTTTACCTTGTAATTCATGTTATTTAAGTTTTTCTGTATATTTTTATCTGTATATATGAATCTTTGTTTACGTAAGTAATGTCAGTGTCAGCCTAGTTTTTATTATTAATTTATTGCTGGAGCTAGTTGTAGGTCGTATAGGTATATAACATCGACCTCACTATCTTTTCTTTTTATTATGTTCTAGAAATTCATTCTAAATTATAAAATGTCAATCATCTGGAGATGACGGGAGTCAGGTGTTGGAATTTTCAGTCTACTTTTGGTGCTCGTGTCGGCAAGAAGTCTGGTGATTTTAAGTATTGGTTGTTGGTGGGCAGTTCCCTCCTCTTCGCATATTTAAAAGCTATGTCGGTATAGCAAGCAAAGCTACGCATCGTTTTCACCCTGGACGCCTCCAGAGGGTCGCCAAGCCGGCGACGCCTAGCCCTGGCATCTGTCTTAACTCCTAACGCCATGTGGACACAAGCCCGTCGATAAATATTATCACCGTGTTACAGAAACATCTTTATCGGCAGCAAGCAACGACACTCCGACGGCTGGTGGTTATTAGCCCTTTTGCTACGACCTACCCCTCCGAGGTCGGCGACTTCAGAACCTGGACACTCCCCTACGATGTCAGAAGACTGATGTCCCTTGGCCCTCCGCGGTGAAGACTCAAGACTGATGTCCCTCGGCCCTCCGCTGCCAAGGCTGATGTCTGACAACCCTTGGCTCTCTCTCTCACCATCTTCAGCTTCGTTCGCCGGCTTCTCTGGCCTAGTTAGGGTTCGATAGCTCCAGCCCATATAGGTAGGCTCTATATAGATAGTTTAGGTTGTACATTAATAATAAATTTCTTTATCTCGACTCCTTGACTATTTCTTTTAACCGTACTCTCCTCCAGACTGAAAGTTAGGTAGGTGAGTGCTCAGTGTGACCTTACAGTTTTCTGGCTCCTACTAGGAAAATGTAACGTTACATGCCTACAGCTTCAAAGATTTTCGAGAAAGCAATGTGCAATCGCGTTTACACTTTCTGCAAAAAAATTAAAATATTTGATGAATGCCAAAACGGCTTTCGAAAAAATCGTTCAAGAGCAAGAGAACGATTTTTTCCAAATGTATAGACGGCATTAGCATAATTAATAATAAAAAAATACGCAGTATGCTTGACAAGACCAAAGCCTATGATAAAGTTCATTAAAATATCTTATTAAATAAATTATATAGAAAGGGGACCCGCGGTAAATCATATGAATGGTTCAAATCTTATCTGGAAAATAGAGCACAGCTAGTAGAAATAAAATACTTCAATAACAATATAAACGAACTTCAAAAGTTTCGGTCTGACAGAAAGGCGATCAACGCATCAATACCACAAGGGAAGTGGTATTGGATGTCTTTTAATTCTTATTTACATCAATGATCTCCCAAAAATTATAGCAGAAACCGGACCTTGCGTTTTGTTTGCGGACGACATCTCCATTCTCACCCAATGTCATGACAACATAAACTTAAACAGCACCCTTAATGAAATTCTCAGCAAAATGAACCAAACCCGGATGAACGAACACAACCTTGAAATTAACTTTTCAAAGACTAAACTCATAACTTTCCATCCCCACCAAAAAAATCCTCTAAATGTACTCTTTTCTTTTAATAATCATAAAATAGATACAGTCAATTAATTCAAACTATTGGGCATAACCATAGACAAAAATATAAATTGGAAGTCACACGTACAAAGCAAAAAAACCAAAACAAAAAAATACAGACTGTCCTGGTTACATACTACGCCTATGCTTATGCATGGCTTAGCACGGCATTATAATGTGGGAATTCAGTACAGATGCACTTTCACTGTTCACCGTTTAAAAGAAATTCATCCATATCCTAATAACATACAACAAACAGATAGCTGCAAACCCCACTTTATAAAAATAAATATTTTAACTTTGCCTTGTAAATATATACTTGAAATATGCAAATTCGCCCACAAACATCAAGACTTTTACACTAAACGAGAAGACATACAAACAAGATACTCCGACACAAAACACGACTCAACCTACCACGCTGCCGCTTAAAAATACATTCAACAAGTCCTTTTGTTATGTCAATAAAAATATACAACATTTTACCCGAATCCATAAAAGAAGAAAAAAAACTCCATATATTCACAAAATAAGTTAAAAAAGTTATTATTGACCAAATTTTATTACAGTGTCGACGAATATTTAAATGGTAAATCCTTAAACCTTGAAAAATAAATGATTTTGAATGCTAATGTTTTTTAGAATAAGTGAGATTACAAGATACGTAAATGATAAGTCCTCTCCACATTATCTTACTTTTGCTGTGCCCGACAGGGCAATGTGAACCACCTAAGCCTACATTGTGGAATGCAATAAAGAAATGAGTATTGAGTTTTGGGTATAATCCTTCAAGTCTGTTACTGTTCAGAGAAAAGGCTAGGGGCCCATCGCCCATACAAACAAAACTACAGCAAAAGCTTTTGCTGTAGTTTTATTTTCCAGAAGAAATGAAGGGAATACGTTTGTATGGGCGATGCGCCCCTAGCCTTTATATATATATATATTATTATTTATTTATTAATATTCTACAGAGGAAAGATTTGAATTTTTGTATTTTTGTGTGTGTGTATGTTTGTAATGAATAAACTCAAAAAAAAAACTGCGCCAATTTAAAAAAAAAATTCAGGATTAGAAAGCTACATTCACCCTGAGTAACATAGGCTATTTTATCCCCGTAGTCCTACGGGAACTAGAACTACGCGGGTGAAACCGCGTGACGTCCGCTAGTTTACTATATAATCTATATCATATATGCCGACGCTTCCTCTTACAGCAACCTCACATGGCAAAAAACAGCACAGAGACATAGCCGAGAGAAACATTCAAAATACGACCGAGCAGCTGAAGACTTAAGAGCCTCATTCACCCCGTTAATCATTTCATGCGATGAAGCCATAGGAACTGAATATAACAGGTTTTAAAAAAAAACCGCATCAAAGCTTAATGAGAAATGGGGAAACGCATATTCTCAAATAGTGTACTGGTTGAAAGTGAAAATACAAATCTTAGTTATAAGAGCAGTTTCAATGAGAGTACGAGCCACGCGAAAACAGTCAGGGCCTTTCAATGTGAAGATGGAGCAGGAATACTTTAGTGACAGCTTGATCTCATGAATCAGATTAAAATCTATATTTATGTGTGCAATTTACGTAACTCTGAGTTACAGAGTTACAGTTTCTACACAATACTTTTTATTTACATTAAAGGTATATCAGAAGAAAAAAAAAACCAAAACCAAGCTCTATAACGTTTATTTACTTATAAAGAGTAACTCTAAAATATAGAATGATGTTCCAGTCACCGCTCATTTGTTAATGAAGCGATCATTATCATCATCATCATCATCATTTCAGCCGAAAGACGTCCACTGCTGGACATAGGCCTCCCCCAAGTGTCGCCACATTGACCGGTCCCGTGCGACTCGCATCCAACGGATTCCCGCAACCTTTACTAGGTCATCGGTCCACCTAGTAGGAGGTCTTCCAACGCAACGTCTTCCGGTTCGTGGTCGCCACTACAGAAATTTTCGGCCCCATCGGCCATCCGTTCTGCGAGCAATGTGCCCTGCCCATTGCCACTTAAGTTTGGCAATTCTTCGGGCTACGCCGGTGACCCTGGTTCTCTTGCGGATGTCTTCATTTCTGATTCGATCACGCAAAGAAACTCCGAGCATAGCCCTCTCCATTACCCTTTGGGTGACTTTAAGCCTTCTGATAAGGCCCATTGTGAGCGACCACGTTTCGGTCCCGTATGTAATCACTGGCAACACACACTGGTCATAGACTTTCGTCTTGAGACACTGCGGTAAGTTGGACGAGAAGAGACCGCGCAGCTTCCCGAACGCTGCCCAGCCGAGTCCGATTCGACGATTGACCTCTTTCTCGAAGTTAGACCTACCTAACTGGACCGTTTGTCCCAGGTACACATAATCGTCCACAGCTTCGAGTGTAGTGTCTCCGATTTTAATAGGAGTGGGTGTTACATGGGCATTCAACATGAAACGAAGCGAATGAAGCGATCACAACAATGTAAACGCAAGCAATAACAATCTTGTTTTTTGAGGTTCGTAGCAAATAGAAGAATTCTTAGTATCAATTAATAAGTAATAAATATCAGTGTTTTTTCAATATGGCTAGGGGGAAAATTTGACACAGGATATACCACACCTTCACTTCCGCCCATCGTGCATAACTAACTGTTCCAGTTTCAGGACTTGAATGAGACAAACGACAGAGCTATGCAGCGCTACGTACTGATCAGAATCTGAGTTATCGATTCGAGAAGTATAAATGATTTTATTGAATAATAAGATTTTGGTATTCAGGCAAGTAAGTACATTTATACTTAAGAAAGAAAATGGTGCTTGTTGACTATTAATTATCTAATTGTTATCTAAATACCAACCGCTTTGTCCCTGTCATACCTAGACTCGTATTTTATGCACTTAAAAACTTTTTGTACAAAAAATTAAGGAAGGAAAGATGAATATCCACGCAAATGACCTTTCCTTAATAAATTAAGTAAATTAACACACAATTCTAGGGAAAACAGAATTCAACGGACAGCCTAGCATAAACGAGCGACTTTAACGTAACGTATTTAAATGATTTTTGAATCGGAAATACAACTAGCATAATTATAATAGATTAATAACTAAGTATTACAATTAGTATCATATAAATTAACAACTTAATAAGTATTAAAACTAGGTAAATATCCTAAGTGCGAAACAAATATTTTTAATTTTAAAGTTAAGTTAATTTACCATTACCTAGGTTTCGAACTGGGCCCACAGACAATTTTTCTTTAGATTCTTCGCAAGAGTCACAATTATCTCCAGAGCTACTTTACAAATTATTTATCTTCAAGACGTCTTGAGTGCGTCTCTTATCATCAGTTATCACAGATCTGTCAGATACTGTTCATACGAGGTTATCGTTGTCAATTCTGTCATCCGAGTCATTGTTTCTCCGTGATGTAGTAGAATTTGAAGTGTAGCTTTATATATTTTTACTATCGAAGTGTTTTCGATGCCTAAGAGAGTGACAAAATGACTCTTACGGGATGGCGGCGTGTTTTGAACAAAGGTTGGTGTTTTATTTTTTGTTTTGGTAAAATGTATTCGGAAATTATTGTTTCTGTCATTGACAAACTCAACATCATCATTATCATCTTCCTGGCCTCGTCCCATTCTACTTGGGGTCGGCGCAACACGTTCTTCTTCTCCCACTCCCCCCTGTCAGACGTCACGGCATCATTTACTCCTTTCTCTTTTATAATTATCATTCCTAACACAATCCATGATCATTTCTTTGACTTTTGTTCATAGACAGACGTATAAATGTCTTACATATGGTTAGGTCTTAAGTAGGCTGCGTGAAGATAAACGACTGGCGTTATTTATGCGACTCAGTTCATTTTATACCTCTTTCTTTATACGCGCCCTTTTCGACGTTTCGTACAATTTTGTTTTTTGATTTTCACTTGCAAAAAGAATGCAATGAAATTGCTTGTCATCAGTTCACTTACAAAAATGTTGATCGATATTAGGTACTCAAGGTATAGTTTTGCATCCTAGTCAAAATTCAGCAGCTTGTCACAATAGACATAAATAATCAATTTTAATTACGATACCTGGTCAATAAATAATAAAGCTGCTATTTTAAATTGTTAAACTTTGTCAATATTTCAGAATACCACGAAAAATAAAAAGAATCACCAATCGCGCGACATATCGCTGTGTGCTTTTATTTGTGTGTGTGAAGGCGCAGTTAAAGGGCTAGAAACAGACGGGCTGGGTTAATTACAGGTGGTTTACACTTACCGATTTCCGTAATTAGGAAAAAAAAACCTACACATTTTACTATTGATTCGGGTCGAGAATTATTAGCATAGATACCTCCTTGAATTTGACCAGAATGCAAAGCGACACCTTGTATAATGATATCAGTCTTGACTGACTTAATCTTTTATGAATTGGATTCTTAACACTGCATTAGTCTTACCAAGGGGTAAGGCGTAAGCAGTGATAGCCAAAGTGGTGTGACTGTTGGACTGGCTGTAGAAAAACAGGATGACAATCTGCCAAATCATAGGTCTCAAGTTCGAACCAAAGACACGCACCTCTGATTTTTTGGATCCATGTGCGTATTACATAATTATCATATGCTTCGGTGAAGGAAAATATCGTGAGGGAGAGATATTTCTCAAGGCCAAGTCAGAGGCCCATGGGTGGCATATAAACTTTGACACCAGGTCAGGCACTAACCCTAAGTCATGTAAATTTAGAAGATTCAATTATCATAGTACTAAAATCATCAAAAGTACTAAAGATTGTTTGCTGTAATAAATCATTATAAGACAGGCCAAATGCCTTAATGACATTATACAATAAACGTTTCTAAATTATACCAAATGTTGCTTACGTCAAGTATCGATTATGTAATGTGTAACTTAGAGAAACTAATGATTATAACACATGTTGTTATGGAAACTCATTTTATGGCAAATAAAAGTTATGACTAATAAGTTGATATGACAAGCGTTATTAGTATAAATGATAATAGTGCAAGTAAATATTATGACAGCCACGGGGGACGATTATGGAAAACAATAATAGTACAAATAATTTTATGGAAAACAAGGTATTACTACAAAGATTATCACAATTGACGGGCAGAACAAGTGTCTTTCGGCTTACTTAAGTATCTATTTACACCCTTTACTTTTAGTCTGTCCGAGTCGGGGCTTGGAGCTGCGTTTTCAATCGTGTTTGACCGAACTTTTACAGTCTGTATAATTAAAGAAGTCGGTTAAGGAAAAAAGGTATTTACCTAGACCTTATGAAGTGTAAGTAAAATAAAGAAATAACACCCTAAAGCAATTTCCTCATAAAAATATTTTGCACGTTTTGCCTTGCGGAAAATTTTAAGGAAATTCTTAATAGGTACTTAATGGAACAGTTGTTTACACCTATCCCAATGGGAAGTACCTTCACCTCATTAACAGTCAGACAGTGTTCAGTTGTCCTGGTAATTTCCATTATTTTTCTACGTCGTTGTGGAACCTATAAATTATAGGTACAATTCAACCGCAAACTTTAGCGGAAAATCGCTGTGATAGACCACAGTTCACTATGACTAGTTTCTAAGTAACTAGTGTCTATGTAAACGATAAGAGGCGAGAGGACACACTGAAGAAACACTTTCGTAGATTTACAGAGTATACAGCCCTTTTAGCCCTCGAATTCGGAAGTGTAGACTCTTCACGAAGCCGTCAACCAAGCATTCTGTACATCAAACTAAGTAACCCTACGCAAACATTTTTGCTGGAAAATGTCTTTTTTTTTGGGTAGGACTCAATGTAACGCACTCAAAACATTGTGCTGATGGATGGATTGAATAGTACGGGGGGGGGGGGGGGTCGTGAAGGTGTTTAAAGTAAAAATATTACATTAAAACATGTATTTTAAAAAAAACTTATGAAAAATTTGGAACTTTGATCTCCAATATTCCAACTATGTTGGGGTCGGCTTCCAGTCTAACCGGATGCAGCTTTATACCAGTACCTATTTTACATGGAGCGACTGCCTATCTGAAATCCACAACCCAGTTAGTTCTGGGTAATACGATACCCCTTTGTAAGATTGGTTGTCAGACTTTTTGAGCCACCGACTACCTGTAACTATTGTCAAAGATTTACAAATGACAGCCGGGAACAACTGCTTAACGTGCTTTCCGAGGCACGGAGGAAACTCGGTATGTAATGGGTGGTCACTAATCCACAGACCAATCTAGGCCAGCACGGCTTAACCTAGAAATCGACCAGAGCGTCTGTTATTATTCAGCCACGAGTTCTTATCAGCGTGTGCTTTCAACTGTTATCTAAATAAGTCAATTTCTTTTCTCCTTCTAGTGATGGTCATCCCCCAGCGGTATGTCCTGGGTATCATGGGGCTGTTCGCTTTGGGCAACTCGTTCACCATGAGAGTCTGTCTCAGCATGACGATCACACAGATGGTTCTCCACGCACAGCCCGCAGAACACATCATTGGAGAAACTTGTCCTGACCCGGCCAGTGAAGTTGGGTCGAATAATACATCCACTAGTAACGTTTCTGTTGTATTCGAGGTAAGAGAAACTACCTTCATAGCATTTGCACTAAAGTAACTGGATGGGCCCTTTCTAATCGATATATGTTTCTTCCCTTAAAAGACCATACTAGACATAAATCTGCATGGTTCTCGAATTACCAGGATTATTTTCTAGATTTGAAATGACACTGAGACTTCTGAGTGTTCCAGTGTTACTCATCCGAGTCGTTGGGTTAGAAAACACCGACCTTATTTAGTTTGAGGACATAACTTAGTGTGGATTAAAAAAAATGACGATCTGAAATGAGCGGGAGCGATTACAAACTCAAACTCAAACTCAAACTCAAAGCATTTATTTCAATTAGACCATTACGGCACTTTTGAATGTCAAAAATACAAAAAAGAAAATCAAAGCTACAGTCCCAGTCACAAGGCATAATAACTTGAGAAAGTACTGTAGTTGCCCATTCCCTAGCGTAGATCTCTATGGAGAAGAACGGGCAAGAAACTCCATGGACACTCTTTTAAAAACAAAATATTGTTACAAAATCTTGGTTACATCTTTAATTTTGAGATTATACATATATGTGAGAACGATGTAGAAAGACGTGCACACTAAGAGCGTCCAGAGTAAAAGATTAGATCAACAGTTTACGAATAAAGTAATTAAAATGAACCTTGGCAGCTAAGAGATGACCAGTCCCAACTGACAGCGCCCGTTCACGAACATGACGCATGTACCGGCGCCATTCAACTCAACCATATTGAAGGGAACTAAATGACCCGACACACCCGCCACCATCAGCGAGACATTTAAGTGAGCATGACATTCTCTCAGCCACCAAGGCATATTCAAGTCAATGAAATATAAATAAATGTAAATGGTGGCTGAACAGTACATTTTACCAGAGTTCAGTAATGGTCCCATGGGAACGTATTTCTGGAATAAAAAACCTACGTGTTAATCCAAGTTATAAATTCTATCTATGAGCTAAATTTCATCCAAATTCGTTCGTAGTACTTGCGTGAAATAATAACAAACATCTATGCATACATCCATACTCACAAACGTTCGTATTTATAATAGTAGTAAGATATAAAGTAAACAAAAAAAGTATCTATGTAGTATATCAACTATCTGGTGTCCACGACACAAGCCTTGTTGCTTAGTGTGGCACTAGATGGCGCTGTGTGTTAATGTCCAGCGATATTTATTTATTATTATTATTATTATATGAGGGTTAGTGCACTAGATACGAACTCCGTTCGTAATCAGATTTTCATCATACATGTCGAAAAGCTACGTTTTTGTGTGATGCCATAGTTGGCGCATGTTTAAGATTGTTTACGTTGGTGGCGGGATGACGATCTCAAACATGTTGTTTTGGTGAACAGTAGGTATACATAGGTATTTTAATGTTATTTAAATAAAATACCACCGGTGTGTGACGACAGAGACGACCAACTTCTTATAATAGCATTTATTATGCAGCAAAAACTCACAAAAGTATCATTAATCCCAAGCAATAAACTGCTTATTTGAATACCATAATATTAGTCAAATTTTGCTTTGCTATCGTCACTGAACAACCACGTGCTATGATAACTTTGGCATATAACAAAAAGTGGTAGCTTCCTTTATAACCACAAAATGATTTAAAATGATTAAGTATTGTGTAATGTGTCATTTCATGTGTTATTTAATCAGGGCCGAGAGCGATATGACTGGGACGAAGCCACGCAAGGATTTCTACTCAGTGCCTTTTACTATGGTTATGTGATAACCCATTTACCTGGAGGTCGGTTGGCGGAGAAATTCGGAGGTAAATACACCGTTGGCTTCGGGCTTCTGCTTACCTCTGTGGCGACGGTGCTTACTCCGTGGGCTGTGACGATCGGTGGAGCGATGGGGCTGTTCATCATTAGAGTCATAGAAGGTTTTGGAGAGGTAAATTCGTTTTCGTACCTTGTCATGTCACGATTTTGTGGTTTGTTTAGTTCTTCGATCAACAATTAGCAACATTTAGTTAAATGGTTCATAAAACGCTATTGGTGGAAGAGTCAATGCTTTTAAAAAATAAATAAATAATAATATTAGAATATAATAGATTATTATTTCAAATTAAATATTTTAGTTTCTCAATTGATGAATCCCCGCACCAATATTTGTTACTGCAGAGTCCATGTCCATGTACCGAACTTTCTTGAGTATTCTCTCAACAGGCCGATAGATGGCATTAGCGGTAGCAAAGAGACTTCTCCCCGCCGCCATTCGCAGACACTGTGCGTGCGCATCTCCGCCTTTTAAAATTCCATTTTGGTGAAACCTTGAAGATATTCGTAAAATAAATGGACCTGCATCTGTGCTTTCATTTAAAACTTAACCATTCTACCGGTGGATTTAAGAAGATTTAGCTCGCCGGCCGGCAGCGCATACCTACAAGTCATCACGCGTGCATGAACGAGTCAGGTTCCCGTATCCCTGGGTTTGAGTGGGATCTCTGGATTACCGAGGTACGTGGGCAAGTTTTGCTGCTATTAATTATTTGATATTGGTTTCTCGAGGATTCATCAATAGGGAAATTGGTTTTATTTTGAGGTCCGGTCCGCCATTACGCTTTTAGCATAGGTTCATAATTCAAATTTTTGGTTTGTTCTTAAAAACAATATTCTCAAAGGTGCAGGCTATTTACACGCCTCATCAGCTATATTTTTCAATTCTATGTCGTTGGTGTATCGTTGGGAGTTCATATAAAATGCTCAAGGTCCTTTGACAACTATATTAGTTTTTCATTTTTTTTTTTTTTGCAGGGTCCTGTGACACCGGCGTTTGTCTTGCTACTCGCGAGATGGGTACCTCCATCAGAAAGATCAAGATTCGGGGCAATGATATTCGGAGGAGCTCAAGTTGGGAATATTCTTGGGCCCTACATTTCAGGACTCTTGTTAGCAGATGGCGGAGACTGGGCAAACGTATTTTATTGTTTTGGAGGACTCGGAATTATATGGTTCTTATTTTGGGTAAAGTTTATTGAACATATTTCATATTTATGACAAAGTTTATGGACGTTGTAAAATGCTAGGTGAATGTGTGAGTGGAATGTTCGGGGTTCGGGGAACATTTGTACTTTACTTGCACACGTAGAGTTGGCTTTAAAAATACATAATAATATTAGAGTCACTGATCTTTTTACTACGAGTATGTACGATATTTATAGAATTTATTTAATTGAAAATTATAAAGTCTAAATTATTTGACACGGTCAATGCGGCTTGCGGCTCGTTTCGATGTAAATATTTATACTGTTTTACAGTATGCCTGGCAACCATCCGCAGGAATGGAAAAACTCACTCATGGACTCATGGAATGGAATGGCTGTTACCGTTGACAACGATCATTTGGCTGGACATTCTAACAGATCATTAAGCGTGATCGTGAATGTTTGATGATACTTTAGCCAGTCACTATAAAGTCCCTTGTATTAAATTGAAGAAAAAGGACTGCAGTCGAGTTTCATTGTAAAGATGTAATATTGAAATGATAATATCTATATTACTGCTGTTTTTTTCAGGTGCTCCTATGCTACAGTACACCGAACTTGCACCCATTCATAACAGATGAAGAGAAGGAATACTTAAACAAGAACATAATAGCATCTGGTTTACATAAGAAGCTGGATCCAGTGCCATTCAAGGCTCTCTTACGATCGGGTCCTTTGTGGGTCCTTGTATTAGCTGCCGTAAGTATGGCCAAAGCCAAAAAAGTACAGGACACTACTTTTTTTGTAACAAGTACCGCAGCCCAAACCAATGTTTCAATAATGAAAACATTGGTTCGCTTCGCTAGGAGCATGTCACTTGGCAGTCCGCTTAGCACTGCTTTCTGACTGTGTTTTCGAAATAATATCAATGTATAAAAAGCATCATTTTTCAAAACTAAAGTTTAGTTTTGAAATTGATAAATCTTGTCTCAAACTTTTGAGAAATCTCAATGCTACCCTGTTTATGGAAAAATATGTAAGTGCCTCGGATCTGCTAGTAACAAAATTAATTTTTGTAATACTTGCAAATGAAATAGACTTAGTTGAATCAAATAGTTCTCATGATAATATTTTCTTTAAGCATTTCTGTTTTATAATTCACAGGTTGGCCACGATTGGGGATACTTCACAATGATTACAGATCTTCCTAAGTACTTCTCTGATGTATTGAAGTTTAATATCAAAGAGACGGGACTCATGTCAGCATTACCATACATTGCCATGTACGTGTGTTCCTTCATTTTCGCCAGTTTATGTGATTTATGCATCAAGAAGAAATGGCACAGTATTGGTACTGGGAGGAAAATTTATACCACTATCTGTAAGTATGGTTGCATCAATAACTTCAATTGTTTTAGCGTCAAGTAATTTTGCAACTATGTATTGATAAACAATAGAGACAGTTATTACATTTTTATCTTCCGAGTTATTGCAATTGCAAGGCTGAGTTGTAATTTTGATTCACGGCGTTTTATTTCCTTAAGGCCGTTTAAAATTATTGACAGAACAACTGCTACTAAATGATTTAAAGGCAAAATGTCGTAATTGCATAAGGTCTTGTTCACATAGCGATAAACAGTATGATAATCACATAAACAGGAAATTGTAGTAAGTACTTGCACACTTGTTTACTTATGATCACATATTTATCAATAACTCAATGGTCATGAGATTAAAAACAATGCAGTATAAAATCGCTATGTAATCACAAAATAACCGCCATGTGTGAAGGTATCTTATGGTCTGTGAAATCTGTATGTCAAAAATAAAACTGACAACAAAAACACAAACAAGTAAAAATAACTTTGTAACTTTTTTTTGTGTTTTTGAAGTTGGTTTTATTTTTTGCACAAAAGGTTTTTATTTTTAAATTTTTTAGGGCACTCTTCAATTTAATAGACAGCAAATCTGTCGTGATTGCTGCAATTGCATAACATCACGCCATTGACGTGATATTATGTCATGATGTTGTATAAATAATAAACATCCAAGCGATTGCAGCAATAACGACCAATTTGACGTCTATTATTGAAGAGTTCCCTTGTATACCACCAGATCTTTCACCAAACTTAAACGGGACCACCGAAAAATAACATTCTTCCAAACAAAACAAAAAACCATCAAAATCAAAATCAAAGCATTTATTTCAAGTAGGCCAGTTACAGGCACTTTTAAATTGTCGAAACAAAGATGAAAATTAAATGTAGCTACAGTCCCAGTCACAAGACATAAAAACTGTGAAAGTACTGTAGTTGCCCATTCCCTAGCGTAGATCTCTGGAGAAGAACGGGCAAGAAACTCCATGGACACTCTTTTAAATCAATACTCAATACTCAATACTCAATACTCAATACTTTATTGCATTCCACATGTAGGTACTTAGGTGGTAAAATTATAATTAGATCACATGGACCCTGTCGGGCACAGCAATGTAAGTTAGGAGAGAGGAAGCATTTGTAAATTCTCAAAAAATAACATTATAATTATTTCTTGGGTACTTTCTGGGATAAATTAATTAGTAGTATAAAATTATTATTAGTTATGTATGTCTAATGTATAATTATAATAGCAGCTTATTTATTAGCATAAAGCATATAATTATTAGCATAAATTATAAATAAAATATTGTTACAAAATCTTGGTTACACCATTCATGTTGAGATGGTAATTATGTGAGAACGATGTAGCAAGATGTGCACGTTAAAAGTGTCCATAGTAAAAACAAAAAATACAATTAAAAAATAAACATTCAAATAAGCCATGGCAACTAAGAGATGACCAGTCACAACTGACAGCGCCCGTTCACGAACATGACGCATGGATCAGCACCATTCAACTCAACCATTTTGAAGGGAACTGAATGATCCGACACACGCGCCACCATCAGCGAGACATTAGAGTGAGCGTGACATACTCTCAACCGCCAGGGCACATTCAAGTCAAGAAAAAACGTAGGATTTCAGTGAATGATAACTTCTATATAATGCAAAGACAGTTGTAAAATCTTCAGCAGCTCCAACAATTATATTTAATACTATCAATTTATGCGCCCCTGTCCATGTGGAGCAGGACCAGCATTGAGCCACGCATTTTTATCAGCGATATAATCGCCCAACTTGTAATAAGCTTGCTTACATAGTGTGCGTTTGATGCATGTTTTAAATTTCGTCTCATTTAGTTCAAGAATACTTTGTGGAATTTTATTATAGCATCTCAAACAGTACCTACCCCATGAAAGATGAGTCTACTTTAGCGAGTCTGAAGCCTGGCTGAACTAGTTGGTCCCTATTTCTAGTACTGTAATTATGTCTGTCACCTCTTTTACCAAAAAGATGCAGATTTTTTCTAACGTACATTATGTTTTCGTAAATGTACTGACAATGTACCGTCATGATACCAATATCCTTAAACAGTTCCCTTAGAGAATCGCGCCTACGAAGATTATATATGGCTCTGATAGCTCTTTTTTGCAGAATAAATATAGACTCAATATCTGCAGCCCGTCCCCATAGCAAAATGCCATAAGCCTGCCATCAAGCATGTCATCAAAATCTGTTCACAATTGGTGAAGATATCGCTGAACATAAACTCAAAAAAAAACAGACGAATTGATAACCTCCTCCTTTCAACAATGTTTCCATGTATCAATAACTCATAAATACGACGCAAACAACTAACTAAAACATCAACACCGATTCATGCATCAATAAGGCCGTTTTTTCCACTACAGCTTCGTCCATACCGGCTGTCTTTATAATTCTGGCGTCATACTCCGGCTGCAACCGAGTTGAAGCCGTCGGCCTCTTCATAGCCTCGATGGCGTTCATGGGAGGTTTCTACAGCAGTGTCAAGATCAATGCCATGGATATCGCGCCCAACTACGCTGGCACTTGTTCCGCATTCGTCAATGGAATTGCTGCCATTTCTGGCATTATTACTCCGTATTTGATTGGATTGTTGACTCCGGACGTAAGTATGACTGTATTGAACTAATTTCTGCCTACGGCTTTGCCCATGTGGACGTCAAAAATAATCCGACGGGACTTTACAATCGGGATAAAATGTAACCTATATCCTAACATAGAACTTATTTCTTTCTACCTGGATTTGTTGAATTTGATTGAAATCTGTTTAGCAGTTATGACCTGAAAAGGAATTAAACAGGCATAAATACATTACACAAATTATAGCCAATCACATAATGATACCAGGGTACGAAACAAAATTTATCTTTTTTTTTTCATAAAGAGTTAGGGAAGGGCGTTACGCTCCACTGAACTTGTGAATGTCGGAATAAATTAACTGAGGCGAAGAATTGACAAATTTTTTGGCCATTCTTTTTTTCAGGAGATTCGTGTCTTCCTGAGTAAGATTTCGTGGTTAGCGTAATCAAATTCGATCAGTGAATCGTTTTTATGTAATAACGTAAATGTTAGGTTAAAGCCCTTTACTAAGTAAGGGGAAACAACGGTGCCCAGGAGTGGAACACGGCTTAGGCTAGCAAAAACAAAACAAAATTAAAGTAGCGTGCACAATAATTAAAAATTCCAAATATAATATTTAAGTAATCAATAATAAGAAAGCTTTCATCTCAAAATGAGTCAGTCTTATTCCTTTATTTTAAACATGAGAATCGTTAAAACTGATTCGTATGTCGAAAATTATAATAAAGGGTGTAAAACACCTCTTAACGAAGCCGATACACACTTGTTCTCCTCATCATTGCGATCATTTAATTGTTCTACACCATACCTGGGAACCTTCTAGTTACGGAGATATTGGGGGTCAACTTTTTGACAAGTTTTTTTTTAGATACAAGTTTTTAATGTAAGATTTTTAATTTAAACACCTCCATGACCCCCGTACTATTCAATCCATCCATCAGCACAATGTTTTGAGTGCGTTACATTGAGTTCTACCACAAAACATGATTTTTCACCCCAAAAAAAAAAGTCGTTTCCCAGCAATAATTTTTGCGTAAAGTTACTTAGCTTGATGTACAGAATGCTTGGTTGACGGCTTCGTGATGAGGTCTTTTACACCCTGTATATTGATAACCATTTTTTTTCAGCAAACAATCGGACAGTGGCGTATAGCATTTTGGACAGTATTCGTAGTATTAGTAGGAACCAATATGGTATATCTTGTTTGGGGTTCCGGTGAGCCGCAATGGTGGGATGACGTTGATAAGTATGGCTATCCCCCTAACTGGAAACATGGACCTTTGAAGAAACGAGAAGTAGATGGAGAAAAGAAAGTCGTTTATCCTAAACATGACCATTCGCCTGTCTCAAATGATTGATTGTTAATAAAGTATTTTTTGTGATTTATTATTTTCATAGACTAGCAACTAGTCCCGGCTAAGCTTGAGTGCACTGAACTAATGAAGACATTAGTTCATTTTATTTTTTATTTATTTTTTCTAACCTTCTTGTTGTCCTGAGAATTATGAAAACAACAAAAAAAGCGGTTGTCTTCAAGTGATGCTCCGTCCTACTTATTGTGGTAATTAGTATTTATTGAAATAGATTTTGGAGAGCAGCGGTGCGGTGGCCCAGTGTTGGCGGCCCACGGGTTGGGATTGGAACCCAGGCAGGCGCATTACTTTGTGTAATTTATTTCATCACGACTGCTCTCAAAAACGGTAAACGAAAAAATCGTGAGGAAACCGGCATATCCTAGAACCAAAAGTTTGAAGACATGTAACATCTACCAACCCGCACTGGGCCCGCATTGTGAATTATATCCATCCCCCGAAGCCCTCGGAGGCCGTGTCCCAGGATTATGCTCATGCTAATATTAGCAAACCAAATCTATATAGATTTGGTTAACCCTAACATACTATAATATCAAAAGCATATTTACACATAAAAGTTTGACAAGAAAACGTCCAAATAATTCAGTATTCTAAACGAATAATAAGGGCGTAGCGTGGTACACCCCAGTCACATGGCCGATGACCTTAAGGTTGCTAAGTCAGACTGGATACAAAACACTGAGAGTTGCCTAGTGTTGTAAGGGGAGGCAGAGAGAGTCCTTGGTTCAGCAGTAGACTGCATTATACTCTATCTAATAAAATCAGTCCAAATGTAGTAGGTAGAAGTATACATACAAAACTTAAGTATTTGGGTAAAAATAACAATCAGCATATAGAACCATCTACTTTTCCAAAATAATTAGATTCAATTTACGTTCTTTAAAATAAATGTCTCACACTAGGAATTCCTCTTGTATCGTGGGTGTGTTTACAAACATATTTAACTCAGATACACAAACAGCCAGACTCGGAAAAACTACCATACAAATATTTGTTCCGTGCGGGAATCGAACCCGCGACACGAAGTACAGCAGCCAAACACTCAGCCACTGCGCTAGCCGTGTCGTACCTACTTCGGAAATGGGTACAAAAAGTACCTATTTGAAATTGTGTGTTGGTTTTGGCAGTAAGTTTAGGTGTCTTTAAAGTATTTTCCTTCACTGCTTCACATGTCTGATAAATATTTTTATTTTCATTAGACAGTCGACAGCAACTATACCACAAGACGCTCCGAGTAACTGAACAAAGCGCCATCTAGTTGTGCAACGGTAAACTTCTTAGCGTGGTAGCTGCCGAGTTGTTTTCATCAGGTTTTATAGAGGTAGATACTGTATATAATAGATTGAAGTGTTACGTGGGATCGACCACCTCTTTACCAATACATAGATGCATAGATGTCAACGTCTTTTATACCATGGATCACCGGATCATGGACGTACCTTCAAGTCATCATGCCTAGCCTTTTCCCAACTATGTTGGGATCGGATTCCAGTCTAACCAGATGCAGCTGAATACCAGTTTTTTAAATGGAGTGACTGCCTATTGAGCTCCACAATCCAGATGGTACTAGGCAATACTTGTTGTCAGACATTTTGGTCCTTTAACGACCTGTAACGACTGTTAAAGATCTACAAATGACAGCTGGGACCTATTGCTTAACGTGCTTTCCAACCCATACACAGACCAACCTAAGCAAGCATGGCTTAACCTAAAGATCGATCCGAGCAGCTGTTATTATTTACTTGCGATCCAAGTAACTGTTGATAATTCAGTCAACTCATCACAGCAGCTTAAATTTTTCTAGCAAAAAAGTCTGATTTTCATTTGACTGCTGTTTTTCATTCCAACAAGATTTAATTTTACGAGGCGCAAGTGTGTTAACACATCTGTCATCAATCACTTTAACAGATTTTCCCAGAGATTGGAACATTCATAAAATCCAATTTCAAAACTATCCGTTTTTAAGTGTAACTATGTATCTAGTGAATTAAAGGCTTGACGCTTATTTCAAGGTTACATCAGGCAACCGCAAGACTCCTGCCATTGACCTTAGAAGGCGGCGAATCCCGAAAGGGTTCAATTCTCATTTGACACAACTGCAAGGGCACTAGAAACTGTAGCTATTTATTTATAAGTAACACTTCGCCACGACTTCATTCGCAAAACTTATGATAGCTCGGCTAAATAAAGGGTGTAAAACACCTCTTCACGAAAACGAAAGGTACTTATTCTCACCGTCATTGCGATCATTTTTTTGTTCTACTCCATACCTGGGAACCTTCTAGTTACGGAGATATTGGGGGTCAAAGTTCCAACTTTTTGACAAGTTTTTTTATACATATACAGGGTGTTTGGCTTATGGACCGACACAATTTTTCCAGGGGTTACGGAGGTCATTAGCTAGGTCTACCCATACATACTATGTCCCAAATGTCACGGTTGGTTACATATGTTATTTATTTTTTATTTAAAAAAAATCCCCAAAATGTTTCCTTTAATTCGAAATAATTTTTACGTTTGTGGCACAATGGCACAAAATAAATATTGGGTTAATTTGAATCAAATTTGAACAAGATATATAACTTTAGTTTATAAAAACATAATAACCTTAATACGTCTTTTCTTAACCCTGACTCTCCTAACTAATATTTTGACTACTTAATTAATTGTTTTTTGTGACTTGTAGCATACCGTTAGAAAGGGTATCAACTAAAGAACTTTTTAAAATAAAGCTAAGTTCAAAATGGCTTTTAGTTTTTTTTTATAATAAATTTAGAAGTTGTAAAATTACATTCATCTAAAAAACAAAATAACTTTGGTAGCTCGTAAGAAATTTTCTTGAAACCAGTTCTATCAAACAAAGATTTACTTAGATTTAAAAGACTTTGAAGAGTACAACAAAATTTATTTCGTGCCATTACACCCACAAACGAAAAAGTTATTTGGAATTAAAGGAACATTTTGGGTATTTATTTCATTTAAAAAAAATAACATATGTAACCAACCGTGACATTTAGGACATAGGGTGTCTGGGTAGAACCTAGCTATTGACCTCCTAAATAGCTGGAAAAATTGTGTCGGTCCATAAGCCAAACACCCTGTATACAAGTTTTTAATAAAAGATTTTTACTTTAAACACCTCCACGACCCCCGTACTATTCAATCCATCCATCAGCACAATGTTTTGAGTGCGTTACATTGAGTTCTACCACGAAGTCATTTCCCAGCAATAATTTTTGCGTAAAGTTACTTAGTTTGATGTACAGAATGCTTGGTTGACGGCTTCGTGATGAGGTCTTTTACACCCTGTATAATATATAGTCTATGTTGCTTCCTGATAATTTAGTTTTCTAGTGGTGAAATATATATATAGGTTGACTGGTAGAGAATGCCTTGTGGCATTAAGTCCGCCTATGTACCACTATTGTACATGAAGTTTAAATAAATAAATATCATTAAAATCAGTCCAGTAGTTTCGGAGCTTATTCGGTAAAAACAAACAAACAAAAAACATTTTCTCTTTATAATATTATTAGTAGAGACTAGTTTAAAAGGTTATATTTAGCTGCATTACATAATAATAGTTTACAGGAAACCTTTTATAATTAAAATAAATATGGTTTTCTCTACGTATTTTCAGATTTTTTTTTCTACTTTGTTGAAAATCTTGCATCTTTTGCACACACATAATATTCGCGCGACCAAACAAGTGCTTATACGCCCGTATCCACAACTGACTGATCTAGATAGCGCAAAAACAGTGCACTCAACCAAGTGCATATTCCAATTATTACTAGGCCTAATTCTATATCTTGGCACTGATTCGCCATTGTAATTGGCACATGTAATCAACGCATGCGATTTAGCGCCTGCACAAAAAAAACATTTAAAACGCCTACGGTTTAATTAACTTTTATTCTATTTTTGTTAAACATAAAACCAAATAGCAAAAACCACTTTCCTTCGAATAGTTGCGTTGACAATCTCCTACACACATTCATCTTTTCCCCTTTGGGTTATAGCAGTATCCCAACCCCTCCGGGAAATATGATCCGACCGCATATTTACATTATTTTCTTCAAATATAATATTTAAGGTTGTGCCTGTCTGGGTAAATAACGGGATTGGAGTGGTTTGATCGTAAAAAAAATGTCAGTCGAAAAAGGTTAAATGCAAAAACTAAATAAAAAAAAAAACTAATGTTGTTTACCAAAATTGTCAAGGCAAAACTGTATTATTGCTTAATGTTCCTCATGGCCTTTTGGAAGGTGCATAGGTATATTGAACTCCTACCGACTTATTCTCGTTTTAGCTAACCCTATCAGGCAGTTAAGTGGACGCTTAATTATTAACACACTGTTAGATTCTCGACTCAGCGCCAAAATTTGAAACTACAACACCACAATAATATTTAAGCATTCAATTAGTTGCCGCTTTGTTAACACAAATCGGTTAAAACGAGCATAAAACTCCTGAGTTTATGCCGTGAGGGAAGTTTTGAGTTTGAATATGGGACTGGACTGGAATATGGACTCTATGGTTATAAGAGTAGGGGAAGACTAAAGAAACGGGGAGGACTACTGCAATGACGCCTACTACAGAAGAATAGAAGAAAAAGACATGACGTGCCAATCCTAAGTTTTGTGATCAGTCTCTCGACGTAATACATATGTATATACTAAGCTTTGGGCAGTCAACTGCAGATCAGTTGTACAAAATATTAGATTTTGATATAAGTGGTGAAAATTTGTATTGCAGTCGTGGTGGACACACCCGAGCCGCAGGCGAGGTTGTTATGGTGCCGAGAACAGCAGTAACAAAATAATGCAAATGTGTATCAAACGACATATTTCGATACATTTTAAAAGAAAAATAATAATAGAACGAAAACTATTTTTGTCATGAATTATTAGGAAACTATGATTTTATATGCTTTTTTTCCGAGCTTTGCTTTCGCCAGGTTGAAGGAGAAGCTAAAGTATGAAGCCACTAAACAACCTAATATTAAAATAGAAAATTCAAATACGATATTTATTTATAAATAATACGCCCTTGTCGTACAAGTAAGTACACAGTCGAAAGTCTCGTAAAATAATGCAAGTCACCGTTATTGCGTTTTGAAATAAATGAAGGGTGTAAAAATACTCTTAACGAAGCTGAAAGGCACTTGTTCTCCCTATCATTGCGATTCTTTTTTTCTTCTAGACCATACCTGGGAACCTTCTAGTTACGGAGATATTGGGGGTCAAAGTTTCAACTTTTTTACAAGTTTTTTTTTAATACATGTTTTTAATGTACGAACTTTACTTTAAACACCTCTACGACCCCCACACTATTCAATCCATAAACCAGCACAATCTTATGAGTGCGTTACATTGAGTTTTACTGTAAAACGTGATTTCTTACCCCAGCAATAATTTTTGCGAAGGGTTACTTAGTTTGATGTACAGAACGCTTGGTTAACGGCTTCGTCAAGGGTCTGTATACAGGAAACTGGAACTGGTAATTTATAATTATAAGGTAGGTAATAGAGATTCATATGCAGCAAAGATCACTGTACAGAAAGGATGTTGCTATCAGTTTCTTTTTGTTTAAGAATGCGTTATTTTTAATCTTTTAGGTGCGGTATTCATAATACAGTTTAAAACCAGAATAAGCTGGCCTCGCATTATATTGAAACTCCGTATCTCAAGGTAGGTATAAATTTTGACCTTGAGAACAAGGTCAACATTTTACCATAGACGACGTACGTGTGCTGTCGATCATACCCTTGTTGATCACATACCTATTATTTTATCATTGCAAAACCACCTTATCTGCCTCACCTTTTCCCAACTATGTTGCGGTCTGCATGGTCTAACTGCTTGACTTTCACCGAATTAGTACCGGGTAATACGAAACACTTGGTAAGACTGATTGTCAGACTTTTGGGCCACTCACTGCCTGTAACGACTGTCAACGATTTACAAATGACAGCCGAGACCAACAGCTTAACGTGATTTCCGAGGCACGAAGGAAACTCGGTATGTAATGGGAGTTCACCAATCTACAGACCAACCTAGGCAAGCGCGGCTTAACCTGAAGGTCAACCCGAGCGGCTTTTATTATTTAGCCCCGGGGTACACAACATAATTCCATAAAACAAAATTCCGAAAGGCACAATTCCGAATTTAAAAATACCTACCATCATCTCCTTACTTGGGGTCGGCGCAACACGTTTTTTTCTTCCATTCTCCCCTGTCAACCGTCACACAATCCATCCATCGTTTCTTTGATCTTCCTCTCCCTCTCCATCCGTCAACATTTATATTCATCAATCTTTTAGTCACATGCGATTCTTCCTTCCTCACCACATGTCCATACCAAGACTGTCGATTCCCTTTCAACTTTTCTGTAACTGGCGCAACGTTCAAACTTCCTCTAATATACTCATTCCTTATTTTATCCATTCTTGTCACACCACACATCCACCTTAACATTCTCATCTCCGCTACATGCAATCATTTTTCATCCATCTTCTTCACAGCCCAGCATTCCGATCCATACAGTACGACAGGCCTAATCACGGACTTGTATATTTTCCCCTTTAACTTGAGGGGCATCCGTGGGTCGCAAGTTGTTCCAGTGACCTCGTCGCCATTTCATCCATCCTGAGTTAATCCGATGCGTTACGTCGTTACCGGAAATCTTATGCTGGGCTTTTGCCCTCGCTATGGCCACAGCTTTCTTTGCTTTTTTCTTAAGAGCATCATAATCACTCTTTCTTTCAGCTTTCAAACTAACATTTGCAACTTCAACACTCTGCCATTCATAAAATTTTCTCTTCTTTTCCTTCAACACCTTCTGGATTTCTGTCGACCACTACCATGTATCCCTATCTATCGTGCCCCTTCCTTTCGTTTCTCCTAATATATTTTGTCTCTATTTCCGAAACAGTATTTGCCCAGTATTCTGTCTTCGCCTGATACTCGCTGTCCAACACGGACATTAAAATCGTCCAATATTATTTTCTGGTTTTTATATTGATAATGTGCATCCTGCAGTTGGTTATAGAAGTTATTGATTTCTTGGTTGCTTGCATAAACCGTTGGCGCATGTACTTGTAAGATGGTGAGTTTTGTATTGTCAAAGTTGAGATTTAAAATGCAGATGCGTTCGGATATTCCAATGAAGCTCTCAATGTTTAGTTTATATTCCTTTTTATTAGGAATCCGACTTCATATTGTCCTTTGGTTTCCCCGAAATAGCAGAAAATATGTTCATTTTCTTCTATAATATTATATTCCGTTCTTCTTATTTCCGCAAGACCAATAATCTCGTATTTTATTTTTGAAATCGCTCTCTTAAAATCGAGTAAACGAGTAATCGAGTAATGGTGGAGGGTTGCAGTTGTTATCTCTCATGTAGAGGGGCTCTCTACATGAGAGATAACAACTGCAACCCTCCACCTGCACTCCTTCCCTCCTTCCCTCCTTTTCCTTTCTCCTTCTTCCTTTACTCGTTTTTTGGCGTTGAGTGTAACTCAGTCGAGCTTGACTCAGTCCCTTTTTTCTGTTGTGCGTTGTACATATAGGAGGTAATATTGTTTGATTTATTATTCTTCGGTATCTGTTTGACAATGATTTCGCTGACCATAGTAGATTGGTGGTCAGGGAATTCTGACAGATTCCGTTTTTTTTCCGTGTTTCTCCTACGTAATTCTCAACTATAAGGCTACCTGGTAATGTTACTATTTTGTTGTAGCGTAGTACAACATTTTACCCGAGTTTACGTTATTTTTCTACTTCTTCTTGTTCCTTACGCTTCAACACAACTTCTTGTGGGAAGTCTTCTTTAATGTTAATGAGTGAGCCCTTCAATGTTCCTTTGTTCTTTAGAATTTTTAATTTTCCGTCCCATGGTTGTAAATGTTACTAATAGGGGTCTTGCCTTATTTCCTTTTTTGCCAAGTCTTCTCACAAGTTCTATTTCAAATTTCTCGACGTGAATCTTCATATTGTTTTCTATGCAACGTAATAATATATTTTGTAGTTCTACGTATCCATGCTCGGTTTCTTCTACTCCATAGAATATTAGATTTTTCTTTCTAGCCTGTCTTTCTAAATAATTTATTGTTTTTTGCTGTTGATTTATTTTTATTTCTAGATTGTTCGTTCTATTTTCCATAATTGTAAATTTTTGATTAATATTGTCGTTTATAGCTTTGGTAATATTTTCTTGCATGTTTTTCATTTCCTGTTTTTGATTGTTTAGATCGCCTTGAATTTCTTTCAGATCTTTCATAACATTTTCCATGTTTAGGTATTTGTGGTGTCCTCTAGCGGTGAATCGTGGTACTACAATCTAGGTGCAGACGTTTCCTGGCGCTGTCAAGCTGATGCGCGTACGCAGCTTGTTGTACGTCTAGTTAGTTCGGTCAACTGTCACTAGATGGCGTGAACATCAATAAATGTTTTTAATTTTAATTTTATAATGTTCACTGTTGTTTAAGTTTGTTGCACTGGTCTTTGGTTTTATTGACTTTTATTTCTGTGACTATTTCCAAAACTAGGAATCTGTGCTGTGAACCAAGTCTTCTCCCGGTAAGACTTTACAGTCTTCGATGCAATTTAATTTATTTCATCGGACTAGGAAGTAATCTATTTGTCTTATGGTTACCACTTTTGTATGTGATAAGGTGTTCATCGTTTTCCTGGAACCAAGTATTGGCTACTGCCAGATCAAATGCAGTAGCGGATTGCAGTAGAGTCTCCCCCTCATTGTTTTGATTCCCGATTCCCCACGTCCCATGCACTCTTTCATAAATCCCTTTTATTCTCCCCACATGTCCATTGAAATCTCCTCCAACTATCAACTCTTCAGGTACCTTCATGTTCATCAGAACGGAGTCATAATCCTCCCAAAACTTTTCATTAACACTAACAACTTGCGGTGCATAAACCCTAATTACATTCAGCATAACATTTTCTAACATAACTTTTACAACTATCACTCGATCATTAATCCTTTTTACATCCCTAACGCTTTCTTTCAACTTACTATCTAACATTATTCCCACGCCATTCCTTTTCCCGTCAGTTCCACAGTAGAAAAACTTCTTTCCTTCACCAATTTCCCTCGCTATTGTTCCCTTCCATTTCGTTTCTTGCTAACACGCCACATTTATTCGTCTTCTTTTTAGTACATCCGCTAATTCTCTGGCTCTTCCAGTCATGGTCCCAACATTCCAACTACCATACCTCAATCTCACTTCCGGAGCTCGCTTATTACGTCGCACCCGCCCGGGGTGGTGCAACAACCCTTGTCCACTTCCCGCAGGAGCCGGGTACTGCCCCTGCGCGTCGCCTGTGGGGTACGCCCAAGTCCTATCGCGCATTATTCCATTATCACTATTCATGTTGCAAAAGGATGTGACTAACCCTCTTTGGGAATGCTGTTGCTAGTGATTTACCCGTCACCATTCGGGGATCCAAGGTGCTTTATTGTATGGATCTTAAGCTCCCTTAGTCGCCTCCTACGACACCCACGGGAAGAGATAAGGTGGCCACTTTCTTAATCCGGGACCACACGATTTTTTTTTCAAAATACCTACTGATTTTCATAATTCCGAATCGTTCAAAATTCCGAATATACAATTACGATTTATCATTAATCCTATTTTTTTTTACTATTCTTAAAATACTGAATTTCATAAGTCCGATTGATATTATGAAACATTAAAAATATTTTTTTTTTTACCCACGTTTTTAGATTTACGCGGCACAGGATAAAAGGGGGCAATTTTTTATATTATTTTTGCGATAGGATGCACCGTTTTCGAGATATAAGCAAAGATGACAAAAAAAACTAATAAGTCCGTCAGATAAATTTCCAAAAAATATTGGACAATTACTTTTTCTTTTTTCACGTAAACAAAAAATGAAGACGTTACAATGCGTCGAAAATTCCTGTGACGTCGCATTTGAGTACTTTTCACTCATGATCTTTGTCACGTTTTATCTTCGTAAATTTTTATTACTTAATTTGATACAACAAAAAACACGAATCCAATATTTTTCGATAATTTAACTGACGGACTAAACAGAATCATATTGTTATTAGTCAGTCATCAGCCCTATTATGAATTTCGGGATTTTAATTAATAGACATTTTAAAAATCTTCGGAACAATGAAATCCGGACTTTTCAAATTCGGAATTGTGACTTTCGGAATTTAGTTTTTCAGAATTTTTGGGTGTTCCCTTATCCACGAGCTCATCACCTGTTAATTATTTCATTAAAACAGAATTAAATAAATGAAAACGCATTACAACACAGCCACCTTTTAATCTATACAACATCTGCATGCAATCGTCATGATCTGTGTGAGCGGGCGTTGAGGTGCATTGCGCTCGCGCCGATCCTCGCGCTAGTCGAGTAGCAAGCGCACAGTCGCTTACCTGTCTGTTACTTTACTTGCTTTTACGTTCGCGTGTGAAGAAACACAACGATTGAATGGGAAACGAAATATTGTAAAGGAAATTGGAAAACTGGATTTTTTGGCTGAATTCTGTGAGTGTTTTTTATTCATTATTAGCGCGTATCAATATTTTAACAGTAATCATAGATGTATTTATTTCTAGAGGATAATTAGTTGGCTTCAAGTTAATTAATTTATTTGGTTTTTGCCGGCATTTTTTGAGCAATTTAGGACGTGACTTATCTTGGAAGTTGTTTTAAAAATATCTTTGAAACAATTAAACATTTTTACTATAAATTAATGCATCAATATTAACTTATTTGTACTTTATCATAATGCTTTGTGGCCTTTATTCTGCCTATGTGCACTCTTGTACATGATGTTTAAATAAATAAATATTCGGTTTTTACTTTCACATATTTTTTTTGCAACTATAAATTATGTTTAGTTAGAATAATAAAAACAACATAACATAACATCACGCCTGTAATCCCCACAGGGTTAGGCAGAGGTATACCTAATAGTACACCCACAGTCCGGCAGTTGTGTTTAAGTCCTATGTGTGGATATAGAGCAGCGACTATTTATATAATTATGCT
This sequence comes from Xestia sexstrigata, assembly GCA_941918905.2. NCBI lineage: Eukaryota > Metazoa > Arthropoda > Insecta > Lepidoptera > Noctuidae > Xestia > Xestia sexstrigata. The sequence continues at coordinate 9,323,678 of OW799203.2, forward strand.
ATATCCATACAATGGTAAAATCTGTCTTAAAATTTCTTAGGCTGACTGCAGACTGAGATAAGCAAGACAGACATAGACAGACTATCGCTTTATGAAAACTATGATAATGCCCATACTTAGGTTGACTGAAATACTTCTGATTTAACATAAAAATATACACAATATTCACAGGTTAATTTTGCATTGTAAAAGCAAATGAAAAAAAAAATGTAAAATTCGTAATTTCTTATTTTTTAGGCTCTTTTTGCTAATTTGCACGTCTCTAGCTCTCTTATCTTATCTTATCTTAGATTCAAAGATATTATAGCATTTCATTAAACATACCCTAGATCAAGCGATTAAAAAACAAGATGGCTGCCATTCGCGGGGTGTGAGGTTAGGCTAGTATTTATAAATATATATTTTTGTCGATAGAAATGAGTATAAAATATGCTGGTAATGTATCGGTAACCGGTAGACAAACACACTGTAAAACTATTAAATAAGAATGTGAGATACTAACACATTAATATTTTATTAACATTTCTAAACGCATACTACACATGCAACTTCTTTACTATCATTTATATTTTAATTATTGCAGACTGTACGTACATCATTAACGATTGTAACCAAATGCGAATTGCTGCTTCTGTAACGTTATTATTTATTGTTTAACTTTTTTTATTTTTTTTTTATTTTGTTATTCATATGAAGAAAGGTGTTACAATAATTAATGAATAGAATAGTGTTTCGACCTTGCTGAGACGGGGCTTGTAAACTAGAGACTTTACGGAGTCGACATTTTAATAACAATATACATTTTCTACTAAGTTTATTTCATCAAAAGATGTATTCAGTATTTAGTTTCCTTCTTAAACCGTCAATAAAAATCCGTTATTAAACCGTCTCACACTTTAGATAAATTAATAGAGGACGAATAAAAAGGGTTGGTTTCAAAACTAAGTAACCCATGGTACTTGGTTTTGACACTAAGTAACATGGGTCAAGGGCAGGAAGATAATGAAACTTGAGATATATTGCTGTCAAAATGTGGGAGTGCTATTAAATTTCAGGAAAGTAGGCGTGGTCATCATGAGTTTATCCCTTTAAGGAGATGAACATTCAAAAATCCTTCGTCAGTGCACACTTTAGTTATAAAAGGAGAGTTCTTTTAGACCAGTGGTTCCCAACCTTTCTTGGACCAGGGACCACCTTGGTGTCTTTATTGTTAGCAGGGATCATGAGGTCCTAGATAAACATGGACACCGACTGGAGTAGGTATATCTAGGGGTGAATCTTTAACTCACACAATGCAAAATTGGAAAATGGGATGAAAACCTTTAGAATTAAGATAGTGGTACAAAAGCAAAACAAAAACTGAAAGAGTTCCGTATGAATGATTGCAGCAAGTTAAAAAGTACGAATAACATTTTACCCTTTCGCGGACCATATTCGAGACTCCTGCGGACCACCGGTACAACCCCAGTACTATTTAATACATCCATTTGCACAATGTTTTGAGTGCGTTACATTGAGTTCTAACACAAAACATGATTTATCACCCTAAAAAAAAAGTCGTATCCCAGCAATAATTTTTGCGTAAAGTTACTTAGTTTGATGTACAGAATGCTTGGTTGACGGCTTCGTGATGAGGTTGTTTACACCCTGTATTTATATAGATACTTATTAAATATATTTTGTACTACCGTACTTAAAGTAAGAAGTAAGCAATAAATATAGAATTTACATTTTGCTCCTACATTGCTGACCCATCCACAAATGTCGATTAAGGTTAATGAACCATCAACTGACAATTACTTAAGAGTGTCTATTGCAAACGTACCTACGCATACACGTCTAGGAAGGAATATAGGGCAATAGTTAATGGGTCATATGATCAAATATTAGAAATATATTAATCTAGTTTATGACTTCGATTTTACTTGACTTTTAGTGTCACTATTTTAATTCTATAAAGGGCTGAATTTGCCACCGTCGGACGATAAGCAGTTTTGGTTTCGGAAAAACTGTCAAATAATAATAATAATAATAATCATTTAATTCAGGCAAGACGCCCATACGGAAGATACATTTTTCACAAGTATTGTATATATATTTACAATTGCAAATCAAATTAAAATTAAAATTAAAATTTAAAATTATTAAAATTAAAATTAAAATTACAAAATCATTAATAAATAAAAATAATTAATTAAAAATTGTTAGCAGGAATATTGACAGCCATATACAAAGAAATAATTAGCAAAACATTTAAAAATTATACATTAATCGAATAAAACTTTGGAAGAAATGTTCTATGCCGTTTAGTTTAAGACGTGATTGAGTTACATACCAAACTAAGAGCTTTAAATGTCAATATTGCATAGTAATTTTGACCCGACAGTTCTTAAACGCGGTTAATATGCGCTGATCGAGTTTAGTTTCACCAGTGCAATTCACCCTTAGTTAGAGAATACGTATATTTATTTTGTCATTCTGACACGATAATGCCTAACACGATGAATATATAAAATAAAAAAACACAAAGTTGATGATGAATATTGTTTTATCATGCTGCTGTACAAACCTCAGAAGGCTTTATGACTTGAAAGATAGTAAGACAAGTGTTAAATAAATAAATACAAGAACGTAAAGATAAAGACAATAACTACTTCTATTTGTTCAATTATTTAATGGATGTGGGAAAGATTAACTAGAACAGGTACTTACGAGGCCTTTTTAATTTAAAAGTAGATCGTTACACACAATGACAATACACACACAATGTCATGTTGTGTTGTTGTGTGTGGTTGTTGTTGTGTAGATTGTTGTAACGTTTATGTAATATTCATGGTTTTCGGTTTTTCTTATTTTTTACCATGAGGATTACATTCTATTTTCTGTGCTCGTCTGTAACATAGGACTTAAATATAACTAACCAACAGTAGGTGCATGATAAGACACAAAACGGCCTAACTCAAATACTAAATAAGCAAATCGTTTAAATTACTACTTGATTCGCTATTTCAGTGAATTATGTTTCTAGACTTCTTGCTGTATTATTTTTATTGGAATTTAGAACATTCTTAAAATGAGATAGAAATCAATCAAGCTTCATGTCCCATAATATTTTTATAGCCGATGAAATCCTCATGCAGTCACCCTCACAGAAGATATGAATATATTTTTTTTTCTTATAATCTTTAATTATTCTTATCTTCTTAATCTGCTTACTTAAAACGTCTTTGCATTATTCACTAGAGCACTCTGTACATCATGATAATTTTGTTCGTCTTATTTAGAGAATTCAGATTTATATCTCCATGACATTGTAAGTAACTTATCACTGTATATCTTAGTTAGTCATTATATTTTTGTAATTAAATTGTAGTTCAAGTTTTTGGTTTTGGTAAAAATAAATAACATGATCCTTGCTTGTATTATTGGAAGATACATACTAGCTTGAGTGTGCCATCGTGGTGACAGGATTATTCAAGTTGGTGACTTGCAGGCCTGACTCCTGTAACTAACTTCTAATTGATGAGTGTCACAATTAAGCAGCATTCAAGTTATTTGCATTCTTGTGAGCATTTGGGTATTCCTGGTTTTAGAATAATTATAAAGTGTGTAAAAAACCTCTACACGAAGCCGAAAGGCACTTGTTTTGCCCGTTATTGCGAGCATTTTTACTTTAAACACCTCCACGTCCCCCGTACTATTCAATTAACAGCACAATGTTTTGAGTGCATAATATTGAGTTCTACCACAAAACATGATTTTACACCTAAAAAAAAGTCGTTCCCCAGCAATAATTTTTGCGTTAAGTTATTTAGTTTGATGTACAGAATGCTTGGTTGACGGCTTCGTGATGAGGTTGTTTACACCCTGTATTATACTATATATTATTGGCATATAAAGCAGAAGGGTCTGAGGTCAATGCTTTTGAAAAGGTGAAGAAAGGGTTCACCCCCAAGTTAAGACGGAGATTTTAGTGTCGTGAGTTCTAATTGGACCCGAGTCGTTAATCCTGTTGTAGGCCGAGGTTGAAGGGTTACGGGCTTAACTTACCCGCCTTTCACTGCCTTTGACTTCTATAAGCTAGGATTCACGGCAGTCTTTAATGAAAACTTTATACAAAGATTGGGTAAGGTATTCTTGAGAACTTGCAAACTTAGGAGGTTTGAAGTAAAGCTATAGGATCGTAAGTCTAGTGTATACGGTAAAGTTTTATTGGGTTTTACATCAATCATTTCTCATTGGCAGCACAGAATCCCTAGTCTATGGGAAATTAATATAAATTGTCAAATCTAGGTTACTCCAGAATTCCAGATACACCTCTGACTAACTCTATGAGGATATGTTGTGTTAAATCGATAAAATTATTTTAAATCCGTTATTACCCGCAAAACTATAACAGTAAATAACACAAGATTTACGAACCAATGCAGAATAAATAATATAAATCACCATTTAACGCCTCATTTAGAAACTCATTAAGTTTCTCGTCACTGTTTACATAAACTGTAGACAGGAAGTAACTACAGTCATTGAAAACAGACTTTATTATTACTAGAGGAAAACTCAGTGAGGAAAATCATTGTTCCATGATGAAAATTCCAGTTTGTTTGATGGTCGCGGGCAGGGTTACCATACGACCGGATTTGTCCTGTCAGTTCCGACTTTTAACCCTCAGTATGGATTAAGTTGTAGTTTCTCTGGTGTTGGGGATTCAGAGTTTATATGAAAATAAACCAATGACCTCAAAACGGAGAAGGAAATCCTCCACGAAACTGGAAACCGGCATGTCCTAAAACCAAGATTTCAAAAACATTTACCAACCCGCATTGGGCCTGCTTGGTGGATTAGTTAATCTTTATATTTACTTATTTACTCAGTGAGATGGCAGTGGGCACTCTCTCTCACTAAGAGGAGGCCTGTGTTTCCAAGCAGTGGAAGTATTGTAAGCTGATTACAATGCACGCTCGACATTAAAAAAAAATTAAAGGTGTGTGAGTATGTTTGATACTCTTTCACGCAATAACTACTGAACGGATTTGGATGAAATTTTGCACACAGATAGTTTATAACCTGGATTAACACATAGAATATTATTATTTTTATCCCATGGGTCAACCCAATTATCGTTACTAAGTACTAGTACGGAATAAAGAACGATTGAAAGCAAACATTGTACCTGATCTTATTGCAAATATTAAGGTTTTCGTCAGGACTTTTTAGATTACGCAATGGTAATACTATTAGCTGATCGTGATCGTGTTTTTCACCTTGATCATGAACATTCTGCTTACATTTGATGTGTTAAATGTTTAAGTAACATTCGAATTGATTGTTCAAATATTTTCGATTTGTTAATCAAGTTAGTGTGCGTCTATAATGTTTATCCTTCTTAATTTACTTCTAGTTCAGGCTTTAATAAAAATTTGAAGATATTTGGAAATCAATATTGAACATAGATAAATACATTCTCTGTATGAGGAGAGGTCTTTGCTTTGCACTGAGACTACGAGTAGAAGGAACCTACTCCTTTTCTAGAAACCAAACTATTTCAATGAATCAAAATTTTAAAGGATGATCATTATTATAACCTTAGAAACTAAGCGTAAGCAGAGCCGGGTAATTAACTTGCTTTCGTTATGTAGTGCCAATACATCAATTATTTTGCAGATAGCACTCATCCCAGGTGAAAAATGACAAATTGGTCGTCAAGTACTTTTCAATCCAATTTGATCAAGGGCGATACGAGCCAGATTTCATAAATCAAAATATATTTTTTTCATTCTGTTGATTATTCTGATACTGTTAGCCACACAGGATGACGCATGCTGACAGTACCAGTATCAGTTTTTTATTCGATTTCTGTATTTTCAGTTATGTCGTATTTTGCAAACCAGTACACTCTATCTCCATAACGTATGTATCAATAAGCTATTAGGTACAATTAATTCTGTCTCTGCTCTAACTCTCCCAAAAAAAAAAAAACATTTTTTTTCAATTTAAACATAGAACACAAAGTAGCGTGTTCTATGTTTAAATTGAAGTAATCCGAATTAAAGTCAGACCGAATCAAAGCTATATTTAAGCAAGTGCCAATCCAGCGAGTAATAATGTATTGGTTAACATTGCCAACATTTACACTGTCCTATTTTGCACTATGAATGAGTGCTTAAATACCCACTTTAAGAGTTGATTACCCAGTAATCACAGGCAGTAAAGATAGAGGCTATCTTTACAAGGCCTGGTAGTCGTATGTACTCGAACTTGTACCTATGTAGGTAACCGTAAAGCGTAAAGCCCAGTGTGGTTAATTAAATGGCGGTGTTTAGCAACATTCAAATGTCGAACAACATGGCCGGTATCTTGCTTCACTATTGAACGGTTTAACATTCATTTTTGGGATGTTGGTAAAGAACTAAGTGTATGGTTGAAAGATTTCATATACATTATGGGTATTTAAGGATTCTCCGCTTATGTCTAAAGCGTTATCGAATTTTGGTTGACAACACAGCACAATAAAATTATTGAATGTATTTGGTCGTTCCAAATAGAAAGTAATTTTACTAATTACTACTAGTAATTTTGGTGTCATTAAAATAATTTCTCTCCTAGAGCCATTTATTTGAAAACAATGCATAATTTTGTTATTATAAACAGGATTTGTTACTTTTGTCTAAAATTATAAGACGTTAAATGGCGAACACGGTTTATTTTAAAAGATTAGATATTATTTCTATTTGGTTTGAATATTGTATTCATGTCATTCAAGCTGTTGTAGCTTCAATACTGTCTCTTTAAAGATATGAATGAATGACATGATAATAAATAGATAATTAATACTATCATTGAATAGTTTTACGTGACACGAATAACTAACAATACCCACGGTAAAGTAAAAATAAGGAAAACTAAAAAAAAATATAGTAAACTACTTGAAAATTGTTCTTAGTTACTATATTTTTTTTGACAAACGTTAAAATGTATTTCAATTTAGTGAACGCTAGTAAATATATTATTATATACATTATTTGTTTTGGTCACACCTCGAACATTTGAATGTATTTGTATGTAAATTACTGAAAAAGTTAAACTAACTATTATATCATCTACAGCCCGACTTCACCCACGGCTGGATATAGGAGTCGTATGCTTGTGCCAAGCTCCACGTTCTTGTGCCAGCCTCATCCGGGATATTCTCGCAATTGCGTCTGCCAATCTCGCCGCCGGACGACCAACACTTCTTTTTCTAGTCCTGGGACACACCTCGGTCACAGCTTTACTCTACCTGCAATCGCCGGGCCTTGCTAGGTGTTAAAACTATTACATAAATGGGTAATTTGTTTCTATATGGGTAACTACACTCATCATCATCACCATTTCAGCCGAAAGACGTCCACTGCTGGACATAGGCCTCCCCTAAGTGTCACCATTAACCGGTCCCGTGCAATTCGCATCCGGTCATCGGTCCATCTAGCTCTCAGTCAGGTTTTCTCGATTTCAACCATTCTCTGCTTATATCGCACGTCAAATAGTTTTAGGTTATATGAGCAAGCAATTAAAAATTGCAAAAGAAATGATTAAGAACCAGTTTATTACCATCAAAAGACGATAATCGATTAGTTCGATGATGAATTTTAAATTGCTACCAGCTTTGGGTCAAGTTTAACCGCTTCTTGCGCGGTGTAACGTTACAAGATGTATTGTGTCGTCTCCATTTATTTTTTTGCGAGAATTTTGTTTATTGATATATATATCGTAGTCAAAACTGTTGATCAGTCAAAACTACTTTTGACCGGTGAAAACTATTTTAACAATAACTTACATTTACTTCGGAACTTATTTGGTTGTTTGTTTTTTTTTTGTGACCCTTTGAAAGCATCATGTAATTCTAGGACTGGGTAATTACAACTGAGGCGTTCTAAAAGAACATATTTTTAATCAAGTTTAACCGCTTCTTGCGCGGTGTAAATGTTACAAGATGTATTGTGTCGTCTCCATTATTTTTTTTTGCGAGAATTTTGTTTATTGATAGGTATATATATCGTAGTCAAAACTGTTGATCAGTCAAAACTACTTTTGACCGGTGAAAACTATTTTAACAATAACTAGGTAACATTTACATAAGAACTTATTTGGTTGTTTGTTTTTTCTTTTTGTGACCCTTTGAAAACATCGTGTAATTCTAGGACTGGATAATTACAACTGAGGCGTTTTAAAACAACATATTTTTAATCAAGTTTAACCGCTTCTTGCGCGGTGTGACGTTACAAGATGTATTGTGTCGTCTCCATTTTTTTTTTGCAAGAATTTTGTTTATTGTATATGTCGCAGTCAAAACTGTTGATCAGTCAAAACTACTTTTGACCGGTGAAAACTATTTTAACAATAACTTACATTTACTTCGGAACTTATTTGGTTGTTTGTTTTTTTTTTGTGACCCTTTGAAAGCATCATGTAATTCTAGGACTGGGTAATTACAACTGAGGCGTTCTAAAAGAACATATTTTTAATCAAGTTTAACCGCTTCTTGCGCGGTGTAACGTTACAAGATGTATTGTGTCGTCTCCATTTATTTTTTTGCATGAATTTTGTTTATTGATATATATATCGTAGTCAAAACTGTTGATCAGTCAAAACTACTTTTGACCGGTGAAAACTATTTTAACAATAACTTACATTTACTTCGGAACTTATTTGGTTGTTTGTTTTTTTTTTGTGACCCTTTGAAAGCATCATGTAATTCTAGGACTGGGTAATTACAACTGAGGCGTTCTAAAAGAACATATTTTTAATCAAGTTTAACCGCTTCTTGCGCGGTGTAAATGTTACAAGATGTATTGTGTCGTCTCCATTATTTTTTTTTTGCGAGAATTTTGTTTATTGATAGGTATATATATCGTAGTCAAAACTGTTGATCAGTCAAAACTACTTTTGACCGGTGAAAACTATTTTAACAATAACTAGGTAACATTTACATAAGAACTTATTTGGTTGTTTGTTTTTTCTTTTTGTGACCCTTTGAAAACATCGTGTAATTCTAGGACTGGATAATTACAACTGAGGCGTTTTAAAACAACATATTTTTAATCAAGTTTAACCGCTTCTTGCGCGGTGTGACGTTACAAGATGTATTGTGTCGTCTCCATTTTTTTTTTGCAAGAATTTTGTTTATTGTATATGTCGCAGTCAAAACTGTTGATCAGTCAAAACTACTTTTGACCGGTGAAAACTATTTTAACAATAACTTACATTTACTTCGGAACTTATTTGGTTGTTTGTTTTTTTTTTGTGACCCTTTGAAAGCATCATGTAATTCTAGGACTGGGTAATTACAACTGAGGCGTTCTAAAAGAACATATTTTTAATCAAGTTTAACCGCTTCTTGCGCGGTGTAACGTTACAAGATGTATTGTGTCGTCTCCATTTATTTTTTTGCATGAATTTTGTTTATTGATATATATATCGTAGTCAAAACTGTTGATCAGTCAAAACTACTTTTGACCGGTGAACAATAACTAACATTTACTTAGAAACTTATTAGGTAGTAAGGTATTTTTTTGTGACCCTTTGAAAAACATCATGTAATTCTAGGACTTAATTACAACTGAGGCGTTCCAAAACAACATATTTTTAATGCAGATAACACATTTTAACTTCATAGGGATTTTGACTGACACCAGTCAAAAGTGGTTTTGACAAAAAAGTTTGTTCAAAAAAAAAGAACATAATACCTAGACTTAGGGCCATGCTCACCAACAGTAAAATAACCGACTGTTTCGTAATCGGCCCGCTAAACGTAAACAGTTGTATAAACATGACGTGGGAATTTTGGTGTTCACTACAACTTATTCTAGCTCGGTTAAGTAAACAAGCATTTTAGGAATGAAAGACCGAATGATTATAATACAGTCAAAAAGGGTGTGTAACTAACACGTAAAAAACCATACAAATGAGAAACATCTTAAAATGGTTGCATTATACCTACCTGAGATGACAGTTCTTTATAACCATTAAATTATCTGTTGTGTTTGAAGTTTTGTTCGTTTGAAACAGTTTTTAAATTAAATACAATGGATAAGAAGAGCATTGCAAATTTTACGCATGAGGAAAAAAAAATGTTTACTAATTTAGTGAAAGCACCAAGGCGTAATTAAAAACCAACGCACCGAACTCCGTGAAGTAGTGTCGTCTGGTGGAATACAAACGAGGAGTTCGCAAAAGTCTTTCAACGGTTTCAAACTCGTCCAAAACGTTATCCTCTTCCAAAATATAATTCAAAGCAGACTGCATGTTAAATTCTCACAATAATATCTGGATGTAACCTTAAAATTTGTTATATTTGCAATTTACAAACGTCAAATACACCGATTAACTACTAACCGGGACTTTAAACAACCTCTCCCACCTCGGTTAGAAAAAACAGTTGATTAGCGTGTTTAATCGGTTGATTTGCTTTAGTGAACATGAAAATGTGTTTTAAACAGCTGTTTTTAGATAATCAGACCGTTATCTTTTCGGTGAACATAGCCCTTAATAGTTATAAAGAACTGTCATCTCAGGTAGGTATAATGCAACCATTTTAAGATGTTTCTCATTTGTATGGTTTTTTACGTGTTAGTTACACACCCTTTTTGACTGTATTATAATCATTCGGTCTTTCATTCCTAAAATGCTTGTTTACTTAACCGGGCTAGAATAAGTTGTAGTGAACACCAAAATTCCCACGTCATGTTTATACAACTGTTTACGTTTAGCGGGCCGATTACGAAACAGTCGGTTATTTTACTGTTGGTGAGCATGGCCCTTAGACTTATTAGACTTTGAAAAATTAATGATTAAACTAAAGTACCTGCTGGTTGCGTCGTTACTCCGCGTTTAAAAACAAACAGGGTATTTTAGCCAGAAAAATTCACATTAACATGATTATTGGGATGTTAACCGTGACCGTGATTTTTACTATAAAACCACATATTACTGATTGCATTAATTATTTTACTATACAGATTTCATGAATGATGAATGATTTCCACTGACTACAATAATCTTCGATTACAATTTGCATTTATGAATCGTTTCAAATATTTTTTTTCTACTATTTTGTATTCATAACTTTTGCGCAAACAATTAGGAAAAAAAATGTCAAAGAAGCTTGTTTTGCAATTGTTATGAAACATAGACGAAACTGTGTTTTATTGTTTGGAGCACCTGAATGGGAAAAGGAGGCTTAAAGACTTTATCCATTAGATGTTCAATGTACTATGACTACTCAATGCAATTTTGCTATAAAAAAAGTATTTGTACGAGTATTCATAGAAATTGAATTTGAGTTAGGAACAAACACATTTCAAAGATATAATTTCTCTTTGAATGAAGTATAATTTCAGCAGCTTTATAAAAAGCTGTTTTATAAAATAATATTCATGATGAAGATGCAAATTAAATATAATACAATATACAAGTCTCTCCATATAAGACTCTACCTAATCTAGGTATGTACTTGTTTTCTTTCTCATCAGTATTCTTCAGATGAATATTTACTACACTACTACAACAGCCTATAACGTCCACTGCTGGACATAAGCCTCTCCCATGATGGGAGGAATTTGCCGTAATCTCCACGCTTGGCAGGCGGATTGGAGATCGCAGTGATGAAAGACTAACAGAAAACGCTGCTGCCCATTCTCTGGTCTACGGAGGCGCAAGGTGTTCTGCCTCAGACATTAGTCGCCTTATACGACACCCGTGAGTGTAATGGGTTGGTTCTATTCTACTCTGCCGGATACCACACGGCTACTGATGAATATTTACGAAATTATATTAGATAAGACTTTTATCTTCATCTCTTTTTTTTTGTTTTCTTTTTATATAATTTTGTTATAATGTTAATTTAATCTTGTTTTTGGTCCTGTGCGTGACAAATAAATAGGAACTTTTCCTTTATTTTCTTTTTAAAGGTACTTATCTAAATCTTCCATGTAAGTTTACCAATATTTTGATTCGAGATCATCTTTATCTAGATTCCTGTCAATTGATATGTATCGAATAAATTAATCTTATCGATTTGTCGTCTGATTAAGAAACAGTTCCCGTTAAAACTGTTTGATGATAAAGCACGTGTAGGTAATCTACACGTGAATATTTTAAGATTACCCTACATGGAAACTGATTAAATGCTCTTAGTCGTGTTGCTAGTATTTTCACACTAATATTATAAAGGCGAAAGTTTGTATGTGTGTGTTTGTTACTCTTTCACGCAAATACTTCTGAACGAATTTGGATGAAATTTAGCACACAGATAATTTATGATCTGGATTAACACTTAGAGTACTTTTTATTCCGGTAGTATGATCCCGTGAGACAATAATTATCGAACACCACGCGGGCCAAGTCGCGGGCATAATCTAGTAAGATCAAACAAACTCTATTGAATCTCTCTTCTCTCTCAGAAATTTCGAACTCAGAGATCTTTGATAGGATCTTTCAAGGATAGGAGGTGGAGCCTAGTTCGTCTCACAGCGCTACACCAGAAACGTGCCTCGGGGTCAAAAATATAGCAAGTCCCTAAGGCAAGCAGAGTGTTCAGAAACCCTAACATCATGAAGTGTTGCGTTGGGTTGCAAGCTTTGAGGCTTGTATGAGAGTAACGCTACTACGCCACACAACCTGCTGGAATTCCGTCGTTAAAGTTCGACTATACGAGGCTGGGCTTGTATCTTCTTACTTGGGCTCGGGGATGATTCGGGAACGTCCAAGTGGACAAGTAAAATGAAAAATCTCGCTTCCTAATTTTGACGTCCCGAATGGCGCAGTGGTAGTGAGGCTGCCTTACGTTCTTAGGGTCCCGGGTTCGAATCCCGGTTGGAGCAAATGTTTGTGTGATGAGCATAGACATTTTTTTCCGAGTCATGGATGTTTATATGTATAATAAGTATGTATTTACGAACAAAAAGTATCTATGTAGTATATCAACTATCTGGTGTCCACGAAACAAGCCTCGTTGCGATGGCGCTGTGTGTTAATGTCCAGCGATATTTATTTATTTTAATTGAGTTTTAAATTAAGGCGCAAAAAAAAAAAATTCTTTCTATAGTTTGCGGTAGCCGGTAAGTTATCTATCTGTTATGGATAAACTGGTTTTTCCTGTTCGTTAAAAAAACATAATAAATCAAGTTATTACCACATTTTTATAATCCGAATCAAACCGGATCTTTCAAAACATAATTAAAAATGCAAAGTAATTCAACTAGTTCGCATATCGATAAAAGGTCATATCAATATTGAGTGATTATTTAATAGTTTTTAATTATTTTATCAATCACGAATTGATTGGTGTCAATCAAGAGTTTTGGTCTTGATCTGTCCAACTTTGACTTTTGTAGAAAGGTAAAATAACATAACATAACATCTCGCCTGTAATCCCTAAAAGCTTAGGCAGAGGTGTACCTAATGGTACACTCAGATTTCACCAGTTATGTTTAAGTGCCATATAATACGGGGACAGCCTTTTGCCGTCAAACGGGCACGAATCCCGACGATTAAACCTTAGCGTCACATCATATATACCAACATCATATGTATATCATATCCATTCTATCATTTAAACCCTAATCATATCGGTGTCTGAAAGAGCAGCGGTGGCCAAGTGGTGGCGGTCCCGACTTACGAATAGTAATTCGTGGATTCGAACCCAGGCAGGAGCTTTACTTTGTGTAATTTATTTCATCACCACTGCTTTCAAAAAAGTGACTGAAAACATCGTGAGGAAACCGGCATGTCCTAGAACCAAAAAAAATCGAAGACATGTGACATCTACCAATCCGCATTGGGCCCGCGTGGTGGATTATATCGTTTAAAAGCTGCGTCCGGCGATACCAACGACGCAGCTCTATGTGTCCCGGCTACATCACACCCTGATGGTTGAGGAGATCGTGGCGAAGACCAGTTGGACCTTGAGGGTCGAGAAGTTGGAGTCGCACCACAACACGAATTTTAAGTCGTTCGTGCCGCGAGTTCCGACTCATCATATTGAGACCTTCCTCAAGGAAGAGTTTTGGCCGAAGGGCGTGTATCGGCGATTCCGCGGAAGGCTACGCGAAACCACTCAGCGCAACATGACGCCGTCTCTTCGTGTTCAATAGTTTAATTGTGGTTTTTATAAATATGTATGTTAGTCTGTAAGGTATATATGAGGGTCTTTTGTTACCTGAATTAAATGATATATTATTATTATTAAAAGCAGCATGTGCAAAATTGAGCCGTTGCTTATTTTCTTGTCTGCGAATAATCACAATTAATCATCATCAACCGCCTTTGTCAAATTCAATGGATCATTTGTACGGTCTATATTTAGTAGTGGACCTTTTTGCTTTTGATTAATTTTATTTTGTTATATACATAGTCCTTTTTTTAGGTGGTACATGGTTGCATATTAACCTCCATAATAAAATTTTCATTGCTGATTGAATAAGTGTAGGTAATATTGTCCAACTTGACTGCCGCGACAGCTGTGCCGGGGTCGGGCAAATTATTGGGTTTTTCTGTCAGGAATTTCTCAGTAGCAGCCCTGAGTCTCGATATGTGCCCGGTTGATGGCAACAGACACGCCCCCTAATACATGAGACTTAAACGGCGAAATGTGGGTGTACTATTAGGTACAACGCTGCCAAACCCTTCAGGGATAACAGGCGTGATGTTATGTTATGTAATTTCGCTGCAGATTTAAATAAGCGCAATATTGTGTCTGAGGGCTTGGCCTGGGCTAGGCCTAATGTATGTGATCATCGCACGTCGCATTCATTTTTGATAAGCGAACCTGAACGCGTCGTCGAACTATATAAGGGAAGCAAATGATCTCGTATATTCGTGATTCCTTCGCTTAATTTATGACACAGTCTGATAGGTTCATTTTTTCTTTTTTCTATAATTAATAGAATATTATGTACAGTCCTGTGTTCAATATAATATTCGTACTACTACAACGTGAGTAAGACCTGTAATAATAACTGTCAATCAAGTCAAATGTGTACAACTCATCAGAATTCGTGAGAGAATCATGTACATAAATATAAACAGTCCATTATATGCAAACGTCGCGTGCACGGAAATATACTATAAGCTAACGCAGTAATTACTAGTAAGTACATTTGTAACATCAGTACTACTTTGGCAAAAAAACAACATTCCGACATCGCCATGATGTCATGGTTGTATGCAAGCTGTAAGGTTTTTAGGTCGGTCAATACTCTTGACCTCCAATACACGGTTGTCATAGACATAAACTGTACTGTAAAAGTATTTATTGAAAGTGTCAGCAGACTCTGGTAAGGTTAAATTCGTACGCGAGCACGCAAGCAATTGCGTACTCGTATTAAAGGGAATCAGTAACACATTTTGCTGATTTGAGATGTTTTCCATCGATGGATATCACCACGTTTTCAATAATTATTATTTGAATAGTGTAAATCATAGAGTTAGGTATAAAAATGACCTTAATGATTATCAAATGAAAAACATCATGAATGTGATTTAAATTTAGAAATTTGTAAGCGTCCGTCACTGCGAATTGGCTTCCATAGGATAAGGTACGTTTTGGACAGAACACAGGCAGATGCAAATTAGGATCTCAATATTATAAATGTTCTCCATCGTTGTTTGAGGCCTCTAATTGGTTCTAGGCTAATGAAACTAATGATCCAATGCTAAAAAACATTCACTGGCAGAAAGCTACATTATTCGTGGGTGCCATCAAGGCTATAAATTATTTTTATATCATGCATGTTAGCCGTGCACACCAACCACAGTCACAATGCCCACAACACAATCTCACACACACGCACAACAATCACAATCACAATACAAACAAACACACAATCACAATCACAAACCACAATAACAATACAACACAACACAACACACAATTCCATTCCATCCACATCCACCATTGCATTCCTTTCCATTTTTTTATCTTCCTTTTATCCATTTCTATTTTCTTTTTTTTTCCATTTCTTTTCCATTTCTATTCTTTGTTCTCCTTTTCTTTTCTCTTCTTTTTTTTCTCTTTCTCATTTTTTTTTCTCTCTCTTTCTCTTCTTTCTCATTCGTGTCTCACAACATTTTTCGGACAAAGTCGCGGATGAAGTGCTAGTACCCATAGACTTAGTATATATTTACTAAGTCTATGGCTAGTACCAAATAATATACTAAACACTGGTGTAAGACATTGGCACCTTGTCGTCATCATAAGTAAATACCCTATTTCTAGTCATATCGGTCACACAATACATCCATCGTTTCTTTATGGTCTTCCCTTTCTAATAAAGCCATTTCTATATAAGTTAAGAGGACCCCTTTAATGATATAATGTTACATGCGCTTTTAGTTTGCAACGTTTTTTTTTTGTTAATGTTATAATTAGGCATACGGCAATGTTACCATCGCGAAAATATTCTGGATGAGGCTGGCACAAGAACGTGGGTGTGGAACAAGCAAAGAGACGCTTATAACTGCAGTGGTTGAAGTCGGGCTGTGAATAATTTTAATTGATGAATGTGACAATTTGATCATTTGAACCTAAGTGAGATCTAATTACTTGGAATTGCTGTCAAAAGCGCTAAAGCTATTGTAATGCCAGGTACCTATCTAGTAAGTGTTCATGTTCTATTACTAAGACTTCGCTGTCCGTCCGTCTGTCTGTCACCAGGCTGTATCTCATGAACCGTGAGAGCTAGATAGTTGAAATTTTCACAGATGATGTATTTCTGTTGCCGCTTTTACAACAAATAAACAGAAAAAAAACAGTATAAAATAAATATTTAAGGGGGGCTCCCATAAAACAAACGTGTTTCTTTTACTGTTCTTTCTTGTGTTGTATAGATAGTTTTACGGAACCCTTCGTGCGCGAGTCCAACTTGCACTTGGCCGGTTTTTACTAATTTCAGATTTTAGTTTAGACTTATTTATTTTCGTTTCCCGTGATGTACATTGAATAATGCCCTTAGAAGTTCCTTCAGTTGGAATACCGATAATATTTAAAAACGTTATCAAAACACTTACTAAAAAAAGTGTATTACTCTGTCACTATTTACAGGACAAACTTAAATGATTTGTGTAAATTTGCATGCCTTGTGGTAGGATATGGCTAATGAACACTACCTATTGTTTATTTAAGACCTTTTTTTGTGAACCCTTAACAACCATATTGGCAAATGAATAAATGATTATGATTTTAATTATCTTTGTATTGTCTAAAGATTAACCAACATTTAGCAACAATGAATGCTTCATTACTTACACAATATGCCCTTCGTTTCAATCATGAATGCTAACAGATTGCTAAGAGGTAAATACAAAGATCTGCACGCTATGTAACTTTGACTTTAAGCTGGCCTAGTGCTGCACGGCGTCTGTATAGAACACAATGCCAGCTTATAGTGGTTTTGTTATCACCAGAGATCATAATAGGTTTAGTTCTTTTGCCTAAACTTCAAAGAAGTAAGTAACATGTGGAGTTGTGAAAAATACCTCTTTATGTCACGACTGCTGAGCACGAGGGGTTCAATTCCCAGGTCAGGCAAAGTGTTATTGGATTTTTCCGTCACGAATTTTTGAGTGGCTGCCACGAAGTTTAGATTTGTGTCCGATTGATGACAAAAGGCTCGCCCCTATTACATTTACAGTACGTTCACCTCTGCCTAACCGTTTGAGCATCACCACCCTCTGCCTATCGTGCGGCGTGAATTACTAGGTATAGGCGTGAAGTGTGATTCCATCCCGGAATGATTTTAAAATTCCGAATTAAAGCGTTAACTTATTAGAGGTAATTATTTGTTTATCGCTCTCGTGTTTGTGGAGTACTGTAACTAATTCTACGAGTGGTTTAAGATCAGTTTTGTGTGACGGAACCCCAAAATAAATAAAATCCATAATGACAATATATCTACCGTTTGGAATAGTTTTTAATATCTTCAAAGAGTACAAAGAAACATAATAATAAGATAAAATAATTTTGAATTATATCTCATTTAAAAGATGCTCATAAATGTCATTGCACAACATCTTACAAGCAAGAAAACCATAAACAAGGTAAATGAGGATTTAAAGTTAACCAGAAGTCCGTTTCTTTGACCTTAAGCAGGTTCCTAAGGTCTAAAGACAGGTTATTTCAATAACGGTAGGTACATTTAAGAACAACATTTTCTTGGTTTGTTTTTGAGAATTATTTTAACATTATCATTAAGAGGGGACAGGGCTTGCAAAGAATTTGATAAATCGGTATTTGAAGAAACTTTTGCCGCCGCGTTGCGTCAAGCCTACCCCCCCCCGTAAGGTGCGATAGGGATAGCTGCAGCTCAGACCGATAACATTACAAAAAAAAATACGAGATCGACGGTTTGTATTGTCCTTTTTTTTCCTCAAAACTGAGCGGATTCAAATATTTTTGTGGGTACGTTTTTTTAAATTTTAAGAAAAAGTGTGTGTAGGTTCCTATTAATTTATTTTATGTTAAAAACTTTTTTAATTGATCTGGTAGTCCTCCAATGACGGCCGTAAAAATGGGGCATTTTTTGACAAATTTGGAGTGTCTTATTTTCTTTACTTATTACAACTATTACTTATTAGTTGCTGAAAAAAAGATAGAGACAGGAACGTGTCTACAGTAGACCTTAATTTTGTTAAAAGGATTGCTCTATAAGCATTATACAGGAAGAAAAAAGGGGAATACGTAACGACGATTTTGGCAAAAAAAAAATGAAGAATTGCTGCCCATGTCCCCTCTTAAGGAACTGGGCCAATACCTGGGCCCTTTTAAAATGAATACTCTTGTTTCAATAAAATGTTTAATCAAAATCTGCTATTTTAGGGACGGGCTTTATCTCTACTTATTATAAAATTAAGTTGGTTTTCGTGTCTGCCTGAATGGCTGCGTAAGCTGCGTTGTTCTTCTTCTTAACTTTGGACCGAATTTTGATGCTATTTTCACCGTTATTTAAAGGTTCCGAAAGGTTTATACAGCGTGTAACAGAAACGTGCGAGCATATTCAAGGGACCATAGACCATCAAGCTGAACAACTTTCTCCATTTGGACCACCAAATAAACCTGCAATACCTACTCGACCCAAATGTATGGGCTGATATATTTTTTTTTGGTCTGAATCACACTCTTAAATATGCCCCACACCACATGTCAAATCAAATTAAATTTATTCGTAAATGTACGTTATTAAATACAATTGGATGTTATAATAAGATGGTCAGTTCCCTACATTTTACCCGAGAGCATACAAATAAAAAATAAAATGTTATAGGTGTCGAAACAACAAACACACATCTAAAATGAAACAATTTAATAATTAACTATACTAACACACTATTCCTTACTATGTATAACCATAATGTTTAATGTACATTAATGTTAAAATTACAAAAAACTTATGTTATGAAAAGTCGTAAAAATTGTACGAAGGGGCGGATCGCTACATGCTAGTTTATTTAAAGTAAAAAGCCCGCTAAGTTTTTACTTAGATGGTAGGTCTCCTTGATCAAATAATCATAATCATTGTTTCGAATTCATGCCTTACATTTCTCGTAATTATTGTTATTATAAGTGCTGGACCATGAATGCTATGATTGAGCAACGTGAACATTCGACCTTGTGGTCTACGACGGAATTGACCTTGGACTGATAAACTCTCTAACTTATTATACTTATTACGTTTAGGTTCAAAATATTATTGTAACAGGTGAATTATGACTCGAATTATCATTTTGACATTCGGAAAGACTTGACAATAACCCATTTGCAAAAAATTCCGGCTAATAATATTTTTGTTTAATTCTCGCTAGTTTAAGATCTATAAGTTTTTTTTTACATTTTTAAAAACATCCTCTTAGTCTGTACAAATTAATGATGAGTCTGGAAAAAGTCCGGACGAGATGTTGAGAAGAAAAATAGGAAGTACTAATAATTATGGGTCATTCCCCTCTCACTGAAAAGCTGCCTAGGTATATCACAGCCAGAAAGAACGAACAGTTTGGTAAAGACGCCAGAACCGCAAGCTTCTTCAATCTGTAAAATTTATTTAATATTACTTTATGAACCTAATGAGGTTCAAGTTCGATAGGGAAATTCGACAGTTTCGGGTTGCTTGAGGGCTGATGTCTGTACCAAACAGTTACGCCTTACTAATCAACGCGGTATTAAGTTACAACCAGCCTATGCTGGTTGTAACTTAATCAGATTCACCATTCATTTCTAAAGGTTAAAAAATTTAGCATAACTATACATCGAGGAAACTATATCAACAGTAACATTGGGAACGTTGATGTGCATCATAAAAAAATAAACAAAGGTTTTATTTTAACTAAAAATTCATCAGTCACGTGAAATCAGATTAATTAGTTTTGACTTATTTTCAAGTTAAATTACTGCAAAAAATGTGTTTTAAATAGAAATACCTATCTAAGCAACTTGTTTCAAATTAATTCACACTATTTTTTTAATACTTCAATATTTAACGGTACGTCACTATCACTTAATTAGTAATTAACACATCGGCAACTAGAAACAAGGCTGTCTCGCTTAGTATACAGGTTGTGTGTTAGATGACGTTAAAAATAAATTAAGGTGCATTTAGGCCGCGACCTTCGATGCAGTCGCAACGCGGCAATTTTGATGCATAAATTAACAACACACTGTAGCTATGTTTGGTCACAAATGTCAGGTAAGCTGTGTCAGTTAGAGAAGAAAAAAAATTGAAACTCGTGTTTTATGCGGGTTACTAACGATTTTAGAAAAACTGTCCGCTTTAAATGAGACACCCCACATTTTTCTACTGAATTATAACTCTAAAACACGAGTTATAATTCAGTAGAAAAATGTGGGGTGTCTCATTTAAAGCGGACAGTTTTTCTAAAATCGTTAGTAACCCGCATAAAACACGAGTTTCAATTTTTTTTCTTCAATCAATAGGATTTTAGAAATACTAGAAAAAATGACTGTTTTCAAAGAAACGCCCCAATTTTTTCTGCTATAGCTATGGGATGTAGTTTTATTTGAGTTCGATATTGTATGAGATACGTCAAAAATGATTTCGTTATAGCAGCTAGCTCAGAGAGCACTGATGTGTTAAATTGAAATCTGTTTCCATAACCACAGGATTGATCTAGTTTCGCTATCCCTTGTTATAGAAATGTTTATATTTTCATGAATAATGCATTTTTATAATTAGAACTTGTTGGACCGACCAATATTTATAAACGAAGACAAGTTGACCTTGACCTTGAAAAAATGCTATTTATAAAGTCGAATTACTCGTAATAAGTAATGCTGTTTTTTTTTCTTAACTTTTACTAAGTGTAGAATAGAATAATTTACTTCAATCGACACAGGATCATAACATTCAACATAATACACAATACAATTAATAACAACAACAACAACACAACACAATAAAACTGATGGATGAAGCTGATGGATGGATTGAATAGTACGGAGGTGGAGGTGTTTAAAGTAAAAATCTTACAATAAAAACTTGTATTTTTAATAAAAAGCTTGTCAAAAAATTGGAACTTTGACCCCCAATTCCTCCGTAACTAGAAGGTTCCCAGGTATGGTGTAGAACAAAAAAATGATCGCAATGATTGGAAGAACAAGTGTCTTTCGGCTTCGTTAAGAGGTTTTTTACACCCTTTATGTATACCTGTTTTTTAATAAAACAGTCACCAAAACATAATGACTTCGTTGCCACATTTATTAATGAAACGCGGAACATTACATTCACCAAACTAAAGGTCTCAACACATTCCGCATATTTGTGATTTTTTTGCGTCACGTAACCGCTTTGTTGCTACAATATAATGAAATGGAAAGTGTCTCGTTGGTTTAGTGGTCGCAAGAGCATGAGGTCGTGAGTTCGATTCTCAAGTCGGGCAAAGTGCTGTAGGATTCTTACATCAAGAATTTCTCAATAGTAGCCACGAAGTCTGGTCTTGTGACGGGTTGATGGCAATAGACTCGCACCATATACCGAACATGCGATTAAAACATGAATGGCGGAATTTGAGTGTACTGTCAGTTACACCTCTGCCAAACCCTTTGGGGATTACAAGGCAGGCGTGCTCTTATGTTACGAAATGGAAAGTTATAAGTATTAAAAAAAAAACTGTTCTTGACAGCTGAACCGAATTAAGTGAGGACAATCACTTTGCATGTTTAATTTGCAAGCAGTTTTACATAACCGGTTCCATGAGAATTGAACTGATGAAATAATTGTATTTTTAACCGACTTCCAAACGGAAGAGTTTATTAATTCGTCTGTTTTTATTTTGTGTGTTTTTTATATGTCAGGAAATGTCAGCGAATATCTTTGTGTTAAAAATGTTGACTACATAAGTACCTACCTACTTAGTTTCTTTTTTGTGTTTTTAATTTATTTTTTTTTGCTTTTTATAGAAATACCTACTGTTGTTTAAATTCCAAATCATGAGATCATTTATTACAAAGCGTGGCTGATGTTGAAAACGTTGCAAATATCTCTATTTCAAAGTTCTTTTTAGGGTCAAAAGTACCTAAAGTAAAGTACGATTTTATACAAAAAAAAAATCGTTATTTCACGAGAAAATCGCTTTTGAATAAGTTTTGCTAAGTGTTTACATTTTATTCCTCGTGACTGTAAAGTGTAGATAGGTAGGTACCTACTGGCTATTTATAAGTGACGTCATCTTATTTATAAATACCTCTATTAACACGGCGACAGCGGTATTGCCTACAAAATTAGGTTTATATTGTACATGCTATTGTGTATGTACAGAATACAATACGTAGGTAACCGTTTTCATGTACTTTTATTTCGCTGTTTATTATTATGCATGTATTGTTTCTTTTATGTATTTACATAAAACACCTGTAATAAGTAGGTACATTAGTTGATTTATATTATACTGACAAACAATAATGCGTGTAAAAATAACATTTACGAAGCCGAAAGCCACTAGTTTTCCCAATCATTGCAATGTAAGGGTCAAGTTTTTAATATTATAACTTTACTACAAACCCCGTACTGAATTTTCACCACAAAAACAAAAATTCCAGCAATTTTTTTTATCAAGGTCCGTTTACACCTTGTGTACTTACAATAAAAAAACATTATTTCAGACAAAAAAGTTCCAAAATAGTGACATAGAGGTCCTGTTTGTTACCTACCCTTCAGGTACGGAACCCTAAAAAGACTCATCCATTCCGACTTTTTGACAGCCATCGATTTTCGTGTGAACTATCAACCCAAATGACGAACGTCGTTAGATTATCCTTGCCCCAAGCACTTTGTCGTGCAAGGAGAGAAAAATATGGGAAAACCCCCTGTAAAATAAATATCTAACAAATCCGACATTGAACACCATCATCATTATTAGACACTAAACTTAGAAATAAAATATGAGGCCCTAGCACGCGCGAGGTGCACGAAAATACATCGATTTTAAAATTATAAAATACCTACCCGTTACACATAATTATAATGTTTTTATAGTTTAAAGAATGTCTTCATTTGTTGTATCTTCATTATGTTACTGATTGTTGCGAACAATTTAGGTAAAATGCTATAGAATAATTGTATTTTCGATTCAATGCCTCTGATAACATATGGGGGTGAATTTTTTGACTAAGCGGTAAATTTATATGGATGTCAACCATATTTTTGTTGTCTGTAGGTTATGGTCATTTCAAAACAGCCCCTAAAAACATAATAATTTTTTTCATCTTCTTCTATACAGTAGATTACCCCTTTTTACCCGACTACGGCGAAGCCAAAAGGAAAGGTTATGATTTTATCAGTCTATGTATGTGTGTTTTAATTTACATACCTATGTTCCTCCGTAGCGCCTAAACTATTCATCCGATTGTGATGAATAAGGTGTCAATCGATTCGTTATTTTGGCTCGGGTAACTTATGCTACATTTTAACCGACTTCAACCAAAAGAGAAGTCAATTTTACCTTGTAAACCCCTATTTTAATTAGAGCGTAATTTTTCGATAGTCGGGTTTTTAGTGGTAGTTACCAAACAAATTCATCTTTTAATTTAAATCATGAAAATACCGTAATATTAAGTACCTACTTGTAGCAAGGATTCATTTTTTTACAAGAGAAACTTTTCAAGATATCACAATTGATAAAATTGTAATATCAGACACGAGGATAACGCCATTTTCCTCAATATCTTCGTGCCGTAGGTAAAAGGTAAGTTAGTACCTGCCTCCGACGTATGTACAATGTTTTTCCCATTTACCTTTCAGGTAAAAAACTGTACCTACTAACAAAATGTTATTTCCCAAGTTGTCATTAACAGGGACAACGGCAACAATAGCTACTCGTATAGTGTATTTTTCCTTAAGGTGTCCAATTACTATTGACTCGACTGGTTTTTGTATTTGGCAACATTGCCATTGGCGCAAAGGTGCCATTTACGAAAGCATTTTCAATGAATTACATATAAAACAGTCATATCGTTGCCGTCTGTGATAGCGTTCGGATTTGTTATTACGTTATGCGGTTGTAGCTGCTGACTTTGAAATAGTACCTATCCCAAGTTCATAAAGGTCGAGGAACGTCTGGTGGAAGCGACAATTCGAAATTCAAATTTTCTCACGTTTTTTTATAATTTGCAGGTCAGTGACAGATTCTTTGTTGATGAAAATATTAATCGCGCAAGTAACACGTATGTATGTTACAGAATTATAATCATTAAAATCATCAACACAACCCTCTAAGTTCATTTAACCCCATCGAATGACTTTTGGAATAACAAAAAGATAAACTATCTACAGAAAATAATTTCTCCATAGTTTTTTGAATCAGATTGTATTTTATTCTATCATTTAAATGACAACTTACACAGTAAATTCTTTTTTTTCTTGCTGTATTGACCGATATCAGTTATTATAAAGTGCTTTGCACACTTGATTATTTTATTTATTTCAACAAAAGTTACAGGTACTTAATAAACCTTGCCTACATATACACCCTTAATATTTTTAGGTCGTTCTGGAACCGAAAGCTATAAACTCGATCATCGAATTCGGAACCATTGGGATTGTTTCTTTTTTTAAATACCCAACAAAAAAGAAAAAAAATATATTATTCATTCAATTTTTTTTATTTCTTTTTTATTGGTACTTAGGTATTTTTTGAAAAAAAAAAAGTCACGAGAAATTTAAATTTGTTTTCTTTTTTTTACTTATTTTTTGAAAAAAAACAGTCCCATTCGTTCCGAGTTCGATGATCGAGTTTATGGCTTTCGGTTCCAGAACGACCTAAAATTAACGGTGTAAAAAGAAAGTTTGAAATCGGGTGGCACCAGGTAGGTGTCTTAAATCAATGGAGTACAATGCTATGATAGCAATTATTAGCACTTAAAGTTGTTCTCACAATACGCCTAACTTTTAAATTAAACACTGCTTGTAACACTGACATAAATTCATTGTTATGCTAGACACGTAACAAGTAAAAAACAAAACAGAAATCGTTATTCAAGAGAATAATTGATTACATCGTCAATCTATTAAAGAGAGTGGAAGTAGTTGCGTGCTTTGTGTCCGGTATTGGGTGCCAAAATAAATTCATAAATGCGAAAACTTACTTAATCTGTCAATCAAACCTTTTTACATTTTAACGTACCAGGTAATAGGTGCCTATTTCGATCAAAGGAGATTGGCAAACGCCCATAGTAAGACAGGCCCAGTTAGGGTAAGTTCAGCGAACAAAAATGATAATTAAATCAAAAATTACTGCTAAAACACACACAACTAACGATGAATAAAATGCATTCAAATGAACATTTATCATGGAAATAAAAAGACAATCAGAAAATATTTTTTGGTTATTTGGTTTTTGTTAGTTTTTTAATACCCTATGTATTAAAAAACTAACTACTGGGTTAAGTGCGATATAGGTTTTATTGCGGGTTTACATCGACTAAACTGTTAAGGGATTTTGTAGCAATTTGGCACTCAGATTAACCATTTCCTAGGTACCTAAGTACCTACATTTAGGACATATTATTATCTCTACATAGGTAGGTAGGTAGGTAGTTTACATTTAGGACATATTTTTATCTCTACATTTCCTACCTTTACGCGAGTGAAGTCGCAGTCACAGCTAGTACGTACGAAATATTGCCCGAAAGGGGTTGACCTTATCGAGTTATTGAGTGAGTTAGATATGTGCACATTCGCATTTGCTCAGCATACAAGATAAGGAACATTCGAGTGATTCCGGATCTTTATACAACTGCTGACGCAAGTAAAATGGACAATCTGTGGAACAAAGGTAAAGAAAAATGAGCCTTACTAGATGCATCTTTTATGTTCATACGGTTGATTTTTCTTTACATTTCTCGCAGATGCGCTCTTTTGTATACGGCGGGCGGTGGAAAAGCGGGAACGGTTTTGTTCCCATATTTGTTCTTTCTTTATTCTAATTCTTGAAATCGTACTCGTGCTCCAGTCGCTCCATTGTAGAACTATTTAACGTTTGTATGTTTTCTAGATTGCTTGGCCGTATACATTCGCTTTTGACATTGAGTTTTGGATATGGGATTCACTTTGCCCAATCACCATTGAAAATAAAAATGAAACGTTTCAAGTTCGCTTAGGAATTAAAGTATTTAGGTATACCTACCTACCTTTTTTATAATTATGTGCATATTTTTTTTTTTATCCACACCTACTTAAGGTGTAGTGTTCACTGAGTTTTCTTTTTTAGTCTGTCAAAATTGTAGGATGACCTCGATTCTCTTTTTAGAGATAAAGTATCAAATTATTTTGAAAATACCTATTTGTTTTTGCTGCCACTGAAAATTGGTTTTGTTTTTTTTTGTGTTGTATTTTGCTAGACAAAATAAAAAAAAATCTACCTTCATGAAACTTGGTCACGGACACTGGCGACCAATTTTATCTATTAATTGAAAATGCACAAGGTAAATTTTTTGAAGAATTCATAGTTTGAGGAAGGAAAATAACGAAAAATAATACTACTGCTTAATAAGTTTTAACATTTGCAAAAAAAAAGATACCGGGTTTTTAATCTTTTAAAAATTATTAAGTGTAGGTATCTACGAGACAGCTAATAAATATTTAGGTATTGTGTTGATTTCCTCAAACAGAAATTTTTGTTGTTTGGTATAATAAAATAACAGACTAAAACGTAGTATTTCCTTGTAATTATTAGGTAGGTAACTACTATTCAAAATACTCAAACTTATCTTAAATAGATAACTTCTATTATTCATCTTCATCTTCAACAGATTACTCTGATGTTTCGAGAAGTTCATGTCTAAATGTTTTTCTGAAATGTAACAATATTTGTAAAAAAATTAGCATAAAAATAGGTATAAATACAAAAGGCTTGTACAAATGTGTAACAAATTAGCTGAACGCTGAATTAGTATTGTCATGATTTTGACGCTACGGATAAATCCACCATTTTTAATGTCAACCATATTTGATGGACGGTTATTGGAACTCGAACACATGAAGCTACTACAATCCGTCAAACTTTAAATACTTTTCAACTTTATCGCTATAACATTAGGTTCAAAGTTGTTTGGGAAAACTTCTGAAGCTAGAGTTATTTTTCGTTTTAGTGTTTTTTTTTAAAGTCGGTTTAATATTTTGCAAAAAAAAACACATTTTTAGTTGTAATGTCTTATTTTTTTCCTGATCATTAATATGTAACATTTTTGATAATACATGTAGCCTAAGCATAACTGGCGAAGTTTGGGAGCATTATACCCCTTAAAGCATCAGGCGTAATGTGATGTTATCGAACTGTGTAAACAATACATAACCAAGCGATTACAGCAATTACGACGGACTTGCTGTCGATTATTGAAGAGTTCCATTGTATATCTCAGTAGATCAGCATTAGATCTTCAACAAATTTATACGGGGCACCGCGAAATGTTTTTCTTCCAAAACAAAGAATCATTAAAATCGACTCACAATTATTGGCCAAAATATCGCTGAATTAGACACAAACTTCTCCTTTTGGAAGTCGGTTAAAAAGTGCATACTCGTAAGTTTGTTATAATGATTAGTCGGGAGTTTTGGCGTCTTGAATTACCTAGCTAAGTAATTCACTGAGTTTGGTTTCAGTTCAAATTAAAATACTCTATCTTTCTAAAGAAGTTATTCAAACTCAAACTCAAACCATTTATTTCAATTAGACCATTACGACACTTTTGAATGTCAAAATTACAAATTAAAAAACAAAGCTACAGTCCCAGTCACAAGGCATAATTACTTGAGAAAGTACTGTAGTTGCTCATTCCTTAGCGTAGATCTCTATGGAGAAGAACGAGCAAGAACCTCCATGGACACTCTTTTGAATCAAAATATTGTTACAAAATCTTGGTTACATCATTAATTTTGAAATTATACATATATGTGAGAACGATGTAGAAAGACGTGCACATTAAGAGCGTCCAGAGTAAAAAGAGACAAAAATTAAACAATAAACGAATTAAAATGAACCCTGGCAGCTAAGAGATGACCAGTCCCAACTGGCAGCGCCCGTTCACGAACATGACGCGTGTATCGGCGCCATTCAACTCAACCATATTGAAGGGAACTAAATGACCCGACACACCCGCCACCATCAGCGAGACATTTGAGTGAGCATGACATTCTCTCTCAGCCACCGAGGCATATTTAAGTCAAGGAAAGATAACTAAATGTAAATGGTGGCTGAACAATACAAAGTGCTCACACATGTGCTATGCAATTATATAATACTAAGAACTGGAATCTACACAATGCAAGTATATTTTTAAAATCTTCTGCAGCTTCCACAATACATCAACATGGGAATCAATTCTTCTTCTTCTTCTTTGCGTATCGATAGACTCAAATAATGCCCGACCAGTACAATCCCCTATGATTCAAGTTTGCCCCTATGATTGTGGAGCAGGACCAGCATATAGCTAAGCATTTTTGTCATCAATGTAATCCCCCAACTTGTAATAGTAATAAGATTTTTCCTAACGTACATGATGGTTTCATAGATGTATTGACAAGGTACTGTCATGATATTAATTTCCTTAAACAGTTCTCTTAGAGAATCGTGTCTACGTAATTCATAAAATTCATAGGTATGTCATCCAAATACCTTAGGCAATTTATTACTTTTACTCTTTGAAAACTCTTGTACGACCATATTAGAATTTACTACTTCATTTCTTTTTATTGTAGCAATATCCAATTTGATTACCTACGTTAGTTAGGTACACCATAACGTTTTGAAGAGCAGGTGCCTATTTTATTTTATAACTCTCTTTCGTCCTTAGCCATAAAAATGAAATTATAGGTAGGTACTTTATTTCTAAGATTTTTTTTTATTTCTAATGTACATTATTTACAATTTACAAAATTATTAAAATAAACTAAACTAACTAACTTAAACTAAAAAATGACGTCAAAAAACTCCTCCTCAACGCTGTCAACTGGTAATGTCCCCAAGAGACTGGCGGCGGCGGCGTTACCACGCTGTATGGCAACCTTAAGCCTTTGGCCAAGGTAAAAGCCAGCCCTAGGGTCACGGGAAGTGTCAACTAAACGTTTTAGAAATATCCTTGAAAAGGCTGTGAGCACTCGGACCCCCCACAGCTCTAGAGTTTCCACCTCAAACGCCCGAAAATACAGGATGTAAACAACCTCATCACGAAGCCGTCAACCAAGCATTCTGTACATCAAACTAAGTAACATTACGCAAAAAATATTGCTGGGGAAAGGACTTTTTTTTTGGGGTGAAAAATCATGTCTTGTTGTAGAACTCATGTAACACTATCAAAACATTGTGCTGGTGGATGGATTGAA
Source organism: Xestia sexstrigata (assembly GCA_941918905.2). Lineage (NCBI taxonomy): Eukaryota > Metazoa > Arthropoda > Insecta > Lepidoptera > Noctuidae > Xestia > Xestia sexstrigata. The sequence goes on from OW799203.2 coordinate 9,353,542, forward strand.
CAGTAAAGGGGTCGTGGAGGCGTTTAAAGTAAAAATCTAACAATTAAAACTTGTATTAAAAAAAAACTTGTCTAAAAGTTGGAACTTTGAGCCCCAATATCTCCGTAACTAGAAGGTTTGAAGGTATGGTGTAGAACAAAAAAATGATAGCAATGACGGTGAGAACAAGTGCCTTCGGCTTCGTTAAGAACCATTTATAGTTACCAATTAGGTTACTATATTTATAGATAAACTAGCTGTAGCCCGCGGCTTCGCCCGCGTAAAGTTCGGTAACCGTCCCACTGGATCATATTAAAGGGATAATTATTGTCCTACGTGTTAATCCAGGTTATGAACTATCTATGTGCCAAATTTCATAATCATCAATTATTATCATCACAACCACCATTATTATCACAATCATTATCACAATCACCGTCACTATCACAATCACCATCACAATCACTATCACAATCAAAATCATCGTTAACACAATCATCATCATCGTAATCACAATCATTATCATCGTAATCAGAATCATCATCATCATTATCACAAACACCAACACTGTCACAATCACTATCACCATCACCGTCATTATCACCATCACCATTACTATCACAATCACCATCACTGTTATCATAATAATCATCACCAGTATCTTAATCATCATCATCGTTATCACAATCACCATCATCGCTATCACAATCATCACAATAAGTCAACAATAACCCTGTATGGAAGTCGAATCCACCATCATCTGGATCTCAAAATAAATGCCATTTTCGTAATCTGCACCCCTGATAATCTCGGTATCGACACCCAACAGGGAATGAAGGCATTTCAGGTCCGCCATATTAAATCTTAAAATCGTTGTTTTTGTAATACACCCGACCCTATACACCATACAAACAATACCGATGTTGATTTTCAGACTTTGTTACCCCATTTCCCCCTTTAGGGGTTAAATTCTGAAAAAACCTGAAAAACAAATTTTAACTCATTTATCGATAGGAGTACTCCTGTGAAGTTTCGAATAAAACAGTCTTACCTAATCTTGTTTCCCCATACAAACTTTGGAGCCCCGTTTCATCCCCTTAGGGGGTACATTTTGAAAAATCCTTTCTTATTGCACCCCTTAACCTCATAAGGAACGTATGTGCCAAATTTGGAATCTCTAGACTCAGCGGTTTGGGCTGTGCATTGATTTTTAGACTTTGTCACCCCATTTCCCCCTCTTAGGGGTTGAATTCTGAAAAAATCTGAAACTTATGTCTACTCATTTATTAATAGGAGTACTCCTGTGAAGTTTTTAATAAAATAGTCTAATTAATCTTGTTTCCCCACACAAACTTTAGAGCCCTGTTTCACCCCCTTAGGGGGTGACTTTTGAAAAACCCTTTCTTAGTGTTCCCTTAGACCACTTCAGGAACATATGTGCCAAATTTGGGATCTCTAGACTCAGCGGTTTAGGCTGTGCATTGATTTTTAGACTTTGTCACCCCATTTCCCCCTCTTAGGGGTTGATTTTTGAAAAACCCTGAAACCCGTTTCTACTCATTTATCGAAATGAGCACTACTGTGAAGTTTCGAATAAAATAGTCTAACTAATCTTGTTTTCCCATACAAACTTTGGAGCCCCGTTTAACCCCCTTTAGGGGGTGAATTTTGAAAAATCCTTTCTTAGTGCACCCGTAGACCACATAAGAAACCTACTTGCCAAATTTGGTGTTTTTGTTTTCAGATGGTTTAGGAAAAGGGTTAGGAAAGTTAATTAGTAATAATCTGAGTCATTCTTCTCTAAACTATTGTACACCACAGGCTTCTTACAACCAGATAATAACATCCATAACTCGGAAGGAATTTGATCCTAATACCATTATAACTGTATTTGTAGGTAACAGTTCTAACGTTAAACTTGATGATATCACTGACAATGTCACTCAACTGTTAAAACTAAATTGTAAGAGAATAATTCTGTGCTCCTTTCCGTATTTTGAGAAGATTTCAAGCCGACGAAATCATTTTATCCACAAACTTAACGATCGCTTACATTTGTTGGTTAGTCATTTTAGTGACAGGTTGACATTTTTCGACACCAACAGTTTCGTTCAGAAATTGAAGTCAACTAGGAATGATGCGTACATGCCTATTAGTTTTAGACGTCAAATAGCAAGGCTATTAGCTTTTAATATAAACTCAGACATAAGTGGTATGTCGCAGTTTTTTGTAAATAGGTCTACGGAAATTAGTAATTATACTAATTGTAATTATACAAATATTAGCTTAGATTTAAACTAGTCACTACGACAATAGAAGGTACGAGTGACAATTTCGTTAAACATATCGACTCTAAGGTATCTTCTAGCTCTCAATTAATAAATTGTCAAAAAGGGGTTGAGCTGAATTCCTTTACATTATTTCATCAGAATATTCAGGGTTTTTCTTCCAAACAATTAGAAATTGAACTATTTTTAGAAAAAACCAAGTTTGATATCATCTGTATGTCTGAACATTGGATGAAAGATTATGAAATGCAAATTAATTTTGAGAATTATAGTGTGGGCAGTTGCTTTAATCGGAAATCTAAGATGCGTGGGGGTTCATTAATCTTAGTGAAAAATTGTATTAAATTTAAGCCTCGTAATGAAATTGTCGAGCTATCGGTTGAACATAGCATCGAATTGTCTTGTGTTGAGCTAGATAAGCATGTAATAGTGTGCGTTTACAAGCCCCCTAATTACCTGAACTACTCTAACTTTGAGTCAGTAATGGAAGATGCTCTAGCAAAGCTTGTAACTCGTAATAAACTAATAATTATCTGTGGTGACTTTAATGTTAATATCTTAGAGAATAATGTAAACAGCAGTAGATTTTTAAGTCTCTTTAAATCATTTAATTTGTCAAATGTTTTTTCAGAACCAACCCGAATTACTACAAATACTGCTACATGTATTGATAATGTTTTTTGTTGCTGCGACTACTTAGATAAATCCATTGTAAATTACCTTCCTTCAGATCACAGCGGACAGACTGCAAAGAACTCAGATTCTAATTAGACAAATAGCACCCAGCAATTTAGAAAAGTTTAATAATATTTTAATAAGCAAACTAAATATACCAGGCCATATTAGAAACAATGTAAATGAATTGTATGAAGAATTCTTTTCGGTAGTGCACGCCGAGTTCAATAATACTTTAAAAAAGAAAACAAAAACTATTGGCCCAAGGTTTATTTTTAGTGACTGGGCAACACAGGGTATTAGGAAAAGTAGGGAACGTTTGTTTGAGCTGTACGGCCTTAAGCCTTATAATAAAACAGAAACTTTTAGTAAATATATATGTTGCTACTTACTCGAAAATTTTTAAAAACTCTTGCAAGGTAGCTAAATCCCTCTTTATAAGCAACAAGATTAAATCAGCTGATAACAAAATTAAGACAGTTTGGAAAATTATCAACAGTGAAACAAATAGAAGTAAAAAACAAAGTAATGACATAACATTAGAGACCTCACGTGGCCTCGTGAACTCTAATAATGAAGTTGCTCAAGAATTCGTAAATTTCTTTACCAGTATCTCACTTAAAACTACAGAAACCTTAAATTCCTCTCCCTTGCTCTCTATTGATTTATTGAAAGCGAACGTTCCAGCCTGTTCAAATGAATTTAAATTTCAGCATATAAACCCCATAACAATCATAAAAGCTTTTAAGCAAATCAAGATTAAATTAACCGAAGATCTATGGGGTATGTCTATCAAAGCTTGTACCTCAATTACTGACTGTGTGTGTGTACAATTTGTGACTGTAGCACCGTATTTAGCCTTGATATTTAATTTGTGCGTGGATCAAGGGGTCTTCCCGGATCTAATGAAATTCAGTAAAGTAATACCCCTTTTTAAATCCGGGGACAGTAAAGATACCAATAACTATAGGCCCGTATCCGTGTTGCCGGTTTTCAGCAAGGTGTTTGAAAAGATAATGCTCAATCAAATGCTTTACCATTTTAACACCAATAAAATCTTACACGAGCAACAGTACGGTTTCACCAAAGGACGTTGTACGACTGACGCCGGTGTCACTTTATTAAAACACATATTTACTGCGTGGGAAGAGGCACAAGATGCCATAGGAATCTTCTGTGACCTTTCGAAGGCATTTGATTGCGTAAATCACGAAACCCTGATCTTGAAACTTGAGCATTACGGTTTAGGTAAACTTGCGCTCAGTTTAGTAAAATCGTATTTGAATGATAGACAGCAGCATGTACAAGTAAATGGCGTAAATTCAATGGGTTTAAAAGTAAAAATGGGTGTACCACGAGGTTCGATATTGGGTCCCTTCCTCTTTTTAGTGTACATAAATGACCTACCCAATTTATTTGACAACTACCCGCAATTGGTGTTGTTTGCAGACGATACTTCTTTAATATTTAGGATAAACAGACGTGCCACAAATCTGGACGACGTAAATAACGCCCTACTGCAGGTTCATAATTGGTTTACCGCTAATAATTTAGTTCTAAATGGGAAAAAAACAAAGTGCATTAGATTTGCTTTACCAAATGTCAAAAGTCGTGATTGTGACGTAGTACAGAATCAAGAGAAACTAGAATTTGTCGATAAAACGGTTTTCTTGGGAATCACGCTCGACTCAAGGCTACAATGGGGTCCTCATTTAACATCTCTTGCAGGACAAACAGAAAAGGGCTATCAGAGCCATTTATGAATTACGTAGACGCGATTCTCTAAGAGAACTGTTTAAGGAAATTAATATCATGACAGTACCTTGTCAATACATCTATGAAAATATCATGTACGTTAGGAAAAATCTGCATTTATTCAGTAAAAGAGGTGACAGACACCACTATACTACTAGAAATAGGGACCAACTAGTTCAGCCAGGTTTCAGGCTTGCTAAAGTAGATTCATCTTTCATGGGGTACTGTTTAAAATGTTACAATAAAATACCTCCCCACATTCTACAACTGAATGAGACGAAATTTAAATCTTGTATAAAACGCACACTATGTAGGCAAGCATATTATAAGTTGGTGGATTACATTGACGATAAAAATGCTTGGCTCAATGCTGGTCCTGCTCCACAACCATAGGGGAAAACTAATTGGGCAAATTATTGTGCTAGCTGCAGAAGATTGTAAAAGTATCTTTGCTTTGTATAGATTCCATCTCCTAGTATTGTATAATTGCATAGCACATGTGAGGACCATGTATTTTTAAGCTACCATTTGCATTTAGTTATCTTTCATTGACTTGAATATGCCTTGGTGGCTGAGAAAGTCATGCTCACTCAAATGTCACGCTGATGGTGGCGGGTGTGTCGGGTCATTTAGTTCCCTTCAATATGGTTGAGTTGAATGGCGCCGATACACGCGTCTTGTTCGTGATCGGGCGCTGTCAGTTGGGACTGGTCATCTCTTAGCTGCCACGGTTCATTTTAATTACTTTATTTTTAATTTGTTGATTTAATGTTTTACTCTGGACGCTCATAATGTGCACGTCTTCCTACATCGTTCTCACATATATCTATAATCTCAACATGAATGATGTAACCAAGATTTTGTAACAATATTTTGATTTAAAAGAGTGTCCATGGAGTTTCTTGCCCGTTCTTCTCCATAGAGATCTACGCTAGGGAATGGGCAACTACAGTACTTTCTCAAGTTATTATGTCTTGTGTCTGGGACTGTAGCTTTGTTTTGTTTTTTTGTATTTTTGACTTTCAAAAGTGCCATAATGGTAAATGCTTTGAGTTTGAGTTTGAGTTTGGTATCTGTAGACCCAGCGGTTTGGGTTGTGCGTTGATAGATGAGTCAGTCAGTCAGTCAGTCAGTTAGTTTCTTCTTTTATATATTTAGAAGATACAAACGGTTACCCCGTATTCAGCACATCATTTTTAGAAACGACACATAATTTTTTCATAGGTGTTTAAATAAAAATCGGTTGTTTCCTAGAAAAGTGCAATACGAAATATTGTAGAGACACTTTTTCACATTTATATGTGAACCGAGGGAGGCCTAGAAAACATTAAAAGCGGATTATGCTACAAAAAACTAGCAAAAGCATATTGTACTAACAGACGCCGCCAGCACATCAAACTACCCGAAACTGTAAAATTTTCACAATCAACCTTGAACTTAATACTTTAGCGATAAGTTATAAATAATTAATAGATAAATCTGTTATAGAAATTTGACAGATTGTAATAGTTTGATGTGCTGGCGTCTGTACATACCTATAAAATAAGTACTGTTTCCATTACCCTATTCAGATTTCTGTGTGTAAGGTAAACTTTACGATATATCGGACAAACTTTAATGGACAGCGTAGGTACAGTTAGCGATAAAAGTCGCCATAACAATAAATTGAATAATAACATCTAACTTAAAACGACATGATTCGATGTTTAACTTTTTTGCATTTCATGTAAGCTCAGCTAAGAGTTATTATTTTTTATTTACTATTCTGAGCTTTTTTTTTATGAACATACGGTCTCGTTGAGATCAACGAGGCACCGCCAAGCATGAGCTCTTAGATACGATTCCTAGGTTTGGGCAAAGTGTTATTGGGTTTTTTCAATAAGAATTTATTAGAAGCAGCCTAAATTCTGGATTTGTGCTCCGTTGATGGTAAGATGGGAATTTACATGGCTGGCAAAATGTGGGTGTTCTATAAGAATATTTAGTTCTAATCCTTCGGGCATTAGGTACAGGTGCGACTTTCAAATACTGAAATTTTGTTGCTGACTGTAGGACTGTACCTACGTACTTGATTTATTTGCGCAATTCCGGCAACTAAAATGTTTTGATACATGTTTGCTGCACATGTTGATTCTGATATTGAGACACTAATTGGGTTGCTAACTTTGACGTGATGTCGAAATTACGCGTAATAGGGTAAAGGATGAAAATAAAAGAATTCATGAAAACTGGTGACGTCGTGTTATCCGATTGGCTCATAATTTATTGGCACGTTATTTAATTGACCTACGAGTTAAAGAGTAATTCACTAGTTCACTTACAACTTGACTTATCCTTGGCATACCATGCAGTCTAGTATTGGCACATTTCTAACAGGTTTATTAGTAAGTATTGGCCATAGAAGTCATTTAGTAAATTGCGGAAAATAAATGAAATTTAAAAAAATTATCGATATAGGTACCTACCTAACATTTTATAATTTTATCATCTGCCTGACTTTTTCCCAATAACTATGTTGGCCTGCCATCTAACATCTGACGTCTAACTCGATGCTGCTGAGTATCCGTGTTTTAAATGGAGCAACTGCCTATTCGACCTCCACAACCCAGTAATAATTGACATTCTCCTTTGGTAAGCCTGGTTGTCACTGTCAAAGATATACAAAGGAAAATCGGGACCAACGGACGTGCTTTCCGAGGCACGGAAGTAACTCAATGTTTGATGAAAATCGACCCGTATTTTCTTTAACCATGAGCTCCTCTTTATCGCATATGGATTCCTGTAATCTCAGGTTGCGTATTCACTTTCCTTACATAGCAGCATCTATGCTTCGGGCATTAGCTTGTTAGTTGTATATAAGCAATCATAACACAGTTTGTTTGCGAACATAATTACTGGATTTCCAGCGTTACGATTACACATGCGTTTATTAAAATTCGAAGACATGTGACATCTACCAATCCGCACTGGGCCCGCGTGTGGATTATCCCTCTCATTGAGAGAAGGCCGTGTCCCAGCAGTGGGAACATTTATAGGCTGATGATGATGATGCGTTTATTTTCAATGACGAATAATCTTGATGTGTTATGGACTGAAGGCGGCAAAATTATTTAAATTTCTAGCTTATGCCGAGTTCGATATTTGTCCCACGGGAGCATACTACTAGGATTTACTCATCTATGGAATACTCCTATGTGTTAATCCAGGTTATGAACCATCTGTGTGCTAAATTTCAACCAAATCCGTTCAGGGCCGATGCTTGCGAGAATCGCAACTTGGATGTAGAGACTTTCGTTACTCGCAAGCATCATTATTGCAACCGAATTTATTCGTTAGTAATTAGCAATCATTACTTAGCGATTATGCCGTTATCTCTGTCGAGACTGTCGGCCCAGTAGTTTTTGCGTGAAAGAGTGACAAACATACACACACACAAACTTTCGCATTTATAATATTAGTGTTATATTAGTGTCATTAATGGCATAAAGTAATCAGCCTATAATGTTCTGACGGCTACAGTTCTTATGTCCTTTCTGTGCCTATCTTTGCCGTCTGTCCCGGGCCCAGTGTGAGTTGGAGGTACGAGCGACTAAAACTAAAAGGAAAAATTGGTAGTAAAGGTCAAATTCCTTGTAACGCACAGCCATTACATTCGTAAATATTATGTTAAAACTTGTAACCTACTAATTTATAATAACATAGAGAAAAAAAAGAACAAAACGTCATCTATTGGTAAAAAAATACAACACAATGTCGGACACAGACATTATATACTACACTATTCAAAAGTAAGTCGATAAGTTTAAGTACATGAAAAAATGACCTGAATATCTATTGAATCGTGTACCTGAAGGTGACGCAATAGACATTTATTCTTACGAGAACTATTGTGTAATCTACCATTATAGTAATATCTTATTCACTGGGTAGTATTGAGTTGTTTATTTAGTTCCGGCAGTAGATAATGTAGTAAAAATGTTTAACCCTTGCATGAATATAAGTTAGACTGAATTAGTTGCATACGCCACCGGTGGCAGATAGGAAAACAGTTGCAACTGCCACCACTGTGGACAGAGTGATGGGGCAAATGTGAGTAAACGGCTGCGAGTAGTAATCCGGAGAATAAATAAATATCTACGTGGTAATACTGACAAATAACAGTGCTATTTGCTGTTGAACCCAGGCAGGCGCATTATTTTGTGTAATTTCTTTCATCACCACTGCTCTAAAAGAGTGAAAAAAAAAAATTTATTAAAAAAGTTTATTCACGAAAATATTGTTAACATGGTACATAATTACCCCCGCCAAACTGCATAGCACTTTGTTGGTAGACGTAGCTTCTTTTTCCTTTACATTTATTAATATTTTCATAGTGATACTTTTCCACAAATACAGTAAAACAAAAAAACAAAAAACCCAAAAAACAAAAATAAAACTCCTCTTCTTGCATTCCTTAAAATAACAACAAAACAAAAAACAGGTGTGTTAACATTGTTTAACTATTCTCTACTACAGCGAGGCTTTGACAGAAGATTTTATGTAGGTACTTATTTAATTTGTTTTTAAAAGAGGTTTTAGTGATAAAAGCGTCATATATATCGACTGGAAGGTCATTAAAAATAGTTGGGACTACAAACTTTCTACATCTTCTACCATAATAATTATTACAAGTGGGCACTACAAATCTTCTCATGTTATTGTTCCTTTGTGATCTTGTGTGTATTACCTTGTTTTTAAACTCATTGCTACAAAAGCGAAGGAAAACAGCCTGAGGAAACCACATGTCCTAGAACCAAAAAAAAAAAAATCGGAGACTTATGACATCTATACCAACCCGCACAGGGCCCGCGTGGTGGATTATAGAATATTCCCTCTTATAGAGAGGAGGCCTGTGTCCCAGCAGTAGGAACATTATAGGCAGACTATTCTAAAATCTAAATGGTTAAAGATGGTACAATCTTTACTGATTGAACGCCAGTAAACACGCGCGTTTAAAATTGCTATGTTAGTAAATAGTTATGTTCTAACAACGCAATAACCTAAAACATCACGATTACTGTTAGGTACGTAGGGTACCAGTTTCGCTACCTTTACACGTATTTATATCTTTACTTAGCAACAGTGCAATAGTGTATGATGTATCTGTGATGTGATGAGATACTTATGTTTAAAAGTATCTCATCACGTCACAGATACATCATACATGTGGGGTCTACATGTAAAATGTATCGTTACTAAGAACTTTTTATCACTCAATGCTTGCTAGTCTGAAAGATAATAGTCATCAAGATCTTTTTTATCTTATTTATATATTCAGAAAGATAATAATATGTAACTAAACTACTAAGAAATAAACGTTTTATCTTTGTGCGGTTTCCTCAATCTTTCTTCTTTAATTTCAGGTAGTAAAATAGTGTTGGAGAGGAAGGAACTACGTCACAATGAAACCAAGATGGCGCCAAACGATTTCGAGACGTAAGTTAAAAGAAACAATTTTATCACCTACATTTTATACCACGATTGCTCTCAAACCGGTGAAGGAAAATATCGTTAGTAAACCGGCACGTCTTAGAACCAAAAAATCGAATACCATGACTTGATATCATTCTAAGAACTCGCACTCGGACTGTTTGTCAGATTAAAAATTTCCCCTCACAGAGAGCAGGCCCGCTTCCCAGCAGTGGCAACACTATGTGTTGAGTTATTTTAAGATGTCTTTAAAAAACACATTTAAAAGACAACGTATTAATTTTGATATAATCGTAGATAACATACAAGGTATAAACGGACCCTTGACGAAGCCGTCAACCAAGCATTTTATACATCAAAGTGATTGACTGACCTCTTTTTTTGGGGTGAAAAATCATGTTTTACGGTAAAATGCATTAAATAGTACAAAGGTACTTCGACCCCCAATATCTCCGTAAATAGAAGGTTCTCAGGTATGGTCTAGATCAAAAAAATTATCACAAAGATGGGAAGAACAAGTTGCCTGTCGGCTTCGTTAAGGGTCTGTGACAGTAAATGGCAGAACTTATAGTTACCGAATGGCCCATTTTCAGTTTTTAACATCAGGAACGTTTTCTCAAAAGTATTGATCGTAGTTCTCAATATAATAATACCTACTGAATAAGGAAGTCTTGGTACATACCTACGTGCAGTGAGGGCACGACGGAAATAGAACCGAGTAGCTTGCTCCAAGCATGTGGAATTTATTGGTTCCACGGACAATGAGCGATATTATTTTATTCTACAGATTCCGTTGTAAGCGCTTTGTCTGCAACTTAATTACTCAGAGCATTATACCTATAAAAATATCAGAGTAGTAAGTAGAAAAGCAGTAAATAGGTGCACGTACAGACCGATATTCAAGGAAAAGTATGCGCTTCGGGAATCGTCGTCAATCTACGGAAATACGATCGCTGGATAATGTCACCTTACATGGATTTTCACAACCATAGAAGTTGCTGTTTTGTAATGACTCCCAAAATATTGTTACATTTTTTAGTTAAATTTTACCCAAGCGTATACCTTTTCTGGTTTAACAATACAATGCAGCAAAGTATTACTCCTGAAAAAGTGAACCGAACATTGCCGGCTACTCGACTCGATCGACTAGTATTTTCATTTACACATCCCAATTTTTTTTTTAAACTATTACCATCCTCCATTTTCACCACCTACATATTCCACAGCAAATATTAACTACATGAGTTCGTTTTGTCCGCTCAGTGTTCCTAATTCCTCAGCGGTATGTCCTGGGCATCATGGGTCTACTGGCGGTGTGCAACGCGTATACTATGCGTGTCTGCCTCAACCTGGCTGTCACACAGATGGTCAACAATACGAAGAACGACGAACAACACCCCTATGACCCTTATGCGTGTCCGGATGATAGCGAGATCTTGACGAATGGGACCGTTAGCTCGAGACCGGTGAGTGGGTTTTTTCACAATTACGAATATTTTTTCAGAATGAAACAACGCCTCGTTCGATGCAAGTGTTACTGCGGAGGTTCGACCCCCAGGTTAGGGAAAGTTTTCATCAAGAATTTGTAAGCAACAGCCCGAATTCAGGGGTTTATGAATGATTGATTGCAATTTCTCTCTATCACATACGCTTTGTGGGATTGGTTGCTCATTGAAACACAACCAGAAAAGTATCTTCACACGAGATATTGTGGCAAGTTTCTTTCTGTCCTCAAATAACTTTAGTCAACACGAAATTATTATACCTCTCGTGCGCAGCAACTTCAGATTTAAATCAAAGAGTTTCAGTTTTCAAGTTTCATGATTTAGTAGCAGAACAAACTACACACATCAAAAGTATCTAGGGATCAACATATATTTTTGCAATAACTTTTCTCCTGATTGATATTAATTAAAATTTTCTTTAAGGATTCATCAAATAAAGTGTTTTCGTTTGTCACAGTAACGATAAACCAAGTCACCTTTGCATTAATAAAGAAATTTGCCATTTTCCTAATAAAGGGATTTTTGACATTTGAACCACTAACATTAAAGTTCGAAAAAAAGACTGAAATAACAGTTTTCTTTAAAATTTTATTGGGTAACTTAAACAATTAATAATCCGTGTTTCTACCGCGAACACTAACAACACAAGAACATCGGTTTGGCATACTCAAAATGAGTTCATCCAAATCACGCTGTGGAATGGCCGCCCATGTTCGTTGCAACAACAAAAAAAGGTCTTCTTGCGACTGGATACCCTCCATATTCGGCAGAGCTCTTCTCTGTAGCATATCCCATGCATGCTCAATCGGGTTCAAGTCTGGCGACTGAGCAGGCCAGGGCAGGACATTGATGTTAGCTGCGGCGAGAGTCTGTCTTACAACTCTTGCGGTGTGCGGTCGTGCATTATCATGCATTAACTGAAATAAGGGACCGATTTGCACTTGTAGAGGAACGATGACGTCTGATACAATCGTCTCAGCATAAATTTGAGCGTTGAGGTTGCCTCTGATCCAAATCAACTCAGTTCTTCCGCCGATCCAAATACCCGCCCATACCATGATGGTTCCACCACTATAAGGATGGACTTCCTGGCAGGATTTTAATCGCTGTTGGCGTCCAGGGGTTCTCCAGTGTCGTATACGTCTTGTATCTGGTCTCATACCAAAACGAGACTCATCAGAAAAGCACACGAAACGCCATTGTTCTTCTGCCCAATTTCTGTGTTCAAGAGCCCATTGATATCGAATCCTACGATTGTGCATTGCTATAGGTGGTACCCGTAGCGGTCTTCGGGAATGAAGGTTCACTTCATGCAAGCGGTTTCTGACTGTTTGGTCGCTAATTAAGTTCCCTGAAGAGTGATGAAGCCTCACGGCTAACATCATGGCGGTTATTGTTGGAGCTCTTCGAGTTAAGATTTGAATGTATCGGTCTTGTCTCCGTGTGGTGCAGCGATACCGTCCTCCAGCGCAGGCGCTCAGCCACGGTACCAGTGCTTCGGTAACGTGTCCAAAGTCGACTGATAACACTCTGACTTGTATTCAGAGCTAAAGCTACAGTACGTTGCCGGGAACCAGCTTCTATCATTCCCACGGCTCTGAGCATTTCTTCCCTGCTTAAATGACGTCGCCGCTCCATAATAACGTTGGTTTTAATCAGTAGTAGGGAAACAGTAGCACTAATAATGTCTTCAATGCGTTGTATGTTTTTATAGGGAAAATATTGACAGCTTATTTTCATCTTTTACTCGAATTTGATTGAGAGTTCCTGATTCAAATTATGAAATGCACCAAAAAGGATCCATATAAATTTATAAAATCATAAATTTATTACAAAGCCACATCTCAATCTCAAGAAATCCGCATAAAAATGCTTGATCCCTAGACATTTTTGATGTGTGTATTCTCTTTGTTTCCATTATCTATTAGTTGTTCAGAACTATTGCGCAATATACTGGTTTATAGCAGATACAGGTTGATATGAAGAGCTCATGTAATCTTTTAAGGCCTCTACTTATTTTATCTTTGTTATTGAAACACTCTTAGAGGATACAAGCAGACGTCACGCGGTTTCACCCGCGTAGTTCTGGTTTAGTGGGAGTACTGGGATAAGATATAGCCTATGTTACTCAATGTGAATGCAGCTTTCTAATGAGAATTTTTGAAATCGGCGCAGTAGTTTTTGAGTTTATTCATTACAAATGTTTGTAATGAATAAACTCAAAAACATCATTATTCTTTATTATCCGTTATCATTCCTCTTTATAATATTATTATTATTATATTATAGTGTAGATGTAGATGTAGAAAAGTAATAATTTTCGATGTTTCTCTGTAAACAAAAGACACAAGACAGTTTTATAGACACGCGTGAGTCGTAAAATTGATTTAATTATTCATGACGTGATTGACGTCAATCGTAATTCGAACAACTTTTGTTTCGATGACTTTCTTGTTTTATTTTTTTTCTGAATATGTTTTATTGTTTGTACAAACTTGAATTTGTTTGACAATAACAGAGTAATTACATTCCTGTTTCGCTGTCAAAATCTTTGTAAATTTTTATACATATAGCAATAAAGTTGTTGTTACGATGCAACCTTGCAACTGTCAGAGGTAAAATAATTGTACACTGGTATTATTTAATACGCATCTTTTGAGTATAAATTTATTCTCGTTTATGAGATAATAATATCACATTCGTAGTTCTGCATGGGATAGGCAGAGACACTTCGTTTGTGCAACTTCTTACTCACCAGTTGTGCTCTATGGCCACAAATCGGGACTTCGATCTGCTATTGAGTATTCCCATTGCTTGTGCAACTTCTTACTTACCAGGTGTGCTCTATGGCCACAAATCGGGACTTCGATCTGCTATTGAGTATTCCCATTGCTTGTGCAACTTCTTACTCACCAGTTGTGCTCTATGGCCACAAATCGGGACTTCGATCTGCTATTGAGTATTCCCATTGCTTGTGCAACTTCTTACTTACCAGGTGTGCTCTATGGCCACAAATCGGGACTTCGGTCTGCTATTGAGTATTCCCATTGCTTGTGCAACTTCTTACTCAGCAGTTGTGCTCTATGGCCACAAATCGGGACTTCGATCTGCTATTGAGTATTCCCATTGTTTGTGCAACTTCTTACTTACCAGGTGTGCTCTATGGCCACTAATCGGGACTTCGATCTGCTATTGAGTATTCCCATTGTTTGTGCAACTTCTTACTTACCAGGTGTGCTCTATGGCCACAAATCGGGACTTCGATCTGCTATTGAGTATTCCCATTGCTTGTGCAACTTCTTACTCAGCAGTTGTGCTCTATGGCCACAAATCGGGACTTCGATCTGCTATTGAGTATTCCCATTGTTTGTGCAACTTCTTACTTACCAGGTGTGCTCTATGGCCACAAATCGGGACTTCGATCTGCTATTGAGTATTCCCATTGTTTGTGCAACTTCTTACTTACCAGGTGTGCTCTATGGCCACAAATCGGGACTTCGATCTGCTATTGAGTATTCCCATTGCTTGTGCAACTTCTTACTCAGCAGTTGTGCTCTATGGCCACAAATCGGGACTTCGATCTGCTATTGAGTATTCCCATTGTTTGTGCAACTTCTTACTTACCAGGTGTGCTCTATGGCCACAAATCGGGACTTCGATCTGCTATTGAGTATTCCCATTGCTTGTGCAACTTCTTACTCAGCAGTTGTGCTCTATGGCCACAAATCGGGACTTCGATCTGCTATTGAGTATTCCCATTGTTTGTGCAACTTCTTACTCACCAGTTGTACTCTATGCCCACAAATCGGGACTTCGATCTGCTATTGAGTATTCCCAAAAAAAAGCTTACCTTTTATTTTCCATATATAAATCCGTAGTTTCTCTGTACCAAAGCCCTAAACAAAGCAATCAATAGATCTGATACACAATTCTGTCTCACGTGAGTCAGAATCGTGTTGACCGTTTGGCAAATGGCACCTAAGTTAAAATCACGTATTCGCGTGGCCGCTCGCTTTGGTTAGGACACAGGCCAGCTGTTAGCTACACAATAGTAATATGTTTTGCCTACATTGACATCACCGGCCGTAAATTCTTATAAAAAAAATCTTAAAGTACACAAATTATACTGGTAGTACGCAGACGACTATAAATCAAGCTATGCAACACCAGTATACTCTGATCTCTCATCGTACGGGATGTTCATACAAAGCGAGATCAGGTTATACTTGAAATGTATAGGTTGATGTGTCGCCATTTCTACACATAGAAAAAAAAACCTAATTAACACCATCGGCGTTTAAGTCGTGATGTTTTTCTTTCAATTAGAACATCTATGAGTATGTGCAAATACCTACATATTCAATTTAGAATCGTTTTCGGGTACTTACCGTTTCCGGCCATAAACAATTTTTTTTTGAGCGTACTTTAAAATACTTGCGGATGCGGGTATATTGTTATATTATTTTTATTTATTTATTTGCCAGACTACAGAGAGGTCCACTGTGTTAGTAACAATATAACTAAAACACTATCACACACATTAACTAAAACAGATCGGGTGCGATTAGTTAGCATCCACACTAGCGGGCTGTCTGCCCGGGCGGCTATCGATTGCAGGATAGTGTTGTGTTGTGTGTTATAAGCATGAGCAGCGCTAATAGGCGCGGGCTCATGCCACGGGGTTCCCCTTGCTCGAGCCAGCCCGCGTGGCCCTGGCCCTGGTGAGCCTGTAGTCCAAAACCAGCCCCCAAAGAATGACACCACTCAGATCCAGCCTGTCCCTTGCTGTCCTCACAGCGGGTGCCCTTAGCGTGTAGTCGCTAAGTTTGTAAGTTTTGACCCTGGCTGGAGGCCTTACACTCAAGGCACCCACTGGATAGCCCCAGTTAAGCAGACGACCATCTCCCTAGGTTGAACTGCGAGATGACATTCACAAAAAACAACGGGTTTCTTAGGATAATTTAATAGGAAGACCGGAGCAGCAACGCCCTTCATGCACACGCGCGAGTTTTAGCGTACTTTTCTATATTTAAAAAAAAAAGGACAGTCCATCAAAAACTTATAGTAAAGGCACTTACAATAGAATAGTTGACTGCATCAATTGGTTATTCAATTGATTGGAGACCCCGGCTTCGAACTTAAGTGCTTTCAAGGGGGTACTACATGCCGGGGCTGCGAGACTTGCCGGGGCTGCGGGACTGTTCGAAACAGATACCGCGGTCCCGGAACACAAAGGGCGATGAAGGAACATGGATGGGTTTTAGTCAGTAAAAGTCTGACACTCCCTCCCGCTCCGCCCAGAGCGGTAGAAGTCATTTGATGATTTCCAATCTGAAAAAAAAGAAAAAAGGGGCTACTACATCGTGAAGCTGACTGTACATTACTTTCGTATTTGTTTAGATATAATATTAACACTGGCCTTACTTTTCCCTCAAGCACTCGATGTACCTAACATAACATCACGCCTGTAATGCCCAAAAAGTAGGCATAGATGTACCTGTACCACTGCCTCATTGGTTTAGTGGTTGTAAGCACTACTGTTGAGTAAGAGGTCCAGGGTTCAATTCTTTCTTCCTTCTTGGATTTTATCCGAAGTCTGCATTGGTGCCCGATTGATCGCAATGGGCTCGCTCCCTGTTACATGGGACTTAATCATTATTGGCGAACTATACTGTAATAAAAAAATAAACCAATCACTTTGATAGATTGACAGGCAAACCAAACAATTGCGTTTCATCTTCATTGTTCCACGGTTATAGTCAATTTAAAATATCCATTGTCATGCCAAATGAAAATATATAGTGTAATATAAGCACTGTTATGCTTGAAATTACACTTTACATAAAAAACACTTACCTACTTAATTTTTTTTATGTGAAACATCTATAGCCGCGGGTAAACCAAAAAAACAAAAAAAAATAATTCGTGGCGAGCGTGGCGATCGAACCCGGCCCGAACAACCCCGAACATTACCGACCTGTTAAAGCAGCATAAGATCTACATATTCGCCACTACTTACAACAAGCCAGCTGGTCTCGGGGCACAGGGCGCTGGGTTACAATCTCGTGACTTCGTGTTTGATTTCAGTTTGAAGATCTTCTTTTTGTGAATCGAGTCATTTTGTTTTATTTTATGTGTTTGTTTTTTTACATTGACTTATTTTTAAGCATATTACTTGTAGGTACAAAATAATTTCGATGTTTCACATCTGCCAGGCATCCCGCGACGGCTCACTTTTTTTTAGATTATTTCTGTCATAGCTTTATAATAAATCACCCTTAATTTGGCCTTTCTTTTATTAGCCTGTACTGTCCCACTACTGGGCAAAGGCCTCCCCTAATTCCTTCCATGTGCTCAAAAGTGCTCAAATTAATTGGGCTAAGGGAAAACATTTATCCCAATTAATTTGAGGTCGGCGCAGCATGTCTTCTTCTTCCATACTTCTATATTACTCGTCATCGCAGCAGCCACTTTCCCTCTACGTAATAGGTAATCACTAATACTTAGCATTTTCTTTGGTTTCAGTACGCAATATTCGACTGGTCAGAGTCAACTCAAGGGTTGATCCTCAGCGGGTTTTATTATGGGTACGCCATTACCCACGTCCCTGGGGGTTACTTAGCAGAGAGATATGGGGGTAAATGGACTCTGGGCATTGGTCTGTTGAGTACGGCCATATTTACCTTGCTTACACCTGTGGTTGTGAAGGCAGGGGGCGCCACTTGGCTGTTTATCTTGCGAGTGCTTCAAGGTATGGGCGAGGTAAGTGTATTATGATATGTTTTATTTATGATCTTGTAATTGGGATATTAAGAGAATAGAGGTAACGTGCTGCAGCATGCTGTGTATATAATCTACTAATGAGTAGCCTAAAATACAGTTCGCTGATGTGAATATTATTGGCGCATACTTACGTACAATTATAAAGTCGTTCATAAAATAAGAAGGTGTAGTTTCAGGATTTTCAATGACGTTCCTCGCATTCCTGCGTCAGGAACACACATAGCACCTATGTGCCAGACAATGCCGTTGACCACTTATCATCCTTAGGCCTTTCGTAATAAGGTTGAAAACTGGCGTTCGGGTAACCCCACCCACGTGTTCACAAAGGCACCTATACAATACTGCTTACCTAAAACCAACCATGCGAAGCTTACCGTAGTAATTTTATTGTTTGCAAATCAAAAAGATTAGGACAGTGTGAACACAGGAGCAAAAACATCTTTTATGAGAATATTTTACTATAATAAGCGTAAATAATGAGTGGTTGGGATGCCATTGTGTGAAGAACAATACAAAAAATGTGTCAGATTTATTATTGTTCCACTTTGTTGTAGTAAGGGAATCCAACTTTGTTACATACTTGCTCTTGCTCCCAACTTTGCCCATATACAGGTCGGAAATTATCCCACAGACCCGGTATACCGCCGTTTACCCGAATTTTATTTGCCCTAATATCATTTGCCATAATAGTCAACAGCCATAATATCATACGACATAATACTCATTTGCCCTACTCTCATTTGCCATATTAGTCACGTGCCAGAATCATTGTTTCCCATAAAGTCACTTACCATAACATCATTTGTCATAATCATTGTAAGCCCTAATTATCTCATGCCCTAATTATCACATGCCATAATTATGAAATGCCATAACATAATTTGCCATCGACATCGGGTGTGTAACGGTTGTTTATATCAAGAGAAATTGGATGCAATTGGGACTTTAGGGCACCCCGACTCGGACAGGTTAGGTTAGAAGGCCATCCCCTTCGTGGTTATTTTTTTATAAACCACACAGAAGTAGGAGCCCCGCGAAGCGGGGCTCCGTCGACCTAACCCACCATCAACCATGCACAGAAAAAAAAACCATGCACAGAATAAATAAGTTTATTCTTAATAAACTTAATAATATTATGTCTAATAATTATTATGACACATACAAATAAGGCAAACAATACTTATGGCATTCGTATCTTATGGTATCTAAAATTCGGGCAATTAAAAGTATGTCATGTGTCTTTTAGGGCAAATGAAACATTCGGGCAAATGAAATTCGGGTAAATGAAATTCGGGAAAATGATGATTATGGCATATAATCTTCGGGCAAACAATAGACAACCCACAGACCCATGGGAAATGTACGGGGCATATTTTATAGTGTAATAGCCCAGTAATAGGCTGGTATTATTAGCCCCACTGCTAGGCAAAGACCATTTCTCATACAGAGAAGGCACGAGCATTGATCACCACGGGTTGGCGATTTCAGAATACTTAATATTGATTTTTTTTTACGGGTTCTATCGAGGTCACTCCCACCTGTTCACCACTAAGCTAATTTTTGCTTGCACTTACAACATAGAAACGCTCTCTAGCCCCACCCCGTTGACTTTGTAGAAATAATGAATAAAAAGATACCTATCGGCCGAGCGCAATGGCGACGCACGCCAAACGAGCTGGCTGGCTCTGGCCTCCTCTGTTTGTGAGGGAATAGAACAATATTACAATAATAGGCGAGACGACAAAAAAAAACATTCATAATTAGTCCGTCGTAGTTAGATTATCAAAAAATATTTGACACGTGTTTTTTCTTTTGTTACGTAAACCAAAATTGACGAAGATATGACGCTTTTAAAATTCTCAATACGTCACGCCTAGGTATATTTTTTAGCTAGTTCTGATGTCACAAGGCCCCACTCTCGAGTATTGATGCGTTTTATCTTTGTCAATATTCATTGATTTACAAAAACAAAAAATTCGTGTCCATTCATTTCCAATACTATAACTGACGGACTAAATAGATTTGCTATTTTTTGATACTGTCGTCATGCCTATTACATTGCTTGATTCCTATAATTTCAATTCAATGAAAAGTGACTGATCGGCCATCAAATCTTGCAAATGCATTCGCAGCCTTGTTTTGTATCGTTTCTGTCTCTGTTCCTCTCACGAATTCAACTTAAATCAAGGTTGCTGCACTTTTAGTTTTATTGAAACTTGCAGCTTCTGGTACATACAACCTCGAAGACTAGAAGTTGTAAGAAAAATATCGATATTAAACAATAAGTTGTGTAGTCAGTAAAGTAATTTTCAAATTAAGCAACGCCATGGTATACTTTCAAATCGGCCAAAGGACTGTTACATCAAACTTACTCAGTGGGTGGAGGCATACTTAGGAAAAATATGTACCAACACATCAAAACGCTTTGTTGTAACGCTCATTAAAACGTAATTTATAATGGCCGTAATTCTCCACTACTGAACCTAGGTGGATTCCCAGAAGAATAATAAATTCATGAAGGCTTCGCTACATAGTGGCCTACGGCTTAAACTACACACGAGCACTTGGCTACATTTTGTAAAATTTACAAACGATTTACACCTGTTTCACAAAGCGATTTTCTTGTAAAATAAAGGTTTCTACTTTGAAATAAGACCCATTTCGTAATAGTATGGCTTCCAAAATATTGTCCGTGAAAGCTCAAAACGTTAATAAGAAAAATTCTTTTGAATTTTACTAAGTATATACATTTCATAGCTTGAGGCTGTACTGCAGGTTTTTTGACATTACACTGTTTGGCATCACACGGCACGTTCATACAGCATTTTGTTTTAAACCTTATATGATCCCACTTTTCATATTATGAATAGTGCCGTGCCGGATAGGTAGACGCTCCATTTAAAATACTTACTAGCATTCAGCTGCGTCCTAAAAGAAGCCGACCCTAATATATTTGGGAAAAGACGATGATGATGATAATGAGGTTGCAATACAATATTGTCATCAATGATTAAATGACGTTCTTCATTTATTTCAGGGTCCTACAATGCCAGCCTTGATGATCGTTCTAGCCCGTTGGGTTCCACCTCATGAGCGATCAAGACAAGGTGCTCTGGTCTTCGGAGGAGCTCAAATCGGAAACATCTTCGGTTCCTTCATGTCAGGTTTCCTCATGGCTGGTGATGGCGACTGGTCTAATGTGTTTTACTTCTTTGGATGTTTCGGAATACTGTGGTTTTTGGCCTGGGTGAGTAAAAAATTATATTTTATGTTCTGTTTTTATGGAGAAAAAGCTTTTGCTAGCGGCTTCGCTCCCGTTATGTACGGTAATTAGGACCCAGTTTTAAATGTAGCCTCTGACACTCGATAGTAAAATAATTTTCGGAATATCATATATAATATATAATATCACTAGTTCCGAAGATTACCCCTACATACAAACTTATAAAAAAAAAATCCCTATGTGTAATATTACGTAGTATAGATAAACATAGGTGCTTTAAATCACCCATGGGTCACCCGAAGTATGTGAACCTTTAGAGTGACATATAAGGAAAAAGGTCAGGCTTTTATGTACATGTGCTTGTTCATAAGTCTGTTTGCCAAATTTATAGTGTTTCCTTTGCGAAGAGAGGAGTTTAGTTATTTATTTATGTGTTATTTACCAAACTCTACATATTTAAAGTGCCTTTTGAATAAAATACAGGTACCCATTCAAGTAACATTTGAAGTGATTGCATTTTATTGGTTCCGTCCTTTTTCTCAAATTTAAATACTGTTGTTTTTAAAAAGCTTAGTGCTATATACATTTTGTCTTACGATATCTAGTAGGCGAATTAAAAATACTACCATTATGTCTTTTATCATAATTTATTAAATTAAAATAAAAAGGTTTCAAAAATGTATTTAATGCACGAAAAGGGAATCCATATTCCCTGTTCGTGTAAACATATCGTGTCGTTAATGGTTATGATAAAACTTTGCAATTACCAGCGAATATTGAACCGTTAATTACGTTTTATGTAAGTAACATGTATGATAGTTAGCAATTAATGTTTATTAACCCGCCGATTTTAATCAACTTAATTGTCAAGAGGCTAGAACAGCACTGAAGGTGAACGACTGATCTTTTGATCATAGGTCTTAGCTGGGTTAGTACCTAATAGAATAAATAAAACAGTGTTTCTGAAAAATAGTTTTTAACACCCTATACATAACGTTTAGTTAGTACTAAAACTCGAAAAACTGACTTCTGCCAGGCCAGTTATTCTGCAATCAACTTTATTTACACAACATAGATAGGTACTAGATTTCCACGAGATTTTTCACTCGGCTTGGTTGACACACCAAAATTCAATCTAAGCAATGACCTTAGAACGTCGCAAAAATGGTACTTATCTGTAGAAGTTTAGACCTTCACATGTTCTTAAAATAACTAGTCGATCTGAATTTATTCGTTCTCTTCAAGATGTTTAGAATTTAATACTCCAATTTCTATTCCAGAGTATCCTCTGCTTTAGTACCCCAAACACGCATCCGTACATCTCTGACGAAGAGCTGAAGTATTTGAACGAGACTGTTACCAGCGCTGATACTCAGAGTGTCAGGGACCCGGTACCTTGGAGGGCAATAGTGCGCTGTGTGCCTGTGTGGGCACTGCTGTTTGCTGCTGTAAGTACTTATTCAGAAGTCAATGTTCATCACCATCTGCCGGGGTTGCGGGACTGTTCGAAAGAGATACCGTGGCCCCGGAACAAAAAGGGCGATGAAGGAACATGGATGGGTTTTAGTCAGTAAAAGTCTGACACTCCCTCCTGCTCCGCCCAGAGTGGGAGAAGTCATTTGATGATTTCCCATCATCATATTCTCATCAATTGCCTAGCCGTTTCCAGGCTAGGGGTCAGCTTTCAGTCTTAACGGATGCAGCTGAATACCAGTATTTTACATGGAGCGACTGGATATCTGCCCTCCACAACACAGTTAGTACTGGGTAATACGATTCCCTTGGTAAAACTGGTTGTCACTTTCGGGCCACTGACTACCTCTAACGACTGTCAAAGATCTACAAATGACAGTCAGGACCAAAGGCTTAGAGGAAACTTGGTACCTATGCATCGGGTGGTCAACCATCCACATACCAACCTAGGCAAGCACGGCTTAACGTAAAGATCGACCTGAGCGGCTGTAATAATTTAGCCACGAGCTCTTCATATTATTTAAAACAATCAAAATCATTAACCTACTGGGTCCGCAAGATGGACTGTGGCCACTTCGCCTCAAAGACAGTATAGCTGGGAATGCAAGATTTCAACAAAATATAGCTCCTAAAATATAACGACTAATACCGTTGAAAGTTTGTTCTTATTAAATTCATTTTGGTACTATTTGATGCTGATAACGACTGGTGGCAAAGGTAAAAGAATGATATTGGGATTACTGCGGCAAATTCATGATGTCACCGGGGAGCGGAGGCGAGGGTGTTTTTGGGGTCGCTAAATGTGGATCACCAACGAAATTTAATGTAATTCAACTTTTTCGTCCAATGTGGTACACAAAAATATGTCCTTAGTTTAAGAGATATAAGCGAAACACCGAAAAAAGTCATAAAAAAATCCCCAAGGTAATAATAGTACAGAGACTATCGATCGAAAACTTAGTATATTCTTCCTAGTGTACCCCCAAACAACTTGTTAAAGGTCCATTAACTTCAGAATACTTTCCAGGTAAAACTACATAACTGCTGAACTACTATACAAATCCATCTATAGCAGAAATTGTTTGTTAGGAACCGTTTGTACTAACCGGCAACCTCGTGCACGAGGACATTCGAACAAAGCACTTTATTCCCGCAAATTGGATAGTAATGAACGTTTACGTAAGAAAAAGGTACCTCTTTTCATAGAGAAAATTAATTGGAAGAACCATTGTTTAGAAGATAGCGTGGTATGCTGCTAAATGATTTTCTATCTGTACAGTGAAACTCTCTTAAAAACGTACAAATATTATTGGTATTTATAATTATGTACCAGCTTATGCTCGTGGCTTCTCCCGCGTGGGATTCGTGGGATTCCCATGGGATCATGTTTTTTATCCCCGTCCAGGTTACAAACTACCTGTGTGCCAAATTTCATGAAAATCCGGTCAGTAGATTTTGGGTGAAAGAGTAACAAACATCCATAAATCCATTCATCCATTCTCACAGCCGTGTCAGTCTCTTAGCCGTGTTGTATCCGGCAGAGTAGAATAGAACCAACCCATTACACTTACGGGTGTCGTATAAGGCGACTAATGTCTGAGGCAGAACACCTTGCGCCTCCGTAGACCAGAGAATGGGCAGCAGCGTTTTCTGTTAGTCTTTCATCACTGCGATCTCCAATCCGCCTGCCAAGCGTGGAGATTACGGCAAACTCCTCCCATCATGGGAGAGGCTAGGTCCAGCAGTGGACGTTATGGGCTGTTGCAGTAGTGTAGTATTCTCACAAACTTTCACATTTATAACGCGGGCTTTGCCCGCGTGTAGTTCGATAGTGGTCCCACGGGATCATACTACCGGGATAAAAAGTATCCTAGGTGTTAACCCAGGTTACAAACTATCTGTGTGCAAAATTTCAACCAAATCCGTTCAGTATTTTTTGCGTGAAAGAGTAACAAATATCCATCCATACATCCATTCTCACAAACTTTTGTATTTAGAACATTAAGTAGGAAGTAGGATTACAAAGGCCAAAGTTTGTATGTGTGTATGTTTGTTACTCCTTCAAGATACCATGGGAAAATTATCGAACTTCACGCGGACAAACCCGCGGGCAGAAGCTAGTATTATATAATATATACTAGTAGTAAGATTAGTGTGATTAATAATAAATTAATGATTGGAATTGAAATGAATTACTCGTATTTACCAACGAAACTATGCATTTTTGAACCACATATTCTCGGACTATTTGTAGAAATACGATGGGATATAAATGAAAAACACGTTGTACAACCACTCAATACAAATGAACGTTTTCCATTTCTATTTTCAGGTTGGCCACGACTGGGGTTACTACACAATGGTGACAGACCTCCCTAAATACATGACGGATGTCCTCAAATTCAACATAGCAGCCACGGGTACTTTGACGGCGATCCCTTACCTCGCCATGTGGATAAGCTCCTTTATATTTGGCTGGGTGTGTGACGTGTGCGTAAAAAGAAAATGGCACACGATTAAGACAGGAAGAATTATTCATACGACAATAGGTAACTTATATTTTTCTTTATAGTAGAAGTAGTAGCTTTTGAAGTTAAAGATCCGGCAAGTTGTTTGCAGTGTGGACTGTGCTCTGTGGCTCTCCAATTAAGGCACACTTTATCATACTTTTTGTACGTACTTACAGTAACGTTTCAAGCCTTACCAAGAAATACAGGCTGGACATAGGGAAATTATAGTAAAACTAGCTCAACTGACACAGACTAGCAAAGCATACTTCAATTTTTTCAAAGCTAGAATCTTGACTTAACAACAACAACGCGGTCTGCGATAGCAATCAGAGAACATAATTTAGTAAACTATTGAGTTGGAACTGGACTGCACGAGGTTCCATAATCTGCTGTTGCAGCTACTATTTTATTTGCATAGCATAGTTGGGTCTTCTAAATGATTAAAAAAAAAACTTGAGCAATAAACTCCAGTCACGCGTCGGGCTGACACAGGGCTTACTCTCTAACGTTTCGTCCGTATATTTGGATCTATCCGCCTCTTGCGCACGTCTACAGATGAGTGCGAATGAGAGAAATAGATAGATCCGAATATACGGACGAAACGTCAGAAAATAGGGCCTCTGACACGCGCATTTTTTTATTTGCAAACAAAATAATTTTACTACCTATTCTTCCGCTTATATTATTATTAGAAAGAGATACCTAGATTCTCCATGTATTGATATTGCTACATTTGCTACGCTATCAAAACACATATCCGTACAATACATCCTGAACTAACTTCGAAACAACAAGACACTAACACAGATGACTTCTACGTGTTTCCTCGAGATTGTTCTGCAGAATATTATTGCGGCACGTTTCATAAATTCTCTGACATTTGTTCCAGCTGCTACCGGGCCAGCAATATGTATCATATTGGCATCATACTCAGGCTGTGATCGGTTCGCCGCCGTTGCTTATTTCATAGCCTCGATGGCGCTCATGGGAGGCTTCTACAGCGGAATGAAGGTAATAAAGTCATTTTCCGAGATGTATGCGAATATTACCCTTTTAATGCGCCTGAAGTGATGCTTGTGCCTCGCATGGAAACGATTTAAAGTTTTTTTTTGTTTGTAAAACTGGATTATGCAGGTTAAAAGAGAGTAAAGCTTTAGTCACTTGGTACACAAGAATTGAGTAATAAATTTGAAGTAGAACCCTTCTGAGAATGCTTATTGTGATGAAAAAACCAAAAACAAAAAACAACAAAAACAAACAAAAAACAACAAAAACAAACAAAACAAAACAATTTGCAATATACATACATAGATGAAGATAAACACTATAGAACACCTACTTTTCGCCAGTTATGTTTAAGTCCCATGTAGTAGGGAAAAAAATACATGTTGCGTCCATTAAAAAAAAATGCTACATAACATTTTCGCCTATATTTATTATATAATAAATATAGTCACAACGAACTTAATTTCATTCATTTGTATTTTTTCCTAATAATATTCTAATTAAATTAAATTTTCTTCACTTAAATCAATAAAATACAGTACTATCAACCCAAGAAAAGTATTAAAAGTTAAGTTCAACTACTGCTTGTCGCTTAAAAATAATATTAAACTCTTGCAATTTTCTATGACAGTTAAAATGTCCGTAGATGTCGCGGCCATGATGTGACGTCATTAACCACAATCTGCCTTGTTTACATAATTTTTTTTGCCCTTAATAAAATAATTTTACTAATTGTATGTGCTCTAGTCAAGTAAAAATTGCAATAACAATATTATAATAAAATCTTAGTGAAACTTTAGGTACTTTTCAAATAAAAGTGTTTTTTTGACACATAGACTTTAACGTCACTACCGGCATTATCGAGGACGACGCGTTTTGAGAGTGCGTTCCGTTTCACCAAAAACATGCTACATAAAACAGTAAATTGTAAAATAAGTTGTATTAGCAACTTAAACAAGTGTACCATAATGTTTTTATGGGCCAATACAAGGCATTTTTAATAAATAAAAAGAGTTTTGTAATTCATGCATATTCCTTATTCCATTATTCTGGTTAAAGCTTCAGAAACTTTTGAAGCTTTTCAAGATAAGTCTGCAGATGACAGTACTACTTTATTGCTTCAGAAACAGGAGTGTGACCCGAATTTTGATGACTCCCGTCTATAGGGTCACGTATAAAATTGTGTACCTTTGATATTTTCTGTTGGGGAACGTCGGTATGAAAATATCTCTCTGAGCAAACTGCTGATGAAATTGGAATTCACTCTTATCTTTGCGAATTTGATAGAATACAGCGTATATCTGAAATGTCACTGAAAAGTCATATTAAGGGTGTGTACAGACCACGACCAGCCGTGTGGTATCCGGCAGAGTAGAATAGAACCAACCCATTACACTCACGGGTGTCGTATAAGGCGACTAATGTCTGAGGCAGAACCCCTTGCGCCTCCGTAGACCAGAGAATGGGCAGCAGCGTTTTCTGTTTGTCTTGCATCACTGCGATCTCCAATCCGCCTGCCAAGCGTGGAGATTACGGTAAATTCCTCCCATCATGGGAGAGGCTTATGTCCAGCAGTGGACGTTACGGGTTGTTGTTGTTGTTGTTTGTTGTTACAGACCACGACCACTACTTTTGAGCCGTGGGACCAACATTGTAATCGTGTAAAAATAATTAGCTGTACCATACAAAACTTTAATACCTACTCGACCTAAATGTATACGCTGCCGACTGTTACCACCAATTCTTGACTCAAGACTTCCCTGTTTGAAAAAAATTGCGTAGATTATAAAAAAATGCTGTTTCATACAAAAATGCAACGCCTATCACGGTCAAATATAATTATCACAGCTTATTTATTTTTATAACTGACCATCCTGTATAGGTAGTGCCTTTATATTATAAAATCCATCACTTGGTTGAACGTTTTTTGCAATCGTTCAACTTGAGTTCCATTCCTAATTATGTAGCTATGATTGTTCGTTACCCAGTCAAGCGGTGGATTGATATCACTGAAATTTCACGCTCAAGTGACTCATAGCTCGGGTCAAAGCACACAACATTGGAACAGAAGGTCCACTCTATCCAACGCAGAATACTGGCACACGCACACATAGATGTGTACATTCGGCTGCCCCAAAACAAATGACAGTCACGAGTGCACTTGCAGTCGCTGTGCTTGAAGCTTGTCTATGTGTGCTCGCGTTTGCCTTGGTTGCATGGAGCTGATCTTCTGTACCCATCTATTTCGTTTCGCTTTGATTCCGAGAAGCACCTATCGATTTAAACATGGGAAACCCCAGTAAGAATTATCGGTACCAACTATGGGAACCACTGGTATATGGTACGACTTAATTACAGTAGTTTATTAAAACTGAGATAATACTATGTATGTTTAAGATTAAAAACATGATAGTTTATACGTGCCAGTTCTACAAAAAAAAAAAAAAAAAATTTCTAAGTTCAGGAAAGTTCGGTTCAGTTTCACAGAAGCAGGCTTATGTGAAAGGCATAGAATACTGTTGACTGCTTTTGTTGTAATCCGTTAACAATTTAAAATAAAGCTTCAAGACCTTAAAACTTCCTAATGACATTTTCGTCCAGAACTTTGCAGATTTAGAACTACTTATTGGTTAAATCTCAAAACAGTGCCAATAGCAACCTGAAGTGCTTACGAGACCTTTACTCCCTCGTGAAAACATTTATTTCAGTGTACGAAGGCAATTTGGCAAGACTTGGGTCACATGGGCTTTACATTCATTTTTATGTCCATAGGTAAACGCGTTGGATTTGGCGCCAAACTATGCAGGTTCCCTGACCGCGATGATTAACGGGACTTCCACTATCTCTGGGATTATTACGCCATATTTGATTGGGCTGTTGACGCCTGATGTAAGTATTTACATGTTTTTTATTGCTTTGTTCTGTAAGGTCGCACTTTAGTGGAAACAATTCTAGTTTAAGCTGGCCTCTTATTGAAACCTTGTATTACGCTAGGTCAGCTCAGGATAAAAGTGCAAAAAAATTTGAATAGTCTTTTTAGTAGTTAGAAGACAGATCTCTAGTTTGTAAAGGGTTGCTAGTGAAAACTTTGAATCACAATTTTGACCAAAACTAGGAAGGAACAATAACTAGTGTTCAATGTTAAATACCTATCGGGATATAGTTACCTTTAATTGACGTGTACGAATAAAAATATAGGCTAAAAATAAAGGGTGTAACAAGACCCTTAACAAAGCCGAAAAGCACTTGTTCTTCCCGGTCATTGCGATCACTTTTTTGTTCCACACCCTTACCTTAATCTTCTAGTTATGAAGATATTGGGGGTCAAGTTCCAACTTTTTCACAAGGAATTTTTTTTTTTTTATGTGAACATGTTTTTAATAAAAGATTTTTATTTTAAACTCCTCCACGACCCCCGTGCTATACAATTCATCCACCAACAACAATTTTTGTTCGAAGATCAAGCTTTCGTGTCCAGACCTTTTGTCATAGATTTCTATAAAAAAGAAACACTTACCTACATTGTATAAAAGTACTTTATAAAGGCACTAAAAAACCCTTTGTGAGGCAACTTGGATTAGCCTGAGAACATTCAAGATGAAGTTATTGGGGTAACCCGGGTAGACCTTTACAAATTCGTTATAGAACCCCATTTTGGCTTAGATTTTTTTCTTTTGTATCGTCGTACCCTGTATGAAATACTTTTATCGTAGGGCCCTCAAAAGCGAAATCGTATACTTTATTCTAATATGGCGTAAGTCAAAATTTGGCAAACCAACGAAAAGTGTTATTTACTAATAAAACGTTAAAAATTATAGGAAACTAAATAATCTTTTCGTTAGAACATTAATTTTAAGTTTCAAGGAAGTTTACGAAATTCAAAGGTTTTTCCGCATTCTGGACACTTAATGACTTATACTATGCTATATATGACCTCAATGTTGCATTTCGAAATTCTAAATATGATCATCTTAGAATTAGGTCGACGAAATGCTACATTGAGCCACATATATTTTTTAATTAATGGTTGATGTGATAGTCGTTTCAAAGCTGTAACAATATTGTACTCAAGGGTAGCACAATTTCGCGGGCCTGTGGACGGTGGGCTATGGGCTGGCTCGCCGTCCGTCCGTCTCATGACGACAGGCCGTGTCGACGGCGCGTTCGTGTTCCACGCGCGCCTCAAAGAGAGTCAGCAATAGGCAGCAGCAAGGACTGATGCCTGCCGGGGTTGCGGGACTGTTCGAAAGAGATACCGTGACCCCGGAACACAAAGGGCGATGAAGGAACATGGATGGGTTTTAGTCAGTAAAAGTCTGACACTTCCTCCTGCTCCGCCTAGAGCGGGAGAAGTCATTTGATGATTTCCCATACGAAAAAAAAAAATAAAACAAAAGGGTAGGGGTCACTTACTAATTCAAAATTGTGGGTTACGTAAAGAACTTCCTGTCTGTAGTGAAAACTGATGCAGAAAAAATACATTGCAGAAAAAATAATAATTAAAGTCCACATAAAAATAAAAAAAAAAACGTTGGAGTGAAAAATATATAAATGAAAACGACCAATCACGTAACTGCCTCCTCCTGATTTATAAACTTTGATAAAACCAAACAAATCATCTTCAAAGAAGGCTTGTCTCCCAAACTTTGTTTCGAACAATAAATGGGCGTTAATTATTAAAACATTTTCGATACGACTCAGTGTCAAGTTTCGACAAGATTTGTGGCTTTAATGCGAACTTCATGTCTTTAAAGTGGCCTTAGTCTTGTTGACAGTGCTTTCGGTCCAATCTCTATTTAAACACGACGGACTGGCGACGGGCGGACGGGCTTACTAACACGATGGATCACTGGGGGTCTAAAATGGCCGCTTTATCAGAATCGTATTATGAATCACGTTATAACTTTAAAATTCTTAAAATGGACTTTATGGTTACGATTATAAAGTCCATTTTACGTTTTTTTTTACGTGATTCCTCGTGATTCGTATTACGATCCTGCTAAAGCGGCTATTTTAGACCCCCTGTTGTCCGAAAAATAAAGAATATTATTATTATTTCCTTTATTTATTTTCTTTAGAAATTAATTACATTTTTAAATATACCTTAAAAAAAACATGTGAAGTGATGATTAGTTTTTGGCCCCCGTCTGGTTTTTGTTTGATCTTGGCCTATTGATCTGAACTTTTCGACATAAAAGGTTTTTTTGTCAGTAAATTATTGTAAAAGTCAAATGTGTATGTCAAGTATACTTTGCAAATACTCGTTCTTTTAGGACTCAAATTACCCAATGGTTTATTTATATCTTCTCCTCCTTTGAAATTATTTTCCAGGATAGTTTCGGCTTATGTCATTTACTCATTTCCCACCTGAATGTTTAAGCGTCCAAAATATTTCTTTATTTTCTTTTTGTAACATCTGTTTTACCTCTTTTTCAGTCAACATTGGCCCAATGGCGAATAGCGTTCTGGGTATGCTTCTCAGTCCTAGTCGGCACGAACATTGTCTACATCTTCTGGGCGGACGGTAAGCAGCAATGGTGGGACGACGTCCGACAGTATGGGTACCCTGAGGATTGGAAGCACGGGCAACTTAAGATGGCCAATCAAGACAAAGAGAAGAACAAAGAGAAAAAAAAAGCAATCGAAGCAAGGAACTCATCAAAATAAATTCAAGTGTTGTGATTTGTACATTTTAAGACCGCAGGCTAGGAAGTTAAGCTGATAAAGCATGACCGTTTGTTTTTGTGAGAACTTGGTCCGATTCGAGTTTTTATGCAGAGTAGATGAAGTTATTAGCTCCTAGTTATAAGCTCTAAATATGACTGAATTCACAATTCGGTCAAACGACAGACCGACTGCGGACACGCGTTTCTGACCTATACTATAGATACGTAAGCATCACAGTAGGTATATAGTACAGTATACTGATAGTGGCCGTGTTGCATCCGCAATTTCTATACTTAAGGATATATTTAAGATTGTACGGTCAAAAAAGTTATTTGGTTTAGAGTTCAGAGTTCATTTATATGTCAGAAACATGAGTATGCACACACAAAGCATGCAAGATGTTAAGTACAATGCAGAAAGGATCACAGTCATGTTTTACCTTTACGGCATACAATTAAAAGCGTATTATATAATAAAATTTGATTAATTATTTCATTAATTGTAACTATTAATTTTTAAACATGTACAATGTAATTTGTTGGTTAAACTGTAAACCAAATAGCTTGTTCGACCGTACATACATATTTGTCGACTAACTTATGAAAAGGGCGCTAATAAAATAACGTGATGAAGTATGATTCCTACCTTCTGCGGTTTTTCTGATAATAGTACATTCATTGTTCAGTCTGCGGCCTATGTCAACAAAATAGATATTTAATTATTTATAAGTAACTAATGTGATTAGCTAAGTATTATAGCAATGTAGGTGATATAAATTGAGATGAAGAGTGGAAGTTTATTCATTTGAAGCCGTAGTTTAATCAGGCCCAAGAGCTGAGAAACGAAACCATTTCAGGCCATAACCCCGCCCCACCAGTGAGGACACGGGCGATGGGCCAACGGGAATCACCATATAATTTAACATTAAGAAACTTTTCTACTTGACTGTACAAATCATAAAATTTGTCAACGGGATCAGTTGACCAATTCAAACATTCATTAGGTCGACTGATCCCGCGGGATCCACCTGTGTGGGACCAGTTTACTAAACACCCAACTGAGGGACTTGCCCTAGAATTTTAATTCCGTTGCGACTTGTTCGGAATGAGGATTCATTTGAATTTAATGACGATTGGGTTTTCAAATGGGTTTTTTAAACGCCAATTATAATTACCTCTGTTATAAGTCATGATGAAGGAATATTTGTGTGAAAATAATAGTAATACGATTTCCTTCAGTGTTTCTTATTAAAGTGCAATGTGCAAAGTTCAATTAAGAAAAGATCCTGGATACTTCTAATTAATTAAAAATAATGGAACTATACAATCAATAACTTATTGATGTGCCATCTTAAAATCAGTGTAGTTACATTAATTTACAAATTTTAAGTATATTTTATACGTAATTTTGCATATTTATTTTCATTTATTTGAATATGCATTCTTACCAATAAGCTTCACTCCAGTTTTATAAGACTCTGCTTTTATTTCAATTTTATATCTTGGCTACAGCTTGATTAAATGTATTTTAGTTGTTTTTGGAAAACTATTATAGCATTTTCCTAAAGTTAAACTTATCGTATGCCTTCCCAAGTATTAATTTAATAAACAACAACTAAGCTATTTTGGTTACCTACATGCATCTAATGCATTAAGAAAACTATCAATTATTGAGTTATCAAATAGCCATAAAAGAATTTAAATCTAGTTTTTTTAAATACACAAGTTACCTACCTATTTTAATAATTTTTCCTAACGTTATTTGCAGTGAATGTGATATTTTAAATATTTTAGCGTACATTGAATAGTCAACGAGATAATCATGAATTAAAAAAATGAAAATAAAATGTGTTATTTTATAATAGTTTAAAATAAATTTCGTTAAAAATATGCTTTCTTATTTTGTTACCCTCGTTTTAAAGTTAATTAGAAGCCTGTTCTAAGTAAAATGCCTGATGAAATTATTATAGCAATAAACTTGCGAGAGCACTTTTGTTAAAACTTAATGACTCTTATCAGACTTTTAAATATTATTTTGCTTAAATAACTTCTCTTCTTGGAGCCCTTTATTTTATGACGTAAATATTTAACTACAGTAATACAGCTGACCAAGGGTTTTACGTTCATTTTAACTCATGGGAGGTTTAAGTAGGTAGGTACCTACCTATTTTCCTCACGATCCGAACCAAGTGATAATTATAATTATTCGTGAGGAAAACCAGCATGCCTGAGAGAAATTTTTTGACGGCATGAAAAGCCAAGTCGGAGGCGCAGGCGGCATAAAAAATCTGACACCAGGTTAAAATACTAACCACACGATAATGAAAGACCTACCTATTCCTAACTCGCATGAATGGTAATAGAGGTAGAGCAGCTGTGGCCCAGTGGTTGCGGCCCCGACTTACGAACAGAAAGTCGTGGGTTCGAACCCAGACAAGCGCATTACTTTGTGTAATTTATTTTATCACCACTGCTCTGAAAACGGTGAAGGAAAATATCGTGAGGAAACCGGCATGTCCTAGAACCAAAAATTCGAAGACATGTGACATCTACCAATCCGCACTGGGCCCGCGTGGTGGATTATAGCCCATTCCCTCTCATTGAGAGGAGGCCGTGTCCCAGCAGTGGGAACATTATAGGCTGATGATGATGATGATGATGATATATGGTAATTAATTAATCTTGCTGCATGTACTCGTATGTTGTACTCTTACAATAAAGAAGACGATAAAAGGTAGAATACTGTTTATTTATTGTACACCATGACAAATTACAATATGGAGGGATACAGACGAACAAACGGTTAAAACTTACTTAGTACGGTCGACCAAGCTATTTGGTTTACATTTACAATGTAATTTGCATGTTAAAATGTAAACCAAATGGGTTGGTCGACCGTACATCATTCTGAACACACCC
This sequence comes from Xestia sexstrigata, assembly GCA_941918905.2. Lineage (NCBI taxonomy): Eukaryota > Metazoa > Arthropoda > Insecta > Lepidoptera > Noctuidae > Xestia > Xestia sexstrigata. The sequence goes on from OW799203.2 coordinate 9,388,792, forward strand.
ACATATCAACTTATCATCATCTATAAAAAAAAACTGCGGAGTCTGGATTTGTGCCCGAATGATGGAAATAGCATAAGCATAATCAGCCTATAGTAATGTTCCCACTGCTGGGACACAGGCCTACTCTCTATGAGAGGGAATGGGCTATAATCCATTACGCAGGTGCGCCAAAGTTCACCTAAATTTTTAACTCCGTTAATTGGAAATCCGAAAATATTCTTCCTAACATTTTTCATCCTAACAATCACAATTCCTAACTACTCTGTCTCTAATGTACATAATTCCGAAGCATTCAACTTCATAGTCAGTAGCAATAAACATCTATTATACTTTTATTTGTTTTCCTATATTTTCTCAACATAACCATCTTTTACACAATAATTCAAAGTCATATCTTTTTTGTTTAGATTTATTTTTATTCATAATAATCAGAGTATTATTTACATTAATTTTGCGTAACTTTATTTTCACATAACAGACCCCCACTGACTAAAACCCATCCATGTTCCTTCATCGCCCTTTGTGTTCCGGGGCCACGGTATCTCTTTCGAACAGTCCCGCAACCCCGGCAGGCATCGGTCCTTTCGGACCCCTTCCTTTTTGCTGACTCTCTTTGAGGCGCGCGCGGAACACGAACGCGCCGTCGACACGGCATCTTTCTTAGCCTACCGTGTAAATATTTGTAGGCAATCTTAAAATTCAAAGCTTTCAGTTCATAACGATTATCGTTATCGAAATGTGTGGAAGCACTACCTTCGGGTATTTTCTTCAATTGATCGTGAGTTCGTGAGCATTTTTATACCGGCGATTACAATTTATTTAATGATTGCAGTGTATCTCTGTCGTTCCAAAAATAAACTTTTCGGAAAATTTGACTCCACATTATAAGACTCTACATAAGACTCTACATAAGACTCTACATAAGACTCTACATAAGACTCTACATAAGACTCTACATAAGACTCTACATAAGACTCTACATAAGACTCTACATAAGACTCTACATAAGACTCTACATTAGACTCTACATTAGACTCTACATTAAACTCTACATTAGACTCTACATTAAGGTTTTCAGACACCAGATTTGATAATGAATTGATAGTGCCACGTAGGTACTAAAACATTATTGAAGCAATAACCGAAAATCATATGGAATCACTCTATACGACAACAAAACAATTGCCAGTTCATCGGCACATTGTGTAAAACTGTGAACCCATCGTCAGAAGCTAACCATCTCAGCCGCGTAAGTGCTACTCCTCGCAAAGAGTATACTGCACAGAAAAAGCAGTCAACGTGCACCTCTTACATGCTCCGGCGCTTCTGATGCGGCCACAACAATACCCAGTCCATCGGGTATGCCTTCAGTCCATCGAAAGCATTGTACTTGTAAACAGTGAATCCATTAGAATCAAAACAATTATAATCATCATGGTAACGTACACAACTAACTTGAAATAGTGGCATTATCATCATCGTTACATACAATATCTAATTCAGAGGAACCTGTTGTTCAGGGAGTTTTCGGATTCTATCATGTGGGTATTTGTAAGCGTAAGAGACTTTAGCACATACCTATCTCCATCTAACACCTCTATAACTTTAAATGGTCCTTTGAACTTTGGATCCAGTTTCAATTGATTTCTCTCCTCATTTTCTATTAAAACATAATCTACTACTACACATCTCTGAATCTTAGCCTTTGTACTGACAAACCGATTTTAGTAATACTTGTAACTTCCGCGATGCATGCTCTCTCATTGCAAAAGGTCCGATCAACATTGGAAAAGGTCCGATCAACAACAACAACATATAAGAATAATAGTACCATAGTACAAGTATTAAAATACATGTTTTCATATACACATTTCAATTAAATTAGTTTAATATTAGCGGCTATAGCTTTCAAATAATCACTTTTATTGGTGTATTTTGCTTTAAAATTCAATATATGTTTAATTCTATAATATTTGTCGTTGTATTTTCTTTTCTTGGCGGCAGGGGGAGCCCCGTTAAGATGTTTTTGGATTTCTGCAGCCTGATGTGGTAATTCTTGAACAATTTTCTTACAAGATAATAAAACAAATAAAATCCTGGGTGGTGCTGATCTACGAACTGTTGAAAACGATTTTGCCATGATTTAGCACTATTTTGAGTACGTGGTATGTTTTCCTCGTTTAAAACATACGTGCTCCATAAGCATGGTTCATATTTAGGTGGTGAAGAACTGGTACCCCATACATAATTTTCACCAAACCATTCTGCTATTACTTTTGCTTCGGGAGACATATTTTGCTGCCATTCGTCAAAATATGTGGGAATTTCTTCTGCTGGTAGGTATGCAAGTGCTAAAATGCATTTGATTTCTGATAAAAACGATTCGCTTGATCCATATAGTTTTTGGAAACCTCGACTTTGTACTTGTCTATAAAAAATTTGGCCCAAGTGAAAATAACAACCCTTTAACACTGCGTTTTCAAAATTATATTTGGCACTTAACTGTGACCTATTTTCGAAATCCATTAATATGTATTTTGGCGATAAAATAAAATTTAATGATTTGATCGATGAGAACAATTTGTCGGTAACGGATAACTAAAGGAAACGTTTTCGTGTTTATACAGCCGTGTATTGTGTAAACTTTCTGAAATATTTTCGGGGCGACTTTAAATGTTCCGTCCATTATTAAATAAGGACACATAAGAAACACATAAAAAAGTAAGAAATTGTTTAGTTGTACATAATGCTATTCTCTTTTTTCATGCCATTTTTCATCAATTAAGATCATTTATCGTCTTGACTTTTGTCCAATTGAAGAATATTATGATTTATTTCAAAGTTAATAGTATCAGGTTCTGTAATTTTTTCTTTTTTGTTTCTTTGACGATATATTACTTGTCTCAGGTTCAAGTTTGTTGGCATATTAGCACGTATACTTGAGGAAGTGCTTGCTTCGCATTCACTAATTATATGAATTGGTTTTTTGTTTTTATTAATTAAAGAGTGTTCTTTAATTTTATTTATAGCGGTGTGTACCTGCAAAGATATCCATAGGTTAGGTTAGGATAGAACTGTGACCAACTACGCGCGAGCCGAGCGAGCGAAGCGAGCGGCAGCGGCCGGCGACCGCTACCTCGAAATTGAACGCGAAATTTTTCTAAGTATATTTTTCATAGTGCCCCCAAGACGACACTCTGACCTGAATTTCATTCATTTAAGACAAAAATCAGTGAAACGTCCTTTAATCATTCTAAATAGTTGGTTTTTTAGACATAATTATCTCAGGTATAGTTATAGTAATAAGTATGTAACAACAATAACCAAAAATAAAATGGCGAAATGTAAAAATGTGAACAGTTGTTTTGTAATCACAAGAAATAGTTTAAAAACAAACCTTTTCCTTCAAAGCATCTGGTTCATGATTAAGTTCATGGTGCGGTCCTTCCAGTAATTTATACTTATTGACTTCCTGATCGAAAGTGGTGATTAATCTCGCTTTACACTTATATTTATTGTTGCTTCTTAATTCACACGCCCAATATAGTTTATCCACTGTTATTCTGTTTTTTTCATATATAAATCCATGTACATCTAATTTTAATCCTCCGCGACTGGTTTTAAATGATTTTCAATAATTTACCTCCATATTAATAAAGCATTAACACAAACATGCACGTAATGATAATACACCGACATGAACTTAGCAATAGACACAACCCAATACGTTATGTAAAGCATATAAATAATGTAAGCTAAATAATAATCATACCTTCAAATTAAAACTGTAAATATCATCTACCCACATATATTTTTTTTTACACTTGGTAAATGTTTCTTTCTGAGTACGAGTGAAAATATTATGGTAATTATGTTTAGGGATAAAAGCGTTATGATAAAAAAACAGTAGGAGTTTAAATATATTTACATTAATGATATTATTAATTACAATTTTCGGAAACATGAGTGTTATGAACATCGCTGGTAGCACTAAAATTTTTCATCCTAAAGTTTTTCATTCATCAAATAGTATGAATGAAAACTTTAGGATGAAAAATTTTAGGAAGAGTGATCATTCGGATTACAAATCATTAGGAAGAACAATTTCGGGTAAAGAACTTTAGGTGAGCCAATATAGGCCCCCATTACGCGGGCCCAGTCCGGGAAGGTAGATGTCACATATCTTTGATTTTTTGGTTCTAGGACGTGCCGGTTTCCTCACGATGTTTTCCTTCACCGTTTTGAGTGAAGTGGTGATGAAATAGATTACACAAACTAATGCGCCTACCTGGGTTCGAACCCACGACTTACCGCCACCACTGGGCCACTGCTGCAAGTAAGCTCGCTCCCTATTACAAGGGACTTAAACACAACTGGTGAAATGTGGATGTTCTATATAGATACACGTCTGCCTAAACCTTCGGGGGATACTGGCATATAATGTTATGATACCTAACCGTGACCATTTTTGTTCATCTTCCCTTTGCAAATTGTACCTAAATACAAATTATAACAGTTCAACAAATTAATGTAGTTACAAGTTATCTAATCCTGTATTTAAATCGAATATCATGTATTCTGTTGAGTGCTGAGTCTAGTCGAACGATGTATGTTGAATAGTAAATAATCACTTAGCCTTGTCAATAGTAAATTATGTAAATATACTTTGCCGTTGTACTTAGGGTTACCATTTTGAATTATCCTGACAAACTTTAATAGATTTCAACTTTATCGTTAAAGCATTAGGTTCAAGGTTTGTCCATTCTCCTTTTTTAGGGACTAAAAATCGGGCATAAAACTTTTTTATTTGGCAGTATATTAAGTTTTAGTTTTATTTTCTAAAAGTCCCAACTTCAAATACTGGACGGGGAGTAAAAAGCTGGATATGTCTGACAAATGTGGGCGGTAACCCTAGTTATATCATGTATTGTAATGAATGAACGAGCAGATTCGTGCATTAAATAATATTACGTTTCTATTATTAAATTCCTGCCTTGCAGTGTAGAATTTATGATTCGTATATTATATAAATCTATACAATGTTACCAACTGTCAATGTGTATTCAATTGCTTTTAATAAGTCAGTGCAATACAATCTGTATTGTCGTTCACTGGTTATTGCAATGGTCGATTCAAATTGTTGTTGTAAACAGTTGTTGTTACTAAATATGGTTACCAACATATATTATGTAGTAACCATCTCGTATCCCACGTGCAGAAAAGTTGTAGAAGCAGGGTTCGAAGAGATAATTATCATAACAATATTATAAAACCTTGATGATAACTCGCTATTGGAAAAAAAAATTAAGGTGTATCCGAAAGCAATTTGCCGCTCCCGCGCGTATCCACAAGTGCCCCCACTATGGTTGTTGTAGAATTAATCATATTTCCACGATATCAGCAATCATTACCAATTTGTACAGATATTTCCGACTGTTCACGCTAAAAGAATAATATATTGCCAATCTCATAACCTGAATCAAGTTCGTCGCCACGGTCCAAATCTTTTGCTTAACAACAGCAAATAATTCTACGAACCAAACAATACTGAAACCGTACATATTATATTTTATCACATATCCGTGACGAAATCCACTTTGACCTGTTGCGACACAATACATGTCTGCGAGTAGATAAAATGAATGGTCTTGGAAGGCATTAATTATAAACACAAGCAAGCTGACATCATCATGCAGTAAAACACTAAATGATTAAAATTACTGGGTTGCTCAACCAGGCGTTTTGCATGTTAATTGTTGATCATGGGAATTATTATACTGTTGTATCGTTGTCGTTATCGTTGTTATCGTTACGAAAAAACGCCATATTGGTGAAACATGGACGTACAAAATATTAATATTATGTCATCCTGCGTGCTTAATTTGCATGTATTCGCATGTTTTAACAAATAAATTATCTTTATCTTTAAAAATAATTAAGTAAATATTCCGTTAAGAACTAGTGTGGTACTGATTACTAAGCCAGGCCATAGTAGACTATTAAAAAGTGATTTTAGTATTTCGCCAAGTGAAAAAAATTTCGTAGATGACTGATAATTATAAAAGTTATGTCCGTCAAAAAAAAAAAACTCTTTCCCGTAAAATAATTCCTTCTTCATCTTCATCTTCTTTAAGTGACAATACGTCATCAAACTCTTCAAATAACAGTAGTTCTGATTCTGAAATTGAAACCACGACTGTTACTGATACTGCTGGACAGCCACAATTCCAAAATGTTGTTGATACTGAGTCCAAGGATGTTAATGATGCTATTGAACAGCGTCAGAGTCAAGATGTCAATGAAGCTCAAGCGCAATGATCAGTCAAAAGAAGAAGTGAAAAGAGGAAATAAGAGGTTAAAAAGAGAATCGGCATGGAAAGGTAATATTAGCAAAATCCAAAATGATTCAATAAAACTGTTACAAGTCTAATTGGTGTTTATTTTTTATACGTAGTAACCACCCTAAAGTATAACAACTCAAAAAACTGTGATTATCGACAAAAAGAATTGAATTTTAGCCCCAGTTTATATTCAGTGACATTTAACAAGCTATTTATTATCTAGAATCAAATTAAATTATATAACTGCCCCAACAAAAAATGCAGATAATGCTTTTTTCGTCTCCTGAAAAATGGCCTTTTTTGAGTTGTCTCGGTTTAGATCTAAGTGTGCGATATGGATTTCCTATTTTACCCCCTTAAACTATGAAAGTTAAGTTTTTGAGTTTTGAACTGATAATTATTTCATATTTATTTTTTCACATTTATAACTTCCACTTTGTAACTAATTTAATAAAAAAAATAAACCTAGTTTTGCTTGTGATTTAATGTTTTTGTTTTTTCCTTACTGCCCTTCCCTCATCTTCACATTAATTGCCTCATCTCCCCTTTTGGTTCTCAAAGACTCTTTTCCACCATTACAGGAGTCAGGATAGTGATTTGTTGAAATTAGTGATCAGTTGTTTTATTGATATTTATTTGTTTTTGTAACTTTAACATTAAAAATTCTCATTAGATCCATTTTACTTATTTTTTTTACATAAAAAGACCAAATGAGAAAAATTATTCTCACTAGATCCATCATGGATCTGGGCAATAGATCTTCTGAGAATGATTCTCTTTTCATACTTCGATTCACACCGTGAACTATCGAAACAGCCGAAACGACGTATAAAAACAAAAAAGAATCATCGAAATCGGTTCACAATTGGCGAAGAAAAGGCTGAACATACACACAAAAAAAATTCAGACGAATTGATAACCTCCTCGTTTTGGAAGTCAGTTAAAAAGAGCCTCGTCCGCGTTCAAGTTTCAATTTGTGTTTCGTTAATTAGAACCTGTGACTTGTTTTTTTTTTAGTTTGCTGTATCGACTACACTTTTTGATGTTGGTGGCATGTGCAAGAAACTGTGCTTCTAGGTTTTTTGCATTTAATAAAACAATGCCTACCAGTGCCATTTAATCGTAGGGTGGTAAAGTAATACGATGTCTATTCTACGTACCATAACCGTACTCAACGTAAGTCAAACATGGTGTGCCTTGTTTGACTTACGTTAGAATACACTCACATTATTTCCTTTTCTTATGTCTGGGGTTGATTACTTTATTTTGTGGTGTTTATTTAGGAACGATCATCATAGGAACGATACGTGTTAATATTATTCGCAGGGTCGATTTGCACAATAATGGTCGACAGTGCGAATCATAATAGGCATGACGACAGTATCAAAAAATTGCAAATCTATTTAGTCCGTCAGTTAGAGTATTGGAAATTTATGGACACGTATTTTTTGTTTTTGTAAATCAATGAATATTGACAAAGATAAAACGCATCAAAACTCGGGAGTGGGGGCTCGTGACGTCAGAACTAGCTAAAAATTATGCCTAGGCGTGACGTATTGAGAATTTTAAAAGCATCATATCTTCGTCAATTTTGATTTACGTAACAAAAGAAAAAACACGGGTCAAATATTTTCTGATAATCTAACTGACGGACTAATTAGTTTTTTTTTGTCGTCTCGCCTATTATGTCAACTTAATCCAATGGTGCCTTCTTCTTCTTTGTGTGCCGATAGACTCAAATAATACCCAACCAGTATGTTGCCACCTGCCTAAATCTGTCGTTGGCTTCGTTTAAATTCTGGAAGAAGCAAGTGGCTGTGCAGGATGGTCAAGAGAGGAGGTGGGGCATATCCTCCACACTGACATTGTATTTGGAACTGGTCGATGATTGATACCCCATTTGGTCATTTCATTTTTATTTCTGCTGATGCCCGCGACATCGCGCGTGGATGTCGGTTATCGCGACATAATCATGAAATTTTGATCCCGTTCCCGCAACTCTCCTACAAATATCATTATATTTTAGCCAATGTATACAAAAACTTGACAAATTATACACTAAAACCTTCCTCGAGAACCACTCTATTCATTGGTGAAAACAGCATGAAAAGCATTTTTGAGTTTATCGCGAACAGACAGACAGACAGACGCGGCGGAGGACTTTGTTTTATAATAATATTTAGTGATGATAGTGATGGAGCCAGGTAGTGGTATGGGCCCATCAGATAAATCTATACTGATCACGACACGCTGGAAAACTAGCACCAATATGAAGTTAATTTGTTACCTAATGATTTTCTTTTGTTTCCTTTCCACCTAAATGCATCAACTTACATAGCTCAGTTTCAGGTAATAGGTAAGTAATAGTCAGTGTAATAACTTCTGTTTACATAGTGCAGAAACCCGGTAAGTAACTAATACTTGTTTTAGTTTAATGGTTGTGCAAATATAAGCGTTCAAAGGCTAGTTTCGTAATCTATAGATACCTATATACCCACTTCAAAGTACATAATGTGCTGTGTGTAACTTTAAATGATTATGGTTTTGTTATAGCTGAGTTTCCACCAGCGCATCTGGATAGATTGAAACAGCAACTATCATAGTATAATCTGTGTTTGCAATTTAGTTCTGAAAGTGTACCTAAACACATAGGTAGGTACGAGTTTTAGAATAATAGCTTTCATACGTAAGTCCATCAATGCCTAGTTGTGGCCAAGGCTTGTATAGTACTTTTTTCAAATAATGCGAGGAAATTAAAACTCTCGCGTTGAAGAGTTCATTTGTTTTCTTTTTCAATAAACTGTTTTCTACTTGCAAGCCAATTCGAAATTTAAATATAACCTTTAATAAGTTACCTCCTTGGTTGCCATGTTTCCGAGTAAAAGATCGTTCCATTTTTTAAAATAACACGACAGATATGAGTTTACTATGTAATTTATTTGGCCGCTAAACACGACAGATACCTATGGATTTTCATACAACTTTTGCCGGCCGCTGGTCGCATGTATCTGGCCAGTACAGTAATTTCGATTTATCTCGAAGGAGGTTCTCAAAATAATGCTCAAATTTCCAAGCATGTTTGAATAACTAGAAGTTATTATGGAACCATAATATCGCCAACAAACCAAGAAAGGTCATAGACCTTAGGTTCACAAGCAGTCGATTTATATAAAAAAAAAATTCAAAAAGTTGAAAAAAATACCGCACAAATCAACGAAATACGTCATAAACATTTCAAGATATTTTTCGCGCAGAGACATAATAATGTATTGCTACCCAGAGTCAATAAACTACGAACTGTCACATCTCACATACCTCATGTTAGCTAATACATTATTCATAGGTATGTATTCGTAGGTACTCCGGAAACAAGTTTATTGACATACTTGGTAACGTGTGTCATTTTGCTAATACAAAATTAGGATACTTCGAAGATATATATATGGCTTTTATTATGTTATCGAATTCGTACTCCACAAATCACATATGTATATTGGTTATAGAACTACAATAATTATCTTAATATAAATAACTTACTTACCTTAATATTACAATTTCAACAGCAACAAGAATAACAGCCGCTCGGGTGGATCTTTAAGTTAAGCCGTGCTTGCCTAGGTTGGTCTGTGGACGGGTGACCACCCAATACATACCGAGTTTCCCGTTAAGCAGTTGGCTGTCATTTGTAGATCTTTGGCAGTCGTTACAGGTAGTCAGTGGCCCAAAAAGTCTGACTACCAGTCTTACCAAGGGGTATCGTATTATCCAGTACTGACTGGGCTGTGGAGGTCAGATAGGCAGTCGCTGCATGGAAAATACTGTTATTCAGCTGCATCCAGTTAGACATACATAGTTGGGTAAAGGCCAGGCAGGTGATGATGTAACAGTGACCTCCTAAAATAAGGAACTACATATTAACATTTTACAGGGCTCTTGTAAATCTACTTCAGCTGAAAATGTGACTAGAGAACAAAAAGATAACACACACAACACAAAACACACACACACACACACAATCAACACAAATAATCACACCACACAAACACACAAACAAAACACACATAATCGATACATGCGACTTGTTTATAATTGAATCAATTTGGTGAGTAACAAATTCTATAAATAGCGCCATGTGTAATTTTAATACTATCTTAGTAGGTTATGTAGTTTTTTTTTAAACCTAAACCGTCGTAGTAAGTCGTAAAAAAAGTTGGCGAAGGATGAGTAACTTCGTAATATCCTCATTGCCTGATTCAAGGTTAAGGGGCTTCAGTAAGGTGACCCTCAATTGCTATAGGTACCTCACGTTTAGGTTCACATCGACTACTGGCTTTAACAGTCGTAACGAACAGTCATCAGAAGCCCGCAAGTTTAAAAAAAACTTGCCAAGTACGAGTCAAACTCGCGCATGAAGGGTATCCATACCATTGGCGTAGTTTCTTTTATTTTTTTTTGTTATTGCGGCAACAGAAATACATCATCTGTGAAAATTTCAACTGTCTAGCTATCACGATTCATGAGATACAGCCTGGTGACAGACAGACAGACGGATAGTGGAGTCTTAGTACATGGGGCCGCGTTTTTACCCTTTGGGTACGGAATCCTAAAAAGACAACCAGTTTTACCACAAATACACACGCACGCACAAAACACAAGGAGAGCTGCTTAAGTAAGTAATTAATTAATTAACGATTGAAATCAAAAATAAAAATACTTTTTATTCATTTGATATAAATAATAGGTACACCAACAGCAGCTTGATTAATAATAACTTCAATTTCGACAAATGTCATGAACTATATATAATTACAAAAATAAAAACTAAAAGTAAGAACGTCAAAGTACTTCTCCGCATCGCTGTCACTCGGAAACGTACCCAGAAGACTGGCAGCATTGCCACGTTGAATGGCAATGCTGATTCTTTGGCCAAAGAAAAAGCCAGCCCTCTGGTCACGCGAAGTGTCGACCAGTCGGTAAGAGATTTCCTTAAAAAGGAGACGCGCACTCGGACCCCATGACACGAACGTCTCGACACCAAACGGCTCAAAGCTGTAGTTACCAATAAGGTTACAGTATTTGCGCCGTTTGCGGATCTCAGCAGCCGCAGCAGCAGCGCCTGCACAGCCCGCTGTGCTTGCAACGTGAGAAGGCGCAAGGGTGTCGACACAGGTTGCGTCCCACACCAAAGGCCTACCCACGTTCCAAGGGACCAACGTCATGCTGTCCGGTCTCTTGCCATCGTCACGCACCAAGCCGTTTGGTTCAGGGACAAGTTATTTTCCAAGCGTTCAACGCATCGGTCAAGTACGGCACCTCAACATCAACCAATGAGAAAGATAAAATATCCCTGGTTAATTTTTCGGTACCGTAGACCGAGGAGAGGAAGGCTGGTAAACTTATACTTGAAATTTTGCGGACGCCAAGCGAATGGGAAGTGTGGCTTGCTGCCAAGCTCGGTCGTCCAGGGCCACATTAAGTATTGAAGTAAGAGTGTTCCTTATGATTTGGTCGACTTTATCTAAAAGCTCTGGATGCCTCCAAAGATGAGAGGAGCGAAGGCTATACGTGAATTTTGGTCCAAAACAACAGTATCGAATAAGTGTGAAGGCCGAATGAATGTTAATTTTGAAAAGTCTCTCCGAAACATTATTAAAATTTTGGATTTTTTCTTCAATGAACGATGGAAAAGATTCGTCAAATATTGGTGACCCTAGAAGGTGAAGAGATTTTTTTTTTGGTAATTTTGATATTTGGTGCCAACGAGTTAAATTTAGAAATGGTAGTCTGTCTGTTAGTGGTTTCAGGAAGGTAAATTTCGCACTTCGAAAGGTTAAGGTCTAGTCCAATGGAACTAAATTTTTCTTTTAAGAAAGTTAAATCTTTTAGGACTGTGTCAACATCACCTCCCAGGGTTCCATCATCAAGATACCATACGTTGAATTTAGAATTTAGCTGTCGAATAATTGGATTAATTGCTAAACTAAAAATGACTGGCCCAAGAGGGTCACCCTGTTGGCATCCAACGGCTGATTCCAAAAGATTGTCTTTATATAGTAATTTTGAGGGGTTCCTGTAGCATTGGTAAAGAAAACTGTAAATTTTGGGTTTTTCTTTTTGAACTTCTGTCAACAAGGTGTCCCTGTTTACGGAATTGAAAGCATTTTTAATGTCAACTTTAAGGATGACCTCACCTTTATTAGGTACTATGAAGGTAAGTGGAAAGTGCGTTTACCGCAGCCTCACAGCCCCCTTTGGACCCGAATCCAAGCTGTAGGGGCTAAAATTTGCTGGCAGTGTTTCACTGTAAAAGGCGCACCTAATTTTGGCTGCGATACGACGGTAAGTTGACCCTACGGCAATGGGACGAATGCCGCCATCCTTCTTGCGTAGGGCACAAAGATTGGCCCCGTATAGAATATCGATGACAGCATCGTTCACATTGCCGGAGAGCATGAGATTGATGAGGGCCGTCAGCTCCTACAAAAGGGACTCACCAGCTTCCCCGGCGCCTGAACAAATAAGGTCCTTAAGGTGTTGAGGAGTCAGGCCGTCGAGGCCGCCGGCGGAGCCACTTCGAAAGGAACAGACGGCCGCACAAACTTGCTGAGCTGTAATTTGTAAAGTGTTAGTTTTTATAATTTTTTATTTTATTAATTAACTATAATTTATTTTATTTTATTACTTTTTTTATTGTATTTTAAGTAAGTTTATGACTATTTGTCAAGTTTGACTTAGAGATTAACACTATAAATAGAAAAGATATTCTGAAAAATAAGAAGTTACATTGTCTACATTTATTCTGAGGTAACTTTTTAAAAATATGTATCATGTTTATTAAAATAAATTAAAAACCACTCATTTCGCACTATTCGGCCCTCAGTGACCGACGTAACAACCACTTTGTAGTGCAAGCTGATTCTAAAACTTTATTCTAACAGTATTTCAAACGAAGTTTGACCCACCACAAATAGAGTTGCTAATTGTTGCTAATTGCTGAGTTGCTTGCTGGGTTAGACAAGGCCTTAAGCAAACACTGCATGTGATGCTGCATGTGCATTCAGATTTCAGTTGCATTCGGTTTAAATAGAATTAAGTAACGTTAAGAACTAAAGTAGGTTCTAAAGTAGAGTTTGGGAAAAAGCTAGGCTGATAAAGATGAACTACAGTGTACAGTACATGACCAATTCTGTCTCTATTCTACCAAGAGTATACAAAGCTCTTTCTATACAACTCGACATGTCTTTTGCCCGAGCATGGGGCGACCCGTAGACTCGAGTTGCTACGAAGACAACGACATGGAAATAATTTTCATGGCAACGGGGAAGTAGAGATATGAGGTAGTGATGTAGATATTAAACGAATCTCGATCGTCGTATCACTTAGTGTTGGTGAAAACAAGCATTAGGCATTGAGTTAGAGGAAATTAGTGTTGGAGAAAACGGGTATTAGACTTTAAGTTAGGTGTCACTTAGTGTTGGTGAAAACAGGCATTAGACAGTTCTTCCGTTGACAAAACCCGTTTCCACGGTGATCATGTTACGCGTGCAGGTTTCACTTATCATAATTATTTTGTAACAATGGCTACTTAACAGCTCTTCAATCGCCGGATTAAAAGATTGGGCATTTGAATGAGAATGTCAGTGAGTGGGTGACATGAAGCGCCAGCTAAAAATGAACGAATGCTTCTTTTAGCAAACCCAGTTCCGCGTATGTACAGTCAAAAAACCAATTATGTAATCAGTGTCGAAATATAACGTTGAAGTTTTCTTAGAAACCGATGGATGTTTTCGAATGGAATGAAATTAAATTGATAGAAATATTAAAATTTGTTAATTTAATTAAGTTTAATCTGAAGACGTGAAATAGTCTCTAAAAAAACTGCAACTACATCTGACGACCATGGTTACTGATTCATTTTGTTGACCGTACATACGGAACCAAATACGAATACATATTATGTTATTCTCTGAACTTGCATATATAAAACCAACTATCAAACTAGGCCAGACTTTTCCTAAATCGGAACATAAATAGACTCAAAGCCAGACAGATAATAATGTCAATACACCGACCGATAAATCCGACAAGAAATTGTGTATCAATCATTTTTATACAAGCAGCGATAAAGTTGATTGATTAGGTCATACGGGTAAAGGAGTATTGCCGCTATCAGTGTCTGTATTACAAGTTAGTGTATGAATATCCCGAAGCCGATGGTTATGATGTGAGAAGTTTTGATTAAATTTGGATATTTGAGAACATATTTTATTAAAAGATTATCCAGTCGGAGGACCAGTTGCGTAGTTGACTGCCTATGGTCTCACGGATGAACACTTACAGCAAATTGTAAGATATTTTTTATCTCATTGGTTTTTGTATGTAGCGTTGGTACTAACCTAATAGTGATTAGCCAACGTCTTCAGTCACACATCATTGACGTTGTATCCATGAAGACTATTATAGTGACAGAATGCTGAGTACTGGGTAATACGTAAAACGATACCCCTTAGTAAGACTGGTTGTTATACTTCCGGGACACTGACTACCTGTCAAAGATCTACAAATGACAGTCAACGGCTTAATTAGCTTTCCAAGGCACGAAGGAAACTTGGTATGTAATGTGTGGTCATCCATCCACGGACTAACCATAGGAAGCACGGTAAAAGCCAGTCCTTGGGTCACGGGAAGTGTCAACTAAGTTATAGTGCTGTTTTAAGCTTTCAGTGTACGCACAACGGACCGAATGAGAGTCTTAGTGCGGAAAATGGAGTCCCTATACTCACTCTACTCTACACTAAGCTTTAAGTTGTTGTGACTGATTAGTATTAGCTGAATTTATGGTGACAGCTGAAATAAAGCCCACGCTTAATGGTTACGGAGAGACGGTAGAAGTGTCGGTAGACCAACAGCCAGATGGGTGGATGACATTCAGTAGATAACCGGCTGAGAGAATTGAGACTCACGCAAACCAGGGGAAAATGCTACAAAAACAAATAGGAGGCTTATACTCAGCAGTGAGAGGAACAATTTAAGGCTGCCAATGGTTACTTATGATAGTGGTTATCAATACCAACAGACCAATCTCTAAGTCTTGCTTGCGTTAAATTATTATTTTTGCGTTTTGGGTTAACTCAAAATACAACCGCATAATATTGACTTATGCCCGATTCATCACGGTTCCTACTCGTCATCGAAAAACAACAGAAGTGATCTGTTGTTTCACAACTGTTTCAAAAATTTTGTTTATTGTAAGAGACAAACAAACAACAATCGTTCTTATAGAAAACATTCTATCAAAAAAACTTTCCTAGAATTTTCGACACTTCGTTTTGGCAACAACATTGTTTCCGTCAACATCATCGCCTCGTATCGATATTTTGATAAATTTATTATCAACATAATAAAGATATGTACTTCTGTATAATTTCAGATGTTTCTTCACGGATGACTCATGTTTATTTATTTATTTAAACTTCATGTACAATTGTTGAGAATGCCTTGTGGCATAAAGTCCGCCTATATACCAATATAGGCGGACTTAATGCCACAAGGCATTCTCTATAACAACTACGACCACATTGTGATAGGGTACATAATATTTTCTTAAAATTAACTTCTTGTTTTCGAAAATATAGGTATATAATTACATATATTGATAATGATATACATATACAAATAAAATAAACGAATAAATATTCTGATGTTCTGTCAGTTTAGTTCGCGGAATACATGATACAAACTCTATACCGACGGCCTGGTATTTTTTTACAATTATCTTGTGGTCGGCGGCTTCCATTCTAACCGCATGCAGCTGAATACCAATATGAATCTGACCTCCGCAATCCAGTTACTGAGAAAAACGATGCCCTTTGGTCAGACTTTCGGGCTTCTGACTACCTGTCAAAGATTTACAAATGTCAGCCGGGACCTCCGGCTTATTGTGCTATCTGAAGCAAGGACGGAACTCTATTTGTAATGGATGGTCACACACCAACGGACTACGCTTAGGAAACACAGACGCAAACAGCGGTAATTCCGTCCTCGCCGTTGAGGCCCGATACGAACCCTCCCCGTCCCTCTCTCGAGCCAGCCCGCGTGGCTGATCCTGTAGTCCAAAACCAGTCCCTAATTAATGACACCATTCAGATCCAGCCTGTCCCTTTGCTGTCCTCTGCCAGCGACGCCCTAAGCCGAGGCCCGTACCCCGCAAGGGGTGCCCTTAGCGTGTAGTCGCTTAGTTTGTAAGTTTTTTGCCCTGGCTGGAGGCCTTACACTTAGGCACCCACAGGATAGTCCGGTTAAGCAGACGACAACCTCTCTAGGTTGAACTGCGAGATACCATATCGAAAAAAAAACAAAAAAAACCACCGGACTGACCTTAGCAACCTTGAAAATGAGGCCATTACTATTTAGCCATGAGCCCCTAGCTCTTAATAATCACCACTCCCGAACCCCGCAGCAAAAATCTAAGTTCTAAGTTCGTTCGAATCGTAACCGAAATAACCACATTCCAGTTCGAATTATTCGTCCTTGGCCTTAAGTTTTAAACCTCCATGACAACGGTAGTCAAGTTGATTGGACTCTATGGCCTTGGCCAACGCTTTTTGCGATTGTGATGTCAAATAGTCGTAGGGTGAAACGACCAGTTGTTAGAGTTAGACGATTGTGTTTAATATGCTGTTGACCTTTTAAATGCTAAGCATTATGTAAAGACTGGCCCATAAACATAAATTGTTTGTGTTGTTAATGTTTGTCAGTTGTATCATAAAACAGAGCCAATTGACGTAGATGTGATGATGAGTATTTAAGTTTCTAAAATCACTTAAACGATGGTCGAAATGAGTTTTCTTGCTGTCTTCATTCTATAGTATCTTATTTGCAGCCCAGAATTTGATTTGTGGTCGGTAATAGGAGCCTTTCTCGTTGTTTATTACATTGGTTCCTTATATTGTTATGGATGCGCTTAGGGCTGAGCTAAGATGACTGCCACAACATCTTATACCTTCGGGGTAGAATGCAGTTTCTTGTTTAAGGAGAAAAATAAAATGAATGAATCTCTCTTCTCTTTTTGTTGGTTAGGGGCACTTTTTTGCGACAAAGTTATGGGAATACAAAAACAATAAATTTGTTTTCACTTCTCATGCTCTCTCGCGTAGGCGACATAAGGTCGCTTTTCATGCTCTAGAGCATAAAGTAAAATCTTCCTCGAAGACCAAGGCAATTGGTCCAACCGCCACACGAACAACTTCAACTTCATAGAATAACCACTTTATTTTAATTCGTTTCGTTAGTATTATTATTTTACACGTTGCTGTTTCATTTCCTCGCAATCGAAGTGAAAAGTAGAGTGTAGAACTCGTCCATAAAACCCATTTTACACTCTACATTATAATAATAATAAAGCAAAGCAAGGTCGCTCGGATGGATAAACGTCGCCCAGTGTGGGTTGCTAAATCTAACAGTGTCTTTGAATTTCTGGTTGTAACAGACGCTAACGCTATAACAGCATTGGAAATAAACTACCCAAAATGTCGTACCGACTAGGCGACCTGGGTTCGAACCTGCATTTCATCAAGTTACCTTTACCCCGCCCCTGCTGCATTTATTTGGGAATAAGTATTTGTTTTTCGAATTCAGAATTATTATTAAACAAAAATATTACTCTACTGTAAGGAATTTTGCATTACCTAGTCATAAATTATCTTCTGCTAGTTTAAATATTTTTTAACATTATTATGCCACGAATGTTTGTGATACTCGTATTATTATAAAAAAAAAAAAAACTATTTTGAAGACAGATAAAAAATAATGAAGGCATTAACTGTACTTTACATTAGTCATAGATTATCTTCTGCTAATTAAAATGTTTTTTTTTTAAATAAACTATTGCAAATATTAGTAATAGTTAAAAAAAAAAAAAATGCACTAAAGAATGATCTTTAACCCGCGCTTACTATTAAACGCGATAAAAATGAGGAAAACACTGTGTCACAAATTGATTATAGCAAGGTCTTGGTAAATCCCTGAATTAAGTTAATAACGACAAACCGATATATCCTGTTCTCTTTCAAACACATTTTAATTCATCCCTTTTCTCTTTCATGATTCAGTCATTACAGTCGCCATATCCGTGCAGCTGTTCCGCTGACTATGCAAGAAGAACTTAATCTTCTGCGTAGAGAAGGCTTTTGACAGGCAACTAATTCATTTTCAATCCACACTCTCTTTCAAATTTGTTAAAAAATGTGTGTCCATGTATTGTGTATTGTACATGTGTATAGGTTTATCGTAACTCAAGCAGTAGACTCCTTGTCTTAATATTTCAGTGTTCGCACAAAGCACCTATTTAGATACATGGATAGAGTCGACCACAGGTCTTCCACGCACTGTCATAGGCTTTCTCGTGCTTTGTCAGACGTTTTCGACGTTGCCAACAACATGACATGTATCCCACAACACTAAAACATGTTGCTGAAACATTGGTGCGTAACTTTGTTCTGTAGTGAATACGTGGCATTAAGATTTAAATAATAGATTTGCTATAATCATTATCACTTCAGCTGAAAGACGTCCACTGCTGGACATAGGCCTCCCCCTAGTGACGCCACATTGACCGCGGTCCCGTACGTCTCGCATACAGCGGATCCCCGTAACCTTCACCAGGCCCAGACCTAGTGGGAGGGCTTCCAAAGGCCCATCGGCCATCCGTTCCATTAGATTTGCCATACTGCGCCAAAAAACATTCACGTTTATATTTTGTTGACAGTAAGATTTAATAGTAGTGTCTTGCTCATCTTAGTGTAAACCCTTTTTCACGTGACCTAAGTACGATTAGGGCACATATCTATGATTTAAATCTATGGGTTTAACAGTCTGTTTACCTTAATTTACTGGCATTCTCATACGCACATTCCACAACTCTGAAGGTCACAGTTGAATAAAATTTAAATTCAAGTTGAATGTTTGAAACATTGTGATAGCGTTTGATTCATTACGTTGGATTCATTCACCAGCGGTGCTGATACGATAAAATGGTAACAAATGAGGTTAATGTCGTTGCATGTTAACCTACATTTTAACTTGTACTGATTTTAACTGCAGAGGATGATATAATTAGGATTTACTCTTATCTACGCTAATATTACAAAGAGGAAAGATTTGTATTTTTGTATGTTTGTAATAAGTAAACTCAAAAAATATTGCGCCGATTAAAAAAATCTTTCACCATTAGAAAGTTACGTCTTTACTGAGTAACTTATGCTATATTTTATCCCCGTACTCCCACGGGGACGGGAACTACGCGGGTGAAACCGCGTGACGTACGCTAGTTTATTATATTTTTGTCGTTTGTATGGTTCTGGTTATCACAAAAATGTATGTAAGTATTGGAATTTGGCATTTCACTATTAATGTCAATGTAATGCATAATTGCCAGTGATTACATACGGGACCGAAACGTGGTCGCTCACAATGGGCCTTATCAGAAGGCTTAAAGTCACCCAAAGGGCAATGGAGAGGGCTATGCTCGGAGTTTCTTTGCGTGATCGAATCAGAAATGAAGACATCCGCAAGAGAACCAGGGTCACCGACGTAGCCCGAAGAATTGCCGAACTTAAGTGGCAGTGGGCAGGGCCCATTGCTCGCAGAACGGATGGCCGATGGGGCTGAAAAGTTCTGGAGTAGTGACCGCGAACCGGAAGACGTTGCGTTGGAAGACCTCCCACTAGGTGGACCGATGACCTGGTGAAGGTTGCGAGAATCCGTTGGATGCGAGTCGCACGGGACCGGTCAATGTGGCGACACTTGGGGGAGGCCTATGTCCAGCAGTGGACGTCTTTCGGCTGAAATGATGATGATGATGATGAATGCATAATTAATTAATTACCTAAATTACATAAGTATAAAACGAAAAGAAACGCCAAAGTTATAAATATGAAACAGGTTTAAACTAAATTTTAAATTCCCTAAGTGTAAAGTCACGACCGATAAAATTATCTTTCACGAGAAAATCGCTTTTGAATTTAGTTACGTGTACCTATACATTTCATTGCTCATAACTGAACACTTAAAGTATTTAAAATGTTGTTCAAACCTGGTTCCTGAAACCTGTTCAAATAATTACGGCTATATGGTTCGAATTATATGTCGATTTTCTATACAAGATAATATTCTCGACTTGGCCTCCAACAACCAAGTATGTCATACTTCGATTTAGTTTAAACAATGAAGATAACAATGATTAAATATTCATGAGAAAATACTGACCTTCGGCTGAGTTAATATTTTTTGTTCAAGTTTAGTAAACGAGTTTGGTTAAATTTAGTAAAACCAGTTTTGAGAGCAAAAGAATGACGTCAAAACGGCCAACATTCCTAATGGGATATAGGCACCGCTGGTGTTATAAGAAGGTAACATAAAATATCTTCTAGCGCTCAGGTTTATAAAAATATTTAAAAACAATAAAAGTATAAAACAACTCAGTTGAAATCGAGAACCTGCTAGTTTTCAACTGACTTAGAAAAAGGAAGCTTTTTGAAGTCAGTTGAAAACTGTGGCACCAACCCCTGCTACGTCTAGACCGAGATGCGTTCTACTAACGTGGTGAAACGTTTAGTTTTTCCAAATGACATCAAACTCCATTGTTCAGTATAGCTACTATATTTTATAGAGAATATTTAGGTACAGAATTTAGATTAAAAGCAATACTATGAATAATAATTGACTGCACGGCTGGCGCAGTGGCTGAGCGATTGGCTGCTGCGCTGCGCATCTCGGGTTCGATTCGATTTAGGTAGTTGTTCCGGGTCTGGGTGTTTGTGTTTGCGATTTTAAATGTTTGTAACCGCACCCATGATACAGGAGAACTTTCTAGTGGACCGCAACGTTAAAAAAAAATGCTATAACACTTCTGATTTAAATGTGTATTGTTAAAAGACGATAATGAAAAAACTGGTGTACAGTACAAGAAACATATACAAAGTTACCTAAGTATTTTACTAACGAATCCAAGGAGTCCCACAACCCGACAATATAATCAATTAAAATAAACTTAATAACATTGAAGAAAAGCAATATTTATCGGTACATATTTGATTAGCCATAGAGCTAATAGGGCTCTATCAGGAAACCAGACGAGTTTAGTTACTGCCTGCTTATGATAAGTGGCTTATCTCATAGTTGTCAAGACCATGACATCATTTATCAGGTTCGTTCCCTCTAGATTTAGAATTGTGTAATAGACCAGTAGAACAATTAATGCGAATTACTTCAAAATAAATTTTATAACAAACAATTAGTTATAGCCCAGCAATTTACAACTGACTGGCGTTTGCTCGCAGCTTCACTCGCGTTAATTTAGAATTTGACAATCAATTAGGGTGTACTCTGCTTGTAATAATATACTTCAATCATGATTCGAAAGACACGTGGCGCCATCTATTATCATGAGAACGTGATTGTTGTTTTCCTCGGAAACAGTCCTTTTTTTTTGGGATGAAAAGTACCATATGTCCGTTTCTGTACACCTGAAAACGTATGTGAAAAATTTCAGGATGGTCGGTTCAGTGGTGTAGGCGTGAAAAGGTAACAAACAATAAACTTACTTTCGCATATATAACATAAAAATGAATCGTTGAATGTGTTGCTAAACGCAAATCTCGAGAGCAGCTGAACCGATTTCGCTAATACTTTTTTTATAATATTTATTTCCAGGAATATTATAAAAAAATAATTAGCGAAATACGGAGGGAAAATTTAAAAAAAATGCCTGAAAAAAAAAAATTAAAGACTCGACTGTTGGGCTGTACGAAGTTCGCCGGGTCAGCAAGTTTATAATAATTATTATAGTTATGATGTGCTGACTTTTCTTTCAATTTACGTGCTCACAACGGCAAAATGAAGAAAAGCAATATTCTAATGCGTAAAACAAAATATAATAATTATGTCTCCATAACACGAGTAACTTTTATTACCACAAGGTATTAATAGTAGGTACTAAACAAGACTAAGCGCAACAACGTTTAAACATACCTACTTATACAGGAAAAACTTCTACACTCGTTGAGAAACGTTAATTATTTTTCAATTGAACACCCATATAAAACCTATGAAGTAAGAGTTTATAATCGTGTGAATAAAATCGCAACGGATTCGCGATTCAAACTGGATGGATCGGATTAGTGTAAAACGATATTTTACACTTTTCAATATCGCTGACCCCGCAACAGGTATATCGCGAGTGTATAAAATTGTTTATTCCATTCAAGGCCGACAACCTCGTGTTGGTTGCGCGGCTGTACAGTTGGTTGACAATATTCGCTATGCGCCGGCGTCTACCACGCGACCCATAGGTTTCAATCTTGCGCACAAACACAATTGATAAATAAATACTCGTACAATATATTTAATGATAGAGATTGCTAATTCGAGTCACTGTACTCGCGTTTGTTGTTCAGACCGCGTGTGCTTTGTGTTTTTTTTTTACAATTAAAATAATGTAATGTGTAATTTTTTTCGTATGTGTGTTTAGTGTGTTCTTCTGGATTTTTTCTTGAATAAACTTTGTGTAAGTGGATATTATCTATTACTTGGTGGGACAGAGTGGAAAAATCCATTTTAGTTTCGAAACCATCTGGCAAATAATTACGCGATTTTTATTTATTTCATGAATTAATGTAGCTATGGTTTATACAGGGTGTCCGGCAACGAATGTATAACTTTCAAATGGCCCATAGCAGAACCCAAGGCCATTCAGAAAAAAATACGAAAAATATCTAACTTATAAAAAAAAAAATCCGCAGATGTAGGGCCTGCTGAATGGGGCCTTAATACATTTTTATGCTTCAGTAATTTTTTCTCCTTGTCTAAATTAATAGCAATAATTCACTATTCAAGGCAGATACTTATGAATTGTACCATTATCAAATTTACTTTAAACCGACATTATTTTAAAATTATTGGTCACTCATCTATGCATCCATTTTTATTCCCCAAGATGTTTTAACTTGCTTACAGGTACGTACGCATTTTTGTCTAAATGGCCATAAGTTCTACTATAAGCCATTTCAAGGTTATCCATTAATTACCGGACACCCTGTATATAATTAGCTGTAATTGACGTGTGTTTTGGCATATTTGAGTAATTAATTTTAGTTTAAACCAGATTTATTTAATAAAGTGTGTCAGAACGCGGCGTCAACGCTTATGCTTTTGACATTTCGGTGACGATTTCGCAATGACGGCTTTTGCTTTATAAACCAAGCGGATATTAATTTAACTATTTCCATATAACAGTTTCTTGTGTCCCTTTTAGAGTTGTAATTGTCACTGTTAATTAGTCATGGGTTTGTTAAGCAAAATAAGTAGGTACTTATTTTGCTTAACAAACCCATAACCCTTAAGAAGGTATGTATGTAGGAAGTTGACAAGCATGAATGAACCTGCATAATATACAGGCTGGAATTTTTCAAACTCACCTGGAGGGAAAGTACGTACTCAATATACTGGTGATAGAATTTTTTTAATAAAGAATTATTCCTTTATTTTTTTAAATAAACAAATCTGCATCTTCCATGTTATTTTTGAAAATTCGTTTGCTACACTCGGGAATTGAACCGGCTGTAAACACAACATATTATTTAATTTAAATTTAAATCTCACGTTTTTTTCTTAGTTTAATTCAAGTTGAAAAATACTGGTGCTTAAAAAATCTAAAAAAATGTGTAGGTAAGTAATTAAAAAAAAAAAACAATAGCGTCTTCGTTACAATAAACGTTGTAATTATCAGCTTTACATTATATTATATCGGGCGCAACCTCGGCTCTTGAACTCCGCCAGAGGTCTAGGTTAGACGCGATTTCAATCACTCTGTCATGTATGCTTCAGATTTGAGTCAAATTATAATTTATTGACTGAGTATTCATGGTTAAAATATCATAAACTAGAAATTCGAGTACTTATTCAATAAAGTTATGCGATTTCATCAAATCAAATAATTTATTTTACAGATCATACAATCTAATTTGTTAGTAATACATACACATGTTAAGAATAATTAAAAAAATATGTAATTACTAATTATGTCAAAATCATAAACAAAAAAAAAACAGTTACAAAAAAAAACAAACATAAAGGTCGGCGACAACTGAAATTGTACAGCCACTAGCATAAATACCTCCTACTTAAGCAAAATCTTTTAGGAAATCTGAGCGTAAGGCCAACAGAATTGAAATTTATCTCACATAGTAGCTTACAATATTACTGCAAAAGTCACAGAACAGAAATAAAACCACTTGAATAATGTTGTAATTTTCAGAATTTTGCTTAAGATTAATATAAGGTCAACCTTATATTAAAACTAATAGGTAAATAATAAACCTAATTGAACAAGGGGATTTTGTTATGCAGCCTTAACAGTCCTTAGTCGATCCATTTCGACCAAGACCATTTATATGATTACAAAAATACTACACATACTCCTAAATACTGTAGGATCAAATCGCTTTTGAGTCTTGCTACCACCACCCACTACATATAAATCAAAGCGCAAACAAGTAGTTCTAAAACTAAAACCCGACTACTGAATGAAGTCGGTTAAAATGAAGCCTATGTTACCCCGGCTATAATAAAGAATCGATTGACACCTTATTCATCAAAATCGGATGAATAGTTTAGGCGCTACGGTGGATCATACGTAAATAAAAACATACATACATAAACTGCTAAAATCATGAACATTCCTTTTGGATTTGCCGTAGTCGGGTAAAAAGCGTTTATCATTTCAGCTACCTGTTAAAAAAAAGCTTGTCACTAACCACCATACAAGTAATCTAACTATTAAGCATACTTCATTCTATTTCAGGATATCGAATAGCTTCGTAGTTAAAGCTTAATTATGGCTAATATGGAGGATACAGAAGCTCAGGTGCAAGCTCATAAGCTTCTTGGCCAGAAGACACGGGCTCCAAGACCACCAGACACCGCCCTTACAAGAGCATTGCGGTCATGTAAGTAAACCTTTATTGTTTTAGTAATAGCGTCTACTTTACTATGTCAGTGAAGATCACTCTGCTGGTACTCTGCTTGTAATAAATAATTCGAACCCTGCAGAGAGACCAGTTGCATTCCTGCAGCCTTTAAACCCACCCAAACCAAACCTAAGCTTGTATACAAGAAAAAAAAACATAACATAATATTCCCCGACACCACCAAACAGGTTTTTTAAAGCTTTACGTTTCTAATGAATATTGATAGAATTTAAGCGTGAATTAAGTAAGAAGGTAGCTGAGGTATAAACACGTATAGACTTGTATTATTACACATATGTCCGAATCAATCAATCGTCCTCTAATGCATGGCGATTATGTATCTTCGAAGCCACACAGCGGAGCCTATTAGAGAATAAGTAGATCGAAATAATGCAATTACTCGTAAAGCAGTGAGTTTACTTGCCGTTATCTGCGAGTATATATATAAATATAAATATATAAATAAAATAATAATATAAATAAATAATAATATTATATAATATATAATATATTTATCACTGGACATTACACACAGCGCCATCTAGTATAATATGTGGCCATATTATTCTTTTGTTTAGTATTGCTTTATTGAACCGTGAAGATAAGACGATTTTCTGTGATTGAGCAGTTTTATTTGTTTATTTTCGTCAGCATTGTGTTGTTACTCGGATGAGGAGCTCGTGGCTAATCATTAACCGCCGCTTCAGGTTAAAGCCGCGCTTGCCTAGGTTGGATGGGTGACCACCCATTACATAGCAAGTTTCCTTCGTGCCTCGGAAAGCACGTTAAGCCGTTGGTGCCGGCTGTCAATTAAAGACCTTTGACAGTCGTTACAGGTAGTCAGTGGCCCGAAAGTCAGAAAACCAGTCTTACCAAGGGATATCGTATTACCCAGTACAAACTGGGTTGTGGTCAGATAGGCAGTCACTCCATGTAAGATACTGGTATTCAGATGTATATCTGGTTAGATTGGAAGCCGACCCCAACATAGTTGGGAAAAGGCTAGGCAGATGATTATGGTGTCACTGTGCGCTAATGGTTTGGTCACTATAAAATGTAAGTAGTGATAATTCGTCGAGGCATTTGCTCTGGAAACTGTTTGTTTGAAGATGTTATTACCTTCATTATTAAACAGCATCGCCTACTCAAGAAAAAATCCTGCTAACACTGTATGAAAAATCAGTAAAATACACGATGAAGGGATATCGTGACATCGTCGCTAAAGGGTATTTTTTAGGGGCAGATATTTTTATTATTTTTTTATTTTTTAAATTCCAGAAATTGGCTAAATTTGACTGCTTATTCGGTGGCTACATGCTCGAAATCATATTCAAAAATAAATGGCATTGATTAACCAAATAAAGCTAATATCTCTGAAAGATCTCACTCCAAAAAAAATACCTGTCACACCATAAAATAGACTAGTCGAATAAACATCATAAAACAACATAAATAATTCATGTTTAAAAATGTGAATTAATGTTTTGTAAGTAAGGTATGCACTTGTCATAAAAGAACTCCACAGCGGCCCACAGCTAATATTCGCACTTGTAGATTAGACATTGTTCAAAATGGAGGCGGAATCGTCGAAAAAGAATGTCTGACAAAGAAATGAATAGCGTAGCTAACATGGCAAACCTCTCCGTGCATATTCAGCGTAGCAGTGAACGGACGACTTTATGGTTTTCGTTACCCAGTTTGCAAATTGTTGTGACAGCACAAAATGAACGCGATTGCAATACAAATTGAGGTTTCATGCGATACCATCTGAATATTGGACAGCAGCCAAGAGGTATAGATAGTGGATAGCCGATTACATTATAACTACTATGTGAACAGCGCCGGTGCGCGAAATTTAAAACTATGTGAGTTTTATGACAATCTATGTGCACTGGTACCAACTTCATGTTAATGTAGCCCGATCAATTCAGATTAAGCTGCTTTTGACGCACGTTTGGAGTTGGGCAAGACACGTAGTATGTTGCGGTGCTGGCAAGCGCAGTAAAGCTGTGACCGAGTGGCGTCCAAGTACTGGAAATAGAATGCAGGTGTATAGACAGAAGACATTGTAGCGATCGCGAATAATATCTGGATGGAATTGACACAGGAACGTAGGTATTATAACAAGCAAAGAGAGGCCGAACACCAACAGTGGGTGAAGTAGGGCTGTGGATGATGATAACGCTTGGCGCGATCGGTCCGTGGATAGGTGGCCAAGCTGTTGGTTATAACTGATAGTACCTAGTTGACCTTTGAGTGTGTACTATGAAGCTAGAAAGTGCATCGACCAGTCTTGCAAGAGGATCGTTTTATAAACTCACTAACAGGGTCGTTGAAGTCAGATGGTAATCTCTCTATGAAAATACTAGTAGATGTTATTCAATTAGTTTGTACACATACAGGCATGAGCAATAAAATGTAATCACAAAGAAAAATTGAAAAGCGATTCATAGCACGGTCTGGTATGGTTCGTTGTAGTGTGCAGACTCCTTTCATAGATACGACGCTGTCGCAAACTTTCGTTCGACGTTGCTTGCGGGAAGCGCAAGTCTCTACATCCAAGATGCGATTCTTATAAGCATCGTTATTGCAACCGAATTCTTTCATGAGTAATTAGCGATCGAAAGTTTGCGATTTTGTCGTTATCTATGTCGAGACTGCCCAGTAGGTATGGTTATTTTGTAATAAATATAATAACGATATTGTATACCTACCTATGTTTTTCGCTACAGGTTCATTTTGTTTTGAAGCATGCTTTTAGTGAGGATCAGTTCGTATGAACATTATCTGCCGTTGGCGACAGCAGATGTGAATAAAACTTCTAATGGATGCGCCATGTGTGGCCTTCGGCACTTTAGATAACACACTATCGGTAAAACCACTCGAATTGATTAATTATGCAGTAGTTCGTGTTACCGGTACTATTACACTATCTGTATTGATACCTGCTATGTTTACAATACTGCTCTCATAAAACAAAAAACGGCATTTCAAAAAAAAAAAAATGAATATTTTTTGTTGCTGACACTTCTCCCGTCAGATGATTCGTATCTTTATTGCAAAATTTTATAAAAGGCTCGTTGGATATGCGTATTTCATGTTTTAGCCGTATCTTCTCCAAGCGCAGCATTCATATTGGGAGCTGTCTCTGCTGCGTTTCGAAAGTCGTATTCGAAAATTGGTCTATTTTTTGTGATTTCAAATAGGTTTCAATGTTTAACTCAATTACTGAAATTAATAATAATTGAAAATCAAACATAAGAATGAAGATTTTTATTCTAAATTTAGGAATTTATGTTTTGTGTATGAAAAGTTTTGATCACGCATCTTGGACGATGCAGGTTTAATTTTAATTAAAAGTGCACCTTGCTATGTAAAAACTGTAACTTCATACTTTAACCCCTGTTATTATTGACCTTACAAATTATATTTTAAAACATAAATGCAAATGACTAAAAATATCGCCACCTCGTTCATACATCTTTTCTATTCACACAGTTTTCATTGTACGTTCTTTGTATTTCCCAAGTCTTTTTACTAACTTTCTCATACATATCTACATGTTGCGAAAGTAACTGCGGTAGTTACCTACCGCGTATTATGTAGACGCACGAGTATAATAGACTTTTCCCAAGAACATTACTCGCATAATTTGAAAGTTTGCACATCTTTACATAGTATAAACAAGGTCGCTCCGCCTATTTGTACGCTGAGATCTTTTAAACAGCTCAATGGATTTTAATGCAGTTTTCAGCAATAGATATAGTGATTCAAGAGGAAGGTTTATATCTACATTGCTTATAACCTGGATTAACACATAGGATACTTTTTATCCCGGTAATATGATCCCGTGGGACAATTATCGAACGTCACGCGGGCGAAGCCGCGGGCATAAGCAAGTCTGTCATAAAACTATAGCAAAACAAACGATAGTAAAGTTGATAATTAACTATCTACGAAAATAGAACACAGATAAGTCTGATGTAACAATGATCTAACATCACTAAATCAGGTGATAGCACCGTGCAGATAAGTTTACATAGCATGTCAACATGTTTAAATATTTAAAGCAAGTCATAGTCGGTATCTTTAGTATTAAAATTGTCCAAATATTTTCAAATAACTTTAAATTTGGAATTATTTACTATTTCTTTATATTTAAATGATTAAGATACGAATTCAAATTTCTTCGGTAAATTCCGGACGTATAGCAACCCTCAAACTTTACCTTTAAAAGTGATTACCGCTTGTCTATACCCTAAGGTCTTTATTCATAATGAGACTCATGTTTACTTAAGCCCTCCTGCTTAAGCCAAGATATCCCACAATATACGATCCAGTAAGCTATTACAGATAAATGAATACGTACCTGAATCAGGATCTCCTCACTTAATCTCGATTAAGATACCTTTTGATGGAATATTCGTATAATTTCACGCCTGAAGAGGTTTTGTTGAATCTTATCACCGAATTATCTAATAAAGGCACATAATACTGATATGATTCGGAATTTTTATAAGCAAGTACTACATAAATACTGGTACTATACAACCCTAGTTTTTCGCAATTTCAGGGTTGATCCCTTTTTATAAGCTGTTTATAGTGATGAGTGGCAGTGATAGTGGTGTGACCGTCGGACTGCTAAGTCATAGGTCTCAAGTTCAAACTCAAGACACGCACCTCTGATTTTTCGGATTCATGTGCGTATTGTATTATTATCACTTGCTTCGGTGAAGGAAAACATCGTGAGGAGACCAGAATGCCTAAGAGATATTTCTTGACGACATGTTTGTAAAGCCAAGTCAGAGGACGAAAAAAATACTCTAACACTAGGTTAGACACTAACCACACAACAAAGAAGAAGAAAGAAGAAGAAAGAAGAAAGAAAAAGAGAAGAAGAAGATGTGACGAGCACAATGACCCGGGATAAACTAAAAAATGTACGCGACAGGGATGGCTTTCGTAATCCGGGACCAGTGCGGATTAAGTGCCTTTACTTCCCGCTGCCTCTCACGAGAAATGTAGCAAAAGGTTGGCCGCCTTGTTGGCCTGGTAAACATTTTAAACGCTATTGCTATGCACCAGGTTCTGGGTTCGATTCCCCTGTCTGGCTGTTATCGGCGTTTTTGCACTGGATATTTCTCAGTAGCAGGTCGGCCTTCCCAATCGATACTTTGGTGCTGGTGAATTGTCTGGAAATTACTCATCTGCCTCGCTTCAACCTTTTTGAATTATACAGGCCTGACGGTATTTCATGTTGGAAAATTATTTCTCAACTTTTTTACAAGTATTGAGTATATTTGGTGCCAGTTAAGATGAGAATAGCGGTCATTGACACACCTATATTTATTAAACTTCCTAACTTTGAAAACCAAAAATAAGCCTGTTCAAGTCTTGAATCATCTATCGTGATCTTCAAAAAATATTGTAATGAAAAACGATAAATGGTTTATTTGTTTTGGTTCGTACGAAGAGATATTAGGGAAAGGGCAATGACTTCTCATCTTAACTGGCACCAACTATAGGTACCAGTCACGAGCACCAATAAAGGGTGTAAATATACCCTTAACAAAGCTGAAAGGTTCTTGTTCTCCCCGTCACTGCGATCATTTTTTTGGTCTAGGTCATAACTGGGAACCTTCTAGTTACGGAGATATTGGGGGTCAAAGTTCCAACTTTTAGACATGTTTTTTTTTTAATACTAGTTTTTAAGGTCATAACTTTACTTTCAATAACTCCATGACCTGTTTACTGTTTACATGCGCCCATCAGCACAATGTTTTGATTGAGTTTATTTTATTGTAATGATGTTTTTATCTTTTATTAATTTTTATTTGGCAATGGGTGTTATTTACCTGAAATAAATGAATTCAACCGTAAAACGTGGATTTCACCCCAAAAAAAAAAGTCGTTTCCCAGCAATATTTTTTCTAAGAGTTCCTTAGTTAACAATAAAGTACGTACAGATCAATGCTTGGTTGACGGCTTCGTGTAGGATCCGTTAATACCCTGTATGTAAACACTCAACTTTTAAAAGGGTTTTTCTCCTACTGTTCTGATTAAAATTTCATATTCATATTTTTACGAAAAATATTATATCTCCAAGTTACAATCGTTATTTAACGTGAAAATTGATTGAAGTGTATACATATTGATGCTTGTGACTCTATATAGTCTGTTTTGCAATTAAAATTTGATACCAGCACAGATCATTGAACTTACGGTGTTAGAATCGATTCTGTGTTGAAAGTAAAGGGCTTTAATCCGAGAGTGGGTGTAATATTGTGAAACTAGTCGTGATTAAACCGCCGTCCTCGGTTTTGTAGTTATTACTAACTTACATTTTGTAATATACGTTCCTTAAATAGATAATGGTGTTAAGTTTATATTAAACCTTGAAAAGTTATCTTTTGTCAATAAACCAAATGTTATATTGAATATTGCGTGTTTGTTTGACCGTGATCTAACAATAACATCACGCCTGTCTTCCCCGAAGGGTTAGGCAGAGGTGTACCTAATAGTACACCCACATTTCGCCAAATAATAGGAGGCGAGCCTATTGCCATCAATTGGGCACAGATCCATCCACTCTGAGGCTGCTGCTGAAATTACTGATGGAAAAACCCAATCACATTTTGCCCGACCTGGGAATCGCACCCAGGACCTCGTGCTCAGCAGTCGCGCTTGCGACCACTAAACCAACGAGGGAGCCATAACCAAAGTGCCTACTAAAATTTTCGGATCTATTGCCTGTGTTCAAAGATAATAGGGTAGATGACAAAAAAAAATATTGGACAATTGGACCCGTATTTTTTCTTTTGTTACGTAAACCAAAACTGACGAATATACGACGCTTTTAAAATTATCAATACGTCACACCGTGGTATAATTTTTAGTGCGTTCTGTCGTCACGAGCCCCCACTCTTGAGTTCTAATGTATTATATCTTTGCCAATATTCATTGATTTACAAAAACAAAAATACGTGTCCATTATTTTCCAATACTCTAACTGACGGACTAAATACACACATCAAAAATGTCTAGGGATCAAGCATTTTTATGCGGATTTCTTGAGATTGAGATGTGGCTTTGTAATAAATTTATGATTTTATAAATTTATATGGATCCTTTTTGGTGCATTTCATAATTTGAATCAGGAACTCTCAATCAAATTCGAGTAAAAGATGAAAATAAGCTGTCAATATTTTCCCTATAAAAACATACAACGCATTGAAGACATTATTAGTGCTACTGTTTCCCTACTACTGATTAAAACCAACGTTATTATGGAGCGGCGACGTCATTTAAGCAGGGAAGAAATGCTCAGAGCCGTGGGAATGATAGAAGCTGGTTCCCGGCAACGTACTGTAGCTTTAGCTCTGAATACAAGTCAGAGTGTTATCAGTCGACTTTGGACACGTTACCGAAGCACTGGTACCGTGGCTGAGCGCCATGGAGGACGGTATCGCTGCACCACACGGAGACAAGACCGATACATTCAAATCTTAACTCGAAGAGCTCCAACAATAACCGCCATGATGTTAGCCGTGAGGCTTCATCACTCTTCAGGGAACTTAATTAGCGACCAAACAGTCAGAAACCGCTTGCATGAAGTGAACCTTCATTCCCGAAGACCGCTACGGGTACCACCTATAGCAATGCACAATCGTAGGATTCGATATCAATGGGCTCTTGAACACAGAAATTGGGCAGAAGAACAATGGCGTTTCGTGTGCTTTTCTGATGAGTCTCGTTTTGGTATGAGACCGGATACAAGACGTATACGACACTGGAGAACCCCTGGACGCCAACAGCGATTAAAATCCTGCCAGGAAGTCCATCCTTATAAATAGTGGTGGAACCATCATGGTATGGGCGGGTATTTGGATCGGCGGAAGAACTGAGTTGATTTGGATCAGAGGCAACCTCAACGCTCAAATTTATGCTGAGACGATTGTATCAGACGTCATCGTTCCTCTACAAGTGCAAATCGGTCCCTTATTTCAGTTAATGCATGATAATGCACGACCGCACACCGCAAGAGTTGTAAGACAGACTCTCGCTGCAGCTAACATCAATGTCCTGCCCTGGCCTGCTCAGTCGCCAGACTTGAACCCGATTGAGCATGCATGGGATATGCTACAGAGAAGAGCTCTGCCGAATATGGAGGGTATCCAGTCGCAAGAAGACCTTTTTTTGTTGTTGCAACGAACATGGGCGGCCATTCCACAGCGTGATTTGGATGAACTCATTTTGAGTATGCCAAACCGATGTTCTTGTGTTGTTAGTGTTCGCGGTAGAAACACGGATTATTAATTGTTTAAGTTACCCAATAAAATTTTAAAGAAAACTGTTATT
The DNA here is from genome assembly GCA_941918905.2 of Xestia sexstrigata. Classification (NCBI taxonomy): domain Eukaryota; kingdom Metazoa; phylum Arthropoda; class Insecta; order Lepidoptera; family Noctuidae; genus Xestia; species Xestia sexstrigata. The sequence continues at coordinate 9,422,516 of OW799203.2, forward strand.
TCAGTCTTTTTTTCGAACTTTAATGTTAGTGGTTCAAATGTCAAAAATCCCTTTATTAGGAAAATGGCAAATTTCTTTATTAATGCAAAGGTGACTTGGTTTATCGTTACTGTGACAAACGAAAACACTTTATTTGATGAATCCTTAAAGAAAATTTTAATTAATATCAATCAGGAGAAAAGTTATTGCAAAAATATATGTTGATCCCTAGATACTTTTGATGTGTGTAGATTTGCAATTTATTGATGGTGGAAACTAGCCTATTACATAAATAAAACCCCCCTGAATTTTTATCGCTCGGCTAAGCACCTATATCTGAAATTCCGACAAGCTCAGATGTACTAAGTGTTAATGAAAACGGGTACCTCTTATAAGTCTCAAGTTGTAAACTATGTATCGAGTTTTTTTTGTAGGTTTGTAAGTAACCATGCATAATAAGGATCAAATAAAATATGTTAGGCACTAAAGTTACTTAAGCCTGTTCCAAATACAATACTGAAGAATCATAAAAATAAAATGTTTCTACTTTTCTTTGTTGACCAAGTTAGTTTATAACGGGCTGGTTGGTGTCCGCAACTCCACGTCAAAGCGTGTATTTTGCGTAAGGGCTATAATCCACCACGCGGGCCCAGTGCGGATTGGTAGATGTCACATGTCTTCTAGGACATGCCGGTTTCCTCACGATGTTTTCCTTCACCGTTTTGAGAGCAGCGGTGGCCCAGTGGTAGCGGCCCCGACTTACGAACAGTAAGTCGTGGGTTCAAACCCAGGCAGGCGCATTACTTTGTGTAATTTATTTCATCACCACTGCTCTCAAAACGGTGAAGGAAAACATCGTGAGGAAACCGCCATGTCCTAGAAGACATGTGACATCTACCAATCCGCACTGGGCCCGCGTGTTGGATTATAGCCCTTACGCAAAATACACGCTTTGACGTGGAGTTGCGGACACCAGCCCGTTATACAAATATACAATAGTTTATTTTCACTCATTTTCGTTTGTGCTCTTTATCAAAACAGTTACTGAAAATCTTTAAGAAAAAAATAAACAGAGCGTATATTTACTTTGTGATATGATACCGTGCACTCGGAGTAGATATCCTATCGGGTGACATAGCGGGAGTAGGTACAGTCACTCAACTAAGTGAATCGATCAGTAAGCACCGAATTAACCCATTTCCCTTCATCAAGTACTATCGCAAGCGGGAAATTGAGACCGTAGGCTAGTTGCGTTCACTTCTAGCGGACTTTTTTTAAGAGTAGGTTTGATGTAAACTGGGGTTTTTTTCTGACTTTTTTACAAACTCGGTAGAAAATGATTGACTACATAGGTATTTAATTTGTGAATTTGTATGTTTACATCTTTTTTTTTTTACTGTTAGTTTCTGCATCACTCAAAGGTTACAAGTAAAATATGCATTTGGCACTAAAAGTCTACCTTTTTTCATGAGTGCTTCACTATCACTATCACTACATCACTACATAGTATAAAACAAAGTCACTTCTCGCTGTCTGTCTGTCCGTATGTATGCTTAGTTCTTTAAAACTACGCAACGGATTTTGATGCAGGTTTTTTTAATAGATAGAGTGATTCAAGAGGAAGGTTTATATGTATATAACATGCATAATATAGTAGAGAAACACTGATAATTTTAGAGGTTTCTAATTTGATGTCTTAAATTAACACATTTTTTGGCGCTTACATTGCAAACGCTGGCTGAACCCTACGAGATAGATCAAAATAATGAACTACAGTATTGTACACCTTAAAAAGGTCTACAAAAAATTCCGCGATGGTATATGTCTATCTCTTAGGGATAACTCACAATAACCATTTTTATCCTTTACTTTTTACAAGAAATAATGGCTTATTTACGAAGTGATTTGCAGCAATACAGTATTAATCCTTATCCAATTCAGTACGTTAAATGCATTGTGCATTGAATATATAAATATGGCCCTTTACAGTATATCATTTAAATGAATAATTTAGAAGATATCACAAAATTAAAATTACGCGTGACTGAAAATATCATTCTCAGCGAAACAAATGGGGTCGCAGTGTTACTGTTGACACAGTGTTGGTTACTTTAACCATTTTCATCTTTTAAGTTTTGCGTAAAACGTAATGCATTATTTTAGAAGCTTATTTATGGTGTATGGTGTAAATCTATATAGATTATCTTCAATATCTATTTTATAAACATTAATTAATTTAAATGAATATCTTAGTTATCGCAACTGCCGGGGTCGCGGGACTGTCTAAACAGGGTACCAGGGCCCTAAAACCCAAGGGCAATCGAAAGGTGTCTTAGTCAGTAAGTCTGATAGTCCCATCCGCTCCACCCAGGGCGGGAGGACTCATTTTTACCACCTAAAAAATGGAATTATTGGAAAATAAAGCATTACAAAATAATTTTACAGTAAGCGCACTTATTTTTTTTGTTCTAAATTGGTCCCGAGCGAAGCCGGGGCGGGTCGCTAGTAATTAATAATTTCAACATCGTAACAACCAAACTTTATGCGCGAAAAATCTTGCTTTATAACAAACGCATCTTAAACTGCAATTAAAAATTAATAATCATCACACGTCTGCAGTCTCGGAACAAAAGTTACACCCTAGCTGCAGTGTAACTGACCTTTACTGTCACAAATATAGCTGCTGCATGTAATGATAATGGTTTTTGTTGCTGCGACTACTTAGATAAATCCATTGTAAATTACCTGCCCTCAGATCATAGTGATCAGGCTGTTGCTTTCACTTACAATATACAATTACAAAGAATTCAGATACAAACTAGACAAATAACACCCAGCAATCTAGACTAATTTAATTAGTAAGTTAAGTATACCGGGTCATATTAGAAACAATGTAAATGTATTTTATAAAGAACTATTTTCGGTAGTGCACACCGAATTCAATAATACTATATAAAAAATCTAAAACTATTGGCCCAAAGTTTATTTTCAGTAACTGGGCAACACAGGGTATTAGGAAAAGTAGGGAACGATTGTTTGAGCTGTACGGCCTTAAGCCTTACATTAACACAGAAAATTTTAATAAATATGCTGCTACTTACTCGAAAGTTTTAAAAAAACACTTGCAAGGTAGCCAAATCCTTATTCATTAGCAACAAGATTAAATCAGCCGATAACAAAATAAAGACGGTTTGGAAAATTATAAACAGTGAAACAAATAGAAATAAAAAACAAAGTAATGACTTCTCACTAGAGAAATCACGTGGCCTTGTGAGCTCCAACAATGAAGTTGCTCAATAATTTGTAAATTTCTTTACCAGTACACCCACTTACAACTACAGAAACCTTAAATTCCTCTCCCTTTGTCTCTATTGATTTATTGAAAGCGAACGTTACAGCCTGTCCAAATGAATTTAAATTTCAGCATATATAAACCCCATAACAGTCATAAAAGGTTTCAAGCAAATCAAGATGAAATTAACGGAAGATCTATGGGGTATGTCTATCAAAGTCTGTACTTCAATTATTGAGACTGTAGCACCGTATTTAACCTCAATATTTAATTTGTGCGTGGATCAAGGGGTCTTCCCGAATCTAATGAAATTCAGTAAGGTAATAGCGCTTTTTAAATCCGGGGACAGTAAGGACACCAATAACTATAGTCCCGTATCCGTGTTGCCGGTTTTCAGCAGGGTGTCTGAAAAGATAATGCTTAACCATTTTAACACAAATAAAATATTACAACAGTATGGTTTCACCAAAGGACGTTGTACAACTGACGCCGGTGTCACTTTATTAAAACACATATTTACTGCGTGGAAAGAGGCACAAGATGCCATAGGAATCTTCTGTGACCTTTCGAAGGCATTTGATTGCGTAAATCACGAAACCCTAATCTTGAAACTTGAGCCTTACGGTTTAGGTAAACTGGCGCTCAGTTTAGTAAAATCGTATTTGAATGATAGACAGCAGCAGGTACAAATAAATGGTGTTAACTCAATGGGTTTAAAAATAAAAATGAGTGTACCACAAGGTTCGATAGTGGGTCCCTTCCTCTTTTTAGTGTATATTAATGACCTACCCCATTTATTTAACAACCATCCGCATATGGTGTTGTTTGCTGACGATACTTCTTTAATATTTGGGATAAACAGACGTGCCACTAATCTTGACGACATACATAACGCCCTACTGCAGGTCCACAATTGGTTTACTGCTAATAATTTAGTACTAAATGGGAAAAAAAACTAAGCGCATTAATTAGATTTGCTCTACTAAATGTCAAAACTAGTGATTGTGACATAATATTGAATCAAGAGAAACTAGAATTTGTCGATAAAACGGTTTTCTTGGGAATCACGCTCGATTCAAGGTTACAATGGGGTCCTGATTTAACATCTCTTGCAGGGCGGCTGAGCTCAGCAGCATATGCAAAATCCGTCAATTTACTGATATTGTTACCGCGAGGCTAGTCTCGTTTAGTTATTTTCATAGTATTATGTCATACGGTATTTTACTATGGGGACAGTCTGCAGACATCGAGTCTATATTTATTCTTCAGAAAAGAGCCATCAGAGCCATTTAAGAATTACGTAGACGCGATTCTCTAAGAGAACTGTTTAAGGAAATTAATATCATGACAGTACCTTGTCAATACATCTATGAAAACATCATGTACGTTAGGAAAAACCGACATATATTCAGTAGAAGAGGTGACAGACACCACTATAACACTAGAAATAGGGACCAACTAGTTCAGCCAGGTTTCAGGCTTGCTAAAGTAGATTCATCTTTCATGGGGTACTGTTTGAAATGTTACAATAAAATACATCCCCAGATTCTTCAAGTGAATGAGACGAAATTTAATTCTTGTATAAAACGCACTATGTAGACAAGCATATTATAAGTTGGGGGATTGCATTGATGATAAAAATGCTTGGCTAAATGCTGGTCCTGCTCCACAACCATAGGGGCAAACTAATTGATTATCTTTCATTGACTTGAATATGCCTTGGTGGCTGAGAGAATGTCATGTTCACTCAAATGTCTCGCTGATGGTGCGGGTGTGTCGGGTCATTTAGTTCCCTTCAATGTGGTTGAGTTGAATGGCGCCGATACACGCGTCATATTCGTGAACGGGCGCTGTCAGTTGGGACTGGTCATCTTTTAGCTGTTTTCTTTTAGCTGCCAGGGTTCATTTTAATTCCGTAATTTTTTAATTTTTGATTTAATCTTTTACTCTGGACGCTCTTAATGTGCACGTTTTTGTATATCGTTCTCACATAAATGTATAGTTTCAAAATTAATGATGTAACCAAGATTTTGTAACAATATTTTGATTCAAAAGAGTGTCCATAGACTTTCTTGCCCGTTCTTCTCCATAGAGAACCATGCTCGGGAATGGGCAACTACAGTACTTTTTCAAGTTATTATGCCTTGTGACTGGGACTGTAGCTTTATTTTTTATTTGTAATTTTGACATTCAAAAGTGCCGTAATGGTCTAATTGAAATAAATGCTTTGAGTTTGAGTTTGATAGAGCTAAATTTTGACAGACAACCTTATTGCAATGAGCATAAAATGCACTGTGAAATTGACAGCGAGGCTAGGACATAGGTTACCTGGTGTCAGAGTTTTTATGCCGTCCGTAGGCCTCTGACTTGGCTTTACAGTTAACCAAGCATGCTGGTTTCCTCACGATGTTTTCCTTTACCGAAGCAAGTGATTATTATACAATATGCACATAAATCCGAAAAATCAGAGGCGCGTGCCTTGGGTTCGATCCTTACTAATATTCTACAATAAGTCCGGGCATAGACTAGAGATATTCAAGTACTTACACATATGTATAGCAACTATTTTATTTCACAAATACCTACACTACACACTTGGGTCTAATCGACTTCCTCGCTTTTTGGTAGTCATTTTGTCTTTTATGATGAGATATTCTCTACGCCTGTACAAAAAAGATCATATATCTAAGTTTTGACCTTGAATAAAAATAGGCTTATTCTGACGGCAACAATATTGTTTATAGTTAAAATAGTGTTTTCGTAAATAAGTCGGCAAAAAGAATAACAGCAACATTTATGGCTAAAATAAAAAGTAAAGAACATAATTATAGAAAAACCCGACAACAACAATGGGACGGTCGAAGGATCCTCCCATTTGTATTGGGGATTGAAGAACTTTACACTGTTCTTCATAGCCCTGAATTATTTACCAACAATATCGCTTGTTTTTCATCAATTGAACTAAGCTAGCTATATGATTTGTTCGTTTTACACATCCTCCGCACACATAGAAACATACACATAAACACTTAGCCACGACGCGACGGCGACGGCCACGTTATACTAATGTTTTTCTTTTGTTTCATCCAGGTTGCATAATCCCCCAACGGTACGTTCTTGGTGTGATGGGCCTGCTAGGCGTATGCAATGCGTACACGATGCGTGTCTGCCTCAACCTCGCTATCACACAGATGGTCAACCGCACTCGAAGTGGCTCGGATTACGTTGACCCTGATGCCTGCCCAAGCGACGATTTTATTAATAACGTCACTACTGTTGTTGCTGCGAGACCTGTGAGTATCAATATAATATACATAAGATGTGACTGTTCTTAAATTACCCTAGGCTGATAAAAAAACAGTTTTTCCCAAATCTTATTAGAATTAGTATTAAGGTCGGTTTCCCCCGAATTTATGCTCACGTCTTTTATGCATGGGGGCAAGCAGAAGCAACGCCACGCCACCTACTACAATCCTTACATTATACTTTTATTTCGTCTACATTCATACATTTGGTCATACATGTATATAATCTTTCACATAATGTAAGCAAACACCGATAGGCAATAATAAAAAGGTCTGGTTCCCGGGTCTGGCAAAGTGTATTTGGGTTTTTCCATCAGAAATTACTCAGAACCAGCCACAGAGTCTAGATTCTGGCTCCCCCCTTATTACATAGGACTTAAAACATAACTGTCGAAATGTGGGTGTACTATATTACGTAGACCTTTGTTTACTCTTTGGGATTACAGCAGGCTTCGTTTTAAGGTATGTGGTATACACAATGACAGATGTATTGTTTGTAAGTATAATTATGTTGATGTCAGTCAAAATCCTAATACCTTTAAACGAGCAAGAATCTCGGAAACGGCTTCAACGATTTTCATTAAATTTAGTATGCAGGGGGTTTTGGAGGCGATAAATCGATCTAGCTGGGTTTCATTTTTAGAAGCAAAAAATACTGAGCAAAGCTCGGTCATCCAGATATCAAAGTCAAAATGCGTTTTCTGCATTAAAAATATGTTATTTTAGAACGACTCAGTTGTCCTAGAATTACATGATGTTTTTCAAAGGGTCATAACAAAAAACCTAACAACCTATTAAGTTTCTAACTAAATGTTAGTTATTGTTAAAATAGTTTTCACCGGTCAAAAGTAGTTTTGACTAGTTTTCACTGATTAATTAGTTTTGTCTGTGACCTATACAATTTTGTTAACGTGCATATTACTTGTCTTTTTGTAAAATTCAAAAAGTATGTCACTAGTTGATGAACAGAAATGAATTTATCATTTACCTTTCATCGTTAAAGTATTGTTTGCATTATTTGCTAAGTGATTCATTAGGCGTGAGAAGCCGTTCATATAAAGCCGTGTGGTATCCGGCAGAGTAGAATAGAACCAACCCATTACACTCGACGTTACGACGACATTATAGGCGACTAATGTCTGAGGCAGAACACCTTGCGCCTCCGTAGACCAGAGAATGGGCAGCAGCGTTTTCTGTTAGTCTTTCATCACTGCGATCTCCAATCCGCCTGCCAAGCGTGGAGATTACGGCAAATTCCTCCCATCATGGGAGAGGCTATGTCCAGCAGTGGACGTTATGGGCTGTTGTTGTTGTTGTTTTATTCATTAGGAAAAGTAGCCATTAGCACACAATTTTCCTCAAGAGTAACACTAACGACGTCCATGTTAACCTTTTCACCCAACAAACAAGTTTAAGGATAGAGTTTTATGACGTCAATTTAGAACAGCACCAATCCTAAGTACGACTGCTTCCAATCTTCCATCTGATTAATTCACATGAGCTCTAACTGGGTCCCATGGGAACTCCTGAAGGGTCAATAAACATGTCAAGCTTCGATGTCATTTTCAGCAGAATTGTTTGCGCAATTGTAGAGGTTGTTTATTGTTGTTAATTATAAGTGAATGGTGGCGTGGTGTTGTACACTAATGTCTGATGGCCAGTTGATCTTTGCCACCACTTCCTTTTCTAAGAATTAAAAATAATTATGACGGTTTAACATATATACCTACATAGTATGGTCCGTTTGACCTTGGTCCACTTCTGTATGATTAATATAATATTAGGTTTACTATGTGTAGGTATTTGCAACTAACAAAACCATTGAAACATTCATGAATAATAAAACGTAGGTAATATTTTAGCTAAGTTCTGAAAGTATTTTTTAGAAACATTGGTTTATTGTGAACATTGAATTAAAACTTACCTTTGATATTCTGGTCAGTGACATGGATAGTGGAAAAAACAATTAATAAAACAAAATGCCACATTTAGCATTTTGTTTTATTAATTGTTTTTTCCACTATAGATATAGATATAGACGTCATGGATGGATGGATGGATGTTTGTCACTCTTTGATTTTGATTTGGAAGAAATTTGGCACATAGATATAAATTTTAGCCTGGATTAACGTAAAGGATAATTTTTATCCCGATAGTATGATCCCCTGGGACAGTTACTGAACTTCATGCAGGCGAAGCCGCGGGCATAATTTTACTAATCTACACTAATATTATAAAGAGGAAAGATTTGTATTTTTGTGTGTTTGTAATGAATAAACTCAAAAACTACTGCGCCGATTTCAAAAATTCTTTCACCATTAGAAAGCTACATTCACCCTGAGTAGCATAGGCTATATTTTATCCCCGTACTCCCACGGGAACGGGAACTACGTGGGTGAAACCGCGTGCCGTCCGCTAGTATATAGTATATAAATGCAAAAGATTGTAGAGCTAGATGGATGGATGGATGGATGTTTGTATGGATGTTTGTTACTCTTTCACGCAAAAACTATTGAACAGATATGGATGAAATTTAGCACATAGATATAGTTTATAACCTGGATTAACTTATAAGATACTTTTTTATCCCGATATTATGATCCCGTGGAGCAATTACCAAGCTTCACGCGGGCAAAGCCGCGGGCTTAAACTAGTTATTCATAATTTAACGCTAATCCACGAAAACTACATGTAGGGACAAGATACATTCGTACATTGTGATGTATTATTCAAATACAAACAAACACGATGATATCATAATATACTCTGTCCGCCTTCGAATGTCCTTTAGTGAGTGCAAAGACACTTTATATTGCGAATTTGCATTTTAAAATCATTTAACTTTTTGGCACGGAAGCTCGTACGTTCATTATACTTGCACATGTTCGATAAATATTATCTTGTGTGGATGTTTTAGTTCAGTTATGAATTAGGTACTAGAAATAATAGGTAAGAACAAATTATGGAGGCGGGTACGGACACTGAGATCTAATGGAAAATGTGTATCATGACAAAAATACTTTTCGGTAGTCATAGTGAATAATGACAAAATTACTGTTCGGTATGTTATTTTATTTCTTCGTAACGGCTCGTACACATGAACACAATACGACGTCATCTCGACGTCATCGGCATCTTTCACGATGCGACGTCGTATCGTGGGAATCTATATCAAAACAAGTAGCAATAAATCTGCAGTGTTCGCAAAAAATAGGTCGTATTTCCCTGTTCTAAAGCACAGAAAAAAGATAAGCAGTAGGTTGACTTTAGACCTAGATTCCCACGATACGACGTCGCATCATGAAACGATGTCGCGTCGTGGCGTAGCACGATGCGACGTCGTATTGTGTTCATGTGTACGAACCGTTACGAAGAAATAAAATAACAAACCGAAAAGTATTTTTCTCATTATTCACTATGAAACTATGATTTAATTGACTTGGAATGAAAAATGCGTAACGAAAAACAGTCATTTATAGAAAATGAAGAGTGTGATTTCAGCTTGATTTTGATTATCTTCATGATTTCCCATAGAATACAAGTTAACACACTGTTGCCACTAATTTATCAGTTGTCTCGGCTGTTATTGTTAACTTAGCTCATTAAAAATATTTTTATTTGATATTTGTACACGTGTTGACATAAAAATGAACACGCTGCGACACTACTAAAGTCCTCTGACTCTATCTACCGCTTAAAAGGAAACGAATAGCGTCAATCTGAATACACGATCGATACATAACGAGATGACGCATCGCAGAAGCGAAGAAGCTCAAACTGCCTAACAAGCCACAACCAATCTGATTAAAGCCCAATGGCTTATTGCATGGAGAAAAAAAAATGCTATTTGTTCAACTTGTAGTGATATGGTTGATTTTCACTTTGATTCTCTCAATAAGCAAAAACTTAAATTTTTGAACTGTTTATCAGACTTGTTGTAAAACTTTTTGGACTATGTACTTTTTAAATAAATGATGCTTTTAATACTTAGCCTATAAGTTATTGATTCATAGTTGTATATTTTACTGAGTTTACGTGTACAATATGTAGCTTACGATATTACTTAATATTATTGTTTTCTTTTTTGTCCATGTGGTGTTTACCTTTAAATAATTGTTACACTGTGTAGAGTTTAAAGGCATGTTATTCTTTGTTTGTAAATTAGTGTACACAATTGTTGGTAGACCTAATAAATAAATAAACTAGTATAGGAAATATGGTTTATTTTAAACTTTCAGCCTGCTATGTCATGCACATTGTACATGCTTATTTCACCCTTTCTATGAATACATGCTTCCGCTACTAATTATAGGCACCATAAACCTGAGCTTCATTAGTAAGAAACCCGTGTAACTTGAAGTACGCAACACATGCATTACAATATTAAGACGTGTTGGCGGTACATTATACCCAAGTGAGTGAAAAAAACCAGTTTAAACTGGCTTCCCATTCTAATGAAACTCCGTACCACGCTAGGCCAGCTCAAAGTCGACTGGTTCTTGGTCGACAGTACGTGGGATAACTAACAGTATAACAAATAAAGATAATTTACATGTCATCCTACAATTAATAATCACCTCGAGTACCTTCAACTATACCGACATACCGACCTTAAATTATGCTAAAATTGCGGAACAGATTACTAGGCAGGTATTAAAAATAGATTAGGTTTGCTTGCCGCCTGTGCACTAAGCGAGGAATGACGTTGGTTTATGTACCTTCGCTTCGTCATGAGAAACGAAGTTAAGACGTATGAATCAGACGTTCCTACATTTAGCTAATCATGGTCAATTAGTTAGCAAAACTTTGCAGCTGAATCTATAACAAAACAAGCTTTTATTGGCTTCAACTGTAGCTACGTAAAAAAATCATAGAACTTAAATTTGACCCAGTTCACACAAGTGCGATTTGATTTGAAATTTTGAATACAATATGTTTAGTTTGAATAACAATGCATGGTCATTCTAAATCCAAGGTGGCGGACTCCCAAAGATGGCGGACGAGTTATTTTTCTATGCATTCCCATTATGTGTATCAAATGAAAGCGTTTGCTGAGGAGAATACGAGAAATAACATGACGTCACTCTAAAAATAGTGTTTCTTACTTTTGTTTTTTAAATTATGTATATTATTATTTTTAAACTAAGTATCCTCTCGGGGGTGGATGTAACTAGATATGTGCCATGCTCCCTTATAATCTCTGTTGTCTTTACCATTCTATACTTTCTTTTCAGTACGCAACCTTCGATTGGGACGAAAAAACACAAGGGTTAATTCTAAGCGGTTTCTACTACGGATATGCAGCAACTCAAGTACCTGGGGGGTACTTAGCTGAAAAATTCGGTGGAAAATGGACCCTTGGCTTAGGGTTGCTAAGTACGGCACTATTCACCTTCTTAACGCCAGTCGTGATCAGGGCTGGTGGGGCAACATGGCTGTTTATATTGCGAATTCTGCAAGGAATGGGAGAGGTGAGTCTAATATTTCAGCTAGAGAGAAAAGAGGCATGTTCTAGGCAAGCTCGTTTCATTGTAGATCTCATCCATAGCTTTTCATCTGGCGAATAAATATAGTTATCCATGGTTTTAAAGTATATTGAGACGGAAAAATATTAATCGTATTTATAATATTATACTAGGTAAATTTTGCAAGTGAGCAGCCCAGAGCGGGAGAAGTCATTTGATGATTTCCAATCAGAAAAAAATAATAATAATAATAATAGGTGTGGATGGCCAAATCCAAAAATATGAGAAAGCTAAAAACTCTCAAAGGAGTCTCGAGCTCATTTTTATAAAAATTGAGCTCGAGACTCCTTTGAGAGTTTTTAAACTAAAAATGCTAAATATTTAAAAAATCATTAGATTTTTTAAATATTTATATTTCTAGCCAGGAATCGAGCCCATTCATTTCGCATTATAAAACGAGAACTTAAAATCGAGTCGTGTCTATCAATACTCAACGAATAACTGGCAATTCTAATTACATGTATGGACATATTTTAATCCTGTACCGTCCTCTCAAGCTACAAATGGGTCAAAGTACTTTTATTATGCTCGGCTACAACTTTTCAGAAATGGCGCGCGAACAAAATATGCTAATTATTTATTCAAGATGAAACACAACAACAATTTGTTTCCAACCGTAAAAAATCCCTTGACCTACTTTCTCGACGTTATTGTTTTCACTGTAATTAAGCTTTTAACATTTATTTATTGTCTTGAACAATATTGAGAGTCTTGAAATATGCATACTACAAAAATTCTAAAAACTATACGTATATTTTGGCAGAATTTTAGAATCGTTGTCAGATCGAAGCAATTTTTTTTTTTATATTTCATTATTATACAGTTTTGACTTGGCTACGATTTTGTTTTATATTTTATGTATGACGACTCTGAAGAACAAGATCTACAAGATTATTTTATGTTTAAGTTACTTTTTAACCTAATAGTAAGTAATCTATCGATTCCTTGCAACGCCAGACTACATCATTATTACTATACAAGGGTAGATTAGACTACTACTACAAATACGCCTGTCTATTACTTGGATGTAGTCAATAATAGGAGTAGGTACCTAATGGAAAAACTTAGTTTTCCAATGCAACGATGCATGAATGAAATCGATTAAAAAGCGTCATGTGTGAGGTGTTTCATTGAACCTTGTATGCACTGGCCTTAGGCACTGGTATGTATATTATAAACAGGCTGATTCATTTACAGTGTTCCAAAACATTTTTTAGAATCCTCTAATCGAATGCTATCCGAAACACGTGTGTTCAGCGATTATGTATGGTTTTAGTCAGCTCAAAAGGAAAATAATTGTTTCACAAAAATTTTTGCCTATCCGTTATGGTCCCAAATAGTTAATTAGAGTGCAGCAAATACTTTGCAGTAGTTTTAAAAACTTTTATGGGCTTGCCAAAACCACCAAAATATTATCTCTGAAAATAATCACCTATGTATATTTTGACTGTTAAATCGCATGGAGATGAAGAGGCCCCCCGTCTGTATAGCGCCTGTCGCTTAAACTTTAGCAAACAATAGGGATACGCCGATTTTAATGAAAGTAAAAGTAAATGTTCACAAGATTTTTCTTTGTAGCCATCTCATTGTGCAATGGCCACAGGAATCGTCTTAGATAAATTAGTAATTACTGAGTTTTGTAAAGCAGTTCTTGATAACCCAGGTGTGGATCTCATGGAATTATAATGTACTCCTGGTCAAAGTCAATTTAAACTATTCCCATATTTTCAATTAAATATTAACACCTTACAACTAGAGCAGTTCAAAAGAGTTAAAAACCATTTTATTAAGCACTAAATGCAGTAATACTACACTGCAATAGAACAGAGTTCTGTGAGTTTTAGCACTGGTCGACTTTTCTAGCTTTAATTAACATTTGCCTGCCTCTCTCCTTTGTCTTTCATGGAATTAATTGGATTTAAATGGAAAAATAAGTTCATGTCGGTCACTAGCTGTATACAGAGGTAGATTCTTTTGCTTTTAGAAGGCAAGTACACTTATACGTTGCTGGTTTTGGATAACAGAGAGCTTGGAACAAAGAGATGAACCCAGGAAAAAATAAAATGTAATGTTTTTAGACGGAAAATTCCGACTGAAGCTTGAATTTAGTAGAATTTCACGTTTTTGCTATTTCTGTGAAAGTTAACGCTTAGTCCTGTGTAGTTCAACTAACTTATATGCTTTTTAAGTGCAATGGTGAGCACTTATTTTCTTATTCCAAAGAGGACATATCGAACCTTCGGTAAGACAACGGCACAAGTGCACTTTTTGTGATTTTACAGGAGCGCCACGTCTTTTTCTGCTCATGAAATAAGCTCTAAACTTTTGTGATTCAGTGAATGTACTTGATAGGAGTTAAATATTTTGTTTTTATTACTTATGATTTTTAGGGGTACATTTTGTGCCCTTGTTCCACCAACATTAAAATAATTTTGTATTTATTTTCAAAAATGAAGTCTTTTCATTTCTTGGTGATTCATGCTTACGTGTATTAAAACGTCATAATATTTCGTCAACAGGGTCCCACGATGCCTGCGCTTATGATAATGTTGGCGAGATGGGTCCCTCCCCATGAGCGATCGTTCCAAGGAGCGCTTGTGTTCGGAGGTTCTCAAATAGGCAACATCTTCGGTTCCTTCATGTCAGGAGTGTTGTTGGCTGATGGCAGGGACTGGTCATATGTGTTCTACTTTTTTGGAGGATTCGGTATTTTGTGGTTCGTGCTATGGGTAAGTTAATTTTCTCTAAGTAATTTATGTTAATATGTTGACTCGGTATACGGGGGAAAAATAAATGTTCGTAAGAAAACTAAAAAAGGGTAGTTACCAAAATAAATGTTAGAAAAGGTACATCTTCTAATTGACTGTAGGTACAGTCTAGAAACGCGAAATGAAAAAAAAAACCTATTACAAAAAAGGGTTATCATATCAAAACAACCAATTAACAACATAAGCCTAAAAGCAAATTAATCACCGTCGCCGGAGTGGTAGGCCCCATAAATAAAACAAGAAAGACTGATAATAAATAGGCACAGAATCAGCGCATAACATTAGAGGCACGTAATCTGTACCAATAACGGCAAACTGGCGTGTAGGTACTTATCTAAAGTCTGTTCCAAGAGTACCAATGCAAAAGAGAAGAAAAGTAAAAAAAAAAATGTTTGTTTATTAAATGAAAACTTAAACCCAAAATACTATTTTTAAATCACTTTAAAAATGTTTTACATTTGACTATTGAGGTTACTTTTATAACCTTAATTTTCGTTGCGATTTCATAAGGTTAATCAAACGTTAAATATTCTTACAAAACAGATGCATGAACCCACTATAATTAAAATGTTCAATGATTACGTGAGAATTAATTAAAAAAGTAAAGTTGCTCAATCGCGGCGAAGGTGGGTTTGACGATCTGATCATGTTCGCGGGGCAAGTGCGGCCAGAAACTGCACAGAAAAGGGGTGGCCTTTGCCCAGCAGTGGGCCACAATGTAGACTATAATGGGTATAAAAGTACCCTTAAAAAAAGGCACTTATTCTCCCTGTCATTGCGATATTTTTTTACTATACCTCACCTTCTATTTACGGAGATAATGAGGGTCAAAGTTCCAACTTTTTCACATTTTTTTTTAATACAATTTTTTTATGTAACATATTAATAGACTCATTTGCATTCATCAGCACAATATTTTGAGTGCGTTACATTGAATCCTACCATAAAACTTAATTTTGAACCCCCAAAAAAAAGTCGTTTCCCAGCAAAAATGTTTGCGTAGAGTTACTTAATTTGATGTATTGCTTAGTTAACGGCCTCGTGAAGGGTCCGTTTACACCTTGTATATAAAAAAAGTAGCTGTTGTCGTACCTAACCTGATCAGGGTTTATTTACACTTTCATGAAAAACTTTTGGAACAGAATATACGTGCGTAAATTGATGGCCAGCTTTACGGCCTTTTTATGACCACTTGTCGGATAATAACATAGATTAGTGTTGAGTGATTGGTGTTGACTGATGCTGGCTTGAAATTGGCGTTTATCGTTTGTTTTGATTTCTGGGTAGTGCTTTTATTCCTTTTTTTTATGTTTGAATATTTTGCTACATTTTATTGTGTTATGACTTGATGATTAACCTAATCCCAGCCAGTCCGCTTAGTACCTAGTTCCTAGACTAATAAAGAGGTTAAATAAAGCGAAAAAGCTATGTTTACTAGCTATTTTTTTTTCTTTTAATTTAAAAAAGGAATCGCTCTTACATAACCGATACTCATTTTGTCAATAGCAATCAAAATTGGATCGGTCTAGAATTTGCTACGAGTTTGCTATAACCATCAGTAGCGTCCATCAAATCACCTACAGTCAATGACTTATCTGATCCTCATAAAATAATACTGAATTTTTCAAAACCTCGATTAGATACCGACGCACTGCAGAAGGCTCCCTTCACATTCGCATTCGCATGTAGTAGTTTCGTGAACGCCAATGTATATAAATATCCTCTTTTTTTTCTTTTCCAGAGTATGTTCTGCTTCAGCACACCAAACAGCCACCCGTACATATCTAAGAAGGAGCTTACGTACTTAAACAACAACGTGACTACGTCTGAGAGTATTGGCAACAAAGACCCGGTGCCCTGGAAGGCGTTACTGCGGTCAGCGCCGGCGTGGGCGCTTGTTTGGGCTGCGGTAAGTCATCATCATTGGTAGTCAGGATAGCTTATATTTCGGAATTATAACGCTGAAAAAATCATTAACAGTTACAAAGTACTTACACACTACGTAGAGTGCCTCGTTCCCGAAAGGAAGAATCCCGGCAGGAATCGGCTTCTAAGGTGTCTTCGAGCCTGAGAAGATTTTGTCTCAAACAAAAGTAATAATACAGGATTTATGCGTGGCCCCAATTTAAAAAATAAAAAAAATGAAATGGCGGAAGTTAGGCAGGCCACGATTTATACAAAAAAAATCCGGCTCCCTAAAGCAACTAGTTGGAAAACCTCTTTTTGTTATGAGCGGAAGGATTCTACATGCTCAAAGTATTTTTCCATATCTTTATCTGTCATTCGAGATGGCAACACATTTTTATCTTGGTATTTAATCATGACAGCCGCGGTATGGTAGACTTATTTATTTATAGTCTGCGCCAGATAAGTAGGAATTA
Source organism: Xestia sexstrigata (assembly GCA_941918905.2). Classification (NCBI taxonomy): domain Eukaryota; kingdom Metazoa; phylum Arthropoda; class Insecta; order Lepidoptera; family Noctuidae; genus Xestia; species Xestia sexstrigata. Next base: position 9,439,766 of record OW799203.2, read on the forward strand.
AAGGTCTCTTTCCTTAATTTCTCTGCGTAGGTACCCCGACAATACTTTATGAATCGTTTTTTATTACTAGAAAAAGTCAAGGATCACGATACAGGTAGTTTCGGGACAAGTTTATGTCATTATTTCTGTTTTCGAAATTATGTATTTGAATAAATGTATGCGGGTTAATGACCTTTATTTCCTACTTATCTGGCGCAGACTATAGTCTGTTTTAGGGTGAGTTTTTGATTTCAATTATTCTTTCCAAGGGACAGAAAAATCTGTTTTATTTGTACTTTCTGTTCCGTGATTCTTTTAATTATTAAAATATTGTACAATAATAGATAGTTCTACATCACAATCTGAATGCTATCAAACATTTTACAAATAACGCACCGATTATTAAACCCTAATAATATCTAGTTCATTAATTTGTAATAGAAATTATACATTCCTACAATTATTATTGTAGGTAGGTAGGTAGGTATTTTTATAAATCGATATTTCTAACCACATGATAAGAAACTGAAGAATTTATATTTTTATCTACCTACTAACATTTTTATGTTTTTAAGTTATTTGACTCTTCAACAATGAGTAGTAAAACAATTCAAACTTAAGTCTTAGTGCCCCATTACTTAAAGAAGAGCACTATATTATGCGCCTAAATAGCAAATAAAACAATGAAAAAAAAAGAATAAAAATACAACTAAAAAAATGATTACAACAGTGAGAATCTATAATATTAATTTCAGCTAATTAGAATCAAACTTAATTATTTTGCGAATAACATTAAACCATTTTCCTGAGAGTAGGTACAGATGTATGACATAGGTCGATGTCTTCATCGTATTCTTTGTATACTGCATACATTGTACAGGTATAGTGAGTAAGCAATGTTGCGACGAAACGATTCCTAATTTGATTTTCTTGGTAGATTTCGTGGCACATGGAAGGAAGTATCGTAGGTTGCTCCATAGAGTACTATGGAGCAACCTACTAAATAATACTACTGACTTAAATTAATTGAGGCTATATAAAATTAGAATGAAAACAATGACGAATGCGCGAACTAAGTCACAATTAGGTACATTAGAAACGATAACAGACCACAATTACGTAGCTAATAGTTAGTCACATGAAATATTCTACAACACCTAAGAATAAGCACGCGAATAGAAAAGCACGAATAGTGAAGCTTGTTAAATTGACCTAAGTAAATAAAATATATAAATACATGTATCGCTGGACAATACACAGCGCCATCTAGTGCCACACTAAACAACGAGGCTTGTGTCGCGGACACAAGCCTCGTTGTGACCAGATAGTTCATATACTATATATTATATACTTTTTTGTTTGTAAATACATACTTATTATACATATTATGTATAAACATAAATGACTTTGAAACAAATGTCCATGCTCATCACACAAACATTTGCTCCTACCGGGATTCGAACCCGTGACTCATAAAACGAAAGGCAGCCTCACTACCGCTGCGCCATTCGGGTCGTCAAAAGTGTTTATTTTTGTTTTTTTTAATCTAATACGGGTCAATAACCTGAAATAAATTAATTTTATTTATTTGTTTTAAGGTGAATCTACAGCCTACTTGCGTACATAACTTCATCTCCCTGTCTTTGCCCCATGTTACTTGGGGTCGGCGCAACACGTTTTGTTTCTTCCATTCTCAATCTCACTCCACTCCATATATCCACTCACACATCATTATTTTACACCTTTTGTTATCGTTTATTAGCCGTGGTCGTATTCCACTTTTGGCATAAAGTTTATAAAAAAAAATTGTTTATTGGTAGAACAAGTTTAGGTTTTAACAAAATTTTGTGATTGGATCCTCCTTTTAGGCAGATAGTGCCTGTGATAAGAGAGTCCGCTCTTCCAAAGCAAGTTGTGTTATACAAAAACTACTTATAATAAAACTAGTTAAATTAAGATTAAGAATAACTTACATTAAATCAAATGTTTGTGTGAGTGGGTGAGTTTATGTGAATGAGAGAGAGAGTGTGAGTGTGTGTGCGTGTATGTTTCAAGGTTTCAGAAGTGTTTCCATTCCATTATTATTTTTTTACTGTCATAGTTGTGTTTGGGATAAAATTAAATGTAGATTTATTATGATGTATAGGTATGATCTACTAGACGATATTAATATTGAGATTCAGACCAGAATATTTTCTTATTTCATACTTTTTAGTGTGATTGTTCAGTAGTCAGGTTTTAGTTTTTGATCTCATTATTTTGTTGCGTTCCAAATACACTCTTAATTTATGCCAATCTTCATTTTTACAATTATTCAACGTTACCATATTATTCATTGAGGTGCCTAAAGATTTTCAGCGCCTTTTTTATCGTTGATTGTAGCGACGAATTTTTATACCAAAACATGCCATGGATATAATTTTCCTTCAAAATTAACGTGCTTATGAATAGGTATCACAATTTAACAATAACAGTTTAATAATCTCTGCACAGAATATTTTCAAAACAATAATTTAAAGACCTACATAACTTTGCTCACGTGGGTACTTAATGAGATATTGTTTAATCACCCCGTCATAACTGCGAGACCTTGACTCAATTATAAAACAGAAACACCGAATAGCAAATATACAGAAAAGACGGTAGAAAGTCCAATTACTACAAGTCGCAAATTCGCAATGATTAAAAAAAACCCCAAAATTATTGTGACACGCCTTCGGATTTTTCGCAACCTTGCGCGTGTCTTACGCGCAAGGTTGCGAAGAATCCGAAGGCGATGCCATTAAAATCCACAGTGCAGTATACAGGGTGTAAACATACCCTTCACAAAGCCGTCAACCAAGCATAATAAACATCAAACAAAGTAACTCTACGCAAAATGTATTGTATTACTTTTTTTGGGGGGTGAAAAATCACGTTTTACGGTAAAACTCAATGTAACGCACGCAAAACATTGTGCATATGGGCGCATTTAATAGTAAACAGGTTATGGAGGTATCTAAAGTAAATTTATGACCTTGAAAACTAGTTTTTGAAAAAAATACTTAACTTGTGAAAATGTTGGAACTTTGACCTCCAATATCTCCGTAACTAGATGGTTCCTTAATATGGTCTAGAACAAAAAAATGATCGCAATGACGGGGAGAACAAGTGCCTTTCGGCTTCATTACGGGTCTACTTACAGCCTTTATGTAATCTTGTGGTTGCAAGCATGACTGCTGAGAATGAGGTCCTTGGTTCGGTTCCCAGGTTGAATAATTTGTTATTGGGTGTTCCTTACGGAATTTCGCAGTTGCAGTTACGGAATCTGGATCTGTGACTGATGGCAATAGGGCCGCACGCTATCACATGGGACTTGAACTGGCGAAATATGAGTGTATTATTTGGGTAAGATACACCTCTGCTTAACCCTTTAAGGATTTCATGCGTGATGATGTTATAGGAAACCTTGAGTTGGCCTTCTGAATGAGATTAATGTTGTACTTAGCACCCACGGGTTGTTGAAGGTCGTCTATGAGCGTTGTTTACTAAATGATGCCTATTGATGTTATTACTGCTTCGGATATTGACTTAGCCCTGTTATAAGTTTGTTACCTATACTTACTTACCTAAGTAGGTATACTTAGCTACATGTTTCATTTCTCTGTTGATATGTGAATATCGTTAAATGTGCGAAACTTATGACCCTTTTCGCCTCTCTCGGGTATGACATAATGGCAGACGTATTTTCGCCTGCGACCACTTGTCGCATGACCGGCCGTTATCTTGAACTACACTGGCCCGGCAGTTTCGATAGAGATAACGACAAAATCACTAACTTTCCGCCGGCCCTGGTCGGAAACACGGTTGTGCGACCAAACTTTCTTCCTAGTCGAAGCTTCTGCGGCCAAAAGTCGTGCTCGTGGCCGAGCAGTGCGCGTGGTCCCTTATAATTTTCTCTATAACCTGTTGAAGGAGATTGGACCTACCATAGGACCCGTGTCCTAAAGCGAAAAGTCGCTCGAATACGCAATCGTCGCGTCACTCATTTGTTCGGAAATTCGAAATTAAGGCACCTCCTCCGATCCGTTTACACGTTGGGGTTCGCCGAGCAAAATAAACGCGACGTTCGCGTATACGCGCGAAGATCGAATGATCAAATTCAACTGTATTATACTATCATGACATGAAAGATTTAAATTTACCTAATAACAAAACAGCAATGTTAGTCCCCATTTTAGAAACATACCATTAAGAGTTTCAATACAACTTACGTACGTAACTTTGTTTGGTCCACTAACCACAAGGTTGCCATAACTATTTTATTTAAGTATTTATTCTTAGAACAATTCGCATTGTATTTGAATTATGTATTACAATTACTATTAATATTTTACAGCTAAAAATAATAAATTACGAATATCAAACAGTAAATTATGCTGGTAGGTATTTATAAGGGTGGTAAAAAAAGGAAAATTCAGAATATTGTGTCTCCACAACTTAATTACTAGTTTTAACTAATATATGGCCAGTTTTCCTGCCTGTGAAAAAGTTACTGATCTTAAAAAATAAGAAAAAAGACGGTCTAGTTTTACGATTTACTCGGGCCCAGCAGCTGTGGAGTTGGCTCGGGTGACGCCATTATTCTACATTTAAAGTTTTTATGTTAACCCTAACCATTTACTACCTAGAACTATAAAATCTACGAAGATTTTATAGTTCTAGGTAGCAGGTATAGTAAGTAGGTAGGCGCCCGTCTCACAACAATGTGAGACGAGCGCCTTATGGAATAAGGATCCATCCAGAAAATCATTACAAAATCGAAACAAGACAAGTACTTTCAACACGTAGTTAATACCAGTGCAAATAGGTGGAATACATGCAGTCATAGTGTAATATTAGCGTTGCCTGAGAGGAATGAAACGACGAGTTGTCTCCAGAGTGACTGATTTAATATTGACCATCAAATTCATAATGTAATTAATACTAACTTAAAAACTAATCGCTGATCAAGCGCAACGTTCCTTATTGATTGACAATAACTCTCTGTTACGCAATACATTTTTATGTCTTTACACCTCCCTCGAAAAAGTGGGCCTTCACCCCCTCTATTAGGAGAGAAAAAAAAAACAAATGTTGCATGTTTAATCAATAAGCTAAATCGTACATTTTTTTTTTTTTACAATACATATCGTATAATTTTTTTTTTTTTTTGGGTCTTCGTTTCTTATGGTGTATTAGATGTTCTTTGTCCTCTTCTTAATTTGATTTGAGCTTCTTTCTTCCATTGAAATGTAGTAAGGGTTCGTTTGGCAGAGTCGCCATGTAATATTAGCGTTGCCTGAGAGGAATGAAACGACGAGTTGTCTCCAGAGTGACTGATTTAATATTGACCATCAAATTCATAATGTAATTAATACTAACTTAAAAACTAATCGCTGATCAAGCGCAACGTTCCTTATTGATTGACAATAACTCTCTGTTACGCAATACATTTTTATGTCTTTACAATAGTCTAGTGGTGCGACCGTCGGATTACCAAGTCAAACGAACCCAAGACATGCCCTCTGATTTTTCGGATTCATGTGCGTACTTATTGGATTGTATAATTTATTATTATCACGATGTTCGTTAGGAAACCAGCATGCCTGAGATATATATATATTCTTGACGGCATGTAAAGCAAAGCAGAGGACCAAGGGCGGTATAAAAACTCTGACACCAATTATGCACTAACCACAAAAAAAGTGCGAATGACTGTCAAAAAGTGTTTACCAACGCAACGACACGTGACGATTCGCAAGGGCCTCCTACGGAAGGAAAAATTGCATCCGTCACAGAAGCAGGCTTACAAAAATCGTTAGCGAAACGCAGCCGACGTTATCCGCCATAGAACCGCTCCGTCATGTAGATTACTCAGCGATCGCACAGTCACTGTAAGGCGGTCACCCGTGGACTCAGTCCCTAACCTTTTGGCCACGAGTTACAAGCTCAAGCGACAGCGGCTGTGGAGAAAACCAATGAAATCAGTTGTTTAGTTAAACCAACGGAACCAAAAGCGCATGCGTGTTGGTTGATGCAAGTCGCTACGTCCGAGGCAAAGAACAGCGCACACTAACGCTGCATGACTAATTTTAGTCCTTTCGATCGAGCTAAGCTACTTACCAATCGTGACAACAAAACGCCCTCCTCTCTTTGCCTCCTGCTTGTTTGACAGCAGCCTAAAGCACGGTTTCCACCTCGACAGAGTTTATTCGTCTGATTCTCAACGCAAGACAAGAAACAAGAATGAGTAGAGCGAGCTCATTTTTACTCTTTTTGCCCGCTGAGCCAATTCAGCTCGACTCTTTGTTGGTAGAAACACAAAATATGTAAGCTGTTTTCTCTTGCGAAGTAAAAGAACTCATTAATCCGCTCAACTTGCAAATGGAAACCTGGCATAAGGAACACTTTCCTGTTCTAACAGCTAACCAATTTTAGTAAATCCTTTCGTGAGACTTATTGGATATCGGAATGTCTTATGTGGCAAATATTGCAATTCCTCGATACGCATTTACTGACAGTATCTCTGGGAAAACAAAATTCAATGTTGCTGACTATTTGAACACTGGAAAACCGTTCTAATGTGAAGTGACTAAAACCTATCAAAAGTACCTAAGCATAATCAGCAGATATCGTTCTTAATGATCGGACGCATGACGGTTCGTGATCCCACCACGGGAGTGCGAGTTGCTAAATATGACATATCTCCGAATTTTAATTCAAAGGTATTAAAAATAAATACAACCAGCTTTCAGATTGTACGTCTATGTATGTTTGCTTGTAGAATATTGTTGTGACATTTCCCTTTTGGTTGGCTTAACGAGCCGGGCCGGGCGCCTAATGGACCAAACTGAATAAATAGTTTGTGCTTAGGGAAACGGTATTGGATGCCTTGTAACGTACTTACGGGCAAGATGACTTATGTATACGGGTTCACCATTTTTTGAACCCCACAACAAACATAGGAATTTTTCATCGGTGTTTTAAAAAAATCTGCTGTTTCTTATTTGACCATGTAGGATTGCACTTATGTAGAAAACAGCGGGTTTAAAAAAAAACACCTATGAAAAATTTCTATGAGGGGAGGAGGGTTCAGGATGTACTGAATAACTCAAAGAGTAACTCAAACTCAAAGAATTTATTTCAATTAGACCCATACAGGCAGTTTTGAATGTAAAAAAGCGAAGCTGCAGCCACAAGGTACAATAACTTGTGAAAGTACTGTAGTATCCATTCCAAAGCGTAGATCTATGGAGAAGAATGGGAAAGAAACTCCATGTACAGCCTTTTAAATCAAAATATTGTTACAATATCTTTTTTTTTATATATATCACTGGACATTAACACACAGCGCCATCTAGTGCCACACTAAGCAACGAGGCTTGTGTCGTGGACACCAGATAGTTTTTTGTTTGTAAATACATACTTATTATACATATAAACATCCATGACTCGGAAACAAATGTCTATGCTCATCACTCAAACATTTGCTCCAACCGGGATTCGAACCCGGGACCCTAAGAACGTAAGGCAGCCTCACCACCGCTGCGCCATTCGGGTCGTCATCTTGGTTATATCATTCATGTTGAGATTATAGCTAGGAGCTTCTACAGTAAAAGGATATAACTAATCAACAATTGAAAAATAAAATTTAATTGTTATCATTGAAGGTCCAGCAAGCATGTCTTCCAAACCATTCCATGCGTCATGTCTAGCAAACGTCATATCAGTATTCCTCGCTTTTCCAGGGCATTCCCTTACTCATACTAATGTTAATATACTTCGAACAACATTAATGTACCCTAGTTTCGAGAACCGAATGGGAGCAAGCATTTATATGAAGAAAATCAAATGAATAAATAATGACGAGCGTCTTAATTTGATGGAATATTTAGATGAATATTATACTGTTCTCGGGAGCGTGTTAGCGTGTTGAGCTATGTTGAGCTGTCAATGCGTTGCCAAGGCGTTATTGATCGTCTCGTGTAAACGACAACGTAATTTGGGGGATCATTATTATTGGTACTCCAATTACTATTATTTTATGAGATGTATATAGGTATAAAGTACGATCTTTAGCACAATTTCCATTTTTAATTAAAGTAAAGCAACGAAATGCGTATGCTTCCATCTGATACATTAAAACAAAAACTAAAGCAAGAATCTGGCTTACGCCTGACGATTTAATTGTACCTGGAATCCCGGCTTTGTCTTGTTAATAATTTAGTTGACTATGTAAATTCCGTAATTCAGTCGCAAAAAAGCAGCCCAAGTCCTGGTCGCCCCATTTGTTCACCTTTATGGGCCATTTTCAATTACTTACTAACAGGTATCGGTAGATTGCTATCTCGGTCTGTTAGACATTTAGCTTATGGACGATTACAAACAAAACGTCACAGAAGTGAATCAAGAGTGACTGGTAGGTGACGCGGATATGATATTTCAAGCTAACTTTGTTTATAGAACAACGAACTACGAACGAACTTTGACGACGATGCTTTGTTTGACGATAATAAGTAACACACTCTATAAGTAAGTTATAGAAAACGGCCTAAAGTGATTAAGTTTGATGTTTTGTTTCCAGGTTGGCCACGACTGGGGTTACTATACAATGGTGACAGATCTTCCTAAATATTCTCACGACGTTCTGAAGTTTAATATCGCAACCACCGGTACACTCACCGCTTTGCCTTACATCGCTATGTGGGTGTCCTCCTTCCTGTTCGGTTTGGTCTGTGATATTTGCATCAAGAAAGGATGGCATACCATCAAGACAGGAAGAATTATTCACACAACTATTGGTATGTAGCGTTAAACACAGTCGCTGAATTGAGAATTTGAAGTTGACAGTGTGCTTGTAAACAATTTGGGAGAGAGCGAGTCACCCTGTTTAACGCCTTTTTGTATTTTAAAAGACGGTCCTGCAGAATTCAGTTTAACTTTTGCAGAGCTATTGCAGTATAATGTTTTTAAAGATCGCTATACAGTGTTTCAAGTTCCTGCTTTTGCAAGGATCTGCAGACCACTGAAGACCACTTTAGCTTTATTCTTGTCACCGTCGCACAGCAGCTCTTAAAATTGAAATGCAAGACAAAGATGTGAACATGTCTACACCTGACGATTTCAATAAATTTAAGTCATTCGGTGCATTTTACAGCTACTGACGATCATAGATTTCGGCCTTTCAGACTAGAGCTTACAAGAAGAAAAAGAGAAGTACCTGAAAATTTACGTTTAGAGAACTCTGTCTTAGATTAGGGCATATTTTTTATTTTACAAAAAAAAATATAAGCTAATTCGTATTTTTTTTGTTACAGCTGCTACCGGTCCTGCTATTTGTATAATACTGGCATCCTACGCCGGTTGTGATAGAACGGCTGCGATGGTCTACTTCGTTCTGTCTATGGCCCTCATGGGAGGTTTCTACAGCGGCATGAAGGTACGAGCCTCTAACACCGTCTAAGTAATGGCGACGTTTTTAGAATTAATTATTCACTTGTAGGTCACACTTACCCGCCAACACATTTTGTTTAAGCTATTCAATCCGTTCTTTTGCAAATATCATTTAACTAGCTGAAGCTCCCTGCTTCGCTCGCGTGGAGTTCAGTCATGGCCCCACGGGGTCATACTACCAGCATAAAAAGCAACCTATGAGTCAATACCTGGTGCCAAACATATATACAAATCCGTTCAGAAGGTTTTGTGTAAAAGGCTGTTATTTTATAATTACAAACAGACACATTTGTATAAATTGGAGAAAGTATTTTTACAATTTTCCATAATCCAGAAAGCTTGTATTATGTTATTCCGGTGGATCCTTATGTCTTATCCCAGGAGGCCTCCACTACCTCATAAAGCAGTAATATTTTAATCTTACTTCAGTCTGTGAAACAGATGAATCTGTACGTCCTACATAAATTACATAACTACATCTCTATAAAGGGATCATCTGCTATAAAAGGTGGGTGAGATGGTAGGTATAGTCCCAAGAGTCATGATCGACCCTCAAAAAGGTTTTTGTGGTTTTCTTAGACCCGTATAACTGCACTTTCGGCAGTTTATTTAAGCTGAATGAGATAATAAGTTAAATGTACCTTTGTTAGCACACTGTTGTTTGGGAAAAGGGGCCTGTTTTGGGGTCGTCCCGAGTTTCTTCCGGGGGATTATTGTTGTTAGGGAGCGTAAATATTAATTAACGAACGTGTACTTCTCATTAATCCTCCTAACGGATAAATATAGGAGAAAATGTTTCTCATCTGTACCAAAAATTAGGATATTAGGTGTTGGCAATAATGAATAATTGTTTTCACTATTTCGCGCTAAAAAGAGCGAAAGAAAGAAGCTACAAAATTACTTAGCCCAACCCCATTCAATATTGTATTGATACCCTTTGATATATAACTACGTTAATGCCAATAGTTTGTAAGGCGTCAGATTAATTCTTAACTTAACTGACTATTGCTTGCCGATCTAAAACACTACTTCACCGTGCCGCCATCTCCTTCGCGGTCCGTGTCACTGTTTCAGGGCACCAATCCTGAGTTTTATAGGCCCACATTTAGTTCGGAATGCGACAGACATGTCCTGCTCAGTCCCATTTAAGTTGGGCAGCCTTTTGAGCCACGTCAACTAGTGAAATCTGTGAAATACTGTTTAGAATTAATTTAAAATATTCACTTTTGCAGGTTAACGCGTTGGACTTGGCTCCCAACTACGCGGGAACGCTGACGTCACTGGTAAATACGACATCAACCTTCGCCGGCATCATCACGCCGTACCTAATCGGCCTACTGACGCCTGATGTAAGTCTTTACAACTTCATCTAGGTTAAGTGCTTTCTACCTCGTAAAAACTCACGAGTGAATGGATTTAACTTCACTTAGACTGATTTAGATTGGATTTCGCATAACATTTTAAGGCGTTTATGTAAAGCGGGAATGTTTAGCGTATCCCTCTGAATAAACGACTTGGTTAATACCATCCTTTGTAAAGTGCATATCTAGCAAAATGAGCGTTCCGTTCATATTCATTTGTGTAAAAATGGATTAATTATTATAGAGGTCAATAAAAAAAAACCAGCCAAGTGCGAGTTGGACTCGCGCACCGAGGGTTCCGTATTTATAAACGTATTTACGGTTTCAGATTTTTTCCTTTACATGTGCTGTAAGACATTACTTTTTGCCAAATGTCATCATTCTAGGTCAACGGGAAGTACCCTATAAATTTTGATTTGAGAGTGTGAATTTATACGTTATTTGCGCCGTAAACGACCGTATCTTTTTTAACGTTAATTTAGAAGTTTGATTTTTTTCGCGGCACCAAGGGACTTGAGTATTTGTTTAAATTTCAACTCAATACCTCCACACGTTTCCAAAATAAAGGGTCTTGACAGACAGACGGACGGACAACAAAGTTATCCTATAAGGGTTCCGTTTTTTCTTTTTGAGATACGGAACCCTAAAAAATACTGTAAACTTCTTTTTTCCATAAAAAGATCGACCATCCATCATAGCAATACATCTCACCATTAAGGGCCCAGTCTATAGACTTTGACAGCGGCGTTTTTTTTTTAATTAAACTTTTCTAATTCAATTCGTAATAAGCTTTAGCACATAAACAAATTGATATTGATTCAATCAATTTATATAGCCCATAAAATTTAACGTTGATTTAAAAATAACATTCGGTTTTCCTTTTCATCTGGAACAAAGTGGACCACAATAATTATCTTAATGTTTCGATGTCAAAACACAAACACATAAATCATAAACAAGATTCTTAGTAAACAGAAGATCAACGTACTCTGGTTAATACATACTTTTGAGACACAAAAAGCTGTTATTGCCAATTAAACTTGACCTATTTATTCGGTCCTCCAATACTGTTTTTTTTTTTTTTTTTTTGATTTTCAGTTTTGAAGGGCCATTCGTTTTGGTAAAATAATAGATGACGATTTTTGTTTTATATAAGTGGGTCAAGTTAACAAGGCTAAGATTGAACTACAGTCAGTATAAGTTGTAAAACAGACGGGAGAAATTTAAGTTTTTTTTTGCGGGGACTTTATTTTCTATCGTTTGTACGAGGGCCTGACAGACACAGTATGTACAGAAGTCAAGGCAAATAAGTAACCATGGTTGTTAGATATAGTTGCAGTTTCACGTCTTCCGATGAAATTTAATTATATTTGCAATTTGAATATTTCTATCAACTAAACATCCATCGGTTTCTAAGAAAACTTCAATCGACCCTGGTTACTTATTTGCTTTGCCCTCTGTACATTGTGAAAATAAGATACGAGCTCTACGTCTAGTTCCATCTCTTCCCCACACTGAATTAAGATTAAAGTAATACTGATATGAGAGGTGGTGATAATTACAGTCCCTGAACTAATTTAGACAGCTGTAGATCGAATGAGAAACATGCATGGAACTGAACTCTTCCTTTTTGTTTTATTCCAGTCAACTTTGGCGCAATGGCGGGTGGCTTTCTGGGTATGCTTTGCAGTGTTGGTAGGCACGAACATCATCTACTGCATCTGGGCCGACGGCAAGCAGCAATGGTGGGACGACGTCCGTCAATTCGGTTACCCCGAAGGTTGGAAACACGGCCCTCTGACCAGAGACACGGTTGAACAACCAGAATCAGTCAGACTCTCAGATCACAAAACAGGATCATCATGATTTTACGAATTATAACATAATGCAACCACCAGTGCAACTAGTCAGTGAAGAATAAACATGATGTAGTACAATAACAGTGCCTTATACTCTAAGTTCTTATGGACATAATAATAGATTTAGACGAGTCATAATCGATTTTTCTCTAAAAATAAATCACACATTTTTATGATCTATGTTTTGAATTCTATATTCCAATTTTCATTAATAAAAAACATTACGCCTGTAATCCTCGAAGGACCATATACATCACACATTTCGCCAGAATTATGTTTAAGTCCCATATACAGGGTGTAAACCACCTCATCACGAAGCCATCAACCAAGCATTCTGTACATCAAACTAAGTAACTTTACGCAAAAATTATTGCTGGGAAACGACTTTTTTTTTTGGGATGAAAAGTCATGTTTTGTGGTAGAACTCAATGTAACGCACTCAAAACATTGTGCTGTGTGGATGGATTGTGTGTGTACGGGGGTCGTGGAGGTATAAAAAATCTTACATTAAAAACTTGTATTAAAAAAAAAAGTTGTCAAAAAGTTGGAACTTTGACCCCCAATATCTCCGTAACTAGCCTTCTATCTTCCCAGGTATGGTGTAGGACAAAAAAAAGATCACAATGACGAGGAGAACAGGTGCCTTTCAGCTTAGTTAAGAGGTGTTTTACACCCTTTATTTATAGGGGAGAGTCTATTGTCATCAACCGGGTACTAATCCAGACTCAGTGGATGAGGTTACTAAGAAAATCCCGATGGAAAAACCCAATAGCACTTTTCCGAGCCCAGAAATCGAACCAAAGACCTCCAATCTAATTCAGTTTTTTCAGTAAGCTAGAATTTTGGACAACAAGAAGATTTCAAATGATATGATTTATACAATAATTATGTTAAATAAACCTTGTCCGATCCGAGAAGGGCATAATTATAGGTACACTCGTACCAATGATATTTCCAAATAAAATAAGAAACATTAAAATATTCATTCATGAAAGTAAAAATATTAATGAATTTTAAAATTGTTGACTTTTGTCCCAAATAACCACAGTTTCCCTAAATTCTAACAAACTTTTAAAACTTTCATGAGAAAGTTTAAGTCTAGGAGCAGTTTAACCGATGAAGGAATTTTATTATGAAATAATAATTGAAAGACGTTGAAAATAAAACAAAATAACTTTTAATACAATTTCAATAACGATTTTGAATAACAGTTGCCGCGTTCCCACTTTGTCGTGACGACAGATAATCGTGTAGTTTTAAGTGTCGTGGGTTGTGTATTTAAATGGAGGTGTTAACATTATAGGACGACGCGATTGTCGTCCACGACTTTTGCCAACTAAAAACCAACGATAAATTTTATTAATCGTCACGACATAGTGGGAACGCGGCCTCAGTCAGGGGAGATTTAAACAATGTGATATTATTAGATCAGAAGCATTTTGCAAAAGTACACTTTAGGGTGGACTCCGCGCCTCAGACCCGGCCTCCGCCAACACGGAGACATGCGAAGCGGAGAGGAAAGGCGATGATTAGCCGTAAAATTGTAAATACCGTTAGATTATAATCTATCTCGCGAGATTATAAGCTCTCGAAAGATTGTGAACACGGAACGCACCTCGCGCGCTGATTGGTTGAACTTCATGTGCCCCGCGCCGCCATATTTGTTTGTTAATTCGTTTGTAGTCCAATGTAAACGAGCAGTGTTTTGGTGATTGTAAATTGATTTCGGGTTAAAAATAACTCACAGCTTTAGAATTAGTTATATGAAATTGTGGTGGAAGTAAAATGAATCTGTGATCAACCAAAGAAAGAAACAGAACGGCCAGGACCGATCAGGGACAGGTTCACAATCTTTTGAGAGTTTACAATCTCGCGAGATAGATTATTAATCTAACGGTATTTACAATTTTAAGTGATATATCTATCGAAACTGTGTGAAGATGCGTACTGAATAGGCCGGAGCAGATATGTTTGTTCTAGTTACATTAAGCTACCGCCGCGCGTCACTCACGTCTCTTCTCGTCTCCACTGTGCACTGCTGGCTGCTGTCTCCAGCATAAACACCGCGCTCTCTCGTCACGGAGTAGAACAGGTACTGATAGACTGGAATACTAACATGCTAAGTAAACGAGTGGTTCGACTTGTGGAACAGCAAATGGCCATGTTATCCAGAGGCTGCCCCCAAGGTGGCGAATTATCCCGCTCATTTGGAATCTGGTTGAATATTTTGAATATTTTTGGAACTATGTTTTTGTTGTTTTTTAAATTTATTGCATTTTTTTATAATTCTATTTAGTTTTGCATATTTCTTTATTTTATTTTGACTTACTTTATAACTGCTACAATTATATCTCAGAATAGAATCTTCAGTAAGATCTATTGTTATTAAAGAATGTGGGTTGCAATTGGAATTTAATAATTGATTATATAGGTGATCTGTAATCTGATCGGTGATAAATAACCTCATCACGAAAGTCAACGCGAACCATTTTTACACGACAGGATTACACATGCCGACGACCTCGCTATCGTCATTTCGGGGAAAGTGACGGGGACAATCTGCGACCTCACTCAACAGGTACTACGCATCGTTGAACGATGGTGCAGAGAGTTCGATCTCTCAGTGAACCCCACGAAAACTGAACTAGTCATGTTTAACCAAAAACGAACACTGGGCCCTTATCGCCTACCCAAACTTTTCGATACGGAACTCCAGTTAGCCAATGAGTTCAAGTATCTGGGAGTCATCCTAGATAGCAAGTTAAACTGGAGTAGCCACTTAGACAATAAAATAAACAGGGCCTGCATTACCTTCTAGCAATGTAGGAGGATGATAGGTAAGTAGTGGAGCCTATCTCCTAAAATTAAACTTTGGTTATACTGCGCGGTGATCCGACCTATGATCACGTATGGAGCAGTGGTCTGGTGGCCCCGTACCAAACTAACTACAGCCTCCATCAAACTACAACGCTTGCAAAGGCTTGCCTGCATGGCGATCACAGGCTTCATGAGGACTACTCCGACTGCGGCTCTCGAAGCCATTTCCGGGCTCCCACCGCTCCATCTGTTCATACGAACAGATGGAGCGGTGGGAGCCCGAAAATCGCGTCATTGTCGCTTCCGTATAGCAGGAAGCGACAATGACGGCGAATTAAGGCGTACCTTAAAACACTTCAACTCTGGGGTAAGAGAAACAGCACACCGCGGTACTGGAGGGATTCTACAGACGAGTTCCCCCTGGCGAAAGCAACAAACGATCGGGTACCAAAACAATTCGTATTCGATAAGAAATACAAAATCCAACTCCATGAGGATCACCGCTGCGAGGGATTAAACCCCGCAGAACTACGGATCTTCACGGATGGATCTAAATCAGGTACTGGCACTGGGGCTGGAGTCTTCTCGGAGGATCTCAACATTCACATAGCCAAACCTTTGGGGGCCCACAATACGGTATTTCAGGCAGAATGCATGGGCATTTCACTGGCGGCATCTGCTATCTTAGCCAGGAAGGTTGTGGACCACTCAATTCGTATACTCTCAGACAGCATGGCTGTACTGCTAGCACTGAACAACCACACAGTGAACTCTGTGTTAATATACGCATGTCACCAACGCCTGAACCAGGTCGGTAATCTCAATAGTATAAACATCCAATCAAAGGAAACAGCGATTCTCGTGGCAATGATGCGGCGGACAAACTCGCTAGAAGGGGATAGCATGGCAGTGGTGGGACCCGAACCTTCGTACCACTCCCTTTCGGATACCTACGCACACTGGTAAGGAAACGAACTAGCGAACAAAACCACAAGCTGTGGCTGGACCACGGCGAGTGAAGGCAGGCCAAGGAAGCACTTCCTGCTATCGACGGCCGCTTCACCAAACGCGCGCTGCGGTTGACTAAACCACAGCTGCACACAGTTACAGCCGTCATAACTGGACACGGCTCTTTTAATAAACACCTCTTTGTCTTAGGAGTCACAGACAGCCCCCTGTGCTGTACCTGCATGCAGGAAGATGAGACAGCAGCCCAAGTGCTTCTGCACGGTTGCAATATACAGGGCAAAGTACTTTGGTCACCCAGGTACTCTCCACGAGATAGTCAGCAACATTGGGGCGCTGCTGGCCTTTCTCGGGGAATTGGGATGGATCGAATAGTTTCTCACCCGCACGCAAAATACGCGCCTTGGCGTGGAGTTGCGGACACCAGCCCGTTATACAATACAATACTGCTGTAGTAACTCGTACGAGCGTTGACGTGCATATAAGCTGGTATAAGCGTTAGCCGCGACAGCTGGACCGCGGGCGCGTAATATGTCAACCACCTTTGAACCTTATTACTTACGGCATTTTAAGGTGAAGAGTGACCGAAATTCAGTAAGCGCGGTAGTACGTGCGTAAGCCGGTACCAGCTTATATGCGCTACAAAATAAACTAGTCTGGAGCCGCTATTTTAAACACAAAACACAAATCCTTCAAAACTATTCAACAATAATACATTCAACAATAATACTTGTCTAATATCACCTTTATTAACCTAAATTGAAAGCGCAAAATTTAACACGCAAAAGTTAAAAATCTAAAAATTGAATGAGGTATATTAGGTAGCAGAAAAACTTGTGTACGTTATCCATTAATATCATACAACCTTCACATTAATACTTTGATTGTAGCGATTTCAGAATTCATCATCATCACGTTGAGGCAAGTTACCCTGAATCTGTTCATTTTTGCGAGCATTCCTCAGCTGTTGCGAGGCTTTCAAGACTTGCGCCTCAAGGTTTTTCTTTTTCTGCTCCAAGATCACCACCTATTTAAATAGAGCTTTATAAATATTTTTCCGAAGAGTAATATGTTCCAAATGAGAAAAAACACGAGGGAACAGAGAGAGCATCTGTATCTGCGCAAACACTTTTAGACTTATTGGTAGCTGTACACTCTCGCTGAGAAACTTCGAGGCAGGGCAAGTACAAGGGTATAGGTATTATACAAATATTTATTTATTTATTTTGGATTCCCAACGAATCACATTACAATTTCCAAATAATACAGTAGTGCTCATCAAACCTTGGTATTCCTCGCAAGACGCGAGACGAGACAAGATATCGAGACGTCTCGGGAAAGACAGAGAGAGTTCTCGGTCGAGAATGTACTGTCACCATGATATTTCCTGCGTCTTCGTTAAATTGTTCGCCATGACCAAAAAGGGCCGGGAAGCAGCAGGACTATTATCTACTAAATAAATAAGACAAAGCATCTGTTTTCTTTAACTTGTAGCCTGGTGCAGTAATTTTCAATAAATCGCTTACCTCGTCCAAGGAAGCTTGGAAGTCGCGCAGTAAATCTTTTCTTGTTAGAAGGCCGGCTTTCAGTCTCTCGTCCTCCACGGACCAACGTAGTTTATTGCGATGTGTCTGCTCATCAAAAAGAGCTCGTCAGAAAAATATTACACAAGCGTGATATATAAACTGGGAACAAATTTCTGGTAAGTCGAAATGCTTAACAGGTTTGGCCATATTAGAAAAAAAACGTGTTACGCCGACCCTGAGTATTAAGGGACAAGGGCAGGTAGATGATGATAAATATGACGTCGAATCCAGTGCTCACCCCATTTTAATTGTTCGGATCACGAGTAAAATATACAACAACAACAACAGCCTACAGCCCCTCATGCCTCAGCCGTAATAAAGAATGACTAACAGAAAACGCTGCTGCCCATTCTCTGGTCTATGGAGGCGCAAGGTGTTCTGCCTCAGACATTAGTCGCCTTATACGACACCCGTGAGTGTAATGGGTTGGTTCTATTCTACTCTGCCGGATACCTCACGGCACAAAAGCGGTGAGTAAAATATGCAATGCTGAAATCCAACATCATTTTATTGATATATTGAATTAATTTTCACACACGTTTTGTGTTTAGACGTATTACTGCAAGTGAAAAAAAGCCCCTATACACACAACACCACATACATACAACAGCCCCTATACAGACAAAAAAAACTGAAGCATTTTTCCAATAAAATCAAAAACTAAAGGCGATCTTTCCCCGTGAGCAATAGAACAGTTAAAATTCGAGCATTGCATCAGTGAGTGGAGGGAACCGAATATTATAGTGCGCAACCTGTAGCGATACAATTTGTTTATGTACAACATCGAATCTTGGATTATTACAGTACCGGCTAGCACCTTAAGAAGAAAAATATCTACCTTAACTTGTCCCAAATCTTCCCTGGCCCTGTAAAATTCAATTTCAGCGTCTCCGAGATCACACTCGGCAAAATCAATGACCTCATCAGTGTGATGCATCTTCTCTCTAATGTGGGCTAAGATTTGGTTATGCTCTGTGCATTTCGCGCGGTTTTTTAGAAGCTCGTCTTCACGTTCTGTCAGAAACGTAATGTATTTTGATGAGCGCAATTGAAAACGGTGTCAGTCTCATGAGAGGATCTTTAGAACATTATTATTTGGCAAGAGTAATACGTTTTGTCGTTTTAATTTTCTTTGTAAAGAACTGTTATTTTTTTTCTTGTCTGTCAACCCGTTTTAATGACATTTCAACTCGAAATCACCCGCTGGGTATGGGTATGGGCCTCTCCTTTCTTTTACCATACGTTTTGAACGTCTCACCTCCTGTCCAGGTGCCTTCTGCAACTTTGAAGATTTATGGTTAACTCAACGAGCTTTAGTACGGCGCTGATTTCTTCAGCCTCACCTCGTTCACCATTCGGTCAAAGTTAATGACATCAAAATCTATAAATGATTAACAAAACGTCAGAAGTTTAAATTACCTTCAATTTTAGTATTGTAGTTCTGATTATCAATATTAAGTTGTTCGTATTGCCATACGTAAAGACCTGGGCCCAGAGTTTCCAGTTTCTTTACTATGGCTTCTAGTTCAGCGACGGCATTTCTCGCGCGAATGTACCGCAGACAAAGTGCAGAGGATTGTTCGCTCTTGCGTCTTTGAAGAAGCAGGAATCGTTCTACAGTCTGAAAAAAAGAAAATACTATTTAAAATTTCACTAGTAACCCAACAAATGTACTAGACAGACGGTGATAGACACGTAAGAAAAATGTACTCGAAACAAGAAATATAATCGAGAGCGTAGTGTAGGTTCTCGTTTGGCGGGTTAACAATAGATGTCGCTACACGTCTTATGCTAAAGCATTTACATAATTATTTTGATAAACAATCAATATGTATTAATGACCAGGGCACATTGCTCGCAGAACGGATGGCCGATGGGGCCGGAAAGTTCTGGAGTGGCGACCGCGAACCGGAACACTTTGCGTTGGAAGACCTCCCACTAGGTAGACCGATGACCCGGTGAAGGTTCCGTTGGATGCGAGTCGCACGGGAAATTACAAATAGTGGAGTAAAAACCATGTTCGATTCTGAAAAACTGGTTCATCACTAGCAGCAGTCCACTGCTGGAGCTATTTTCAATTGGAAAGACCGCATTACTGTCATCCAGCTGCTATCAAACACCCTGCGGGGATTGTAGCTCTACCTTGGTGATTCCTGGTCTCCACTCAAAAACACGACTACACCAATCATCGGTTCTACGACCGGCAGACTACTTCAGCTTCCTTATTCTGTTAGCAGGTAGGTCGTACTAAACTTCCCATGCTGTGGCAGACTTCTGTTCTTAAGTGAATGTGTACAGTCAATAAAAGAGTTAGGTATGCAGGCTAGCAATCTTCTTACTACTATTATAAAGGCGAAAGGGTTATAATCAATGTGTTTGCGATTTCATCCAAATCCGTTCAGTAGTTTCTGCATGAAAGAGTAATAAAAATCGATCATCACAAACTTTCGCATTTATAGTAGGTAGTAAAAAGATTGCTAGCCTGCATACGTAACTCTTTTGTTGACTGTACATATTATCAGTACTTACAGTCTTACCTTATCAGAGATGGGTTTTCCTTTTTTTGAGTAAATTAGTCCTGAACCGGTAGTCCGCTCAAGAGTTTGCAATCCATCAAATTTCGTGTTTGCATGATCCAAACGACCACCATATTTTTCCTCAATTTCAGAAACTTTCTTTTTGACCTGTTTGAAAATAAGCTTTTTAAGTAAAATTACGTTTATCATGTTTTATGTATGTTTCAGACTCACCACCAAATTTAAGTTTATCTGTCGGATGATAGTAATTCAATAGTTTTCAAAGGAGACATTTTTTTAGGCCCACTTGGATGTTGCATTTTTATTCGTATTACACCAAAAAAGTAACCATTTTATTGTAGTAATAAACGGAATATTACATAGAAACGAAACCGGAATCAAAAAATTATAATAAATAAGTTATATTAAGATATTTTTTTTGGCGAATCCTTTTTGACTGAAATTACGTGACTAGGGACGTTTTTCCGTTTACAAAAAAATGTACGGTACGCAGTGGTAATCATATCTGCTTTAATTAAAATAGAATAAAATATAAAATGAAATATTATTAAAATATGAGCATTTTAATGCTATTTCTAAAGGTTTACGCTAAAATCGCGTAAATGTTTTAAACAATCAACGTGGCACACTTTTTAGTGACTCAAACAACTTCATTATTTTGACATTTAATCTTACTGTTTATTTCGATTTTCGTAAAAGTGTTTTTGCAGAGTTTTCGCATTTATTTCGGTTAGACAAGGCTTAGTTAATATAATCACTGTAATCTAGAGGTTTAGGGAAGAAATCAATGTACGTTTCATTATTAAATGCTACAAAAATATATGTGGGTGGCCTAATCTCCAAACAAAAAAAAATGTGTCCTTTTTAAATAATAGATGGTTACAATGTACTACATTTAACATCAACTTGTCCAGCATCCTCTCATTTTTTTTTAATTATTAGCCTATATTGTCCCACAGCAGGGCAAAAACCTCCCTTCCCTCCTCTCATGATAAACAATACCTAAATGCTTACATCCGCGATTTCACTCTCTGCCTTCTTCTTCAATTCTTCGTAAGCATACAATTTCTGTTGATATTTTTCTTCCATATCTACAGCACCCTCTAAAGGTTTCAAAACATGTTCACATTTACGTTTTCTGAAAAAGTAGGTGTTTCATAAATAAATACGATAATTTGATGTATGTGTATGTTACTCCTTCATGCTGAAACTGCTAGACGGATTTTAATGAAATTTTGTACACAAATAGAATATGACCTTGACACATACTAATACCAAAATCACACATTCTAACAAAATTGAATTTAACGCGAGCGAAGCCGTGGTATAAAGCAAGTAGATTCGTATCTAACCTTATCGGGACTAGGCCTGCTTCACACTTACTCGGGATTAATTTATTTTTAATTGATCGGCACAGCCGTGTGGCTTACGTGTTTTGAGTAAAACCTGCCTACTTAGCTCAAGTTGCGCTGCGCAGATCTGAAAATGATCCAGCGAGGGTAAATATCAACTGCGAGGATCGACCGGAGGACACGGTGGAGCACACGGTGGAGGTGTGCCCCGCGTGGGCGGAGCACCGCCGTGTCCTCGAAGCGGCAATCGGCGGCGGCGATCTCGTCGATCG
Organism: Xestia sexstrigata; assembly: GCA_941918905.2. Taxonomy (NCBI): domain Eukaryota; kingdom Metazoa; phylum Arthropoda; class Insecta; order Lepidoptera; family Noctuidae; genus Xestia; species Xestia sexstrigata. The sequence goes on from OW799203.2 coordinate 9,461,969, forward strand.
CGTCCGGCCCTGGTTCAAGCCATGGTCCGGAGAGAAGACGGAATAAGACGCCGTCTCCTCCTTCTGCGAAGCAGTCATGCTAGAGAAGGAGGTGGCGGAACGTGAATGGGAGAGATCCTCACGTACCGGCCGCCGCGCGGGACGCCGCTGGCGTCGGGGGCCACCATGTGGCCCCCGGCCACCGTAGGCGCGGGCCTGTGGACGGTGGGCTATGGGCTAGCTCGCCGTCCGTCCATCTCATGACGACAGGCTGTGTCGGCGCGTTCGTGTTCCACGCGCGCCTCAAGGAAAAGTCAGCAATAGGAAGGGGTCCGCAAGGACCGATGCCTGCCGGGGTTGCGGGACTGTTCGAAAGAGATACCGTGGCCCCGGAACACAAAGGGCGATGAAGGAACATGGATGGGTTTTAGTCAGTAAAAGTCTGACACTTCCTCCTGCTCCACCCAGAGCGGGAGGAGTCATTTGATGATATCCCATCCGAAAAAAAAAGGGTAAATATCAAACGAATTTTCTGATCGGCACAAACTAAGTAAAAGCCCAATGGTATATAAATATAAATAAAAAATAAAAATAAATAAATAAATATCGCTGGACATTACACACAGCGCCATCTATTGCCACACTAAGCAACGAGGCTTGTGTCGTGGACACCAGATAGTTGATATACTACATAGTTACTTTTTTTTTTTTTGTAAATACATACTTATTATACACATAAACATCCATGACTCGGAAACAAATGCCCATGCTCATCACACAAACATTTGCTCCGACCGGGATTCGAACCCGGGACCCTAAGAACGTAAGGCAGCCTCACTACCGCTGCGCCATTCGGGTCGTCGGAATAAATAATAAATAAATTAAAAAAAAACCTTTTATTTCTTGCCAGTTTAATTAAGTAAGTACGGTCGAACAAGCTATTTGGTTTAATCCACAAATTACATTGTAAAATGTAAACCAAATAGCTCGTTCGACCGTACTTGACTCAGGGCATCAATAGTGTCTGTCTTCTCGCGGAATATTTTGTATGTGGAATTTTCTGAAGTTTGCTTATTTTCATTATACTCCTTTCTGCTACTTGGCGCGGCTTGTTAGGGTTCCGTACCCAAAGGGTAAAACGGAACCCTATTACCTAAGACTCCACTGTCCGTCTGTCTGTCACCAGGCTGTATCTCATGAACCATGATAGCTAGACAGTTAAAATTTACACAGATGATGTATTTCTATTGCCGCTATAACAGTAAAAACAGAATAAATTAAATATTTAAGGAGGGCTTCTATATATATAACAAACATGTTTTTTTTTCGTTTTGTCTAATGTTGTATAGATAATGGTACGGAACCCTTTGTGCGCGAGTCCGACTCGCACTTGGCCGTTTTATTTTATTTTGTTTTTGATCATCTGAGTGAATTTACACGTTTGAAAAGCATATGTCAATCGTATAATGGTATAGTAGGGTGCTATAATTGCTTCGAATCAGTTTGTTATTCAACAAAATTGCTGCCGAATTGAATGTGACTATCCGAACAAATGTTTAGCACTATTTAAAATACCCTTTTTCACTAACGCGACAAAATGAATACTTACAGTAATTCGTTATTTCGTTTAAATAGTAAATGGCTAGTAAATTACACCCAACATGCGTTGGTAGTTATCTATTTTTATCAAAAATAAGTAAAAATATAGTTTCCCTCAAGCTTCCTAACAAAAAATGAGAGTTGAAGCAAAATCTGTATAAACTGGCCTCATAATCTCCAGGCAGCTTAAGGTGAAAGTGACACCAAAGACGCTAAGTAAAATAGTTTCCCTCAAGCTTCCCAACAAAAAATGACAGTTGAAGAAAAATCTGTATAAACTGGCCTCATAATCTCCAGGCAGCTTAAGGTCAAAGTGACACCAAAGACGCTCAATCGACTGCACCCGTACCCAATTCTACCTTCATCCTACTAATCCTGTTATTATTGACGACCCGAATGACGTAGCGGTAGTGAGGCTGCCTTACGTTCTTAGGGTCCCGGTAGAAGCAAATGTTTGTGTGATGAGCATGGACATTTGTTTCCGAGTCATGGATGTTTATTATAATAAGTATGTATTTACAAACAAAAAAGTATCTATGTAGTATATCAACTATCTGGTGTCCACGACACAAGCCTCGTTGCTTAGTGTGGCACTAGATGGCGCTGTGTGCAATGTCCAGCGATATTTATTTATTTATTAATAAATGCGAAAGCTTGTGAGGATGGATGGATGCTTATTATTCTTTCACGCAAAAACTACTTACTGGATTTGGATTAAATTTGGCACACAGATAGTTTGTAACCGGAATTAACACATAGGATACTTTTTATAGTACTCGGTACAATCCCGTGGGACATTACTGAACTCCACACGGGCGAAGCCACGGGAATAAGCTATAGTCACGTTATAAATGTGTTAATTTTCAACAATTTGTTCACTGATACAATAAATTACAAAAATATCGGCATTCTGCCATAGACATGACAACACGTACGTTCTGCATGCCAAAGTACTTATTATACAACTTCTTGTTTTTTTTATACAGTTAGTTCAGTGGGCTAGTATTTTCTTTCAATACAAATGAGCGACACAGATGTTTGCGCCAAACCCGCGACGATGACTGGGAAAATAAATATTCAGACAGTCTTATTTTACGGCTGAAAAGTTTTGTTCTTGCACGTCATGTTTTGTCTTGTCCACGTTTATAATCTTATTGCTGCAAGCATCATGTTTGCTAGAGTATATAAATTAAGGCATCCTTTCAAAATGTTGTACGACTACTGCGGTTGACATTTGTTGCTTTAAAGTAACAAATATCGACCGCAGTAACTGTAGTATTAGCAGCTTTTCTTCCGGGTACAGTAATTCATATGGCAAAAATGGATCTGTATAGCATGCCTTTTATGTATGTACTACAAAAAGTATTAAAGCAACATAGGACAAAAAATACTACAACGCCTTATTTGATAAATGAAGAACTAACATGAAAATCCTAAATTACGCAGTTAAAGTTATCTGTGACTTAAGACTAGATACAAAAACCCGACAACAACTATCGGGCCGTTTTAGCCCAACATACATATATCCTGTTCTTCATAGCCCTGAAGGAATAAGTAGGTACCTACTTGTAATATTCAGCAAGTCGCCTATGCAGTATGTTGTTGAGCACCTGTTGGTGGTTGCGCTCATTCGTGAGGTCTCTGTGAGCTTGCAAGTACTCGTCCCGGTCAATATGAACAGTATCCGACGTAGCTACATTTACTCCAATTTGTTCACTGTGTCTCCTTTCTTCTTCATCTACCTCTTGGTCCTCTTGGCCTTTTCCAGTAAGTACTGGAAAAGTAATTGAATTCCTCGTAAATGAAGCAGAATCATCCGTTAACATTCCCATTGCTGGGACAGAAGACCACCACACAGGCCAATGCTGGTTGATAGAGGACACATGTTTTCGTTTTTTGGTTCTAATGCATGCTGGTTTCCTTACTATGTTTTTTTATAACCGTTTTAAGAGCAGTGGTGATGAAATAAATTACACAAATTAATGTCTGGGTTCGAAGTACAAACCCACGGCCTACAACTAGTAAGTTGAGGCCGTTACACCGCTGCTCTAACAATTAATAAGATCTATAGTAAGAGATGCAGAATTTAGAGTGGTAGACTATTTATGAGTCCTGATTATGAGTACTTTCTGTTGTCGCTTGCGTAGCACAAAAGGAATATAAATAGTTTATTGAGTTACCGGAGGATGCACTGGAACCAGAGCTTGCACCACCCTCTTCGCCGCCTGCCTCGGTTCTTACTTTCTTTTTATTCTCTGGTTTCTTTTTCGGTTTATCCTAAACGTTAAATCATAGGTTTAAAGCCCACTTGCACCACAAAGCACTACATATTTTGTTGTTGTTGTTTTGTGTTTTTGTTTGTTTGTTTGTTTTAGCTTTTAAGGTATTTAAAACATGTCTGTGGAAATTTCCAACGAGTGGCATGAACAGAAGAAAAGAGAGGTGAAGAAAAGAGAGGGCTTTACCCAGCAGTGGGTGAGATGGGGCTATGGGTGATGATGATGATGATGATGGCATACATGAATGCGATGTTAAATATGTCTGGCACTAAATTAATAGGGTAGATGACACCATACAACAATAATTCCAAGACACCAATCTCTAAAAAAACACTTTATTTTGGGACCCCGATTTATTTTCAATTAATTGCCAAATTCGGTTTTTAGTTGCTTTGAAATCAATAAATAGTTGAGTCATTGAGTTTAAAAAACAGTGACGTCACAGTTGGCTATTGCCATACAAAATCTATGAGACAACCGCGTTTTGACAGCTCTTAAAAAGTATCTCAATTGATTGGTGTGTCATCAACCCCATTATTTGTGGCCTAAGGGCTAAGAAGGAAAGGGCACGCCACAATAGTGGCGGTAAGTCCCCTCTTTGAGGAGTGGCTTGAGAGACGCCACGGCGTCCTCACCTTCCGCCTGACGCAGGTCCTCACCGGACACGGTGTTTTCGGGAGGTTCCTGCACCGAATCGGCCGGGAGGAAACGCCCGGGTGTTTCCACTGCGAGGATCGACCGGAGGACACAGTGGAGCACACGGTGGAGGTGTGCCCCGCGTGGGCGGAGCACCGCCGTGTCCTCGAAGCGGCGATTGGCGGCGGCGACCTCTCGCGTCCGGCCCTGGTGCAAGCCATGGTCCGGAGTGAGACGGAATGGGACGCCGTCACCTCCTTCTGCGAAGCCGTAATGCTAGAGAAGGAGGTGGCGGAACGTGAGAGGGAGAGAACCTCACAGCGTCCCGGCCGCCGCCCCGGCCACCGTAGGCGCGGGCCTGTAGACGGTGGGCTATGGGCTAGCTCGCCGTCCGTCCGTCTCATGACGACAGGCCGTGTCGACGGCGCGTTCGTGTTCCACGCGCGCCTCAAAGAGAGTCAGCAAAAAGGAAGGGGTCCGAAAGGACCGATGCCTGCCGGGGTTGCGGGACTATTCGAAAGAGATACCGTGGCCCCGGAACACAAAGGGCGATGAAGGAACATGGATGGGTTTTAGTCAGTAAAAGTCAAACACTCCCTCCTGCTCCGCCCAGAGCGGGAGAAGTCATTTGATGATTTCCCATACGAAAAAAAAAAAAAAAAAAAAAAAAAAAGTGCTAAGAAGGAACATGGAAATAAAAATAAGAAGGCCTAAATGTATTAATTTTATTAGTACGGTCGAACAAGCTATTTGGTTTACAGTTTAACCAACAAATTACATTGTAAAATGTATACCAAATAGCTTGTTTGACCGTACCTTTCTATTCATATGCAGGGTGTAAACACTCTTCACGAAGCCGTCAACCAAGCATTCTGTACATCATACTACTGTACAGTGGTGTCGATTCTGTTGTGCACAAACTAAACTTAATTTAGACTATTGCTATCTTTTACTGAAAGGCAGTGCGAGAAAAGGACGGCTATAGCTATGAACTAAGTTAAGAGATGTCAAACTAGTTTATGCCTTGCGCTTCACCGTGTTTTTAGTCGACATGTTTTTACGTGCACCCTTCATTTGTATGGAAATATTGGTTCCAACTAAATTTGACAGCTCTAAATTACGTCCGTCTCTTTCTCGTTTTATTAGAGAGAAAAAGATAATAGCCTAAATTAAGTTTAGTTTGTGCACAACAGAATTGACACCAGTAACTTTACGCAAAAATTATTGCTGGGAAACGACTCTTTTTGGGGTGAAAACTCACGTTTTGCGGTAAAACTCAATGTACCGTACTCAAAACATTATGCTGATCGAAGTCGGTTAAAAATCTGACATAAAAAAAATGTATTTAAAAAAAAATAGTTGTGGAACAGTTGGAGCTTTGACCCCCAATATCTCCGAAACTAGAAGGTTCCCAGGTATGGTCTAGAACAAAAAAAATATCGCAAAGACGCGAGAACAAAAGTATCGTTAAGAGTCGTTTTACACCTTCTATGGACTGGATGGCTGCGTGAAGAGTCGAGGGACCCTTTACACCCTTTATGTGTCAGCATAATTAAGAAGAAAATGCGTCATTAGTTTCCTTAACTTAAAACCCACTGAGAGTCCAAACTATTGCTGACCAGGGAAGTTTTAACAACCGTCTAGTAATCAACTATAAATTGGCTTTATAACAGTGTCCAAATTTTACAAAACGTTCAAAACCAGCCTTAAATTACAAAAGTAAGTAACTAATAAAATGACATTATTTCAAAACAACAACAATAGTATTCTAGAAAAGTTTAATGGACAAAAACGGACATTCAATGCATTACAGGACTACAAAACTCGACCAAAACATTCCTGCATAACGGTACAACATTTTCGGATCGTCAACATCGTAAAATAAATAATGTAAAGAACGTCACAGCAGTTCGTCGGGCTAAACCCACGGACATTACAAATGCTAATAATGAAGGCACAGGGGACAGGTTCGTGCAAAGTCCTATGAAAGCGGGCATGACGTAAGTAACAACTCCATTGCATGCAAATTCTATCACGTTAATTAAGTTGAAAAAGACAAAAACGAAGCACCATACCTCAGTTCCAACCATGATCGCGTGATTCGTTTGAATTACTCGACTTTTATTGATCTGCTTAAGGTACAACCCCAAATTATTTCACTCCATTATCTTCCCAATTCAACATGCGACTGTTGAATAGTTGCCACGGTAACTAATAAAAGAGTATCGAGCGGCTTCCGAATCTTTGATGACAGTTTGCAAGCGAACATAAAAAATGAGGTTTTATTTTGAGCACGAAATAGCTATTCTCTTTAACCGACTTCAAAAAAGGAGGAGAGGTTCTCAATTAATTGGAATATTTTTACCCGACTGCGGCGAAGTATAGTAAGTTAAAAGTTGGAAGCAGGAGGGGCCGATTCCATTTTCATAATTTTTTATTCAAATGGGCCTCGCCTGCTTCCAACTTTTGTTTAAATTTAAAATATGCTTGTTTTACGCTTTTCACTTTTTTCAGTCGGGTTTTTTGTAATGAATGTTAACCGATTACTCAAAGACGCTTGAACCGATTTGGAAAATTTATTTTCATTTGTTTGAAAGAATATACTCTCTACTTGGGAATATACTCCATAGTTGGGAGTATACTGCCTACTTGGGAGTATACTCTTTGACAGGAAAAAAGTTGGTCCCATAGAAATATTGTCATGATCTGACCATGGACTTCAGATATATGGAACGGGACGGAACTCTTCAATAATAGACAGTAAATCTGTCGTGATTGCTTCAATCGCTTGTATGCTTATTGTTTACATAACATCACGCCTGTATGCTCTGAGTACACAGATGTGTACAGTTCACCCAAATTATGTTAAGTTCTGTGTTATTGGGGATAAGCCTATTACCATGAAATATATTGTTATAAGTAAATTAAATGCATAGCAAATATTTGTATAAGATATTACAACTAAAAATGAAAAAAATTAAAAACCTTTTTTGCAGAAGCTAAAACATTTTTTCATTATATTCTTTTTGTAGGTATATTATTTAAAACCATTATTAATTAAAATTAAAATAATCGCTCGTGAATATTTGAATGTCTTTGATTAAAATAAACTAAATTATCTAACTTAAACTATAAACTTAAAAAATGGCGTCAAAAAACTCCTTCTCAACGCTGTCAACCGTTAATGTCCCTAGGAGACTAGCGGCGTTACCACGCTGTATGGCAACACTAATCCTTTGGCCAAGGTAAAAGCCAGCCCTTAGGGTCACGGGAAATGCCAAATAAGCGTTTTGAAATTTCCTTGAACAGGCTGTGAGCACTCGGACCCCACGGACCTAGAGTTTCAACCCCAAACGGCTCGAAAATATAGTTACCAATAAGGTTATATATTTATGCCGCTTGAGGTTCTCCGCAGCCGCAGCGGCAGCCCCTGCACAGCACGATGAACTAGCAAGATGGGAAGGCGCAAGAGTTATCGACACATGTTGCGACCCACACTAAACGCATACCCATCTTCCATGGATACAAAGACATGCCGTCCGGTCTCTTGCCATCGCCGCGTGCCAATTCATTCGATTCTAGATTCTAATAAAGCTGGAACGCCGCCGGTGACAAGAGATCGACGGATGATGTCAGTGCAAAACGGCCCGCACTTCGGCGCCATGACAGGCCGTGGTGTCCGACGCTGTTGACAACTTGACCACAGTGACAGCGATGAGGAAAACAATGTGGGGCGCCTAGGCTATCTACATAGCGGAAAGTGGTGACGTCGAGTAACGTGCCTGTGCTCGACGACATTATACGTATTTTATATTCTTAATTAATGATATCTACTTCAAAACATTTAAAACTTAACATTAGGTTGTAAAGAAAATTAAAGGTAGGAAAAAAAAATCTTAACATCAAAGTATTTTTTTCTTTAGTTCAGCAAGTTTTGTCTTAAGAATTTAAAGCATCACTAAGTAGCACTTGAATACTAGAATAGACTTAAACTGAACCCTACGTGTTGAAGTGCTTGATGTGAAAAATTGATAATTCTCGCTTAGAGGTCATCCAATGTTACACTGATTAATCTAGGCATAATTCCTCAGAACAGCCATGCGTGTATAATTTTTATATTCAGTATCTTGTCATTTCGTTATTTTCCAATACGGCGAAATAATAACAGTCGCACGGGTCGATCTTCATGGTTAAGCCGCGCTTGCCAAGGTCGGTCATTGAATGGGTAACCATCCATTACATACTGAGTTTCCTTCGTGGCTTGGAAAGTACGTTAAGCTGATGATCCCGGCTGTCATTTGTAGATCTTTGACAGTCGTTACAGGTAGTCAGTGGCCTGACAACTAGCCTTACCAAGGGGTATCGTATTACCCAGTTTGAGGAGTTAGCTTGTTATGTTTAACAACTATTTTTGTTTTTTTTTGCCTGTGTTGACGACATGATGTTATCGTAATAACTTCTAGTTACAATGGAAAATTTGTATGACACTATACATAAATGAGTATAATCATTTGTTTGGCTACTGTGTGAGTCAGAGCGCTCGGAGCGTATCGGGTTAGGAATTCAAGAATGGATCCACGTGGCGCCAAAAAATCTTTCTCGACATGAGCGGAATGCCAGAAAGAGAGGCAGTTAGCAACGCAAGCCACCAACCCGGCTTGATACTTAAAATATAGGTGTATTTATTATAACACGTGTTTAGACGCTTGCCTAGGTTGGTCCGTGGATGGGTTTATTCATTGTATACCGAGTTTCCTCTATGCCTCGGAAAGCATGTTAAGCCGTTGGTCCCGGCCGTCATTTGTAGATCGTTGACAGTCGTTACAGGCAGTAAGTGGCCTGCAAGTCTGACCACTAGTTTTACCAAGGGGTATCGTACTACTCAGTACTAAAACTGGGTTGTGGAGGTCAGATAGGTAGTCGCTCCATGTAAAATACTGGTATTCAGCTGCATCCGCTTAGTCTGGAAGCCATTCCCAACATAGTTGGGAATATTTTAAGCCGAGTATGGTTAGTTCCAGCTTGAGAGACAGGATAGTTGTGGACCCCATAGCTGGTATTTGTACCTACTACTTATGTTAGTTATGTATGGTTCTTCTGGAGCATGAGTAACTTTGTCATGAAGGCGCTGTTGGTAAACATTTGTGAAACGGACTATGGCCATGCGCCAAAAAACTATGCATCACTGTTATTTAAAGGTCACACTCATGAGCCGAAGGAAGGGAAGGAGTAGAAAGAATCGAATGTTAGAATTACTTGTTTAAAATCTTATGATACATCGCACACTCCGTGCCAAATCGGACGAACAGGTAAAGTTACCCGTATAATAGAACGATCCGTTTGGCGCGGTCGATTCTTTCGGTGCGGACAAGTGTGGATTTACCTTTGCTGGCACACCGGAGATTTTTTTTAAATTCTTGTGTGTGCCCACACAGAAGAATTTTTTTAGAGTATCGTGTAACAATGTTATTATACGTTATTCTAAACCATGATGGTCTTTAATTTACCGGTGATATCAGTGCACAATTTTTCAGCGGGTCAACCAGAGGCATAAAGTAGAAATTTTTCGAATCATCAGAACCCAGTAGCAATCCATCAGAAGTACTGGCCTTTTCCTACCAGTTTTTTTAGGCTACTGACCTCTGTTGACGTTGGCAGTGTCGCAGCTCAACTCTGGGCCGCTGCCAGACTTTCGACAATGCTCATCCCGAAATAACTACCGTCGAAAAGTTTATACGACATTTTTTTGTTGTAAAATGTTAAAGACTTGGACCGCAGTACATCAATCCAGAACATAACATTCACTAAAACGTGCGATTTATTTTTTAATTTACTCATAACATTTTGTCACTTCATCATAAACACATTTCAATTAAAGTTTAGAGTCATTTCGTTTGTAGTTCGGCACATCAAGGATGTGGTGCCGGACTCAAAGAATACCACCCCATCTCATCCAATGGGTGTCGTAATAGGCAACTAATGGAGTAATTAGCATATTTACAATTAATCAAAGAAATGCACAATAGCATTCACAAGGAGGGTTTACGTCAGGCAGGTGGCCGGTCATACAATATTTTTCAAAACCCAAGCAGACAATAAAAAGGTTCCTTGTCCGTGTTTACATCTTTTTGGGGCTGACTGTACCTCACAGGCGACGCGCAGCTCCCCGCGGATTTTGTGTTCGAGGCCTAAAACACAAGTTCGGAGAGTAAGAGATGTAAGAATAATATGTGCGAGCTGGAATGTAGGTACGATGACTGGAAGAGAAAGTGAGTTAGCAGAGGTTCTAAAAAGGCCAAGGATAAAAATAGAGTATCTGAAAGAGCCTCAAGTGTAGGGTAAGAAGGCAAAAGAGATAGAAGAAGGATGCATTTTATTACTGGCGTAGCAATGGCAAGCGAAATGGTGAGGGTATAGTTTTGGATAGTGAGTTAAAAGAATGTGTGGTGAATGTTATAAGAGTTAGCGATAGAGTAATAGTAGTAAAAGTGATTCTGGATAGTATTGTGATTTTTATAGTTAGTTTGTATGCACCCCAGTCAGGTAGTGATGATATCGTAAAAGAGAAGTTCTGGGAAGACTCAGATTGAGTGGTGTTTTATGTGCAATATAGTGAAGAAGTGTATGTGGGGGGTAATTTCAACGGGCATGTAGAAAGAATGAAAAGTGGGTTTGAGAGAGTGCATGGCGGTCGGGGATACGGATACCGTTATACTGATGGCGAGCTGCGTCTGCCTTTGACCTAGCAATAAAAAATACACAGTTGAAAAACGAGATATCTCATTACTAATAAAAGAAGCCACCACACGACGCAAATGGACTTGTTTTGGTCAAACAAGACAGCCCTAAAAACATCAAAAACTGTAATGTGCTGCCAGGCGCAGACTTACTCTCCCAACACAGATTGGTCTTATAAGAGGTAAAAGTCAGTGTCTCATCCAGTAGAAACAAAGAACGGCCCCCACCAAAACCAGGTGGCGTAATACACTGCATCTGGTTTTTGGTGGTTTTTTTGCATAATGGTGTTCATTGATCTGGAGAAAGCGTATAATATGATAAGTTACCTCGGAATGTGTTGTGGTGGGCCTTGAAAAAGAACGGTATTCCTGGGAAGTATACATATAGAGTTAATTCGTGCTACGTGTAGTCAATCTTGTACCTACGTCCGGTCATCTGCTGGCAACATCGACGAATTTAGTGGGGCTTGCATCAAGTGTCCTTACCTTTCTTGTTGATTATAGACGCTCTGAGGTTGGACACACAGGAAGAGCCACCCTAGTGCATGCTGTTTGCCGACGACATAGCTCTCGTCGGTTCCAGAGCAAATCGGAGAACAAGGCAACAAAAGCTGGAAAATCTTGTGTTTAAAATCAGCAAAAGTTTAACTGAATACATGTTTTGTGATTCCGGCGGTCTCTCAAGTTCTGGAGCCACAGCGTTAGACGGTGCACTCTTCTCAGCCTACTAAGACATTTGGTATCTCGGTTCATTCGTGCAAAGCGATGGCGAAATAGATTGGATTGTTAAGCACAGAATTATTAAGTGGATGGAAGAAATGGCAGCAGGTCTAGGGAACAATATGCGATTCCCGCATCCCCGTTAAACTCAAGGGGAAGATTTATAAAACCATAGAAAGTTCGACAACTTTCTCGAATCTTCTAACAAGTCAGATCTATAGTGGAACATTCTAGACTCGAATCTTCTAGACAGTTCCGTAGTGGAACATTCGAGACTCGTACGTAATCTAGATTGTTCTCGTAAAGCAACTGACGTAACGATATGTAGTGATTTTTGTCTTTTTTTTGCCCTGTGCGAGACAAATAAATACTTTTATTTTCAATTTATTATTTTTAAATCATTATGATAACTGTAGGTAAGTATCCTTCATACTTAAAAAAAACAAGATTAAGATTTAATAGTTTATTCAATAAAAAAGAATTATATATGAGAAGAACGTACATCAATACACACAATAATGCAAATATAATGAAATAAACAACACTACTCTCCAGGACGCATTCCGTAACTGTTTTAACTCAAACCTCCCCACTTTATTCCTAAGATAGCGTTTACTGAGCTCCACGCTCTGAAATTTCTATAAATAAGTCTCCGATGTTTAGACAATAGTAATTTTATGTCGTGTTGGTCCCAACTCGTTTTTTTTCTTATATGAATGAGGAATTCCTGTACTATAAATATAAGTTCCCGTTTGCGTTTACAAAACTTATAATTATATGAACATGAGTTCTATAATAAAACATTCAAACTAATTACGGAAGTCATCTATACAAACATAATTGTATGCATTAAGTGTAATATACAAGTAAGTATAATATACAAGTAAGTATGACTAGAATCAAGTTACACGTAGTCTCATGGCAGCGTAGTAATAGTACAAGATACAAGGTGTTGCTTTGCATCCTGGTCAAATTCAAGGAGGTATCTAAGCTATTGATTATCGACCGAATCAATAATAAAATGGGTAGGTTTTTTTTCTTAATTAAGGAAATCGGTAGCCCGTCTTTTAGAGTCCTCTAACCGCGAATTCACACACACAAATAAAAACATACAGCGACATGTCTCGCGATGGGTGATTCTGTTAATTTAAATTGAGTATTTTTGTGACAAGCTCCTGAATTTCGACTAGGATGCAAAACTACACCTTGTATTTACCCATTAACGAAAAGATTACACATACTTTAATAAAAAAAAACGCTATTTAATATAACACGATGCTTGACGTTAACTTCGTTAATCCTTTAAGTCCGAGGCGAATACATAAAGTTTAAACACGTGGTTTTCACATTAAAATATTGCAAGCCGGTAATAAAAATATGTCGTAATAAAGATTATTTTTTCCGTCGCTTATAAGATTAACAAGGCGTACTAATAACATAAACGTCACGACACACATTTAGGGTGCAATTAAATTCAAGGTAACAGAATCAGTCGAAATCGTCGAGGCTGAAACTGACGGTGTGTAATTATGCTAGTGATGCGACACAAACAACTCTGTCGAGCCAATCGGTAGAATTAATTTATTGCTGTTCGTGATCGAATGCGATTTCCTAGGCGAATTCCGTCGTTTTCAAAACCAATCGGGAGTAACGACAGACTCCATCGAGTTTGAACGAAAGAAAACTTTAGAAACCGATGCGCGAGGAATTTCCTACTGTCATCGTCAAATTGTATGAATATAATTATTTTCAAAAAAAGTTTTTTATCGTTTATTCAAAGGATTGATAACTAGGTTAAAGGAGATGAGAATCATTTAATATGATTAAGGAAATCGCCGATTTTACTTTGAACAAAAGTCCATTCCGACGGATCGAACTATTTCAAATGGCGAAACAACCGGGCCGCATCACTTAGTCTTATTTTCGTAGAATACATTACATGGAAGACTTGAACATTGTTACAGCTATTGGTCATTTGAGCACTGTTCAGTAAAGATTTGAGGAAGCTTTCCCACGACTGAAGATGTCGCGTGACAATGGTCTGCTGGAAGCGTCATCGGCCAATGATGGTGGGTTCATCAGCCATGGCCAGCTCGTCTGTTGCTGCTTTATCGCCTTTCCTCTTGCGGGAGTACCAGAGGAACGAAGCAGCAGCGAAGAGATTAACGAGAACCACGAGCCAGGCCAAGAAGAAACTGATGTTATAACTGCGGAAAAAGAAGAAATTAGTGTGATGTAAACAGATTATAGACAAAAGTAGGAAATAGTTAATGTGTGTACAAAATTCCACAATGGAATGCTTTCAATGTGAAATGATAATGCACGTATAAACAATGGACGTTGTTAGTCGCACTTAACATCGGTCCGATCGTATACAAACGTCTATCAAAGTAGTTAGTAATACGTCAAAAACACATCATTGTAAACAGGAACCAATACAATTTTCCCATAAACAAACGAATGTTGTTCGTTAGCCTCATCATCTGCCTAGCCTTTTCCTATGTTGGGGTCCGCTTACAGTCTTACGTATACAAAGTCATTATTAAACAATTATTATAAAACTAAACTTACGGACTGTGTGAAGGGTAATATGGCTAGGAAGTAATTGACTGCTGAGATGACGAGTAGTAGAAAATAATGGAAAAAGAGGACATGCTGCGCGCCCCCAAATAAATTGGGAAAAGAGTAGGTGAAATGATATTTATGTAATGAAACTTAGCTGCACGGACGACAATGTATTTATATATTAGTGGTCGATAACAATACGGGCTGAAGACTTCAATACTTACTAATGGTAGGCCTTTTCAGGGTAGACAAATTTTACGTTTTTCTTCATGTGATCCACGGAAGACATCATAACTTGCACTACCACGAATGTGCACGAGGCTGCAACAAATAATAATATATTATATACGAGTAGTTCTGGCTATGAAACGTCACTCAAATTTAATGAAAAATATGAAACCAAAACTATAATTATAATCGAGAATGTTGACGGTGCGGTTGGTGTTGCAGTGGCTGAGCGATTGTCTGCTGCGCTGCGTGTTGCGGGTTAGAAAAACCGCACCGGTTTGCCCCCGCACGCAACAAATATTTGTATGACCTACTGGTAGCTGTTCCGGGTCTGGCTGTTTGAAACGCTTACAGGCTTTTAAAAAATGTCTAGTGTGGTGTTTCAAAATAAGTAATTATTATGTCCTTTGTTTTACTCATATACAAACGTGGAAAGAAACAAATAATGATCTATATACCAAGAATTTTTAAGACAAGCCAAGTACGCAGGAGAAAACGCTGGCGTTTTCTAAGCCTTCCTCAGCGACGACGCCCGTCTTGTAACACCCACTACGTGACAACTCTGGCCCGTCGGTCCTGATAATGCATTCTACAGACATGGCCCGCCCAATCCGACGTCAACCCAGCAGTCTTCCCTTTAATCTTTGAAACTATACTTTCATCTCATTGGTCAGATTAGGACCTATCTATGGACACACCATCAGGCAAAAAGTTTTAACCGACCTTCCTCATGAACTAATCACAAATATTGTAAAATACTCACTGCTAATGAAGTGTATACCAGCGGCAAGACGCTTGAACATATACCGAGGGTTGTGGAAAGTGTACGCGGAGAAACCACAACCCATCGCCATGACGAACAGGCTAATGATACCGAACGATATCATAGTCCGTACGTAACCTAAACAAAGGAATATATTCATGAAAATAAATGCATTTACAGATATTTATTTTGTCGCATTGTCAGGATTTATTTTGTGGGCAGTACGAGTACTCGTAGATGGTTTTGTGCACTGAAAACACACGGGTGCGAACTGTTTTTATTAAACTAACAAAATTACATGAAATTACAATTTAACACAATATCACGGGCACAATGAATTGGGGACGTCTCAACTCCGCTGCGATAAGACACTCAATGTCCTCCTCGCTGCGAGCTCAAAACATCACGACTCTGTAGAAGTGCGCTGTGGTGTGGGTAGACTTGTAAGTAGGCCGCGTGATGTCACCACTAGCGCACTTGCGATTCATTTTATGTCTGTACCAATGACCGGATCCGACATATTCATCTGTTGTCTGACCCATGAAAATATGTATATTATCTGTTGAGCATTTCAGTTTAAAATAATAAATCAAAGGTTCCAGAATACTGAAGAACCCTCGTCCTCGGACACAAACATAAAAATGGACCATAGCTCAAATCAAATCTCAAATCTTTATTGCATTCCTACTACTAGGACCATAGCTGGTACCTAGACAGAGACTCCGGTGTCCAAACCCGCTTCCTCAATTTTTCTGTAACGCGACAAACAACGCGACGGTAATAGTTTCTTCAAATACCTATTTTTCAAATTTCTCGCAGGCCCCGTACCTTCTTAACACAAGTACTGTATAATTATGTTTATTTACATTTGTACAAAATCTTACTATTCAATTACACACATCAACACGGTCTAGGGATATTTCATACTCAATTAAATAACTCGAAAAGTACTGGCCGCATTGAAATCTTTTATACACCGATTTGTTTGTAATTTATCTCAGACTAATTCCAAATTCAAATTTTTGAAAATTCTTTTGTTTCGGTGGCATAAAAATGTCTTGATGTATAGGAGAGGGAATTTTCATTTGTGCGAAATTTAGAAAACAATACGAATTACGTTTGGTTACAGTTTTTTTTCATTTTTAAACGAAAGATAAAGTTAAAATTGAGGTATTGTAGCCATGCAACGCCGACATTTGACGAGGGCGGAGATGTTACGAGCTGTGGGAATGCTGGAAGCTGGATCTGTTCAGCGTAATGTTGCAGAGGCCATAGGGACCCATCAAAATGTAATTTCAAGATTGTGGACACGCTATCGTGCCACAGGTGAAGTAGCGGAGAGGCACCGGGGGCCAAGTCGCATCACTACCCCCAGACAAGACCGATTTTTGCAAATTACTGCGCGAGCACAACCAAATGCAACGGCGACTCAATTGGTCCAAAGGCTGCGAGTGGAACACCAAGTGCTTGTGAGTGACCAAACTGTAAGAAGGCGACTGCATGAAAGCAATCTACGCTCTCGTAGACCACTCCGGGTCCCACCTTTACGGAGAGGCAATCGTGGACGACGATTAGAATGGGTTCGGAACCACGTGGACTGGGGCCGTGACCAATGGTCCAATGTGCTGTTCACGGATGAATCCAGGTTCGGCTATCATCCAGATTCACGAAGGACGCGTGTTTGGCGAGTTCCTGGACGATGGAGCCGTCTCTAGAACCCTCAGGAAGTTCACCCATACCAAGGAGGAACAATTATGGTTTGGGCAGGAATTCGTCTTGGAGGACGGACGGATCTCGTTTGGGTGCGGGGCAATATGATGGCAGAACGATACGTCCAACAGGTGCTGGGGCCCGTAATCTTGCCCCACAGAACACAAATGGGGCAAGATTTCCTGCTCATGCACGACAATGCCCGGGCACACACGGCGAGAACGGTAGCAGCTTGGTTACATACACATAATGTTAGGGCCTTAGACTGGCCTGCTCAATCGCCAGATCTAAATCCCATTGAGCATGCGTGGGATATGCTGCAAAGAAGAGCTCTGAAGGAAGTTCCTGAAAATCTGGCTACAGAAGATCAACTTTTTGCGCACCTCAGAAGGACATGGGACAATATTCCGCAGCAAGACATTGACAACCTTGTTCTGAGCATGCCGAATCGTTGCCGATGTGTTATGAACATCATGGGCGCTTTCTCAGACTACTAACTTCAAGTTTATAAACACAAATTAAATGATTTTTCTATTTTTTTCAGTTTTTACTCACAAATTAAAAGTTCATTCATATACGGTTTCCGTCTATGCTTCATTTTTTTTCCATAAAATCCTGAAATTTTAATCTATACCTTAACCATTATTAATAAATGGTAGAATATTAAATAACGTATCTTTTAAATATATACATGTCAGATAAATAATTAACACATTGATAGTAATTCGCTTTTTTAAAAATATCCCTAGACCGTGTTGATGTGTGTATTATTTTTTTCAGATTTATCCACCTACCACGTCTTTGCATCGCCCAAATATTGACTGGTAGAAAATGTCTATGGTATTAAGTCAGCCTCTGTACTTTGTGCTTGAAGTGTTAAATAAATAAACATCATGGCATAGTGCAGGAAAATGTACGATTTATATCAGGTTACAAAAGACTTTACCTGCCTTTGTTACCTGATACTTGATTCGAAACAGAACGTTGCAACAGCGAAAAATCTAACATGGTTGCACTTTTTGCAGTGTCGCAACGAGGCCCGAGGCCTTAGCACGCCTGCGGGACGTAAATGTAAAGAGCAGGACACACAGAAAATACGTCACCGTTTTTAGAGCAGTGGTAAAGTAATAAATTACACAAAGTAATGCGCCTGCCTGGGTTTGAACCCACTACTTACTGTTTGTATGACGGGGCCGCCAAGAACGAAGACAGTCATGTGACATCTACCAACCCGCACTAGGCCCGCGTGGTGGATTACAACCCATTCCCTCTCATAGAGAGGTGGTCTGTGTCCCAGCAGTGGGTACATTGTAGGCTGATTTATATGATTTTTACGAGAACTACGCGCCTGATCTCTAATAAGGTCAGTACATAATATCCTTATTCATTTTGAGCAAATGATAAACTATTTAATAGAATGATATACTTACTAGCTATATTCGGATCATACGCCAAGTCGCGATTGGTCAGCGAAGGTTGAGCTAAATAATTGGTGCATTCTGTAAAGACAGAAAAAATTAATAACACTAACATTAGCAACAAATTAATATCGGGAGGTTGGTTAGGTCAGGGGCATGAATTGTCTAGAAAATTCTTCTTTCTTTATGGTATGATTAGTGCCTAAAACTGGTGTCAGCCTTTTTATGGCGCCCATGGACCTCTGACTTGGCTTTACATCATCATCTGCCTAGCCTTTTCCCAACTATGTTGGGGTCGGCTTCCAGTCCA
This sequence comes from Xestia sexstrigata, assembly GCA_941918905.2. NCBI lineage: Eukaryota > Metazoa > Arthropoda > Insecta > Lepidoptera > Noctuidae > Xestia > Xestia sexstrigata. The sequence continues at coordinate 9,480,913 of OW799203.2, forward strand.
ACCGGATGCAGCTGAATACCTGTATTTTACATGGAGCGACTGCCTATGTGACCTCCACAACCCAGTTAGTATTGGATAATACGATACCCCTTGGTAAGACTGGTTGTCTGGTTGTTGTCTGGTGGCTGACTTGGCTTTACATGCCGTCGTAAAATATCTTTCAGGCATGCTGGTTTCCTTACGATGTTTTTCTTAAGCGAATTGCCTACCTATTTAAAAATATTAAATTAACACAATGGTATTATTTTGGTATAAAAAAACGAGACACTCTTGACAAACCAAAGTTTCCGTGCTATAGGTACCTATCATAAACAAACAACTTGTGCAACATTATTTTATTGTATAATCACATAAACATTTCGGAAAAAATACTTGTAATCATCGTGAAAACCGCATTAATAGTACATTACTGCAGCGGCCAGCAACAGAGGCATTGATGGACGAACGTGTAAATGTGGGCCAAGGCGAAGTCGAGGCACACATACTTAAGTCCATCAATGCCTAGTTGTGGCCAAGGCTTGTATAGTGCTTTTCTCAAATAATGCGAGGAAAGTAAAACTCTCGCGTTGAAGAGTTCATTTGTTTTTTTTTTTTATAAACCGCTTTCTATTTGCAAGCTAATTCGAAATTTAAATAAAACCTTTGATAAGTTATCTCCTTGGTTGGTTGATTCAGAGTAAAAGATCGTTCCATTTTTAAATAACACGACAGATATGAGTTTACTATGTAATTTATTTGGCTGCTAAGCTGATATGGATTTTCATACAAATTTTGCCGGCCGCTGGTCGCATGTATCTGGCCAGTACGGCAATTTTGATTTATCTCAAAGAATGTTATCAAAATAATGCAATTTCCAAGCATGTTTGAGAAAAATACATTGTGTAATTTGTTAACATACCGATATCGTTGATTAAGACAAAGTAAGAACAGGCAAGACGATTTCCAGCAAAATAGTACATTTTGATATATATAAGTGGGGAAACTTTGTTATTGCATTCGAGATGGAATTCACACCCGAGCCGCAGGTGAGGTTGTTATGGAGCCGAGAACTGCAGTAACAAATGCCCACGTGTTTCAAACGACGTTTCAGCAATACACTTTCGAAGAAATAAAGTAATAGAACGAAAACTATTTTTGTCATGAATCAGAAACTGATTTAATTTGCGTTTTTTCCTCACTTTATTTTCGCAAGGTTGAAGAAGAAGCAAAGGTATAAGTTACTAAACAGCTATAAAGAAAAAATTGAAAATTTTAATATGATTGAATCCTAAATTTAAAAATATTTTAATTTTATACTTCACAAAACTAGATGTTAATTTGTTCATTCAAGTAAATACAAGTATATTTTTATAATAAGCATGTTTATTTATGAACATACCATATTTTGTATTTATAAACATTATTTAAATATTCAAAAAATCTTTACGCCACCGCGCGCCGTAAAGAAGCATATATCTTTGCTGAGAAGCCGGCTATAGGAATGAGTCACACCAACACATCAAAATAATAATATTAAAGTTACTGCATTTAATGTGCGTACTCGTGCAAATAACAATCCCACCAAAACATTTTCATGTAAATGTTGCCAAGACGAGCATACACGCCCTAACTCTACAAGGTCTAACTTCACAAACTACACCATAAAGTCAAAATATGTGGCTGTGTCATTTCGGTACATTCACATGGGCGTAAGGTGAAAAATTTATTCACTTTTCTGTTACACAATTTGTTATACAAGTTCTTAAGAACGAAGCGCCAAGCCACATATTTCGACTATAAGGTGTAGAGTTTGTGAAGTTAAACCTTGTAGAACTAGGGCGTGTAAAGTTAAAAGGTTGGCTCTACATGAGATCTGATAACTTTTTGATAGTGCGAGTCATTTGGTCTCGTCTTGGCAACATTTTACATGAAAATATTTTTGGTGGGATTTCATTTCTTTTAGAAAGTTGCTTGTGTAATTTTTTTTTTGTTTTATATTTTTTTTGTTGTTTGTGTACTAATAATAGCTTACATACCAAATTTCAACTTTCTAGGACATTGGGAAGTACCATATGTATTTTGATGATCATCAGTGACGAAATCAGGGTTTTTTAGATATGCAATTCCACATGATAAAGAAAGAAGATCGTAGACGAACTGATTAACAGTTCGTCTACGATCTTCTTTCTTTATAATAAAAAAGATTACATCTTAGGAGGTAATAAAATAAAGATTACATCTTCTCGATAATAAAAATAAAGATTACATCTTAGGAGGCTCTCGCTTGGCAGCTGGATCAAGGGCCTATTAAAGAAGAAACTGACTGACTGACTGACTGACATACCAACTGCCCAAACCACTGGGTACTGCCTGGCCACTGACAAGTAGGTTCTTTATGTGCTCTAGAGCTGCACTAAAGACTTTTCAAAATTCACCCCCTAAGGGGGTGAAACGGGGCTCCAAAGTTTGTATAGGAAACAAGATTAATTAGACTATTTTATTCGAAACTTTACAGGAGTACTCCTATTGATAAATGAGTAGAAACGGGTTTCAGGTTTTTTTTAGAATTCAGCCCCTAAGAGGGGGAAATGGGGTGACACAGTTTAAAAATCAATGCACAGCCCAAACCGCTGAGTCTAGAGATTCCAAATTTGCTACATGGGTTCCATAAGAGGTTTTAAGGTGCACTAAGAAATGATTTTTCAAAATTCGCCCCCTAAAGGGAGGGATGCTGATTATGAATATGGCATTTATTTTGAGAACCAGAAGATGGCGGATTCGACTTCTATACAGGGTTACTGTTGATTTATTGTGATAACGATGATGATGATTGTGAAAATGATAATGATGATTGTGATTACGATGATGGTGATTGTGATAGTGATTGTGATAGTAATTGTGATAGTGATAGTGATAGTGATAGGGATAGTGATAGTGATAGTGATGATGATTGTGATAATGATGGTGATTGTGATAGAGATGGTGATTGTGATGACTATATTTGTGATGATTATGAAATTTGGCACATAGATAGTTTTTAACCTGGATTAACATGTAGGATACTATTTATCATTTAGTATGATCCCGTGGGACAGTTACTGAACTTCACGCGGGCGAAGCCGCGGGCAACAGCTAGTATGCGTAATAAGTCCGCTATTGACAACATATCTCGAGAATTTTGTTTATATGGTAAAATCCAAACCCAAGTTATAAGGGTTCAAAAAAACGATGAAGCGCTTCGAGAAAAGGTAGGTAGTGCCCTTGCGCTTCGCTTGAATCGTCTTGGCGGGGCCACTACTGTGCTTCCAGATACCTTTTGTTTCATCGAAATCGGGTGGTTAGGTATACGTAGGTGTACCTAATAGTACAACGACATTTCGCCAGTTATGTTTAAGTTCCATGTAATATGTAATAGAGGGCGAGCCTAATGTCATTAACCAGGCACTAATCCAAACTCCGTGGCAGCTACTAAGAAATGCCTGATGGTAAAACCTAATAACGATTTATCCGATCCGGGAATTGAACCCAGGACCTCATGCTCCGCAGTCGCGATTGCGACCACTAGATCAACGAGGCAGTGCACAATGTAAAGAAAACGCATTTTAGCCAATTAATAAACAACTTAAAGCATTGAATGAGCATGTCAAGAAAAGAGGCAGTAAGGCCTTTTTAACTTCCATCTATCTATCTGTTTGAAATAAACTTGAGAAAAAAACCGGGCCGGTGCACACGGCCGTTGGTTTTAACGTGAAACGTTACGTAACAGCGAATCACCTTTAGTGTTATGGATTGATGGAAAACCATTAAGATTTTTTTTAATTTTAAACACTTATTGGTTTTTTTTATTTAAACCGATTGGCCTAAACGAATCCCGTAAATATATGAAAGAATCACCGCGCTATCACGTGTGAGTCGTGAGTTAAACTGAATAGAATCCAGCGAGAGCCCATTTTTTCTCCCCCGCCGGCCGGCCCCGATGCAAACTCAATGTTTTAGCAGCGAGCTGACTATATACGCAAAATAATGACAAATAATACGATGAACAGTTTTGTAGTTATTAATGTCAGACGATATAACCCAATTCGTTACGCCAATTCGTCACGGTCCGGTTTTCTGATATGGTACCCCGAGTATGGTACTGATTTTATAGACGTTTCACGTCAAAACGTTGTTATTTACACAAAAATTAAAACTACTTTTTACTATTTTTCACTTAAAAAACTCGTAGAGGATTTTTTTTATGGTATTGTGAAAGTCAAACAGCCGGTCTTACCTAGGAGTATCAGTTACTGGGTTGTGGAGGTCGGGTAGGCAGTGGCTCTGTATACTACACCTATGGATGTTTTACTACCGGACATTTGCTGCTTATCGCGCCCCTACCCGGTTATGGGCGCCTGGTACTAGCTGCCAGATAAGGGGCTCGGTACGCGGTTTATTCCACTGCGGCAAGAATACTTGGAGAGTTTACAATGGCCGTAGATTGTGTATGGAACTGTGTAGTGTGTAAATTTTGTATATTTAAGCTAACAAAACTACCTTCTTCTTATTTACGTTTTGTAATCCTGCACTTGCAGCGTGTGGGTCGTGAGACACCCTGTAGTTTTAGTCCGAATTCCAACTTAGCTTCCCAATAACAACTTAATCAACCATTTACTTTAAAGGACTTAGCTAGAACCACAAAATCAAATCGGTATATAAACGGATTATTCCGAATTCTCAAACCTGACCCGACGGTGTTGTTCAAGTTCAGTTTACTTCTTCGTATCGGACGCAGGCACGACAGTATTTTCTTTCGCTTCGACTTCGCGACTTTCAAAACATGTTGTGCAGAGTGATAATTTAAGCCTACAGTGTGGGTTAACTAGTTAGCTAACTGAAAAATAAATCATGAAACCAACCAATTTCTCAATTTTATCGATACCAAGTGTAATTTTAATCCAACAAATGATCGTTATTTATGACGTATCCGTTTGAGTTCTCTTGGTTACGAGACGAGTAATAAATTTTAATGTCAAAAGATTAGATCACCGAGTTGATTATTGCGGCTAAAGCTCCTGTGATTTATGTATTTTGAGATGATAGCATAGGTATTGTCAATCCGTATTAAGTTCTATTAATTCACATTTTACGAGTTGCTTCTTTAATAATAATAACCTCATCTCGTCATCATGTCATCTGCTTAATTTTTTTACAACTATTTTGGGATCGGCTTCCAGTCCAACCGAATGCAGCTGAATACCTGTATTTTACATGGGGCAACTGCCTATCTGACCTCCGCAACCCAGTTAGTACAGGGTATTACGATACCCCTTGAAGACTGGTTGTCAGACTTTTGGGCCACTGACTTCCTGTAAAGACTATCAACCAACGCCTTCAACTCCATGCCCTGGAGCTGCATTAGGGAGGCACTCCGGTATCACCAAGTGCCGACCTACCTTCTTCATGTGGTCGGGGACTACCTGACGGACAGGGCCGTCATCTACCCTGGTTGCAGCGGAGATTAGAACCTGCGAGAGATGTCGTGCGGTGTTTCGCAGGGATCAGTTCTAGAGCCATTCGTGTTGAACATCGGTTACGACTGGGTGCTGCGCGAGGACCTCCCTAGCGGCGTCAGCGTGGTTTGCTATGCAGACGACACGCTGGCGCTGGCACAGAGGGGGTCGCACGAGGCGGCTGCCGAAACTATGACACGCGGGGTTGCGATAGTCGTTGAGAGGATCCGGCAACTGGGTCTCGAGGTGGCATTGCCATTGGCATTGCAAGTCCGAGGCCATGTGCTTTCATGGGCCTCGGAATGCGCCACCTCCGGGATCCTCACTGACGGTAGGAGGGGTATCCATCGGCGTCGAGTCGACGCTGAAGTACCTGGGACTCGTTCTCGACAGCCGATGGAACTTCGTGGAGCACTTCCGACGTTTGGCCCCCAAACTGGAACGGACCGGGGCTGCCTTCAGGCGGCTCATGCTCAACCTGGGGGGTAGAAACGCCTCCTGCCGGAGGCTCTACGCGGGAGTTGTGCGGTCCATGGTCCTTTACGGGGCCCCGGTGTGGGCGCGTTCCTTAAGGCGGCGAGCCACCCACTACCTGAACGCGCCCCAAAAGGTGGTAGCTCCCGCGAGGCGGCGAGCCTCCTTGTCAGATTGCCACCATGGGATCTGGACGCAATAGTCCTCGCGCGCCTGCACGAGTGGCGACATGGAGAGACCGACTGTCGCAACCCCGTGCAGGGCACGCCATGATAGTGGCGATAAGTCCCTTCTTGGAGGAGTGCCTTGAGTGACGCCACGACGTTCTTACCTTCCGCCTGACGCAGGTCTTCACCGGATACGGTTGTTCTGGGAGGTTCCTGCACAGAATCGGGCGGGAGGAAACGCCCGGGTGTCTCCACTGCGAGGATCGACCGGAGGACACGGTGGAGCACACGATGGAGGTGTGCCCCGCGTGGGTGGAGCACCGCCGTGTCCTCGTAGCGGCGATCGGCGGCGGCGACCTCTCGCGTCCGGCCTTGGATCAATCTTTGGTCCGGAGCGAGACGGAATGGGACGCTAGTCATGCTAGCGAAGGAGGTGGCGGAACATGAGAGGGAGAGAACCTCACGTCCCGGCTGCTGCGGGAGACGCCCCGGGCGTCGGGGGCCACGTGGTGGCCCCCGGCCACCATATGCGCGGGCCTGTGGACGGAGAGCTATGGACTAGCTCGCCGTCCGTCCGTCTCATGACGGCAGGCCGTGTCGACGGCGTGTTTGTGTTCCACGCGCGCCTCAAAGAGAGTCAGCAAAAGGATGGGGTCTGCAAGGGCCGATGCCTGCCGGGGCTGCGGGACTGTTCGAAAGAGATACCGTGGCCCCGGAACACAAAGGGCGATGAAGGAACATGGATTGGTTTTACTCAGTAAAAGTCTGACACTCCCTCCTGCTCCGCCCAGAGCGGGAGAAGTCATTTGATGATTTCACATCCGAAAAAAAAAAACAAAAACAAGGCACTCCTTTTTTTTTGTTTAAAACCGAGTCCACGTCAGGCGCTTCTTGGGCGCCACTGACTTCCTGTGACGGCTGTCAAAGATCTACAAATGACACCAACGGCAGTTATTATTTAGCCACGAGCTCCGCAACTAATAACCTCGGCAATTATTCCTGTTTGTTTAATAGGTTAAGGCATCTGTCTCACTGTGGACCAGAAAGCGAGTATACCAATCGACCGTTTCTCGGTTAACAAACGTACCTATGTAGGTAGAGTCGAGGACTATAATTGATAAGCCACTTTCACTACTTTCCAATTTTGCACTTTATACATACTCACGAGTACGAATATTACCGACTAAACCCGATTTGCATTACAAGTCAATTTTAGTAAGAAGAGTACAAATCTTTAAGCTATTATACGTATATTATTTGTCTATAGAATACAGATTATGCCATTTGTTAAAGGGAAACCGGTAGGAATCGAGTTGTATGGAACCTTTGCCACTGACCATCTGTCACAACCGGTGTTCCAATACTACTATCCAGATTACTAGAACTTGAGGATTGCCAGACATTGATGAGCGAATGGAAATGGATGGTGCTATGCTATTTAAATCTTATTTCAGTAACAGTTTGTCGGTAGGTACTTATGTATCTATGTGCTTAGCGTTTCGATCGACTGGGCAATATAAACAATTCTCTAATGACTCACTGAATTAGCCGAAGATTAATATCGACTAGTCATGCTTATTTTCGAAGAAAAATCTTCTAAACGCTTTTTAAATGCTAAGGTACTAATTACAGATTGGTACATGAGTTTATTTGTTTGTTGAGCTCGTGGCTAACTAATAACAGCCGCTCGGGTCGACCTTTAAGTTAAGCCGTGCTTGCCTAGGTTGGTCTGTGGATGGGTGACCGCCAATTACATACCGAGTTTCCTCCGGAAAAGCTCCTGGCTGTCATTTGTAGATCTTTGACAGTCGTCACAGGTAGTCAGTGGCCCAAAAAGTCTGACAAATAGTCTCACGAAGGGGTATCGTATTGCTTAGTACTAACTGGGTTGTGGAGGGCAGACAGGCAGTCGCTCCATGTAAAATACAGGTGTTCAGCTGCGTCCGGTTAGACTGGACGCCGACCCCAACATGGTTGGGAAAAGGCTAGGCTAATGGTGATGATGACGTGAAGTTTGTTGAACCCGTTATCGATTATGCGACGTCAGTAAACATCGCCAACATTGGTCTACTTTATAAAAACCAGCACTCCAATAGCGTTAACCCACTTTCCATCACAATCTACCGTCAATCAATCAACAGTTACTTCTTTTTTTTTTCTTTATCGTGTGGTTAGTGTCTAATCTGGTGTCAGAGTTTTCATGCCGTCCATGGGCCTCTGACCTGGCTCTACATGTTGTCGAGAAATATTTCTCAGGCATGCTGGTTTCTTCACGATGTTTGGTAGTCCGACGGTCACACCACTAGAATCACCGCTAACAGTTATTCGAAATATTGGCATTAGCAAAAATATGTACCAGCACTAGTTACTTATGTTAGTACTCGTAAACAATAATAGAAAGTGCAATCTAAATCAAATTGGCAACGAACCGTATTTTATTCTCCAAGCGCAAAAGCATTTAGATACTTTAGGTATAGCAGTTGTTAACAATGTGTTGAATTACTAATGAACGAGACTGATGCCAAGATATGTATATATGTTACTGCACGGAGGGCACAACGCTACGCATAATGTACAAGTAATTCAATAATTATTATACATGGGTAAAAATGATTTCTCTCTAGCCAAAAGATGTGATTTCCTTGAAATTTCAAAAGAAATGATCAGGCGACCATGACTGTAGTCGTTGCCGCCTGATCACTTAAATGTTTTTTCACTTAAATCATGCGGAGGCGTCGAGTCACGTCCCTTTAAAGTTTAGGCCTATTAGGAAAGTGTCAATTTGACGCGCAAAATAACAAGAACTTTCGTTTGGCGTGCGTCGTCAGTGCGCTCGGCCGATCGGTATTGTCTTTTTTTCATTATTTCTATACAAAGTCAATGGGGCGGGGCTAGAGAGCGTTTCTATGTTGCGAGTGCAAGCAAAAATTAGCTTAGCCGTGATCAGGCGGGAGTGTCCACGATAGTACCCAAGCTTAGCTCAGGCATATTAACAACAAAAATCCAAAATGGTTTTTAATGCCTCCTAAGAATCTAACCATTTTGAGAAATGTCAAAATTAATATTTGAATTGTAATACTAATGGGCAAGCGTGGGTGCGCCAGACTCTGCATAGTTTTCTTATATATAATGCACACAAGAACGTTTAACGACCAGTGGAAGTCGGGCAACTCGTAAAGAAAGATAATTATGTTCCTCGTTAGTTCGCCACGCAACTGCACTCTGTTTCATAGTTGCGTTACGTTGGTATTACACGTATGTTTAATACCGTTCCCAGCTTCACTGTTTCTCTGCTTTACTTTATTTATTTACCAACTGTTATGCACGGATTTGGCCAGTTAGCGGCTCGAAAGAACCAATGCGGTATTTTTATCGGTGACTATAAATCTTATTGTGTGGGCAGTAACTGTTTACTCTTTGTGAAAATTTGACGGTTTCCGCTGCTATGCGAGATTCCTAGTAAGTTTTTTTCGAATGTTATCGTGAACACCTGGTTTAATGATTTAATAATAACGCAGTTCATAGCTGTTAACGTTTACTAATTTATTTATAAAACATATACCAGTGAGCCACATGAATAAACAATCTGAATTAAACAATGTTGGAAGCTGTAACATTACTTCGAGTAGGTAAGAAACTATGCTCGAAATAACTCGTAAACAAAGAAAGCGTATAATGAGTTCGTGACGTCACTTTATTGTAGGATAATTATACTCCATTCATTCTATGTAGACGAAACAATGATATTATTTACCCTAACGTTCTCCCAAAGTGGTGCAAAAAATATGTTTACTGTAAACCAATGTGAGCTTTAATATTAACTGAGTGAGAGTGGTAATGACTTTATTAGAGTCCTACTACTACTGAACTATCGGTCGATAGAAAGTCTGCGGGGACTCTTAACAATCTAAGCGCGACATGAGGTAACTACCCGCGGCGTGACTAGAGTATTCTGTGTTAGGCCCGGAATACAAAGAGCGCTTTTAATAAAACATGTTGACATCAAAACATTATTATGTGCTAGAATCGATAGAATCCAAGTAGTTTTTCTTAAACAAAAAGCACTTATAATTGTTCAAAGAAATAAATAAATTACGGGTTTAAAAGGACGCGTAACGAAGTCGAGAGTTATACGTCATCGCCGCGTTTTTTTTTTAAATTCCGTACCATACCTCCGACCGAAGGGTGAACCTTTTATAGCAGAACAGGTTAACAGCGGAAAGCATAAACTTCATTTCGCAGAAAATCGTTTGGCAGAGACTCATTTATCATACATTCAAAACTCATAATTTTGTAAGTCAGAATTATCTTTAGGCATAAATTTCATACTGACAGTCATTAAAAGGCAGAACTATCATAATATAGCTCAGAAAGTTTACAGTAAGAATCATCTCTTGGCATAAGTTTCATACTGACAGTCATTAAAAGGCAGAACTATTATTATTATAATAGAAACTTTGAAACTTTTTGAGATACATTTATCTCAAAATGTTTACAGTTAGAATCATCTTTCAGCATACATTTCATATGCATAATAATGGAAAGCCTTATCTATCACAATACAGAAAATGCATAGTAAGAATAATTTTGTATTTCTTACCATACTACGAGTAATAAAATTTATTGAACATTTTTTTTTTCGCCACAAACAACTACGATAATGTTTATTGCTGCATATTTCTGATCAGGCAAGCATACAGCACGCATGCAAACAAGCATGCAGTATGCAATCATGCCAACCAGCATACACGATGCATGCAGCCAGCAAGCAGCATGCAAGCAAGCATGCAACATGCAGCAGGAGGCATGGTTTCTGTCACGGCTCCGGCGCTGCGGGGCTCCAGCGGCGGCGGTCCCATGCGAGCTTATCGTCGCAGATGTGTTCAACGCTGAAAAAACCCACCTGCTCCTCAGCTCGCGGGCCACCTCATCCCTCCTCGCCTGCGCGGGCTTAAATTACACTCAAGGGGTAGGGCAGACAGGGCACGCTACAATAGTGGCGGTAAGTCCCCTCTTTGAGGAGTGGCTTGAGAGACGCCACGGCGTCCTCACCTTCCGCCTGACGCAGGTCCTCACCAGACACGGTTGTTTCGGGAAGTTCCAGCACCGAATCGGGTGGTAGGAAACGCTCGGGTGCTTCCATTGCGAGGATCGACCGGAGGACACGGTGGAGCACACGGTGGAGGTGTGCCCCGCGTGGGTGGAGCACCGGTGTGTCCTCGAAGTGGCGATTGGCGGCGGCGACCTCTCGCGTCCGACCCTGGTGCAAGCCTTGGTCCGGAGCAAGACGGAATGAGACGCTGTCACCTCCTTCTGCGAAGCAGTAATGCTAGAGAAGGAGGTGGCGGAACGTGAGAGGGAGAGAACCTCACAGCGTCCCGGCCGCCGCGGGAGACGCCCCGGGCGTCGGGGGCCACCACGTGGCCCCCGGCCACCGTAGGTGCGGGCCTGTGGATGGTGGGCTATGGGCTAGCTCGCCGTCCGTCTGTCTCATGACGACAGGCCGTGTCGACGGCGCGTTCGTGTTCCACGCGCGCCTCAAAGAGAGTCAGAAAAAGGAAGGGGTCCGCAAGGATCGATGCCTGCCGGGGTTGCGGGACTGTTCGAAAGAGATACCGTGGCCCCGGAACACAAAGGGCGATGAAGGAACATGGATGGGTTTTAGTCAGTAAAAGTCTGACACTCTCTCCTGCTCCGCCCAGAGCGGGAGAAGTCATTTGAAGATTACCCATCCGAAAAAAAAACAAAAAAAAAGGGGGTAGGGCAGACAAGACTACGTGGAGTCGGTTTTGGAGCGATTCGTTTCTGTCACTAAATTTTGTAGCACAACATAGACTTTTTAAGACATTAGTTTAATTTTAATTTAAAGTTAAAAATGCTATTTTATCGAATTAAAATTATTACAAATGAAATTCTGCAATCTTCATAGTATGCCAAGTGAAATTGTACCAACTAAGCGTCGCTCTAAAAGTTAGAGTCTAAATAAATATTATTCTAAACGAAATTATGCGGAATTTAAACATTACCAAAGGTAATTATGCCAAATAAAATTCTGCCATCTTAAAAGCATTGTAAATTCGGACATACAAACATTCGGCCAAACAATATCTGTAATAAATAATTTTTATGCCATAAAAATATACGTTTAAAGAAGATTATGCAAAGTGTGTTATGCCAAATAAATTTCGGAGCATCAAGATTCTGCCAGAAAGAAGGAACCCCCGACCGAACCTTCTAGTTACGGCGATATTGGGGGTTCCAACTTTTCCACAAGTTTTTTTAAAAGAGGTTACAGACACAATTACAGTACTACACACATCAAAAGTATCTAGGGATCAACATATATTTTTGCAATAACTTTTCTCCTGATTGATATTAATTAAAATTTTCTTTAAGGATTCATCAAATAAAGTGTTTTCGTTTGTCACAGTAACGATAAACCAAGTCACCTTTGCATTAATAAAGAAATTTGCCATTTTCCTAATAAAGGGATTTTTGACATTTGAACCACTAACATTAAAGTTCGAAAAAAAGACTGAAATAACAGTTTTCTTTAAAATTTTATTGGGTAACTTAAACAATTAATAATCCGTGTTTCTACCGCGAACACTAACAACACAAGAACATCGGTTTGGCATACTCAAAATGAGTTCATCCAAATCACGCTGTGGAATGGCCGCCCATGTTCGTTGCAACAACAAAAAAAGGTCTTCTTGCGACTGGATACCCTCCATATTCGGCAGAGCTCTTCTCTGTAGCATATCCCATGCATGCTCAATCGGGTTCAAGTCTGGCGACTGAGCAGGCCAGGGCAGGACATTGATGTTAGCTGCGGCGAGAGTCTGTCTTACAACTCTTGCGGTGTGCGGTCGTGCATTATCATGCATTAACTGAAATAAGGGACCGATTTGCACTTGTAGAGGAACGATGACGTCTGATACAATCGTCTCAGCATAAATTTGAGCGTTGAGGTTGCCTCTGATCCAAATCAACTCAGTTCTTCCGCCGATCCAAATACCCGCCCATACCATGATGGTTCCACCACTATAAGGATGGACTTCCTGGCAGGATTTTAATCGCTGTTGGCGTCCAGGGGTTCTCCAGTGTCGTATACGTCTTGTATCCGGTCTCATACCAAAACGAGACTCATCAGAAAAGCACACGAAACGCCATTGTTCTTCTGCCCAATTTCTGTGTTCAAGAGCCCATTGATATCGAATCCTACGATTGTGCATTGCTATAGGTGGTACCCGTAGCGGTCTTCGGGAATGAAGGTTCACTTCATGCAAGCGGTTTCTGACTGTTTGGTCGCTAATTAAGTTCCCTGAAGAGTGATGAAGCCTCACGGCTAACATCATGGCGGTTATTGTTGGAGCTCTTCGAGTTAAGATTTGAATGTATCGGTCTTGTCTCCGTGTGGTGCAGCGATACCGTCCTCCATGGCGCTCAGCCACGGTACCAGTGCTTCGGTAACGTGTCCAAAGTCGACTGATAACACTCTGACTTGTATTCAGAGCTAAAGCTACAGTACGTTGCCGGGAACCAGCTTCTATCATTCCCACGGCTCTGAGCATTTCTTCCCTGCTTAAATGACGTCGCCGCTCCATAATAACGTTGGTTTTAATCAGTAGTAGGGAAACAGTAGCACTAATAATGTCTTCAATGCGTTGTATGTTTTTATAGGGAAAATATTGACAGCTTATTTTCATCTTTTACTCGAATTTGATTGAGAGTTCCTGATTCAAATTATGAAATGCACCAAAAAGGATCCATATAAATTTATAAAATCATAAATTTATTACAAAGCCACATCTCAATCTCAAGAAATCCGCATAAAAATGCTTGATCCCTAGACATTTTTGATGTGTGTAGAAATAGAGACCAATTTATTAGTTCAGCCAAGCTTCAGATCAGACTCGGTAGAGTAGACTCATCTTTCATGGAGTACTGTTGGAGATGCTGTAATAAAATCCCACAAAGTATTCTTGAGCTGAATGAGACGAAAGGAGATAAAAAAACATAATATAACACTCACTAGATTAATTTTAATCCATTGTTTTCAATATCTTCTTTGTTTGCATCTTTTTATAAAATATTTTTTTCGTTTCTTTGCATTTTCTGAGCATATTTTGCCGACCCGAATGGCGCAGCGGTGGTGAGGCTGCCTTTCGTTCTTAGGGTCCTGGGTTCGAATCCCGGTTGGAGCAAATGTTTGTGTGGATAAGCATGGACATTTGTTTCCTAGTCATGGATGTTCATATGTTTAATAAGTATGTATTTACACACAAAAAAAAAGTATCTATATAGTATATCAACTATCTGGTGTCCACGACACAAGCCTCGTTGCTTCGTGTGTCAGTTTAGTAGTTTATTTCATAGTTTATAAGTTATATTTTGTATGTATTAGTGTATATTTTTATGTTGTAATGTAATTTTGTATATTTTATCTATGGGCCTTAAGATGCCTGATAATAAAATGATTGATTTATTGATTGATTAGCGCGGCACTAGATGGCGCTGTGTGTTAATATCCAGCGATATTTATTATTTAACGTAACATTGTAAAATAGAGATTTTAACGAACAAAACGCAGATATTCTGACGGAGAATTTTTGATTGTAAATTAGGGTGCTTTTTCGATATTAGTTCAAAATAAGGTGAAAACGTAAATATGTTAAATTAAAAAAAATACAGTGTTTGGGACATAAAAAGGTACCTAAGCTTTCATCAAATTTCATGAAAAAAAAAATCTTTTTGTAAAAGATAAAAATAAAAAACCACTAACTTGGTTTTTTAAATTTTTCACATAACGGAGACAGTAACTGTCTCCTCAGAAAAAAAGTAACCATTTTATTAAAGTAATAAACGAAAGATTACATAGAAACGAAACCGAAATCTTAAAATCATAATAAATAAGATTTATTATGATAATATTGTTCGAATCAAATCATTCCTGTTGTGGTCTGTCATTTGACAGAAAATACTTACGTAAATAGGTTTTTTACGTTTTTGTAAACGTAAAAAGTACGGTCCCCAGTGGTAATATTAACTGCTTTATATAAAATAGAAATGGAATAGAATATAAAAAGAAATATTATTAAACTGTACTTTTTTTAATGCTATTTTTAAAGGTTTACACTAAAATCGCGTAGATGGTTTAAACAATCAACGTGGCATGGGACAACTTCATTATTTTGACATTTACTCTTTCTGTTTATTTCGATTTTCGTAAAAGTGTTTTTGCAGATTTTTCGCATTTACTACAAAAATATATTATGAAAATGGTATCTGCAAGTACCTACAGCGCATACTCCACAAAGCCGTTATGTCAGTTGATTGTGCATTGTAAGATACTACAGACGTGCGCCAACTTGTGTTTGGATTTCTCTGGAGGTCGAATTTCTCATCATTCAGGTTAGACATGGCTTAGCTAATATTACCACTGTAATCTAGGGATTTTAAGGAAGAAATCTATACTTTCATTAATATCTGCTACAATTTATGTGGGTGGCCTGTTCTCCAAACAAAAAAAATTGTCTCCTTTTGGGGTTATGTGAAAAAAGTTCACTTTTTAAATAACAAAGTTGCAGGTAATCCTGCAACTTTGCTATTTAACTCTTTTTTCTATAGGACTTGTAGTTTTGCCGAAAATCGAGATAAACCGTTTTTTACCCTTAAAACTCACCCCCATCCACTTCCCGACCTCAGATCGCCTGTAAATTATTTTTTGTTACATTCTCTTCCTTTTCCATTTTCAAAGGCTTCAGCCCTGGTCTATGTAGCTACATTTTGTTGTTGTTTTTGTTTTGACAATTCAGAACTGCCTGTAACTGGCCTACTTGAAATAAATGCTTTGATTTTGATTCTGATTTTATAGAATATAATTTATTTGAAAAGATTGTAGTAATAAAAAAGACACAGTTGATACAAATAAACGTTTATGACGGCAAAATTTACAACTCTCATAAAATATAATACAGAAAATTGTTACCTACTCAAAGTCACGTACATACACATTTACAGGGAAACGCACTTGCCAAAATATATTGAACCTGCCTAATTCGATAGTTTATGTCACTTTAAATTATAAACAGCCGATCGTAAGTGTCAGTTGCTGGGCTTTATGAACCACTCAAAGCCTTTCGCCCAATATTGCAGTCCTGAAGTCCTGATTCTGTTTCGGAGGTAGATTAAAGGTTTTGGATTCTCAGTTTAATTCTGTTACGGATGTATCTACATTAATATACGAGCGCTATGCTGGCAAGTAAGCTGCAACTTGCCCCACTCCGCGCCGGGGCCTTATCTCATACGCCCCGTTCCCACTATGTCGTGACAAGAGATAATCGTGTAGTTTTAAGTGTCGTAGCTTGTGTATTTAAATGGAGGTGTTCACATATAGGACGACACGATTACTGTCGTCCACGAGTTTTGCCAACTAAAAACCAACGTTAAATTAATCGTCACGACATAGCGGGAACGGGGCCTTAAGCTGACCATTAAATAGTGTGCAGCGACTTAGCCAGTTTGATAGACGTGTTACACTTCCCTTCAACATAAGTACCTACTCTCGTACCTAACAATAACATTAAGCCTTTATTCGGGGGGATGTGGGGTAATCCATAAATATAGCCCGCGACATTCAAAAATCTGATGTTTTCTGCGTATTGCTAAGTTAGCGTTTGACAAGTTAGAGGTGACGTGACGAAAATGTCGTGAGGAAGGTTTTGAGTTTGAATGTGGATGGTTATAAAAGTTGAGGGAGACCAAAGAAACGATGGATGGACTGTGTGGAGGATGATATGGCAAGAAAGGAGGTGTCTGATGAGATGACAGAAGTATGGAAGAAGAAGACATGCTGCGCCGACCTCAAATAGATTGGGATACGAGCAGAAGAATGATGACAATCAGAGTTTGCAAGTTCTCAACTTCAAATTCTGAATTTAGAATTCGGATTCGAGTCTATCGCGTCACAATGATAAATCAATCCGTCAGACTTATGCACTTTACGAACATCTTAACTTCAAAAAACAGTTCATAAATCACTGGAATGTAGTTTTATCTCAATATTTTAAACAAAAGTTTGCATTTGAATGACGAATCACATACGTGTTCGTAGTCACGTATACAGTACAGTTATACGCTTAGGTATTGAACGTGCATAGGTTTTTTTACATAGGAATAAAATAAACGATAGTGAAACATTTAGGTAAAGGTTTAGGCATTACCGGGAAGGCCCTTTATTGCCTAAACAAAATCAAACCAAAAAAATAAATATCAAAGCCGCAAACAATCCAGCAATTCCATTGATTTTTTTGCTGTTACTATAAAAGATGCACTAACTGCATGTCGTAAACAATTTAAAGAGTGGTCTCACGGCTTTATTCTCAATCGTATCCCGCAGCATATTTGTTCATAAAAAGTCTGCACTTTCAGCGCTAGATTTATAGGGAAGATTTTTTGTTCCAAATAGATGAGCGTTAAAGCGGTCAAGCGCACTGAGTGAATGAAGTGACTAAGGCGAAAGACGTTCCACACTGTTGATACTATAATAATAGCTTGACAGTTATCAGTTGATGAATTATTGACATAGGTACTCTTTAACGTTTAGAAACGTAGCGCATTAAAGGTAAAAACGATTTTTTTTTTTTTTTTTATTATTAATACCTCATATAAGATATAAATCAATACTTTTTTTCGTTGTGGACTAACCTACATACGTAAATGCGCGTAATCCGCATACATATAGATATTTCGTGATAAATTATTTCTGATTCCTAGCTTCAAATAACTAGGTGGTATTAAATTCTTAAGAGGGGTGCATTATATCCCCGCTCTTATTCAATGCGTACACAGAGATAATAATGCGTATCACTTTGGAAGACTGGACGGATGGTGTTGCCTGTGAAAGTCAACACAAAGTAGTGGTTACGTGGGGTGTAGATGTAATTATTATTTTCTCTATTTATTCTACCCATATTTGTATTATTATTTTTCTTTCGTTCACACTTTATGTATTTATTATATTATCCGTGCCTGACCGTGGCATCACTCTGGGCCCTATTAGAATACCAGCGCTGTGACGTTTTTTTTTTTTTAAATGTTACAGCACCATGCTGAGATAGGGGCCTTTTGGCTTAGTACAGGACCAATTTAATTTCATGTTTTTTTTTTTCTTCTCATTTTTCTGTTAATTTTTTTTTTTTTTTTTTATTAGCTGTACTTTTATTTTAATTTGTGTTTTGTCCTGTGCGGGCTAATAAATGTTTTTTCTTTCTTTTCTTTATGGTGTAACAATTGGTGGATACAAGATTGCAAACTTGCGTTACGCAGATGACACCACCTTATTTGCAACCAGTTCGCAACACTTGGAAGAGCTACTGTCAAAGATGGAACGAGTGAGCCATGAGTTTGGACTAAAAATTAATCGCAGCAAGACCAAGGTGATGATTGTTAACTGTGCCAGGAATAATTCGCCTGAAGTGACCCAAATCGCGAATAGCAACGTGGTCCAATCTTATATCTATCTTGGGGCTCTAATTTCGAACAATGGCGGGTGCATCGATGAGATCAAACGACGTATGGGCCATCACAAGAACAGCGATGGACAAGATGCGGAAAATATGGAGGAATAGAAACATAACTAAAGCCATGAACACCAGGCTCGTGAGGACGCTTATATTCCCCATATTTCTTTACGCAGCTGAAACCTGGATCTTGCGAGATGTGGAAAGGCAGAAAATAGATGCTCTGGAAATGTGGTGCTGGAGAAGAATGCTTGGGGTTTCGTGGACCGAGTTTCGCACGAACGTCTCGATACTTCAAGAACTCGGTATCAGGCAGCGTCTATTCTCGATAGTACAATCTCGCATCCTGACATTTTTCGGGCATGTTTCCCGGCGTGACAATCAGTCCATAGAACGCCTTGTCGTCCAAGGGAAAGTTGAAGGCACTAGACCGCGCGGAAGGTAACCTACGCGTTGGACTGACCAGATCAAGTCTGCCATTGGGGGTTCAATCAACGAATGCAGCAGGATGACCTCTAGCAGGCAGCGTTGGCGAAATGTCGTGAAGTGCATCACATCTACCCCTTCCAATACTGCTACGAGTACTTAACGATTACGACCGCTCTGTCAAGAGCGTACCGAATAAGAAGAAGATTAAATTCTTGTGTCTGATGATATGAGTATGCTATGACAGCAATATAAATGGTTTAAGACAAAGCGTAATGAAACCAGACTAGTGCCTATAAAGAATATTGAAGGCGTGATATAAATATTCCTGATGTTATTAACTTTCACACTCAAAAATTAAGGTTTTATTTTTGTAATTTTTTTATTTTTTTTATTTTTTTTACATGATAATAGGAGTATCCTATAAAAAATGGAACTTAACATACCTAACTGTCGAAATGTGGGTGCACCGTAAAAATCTGCGTACCCGCTCTGAGCATACAGGCGTGATGGCGTGATTATGTTATAATGTTTTGTAAACAATAAACATACAAGCGATTGCAGCAATCGCGGTTGATTTGCTGTCATTTTTTGAAGAGATCTGTCGTCTGTCTCTGAAACTCATCATCAGATCCATATGAAATTTAAATGGGACCAATTTCGGGGTATACCCTTTCCAACATAAAAAGAATCATCAATTTCGGTTCATAAACAACAAAAAAATATAAACGGTCGAATTGAGAAACCTCCTTTTTTTAAGTCGCTTAAAAAGGCGGGATAAGCGGGGAGATATTAACGGGTTCCAAAATGAAAAGAGAGAGAGAGAGAGAGGGAAAGAGATGGAATCATAACCGAAATATAGATGGGGGCCTTTTGACCTTGTCATCATCATCATCAGCCTATAATGTTCCCACTGCTGGGACACGGCCTCGTCTCAATGAGAGGGAATGGCCTTGTACAGGACTAATTTCGTTTAATTTTTATTTTTAATTTCTTTTTTTTTATTTAATTTTTATTAGTTGATAATTTCACCATTTTATTTTATGTGTTTTTGTCCTGTGACAAATGCATTTTCTTTCTTTCTTTCTTTAAATCTGTACGTGATAACAGGCAGTTTCACTTCTGTTTGGCTTGTCACACAACGGACTAGTTATGGCGGGATGCTATAGTTTAACGGCGAAAATGTGATACCGGCCTTAGAGCTGCAAACAGTCAAAATTAAAGTGATCCTTATTTCCATAATCATAAGATTCCATTGTTTCTGATTCTGAGTGCTTCTCAACGTCTAAAGTTAAAATTATTACTAAATGTAATAACCCCCATGTTGAACGTGGACTGCGTGGAACGTAGCTATTACGTGTCTGAAATAGGACGTCCAAGCTCGTACTATCAAGGAAGTCGTCTATGTCTAAAACTTATGAGCAACAGAAATGGAACTATAGTTTTCAGACAACGAGCCTGACGGAATGCGCTATCTATATACTTTTAGACAACACATAAGAAATGTATTGACATAAGGAATATACGAGTAATGAGGTGTAGAACTCCATCGATCTAAGGGTTCTTACAGACGAGCGGCACCAACCGCCCACGCGCGGTTGCCAACTGCACATAAACTGCAGCCGTCGCCACCTGTCGACGGCTGCCGTCGACGCACCAGGCGGCAGCCGCCGAAGCGCCGACGACTGCCGTCGACGCTTGCAGTTTCACTGTTTCGCATGCTTTCTCTTTCACTACTTATTGCCCCAAAATATTATGCCAAATCTCAAAACTAATACAACCAAGCCATCGTAAGCAACAAGTCTAGTTTGATAATTTTGACATGTTGTATAATGCACAGGCAGATTTGCTAATTTTCCGGCAAATGTCCTCTGCTTGCAAGCAATTGAGTTGGCTGTTAATTTAAATTCTCATCTGCCAATATTTGCTCTGTTTACAGTTTGTCCTCTATAGTCTATATTCATGTCTTCAGCCTCAGATCAATATTTATTGATCTGAAGTCTTCAGCATAATAGTCGTTGGTAGAAGTGAATTATTTTTGTAATTATCAGGTATTTAAACGTATGGGAAGTGGGCATTGTTTTTTTTTAAATAAATTATTATTATTGAGCCAACTATTTATTTTAACTTTATTTTGACTTGAAAAATATTGTAATTATGATAGGGAACGTAATAATTCAAATCCAATGAACTTAAATTGGTTATTATTTGGTATATTGGTATCATCTGAAGAATCGAAACAACAAACAGAATCAACTACCTATGCTACATGGATGAGACGTCCATTTTTTATAATAGTTTTGTTTGTTTCAATCTCAGAGGTGAAAAAGACAAACTTCACAGAGAATGCTAATTACAAGGTAGATGGAGTAACTAAATAGCTATGTTGTTAGAATAAAATAAACTGTGTTATTTATCTATGTATGTTAACTTTCAAGAAAACAAGCAGATATAAAGGTGAACACCAAAAACTGTACTTCAAAAAAGTACCTAATTGCACTGTAAGTAGTTGTTCGTACAAACGAAGTGCTCAAACACAAACTGTGAAGAGAAAACCGTAGAAATAACGACAGATTTGTAGGTGTTAATAATAGGTAAACACATTGTGAGCGATTAACTGCTTGCGTCTGGGCCAACGCGTTGAATTTACGAGGAACACCACAGCGCGCGTAATTTTAGTAAAATGTACGATTTGCATACCATTCAACTGTTGATATCATGACGCAGAAAAATATTAGTTCGAAACCACATGCTGGCTGCAGAAACGCATGCGTGTTCATTTTCAAATGACTTCTCCGACACTTTATATCAGCACCCCAATTGCATAACACATAATCACAATCCCATTCCAAAGTATTGAAGCAAATTCTTATTCTATTGCTACATAGGTTGCAGAATGTCTGCTGTGTGCCTTGGGTGCTACACAATTTTTTTTTAATTTTTTCCTACTAGGCATGCTAGTAAGAGTTTCATAGAGATAACATATCTAAACCAAACGAAACAATGGTTCCGTTTGGTTTAGATACGTTTACTTTACGGTTGACCTACAAACTCCTACAAGCCAAGTCTTGCGTATTTTTTTTTGAAAGTGTCATTTATTAATAAGTCTTTAGCTATAACGATAGTTAAAATTATGATTAAGCAAAAATATTTCTTGACAATTGGGATTTTAACAAATACATTGAAATATTTACGAGCGATAGACGGGGAAAGACGAGAAAATCGTAATCCAATACTTGCTACTACTTAGTAACAAATTGTTCCGTCTAGTGTCAGACGCCCGCTTGTCAGGTAGCATCCGTGTGTCAAAATCAAAAATGTTTGGGATCATTTAGTGTGAAAGAAAATACTCCCAATGTCCGCTCTACAAGTTTTTTAAATCTCTTTGGATTTAAAAAAATTCTCATTTCATACTAAGATGACTGTTTTTATGAGACGTCAATCGTATTCGGCGCCATCTTACACATGTTGTGGAAGCTGACGGTGAATACGATTTTAATGATCAATCACTCAATTTATTATTTGAAACTCCAACTAAATCAGTTTTTGTAACTAATTACAAACTGCAATCTATTAGTGAAAGACCTTTTCTTTGTATTAAATAGTTTGGTCTGTTGTCCGTCTGTTAAATCTTTTGACACTGAGATCTGTTTATGAGAAGTCAATCGTATTCGGCGCCATCTTCCACAACACGTGGAAGATGCGCCGAATACGATTAATGAACAATCACTCAATTTATTATTTGTGTTTAGTACCACACTCGTTTCCGAACGCGGTTTGTGACGTATTGGGCAGCTGTCACTGTCATGTTTTTTTGTAATGTCATTGCCGTTAACTTTGATATTCGCACGGATCGTTATCATTGAATTTCTTTTGAGAAAAATTGAAAATCCTTTTGAATCCGAGTTGTTTTTGGACATATTGTTTAAAATTCGAGCTTATCGAGCCTAACACCCCTTTTGTGCGTATTTACCCGGGATAGTTAGTGCATTGGACAAACGCCGCTATTGAGGTTCAGTTAACCACCCCGCGCGTGGAAGCATAGTTCCTTTTAAGACATTGGTGAGGAGTGTGAACGATTTAGTTCAGGCCCGGAGCCGCTTGTGATCGTCTTCAATAATTGTTGTGGTGCGTTCCGAGCCATTACACGCTGTACGGACCAGCGTCCTTTGGAACATCGTTCGGATCTGACATCAAACTTCCCACTCATTACACAAACAAATACACATACATACATACACAGAAACGACGTGATCTCCAGGCAAGACATCATCCAGCGCTAGGTAAGTACAATAAGGCAAGAGTATTGTTAGCTTGGCTCCGCGATTCGCGGACATTCGACAGACCAGAGCTTGCCCTGGTTAGGCGTCGAACAATTTGAAACTCCAACTAAATCAGTTTCTGTAACTAATTACAAACTGCAATTTATTAGTGAAAGACCGCTGATCTTTGTATTGAATCTTTTGGTCTACCGGAAATGGTTTAAAGTGAGAAGTAACAATGTCGCTAAAGTTATGAAGCGACTAACTAGCTTTAACGTAACTAACGACTTTGCATCATTACCATTATCATCAGCCAGCATTATTATTAATGTTCCCACTGCTGGGTCACAGGCCTCCTCTCTATGGGAGAGAATGGGCTATAAATCCACCACGCGGGCCCAGTACGGATTGGTAGATGTCACATGTCTTCGATTTTTTTTTGGTTCTAGGACATGCTGGTTTCCTCACGATGTTTTCCTTCACCATTTTGAAAGCAGTGGTGATAAAATTAATTACACAAAGTAATGCGCCTGTCTGGGTTCGAACCCACGACTTTGCATTTGTGACTATTGGGTATTGGCATTGTTTATTTATTCATTTATACACATATTTTTAAATATTTCTTAATAAAACTATATGAAAAAAACATTTAAAAAAATAAAAAAACAGTAGCCCACCAGCGCTGGGAACAGGGTCCGAGCTGCCGGTGGTCAGGGCTCTTGAGAGAGGAACCTCCTAACAATACGTGCCGTGTCCAGAAGTACTGCTTTCTGAATCAAGCCCTTGATCCAGCTGCCAAGCGAGAACCTCCTGTTGGTCGAGGCTCTTGGCTATTAAGCCATTGGCAGACACGACTATCTGCACAATGACTGCTGTACCCACGTGCCACATGTCGATAACCTCGCGAGCTAGATCTAGATATTTGAATTGTTTATCTTTCTCTGCTTTCACGAGGTTCTAGTCATGCGGGACCGTTATATCAACAATCAATGTGCGACGCTCCAATCGATCTATCACCACAATTTATGTCAGGCCTATTAGCAACAACAGTCCTGTCAGTGGTGATAGGTCGATCCCAACATAACGTGATACTACCATTATCGAGAACTGGGTCGGGCGCATATTTATAGTATGGCACTTCTGATTCCACAAGGTTGTACTTCAAAGCAAGTTGCTGGTGGATATTCCTGGCAACAAGGTTGTGTCTATGCATGTACTCTCCGTTAGCCAGACTAGAACACCCAGAAATAATGTGTCGGATCGATTCTCCCGGACGGTGGTATGCCCGACATATGTCAACCGTGCCATCCTTCACAATGTATTTCCGGTAGTTTTTCGTCATCATAACTTCGTCCATTATTGCACAGACAAAACCTTCGGTTTCCCCGAAAAGATCACCAAAGCGCAGCCAGGATACGGACGCTAAGAAGTCTACATCGGGGCCATGTCGGGCCCAGTAAAAGCATCCGTGAAGATCCTTTCCCTACCATTCCTCCTTGCGGTCATTAGTGTCTAATACTTTAGGTTTGCGCCAGTTCTCGTTAGCCAGGGAGAGCGGGGTGAGGCCCTTGTTCACTGAGACCACCTCTCGGTGCATCTCCCCGTCGGCTTCTAGGAAGTATTCCCTGAGACTGTATACCCCACGGTTGTGTAGCATTTAAGAAGCCACGACCCCCGCACTTCCGCGGGATGTACAGTCTCATCACCGACGACGTGTGACGGAACTTGATGCCCTCGATAGAAATCCAGGGTATCAAGTTCCGTCTGAGCCCATTTGAGTATGCCGAAAGAATACATCAAAACCGGCATGACCCAACTGTTGAAGGCGCGCACCTTGTTTCCGCCTAACAAAAAACTGCCTAGCACCGGACATTATTCAGACAGCCAAAGAAGCGCTCCCTCAACGATTGTTTCATGTCGGCAGTATTGATACCTAATGCTTCCGACATACCCAAATACTTGTAAATTTCTGTTGAGGAGAGGGATCTAAGGTGTATGATATCCGATAGGATCCAGGAGGATCAGGAGTGGTTCCCACAGATTCCATAATCTCCCCTCGCTTCACATGCATGACTGCACATTTGTCCAGACCAAATTCCATCCTGATAGCGCTACAGAAAGTTTCAGTAGCTTCATCAGTTGCAGATTGTTGGGGGCGAAGAGTTTCAGATCATCCATGTAAAGAAGTTGAGATAATGACCTGACCATCTTTCCTCAACAAATAGCCTAGACCTGAACGCTCCAGCAGTGTGCTGAGAGGGTGTTCAAGGCTAGGCAAAACCACAATGGACTCAGACTATCACCCTGGAATATACCACGCTCGATCCTTATCGGTTCGCTGTTCCCCTGGATCTGTCGACATCCTGGATAGCGAAGAACCGTTCTCCAGTGCCCCCTACATGACATCAAGAAGGTACGTAGAGTTGCATCTACTTTATACAACTCCAGCACCCTCATAAGTCATGTATGAGGCACATAATCATAGGCCTTCTTAAAATCTATCCAACATGTAGACAGATTCTTTCGGGAGCGGCGAACCTGTTGGCTAATGGCCATATAAATGAGGAGCAGCTCCTTAGTGCCGCGAGACCCGTTCCTACATCCATTCTGAGAGGCAGACATGATAGAATTACTCTCAATATGTTGAGATTTTAGCTCTAAAAATGGATGTAAAAACTTTATTGCATTGTTTCATTGTTAAAATAATTAATTGTGAAGTATTTTAGTATTGTTTATAAGGTTCATTGAAATTACTATGGAATAAATGACTGTAGGGAGTGTGTATCGCGTGTGAGCAACGAGAAGTATCGTTAGCTCGCGCGAACAATTAAAGTATTAAATTAAGTAACTAAAAGTGGATTTTGAAGTAAACAATATTAAGTTGTGTAAATTAGAACTGTAACACGATTTAAAAGAGTATGTAAGGAGCTTCTCTGCCCGTTCTCCTAATAACCAACCATGTTTGCGAATATGGCTCAACTCGTATAGTAAGTTTATGTGCCTATAAATGGTTTATTGGAAATAAACGATTAAAGTTTGAGTCAAGTGTTGTGTTTGATTTCAACTACCCACCTACCCTATCATCTACCAACAATGAAGAATAATAATACTGTCGCACGGTTAGAAACTGGAAGACAATATGGCGGATGACGTCAGAGGAAAGTCGTGTTTCTTTCTAGTTTACTCTTTATCTTCAACCTTCTATCTGTCAGACTGCGAGAATTAATTGAGGATTAAAATGTTTAACGGTTCTTAACTAAGAAAAGAAAACAACGTGATAGTAAAGTAAACCAGCGAGAACTAATGGACAGACTGAGTGAGTAAAACCAGAAGGTGTCAGGGAAAAATAAACAAACACGTTTGCTTTAGCACGGTGTAGAAATTCACGTGAGACTTTCAAACATTTCAACTTTTTAACCACTGCACGCTGCCGAGCGTAACTGATTTTCATCGTGTGTTCTTTTTCCTATTTTCGACAATGGACTAAATGGACCGCTATTTTTGCATTAGCATCAGTAACGAAAAAACCTCGAGTCTTCAAAGGAATGTGAACTGTAGAGGCTAATAATGTTGTGGTTAATATTCATCTAATAAATCTAAACCAAAGCATTTATTTGAAGTAGGTCAGTTACTTTTGAATTCACGAAACTTTTGTTTCGTAGCAGTACAACAATGAAATGTTGCTACAATCTCAGTCACAAGGCATCAACACTTTGAAAGTACTGTAGTTGCTCATCCAAGAGTAGAGTTTCTCGACTCACGTGACTCTCGCCACCTTCGTCAGCGAGTAATTATTATAAAAATATTACTTTCCCTATTTGAATTGTTATTTGTTGAGAATTTAATGGCTTTTTTTTTTGTACGAAACTAATCCTTTTTCTGAAATAAAAGTAACATAAGTTACTCCTTGTCCACTCCATGAGCTATCCGCCAGTAAGTCATGTCAAAATCGGTACAGCCGTTTCCGAGGTTAGCCGGAACAAATAGACGGCAATACATTTTTTTTATTCAGTAAAAAGCTGTTATTTTGAAATTACAAACAGTCACTTTAATTTTTTTTTATTTATCTATGGTAGGGATGATGACTGACTAACAAAAATATGACTCTGTTTAGTCTGTCAGATCATCGGAAAATATTGGATACGTGTTTTTTATTTTATCAAATTAATAAAAAAATTGACGAAGGTAAAACGTATCAAAGATCATGTGTGGGGGCTTGTAACGTCACATTTGAGTAAAAAATGTACTCAAATGTGACTTCACACGAGTTTTTGACGCACTGTATCGTCTTAATTTTTTGTTTAAGTGAAAAAAGAAAAAATATCTAATATTTTTAGAAATCCATCGGTAATAAAGTGATTTTTTGTTACTGTGTTGATTGCAAATTTATGATGTTCACGAACAGTGTTTTGAAAACCATACTACATACATGTCATAGTTCTTATCTCACAGTTGCATTCATTTTTCCACCAGAAAATTGCTTTTGAATGTGGGCAAGAAGTAGAAGAAGAAAAGAAGTAGAAAGAAGTTTTTGGTGGTACTTATTCACAACCTTCTATAAATAGGTACTTTAAAATCAACTTACTTGAAATGTACTGTCCCACCAATCCGGTAATATTCATTGGTGGCGGTGTCAAAGTCTTATTAGTTTTATTTGGCTCAAAAACATATCGGCACATCTCCCATACTCCGGTATTGCTTGACATGAAGTATCGGCCCGTCGGCAAATAAATACCTGGAACCAAAGAGCATATCAAGAAGGGAACAATCGGTCGTGTTAATGACTCCACGCGAACGTTTGGCACTACGCCAAGCAGTTAGCATCTAGTAATTAATATAGATCAAAAACAAAATCCGCTGTTCATAGGTGCCAAATTGTTTTACGTCGACTTGTGAATTGGTTAGACATGTTGTAACGTGTAATTTGAAGTGTTTTTTTAAGCCGCCAGCAGCATAATCAGCCTATAATGTTCCCACTGCTGGGACACACGGCCTTTGACTCTATGAGAGGGAATGGGCTATATTTCACCACGCGGCGGGCCCAGTACGGGTTTGTTTTCCTTCACCGTTTTTAGAGCAGTGGTGATGAAATAAATTACACAATGAAATTCGCTTGTCTGGGTTCTAACCCACGACTTACTGTTCGTAAGTCGGGGCTGCAACTATTGGGTCACCACTGCTCTCAAAGCTGTGTCCGTTTTGCAATGAATGCATAGCACTTGTATAAACTTTTATTATGGAACAAGCTGGAAATTCACATTAGCCCTGGATTGACATAACTGGTAGTCAAAGAAAGAAGCGTTTGCTCAGCAGAGCGTAACAGTAATGAACAGGTATCGGTAACACCTTTTGAAATGTTTTGGTCTGTTTCGGTGCGTTACATTGTAAAATGTTGTAACGTTATGGGTTTCCGTGGGGATTGCAGCAAGTAAACCACGGAACCTTGTTAACATAAAATAAAATATATTCAGAAGAACATGGGTGTGGGTAGGTTTATGGTCACAATTTCTCCTCCAAGCCCGCCTGGGGGTAGGCACGGTACTCTCCTGGCTCAGCCCGGTGTGACGATGACCGAAGCGGTGTGCCACGCTGTAGACGCCAGGTAGGTGACGGTCGGCAGATGCACGCGCCTGACCCGTTGACTTGTCGCGGCCCGCAGGTAAAAAAAGCTTGATCGACCGTATATGCGTGGCTTGCTCGATTAAGGCGCTCACATAGCTTAACGCTGTGAAAGCCATGCACGCTGTGCACGCGGTACACGCTATACACGTAAAGTCTTGGTAAAAACACGTGTATAGGCTCTCCGTGCGCTACGGTGGGCCACGCACGGGTACTGCAGTGAAAACGTAGACCCATGTAGTCAAGCAAATGAATCCACCCAGCAAAATGCGCCGCGTGCCCGTGCATAGCGTGCACTGTGGTGGGTTTGCGCTTTTATTTGAATCTTAGTGCAGTGAGATTCCCCACACTGAAGTGACATTGACTGCTATATGAGATTATGGTAAACAGGCCCTGTACGTACGTACGGTTTACGATCGCCGAAGGAATGGTCACAGACCGTGGAAGAGAGACGTCTTGAAGCACGATATCGAATCGGCATGACAGTAATTTGCGTCGGTGTTATCTGCGTTGCGAATTTACATCGGGCCAATTCCTAGTAGGTATTGTAATAAGGCCCTAATAAAAACAAGATTTGTTTGTTATACTACAACTCAAAAACCCGGCTACTGCAAAATCACGCTCTAATTAAATTCGGGGTTTACAAGGTAAAGTCGATTCCTCCCATTGTTGAAGTCGGTTAAAATGTTACAAAATCGGATGAATAGTTTAGGCGCTACGGAGGAACTTATGTAAATACAAACATACATGCATAAGATAGACTGCTAAAATCATAACCATTCCTTTTGGCTTTGCCGTTGTCGAGTAAAAAATACAATGCTTGTAATTATCATGCAATCTTTGTGTTGTATATCTTCGCCTAGCTGACGAGAACAGAAATAGATTAAAGGCCAACGACCGCATAGCCACACGCAGCTATACATACATTATAAACATGCATTTAACGCGTTCTTTTTTCATGGGAGTAGGCAGTACGTCATCTGCTGCGATCTTATGGCCCTCAGCAAATACTATTATTTATTCTGTGCCCACAGTGATTTTTTGCAGCGATAAACGCAAGATTGCTGCCGCATAGTCGCGACGATTCTGTATCGTCTAAGAAACAGTCGCGTGTAGTGACGCTGCTGTCGCCCAAATGCATCGCTTCTGTCGTAAAAAGTCGCGGTGGGGAAAACCCCTTACATTACACCATTTGGTTTGTGTACGTTCATACATGTATGGAATCCTAACGATTGTTACAAATGTGAAATTGAGTCTGTTTGTCAAACCCGTGCCTTAACGGCTGAATGGTTTTAATAAAATTTAATACACAGTTAGACCACTCACCATGACCTAGGTTCCCGTGGAAAAAATCAAAACTTTAGGAACTATTCACACTTATTCTGCTCTATTCAGCATAAACCCATAGAAAACAACGATTTGGTATGAGACGCGTACGCATCCGTTCAGCGCGCGCGACGCGTACGCGTCTCATACAAAATCGTTGTTTTCTATGGGCATAAGCTGAATAGAGCTGAATAAGTGTGAGTAGTCCCTTACGCGGCATTTCTGACCTGCTTTTGGATGAAGTCGATTAAAATACAAGTGTGACCGAACATTTGTCTATAGAATCTTAACGCAACGGTGAATGAATTTGAAACACGGAATCTACCTATTTTATTAAATATAACTTAGAGAAAACGAATCTGTCAAGTTTTAGGGGAATTTTACTACTCGCTTTTATTAACTCAAAAATTGTCACAATTAATTATAAAGTAAATACGCGCAAAACGATTAAATAAACCACTGTCGTAGTGAAAACGGATATAGAGTTTGTATGAACCATTTCATTATTTAGAAACTTAAAACTGGGCTTAACTATTAATTTTGGTAAATAATAAAGATTCTAATGGATAATTTTCCAAAAGTACTCTTTAAAGAGGAGGGGGGAGTCGAACTTCAAGAAAGCACGACATCCGCGCGGCGGGGTCCTAGTTAATTATAAACTGCCCAATGCATGGTACACGGCTTCCCCAATTTTAAAACAGCAGTTACTATAAAAATAGAACGTCTCATCACTTCCTACGGACGTCGTAATAAATGAATGACGAAATGCTCTAAGATGAATAACAGTTTCTAAAAATGAATTCATAATCTTCTCGTCTTCTACTTCTTTTTTGGTATATTCCTCTGGCGACCTTTGATTGTAAAATAATTACTTCCTTGACTTGAACTTGCAGCACTTGCAGCACTTGTACTGATAAGACCATTTTCAATACTACATAATTATTGCAGTCTTCGTATTATGTAATACCACGGTAAAATAGCAATAAGAAAACTATTCTATTCAATTAATTTATTCAATAAAGATTTTTACATCATGTCTGAATTAAAGCACTGTAACAGAACTTGCAGGCCTAGCCAAGTTACAAACGTTTCGTATCGATTCTCTTTCTACAATCGCAAACGCCTCGGTGTAAGCGATTGTAGAAAGCGCTAAATTGGTAGCCAAGTTGACACGACTGAGTCGATCGCTCGTTCTCTAATCTCTGTAGAAAAGACCTACACTTTAGTCTATGGTGAGCGTTCCTACCAAAGAGTTTAGCGATCAACATTGTAGAAACGATAACATTCTATTCTATCATTTTGGACGATGTAAACTTGTCTACGAATTTTCTATTCGTTTGTGTTGATCACGTGATTTAACATTGAGATGATGTCATTCCCATTCATTTGAATAGTTTTCTACTAGCGTTAACGATTGTAGATTGTCAACTTGGCTAGGGGTACTGTACTGTGCTCTTCAAGCTGTCATCGCGATCAGGAGGCCCTACCGTGACGCCATAGAGCAGTCCTATTTTTTTAACCTTGCTTTGCATGTTCGTACCATCACGTCCGAATGTCAGGTGAGAATTCAACGGTTGCTAATCAACTCTAAATCGTTATAGATCCAAATCCAATGGTCATTCGAAATCAAAAATGATAAGATAAACGAAAAGATGAGTTACAAACACGTGTCAATGACACTGTACCTAACATATTATGTAGTTCGTCGACTTTTTTAACCGACTTCAATAAATTCATGGCAAATATTTGTTTGGGAATTGGAAACAACTAAAAATGGAAACATAAAAACGTTTTTGCAAAAAATAAAACCGACTTCAAAAAACACAAAAAAGTGAAAAATAACTTTAGCTTCAGAAGTCGGTGAAAAAAAAACGAAATAAATCAAACAAAGGTCACCGACTTCTAAAGCTAAATTTTATTTTTCACTTTTTTGTGTTTTTTTTTTACACAATTTTATGACATTTGGTTGTCGCTACTCGTATATTTAATTTTTATTAGGTCTGTCATGTCTATAGTAACACTTAATATTAAGACAAATATACAGATATAAGAATCATCAAATCGGCCCACGCGTTTGGTCTCTTGAACACCACGAAGGAACAAACATACATCTATAGGCTGATAAACACATAACCCTCCTTTGCGACGCGCAGTCGGGAAAAAAACAACGTTACTAGATGGTAAACAATATTAATAAAAACTTCAAAATAGATACAAACACGTACCTATTGATAATAATACGGTTTCTACTATGACAAACGATATTAAACAGACAGACCAGAACCAACGCACTGAAATACATTCGTGAATAAAATATTTGGAATTGTAATGAATCGTTCTTAATATTTATAAACATTGAATTATCAGACGAGTTCAATTTTGTGTTATCACTTTGTATGGGTAAAATAAATAATATGACTGCTGAAATACTTGCAGATAGGACAATGGCACTAGAACTTTGGTAGTTTAGCTTACCTACAGCGCTCTCCTAAAGTTAGTTGAAATTGTTTACTTCAGATAATAGGGAGACGACAAAAAAAAACTAATTAGTCCGTCAGTTAGATTATCAGAAAATATTTGACCCGTGTTTTTTCTTTTGTTACGTAAATCAAAATTAACGAAGATATGACGCTTTTAAAATTCTTAATACGTCACGCCTAGGTATAATTTTTAGCTAGTTCTGACGTCACGAGTCCCCACTCCCGAGTTTTGATGCGTTTTATCTTTGTCAATATTCATTGATTTACAAAAACAAAATATACGTGTCCATTACTTTCCAATACTCTAACTGACGGACTAAATAGATTTGCAATTTTTTGATACTGTCGTCATGCCTATTAGTACGTCGCATTATCATCTAAAATCCTAGTTTTAAATGTTTCAACTGGGCATTATAACGTTTTAATGGACTAATCCAATAATAGGGAGGTCCGACATTTTGATTTGTTTTCATTTGAAAACTAGATCCAAGTATTGGATTTAATTTTGTGAGAATTGGATGAGTTTGCGGTAGAAATAACATAGTTTATCAATGGTTCTGTAAGAATGGATGGGTTTACAGAGCTATTGGTGAATAACTGATTTATTTTTAAATTATGTAGGTACGCACCTACTATAGTTATTGAAGCCAACTTGCTACCTGTTGAGTGCCAAATGATCGACATAGATTATTATGATGAGACAGACAAAACAAGAACATGTCTATTAAGGTATTCTTTTCCGAAGGCGCCGCAACCGCAAACCGCTGCACCAATGTCGCCAAATCGTAATAACAGACGGCTGGTTTATATGTAACTTTGTGAAGATGGTATCAGGTGACATTAATCTGATCCAGCATGTCGGTCGCTGCCCTGCTCTGGCGAAGCTCTAGCCACAGTGGGTGCTCAGGGGGTCTTATAGTGTATTAAGGCTGTAAATAGACCCTCAACAAAGCCGAAAGGCACTTGTTCTTTCCGTCATTGCGATCAATTTTTTGTTCTGGACCATACCTGGGAACCTCCTAGTTATGGAGATATTAGAGGTCAAACTTCCAACATTTTCATTTTTTTTTTATTAATACTGGTTTTTAAAGTTATAACCCTACTTTAAATACCTTCATGACCCGTTTACTATTCAATGCATCCATTAGCACAATGTTTTGAGTGCGTTACATTGAGTTTTACCGTAAAACGTGATTTTTCACCCCAAAAACGTCATTTCCCAGCAATAATTTTTGCGTAGAGTTACTTAGTTTAATGTACAGAATGCTTGGTTGACGGCTTCGTGAAGGGTCTGTTTACACCATATTGTATAAAGTCACAGAGTTTTTAAGCTCTGCTTGGAGGCCTGACATTCAAGACACCCACATGATAGTTACGGAGCCGACAAGTTCCTGGGTTAACTGAGAGATGCTATTAAAAAAAAACAGAATGCGACCATGTCGCCTTCCACTTCACATAGTCTTCTTACCATTTCCACCTTCTATGTGCACCCACTTCTCTGTGCATACTGCCGCAATCCAGAGAAAAGTGCACAGTCCTATAAAACATGTGCAGCCAAATAAGATACGTCTCTCAATAACCAGTGCCTGCAGCAATGGTCGACGCTCTGCAGCGCCCACAGAAGATGCCGTTGACATTTTGTCAGTCTCCATGTTTGTTTTTCTGTAAAAAAAGATTTTTTTTTCATGAATTTACTCAAATGAGCTATAGAAATATACAGGGTGATTGGTAATCAGTGCATTCCTGAAAATAGGTGATACTAGGGCTTATTTGAATCAATTTTCACTACGATTACTCGGTTGTTTTGCAGAAATCGAACTTTCATAGTTTTTAGGGTTCCATGTCTCAGCCTGCAAAAACCCTGATAAGATTACCTTGTTGTCCGTCTGTCAAGACTCTTTTTCTCAAAAACGCGTAGAGGTATCAAGCTAAAATTAAAATAAAATACTACAGGTCTACTACTCCTTATAACAGTGAAAAAATCAAAATTGTGAGTCAACGTGATCAATAAATGTGACCGTTTATGTCGCATATTTTGCAATTTCACAAGGGAATCAAAACCTATAGGGTACTTTCCGTTGACCAAGAATCATGAAATTTGGCAAGAAGCAATATCTTACAGCACATGTAAAGGAAAAAATCTGAAAACCGTAAATATGTAGTTTAATTACAAAATAAGTTTGAACGGAACCCTCGGGCATCGGTGCGCGATTCCAACTCGACTTGGCCGGTTTCTTTTAATGTTAACACCGCTCCATGATCCGCTAATTGCGAGAATGTAATTTATAAACAGTGCATTTGTCAGAGGCGTAGTGGATCTATTCTGTGGTAGTAGTAGGTGCTTACCACCACCACCTCTTCAGCTATTCAATGAAGGTAATTACTAGACTAACATCCGGTTTCTGAACTGAGAATTACACAGGGTTTAAGATTGCTTGGATTTTCCACTACTGTGAGCTCCCGATATTTCAAGGCTCTTGCAAGCGCCATGACCTCGAGATGCCATCCCTTTTCTCGACGTTTTATAAATGCCCATGTAGTCCTACATGAAATACAATGTTTTGATTTTGAGGAGTCACCTTAAAACTTTCTAAGGTTTTTAACTTTTTCTACAGTCTACAACAGGACTGTAGGCATATAAAGGGTGTAAAACACCTCATAACGAAGCCGAAAGGCATTTGTTCTCTCCGTCATTGCGATCATTCTTTTGTTCTACACAATACCTGGGAACCTTTTAGTTACGGAGATATTGGGGGTCAAAGTTCCAACTTTTTGACAAGTTTTTTTTTAATACTAGTTTTTAATGTAAGATGACTGTGACTTTAAACACCTCCACGACCCCCGTACTATTCAATCCACCCACCAACGAGTTCGTTACATTGAGTTCTACTACAAAACATGATTTTTCACCCCAAAAAAAAAGTTGTTTCCCAGCAATATTTTTTTGCGTAAAGTTACTTAGTTTGATGTACAGAATGCTTGGTTGACGGCTTCGTGATGAGGTCTTTTACACCCTGTATATATATATAAATAAGTAGTAAATGAATTATTGATAGTCCCCGTTTTGTAACAATCTTTAAATTCGAGACATTGCTCCATACAACTCAAACATTTACCATGACTTGATTTACGATTATAGTTCGTACAATCAATAGAACCAGCTGATACCTATGTGTCACCGGATAATAGTATTACCTACTTGAAGAGCACCAGCTTTGATAACGTTATCTACTTAATCCATTTGTCAATTGTGTAGGTATACAGCTTTTAGTATCACTGTTTTTTGTTCGTAGTTATTATTTAACTTTGTAGGGAACTTAGGTATACATAATACTCGTAGATACCGTACACGCAGTAAAATTGTGACTATTTTTTAAATAAAATGTTTACCTGTATATTTTAGCTTTATAACCAATGAAATGAAATCATGACTCGCAATTACAACACAAAAAACAACACCAAAACAACACATCAAAATATTACTATGAAAGTTACTGCGTTTAATGCGCATACTCGTGCAAAAAATAATTTATTTTTGTTTCATCGAAATTGGGCCAGGATTTCTAAATTTCACCGTTGTAAAGTTTCACTGCTTTTTTAACATTGCGTTCCTTCGCGAGCTACTGCGATGACGTCACGTTGTGGTGTCATGTCCGATTGCGGGTGATGCGGAGTGTTTACGTTCATAAAATTTTATTCGAAAAATAGTTTGCACTTATTATTAATTGTAAGTAATTGTAAGTATTTGTTGTGTTCAAATATTATTGCTTCTTTTTTTTTCAGTACTTTTGAATGTCCCACTGCTGGGTGGCAAACTCCTTCCCCATATCCTTCCAGGTACTCTTTGCGCCACCTCGGACCAGTTATTAAATTAATTAATTAAAATTATTAGCAGCGCACGACATGACGGCACATGTCAGCACGGTCGCTTAGTCGGATTTTGACGCGGAGGCTGTACTTAAACGTTTAATATCTCAGTCATTTTTAAAGATAGGAAAAAATCGGATACAGGCACGGTAGTGGCCTCACCAACATGAGTCAAGCGAAGCGCAAGGGCACTACCTACCTTTCTCAAAGCGCTTCGTCGTTTTTGAACCCTTATAACTTGGGTTTGGATTGTACCAGATAAACAAAATTCTCGGGATATGTTGCCAATAGCGACTTATTAAGCATATTAAGTTTTAATTACATAGCTCTTATACTTTAGATTTTACTGATATCTAAAACCCTTATTTCGTCACTGATAATCATCAAAATACATAATTATGGTACTTCAAGCAGCATGTAGCAGCAAATCGCATAGACCCCGCGCTAAGCGTGTCGTCACATTGTAGATTTTTGTCGACTGAAAAATAGAAACCTTTCTTTTCTACATTTTTATCATCGCCATACTGACGATCCGTCATCTGTATACAATCTGTATTTTTTCGATTCTTCCGTCGACAAAACCCGTTTCCACGGTGATTATGCCACGCGCAGGTAGCATCCGGTCTGCTGCAGCCTCCAAAATTTGGTTTCAAAATCATCCGCTCGATGAAATCATGGCTCGTCAAAATTGGCAAAAATTATGAGATATGAATACTGATTCACAAAACGTCACACAATGTTCAATTCAATCGATTCACACTGCTAAATAAATATTTTGTTTACCTAGAACGGATGTTTATAAATTGGTTGTTTATGATTAGAATTTGTGATCTGTACAATCAAAAAATTATGCTGATTATATTTTGTAAGCTAAAGTACACTTACCTATGTACTTTCATTAAAATGCTTTTTACATTTATTTAAATAAGTGCATAATTTATTAATTACACCTTTTTACTTTAATTTCATGCTTTATCACATTGGCCTATAGTATAATACTACATACTTCCAAGTTTATATGTATATCAAAGTCGCGTCACCAGACGATAACAAAAAGATCTCATAAAAGCTTCCAGTGACAGTCAAGTAGTTCTATAGCAGCGATTTACCTGAAATAAAACGCATATAAAATACTTACCTCACTGGAAGCTTTCGCTTTATTTCTGCCTGGTTATATGAGACCAAAGAGATTTGGTAATCGAACCCATTATTCTCAGCAGTTGCGTTCGCGGCCACTAGCCCAACGAGGCAGTCTCAATATACAAATATTTAATTAATCTTACCAAGCGTTTTCGATAAAAATTTTCGATGATTTGATGTCATCCTAAACTGTAGCACCCCTATCATAGGTGGTTACTAGTGTGATCCACCGTGTAATAGCTGAACAATATTAAAATAAAAAGGAATATTTGTGTTTTTTTTCTATTCATAGCTAGATATCGCTACTGACGTACGACATCAAAATGTTTGTATGACATTAGTCCCAATGTCCGCTCTCGTAATATCTTTCAATGTCTTTGTATGAGACAATGAACAAAAATTGCTTGAAACTTAAAAACTACCCGCAACCACTAGGTGGCGCCACGGAGACGGAAGTAAAGAGGGGATAAAAGTGCGAAAACTGTTAAGAAATCGACGAAAAACAGAAAAACCATTGTAAAATATGCTTCCAGTGAGGTAAGTTTATTTCAGATAAAACGCTGCTATTAAGCTATGAATCAAAATAATAGCATGCCTGATTAAAGTCTGAAAATTCTGGTTAAAGATATTTAATTCTCATAAAGAAATTTACATTTCACTTACATGAGAACAAATTTAAACAAAGTATAAACTAATAATTGTCCTTCGACACTCGGACTTACAAATTAACTTGACGTATTTGATTGCAAATTACATATTAGTTCGTGGGTACTCCCAAAAATCTCACACTCAAAATTAATTAATCAAATCTTAGAACATGCATATAGATCGTGAGCATAATGATAGAGAGAGAATAATCGATGGAACCTAGCGAAGTTGTTTCATCATCTGCCTAGCCTTTTTGGCTAGAGATGGAGAGGGAGGCCAAGAAAAGATGGATGGATTGTGTGTGAGGAATGATATGAAAGAGAAAAATTATACCACGTCGTCTGACAGGGGAGAAGGAAAGAAAAATACGCGTTGCGCCGACCCCAAGTAGAATGAGACAAATACAGGAAGGTGATAATGATCTGGCTAGCATTTCACCAACTACGCTGAGGTCGGCTTCCAGTCCAGAATAACTGGAAAGACCCTAATACCAGTACTTTTCATGGAGCGACTGCATATTTGACCTCCTTTTAACGCAATGAGAGGTTTTCTTTTAGAGCATTAAAAAAAAACAGTTTCCAAGAACTCTGTAGATGGCGTTGAACTGACTAGGTTACTAGGTGCCAAAGCCAAAACGCTTGGAAAAAAAACATTGCCTCATGTCACATACGCTTATTGACTGACACTTTCGTTTGCATAAGTTTCCGAATATAACCATTATATCCAAGTAAAATGATGTGACGTTCCGTTCCTTGCAGTAACTTACCATGTTCAGCGCCATCTATCCAGCGACTAGGGAAGAGTTTAAAAAGAAAATTAGTACCAGATAGATATTACGAAGGAGTTTCGTATTACTCCTTCGTAAGACTGGTACTTTCGGGCCACTGACTACCTGTTACGATTGTTGAAGATCTTCACATGACAGACGGGACCAAGGAGTTGAGTTGAGTGGAGTTGAGTTTTGAGTTTGAGTTTGAGTTTGGAGTTAGCGTTTTATCTTAGGTACGGAGGAATGTACCTAATAGATGATCACCCATCCATCATACTGCTATTAATTATTAATAATGATCATTGTTATTATTATTATTGAATATTATTATTATTAACTATTTCTTACTACTTTAAAACTGTTTTCGCTGTAGCATGGTGTGGGTGATGTTAGATGAACTGTTCCTTTTCAATCTTGAACGTTACCGCGATTTACAGTCAGGAATGAATATTTTGACTGAATCATAAATACCATAGTCGTAAAATACGAAATAAGATAAGTTAAAGATTCATTTCTCACCACAATACATAATTACATTATTAGGTTTCGTGAACAATACATGCCTAAGCTAGACGAAAGGCTTTTTGTGTTTCAGGAGACCAGGTCTCAACCCCTTCGGCAGCACATTTAAACAATATTGAGGAGATCGTGTCTAAATAATAACAGCCGCTCGGGTCGATCTTTAGGTTAAGCCGTGCTTGCCTAGGTTGGTCTGTGGATGGGTGACCACCCATTACATACCGAGTTTCCTCCGTGCCTCGGAAAGCACGTTAAGCTGTTAGCCCCGGCTGTCATTTGTGATCTTTCACAGTCGCCACAGGTAGTCAGTGGCCCAAAAAGTCTCACAACCAGTCTTACCAAGGGTTATCGAATTACCCAGTACTAACTGGGTTGTGGGGGTCAGATAGGCAGTCGCTCCATGTAAAATACTGGTATTCAGCTGCATCCGGTTAGACTGGAAGCCGACCCCAATAAAAAGGCAGATGATACAGTCTTACACAAAAGCAGTGGTGATTACTTATTCAAGGGTTAGTACGTGTCCCTGCCGGGGTTGCGGGACTATTCGAAAGAGATACCGTGGCCCCGGAACACAAAGGGCGATGAAGGAACATGGATGGGTTTTAGTCAGTAAAAGTCTGACACTCCCTCCTGCTCCGCCCAGAGCGGGAGAAGTCATTTGATGATTTCCCATCCGAAAAAAAAAAAAAAAAAAAAAAAAAAAAAAAAAAGGGTTAGTACGTGTCTGTGTGTTGTTGCCAAAACCAAGTGTAAGATTTTCGTTTTACACATTGTTTTGGCAAGATCATAGACCGTGAGCATCTTATTTATTTTATCACAGAGAAAACGACCAAGGTAACAAAGGTAAAACTAGTATTATTTTTTTATAAGCGTGTAAAAAACCTCTTAACGAAGCCGAAAAGCACTTATTCTCCCAGTCATTGCGATATTTGTTTTGTTCTACACCATACCTTCGAACCTTCTAGTTGCGGAGATATTGGGGGTCAAAGTTTCAACTTTTTGACAATGACAATGACAATGAAATGTAAAATTTTTACTTCAAGCGCCTCCACAACCCCCGTGCAAATCCATTTTTTTCCATCCATTCCATCAGCACAATGTTTTGAGTGCGTTACATTGAGCTCTACAGCAAAACATGAATTTTACCTCAAACAAAGTCGTTTCCCAGCAATAACTTTTGCGTAAAGTTACTTAGTTTGATGTACAGAATGCTTGGTTGACGGCTTCGTGATGAGGTAG
Source organism: Xestia sexstrigata (assembly GCA_941918905.2). Classification (NCBI taxonomy): domain Eukaryota; kingdom Metazoa; phylum Arthropoda; class Insecta; order Lepidoptera; family Noctuidae; genus Xestia; species Xestia sexstrigata. The sequence continues at coordinate 9,521,844 of OW799203.2, forward strand.
TTTACACTCTGTATGTGTATGTATGTTTATTTTATAAATATGTGGTTTTATTTTAAGTTTTAATTTAAATTTTCTTGTTTTGACTTTTCTACACACTGCCTACATTTCTTATCCAACTTTCCTCTCGCAGGTCTGCTGGAAGAAATTAATTTATTTTGAAATAAACAATACCTTTGTGCTCTCCATGTTAAAATATTGTCCTGTTAAGTATTTTGTGTGTATATAAATAAATAAATAATAAGAAACGTTTCGAGAACATGGTAATTAAGTAGTCGTTTACCATGACGATCTACTGGGTCAAAACGTCTTTTACTTAACAGTGAGGAGTTGAATAATGATGATTGTCCATGTTGTTTCAGGGCCGTTTATAAAACAAACAGTTGACGCACAGTTAAGACTTTAGTTTCCATAATTACTTGAGATTGCTGTGTGATATCTGAGTGATAGAAAGGAAGATACCTTCCAAATGGCTCTCTACGCTCTTTCCAGTTGCCATAGAGTATATTATGCATGATTTTTTTTATCCCTCTAAACAAAGCGTATTAACATCAGAAATAGCAAAGTGAAATATTTTTTTAAATGTTTATATAAAAAATACTAAATTATAAGCATTTGAAACAGCTGTTAGACAGAGAGATCCGATACAGGGAATGACGTCATTCGCTGCATCGACGTACAAAATCCATACTAAATTCCGTTTATCTGGAAAGAGATAGAAACAAAAGTTTAAATGCTTATAACTTTTGTGTTGTTTGGCCGATTTATGTCTTGTTTTCGCTTTTTGTCATTATTTTTATAGTACTTTAACATTCCGTATCGAAATAAAAAAAGAAAATTGATGCATATTCCCTATTGTGTATTTAGGTGCACCGACCCAGGACGTTATACAGTAAGTTAATAGAGACTGCGCGAAGGCAAAGTAGATGATCGATTTCATTAGCCTGAAACGCCACCATTTACTCATTAAGTTTCCAAGCCCTTTACACAAGTTTCCTAGTACTAACGCCAAAAATATTCAATTTCAAAATTAAAAATCAAGAGATTCCTATACGTTCAAAAAAACACTCCATATTTTTTAATTAAAAAAGTATATTATTTTATCAATAAATACTTAGAAGAAAAGTGAAAACTGTTTATTTTTAATACTTTTATTCACTGTTATTAGCTTTATTAGTTTATAAGATTGTTTTTTTTATTGTTTTCTTACTTTCTATTGTTTAAAATTTGTTTTTGTTTATAATATGTAATTAGCTGCAATGACAGTAGTTTTTATGTTTATAAAAACTACAACCTGCACTACTTAATGTGTAAACATTATTTGTAAGCCTTGCAAGTGAAACATAATTTGATTGAACAAAACCATGTACATACCTGTGTCAGGAATAAACATATTTAAATTTGAATTTCAGTGTTTATTCCGTCTCAACTCTTTTTTTCAAAACTTGATTTCATTGCGAGTATCGTTAAGGCTTGGCTTGGCTAGGTATTGATGAAACTTGGGTTTACATGTTGTGTTGAAACGTTGTTTTTAGTTTTGTCAAGACTTTGATCGTGTTTTTTTATGAAATTACGATATATAATTATGACATGAATAGACTAAATAGCAAAAATAAGAACACAGGTTGAATGTTACTGTCTTTTTTTGCCCTTTCGAGTTTTTTTAACAAACGAGAAACTTATCACAATGTATAAACATTATTTCCAGCGCATCTATTATGTACCTACCTATTTTCCACATATAATACTAATGAATTCGTAATTTAATCATTTTGTTCATTGACGGCAAGTAAACCTATATATATACATATGAAGTTAGAGATCTCTTTGTTAAAAGTTTTCGTACAAAGTTTTTCAGATTCAAATCATATCCAGCGGGTTTTAATGAAATTCAGTACAATATTACCAATTGATCGGCTATAGCCTACTAAAACAATAGGTTTACATGACACTAGCGGACGTCACGCGGTTTCACCCTCGTATAGTTCCCCTTCCCGTGAGAGTACGGCGATAAAATATAGCCTATGTTACTTTATCGCCGTACTCTTGCCGATTTTTTCAAATCGGTCCAGAAGTTTATTCGTTACATACAAAAATTAAAAAATAGAAATCTTTCCTCTTTAAAATAATAGGGGTTAAAGTATGAAATTGCCGTTATATAGTAATAGACACTTCGAATTGACATAAAATTTTCATGGTGTGAGATTTTTGTGTGAAACTTTTTTTACGTGTTGTATGAGGTTCTTCTTTTAAAAAATGTGCAACATTCGATTTTCGACTTTCAATTGTTTTTTTATTCAGCTTAGACGTAAAGATGGATACTTCGGAAATCCGAGTTATTTTTGAATACGAGTTCAGACGCGGAACTAACGCGGCAGAAACGGCTCGCAATATCAACGTTGCGTTTGGAGAGAAGACTGCTAATGAACGCACCGTGCGTTTTTTGTTTAAACGCTTTCGTAATGGAAACTTCGACTTGAAGAACGAACCACGTGGTAGACCGCCCACACAGGTGAATCACGCTGAATTGAAGGAGATGGTAGAAGCCGATCCGAGTCAAACTACCCAGGAATTAGCGGCATGGTTTAACGCTACCTACAATATTGACTCATTTGCAATAAATAAAAATAAAAATAAAAAATTGGTGCCTCATGATTTGACTGATCTGCAGAAAGAAATGCGTGTAGAAACTTGTGTTGCCTTGTTGAATCGGTACAGAAATGACGGAATATTGGATAGAATTGTGACATGTGACGAAAAGTGGATTGTTTACGATAATCGTAAGCGAAAAATGCAATGGCTGATCCCAGGTCAAACGCCGCAACAGTGCCCTAAAGCAAAGCTTACCAATGAACTGTTTGGTGGTCTCTTCATGGTGTTATTCACTATAGCTTTCTCAGGTCTGGTCAGGCAATAACAGCAGATGTTTACTGTGCCGAACTCGAACAATGATGGTGAAACTGGCATTGAAACAGCCCCGACTCGTGAATCGATCTTCACCATTATTGCTCCATGATAACGCAAGACCTCACACTGCACGAGAAATAGTTGTAACTCTACAGGAGCTGCAGTTAGAAACTATACATCATCCTCCGTACTCGCCAGACCTTGCTCCAACGGACTACCATTTGTTTCGTGATTTGGACAATTTTCTACGTGATAAAAAAAAAATTCTTCCCAGGAGGCATTACAAAATGCTTTGACACAGTTTGTCGAATCTAGATCTTCAGAGTTCTATCGTAAAGGCATAAATGAACTACCGTTTAGATGGCAGCAATGTATAGATAATGAGGGTAAATATTTTAATTAAATAAATATGTTATATCTTGGAAAAAAACGAGTTTCAATTTTTCAGTACAAATCGGCAATTTCATACTTTAACCCTAATATTAGTATAGATATAGACATGATCAGAGAGCAGGTGTTTTAAAATAAATATTGCAATAAACATTCACGGTTTAAAGTCAGTTCCCAGACTATTCATAAAACTTGATTATTTTATTTTGCAATTTTCAAACGTACGGTCAGCTGTACGATATTGTTTCGCTATGAGTAGATAACTCTCTACTTTCTTAATAACTTAGAAAATAAGATTGTTAAATAAGTTACATGCTAATAAATCAAACGATTGCTACAACAAAACTTACCTGTAGATACGGACGAGTAACTTTGCAGTTTCGATATCATGAATGACGTGATATCATGAATATTTTAATGACTCCAGTCATCTTTCATGGCGATTAAGCTAAAGTTTAACAATACCACACCAATAAATTACATTTCCATTGCTATTAATTCCACAAGTGAACACATCAAATGTTATCGTATGTTGTTTTTTGTTTCGTATCACGTTTGTAGATTATGTACACTGATTTATAGTACGGACTGCCCAAAGTACGGGCGGGAACTGAGTTCGTAAAAAGTGTGAGCACGCGGCCGGCGCGGTGACTCGTCAACTGATCAACTGAAGTGAGCTGCGCCAATCCGCCTGTTGCCGGGCTTTCGTACCTCGATCCTCCAATAATGGCACGCCGCCGTCACGCCGCCGCCGCCCGCCGCCCGCCGCCGCCCGAGCGCCCATCTCCTCGGTTTACGTGTTTGTGAAACTTTTACGAAACAAGACCGTTCTGAACTTTCTAACGATTCATCAATGAAGACACACACTGATGATGAAGGCACATACTGATCGGCTATATTATATAGATTCGCGATCAAGCCACTACATAGTAAGTACCTGCATGTTTTCTTAAAAAACTATCTACTCAATTTACAAAACCCATATTATGTCCACATAGAGCCTGATTACTAAGCTTTAAATTAACACCATTATTATTTAAAAAAAAACTTTAATAAATATTATCATTAACACTGTAAACGGGATATTTATATCAGAGTCGGGATGGCTATGACTATTAGTTTCGAGTTCCCGATATTTTGGCGCTGAGGCTGTTTTTGCCTTACGTGGGGGAAGTGACAGTTAAGGTTGCAGAAATTCTTCGGAAATAAGCCGTAAAGACAATCATCACTGTACAGGAAAAGTCTAGAGCTAAAGCTCAAGAGGCCGAAACCCAAAACGGTGGTCAGGTGGCCTACCATGACGTCTTAAAGCAGGATCGTTTTAATCTTGTCCCAGTGTGGGTAAGATACGGAGCTATAGAGGACGTCTAGCGCCTACTCTTTCCCACACAAACAAGATTAAAACGATCCTGCTATAAGACGTCATCGACGAATTGGCGACCTGCTTTCACGACGAATTGGCGTTGTGCATGCGGTACAACACTATCTATACAGGTGATTGTGTCTGGATCCGCCATAGCAAATTCGCATACAGAGGAGGTCATTGACTTACTTTCCCTCGCCAAAGATTTTTATAGTTTGGGAGATATATAATTTTTTATGGTATATTTAGTTTTTTCCAAACATTTTTGTTTGCATTATTTTAGTAGTCGTTTGTTTATTATTATTTGTTGGTAGTCAAACATTTGGTGATTAAAATACCTTGGAACTTCTTTCAAAATTACCTCCTCTATATGCGAATTTGCTACCTACTTAAAGTCTTGGTAAAAACACGTGTGTAGCCTCTCCGTGCGCCGCGATGAGTCACGCATGTGTACTGCAGTAGAAACATAGACCCACGTTGTCAAACAAATGAATCCATGCAGCTAAAATGCGCCGCGTGCCCGTGCACACAGCATGCGCCGCGGTGGGAAAGGCAAGTCATTCGTTTTCAAAACATAGCACATATGACATTAATTAATTATATCATACAAACCAAATCATACCTAATGCAAGAAACTATGACATAGTATCTACACATCAGGCCTGTTTTCAAAAATACAGTTTTTTTTTTTTTTTCTATTTTTGTATCAGTCCTGTTTTCGCCTCTGCGGTTGATGGCAATCCCAGCGACTCGCAACCAATCGTTCACACTGACTCGTTGGGATTTTTTTCCCAACGTGTCACACTGTAATGGTGTGATATTTGCGTACCCATTGAGGAAATTCAAATTATGGCGAGAGTATAACAAGTTTGACACCTTCCTGGAAAAAAATGTTGCAACTATAGTCTGCGCCAGATAAGTAGGAAATAAAGGACATTAACCCGCATACATTTATATAGTTTGCCCTCAAAAAAGTACAAAACACGCTTTCACAGCCAAGTTTTATATGTACCTCGGACCGTTACTCTATAACAGGCTAAATGAAAAAGTAAGCATCTACTCTTTAAATCACAATAACTGCAAGAAAATCCTTAAGGAAGCTCTTCAAACTATGTCCTATGAAGATACAGAGAAGTTATTACTTGTGCTAAAGTAAATATTGTCCATATTATTGTTATTTTTTAAATTAGTTTAGTTAAAATAGTATAATTTTATATACCTTTTTACATTAGTACCAATAATATTAATATGATTTATGATTATTTAATAAATTAATGTTACCTCAAAGCGCCTGAAACACAGGATTACCTAGTTCAGGCTCAAAGCATGGGTGAACTTGTCATAGATTTAAGAAGAACTGTAAACGTTTACCTCATATATTTTTGAATAAAATTTTATTTATATTTATTTATATTATTTATTCAAATACATAATTCCGAAAACAGAAATAATGACAAACTTGTCCCGAAACTACCTTTATCGTGATCCTTGACTTTTACTAGTAATAAAAAACGATTCATATTGTATTGTCGGGGTACCTACGCAGAGAAATTAAGGAAAGAGCAATGACCTTTAATTCCTACTTATCTGGCGCAGACTATAGTCACAGTGAGGCTCGATGGGAACCCACCTCGCGTATGCGCGAGGCGACGACGGATCACTTGCATGTCGTCAGACGCGCAAGTGGCTAAATACGCATTTCGCAAAACGCATGTTGGCAGAAAGGCATCTCGTCAGATTTGCACCACATTATACGACGCAGCTCGTCAAAACTTGACAAACGCGCGTCTCGACAGATTCGTAAGAACGAATCTGTCGAGACGCGCGTTTGTCAAGTCCGCATCGATATTCATATACTTTAAAAAATGGTAATGAAATACTATTTTCAATGCAGCCAGTAAATTGCGTTCTGAGCCTTGCTTGCTGGCATTGCTATATTATGGATAATAAAAAAATTAAACAAAGTAGTTAGTAAGAAAAGCATTTTTATTTCAATTCTTTTGGAGACTTCATAAAATAAATCCGGGTTCAGTTTATGTACAACACAACAGACAATACAACATTTTCCAAATAGTTGCAGGACCGCAAATTTGAAACGAGAGAGTTTATTCCTCCAAAACTGTATACCGGGCTTTATGAATAAGCAGAAGCGCATTATATCCATGTCGCAGGCATATCGTATAACACGCCGGATTACACAAGGGCGCGCCGGATTGCGGTGCGATGCGGCATCTTCATGTTCAGCCGGATTACAATTCGCCAGAAATAAAGTACGCCGAATTGAATGAGCACTTTGCGTTCGTCAAAGCGGCGCGTCTCCCGTCGGGGTACATCGTCGATACGCCGCTTTGAAAGCGAGCGTGGCGAGCTCGGTACTTAGGGCACCCAACATCAGGTTTGGTTAAGTTCCTTTAAACCCTGCGGACAGAAATAGGAGCCCCGCGTAATGGGAATATAAAAATGTAATAGGCGTAGTCGAAGTAGCCCACGTAATAGTTTTCTTGACGTTGTTTAATCCTGTTTTATTTATTTCCAAGGTTAAAGCGCAATTTAAGCTGATGGAAAAACATTACGTCAGCAAATTTTGTAAGGATTTTCGTATTTTTTCTGTATCGTTTCTTCTTGCTGAAAATAAAGCTAAACGTTGGATGCCGCTCTGTCAAACGTATCTCCATCACAATCCGGCTGAACGTGAAGACACCCCATTACAATACAGCGACGTTTTTCTATCCGGCGCGCTTTTATGTAATACGGCGTGTTATACGATATGGCTACGACATCCACACCATTTAAAACATATAAGGAGCTGAATTGAAAGCCATAAGTCAGCCCGCTCACTGTTCGCTTAATGTCGCCTTATTGAGGTGTAGATATGGACAGTGAAAAATACTCTTATTATATAGAATTAGCGCAGAAAAAACATCCTGTCTCAGGTTGTATTACTGGCAGGCAAACCAAACTTAAAGCAGTGTAAACGTTATGCTAGAAAATAATTATATTCCTTCTCTTGGTATGAATGTACTGAAATCCTTTACATCACTCCATATAATTGGTGCCCAGAACATCATACATAACCAAGTTATCAGGATGGTGCTAACCGTAGGCCCAGATCCGCAATATATCTGAAAAAAAAAATGTAATTATAGACATGTGAATTGAGCGACTCATATGGAAGATTTAGTAAAAAATAGTTAAAACATTATGACTAAGTTAAAACTTTGTTAAACCTAGGATAAAATGATATGGTCAATGAAGTGGATCACTCAAATCGCGCGCTTTATGAAAAATTGAACAAAACTTTGTGTGGTATACAGGTATCTACTACCAGTAAAGAACCCGACTACTGAAAAATCACGCTCTCATTAAATTCAGGGTTTACAAGGTAAAATCGAATCCTCCTATTGTTGAAGTTGATTAAAATATATTCTATGTTACCCGGGGCCATAATAACGATTTGATTGACACCTTTTCATCAAAATCGGATGAATATTTTAGGCGTTGCGGAGGAACATAGATACGTAAATATATACTACTAAAATCATAAACCTTTTGGCTTCGCCGTAGTCGGGCAAAAAATGTTAAAAATATAAATTCTATTAACAATAATTGAGAAATTAAATTAAATTTATTATTTATTTATGTATATACACACAATAGTACATTGTAGGACGGTAAGTAAGGAATTACGATCGAGGCTCTAGTAGAAGCCCGAAGTCGAAGACTGCGGGCTTTCTGAGTCGAGTACCGCCCGTAATACATACAATGTTTTTCATCACATTTGCGAGTAAATAAATAAAACTATAGGGCAGAAAAACTTATTACTTAAAAAAAATAAAAAAATAATTATGAAATACAGCTTTTACAAGTTAGCACAACTAATATTACGAAATTCGTGATTTTTTTTCTAAGCGGATGGCGGGCTTTTAACCCACACCACAGATAATACGTGTGGATGAATACTGTACGATGTTTCGTCTAGAAACATTAAGGGCAAATACGTATACAGCCATGACAGTGTAAAAGTAATATGTAGCGGGATTGCAATTCAATTCAAATTCAAATATTTTATTTCAGAATTACATCCATATATTGTTAGTAGTAGTATAAGTTAGCCTAATATTAGTATTAAATTAAATTAACAATAATAAACAACTAGAGTGACAATGAACTGTTCGTTCAATGGTACACCAGTTCATTTGGATAAGTGTGTCTAAACACTTACCCACCTTCGTAAGGGGGAGAGTCCCATCGGTCTGAAAACACATTCAGGATGCCATTGGAGGAGGAGCGCAAGCGCCAGCATGGAAGCGCATCGCTTCCGCATGATTGCGGCGAACCCGTCGACGCACGCTTCCGCGAACATCCCTGACGCACTACATCGCTACGGCAACCCCAAAAGCACCCTGAATGCGTTATTGTACTGTACGCGCAGGTTGCTGTGTGCCCGCTGGGTATTCTTGGTCCACAGGCTGCACGTGTAAGGGTGCTTGCATAGAGAACGCATTTTTTAAAGTACTTACTTATCAGTACGGGTCAGTACCTATAAGTACAGGGTTTATGCATAACTACTAACTGTTTTGGCAAAATTTGTTTTGCCATAATCATACTTTGCCAAATTTTGTTTGGCATACAATTAATGGTGGCCATAATCATCTTGAAGGCTAATTTGTTTTGGCATAAATTGAATTCGCATAATGTTACTAGGCATAATGACTATTAGCATAATAGTATTTAGGCATACAATTAATGTAAATACCGGAATCAAATTTGAGTTATTTTTACGTATTTATTTTGTATTAAAAATTAATTAACTTGTGCTACAAAAGTTAGTGACAAAAACGAATCGCTAAAAAACCGACTTCGCGTAGTCTTGTCTGCCCTACCCCTAGAGTGTAATCTAAGCCCGCGTAGGTGTGGAGGGGCGAGGTGGCTCGCAAGCTGAGGAGCAGGTGGTTTTAACGCTCGCCGCCGCAGCTGAAGCTGGTTCGACGGCCAGCAAACCGAAGCTGCGGTGGTGAGCGTAAAACACATCTGCAACGATAAGCTCGCGTGGGACCGCCGGAGCCCCGCAGCGCCGGAGCCGTGACAGAAACCATGCTTGCTGCATGTTGCATACTGCATGTTTGCTTTCTGCATGCATGCATGCTTGCTGCACACATGCTTGCTGCGTGCATGGTGTATGCTAGTTTACATGTTTGCATGCTGCATGCTTGCTGCATGCATGGTGTATGCTTGTTTGCATGCTTCTTACAGGGAAAAAACTCACATATGATCACAATCAACTATGTTCAAAACAAATATGTTATATATTAGCTGCTTCAGGAAATATACTTTTTTTTTCCAATCGTCAAAATAAATTGGTATATCCAATTGGGATATGTCTAACATTTTAGGAGTTAATTATTATGCTTCTTTGTTATGCCCATAAAAATAAGTTTTAATATCATTATGCGTAAATAAATTAATGCCTAAGAATGTTATGCTTAATCATTATTATAATTAGATAAATTATGCTTTAAAAAATTATGCATAAGCTGTTATGCGTAAATAATGTAATACGAAAATATAATTAGGAGTAACAAAAGTATGCCAAGTTATATTAGGTCTTAAAATTGTATGCAAATGGATAGGGAAACCCTCTAAACGACTGGCAGTAGGCCTTAAAAAGCGTTATCTTTATCGATTCAGTACAGCGTACAAACCTGCAGGCCAGCATGTTGCAACGGACAGCCAGTGACCTTCGCTCCCTGTCTATGTCTAGATAGGTGTCGATTCTGTTGTGCGCAAACTAAACTTAATTTAGGCTATTGCTATCTTTTTCTCTCTAATAAAACGAGAAAGAGACGGGCGTAATTTAGAGCTGTCAAATTTAGTTGGAATTAATATTTCCATACAAATAAAGGATGCACGTAAAAACATGTCGACTAAAAACACGGTGAAGCGCAAGGCATAAACTAGTTTGACATCTCTAACTTAAATTATAGCTGTAGCCGTCCCTTTCTCGCACTGCCTTTTAGTAAAAGATAGCAATAGCCTAAATTAAGTTTAGCTTGTGCACAACTAAATCGACACCATTGTCTTTTAAGTCATCAGTGACCCAGTGGCCCAAATTCTTAAATAATAAAATTCCTGTTTAGATAACATTTAAGACAATTTATTAATTTCGATCCGATGTAAACTCTTTGCTTAAACTTGAAACTGCACTACCTGTGTGCAGTGTTACAAATAATAAAAAAATCACTACTACTACAAACCTTGGGCTTCAGGGGAAGAAAAAGGGTCGAGGGTTTTATACGGGGCATTGCAGCCAAGTTAACCTGCATGTTATGACACTGTTTACGTGCATGTGTGATGAAAAATACTATTACGTCACGTCTTACGTTTATTACGTCTTTTCTTTTTTGAAATTAGAGTAAATGCTGCATTGGGTAGAAAGACAGAGCGAACGATACGTACCATACTACCTGTAGACACTTTTGCGGCACTTTGTACGATCAGATTTCCGGGAGTTCCTACAGGTATCATGAAACAGAAGGAAGCAGCGAATCCGGAAGCAACACAATAGTACAATGGATGTACTGATATCTGTCTCGCCTGAAACAAGAATAAACAAAACGAATAATAAAATTCACACCCCGTTACCAGTTTTCATGGTACCTACCTCACTTTCTTATGCTAAAATTGTTTGCCTGAAAATCATTTTCCATAACACGTTTGCTTTATACTTCAGTAACCATAATGTTCGAAATCCCGTAATTTTGTTTTCCTTATTTATCTTTACTTCTAACACTATTAACGAGTAGGTACTATAATAATTGAATCTCCTAATTTTAAATGACAAAGTCAAAATGACAAAGTCATAATAATAATGTCCTAAGCATTGTATTATTTATAACTAGCTGATGCCCGCGGCTTCGCCCGCTTTATATTTATTATATACTAAAACCTTCCTCTGAAATCACTATCTAATAAAAAAAACCGCATCATAATCCGTTGCATAGTTTTACAGATCTAAGTATACATATGGACAGACAGTTTTATAATATTCAGCGATAGTGATAGTGATGTATGTGTATTATTCCAAATATTAATTTATAAATTGTTATTCCTAAAACATTTGCTAAGACTTAGGTTTTACTGAACGGACTGACAGAAACAAATCGCTGCAAATCCGACTCCACGCAGTCTTGTCTGCCCTACCCCTAGAGTGAAATTTAGAATCGCGTAGGTAGGCGTGGAGGGGCGAGGCAGCCCGCGAGTTGAGGAGCAGGTGATTGTAACACTCGCCGCCGCACAGTGTTATTATTGCCCCGAAAAACGGACATCCCCTTTTTATTAACTAATCCGATAGAACAGGTTATTTTATAAGAGTAAAATACCCGTGTTCCAATTTTACACTAAACACGAGTATGTCTTTTTTTAACGTTTTCTAAATTAATTACTTACAAAAAAAATACGAATTATTTTACCCTTTTCTTTATTATGTGTAATAAAACTATATTAAAGATATTTGAAAAAAAAAATACCAAAAGAGTAATAACTAGTACAGAATAAATATGTAAAGAAATATGCTTATATTGTGTTTTTAGATTTTGATTTTTCACGGTTGTATCTTTGCTTAGTTGGATTCAATATTTATTGTAAATCATGTTTAGACCCCTAAATCGCTTCTAAATCTCGCGGTGTCTAAGAGTTATTCACTTCCTAAAGTTTTTTCTGATTATTTTGATTTTAGGGGTCATCACTTAACAAAAAATATTGGTTTAAATTTTATGTTGAAAAAAAAAAAGTAATTTCCCATCAAAATTTACATAATAAGTACACAAGATTAAAGTATTCAAATATTATCGTTTCGTATTTTTTTAGGTGAAATTAAATTCGTTCAAATATGTATTTTTCAACTTATGCTAGGTAACCGATGAAGTAGGATCAAATCCAATTTTTCGACCTCCGGAAGGAACCGCTATCAGGTCTACATAGACTAATTTAGTCTTGATTTGTTGCAAATTTTGTGTAATTTATTAACCTTTACTGTACTTATGCTGTAAAATGGGTCCATAGTTGACCACGTTGACGAAAACTTAAAAACGTCTGAATATTTTTTATTTCTTTTGAAATTTTGCAAAATTTTGAACAGCCAACATCTTAGAAGCTATTTGGTGTAACATAACCAAATTGCTTTCATTTTGTTGCAAAAGTCTTCGATAGTGATTTTATTTTTACCCTTAAAGGTCCTCGGTGAAAAAATGGCCAAAACTAAAAAATTGTACTAAACATTAATAGTAAAAATTTTACAATGATCCGGAGGGTTTTGTAGGTCAAAAAGTTGGACATAACTACTTCACGAAAGAAGAAAATTATTTAAAAAGAAAAATTTGTTTTTTTTTCCATGCCTGATCGTCACAGCCAAATTGTTGCGTCATTTTTGTTAGAAATTACAGATTTAAGATTACACGACTTACCAGTTGCATTACTATTGGTGTAAACACAGTACACACAGCGACGTTGGAAGCAAAGTTAGTAATAAAAATCACAACGACGATAATGACTAAAAGAATCAGCATGGGGGGTAAACCTTGTAAGCTGTTTTGCATAAATTTGCCGAGGTTGTCATTTAAACCTGAGGATTTAGCTGCATTTGATAGTGAAAAACCACCACCTAAAACAAAAAAAAAACAGGTGTAGCCACAAGGTGAATTTTTGAGACGAGGCAGTACAGCCTACCGTTTAGCCTAAAGAGCGGACGGGGCAGTACAGCCTACCGTTTAGCCTGGAGAGCGGACTGGACGTTAACCGCTGTATTTATAAGAGAAATATCTCAGAACTTCAGGAGTCTTCACTTTTTGGGATGTTGGCCTACCTGTTCGCTATTTTTGTTGTTGTTTGTATCCGTCGGTGTCAAATTGTAAAACCCGTTAGAGTGAAATCTGTCTAGCGAGATTGTAAACTGTCGAAATATTGTCAACCAAACATACTGCTTACAATACGATGCATTTTTTTTTCGGTAGATAATAATCTGTCGAAGTGAAACCGACAAATTGTGAAATGTATGCGACGGAACACGCACGCTGTGGAGGGGGTGGAGGGGCGTCCCGCTTGTCTCGTGGTACCCACTCCCATGAAAAGATAATGCACCATAAGCAGTAGTAAGCAATATGTTCAGTTGACAATATTTCGACAATTTACAATCTCGCTAGACAGATTACAATCTAACGGTTTTTACAATGTGACGCTGACATATCGATAGCTGGTATCGATATAAACAAGTATTGTAAGAGACAAATCTTCTAAGACGTCACGTACTCGAAACGCATGCTACATTATTAAAGTTGTAAATATTATTGAGATAGGTAGGTATCACATTGGCCATTTCAACAAATCACTGTAACAACGAGTAATGGTGGTCCATTGCTGGATCATGTCAATGTCGATGGTAAGTGACTTCTATTCGGTAAATCGCCAGCCCGCTTAAGTTTGCTGACATAACTTTTCATTTTTAATGACTAAGGACGAACTTGTCCGTGACAAGAAAATAATAATAATAAATATCGCTGGACATTACACACAGCGCCATCTAGTGCCACACTAAGCAACGAGGCTTGTGTCGTGGACACCAGATAGTTGATATACTACATAGATACTTTTTGTTTGTAAATACATACTTATTATACATATAAACATCCATGACTCGGAAACAAATGTCCATGCTCATCACACAAACATTTGCTCTTACCGGAATTCGAACCGGGGACCCTAAGAACGTAAGGCAGCGTCACTACCACTGCGCTATTCGGGTCGTCAACTAATAATGAAAACCAACCTAATAGAAAACTGAAAGCATAAGGACATGTCGAATTTAATATCTGCCAGTTCAAAACACTTAGCGATCTTGACTTTGGTAAATCTTCTTTGTCTGAAAAATATAAAAATGTTTAATGTTACATTAATGACTATACATTGGTCTATGGGAGCAATTTTGCTTTTTCAGCAAGCAGATGAAGGACGATAAAATGGGAGCTGGGTAGATGTGACATGACTAAAGAACTCCGAAGAAGTAGAATTTCGTACGAGACCCGCAATCATCATCACACATATAATAAATTTAGGGCAGCGTAATGGGTGTAAAAAGTCCCTTAATGAAGCCGAAAGGCACTAACTTGTTCTCCCCGTCATTGCGGTATTTTTTTAACAGATTTCTAAAAAAACTGGTCAAATGCGAGTCGAACTCGCCCACCGAGGGTTCCGAAGTTGTAGTATGTATAAGACGACATTACTCCCGCTCTGGGCGGAGTAGGAGGGAGTGTATCAGCTTGAACTCCAGAATCGTTTCGAATGCCTAGGAAGCTGCTAACAGCTTAAAAACAGCAAGGCACCAGGTGATGACGGAATTACGGCCGAACTCCTGATAGCGGGTGGAAAACCTGTACTTAAGGTCCTTCAGAAGCTGTTTAATTCCGTCATACTCGAGGGGAAAACGCCACAGGCATGGTGCAGGGGAGCGGTGGTACTCTTCTTCAAAAAGGACGACAATGCTCGGTTACAGAATTATAGTCCCATCTCACTTCTAAGCTATGTCTACAAGTTGTTTTCAAGAGTCATCACGAAATCGTCTCGCGCGCAGGTTTAACGATTTCCAGACTAACACTGACGTAGGCTGGACACCACCCAGTGTCTGTGTCGGAGAATCCCCAAACCACCTTTGGTCCATGTCCTGCTGTGGCTGGTACGGATACCGTCCGTGTCGTCCTTAGGTAGTATTGGCATAATTTATCCCTCACTTCTGACACCAAATTGCTACGAGCTGGGTATGGGATAAATTAATTACTACCGATTGAAAAACAAATAACTTTATTAAATACAAAACACTTTAAAACTTAATCACAAATACACTACTGATCACTATTCGCCTAGATATCGCACTTCTAGTTCACTTCGATTCGCTTCGTTGTGTAGCCAAAATCAGACTGCCTGCTCCCGCAAACATGTAGACTGTTTATAATATGGCGACCGAACGTTCCAGAAAGATCCACGGCTTCCTCGAACCTTCTTAGGTACCTACATTATTCGAGACTCGCCCTACCTACCTACCTACATCATTCGAGACTCGTCCTACCTAGCACTACCTACCTACCTACTGTAACGTTACATTTTCCCGGTAGGATCCAGAAAACTGTAAGGTCACACTGAGCACTCACCTACCTAACTTTCAGTCTGGAGGGGAGCACTGTTAAAAGAAATAGTCAAGGGGACAAGTTATAAGAATTTATTATTAAATAACCTAGGGCCTACCTATTTGGAGCTAGAATATAACTAAACTAGGTTAGAGAAGAGGGTGGATGAAAATGAAAATAAACGGTGAGATGAACTGGAGAAAGGCGGGCTTCTGGGCTGTAGCAGTGGCCGAGGGACGTCAGGCTTCAGTCTTCCTTCAAGGATTCTGGTCGAGGTTCATTATTCTTCGTCATTGCAGTCGAGGAAGAGAAGGCCTACAATCTTCCTCCTGGAGAGGCCGGAGGACGTCAGTTTTTTCCTTTCTGCTGAGATGGAAGACGTCAATTCAAACAGATCGTAAGAGAGGATGGAGGGACGCCACTCCTGTAGCCTGGGCCACAGATACTAAGTCATGGCACAGGTACACATTAACTTATAAATCAGTAGAGGAAAACTTCCTCTGGTCACTCTTCCAGACTTGTGTTGCCTTTCAGACCAGACGTAGACTTGTGTTGCCTTTCAGCTGTAGTGGTAGACTTGTGTTGCCTTTCAGCTGTAGTGGTAGACTTGTGTTGCCTTTCAGCTCTAGTAGTAGACTTGTGTTGCCTTTCAGCTCTCGTAGTAGACTGAAAATTCCACCACCAGGCTCCTGTCATCTCCAGATGATTGACATTTTATAATTTGGAAAGAATTTCTAGAACACAATAAAAAGAAAAGATAATGAGGTCGATGTGATTTACCTATACGACCTACAACTAGCTCCAGCAATAAATTAAAAATAAAACTAGGCCTGTCACTAATTGACATTACAAAGGTAAACAATGATTCAAGAGAGATAAAAATCTTCATGAAGCTACCTAGGAAGGATGAATGCTTAAATTTTCAAGTTAATAATGTTCAAAAATGTAAGTAAAAAAACTATGTAAAAACACACATTACACTACCTACTTGTAGGTACCTACTAACGTAATTGTAGATAAGGGTACGACGTAACAATGCCGTTAAAAGTGTACCGTGCCAATTGTGAAAAAACATTAATAAAATAACTACATTCTGCAGAGGTATTTTTTCAACGAAGCCATTTGTTTTGTTTTTTTTTTGTTGATTCATCTATTTCTCTATTTTGAATGCGCGTACGGTCTAAGGCGATTGAATGATAAACATAGCAAAAAGTTCTAAATAAAAAAATTGACTGACGAAGAATCGACTGACGGAAATAGAAAATAATAATACGAATGGTTTTAAAATTTACGGAAGTATTCGTGGCTAAATAATAACAGCCATACAGGTTGATCTTCGTGGTTAAGCTGTTGGGCCCCGGCTGTCGTTTGCAGATCTTTGACAGTCGTTACGGGTAGTCGAAAATCTGACAACCCAATCTAACCAACGGGGTATCGTATCACCTAATAACTGGATTGTGGAGGTCAAATGAATAAAAATTAATAGAAATGAATATAGGTCGTCAGTGGCCCAAAAAGTCTGACAATCAGTCTTACCAAGTGGTATCGTATTACCCAGTAGGTACTAACTGGGTTGTGGAGGTCAGATAGGCAGGCGCTCCGTGTACTACTGGTCATTCAGCTACATCCGGTTAGACTGGAAGCCAACCCCAATATAGTAGGAAAAGGGCTACGCAGAAATGGCTTTAAAATTAATGGGAACGTCAAATTTAATGCGGTAGTTTACTTACATTTGGCGGAGAAGTTTTGAAAAAAAACTTTGTCTCGAGGGAAGAGAAACATTAAGAACGAAACTATCATAGCCAGAGCAGAGTCTTTAATGCTGAAAAAAAAAGGTTGTTGTACAGTTAACATACTACAGAAAACCATAGTGTTGTGTGTTTTAGTTTTAAGGAGCTTCAATTAAGTGTATTGCGGAGCTGCTTAGACTTACATTATGCCCCGTTGATTGGACTACTAAGACGGAATGTTTAATCGTTTAGAAATTAATACCGTGTGACCGTGTTTTGAGGTACCTCGAAGAATCACCCAGGTGTTAAATACATTTTAAAAGTTGTAAACTCAGTACGAACAATTTTTGATCCTTCCCGAAAAATGCACCCATTTGGTCTCCCCAGCCTGCAAACATTTGTGGTGATCGGCTGAAGAATAAAAGCATGGCACCGCCGAATAATATGACAACCATCTGAAAATAAAACACTTTTAACCCTTATTTCGACCAGTGGTCCACATTGACCCTGGATCGAAGGATTTTGAAGTCATGGGGAGATGTCTTTGCCCAGCAGTGGGATGACAGGCTAAGAGTAACAGTAACCCTTAGTTCACTACTCAAAAAGAAACGTTACTGTTCTAAACTGAAAACAATGGTATTATTAATGGTATTATTTAAAAATATTATGAATCGAAAATAGAATAAAATTACGCATTATAAAATTTCAAAACGTGCAACTGGGAAACTTAATAAACTTGACATAAGTCATATGCAACCAGCCACTCCACCCCTCTTTGTTGATTCCCGTTTTGGCCTAAAAATATGAAACAGTGGTCGTGAGGCCCTGCTAACGTACGTACCCCCTCCCAATATGATATAGCTCCTTTTTTCTTGACATCTGCGTCAATAACTGCTGCTGCGGCCTGCTGTACGGCTATTGGGATAACCGATTTTTTCGCTGCCACGCTAGCTGGTCTGGAACATTGATTTTGTTTGTGTTTATGTCGGAAACTTTTGACCCTTAAACCCTTTTGGCTACTTATACCTACTTCATTTCGGTCATTTCGCGAATAGGAACTTATCTCGCTCACACAGCGCTGACGACAATGGCAGTTTCTATCTGCTGTTTTGAAACCAGCTGAGACGAAAACTTATTATTTATTTATTTTGAATCTGTAATGTCTTCTCAGATGAAAAAGTCACGAAGGTGAGATGGCAGAAAAAGTGGTTTAGACGCAGAATGTTTCGCAAAATGTAGAGCCGTCGAAAAATGTCCAGTTTGCAAAATGGCCAATTTGCAAAATGGCCAATTTGCAAAATGGCCAAATCGCAAAATGTCCAAATCGCAAAATGTCCAAATCGCAAAATGTCCAAATCGCAAAATGTCCCATAGTCATCATAAAATTGTCACCTCCCCGTGTGAGGCATATGTAGGGTTGCCACCTTTATTTTGAACAAATATAGTATTTTTCCCAAAAAAGCTACAAAAATATAGTACTTTTGGGAATTTCAGGACAAAAAAAGTACGCATTTATTTTAAGTATTTATTTTTCCATATATATTTGTTATTGCTTGCTTGCTTCGCTTTGGCCATCAATGATCTATTTAAAATAATTATCTGAACAATTTAGAAAATAAATTAACAATTCATTTTTAATAAAAAAAATATTTTTTCTTCTTTGCATTTTACATTCATGACGGAAAAAAATATTTCCGTAGAAGCGGAAGTTGCAGAAATGGAGAGAAGAAAGCAAATGATTTAAAATATATTTGTCAAAGTATCTGTACTTTCAAAAAGTATTTGCCATTTTTCAGCAGTGTTTTTTCGTAAAAACACCTCTTCTTCGCTTATTTTTGAAATAATTTCATTTACATTAATAATTTCTGAATACAAATTATTAACATTTGACAGTTGACGTTTCGTTGCCGCGAATGCGTTCGTACGTTCCAGACTTCCAGTCACAGTAAATTAAAAAAACGCGACAGTACAATTAGGGATAAAAATATAGTATTTTTCGTACCATATTATTTTTCTATAATATATAGTACAATTGTCTGAAATATAGTACGATACTATATATTATAGTACGGGTGGCAACCCTAGGCATATGACACATTATGTTCCCCAAAAAGTACCAGGCTGATAGGAGCATCGGTATGTAATTTAAGAATCGGTCTATCTACCCCAAAAAGTACTAGGCTGGTTTGAGTTCAACAACAACAACAGCCCATAACGTCCACTGCTGGACATTAGCCTCTCCCATGATGGGAGGAATTTGCCGTAATCTCCACGCTTGGCAGGCGGATTGGAGATCGCAGTGATGAAAGACTAACAGAAAACGCTGCTGCCCATTCTCTGGTCTACGGAGGCGCAAGGTGTTCTGCCTCAGACATTAGTCGCCTTATACGACACCCGTGAGACACGTTTGAGTTCAAGATGTATGTATTTTAAGAATGAATCGTCTAAAATAATATCATTTAAATACCATCTTAGATTCATACTAGCAGATTAGTGTACTTTTCGTGAGGTTACACTACTACGACGATAACAATCAAATAATAATCTAAGAAAAAAATTGATTAACGTTTTATTTCAACATTAACTAAAATACATACCACCTTGAGCTCATGCCAGCCTGGTACTTTTTTGGGGAACATAATGTGTCATATGCCTCATATGAATATTGGACATTTTGCGAATTGGACATTTTGCGAATCGGATATTTTGCGAACTGGACTTTCTGAGAGTTGGACATTTTTCGACCGCTGGACATTTTTCGACCGCTGGACATTTTGCGAATTGGACATTTTGCGAAAACGTAAACGAGAAAAAGCTCCTATATCAACATGACGTTTCTGAAGACCTTACTCTAACGCCTCTAGCGGCCTTACACGAACGCCTCTAGCGGCGAATTAATTAATGCGCGATAGCCATAATTTGGTTAGCTCTTTCACTAAAATTAGAGAGGTTAAATATCAAATAAAAGAAATTAGATAATAAATTGAATATTCCTCCTACAAACAAAACTTACCGTAGTAATCCAAAAAATAAAATGGCAAACCACATGTACACAAAACATTCTAGACAAATCATGTACGGCACAGCAAAGGCAGAAAACATCGGAAAGGATAAGTATTCTTTATCCGTATACCTGTAAAAAAAATTGTTAAGTTAAATGAATAAAACCGCTGTTTAATAATGAAATTTTTTAACACGTAAGTACGCAATGAACACTTTTCATACAATAACCGAGTGCAATTAGACAAAAAATACTCAAAAGGTGGATCGAAGTTTATAGTCGTCGGATTTTCATGGGACTTTTTATTTAGTTCCTAGAAAAGTGGAGAAAAAAGTTAAAAAAAAACCATTCTCGCGACTTTTTTTATTCTTTTTTATTTTCTTTGGAATCTTTTTTTTCGTAAATGACTAACTTCAAATTCGACAAATTCATATTGTAGCGTAAAAGTGTGACCTGCATCATTAAATGCTAATTTGGTCTGTTTCTTAGTTCATTGTTGTCGATGTAATGCAATATTTCAAGTATTTTTTTGAAAATTACCTGTGATTGTGATTGTGATGGTGATTGTGATTGTGATGGTGATTGTGATAATGTTGATCATGATTGTGATAACATTGATAATGAGTGTGATAACGATGATGGTGATTGTGATGATGATGATTGTGATTACGATGAAAATGATTGTGATTACGATGAAAATCATTATGATTACGATGATTAAGATTATGATAACGATAATGGTGATTGTGATGGTGATTGTGATAGTGTCGGTGATTGTGATGGTGATAGCGATGGTGATGGTTATTGTGATAGTGATAGTGATTGTGACTTTGATAGTGATGGTGATTGTGATAGTGATAGTGATTGTGACTTTGATAGTGATGGTGATTGTGATAGTGACTGTGATTGTGATACCGAGGTTGGAGATTGTGATGATTGCGATTACGATAATAACTGTTGTGATTACGATGATAATGGTTGTGATTTTAATGATAATGATGATGGTGACAGTGATGGTGATTGTGATGGTGACAGTGATGGTGATTGTGATGGTGATAGTGATGGTGATGGTGATAGTGATGGTGATTGTGATCGTGATTGTGATTGAGATTGTGATGGTGATTGTGATAGTGGTGGTGATTGTGATGATTGTGATAATGATGGTGGTTGTGATAGTGATGGTGATTGAGATGATTATTAAATTTGGCACATAGATAGTTCATAACCTGGATTAACACGTAGGACAGTATTTATCCCTTTAATATGATCCAATGGGACGGTTACCGAACTTTACGCGGGCGAAGCCGCGGGCAACAGCTAGTTTCAATATAAATTTCAATTAGTAAAGATTTCGTTTTTTATTTTCCTCGTAGGTGTAGTATAAAGCACTATGTATCACTCGAGAGAAAGTGCGATTCCCGATCTCGGGTGTTGTAAAGCCCTCGCCTACGGCTCGGGCTTCAAACGACACCCTCGACGGTAATCGGTCACTTTCTCCTCTCGGTGAACAATGTACTGTACTATATCTGCTATCCACTAATAACAAAAACTAAAAAAAAAATTTGGTGGTACTCGATAAATGTTGATTATTGCTGACGAAGGTGGAATGGGGCCGCTGGTAAATTTACAAAAAATATCGTAATTATAACGTAACCATTTCTCACGATTTCTATCTAAGATAAGTTGCAAGCTTGGGTTAATGGCGCGCAAGTTAATTTCAATACCGATACTGATACCACTCCCACTTCTTAGCGATAGAGGCCTTTTGTCATATTTTACTTTTTCTGCAATAACCAATATTTAACAAGTATCCTTAAATATTTTTCTAGATATTATACCTCGTTAAATAGCCAATATTATATAGACAATAATTTGTACATTGAGTTTCATAACAGTAAAAAAAAAATGCTTTCATTAACAGACGATTTTCTGACATTTCCGAATAAATTTTAAGTCACTACACTCACGAAAGTGGTGTTCATTAATACTTCCTGAGGGACGAAACGTAAGAGAGGTCCTGGTCCTGGTCCTGTTATCTCTGAAAAAGCATCAGTAACCAATTTAAAAAAAAAAAATTAGTCTTCAAATTCGATTTTTAGAAATAATGGCCGGAAATAGGAAAACTTCAAAAGATACTACCAACAACAAAGAAACAGACCAAATTCGCGTTTAGTTTAGTGGATGCAAGTCGGTCACACTATTACGTTACACTATGAATCTATCACTATGAAAACGAAAAAAAAATATTCAAGGGAATTTAAAAAAAACAAAAGTTGGTAGCGGCGAAATTTTTTTTAACTTTCTTCTCTTCTTTAGGAATTCAATAAAAAAAGTCCCATGAAAATCCGACCACATACACTTCGTTCCACCTTATTGTCTAATTGCACTCGACTACAACAGTTTTCATCAAAAAACAGTAGCGCTTTCTGATCTTTCCTGAGTACATGTTAAGTGTGACTCTGCTAGAGAGTATGCTCTCAAGCAGAGCCACAGACAATGTAAATTGTATCGGTTGTACAATGTTTTATTGACAAAAGTTTTACAGAATTTCGTTTCATACAAAAAAAAATCCCATGATAACGTTTCATTCTATAAGCAGATAATTAACTTAAAAAAAATTTAATCATAGATTTTTGTTTCAAATAAAATCAAATGTTTCGAAATTTATATTAGGTTCATATATGTATATAAAAGTTCATATATATAATATATGTGAACTTTTTAATCACGGCGGTTGATTTGCGCTCTAGGAGTCATAACTAGACCTCCTAAGGTGAAATTTTCGGAAAACTCGACTTTAGGTGACAAACCATTATGTAGATTTTTCTGACGAAATCTACTTATCGCCTCGTAGCTAACGGTGTTTTTATATCCAAAGTTAGTCCTATACGCGTCACCCTACGTGTCACTTTATTCATAGAAAAATCATAGAAAGCTTTTCTGTGACGTTTTGTTGCTATCGTTCGGTAAAATAAATGTCAAACAGACAGAGATAGCAACCTACCGAAACCGAACTGTAAGTTATTGAAAATGGCCGTAAGTCGCTCGTCTTTCAACACTGCGGGCGTGTGACGCAACGCCAAATCTGTACATAGCCCATAACACGCCCGCTGGATTGTAAACGCGCAGACGACACGCGTTTCAGGAACGCGCGTTTTCTGCACCGTAGATGCGATGATTTTTGAGTTTTTATGGATTCAAACGCGCGTAAAACGCGATACAAACGCGCGCGTGAAGCGCGTTCGAAACTCGTTTGAAACGCGTACGATCTAAGCTAGCGTAAGCAGTGTTGTCTCAACCGACGCCATTGTACAACTGACGAGGAGTCTCTGACCAAAACGTGGAAGCTACGAGCGACCAGCGCGTCTGTATCGCTGTATCTGTGCGTATACGCGCAGTAGACGCGCGTTTCACGATCGCCCTGTGTGCTTAGGTTACAAGGTTGCGTTCAAATCTCGTTTGGAGCGCGTATACGCGCATCATCTGCGCGTTTAAAATACGCCGTGGGTATTTTATAATATTAAGCTACTACTTACCCCGCCATAAATCCTTTAAATACTAAATTTGTACCGGTACCAACAAGTGTCCCAATTCCACCTGCAACATATTTTATTAAGTTCCTGTGGTGTCCGACCCACTGCCCCAATCTCTTCCATCGGGTGTCGTAAAAGGTGCAGAACGTTAATATTTCCAAGGATAAGGGATTTATTTTTATTCGTTAAAAAAAAAATTGTACGAAGTTATGATGACGAATAACTACCGGAAAGACATTGTGAAGGATGGCACGGTTGACATAATGTCGGATATGCCACCGTCTGGGAGAATCAATCCGACACATTGTTTCTGGGTGTTCTCGTCTGACTAACGGAGATTTGCCACGATTATCCACCAGCAACTTGCTTTGATGTACAGCCTTGTGGAATATAAAGTGCCATACTATAACTTGTATAATGCACCCGACCCAGTTCTCGATAACTGTAGGTAGTAACACGTTGTATTGGAATCAATCTATCTTCACGGACAGGACTATTTTAGCAAATAAACCTGACATTGTGGTGATAAATCGATTGGAACGTCCCGCAATGATTGTTGATAAAAGGTCCCCAGGTGTGGTCCAAAACAACTCGACTTCATTACCTTTAAAACAATATAAATTATCCAATATCTAAACCCAGTTGATAAGGTAACTAACAGGCAGGCAAAATATAGGTTACTTCTGAATTTGTAATATTAGTATAAATGGAGCTACTGGGGAGTTGATGTAAGGGAGATTTATGCTAGACCGTGTTTGATATGAGCCCTGCAACAAACATTTTCGTTACACGAAGTTTATGTTGCACGGTGGAGTTGTCAAGTACCTTACGAGATTGGGCCCTAAGCATCGAGCAGCCAAAAACACAAAACCCGTGACGGTCTACCATCAATCATTCCCTGTCGACAATCCAGTGGATACTTCTGTTATATATAAAACAAATTAAAATAAGTACCGCAAGTTGCTGAAAATGTAACCGCACAAAAGTAACACGATGTTATAGGACTTGCAGTCAAATCATCTCCTGATTTTTCATATATAACAATAACACCTTGCTGTAAATAAATAAGTAAAAAAAAACTAGCGAGTTATTGCAAGAGTTACAAAATTGCATTACAAAATGGTAAATAAATACGCTTGTGTCCTGAAAAAATCTAATTAGTCCGTCGGTTAGATTATCAAAAAATATTAGACACATTTTTTCTTTTGTTACGTAATCAAAAATTGACGAAGATACGACACTTTAAAAAATACGTCACGCCGTGCTATTAGTGCATTGTGACGTCACGAGCCCCCCTCGAGTTTTGTTGCGTTTTATTTTTGTCAATATTCATTGATTTACAAAATATACGGGTGCATTATTTTCGTTTAACTGACGGACTAAATAGATTTTCAATTTATTGATGGTGGAAACTAGCCTATTAAGTTTTTAAAAGTAAAATGTTTTATAATATACACCACTATTTTTTAATCAGAACAAATTCTTAAAGAGCTTATTAAAGAAGGCCTTTTTACGCGACTATGGCAAAGCTAAAACGAAGGGTCATGATTTTAGCAGTCTATGTATGTATGTTTGTATTTACGTATGTTCCACCGGAGCACCTTAACTATTCATCCGATTTTGATGAGTAAGGTGTCAATCGATTTGTTATTATAGTCCGGGTACCATAAACTACAGGGTTAGTTTTCAATGACCAGCCAAAATTAAAAATTAATATGTAGATATCAAAACAAAAGTGCATTTTAAATATTATTGTCGAAAAATATAAAATAATATAAAAGAAGAAACTGACTGACTGACTAACTGACTCATCTATCAACGCACAGCCCAAACCGCTGGGTCTACAGATTCCAAATTTGCCAAGTAGGTTCCCTAAGTGGTATAGGGGTGCACTAAGAAACAATTTTTTAAAATTCACCCCCTAAGGGGGTTAAACGGGGCTCCAAAGTTTGTATGGGGAAACAAGATTAGTTAGACTATTTTATTCGAAACTTCACAGGAGTGCTCCTTTTGATAAATGAGTAGAAATAAGTTTCATGTTTTTTCAGAATTCAACCCCTAAAAGAGGAAAATGGGGTGACAAAGTCTAAAAATCAATGCACAGCCCAAACCGCTGAGTCTAGAGATTCCAAATTTGGCACATATGTTCCTTAAGTGGTCTAGGGGTACACTAAGAAAGGGTTTTTCAAAAGTCACCCCCTGAGGGGGTGAAACGGGGCTCTAAAGTTTGTATGGGGAAACAAGATTAAATAGACTATTTAATTAAAAACTTCACAGGAGTACTCCTATTGATAAATGAGTAGAAATAAGTTTCATGTTTTTTCAGAATTCAACCCCTAAAAGGGGAAAATGGGGTGACAAAGTCTAAAAATCAATGCACAGCCCAAACCGCTGAGTCTAGAAATTTCAAATTTGGCACATACGTTCCTTATGAGGTTAAGGGGTGCAATAAGAAAGGATTTTTCAAAATGTACCCCCTAAGGGGATGAAACGGGAATCAAAAGTTTGTACGGGGAAACAAGATTAGGATTACTGTTTTATTCGAAACTTCACAGGAGTACTCCTATCGATAAATAAGTTAACATTTGTGTTTCAGGTTTTTTCAGAATTCAACCCCTAAAAGGGTAAATGGGGTAACAAAGTCTGAAAATCAACATCGGTATTGTTTGTATGGTGTATCGGGTCGGGTGTGTTACAAAAACAACGTCCATTATAACAATAGACCTTACAGAGGACTCCTTACTAAAGCATAACTACAGCCATAAAATTAGTCAAAATAAAATTAAGAAATATGCACGATTAAATAGAATCATTAAAAAATGTAATAAATATAAGAAACAACAAAAACACCATTCCAAAAATATTCAATTAAGGAAAGAACGTGTTTCTCTAGTTAATAAATTAAATAACTATCAGATTAAATTGGAAGATAGTATAAATATTTATGAAATTGACACTCAGCGCTTACAATCAGAAATACAGGCTCTTAATAAGTCACAAAAATCATTATATAATAAATATGAAGGCTCTCAAAATCAAATTAAAGAGCATATTCTTGCTACACATGCATTGGTAGACAAAGTGGACTCGCTGACTCTCAGCAACACTCAGTGTACTTGTCAGAGGGAATCTAGCAATGATGCCCTCCAGCTTGAGGCAACGGAGGACCCGTCCCTAGCTGTGAGTACTCAGGACTGTATTTCCACCCAAGATACAATACCTGACTTAGGTAATTTTGTCTCACCAAATAGTCTTGGTTCTAATCTTTCAGTTATGTTCTCTGATAGTATAGGTAGAGGGTTAGGGAAATTAATCAGTAATAACCTGAGTTATTGTACCCAAAATTATTGCATGCCAGGGTCAACCTACAAACAGATTATGGCATCAGTAACAAAGACTGTTTGTGATCCTAGTACCACCATTACTATATGTGTTGGTAATAGTTCCAAGATTAAAAAGGAAGACATCACTGACTGTGTTTCAGAGTTGTTGAAGTTAATTTGTAATAAAATAATATTGTGTGCTTTTCCATTTTTTGAAAATTTGGGTAATAGAAAAAACAACTATATACATATGTTAAATAACCATGTACATTTTTTAGTAGGTCACTATAGTGACAGACTTATATATCTGGATATCAACACTATTGTTGGTAAACTGAAGTCGACACGGGGTAAGGTGTATCTACCTATTAGATGTAGACACAAAATAGCTCGGCTATTAGCTTATAATATTCACACAGACATAAATAGTATGTCTAAGTTTAGTTCTATTATTAACACTGCGACTATTAGTAGTAATACTAATGTACAGGTGACTTTAAATGAATATAGCATTAATGCTATAAATGTTTACAAACATTGCACTGAGGAGGATCCATGTGTCACCGTGGAGAATTCTCAATTAGGGTCTATTAGTATTAGTGATAGGGTCTTGTTGTCTGAGGATGGCACGGGAGTCTCCGGCCTCACTCCAAATATTAATTTAAACTAGAAAATGAGACAACAGGAGGTACGATTAACAATATTGTTAATCCTACCAACGTATCTTCTTGCACTCAATTAGTTAGCAAAAAAGGGCCTCAGCAGAACACTTTAAAATTATTCCACCAAAATATCCAAGGCATTTCTTCCAAATTATTAGAAATTGAATTGTTTTTAGAAAATAGTAAGTTTGACATTATTTGTTTTACTGAACATTGGCTAAAGGATTACCAAATGCTTATCAATTATGAGAACTATATGGTGGGTAGCTGCTTTAACCGTAAAACTATGCTTCGTGGAGGTTCCCTAATATTAATAAAAAATTGTTTTAAATATAAGCAACGTAATGACATAGTAGGTCTCTCGGTTGAACATTGCGTTGAACTGTCCTGTGTTGAGCTAGATAAGCATGTAATTGTGTGTGTGTACAGACCCCCAAACTATCAAAACTTTTCCTTATTTGAATCAATAATGGAAGATGTGATGGCAAAACTTGCAGCCAGTAATAAATCTATAATTATTTGTGGTGATTTTAATATCAATATTTTAGAAGAATGCTCAAATAGCAGTCGCTTATTAAATCTTTTTAAGTCATTTGACTTGACCAACACTTTTAAAGAACCTACTAGAGTCACTCCATCTTCTGCTACTTGTATAGATAATATTTTCTGCGATTGTGATTACTTAGATAAAGCAATAGTAAATTGTCTGCCTTCTGACCATAGCGGACAAACTGTAACCTTTAGGTGTAATACACCCCCATTGCAAAAAGTTCAAATTAAATTTAGACCTATAACTTCTAGCAGATTAAATAGGTATAATATTTCGCTACAGAACAAGTTAAGTGTTTTGAGCCTTGATGATATTAATATAGATCAATTGTATGATCGTTTCTTTTCAATAGTTCACACGGAATTCAATAAAACTTTTGAAAAGAAGACAAAAAGTATTTGCCCTAAATTCATATTTAGTGATTGGGCAACTGGAGGTATCAGAAAAAGTAGGGAAAGACTATTTGAGCTTTATGGCCTTAAGCCTTTTATAAACACTGAAACTTTTAACAAGTATGTTGCTAAGTATTCAAAACTTTTTAGAAATACGTGCAAGGTTGCTAAAGCACTGCACATTAGCAACAAGATCAAAACAGCAGAAAATAAAATAAAGACAGTTTGGAAAGTTATAAATAACGAGACTAACAGGAAGAAAATACGTAACACTAGCTACACATTAGATACAGCGTGTGGTCCTAAAAGCTCAAATCAGGAAGTAGCTCAAGAATTTGTAAATTTCTTTACCGATATACCACTAAAACCAACGGAGGCTCTTATTTCCTCACCTGAACTCTCAATTGGCTTAATAAAGGCGAATGTGTCTGGCTGCCTGGCTGAATTTAAATTTAAACACATTAACCCTATGATAGTTATTAAAACTTTCCGGCAAATAAAAATCGGCAAACTAACCGAAGATCTATGGGGAATGTCTGTCAAAGTTTGTACATCCATACTTGAGACTATAGCCCCTTACTTAGCTTTAATTTTTAATTTATGTGTAGACCAAGGAGTTTTCCCTGATTTAATGAAATACAGTAAAGTCATACCTCTTTTCAAATCCGGAGACAGTAAAGATACTAATAATTATAGACCTGTATCCGTGTTACCAGTTTTTAGCAAGGTTTTCGAAAAAGTAATGCTTAATCAAATGCTCTATTATTTTAACACCAACAGAATCTTACATGATCAA
Source organism: Xestia sexstrigata (assembly GCA_941918905.2). Taxonomy (NCBI): domain Eukaryota; kingdom Metazoa; phylum Arthropoda; class Insecta; order Lepidoptera; family Noctuidae; genus Xestia; species Xestia sexstrigata. The sequence continues at coordinate 9,551,659 of OW799203.2, forward strand.
CAGTATGGCTTCACCAAGGGACGTTGTACAACTGACGCCGGTGTAACCTTATTAAAGCACATATTTACTGCGTGGGAAGAGTCTCAAGACGCCATAGGATTTTTTTGTGACCTCTCCAAAGCGTTTGATTGCGTAAATCACGACACATTACTTTTGAAACTTGAGCATTACGGACTGGGTAAACTTGCACTTAGTTTGGTAAAATCTTATTTGAATGATAGACAACAACATGTTCAAATAAATGGTGTTAATTCACAGGGTTTAAAAGTAAAAATGGGGGTTCCACAAGGCTCAATATTGGGTCCTTTTCTCTTTCTAGTATATATAAATGATCTTCCCTATTTACTGAAAAACCAACCGCAAAATATGGTGTTATTTGCTGATGACACTTCCCTAATTTTTAAGATAAATAGGCGGGCCCAAAATCTAGATGACGTGAATAATGCCCTACTTCAGGTCCAAAATTGGTTCACAGCAAACAATTTGGTATTAAATGAAAAAAAACCAAATGCATAAGATTTGCTTTACCGAATGTTAAAAGTAGTGATTGTGATATAATATTGAATAAAAAGAAACTTGAATTCGTAGATAAAACGGTTTTCCTGGGGATTACGCTTGATTCAAGGCTACAATGGGGTTCTCATTTGACTTCTCTTGCGGGGCGGCTAAGTTCAGCAGCTAATGCCATTAGAAAAATCCGTCAGTATACTGATGTAGATACCGCTAGACTGGTTTATTTTAGTTACTTTCATAGTATAATGTCTTATGGCATTTTACTGTGGGGACGGGCTGCAGATATTGAGTCTATATTTATTCTGCAGAAAAGAGCCATCAGGGCCATATATAATCTTCGTAAGCGCGATTCTCTAAGGAAACTGTTTAAGGATATTGGCATCATGACGGTACATTGTCAATACATCTACGAAAACATAATGTACGTCAGAAAAAATCTGCTCCTTTTTGGTAAAAGGGGTGACAGACATAATTACAGTACTAGAAATAGGGACCAACTAGTTCAGCCAGGTTTCCGACTCGCTAAAGTAGACTCATCTTTCATGGGGTACTGTTTGAGATGCTATAATAAAATTCCACAAAGTATTCTTGAACTGAATGAGACGAAATTTAAAACATGCATTAAACGCACACTATGTAAGCAAGCATATTACAAGTTGAGCGATTATATGGCTGATAAAAATGCTTGGCTCAATGCTGGTCCTGCTCCACAAGGACAGGGGCGCATAAATTGATAGCATTAAAATGTATTGTTGGAGCTGCTGAAGATTGTACAACTATCTTTGCATTGTATAGATTCAATCTCCTTAGTATTATATAAATGCATAGCCCATATTGTGTGAGTACTATGTACTAGAAAGCTATCATTCACTGGAAACCTACGTCTTTTCTTGACTTGAATGTGCCCTGGCGGTTTAGAGTATGTCATGCTCACTCAAATGTCTCGCTGATGGTGGCGCATGTGTATGTGTCGGATCATTTAGTTCCCTTCAAAATGGTTGAGTTGAATGGTGCTGATCCATGCGTCATGTCCGTGAACGGGCGCTGTCAGTTGTGGCTGGTCATCTCTTAGTTGCCATGGCTTATTTGAATGAATTATTTTGAATTGTATTTTTTTTGTTTGTGTGTTTTTGCTGTGGACACTTTTAACGTGCACATCTTGCTACATTGTTCTCACATAATATACCATCTCAACATGAATGATGTAACCAAGATTTTGTAACAATATTCTGATTTAAAAGAGTGTCCATGGAGTTTCTTGCCCGTTCTTCTCCATAGAGATCTACGCTAGGGAATGGGCAACTACAGTACTTTCAAAGTTTTTATGTCTTGTGACTGGGACTGTAGCTACATTTAATTTTCATCTTTGTTTCGACAATTCAAAAGTGCCTGTAACTGGCTTACTTGAAATAAATGCTTTGATTTTGATTTTGATTTTGAACGATTTTAAGATTTAATGTGGCGGACCTGAAATACCATCATCATCCCCTGTTGGGGTGCGATGGGGTTGAAATGTCTAAAAATCGATATGGGTGTCGATATCGAGATTATCAGGGGTGCAGATTACGAAAATGGCATTTATTTTGAGATCCAGAAGATGGCGGATTCGACTTCTATACAGGGTTATTGTTGATTTATTGTGATGATTGTGATAACGATGATGATGATTGAGGTACTGATTATGATGATTGTGATTACGATGATAATGATTGCGATAACGACGATGATGATTGTGATTACGATGATGGTGATAATGATGATGATGATTGTGACAACGATGATGATGATTGTGATAACGATGATGATGATGATGATTGTGATAACGATGATGATGATGATGATTGTGATAACAGTGATGGTGATTGTGATAGTAATGGTGATGATGATTGTGATGGTGATTGTGATAGTGATCGTGATAATGACGGTGATTGTGATGGTGATAGTGATTGAGACTGTAATATTGATGGTGATTGTGATAGTAATTGTTATTGTGATTGTGATGGTGATTGTGACAGTGATGGTGTTTGTGGTAATGATGATGCGTGTGATAACGATCATTATGATTTTGATAACGAGGACGGATATTGTGATGATGATGATTGTGATTACGATGATAATGGTTGTGATTACGATGATAATGATTGTGGTAATGATGATAGTGATTGTGATAACGATGATGGTGATTGTGATTGTGATGGTGATTGTGATGCTGAAGGTGATTGTGATGGTGATGGTTGTGATTGCGATGATAATGATTGTGATAATGATGATAGTGATTGTGCTAACGATGATGGTGATTGTGATTGTGATGGTGATAGTGATGGTGATAGCGATGGTGATGGTGATTGTGGTGGTGATGGTGATTGTGATGGTGATGGTGATAGTGATTGTGACTGTGATAGTGATTGTGATAGTGATGGTGATTGTGATAATGATGATCATGATTTTCATTACGATGATAATGATTGAGATTACCATGATAATGAGTGTAATAACGATGATGGTGATTGTGATGATGATGATGATTGTGGTTACGATGATAATCATTATGATTACGATAATGGTGATTGTGATAGTGATTGTGATGCTGATTGTGATGGTGATTGTGATGGTGATTGTGATGGTGATTGTGATAGTGGCGGTGATTGTGATAGTGGCGGTGATTGTGATGGTGATAGCGATGGTGATGGTTATTGTGACGGTGATAGTGATTGTGACTTTGATAGTGATGGTGATTGTGATAGTGATTGTGATTGTGATACCGAGGATGGAGATTGTGATGATGATGATTGTGATTACGATGATAATGGTTGTGATTACGATAATAATGATGATGGTGACAGTGATGGTGATTGTGATGGTGATAGTGATGAAGATTGTGATTGTGTTTGTGATGGTGATGGTGATAGTGATGGTGATTGTGATAATGATGGTGGTTGTGATAGTAATGGTGATTGTGATGATTATGAAATTTGGCTCATAGTTCATAACCTGGATTAACACGTAGGATACTATTTATCCCTTTAATATGATCCAGTGGGACCGTTACCGAACTTTACGCGGGCGAAGCCGCGGGCAACAGCTAGTATAAAATAAAATTATAGCATTCATTTGAAAGTGTCCTAAAAATTTCTTAAATCATAAATCTTGTGGGAATCAATGCACTTGTGTACGAGCATGCACCGCCAAATTTATGTGTGTGCTAACTGCTACCTATCTAGGCTGTTGAACTAAATTGTGCTGTTGCTAACACTTTTGCTTTTTAGTGGTGGACAGGAATGAAATTTTATTTATAAAATGTTGTTTTTTTTTTAATTTTATCGAAAATGTTATAGATTCTAAACCATTTCTGAAAATTTGGCCGGTCATTGAAAACTAACCTGTATACATTTTATATATATAAATATATTTTTTTAATTTAGATATATTTTTTAAATATATTTTACATATAAATTTTATACGACGCAATTTAAACCTAAGATTCTGAATTTCTGACCTTTAAAAAAATTAAACTGAGATAATCATCACGTGTTTGGTATCAAAAGAAAGGTCTTGGCGATCACACAAATATGTTAGCCGAGTGCAATTAGACAAAAAATACTCAAAAGGTTTTAGTGATCGGAGTCGCTACACTCATGAAACTGGTCTTCATTAATACTTTCTGATCCTGTTATCTTTAAAAAAGCATCAGTTATCAATTTCAACAGAAATATTAGTCTTAAAAGTAGATATTTTGGAAATAATTGCAGAAAATAAACATTACATCGACAACAATGAACAAATAAACAGACCAAATTAGCGTTTAATGGATGCACGTAGTTCACACTATTACGCTACAATATGAATTCGTTGAATTTGAAGTTATTCATAAACAAAAAAAATATTTCAAAGGAAAAAAAAAAAAAAAAAATAGGAGTTGCGAATTTTTTTTTAAACTTTCTTCTCCACTCCTCTAGGAACTCAATAAAAAAAGTCCCATGAAAATCCGACCACTATAAACTTCGTTCCACCTTATTGTGTAATTGCACTCGACGATTTTCACTTAAACAATATGATATCTATACATATATAGATATCATATTGTTTAAGTGAAAATATATGTTTCAAATGCGGTCGTACAGTTCGCGCGGTCCATTTACTCATTTAAGTAAATAACATTCATCATCATCATCATTATCAGCCTATTAATGTTCCCACTGCTGGGACACAAGCCTCCTCTCTATGAGAGGGAATGGCTATAATCCACCACGCAGGCCCAGTGCGGGTTGGTAGATGTCACAAATGTCTTCGAATTTTTTGGTTCTAGGATATGCCGGTTTCCTCACGATGTTTTCCTTCACAGTTTTGAGAGCAGTGGTGATGAAATAAATTACACAAAGTAATGCGCCTGTCTGGGTTCGAACCCACGACTTACTGTTCGAAAGTCGAGGCCGCCGCCACTGGGCCACCACTGCTCAACAATAACATTCCGTTTGAATATTAATGTAATATACAAAATAGAATAACGGAATTCTTATTCCTTATTGCACACAAAATAACAAATATACATTTATATTGCAATTATAATATAGCTTATGTACAATGGCGGGCTTAACCCAGATTTTTCGGGTTTTCTTACAGCAAACCTAATTTTGATAGCGAGATTTGCAGAAGAGGATATGCATTAACATTACAAAGGTTACTTAAATTAATTAATCTTATAAACTAAACTACAATACACAACAACAATCTATCTATCTTCTATCTATAACTATATCGATCTTTACATATAATATATCTGTAGAAAAATCGTTTCTGTACATCGAAAATATTTCGAAAAAAAATTGACACTGTGCAAAAGCATAATGAATGACCAACAGAACTCATTTCCAGCATTTTTAGAATTTTTGTCTGTTTATCTGTTTGTCTGTTTCGATGATCAAGCATCACGTAAAATTTACGAAATCAATGTAGATAACTTTTATGTATAAAAATTGTGCGTATCTTGAGGTATTATTTAGTTTTTGTTTCATCGTAATCGGTTAATTGTATTCTCTGCTGTCACAGGCGAGGACTGTGACAGCGCCAGTGCCAGCGGTGAGTGGGCCAGCGCCTGCGGCACGTCAGCCGCCGCCGCCGCTACCGCCACCACACCTCCTTCGGCTGAAGCCGGATGGCAGGTGGTCGGGGAGAAACGGAAGCGGCAAAAGGCGGCCAAAAAGGCCCGAAATGAGGAGCGGCAAGGCCAGCACAGGGCTCGAAAGATCGCGGCTAGGCTCCGCCCCCCGAAAACCGCAGCTGTAGTGATTACACTACAGCCGGATGCGGAAAAGAGGGGCGTATCCTACTGCGACTTGCTGGCGAAGGCTAAGGAGACCGTGGATCTCGGAGAGCTTGGGATCACCGGGGGTCTCCGGCTTAAAGTCACCGTGACGGGGGCTTGTATGCTGGAGATCCCCGGCGAAACCAGTGGGTCGTCCGCTGACGCTCTGGCTGAAAAGCTCAGAGCGTCCTTGAATTCGGACGACGCGCGACGCCCGAGTGGACAGGTCCGTCAGATGCGCAGACCTGCGCAACCTAGATCTGGACGACTCGGTGACCAAGGAGGAGGTTTTGGCCGCAGTCGCCAGGTCCGGTGGGTGCCCTGCTGAGCAGGTCAGGGCAGGCGCCCTACGCCCGGACCTCACGGGTATGCATACCGTTACGGTATGCTGGAGGTATAGTAGAGAGCCGAAGGCTACTGGTGGGCTGGGTCTCAGCGCAGGTGAAGCTGCTGGAGCCCAGACCTTTGAGGTGCTATCGCTGTCACGTGGGACACCACGTGTCAGTACAGTGCGCCTCGGAGGTTGGTCGGTTGAGCGGCCTCTGTTTCCATTGCAGTCAGCCCGGTCACATGTCCGCGGCTTGCTGTGCCACGCCGCACTGTGGTGCCGCGCTGGGAGCAAGGCCTGCGCTCCGCCCACCAAGGCCACCAGAGGCAAGGGAAGGCCCTCCGCCGCCACCGCCACCGTTGCCACCACCGCAGCCGCAACTGCCACCGCTGCCGCTGCCGCTGCCGCTGCCGCTGCCGCTGCCGCAGAGGGGCCCTCACAGGGGGCCAGGGAGGAGGTAGCGGTAATGTAGTGCCAATAACGGCCCCATTACGCTTCCGATGAGGGATTGGGATCTTCAGGATGTTGCTCCAGAGCATGGCGCAGTGTGTCGATAAACATTGCTGTGGTCGCTGAGCCGTATTTCGTCTTGCCCAGAGCAGACTGGGTGGCGGACCTTAGCGGCTCAGTGACCATAGTGTCATCGGCCGCCGCCGGTACCCCTACCCTTGAAGGTGTCAGAAAGGGTCGGGGGTGTGTAGCAGCACGGTTCGGGGAGATCGTCGTGGTGGGAGTCTACTTCTCCCCGAGCCGAACTCTCGCCGAGTTCCACAACTCCCTCGCAGAGTTGAGTGTCGTCGTCGGAAACCATTCCCTCCCCGAGCTTGTCCTCGGGGACTTCAATGCCAAGAACTTGGCTTGGGATTCTCGTTGCACAGATGTGCGGGGAAGGATTGTGGAGGACTGGGCTCTGGAGAAGGGCCTGGTCGTCCTAAATCGGAGTTCTGTCCCCACGTGCGTGCGGATGCGGGGTGAGTCGGTGGCCATTTCGTTCGCTAGCCCCGCTCTGTCGCCGCGTGTCTATGACTGGCGTGTCATGGAGGGGGTGGAGACCTATTCCGACCACCGGTATATCCGGTTCGACGTCTCCACCTAGATCTCAAGCGCGCCGGTCCAACAGGCCCCATGTGGTCCGCGTTGGGCGCAGGTACTTCAACGTCGACTCGACGCCGATGGATACCCCTCCTACCGTCAGTGAGGATCCCGGCGGTGGCGCATTCCGAGGTCCATAAAAGCACATGGCCTCGGACTTGTGCAATGCCACCTCGAAACCCAGTTGCCGGATCCTCTCAACGACTATCGCAACATCGCGTGCGTGTATGATTTCGGCTGCCGCCACGTGGGACCCCCCTGTGTCAGCACCAGCGTGTTGCTTGCATAGCAAAACACGCTGACGCCGCTAGGGAGGTCGACGCGCAGCACCCAGTCGTAACCGATGTTCCACAAGGACGGTCCTAGAACCTATCCCTGCGGAACACCGCATGACATCTCTCGCTGGTTCCATTCTCCGCTGCGACTGGGGTAGATGACGGCCCTGTCCGTCAGGTAGTCCCCGACCACACGACGGAGGTAGGTCGACCTTCATCGGCATTTCTGGATTTCTATTTGAATTATTTTCTTGTTTCGTCCTTTTTGGAGCCCGTTTTTACGTAGTCGTGTTTTAGTTTTTATTTTTTTATTATATAAGTAAATACATAATATTGTTTTATTTTTAATATATATTTATAATGCAATCTATCTGACGATATTCAGCATTAGGTTGGTATTTGCAGGTATAGGGCTTGTGCGAGATTGTTCATTAACAATATCGCTTGCATCATTTTGCGATCTACAACTTCACAATAGTAAATCTTATGGGTTTTTGCGTTTGAGCCTTCGTGGCATTTGCACTTCGTTCATTAGATCCTTTGCAAGTACGTTAGGGTAGTGTATGATCCTTGTTTTGTATTTAGTCATCTTTTCCTTCATTTCCTCCTTGACTGTTTTAATGTTAAGGTCGTGGTGTATCTGTCTATCATTTGTTATATCCCAAGGTGCGTTTGCTATCAGGCGTAGCATTTTAGCCAAACTGGTGGTCTGGGATTAAGCTTCTTTCTTTTATGAGTGACGATAATCTGCTCAGGGATAGGATCTCCATTACTTTTGATGGTATTGGCAATAGGCTGATAGGCCTGTATGATTTTATGTCTTCAGGGCTTTTGCCCAGTTTAGGGACCATAATGATTTGAGCCACTTTTCATTGTCTGGGGACCGTTGAAGTTTCATTAAGTATTCTCGACACTAATTCAGTCTGTGAAGATCCCTGGCCAGGGTTTGGTATAAACATTTTTCAGATGGTCAGCAAATACCTGTGCCTTATCTGAATCTTGTATAGACCAGCTGCCGTCTGCTTTGCGTATAGGAGGCCGTGTTAGCCGTGGCCGTGACAGCATAGGGCACTTCAGTTTGCTTGTCGCTTTCTATAGTGAGTAGTCGGTTGCGGCGCTAGCGTCTAGCTCTCTAAGGTATGCATGCACATTTTGGTTTTTATTTTCACTCAGTAATTGACGCAGTTGATTAGTGAATTAAGGGCAGTTTTATCCGTTGGGTGCCGAGTTTTCTGCCATAATTTCCGTGCCACTCGATTTTTTGCAACCAATTCTCTTATATTAGTCGGATAGCTTTGTGATTTTTAGATGGTTTTTGAAGTTTCAAGTGTAGCATGCCAAGCTGATTTTTGTATACAACTATTTAAATGCTCAACGGCTTCTTCTGTCTTCATTTGTTCTGAGTGTAGGTTTATTGAAGCCGAGATTGACTCTCTAAATCTATTCCAGTCTGTTTTTCTGATAAGTAGTCGACATACGTCGGCAGTTAGGGTTATTTTTCTCTTTAACAGTATTTCGACTGGAGGGTGATCCGACGAAAGTTCAGGCATTGATTTGCATTCCGAAGTATGTGCCAGCGATGCTCCTCACTTTTGCGAAATCAATTAGGTCTGGTGTCTTTCTTACAACTGTGGGCCAATAAGTAGGTTCACCAGATGAAATACATTTAAATTTCAACTGATCTAACGCTCTCAGCAGCTGTCGGCCTTTCAGTGTATCTGTTAATGAGCCCCAATATTTATGTTTGGCGTTATAGTCACCACCAGCCACGAAACGGCTTCCCAAGGTGTTGAAAAATTTCTCGTAGTCGTCTTGTTTAAAATTGTGTTTAGGAGGGCTATACACGGCTGAGATTGTGAAGGGTCCAGCCCAGTCCTCAATTAGGTACTATGTTTGTCGCTTGTATTTCATTTGTACAATAATTTTCAGTTTCATAGTGTCTGATATTGTTTTTTATGAATATGGCGCTACCTCCGTGGGCAGTACCATCAGGGTGCGTCGTATGGTATAATTTATAGAAATCAATTTTGAAATAACTTTTCTTGTTGAAGTGAGTTTCTGATATCAGGAGTACGTCAATCTTGTATAGTTGAAGAAAAGTTTTCACCTCGAGGGTGTTTTGTGGCAGGCCTTTGGCGTTCCAAATAATATGGATAAACAGCAAAGTTATTAACGTATGTAAATCCCAAAATTTCACTCAATGTATGGAAATATTGTACAGGCCATTCATAATAGTATTCATTAATCGTTTTCTCTGGCTCTTGCGTTCGCGCGGTCATTTTCTAGTAGCAATTGTTATGAATGATGATTCAGTTATGAGTTTACCAATTATGACAAATTTTCGTAGACAATTTTGGGATTTCGTTTTTTTTACTTTTGACTACATAAATATGATCAGTAAAGGGTACGGATAGAACCCCATTTATTTTGTACTAATTAAAAATTAGTGGTGTATGTGCTTAATATGATTATATTATACCTGTCTAGATGCCGCATTGGCCGTACAGAACTGACATTCAATACCGGTAATACTATGGGACCGATATCGGGGTTCCGCATGCCCTAGCCTAACCATAACGCCGGTAAAAACAATAAAGAAAACACTCACGTCTTCAAATACTTTTAGCACAGCGAAATTTATCGGAACCATCATGGTTGTAGCTGCAGTGTTTGTAATCCACATGGAGGCAAAGCAGGTAACACAGCACATAGCCATGAGTAATCTGAAAAAAAAGCCAGCTAATTGAGAGTTGGACTCGCGCACCGAGAATTCCATTATAATCTTGTGGGTATTTTGTTATTAAACTACTTAATTACGGTTTTCAGATTTTTCCCTTTACATGCTGTAACACATTGCTTTTCGCCAAATTTCATGATTCTAGGTCAACGGGAAGTACCTACCCTATAGATTTCAATTACCTTGAGTGTCGAAATACAAGTTGTAGTTTTGCATCCTAGTCAAAATTCAGGAGCTTGTCACTAAAGACAAATAATCAATTTAAACTACGAAACCCGGTCAAATAATAAGCTGCTATTTTAAATTGTTTAAATTTGACAGTATTTCAAAATAACGCGAAAGTAATAGAAGAATCACCCATCGCGCGACATGTCTCTGTGTGCGTTTGTGTGTGTGTCAGACGGGCAAAACATGGTTTACACTTACCGATTTCCGTAAATAAGAAAAAAAAAGAAAACACAACCATTTTACTGTTGATTCGGTTCGAGAATCATTAGCATAGATACCTCCTTGAATTTGACCAGGATGCAAAGCGACACCTTGTATACGTGTTTTGGTTGCAGACCCATCGTACAGGGGTACAACCAAAAAACGTATGGCCATACTCCTGGTGGTACGGTGGGTTTTTTAAAGTTAAACGATACCACCAGGTTATAGTGTTGTAACACTAGTTAAAACCACTTCTGACAACAACAATTTTATTATAAGTGCCAGGCATCTGACGCAGAATGTCCCATTATATTACCTGGTGGTATCGTTTAACTTTAAAAAACCCACCGTACCACCAGGGGTGCGGCCAGGGGTCAGACAGACGGATGGAAGGAAGGACGGACAACAAAGTGAAAGGGTTCCGTTTTTTCGTTTTGAGGTTCGGAACCCAAAAACTGGGCCTATCCCAGTTGTAAACGTCCCTTTGTGCCTATTGGCCTTGTTTCGTTCTGTCTCCTGCTGAAATGGAGGGAAGTGGAAATTACGGTTTTTTCCTACTCCTCCGCTATACTTTTCTGATTAATTTCGTTGCGGAATCCAAGACAGTTAAATTCATTCTCTGGGACTTCGTCGAGCTTTATTGTCTCGGCGCTTTAATGGTGATCGCCACAGTTGATTCTGGCTTTCAGGAGTTACAGTGGTTTGGGAACAGTGTGGCAGGCTTGTCCCAAATAAAATAAAATAAAAAACATTAAAAACGTGTAGACTAGATAAATTCATACTTTTAAAATGCTTAGTTAAATCAAAATCATAACCCGGTCTAATTTTGTTTACGAGGCGACCAAAGCCAGAGATCTAACAAGATATAAGTTTGGACGGATTAAGGAGGCCTTTGCCTTTGCATTTTCTAGCAGCAATTGTTATGAATGATTGATTCAGTTATGAGTTAACCAATTATGAATTTCGTAGACAATTTTGGGATTTCGTTTCTTTTACTTTTGACTACATAAATATGATCAGTAAAGGGTACGGATAGAACCCCATTTTTTTGAAATAATAATCAAGAATAAGCCAAAGAAACCAGGTTAGTCGTAGAGCGTCGTCGTTGGGTCGACGATATCGTTAAAGTCGCGGGAAACACTTGGATAAGGGACACACAGAACCGGGAAGTGTGGCAGAAAAAAGGGGAGGCCTATACCCAGCAGTGGGTGATTCTGGGCTGATATGATGATGATGAATTAAAAGTTGATGATGAATTAAAAGTTGATGATGAATTAAAAGTTGATGATGAATTAAAAGTTGATGATGAATTAAAAGTTGATGATGAATTAAAAGTTGATGATGAATTAAAAATTGGTGATGTATAAACCGATGAAGAGCATGATGCGGGCCTTCTTTCTGCTTCGAGTGTCCTACCACTAACTTGCTTAACATTGTATCACCTTAATAAAGCTGTTTCACAAAGAGAATAGGCGAGACGACAAAAAAACATCTAATTAGTCCGTCAGTTAGATTATCAAAAAATATTTGCCCGTGTTTTTTCTTTTGTTACGTAAACCAAAATTGACGAAAATATGACACTGTTAAAATTCTCAATACGTCACGCCTTGGTATAATTTTTAGCTAGTTCTGACGTCACAAGCCCCCACTCCCGAGTTTTGATGCGTCTTATCTTTGTCAATATTCATTGATTTATAAAAACAAAAAATACGTGTCCATTAATTTCCAAAACTGACGGACTAAATAGATTTGCAATTTTTTGATACTGTCGTGATGCCTATATAATAAAATATTCACTTTAATTGCCATACCCTGATTCACAAAACCCCTGGACATTTAAGAACACAACTAAACATAAGTTTTATGCGTGGCCGCCACCACATTGAATAAAAATTAAAATGGCGGAAGGTAGGCCTGCCATTAAATGCAAACCCCTTTTTTGCGTAATATTTAATGTTATGGATTTTAGCAAAGCCTACTTGTTAAAGCTCACTTTACCATTCACTAGTGGTGTGTGATTCCTTCGAAATCGTTAAATAGTGAGTTGAAAATTTGAGTTTCTCATTGAAGGTTAATAGAGTTTATTGAACTTCAAATTTCCAGTTCAGCAACCGAATGTGAATGCCCGCGCGCTTATGCTACTACTTATGGCGACTACAGGAGCTAAATTAGCAACTCTATTTGATGTGGTGAACTTCGTTTGAAATACTGTTAGAATAAAGTTCTAATCAGCTTCCACTACAAAGTGGTTGTTACGTCAGTCACTGCGGGCCGAATAGTGCGAAATGAGTGGTTTTTTGCGATTTACAAAAAATCTATTGATTGGACAAAAAAAATAAAACACTATCATGCTAATATGTTGCTTGTAGAATTATTTGCCAAAAAATCAGAGAATGATCGCATGTATTTTAGTATGGTTTTTACTCGTTAAAAGAAATTTTTAGAGATGACTTTTCGAAATTAATTGTAAGTATTATGCATATTCCCTATTGCTACTTGTTGGATGCGAGTCGCACGGGATCGGTTAATGTGGCGACACTTGGGAGAGTCCTATGTCCAACAGTGGACGTATTTCGGCTGAAATGATGATGATGATGATGCATAATTACGATAAGCGGGAAAATCGTTGGAAAAAAAATACATTACCTTAGGTGAGAGTAACCGATACTTTGTATAGAAAAATATGCCAAGCGTTTATGTAAACACGACTGTTCCACTGAGTACGATATGATCAAACTGCCTAAAAACATCATGATAGTATCCTGTAAAAAATACTTGATACAATTAATACCAGTTACTTAAATAGTACTACCATTTTGAATGATTCATTTGAAAAGGTTTTTTTAGAGATTAAAGTGCCATTTCAACTTAGCACACGGTAAAGTCGATAAAAAAACTCCAGTGTTCGCGTGTTTCCTAAACCCCCCAAAAGCTTTCGACATGGTGACTTATAATGTGTTAAGGAAAAAGCTTAGGAATACTAGTATATCAAAAGAGTGTTCTGTTTTTGAGTGTTGGTATGACAAACAGATTATGGGCATGGGAATTATCGGATGCATACGGTTTGGGGTGTGGAGTTTAAAGTTCAAATTAAGCGCAAACCACACCGCCAGCTAGTGAGCGAGCGAGCAAGATGGGCGATCCTCTTTTTAACCGACTTCCAAAAAGAGGAGGTTATCAATTCGTCTGATTTTTCTGTATGTATGTTCAGCGATATCTTCGCCAATTGTGGACCGATTTCGATGATTCTTTTTTTGTTTGGAAGAAAATTACTTTGCGGTAGTCCGATTTAAATTTGATGCTGATCTGTGGAGATAAACAATGGAACTCTTCAATAATAGACAGCAAATCGGCTGTGATTGCTGCAATCGCTTGGATATTTATTGTTTTGACAATATCATAACATAAAATCACGCCTGTATGCCTGAAGGGGTACGCAGATGTGGACAGTACACCGACATTTCGACAATTAGGTATGTTAGGTTCCATTTTATTGGGGACTAGCTAATGCCAATTATGAAATTTTGATCCCGTTCCCGCAACCCATGGAAACCTATTCGAGGGATAAAAAGTAACCTATGTCTTATTCCAGGCTATAAATCTATCCCTGTTCTAAATTTCAGCCAGATCCGTTCATCCGTTAGAGCCTGATTGAATAACAAACATCCAAACATCCAAATATCCAAACATCTAAACATCCAAACATCTAAACATCCAAACATCCAAATATCCAAACATCGAAATATCCAAACATCCAAATATCCAAACATCCAAATATCCAAACATCTTCACAAACTTTTACATTTATAATATTAGTAGGAAGTAGGATAGGATTAGGAGTTAGGAGGATGGGCTTAAGAAGCGAGGCGCTTGAATTTTATTCTCGCGTACGTATTTTTTTTGCGATTAATACATATAATATTCGTTTATATTATATGGTGTTAAAGAGTAAAATAATGTGCTTGAAATGCTTTAAGCCTCTAACTTATTTCAAATGATAAGGATTAATACCGTTTTTGTGTAAATAGATTTAATTGTACCGCTTTATAATTGCCCATTTTTAAAGTATTAAAATGGAAATAGTATGTAATCCTTAAGAGATAGACATATGCCATCACGGACTTTTCTGTAGACCTATATAAGATACACAATTTCACCACACATCATTTTGTTATATCTCAAAGGGTTTAATTGCCCATTTTTAAAGTATTAAAATGGAAATAGTATGTAATCCTTAAGAGATAGACATATGCCATCACGGACTTTTCTGTAGACCTATATAAGATACACAATTTCACCATACATCATTTTGTTATATCTCAAAGGGTTTAGGCAGCTTTCGTTGAAAGCTCCCTGACGGCTTATTTTTTTCCGACACCTCCAACAAATATCATTATACTATATGTTAGCCAATGTATACAAAAACTTGACAAATTGTATACTAAAACATTTCTATTGAATCACTATTAAAAAAACTGATTCTGATTTTTAAGGTTCCGTAGTCCTGACAAGGAACGATAATAGTTTCATCATGTCCATCTGTCCGTCCGTCCGAAGTTTTGCTTAGAGACTGTTAGTACTAGAAAGCTGTAATTTTGTTAGTAGAGGTGTGTCTATATCAATTACGCCGACAAAATGGTAAAATAAAATTTTGGAAACATTTTTTTTCGTCGTCTATCCCATCGTGTGAACCATTGTCGTGTCCATCATTGAATAGGTCTTTTAAAATGACGTATGGATTGCTAAATACTATTTAGATTTTCGATTGAATGCTCCATTTACGAAATATTAAACTTCAAAGTGCAAATGTGCTTGAAAAATCTGGGAAAATTCGTGATATTAGTACATTTCATGAAATGTAAAGGAATATTATAGCGGTTAAGATAACTTTATTAGTTTAGCAGTAATTGTCGTTGAACTTCGGTGTTGGAGAATTTTGTACCAAATACAAAATTCTTTGAAAACATCCTCTAAAGTGACTATAGTCCGGTCAATTTGGACATCCGAGGGTTCAATAATTCGCACCCAGCTGAAAGTTGGTAGGATTGTTCAAAACACAAATATATACATAAATGAAATCCTCATTGATCAGATACCTGGAAAAAAAAATCGGGGTAAAAACGGGTTTTGGGCCGGGGCGATTTACAGCAAAAAAAGTTTTATCATAAAATTTGTGAGTAAGTTCATGTTCATTATGATTTTTTCATTTTTTCCAAGCCAGCAGTTTAGATTTTAGAGGGGGGGGGGGGATTTTAAGAGGATGGCCCTACTGGAACAAAAATTTGCACTTTAAAGTTTAATATTTCGTAAATGAAGCATTAAATCGAAAAATAGTACTAGCAATCCTGTAAGTCATTTTAAAAGACCTATTCAACGCTACCCCACACGATGGGGAAGACGACGAAAAAAATTCATGCCCACTTCACACGTAGGGGAGCTACCCTAAAAAAAAATATTTTCCAAAATTTTATTTTACTACTTTGTCGGCGTAATTGATTTAGACAACCTTACAAATTATTGCTTTCTAGTTCGTAGAGGTTCCGTAGTCCTGACAAGGAACCCCTACAGTTTCCGTTTGTCTGTCCGTCTGTTCGAGGTTTTGCTATGAGACCGTCAGTACTAGAAAGCTGTAATTTTGTAGAAGTGTGTATAAATATCAGTTACGCCGTTTTTAAAAATTAAAATTTTTACATGTGAAGTTGGGATATTTTTTTTTTCGTCATCTACCCCATCGTGTCCGTATCGTTGAATAGGTCTTCAAAAATGACTTTAGGATTGCAAGTATTATTTGTCGATTGAATGTTCCATTTACGAAATATTAAAATTTAAAGCCCAAATTTTTTTTCAGTAGGGTTTTAGGTAGGGTTTGGTTCCAAAATTTAATTTAATTTAATATTATTTTTAAAATAAAAATTTTAAACTAAAAAAGAATTAGTATCCCCCCCTCTAAAAGCTAAACTGTTGGCTTGAAAAATCTGAAAAACATTATGATGATAGTGCATTTCATGAACTTACTTACTAATATTATGATAAAACTTACCGTTTTGCTGAAAATCGCTAAAAAACTGTTTTTGTGACATTTGACCCCGTTTTTTTTTTCCAGGTTCGGATCGATGAGGACTTTTTAGATTTCATTTATGATTGTGTTTTGAACTAACCTACCAACTTTCAGCTGGGTGCGAATTATTGTACCCTCACTCCTATTTTTTGGTCTAATTTGGCCGGACTATTATGATAAAGCATTTGCTGTAGTTGCTAAGCTGACAGAAAAAATGACTGAAGAAATCTAATTATTCCGTCAGTTAGATTATCAAAAAAATATTTGACACGTATTTTTTATTTTGTTACGTAAACCAAAAGTGACGAAGATACGACGCTTTTAAAATTCTCAATACGTCACGCTGTGCTATAATTTTTAGTGCGTTGTGACGTCACGAGCGGGGGCTCATCACTCGCCACTCTTTGAGTTTTGATGCGTTTTATCTTTGGCAATATTAACTGATTTACAAAAACAAAAAATACGTGTCCATTATTTTCCAATACTCTAACTGACGGACTAAATAAATTTGCAATTTATTGATGGTGGAAACTAGCCTATTGAAAGATGACAGGTCTGATTAAGTTTCCTTTACTTTCCGCAAGTGTCTTTTGTTTGTGTTTCGTGTTTTGTCGATTTAGTGCTGCCACCTATAGATCCTGCACGTTCCCTATACGGTGGCGATGTTGGGTCGGTAGGCCATTGGACTTGCATTTAATAAAAAAATATAAAAGGAATTATATGGGTTTATGACAGCTTCTTGAACTCCTTCCCAACAAGCTAACATTAACGCTATATTTCCGTTTTTAGGCAGCACTAAAATCCAGTACCCCAGCGTCCAACGCCAACTAAATAACTTTGACTGTGGTTTAAAAACAGAATCGTTCTATATTGTGATAACGGGATATTACGGAGCCCTACACTGCGCGTGGCCCGAAACGCACTTGGCCGGTTGTTTTTTGAAAATTTTGCATATTTTGAACAACTGTATCTTATAAAAATATAAACTATTTGATCTAACATAACCAAATTGCTTTCATTTTGTTGCAAATTTTGTCTTCTTTAAAAACCTTTTAGTTGCTTTTACCGTAGCAAAGGTTCTTGGTGGAAAAACAAGTCAAAAACAAAAAAAAAAATATACGAATAAATTAATGGTTTTTCAAAAAACATTTTTACAATGATCCGGAGGGTTTCGCAGGTCGAAAAAATTGGCTTAGACATTACTGAAGTAGTAATGTCTAATCCAATTTTTTCGATCACATACAACATATAAAAACAAATTATGTATGGTACGATTTCCATGGACTAAGACTATTACCATGACATGTATTGTTAACAATGTAAAATAAATAACTGTCGAAATCTGTGTGTATTGTACACATCAGTCTGCGTACCCCTCAAGGCGTACAGACGTGATGTTACGTCATGATGTTGTCTAAACAATAAACATCCAAGCGATTGCAGCAATCACGACAGACTTACCGTCTATTTTTAAGAGTTCCATTTTGTACATCTCTGAAGATCAGCAGCAGATATTCACCAAATTTAAATAAGACCACCGCCTCAGGAGTTCATACTCTTTCAAATAAAAAAAGAATTTTCAGAATCGGTCCACAAATGGGAGAGAAATCGGTGAACATATATAACATCGGGTGGGGCTGTGTCAGTGCACACGGTCGTTGGTTTTAACGTGAAACGTCTATAACAGCGAGTCGCTTATAGTGTTAAAGATTGAAAGAAAACCAGATGGACTTTGTTCTAAAATAACATTTCATTTAATATTCGGCAATGATTTTGTTTAACATTAGTCTGTGGTATCAGAAAGTCAACGGTTAGTCAAAATCAACTTTATACAATTAAGATAAATTTTATTTTGGATTGCTTCTATTCAATAGAACCAGGCACATATACAGGAGGGGGGATAGTTGGGATTTATCCCCCCCCGAAATCTGACTGAAAATAAACGGGATTAACCACTGCGAAGTACGTAAATTATAGTACAGTGATTACAGTAAACAGTTCCATGAGCGCCGGCAGCAGGGGTGCAAGGTGCCCCCCTCCCGCCCTAACGGAAAAGAAAATACAAAGTAAACCAACCATCCGAGCCAGAAAACAAAAATTTTCCTACTCACTCCTATTTAGCTTAGCAGTCTACTCCCCCTCTCCTCCTCTCTCTCTACTCTCTCTTTTACTCTTATTTGGCTTTAGCTTTCTGAGTGTAAATTTATCAGATAATATACGAGCTTGTTCAGACATATTATGTCCTTTGCTTTCAAAACTTTTCTTTACGAATAGACAGAATTAAGTGTACCTATTTCTTTAGGACAAAAGAAAACCTATCAAATTCGAGGTGGATGCAAAAATTTTCAAGGTCGCTGCGTTCGCTTTTCAAATCCTACTTTTTTTAATTAAAGGGCTTTTTTGTATAGATCGGCCAAGTTACTCCTTGAATCTAAAAAAAATAACCGAATCGGAGTGCAAACAAATTCGAGCTGTTTTCTTGTTATGGAATTGAAGATTTCCCAGGAAAAAATATGCCACAATTAAGTTTACAATTGCGACCACTGAGAATACCGCCATCTATTGTCCAGTAGCAGAATCGACAGATCGTAAATACGTTCTGTCGCTAAAGCAAAATAAATCTTATTTTTAGAACATCAGGATTTATTTCCAAATCTATGACGTAGCCTAGTTTGGACTAAACATAAAGCATTCTTTGGCATCTCATCTCTCATCTGACATGGTACCCCGTGCATGATGCTGATTTTAAAGACGTTTTCACGTCAAAACAACAGCAACAACAGTCGAACATAGAACTTCCTCCTGTTTTGAAGTCGGTTTAAAACAGTTGATTATGAACAAAAGTGGTTTTAAGTGGTCCCAGTAAGAAGCATGCAAACAAGGATGGAGTCACTCGGAGAGTCGATCTTAAGGATGTCGCAGTTAAGTTCAAACTAAGTCAAAATAACACTGGCATATTGTCAAAGGGAGAGAACCTCACGTCCCGGCCGCCGCGGGAGACGCCTCGGGCGTCGGGGGCCACCATGTGGTCCCCGGCCACCGTAGGCGCGGGCCTGTGGACGGTGGGCTATGCCCGAGCTCGCCGTCCGTCCGTATCATGACGACAGGCCGTGTCGATGGCGCGTTCGTGTTCCACGCGCGC
The DNA here is from genome assembly GCA_941918905.2 of Xestia sexstrigata. Classification (NCBI taxonomy): domain Eukaryota; kingdom Metazoa; phylum Arthropoda; class Insecta; order Lepidoptera; family Noctuidae; genus Xestia; species Xestia sexstrigata. The sequence goes on from OW799203.2 coordinate 9,571,535, forward strand.
CTCAAAGAGAGTCAGCAAAAAGGAAGGGGCCCGCCGCAAGGGCCGATGCCTGCCGGGGTTGCGGGACTGTTCGAAAGAGATACCGTGGCCCCGGAACACAAAGGGCGACGAAGGAACATGGATGGGTCTTAGTCAATAAAAGTCTGACACTCCCTCCTGCTCCGCCCAGAGCGGGAGGAGTCATTTGATGATTTCCCATCCAAAAAAAAAAAAGGCATAATGTCAAAATTTCTATGGCATGCAGTAGCTTATGGACAACATAATATTCTCAAAAACCCTCAACAACATGCGCGTCCAATATTTTCTTTCAGAATGATATTGCGGCTCTCACGTTTCTGCAACGCATCTGCCATGATTATAGAGGCATGTACGGACAAATTCGCAGTTATTTTGCACAAAAAGTAGCCTCCTTACTGAGTAGAGTCGCAGCATTCGGGCCGGTTATTGATGACCAATTTAACTGCCATAATCTAAGCCTTCATCACATGAGAGTGCTGACTAAAATAGTATTTAGTAATTTAACCCTTATCTGGGGGGTTAAATTACCATATAAAACAAATATTCTGGATGGAAATTAAAAATAAAGTAAAAAAATATTCTTACATTCATATAATTTGAACAGCACGTTCGAGTAGTCATAATGCCTAGTAAAGGGAATAATGCTATTGGTATGAATGCTGTTATCGCCAATGGGAGACATTCTGACACCCAGTAACCGGCCATTACCAAAAGCGTGTAGCCAACCCATTGGGAATCCTGGAAAACAAGAAATTTATTTATTAATACTTTAAGCACACATAATGCACAGAGGCGGACTTAATGGCAATGGCATTCTCTACCAGACAACCTTTGGGTGATGTGGAGACAAACAAGGTGCAATCGAATAAATTGTGAATTTAATACTAGATCTTGCCCGCGACTTCGTTCGTGGAAATTTTGATGTGCGTGAACTAAAAACTAAAAACTGAGAGACTGTGAGACTAAAAATAGCCTACAACCTATTCTCAGACCTACCAAATATACACAAAAAAGAAATTATAAAAATCGGTCAAGCCGTTTCGGAGGAGTTCGATAACAAACACTGTGACACGCATTTTTATATGTATAATAGATACCAAATAACAATTATTATAATCTATAATTATATCTACCCATATACAGGCGATGGCGCTGCTGTGCCAATGTTTACATCGACTCGGTGATCTTTGTGTGCAAAGTGGATTCTCCACCCCTTATCCCAATTTATTTGGGATCGGCGCAGCATGTCTTCTTCTTCCATACTTCTATATTAATCGTTATCTCTTAAATCTTTCACCCAGTCCATCCATCGCTTCTTTGGTCTTCCTCGACCTCTACTCTTATAGCCATCTAAATTCATATTCAACATTCCCCTTACTACATTTCCCTCATTCCTACGCATCTAGGGTTACTATCTAGGAATTTGAAAAGTCCCGACTAAAAGCCGGACATTTCAATAAAAGTCCGGACTTTTAGGTCACAAAATGGAAACATTACCCACTTAGTTACAGTGGTATGGTAGGAATGGTAGCAGACGCTCGCATTGCGAGGGGGTTAGGGTCCGGACATGTCTGGACTAATCCGGACGGATGGTAACCCTATACGCTTCATATAAATAGTTGGTGAGAATTTTAATTAAAACCTGCTTATTTCAGAGTTTTAAATCACGTTTCAAAACCTAATGCAAACATAATATCTGTGACTCTCCCGGGTGGTCGACTATCAGTTTATTATAATTCGAATCAAATATTTGTGTGATGAGCATGGACATTTGTTTCCGAGCCATGGATGTTGACATTGTTCATATTTGAAAAAAAAATATCTTATTATTATCTTGTTGTTAGAGGATCTTGTCTGTATGTCTGTGTGTCTATATGTCTGTGCAGGATCTTTTGTTATAGCATCACGTGTGAATTAAAAAACAAATATGATTAGATTCAATGCACAAATATTGTGCATAACTAAGAGAAGGTTTTAGATGTTGTTTCATTGTAATTGGTGCTTTCTATCAAAAGTTATATTATCAGTGTCTCCGGGTATTTATTTTGTTACAGCATCACGTGTCAATAATAAAACCAATGTGGTTAGATTCTATGCACAAATAGTATGCATAACTGAGAGCTTTTTGTTTTTGTTCCATTGTAATCGGTGATCCCAATCAAATAATACGTGAATTTAAAGTGTTCAAGAAGAACTTCTCATCAAAATGTAAGATACATGCAGCGATTTCTATTCAACCAAAATGGTACTAATGATTAAAAATGTGCTCACTAGATAACTTTTAAACGAACTGATCGGCTTCTAAAGAAAGTTATGATAGTAAAAAGTACTCTAGATTAGTCTATATGACGCTGCCTTGAAAATCTGCATAGCTCCATGCATCATATTTTAGCAGTTTAACTTCGTGAAACGATAGATGGCGTTGTTCACTTCATTCTATTTTTCTGAATTGCGGTGTTAAGATTTTTCGTGTAAGAATGACCGTCGCCCGTGTCAGTTTGCTTCAAGTTTGGTTTCTTACCGAGGAAACGAAAGAAGAATGTTCTCAATTCGACGCGTATAAATATAATAACTTTTTATGGAGAAGTCCGATATATGCATGATTCTATTTTTTTGTGAGAAGCGTATATTATATCTCAATCAAAGTTACACGATTTTTCAAATTTTAAATGGGACCACCATTTAAAATTTGAAAAATCGTGTTTCGGCTCATTGCATGCACTTGATAAGAACTTTAGACCTAGCTGGAGTATGACTGTCATCGAAGGTCTGATGATGGACACAGAAGGCAGTTGCATGAGGTCCGCAAGAGTTTACAGCAGCTATATCGTGTTTGGGCTCATTTCATGCACCTTAATGAGAATTTTAGACCCGCCCGAAGTATGACTGTCATCGTAGGTCTGACGGAGACCGATGGAGACGGAAGGCAGTTGGAAGATGTCCGTAACAATTCACAGCTGTCCGCAACAACTTTATTGTGTCTCGGCTCATTTCATGCATGTTGATGACTGTCATCTAGTGTCTAAGGATGAAGATGTAAGGCTGTCGAAGGAAGCTGTTGTTTGGAAAAATATAAGTAGAATATTTTAGCGATTAATGCAAACATTTTCGAGAAATTACATTGTTACCAACTTGAAAAGACTGAAGAGTCGTTTGGTTGGTTGAACGCGCTAATTTCAGGAAAGAACTACTGGTTCGAATTGAAAAACAAATTTAGTGTTGAATAGCCCATTTATCTAGACAGCCTACATAAGATCACGCTACAACCAATAGGAGCGGAGTGTCAATGAAAAATGTTGCAAAAACAGGGAAAATTTATTCCTTTTGAGGGCTTCTGTTGCGTACGCTGCGTAAACGGTTTAAGTTACGCAACAATCATGTGAAACAGAATTGTTCTTTTTAAAAGGTTCTAAAAAATATTCGCGATAGCATACGCTGCGTAAACGGTTTAAGTTACGCAACAATCATGTGAAACAGAATTGTTCTTTTTAAAACGTTCTAAAAAATATTCGCGATAGCATATTATGTCTAATTTTTAAGGTTGACCACACTCTCTCTAACCCTCTCTCTCTCTTATGTGACGCAGATGTATTTGCGCGGGTCAGCTAGTATGTATAATAAGTATGGTATTTACGAACAAAAAGTAGGTATATAGTATGAATCAACTATCCGGTGTCCACGACACAAGCCTCGTTGCTTAGTGTGGCACTAGATGGCGCTGCCGCGCTGTGTGTAATGTCCAGCGATATTTTATTTATTATGTACTAGCGACCCGCCCCGGTTTCGCACGGGTGCAAAATATATATACCTAAACCTTCCTCGTGAATCACTATCTATTGCTGAAAACTGCATTAAAATTTTTAGTTTCGTTTTCATTCCGTAGGTAGATTAAAAGATCTAAGCGTACAAACAGCGGGAGCTACTTTGTTTTATACATCAAGCACATACCCCAACAGAACGGTAATGTCAGGCCATCCGCCTCCGCAACTAATAAGTGATTTGTCACTTTTATGATATTACGCTCGCTCTCACTAAAACAGTGAGAGCGAGAGAGAAAGAGTGTTATTCGACCTTGGGTCAACCAATCAGAGCGAAAGTGAACGCAGATATGAGTAGCTGTGAGTTAGCGGAATTGTTTTCAAACAAAATAAGTAACATTTCTGCTCTATTGGGGTATTGTGCTCTAGGATGTCATATTTTTAGGAATACCATCAAATAAAAAAAAAACAGATCAAATATTTAATGTATACGCTTTTTAATTAACGCTAGTACCTTTCTTTGTTTTGTTACTATAACGAATTAACTAAGTGCCACTAGTCTAGTGTAGTAACTAACCTATTACCGCGACCGAGGAAAACTGTTCCACCGTAATACAGTTTATACTAGTACGGGGAGCAGGGTGAATCAGTTCTATGTAAACTAACATACTAAAAAGAGTTGATCTAGTGAAACTGTTATTAGAAGAATTTAAATGATTGTGTTAGGTTGTTAGATATGTATGCTAATAAAGAAGATATATTGAGCGCTATGAATTGTGGGTGGACTAAAGTTTCATGATATTTATATAATTAAATTATATACAGGGTGTAAAAGACCTCATCACGAAGCCGTCACCCAAGCATTCTGTACATCAAACTAAGTAACTTTACGCAAAAATTATTGCTGGGAAACGACTTTTTTTTTGGGGTGAAAAATCATGTTTTATGGTAGAATTCAATGTAACGCACTCAAAACATTGTGCTGATGGATGGATTGAATAGTACGGGGGTCGTGGAGGTGTTTAAAGTAAAAATCTTACATTAAAAACTTGTATCTAAAAAAAAACTTGTCAAAAAGTTGGAACTTTGACCCCCAATATCTCCGTAACTAGAAGGTTCCCAGGTATGGTGTAGAACAAAAAAATGATCGCAATGACGAGGAGAACAAGTGTGTTTCGGCTTCGTTAAGAGGTGTTTTACACCCTTTATAATTAAATATAATATATAATTAAATTTAAACAATTCTTACCGCTATGGGTAGTGACACCCAGAATACGATTGACATCAACATCGGGATAGCTATTACTGCTACGCCTCTCCAATGAACAGCTATAAACAGTTTAACTCTTTGGCCAAATTCCAGGTCTGGCTCTGGTGGTATAGTAGAAGCAAAGGGATTAAAACTCCGTTTGTCATCTTTTCTGTAAAACAGTTTTTCATAATTAGTAATATCCACTAACTCGCAATGGAAGTGTAGTGGATTGCGGCTATTCCCTAAGTGCGTATACTCGTAGAACGCTGGCTGCCGGCGCCGTATATGCCCTAAGACAGGAGGCTGGCGAGAGTAGTAGGAACATTAAAGAGGAACCCGGAGAAAAAAATCAACCTTCTATTGACATATTTTTTCCCTAAAGAGGTTGAGATGTATTTTTCAAAAAAAGTGAAAATCCCAAAAATTACGATTACTGCAAGTACAATTAGCAGGGCAGCAAATATTGCAGACTAGTTATTTTTATGCACCCTATGATATGGGTATCAGTAAAGTTATAAAAAAAGTTAAAAGCGAAAATATACAATTACTGACAACAAAATTTTCTAATTCAAGAGATATAAGGAGCGTCGGTGATTGACATTGACGTACATCATTTTAAAGCTTGTAAGAAGAGGATTTTTCTTTGTTATGGACATAGCAAATCCGTGCCGATGAAAATGAAATGAAATGCGCCAATGAAACATGTCTGCATACTTAAGGATTATAGTCGTGAAGATTTTGTCACAAAAATCACGTTTTACAGTAAAACTCAAAGTAACGTACTCAAAACCTTGTGCTGATGAATGGATTTAATAGTGTGGAGGTGTTTAACGTAAAGTTCTAACAACAGTTTGAAAAAAATGAAACTTTGACCGTTAAGGGTGTGTTCTATAGGGTGTTCTTTTAACACAATTTATATTAGTCAGTCAATCAGGACTTTGAATTTTATATGTATAGATAGACGGTACATCACTGTTGAACGATTTTAGGTTGGTTTAAAATGACAAAAACATCGGACACCGCTTTTGTGTTAATGTCAGTTACATAAAACGCCCTCTAAATTCCGAATAGAAGGCAACTTATGCGCGCCACGCAATCAATGCATTTACTGTGATGTAACTCGATGCTCGTATCTCTTCAGTGTATATTAGAGTCGTGATGACGCTGGCAATCTATAGAATGATGTGAGAAGTGGATTTTTAACCAAAAAAAAAAACTGTCAACCTTATCTGTTAAATGTTATGGAAAATCATTCACAGGACCGCAAGTTATAAAAAAGATGGGATAATAAATATTCAACTGATATGGAAAAAAACAACCTATTCAACAGTGACTAGTCATTCTAAATAGTGATAAATAAAACGTTTTTGAACAAAATATAAAAATGCCAGTTCTATCTAAAGTGAAAAATAACTTTAGCTTCTGAAGTCGGTGACTTTTGTTGGTTTGATTCAGTTTTTTTGCCACTGACTTCTGAAGCTAAAGTTATTATTACAAAAAGTCTCGAACCACCGCTCTCTGCGTAAACGCACACACGCACACATTTACATCAAACTACAATTAAACTAAGCTCAAAAAATTCACACAATTAATGTTTACGAAAACGGAATCACTTTATTGTTTGCAGCGCTGCGACTTTGTTTTTTATTTAGTCTGAGAAAAAAGTATTAATAAAAAAACTACTAATAAAATGGAACTTAAGTTCCATTTTATTTGGGTTTGGGTACTGTACACATCTGCGTACCCCCTCAGAGCACACAGGCGTTATGTTATGATATTGTGTAAACACCAATCGATTGCAGTAATCACGACAGATTTGCTATCTACATATTATTGAAGAGTTCTATTCCACAAAATTTCACAATTGAACAAATAAAGGAAAAACAATGATTTAGTATTTTGTACTTACTTAGGCCCCATTTTAAAACTATCTTTCTACGATTCGTAGAATTACAATTATTTTTGTTTGAAACTCAGTAAGTTGCTCTACAAACGTATGAAATTTTACCACCGTGTTCTTTGACTTCTGTCATTTGGATAAACAGAAGAGTGCAATATTATACATCAAATTTAAAATTCTAACCTAGCCAGTATTTATGTTAATAAATTATTTTTAAGTTTTATAAAGCCGCATACCCACCGCTGCTCACTGAAATTCTACACACGTGAGAGCTTCGGTTTGCAAGAAAATGTATGTGATTGTGTCCACTGCTAACCACGGACACGCTATGCATGAATTGACGTCATTAGTACATGCGTGGCTTACTCGAATAGGGCGCTCACATAGTTTAACGCCATGTACGCTGTGCATGCGGTACACGCTATACACGTAAAGTCTTAGTAAAAAAACGTGTGTAGCCTCCTCGTGTGACGCGTGAGCCACGCACGTGTACTGTAGTGGAAACGTAGATCCACGTTGTCAAACAAAATTAATCCACGCAGCTAAAATGCGCCGCGTGGCCGTGCACAGCGTGCATCGCGGTGGGTGATTATAATCCAATGATCTCAAAAATATAAGTCAAGTTTAGTTTTACACTGTGAAAGCATAAAACAGCGATCTACGACTAGGTTCTTCATCTTTGTCCTCGCTTTGTCGCGTTACTCGGGGTCGGCTTTCCTGATCATTCGGCGCCATCTATATCTCTCTGGTAGGCATCTTGGTCTGTTAGTCTAACATTTCATATCAAGGAAAGGTATTTTCGCACGACGTGGTCCTCTGGTCTTCGCATTACATGACCGTACCATCTGAGCCTAGCTACTGATATTTTATTTCCAACTGGGGCAACTCTACAAGCTACCTCTTATAAATTCGTTACGGACATGGTCTTTCAGTGTTACTCCACCCGCCCATCGCAGCATAAGCATTTCGGTTGAATGGATCTACGACTAGGTTGCGGATAGAATATAGATCCGTCTCAGGTTATTTATCGTTGTACATAGTGTTTTTCACGTGTCCACTAATGGAAGTAACGTTGCCATCTTGTTTTATCAAAACCACTAGCTTCTGCTCGCGTCTTCGTCTGCAAGGACTTAATGATTGTGAGTTATTCAAGGTTTTTCTTCCAAACAATTAGAAATAGAACTATTTTTAGAAAATGACAAGGTTGATCTTATCTGTATTACTGAACATTGGATGAAAGATTTTGAAATGCAAATTAATTATGATTATGCTGCGTGGAGGTTCTATAATTTAAATAAAAAATGAATCAATGGAAAATGAATCCCTTCAGCAAGCCGCAGGGGGAGGTAGATAAAAAAAAAAACATGGGTGTAACCTTCTTTGAAATCAATTCTACATCCTACGGCTTGCCGAAGGCATTATAAAAATTGTAGGGTAAACAATTTGCTTTCTAAAAAAATGTTTGCGACTTTAAAAATGTTTACCTTATCGGAGTATTTTTTTTTTTTTTTTCACAAAATTTGGAAATTTCAACCCTGTCCCAAAATTTGGGGTTCCATCTAAAAAGTTTGATGTTAAACGTTGTCCGTATTCTTACTCGGAATGATAAAAATGTTAAACGGTTCAAAAATTTTGCATAGGAAAAAAGTTATGGCCAAAAAACAGATTTTATAAAAACCGCCCCCTCCGCCGCCCCCCATGGACGAATTCCGCCCATTCACGAACTTAACCTGAGTTTTAACCCTTTCCATTTTTGGACCATATTTGAAAGCAATCGGTGCATAATTGCGACCTCTAGAGTGAGGCTAAATTTTGCTTGCTCGCCCCACATTCCAATTTACATACGTAACCATATAAATATATATACAGGGTGTAAACAACCTCATCACGAAGCCGTCAACCAAGCATTCTGTTCATCAAACTAAGTAAATTTTCGCAAAAATTATTGCTGGGAAACGACTTTTTTTTTGGGGTGCAAGATCATGTTTTGTGGTAGAACTCAATGTAACGCGCTCAAAACATTGTGCTGATGGATGGATTGAATAGTACGGGGGTCCTGGAGGTAAAGTAAAAATCTTGTATTAAAAACTTGTAACTTTGACCCCCAATATCTCCGTAACTAGGAAGCCTCCGATAATGGGGGTCAAAGTCCCAGGTATGGTGTAGAACAAAAACAATGATCTCAATGACGGGGAGAACAAGTGCCTTTCGGCTTCGTTAGGAGGTTTTTACACACTTTATATAAACTTTTTAACCGGCGGTTGATTTGGGCTATAAGGGTCATAACTAGAACCCCTATGGTGAAATTTTCGGAAAACTCGACTTTAAGTGCAAGACCATTATGTAGATTTTTTCTGACTAAATATACTTAACACGTTAAGATATAGTTGAAATTATTATTATATTATATTATATTAATTATCAAAAATATGTACTCTAATTTTTTGAGTCAGTCATGAAATATGTTCTCCAGCAAAATTGGAACTACAGCCGCCATTTTGAAAACCTCTCTATCTTGTGCGATATCTGGCCACCCCGGGTTCGCCCCGCAAACCAGATCAGCTTTGCTGCGGTCTACCTCGATGGCGACTTCCTCTGTCAGGCGTCCAGTGAGTGACGATCTTAAACTATTACATTAATTGATTAAAATTATTCGCAGCTCGCGGCGTGACGTCACACATCAGCGCGGTCGCTTAGTGGGATTTTACTTTAACCATACTTTAACGTTTGATATCTGTCATTTTTGAAGATAGGAAAAATAAATAAGATTCTTTTTACTCGAGTTACTTATTTTGACGTGACAACGTCTTATATATCGATGAACACCGGCTGCACGCACGAAAAAGTGTCCACCATTCACCGTGCGCCAGTCGATCAACGCCCAGCCCAGACCCTTAGACCTAGAAAACTGAAATTTTGCACAGTGGTTTCCTTTATAATGTAGACAAGGAATAAGGAAGGATTTTTCGAATTCAACCCTTAAGGGAGTTAAATAGGGGATGAAAGTTTGTATGAAGGTCCGTCAGTTTTAAAGTTAGGATCTTAAAACTTTGTGTTTAGGCTGACAATTGAAAATTAATTCATACGTGTCAAAGCGTTTTTGATAATTCCACCTCCAAAGAGTTAAAAAAGGGGATGAAGTTGTGTATAGTCCATAATGTTCGAAGTGAAAATCACAAAATTTATTATCTAGTCGTATGGTTGGAAGCTAACGCAACGGTGTTGTTAGAATTTCAATCCTTAAGGTGGATGCTCCAACCAGCCCGCGAAATTCTAATTTTCTTACGTTTTTTGCAATTTGCAGGCCAGTGCTAGGTTGTATGTTGATTAAAATATTGCTCGCGGCTGTAAGACGTATGTAGTTATAGAATTATAATCATCAAAATCATCAATACAACCTTCCAAGGCCATAAAGGTTGCAGGAATTACTTTTTAAGGCCAAAGTCATTCCTGCACCTCGCGCTTGGAGGGTTGTATTGATGATTTTGATGATTATAATTCTACTAGCTGACCCGCGCAACTTCGTCTGCATCATTTAAGAGAGAGAGAGGGTTAGAGGGAGTGTGAGTCAACCTTAAAAGATAGGCTTATGCTATACCGGACTTTTTTTTAGAACTTTTAAGGAGGAACTATCCCGTCATACATGATTGTTGAGTTACTTTAACCGTTTACGCAGCGCACGCAACGGAAGCTCTCAAAAGGAATACATTTTCCCTGTATTTGCAATATTTTTCATTGATGCTCCGCTCCTATTAATTGTAGCGTGATGTTATATAGCGCATAAAAAATTATGCGTGGTCATACAAAAAAAAATCATATACACATTGAATTGAGAACCTCCTGCTTTCGTCTCGTGGGTATAAATTACCAAAGCTGAGGCAACTGACACGGGCGACCGCGATTCAGAAAATGGAGCGAAATGAACAACGCCATCTATCGACCCCGAAGTTAAACAGTCACAAAAGCGGCGCGGTGCGGCGTGAGAATGACACGGATTTTTTGGCCGCCGGACTTTTTGCGCGTCGTATTCGTTACTGCATATAATTGCTTAGGTTCTATTTTCACAGACTAAAAGTGCGACACGGATAGTCTGTCGTCTGCGCAGGCCCTTAAGGTGACTTTTTCTCTTTACCCATTTACAAAGGTGGACTAGCAATCAATGGATCAAAAATGACAAATAGAAACTAACGTGTGTGTACCTACTCGTATGTGTTTAAAAAAGTAGTGCTGTCCTCTAAAGTGCTTAGATAGAAAATACAGCTGCTATCTTTCTGTGTATCTCTGAAGGATTTATAATGTTCGAAGAGGTCCCAACATTATAAATCCTTCAGAAATACACAAAAAGATAGCAGCAAAGAGAAAGTCACTTGCGATGACGAACTCTTGAATGCCATCTTGGTCGATGATGACGATGGAATTCACTGCGCCCCCGCTGGGAGGCGCGGCAGGCGGTTTCAGGGCTATGCCCTCTGACCGTTGCGGTCATGCCTGGGTCCGCTGCTACGACGCAGGCCGTCAAGGACGACCACTTCCACGTCCCGACCCTGCCTGATGGCACTAATTAGTTCCATCAGCAGCTGTATGGCGCGGGCTGTGAACTCCTTCTTCTTGGCTTCAAAGCCGGCAGCTGGGCTGGCGCTTTTGGTGCCACTCGTGATGTAGCCTCTCATTTGTTGTTGGGCCGAGGGCTGCGCCATGCATGCCTAGGAGATATTCAAACGCTTGTGAAAAGCGACATTCAACATTCTACCCTCTTGTTGCATCCGTTGATGGTGTTTTTGCTCCACAAAATGTCTGCCTTCGTAAATCGTCTTTGAGCTGCAATCACTGACCGCTGGAATAGGTCCTTTAAGCGTATTGATGGGTTGAGCTAAGATCAAGAATCATCATCTCAATAATCCGCGCCACTAGGATGTGCCTTCATGGCACAAGACATACATTTCAACCAATAGCCAAATTAGATAAGCTTCGACGATGGAGCAGCCCTATCTAGACAAGACTGATGTGGATTCGGCCAACGAATCGAGAAGATGCAGATTGCAATGAATCGCGATAGATAATTGAGCTTGTTTCCTAAGTCAATTTGTCAATAATTTGAAATATGTAAGTAAACGGAACTTACTCATGTGACACGGCCGTTCGATCACTTATCAGTCTCGAAGACCCGAATCAATATGTCAGCCTTATATCGGTTTTATTTTATTTTTTACACTTTTGGTAATTTTATTAAATTTTTTACACTTATTGGTTATTTTTCAACTACAAATATCGTCCAAGTCACATTTATTATTATTTTAATCGATTGGTCTAAATGATCTCTGTAAATACACGAAAGAATAACCACGCTATAGGGTGTGAGTCGTGAGCTATACTGAATAGAAACCAGCGAGGGCGCCGGTTTACGTTATTCTACGCAGTGCCCCCCCCCCTCCCCCGTCGCCTCGCTCGGCCTCTATGCAAACTCAAGCTCTTAGCAGCGAGCACTAAATTCATGTTTCTACGATGAATAGTTTTGTAGTTATTAATGTCAGACGATATAACCCAATTCTTTACTCCAATTCGTTATGAATTCGTTGGTTTTCTGATCAAAAATTGGAACGCAGTGTGTTTGTTAATGGTCCAAAAAGTTGGTTTGCATTATCTACAACTCTTAATAATAATGACCAAAACCATTGAAATTGAGCTGCTTTAGTGGGGGCAGTGTAGGCTGCTTGGGGTGTCTTTATAAATAAGTGAAAGTTTTTCTATTATTGTTAGCCAGTTTTTAATTTTCTTGTTTTTTTCTCCATCACTTTTATCACTTTTTTCATCTCAACACTTGGATAATGAGACTTCATCAATGCTGGTTTTCCTAGTCCAGTTGAATATAAAACCCTGCGTAGTTTTGGCTGCTTGGTGCATAGCCAACTGGATTTGTTGCCTAAACTAATCTGTATCATTATGTAATATTAATTTATTCCCGTCTTATCATGGCTGAAGCTACGGAAGAGCCAACTGAGGCACAAATAGAAAATCAACCTGGTAACGAGTAAGTATTCTTTGCTTTGATGATCTATCCCAGTGCACCCAGGTATAATAGAAGGCCTCTTTTAGAATGTATAGAACGATAAATATTCCAAGACGCAACAAATTTGACTGCCTCGTAATGCTACTGAGCATGAGGCTTGTGGGTATAATTCCCATGGCGAGTAAAGTGCAATTGGGTTTTGTATCAGGAAATTTTCAATAGCAGCCTCGGAGTCTGAATACTTGATTGGTTGATGGCAAAAGGCTCGCCCCCTATTACTTGGGAACTGGGAAAATATGGGTGTACTGTTAATACACTTGCATAACCCTTCGGGAATTCCAGGCGTGTCGTTATATTATGTTTTGTCGCAAAACTGAATGAAACAACGAATAACTCTGAAAATTTTATTTCGTTAGCTCTTATATACCTCTTAATCATCTTTTACACTGTATGAACCTACATCTCATTTATACGCAGGCTTGAAAATTCGAAAATACCATGGTTGAAAAGACTTACATGGTTCCTAAGCACTTACTGGCGTGGCCTGGTTTGCACGATAACTCCTTGTTTATTAATTTTCGTGCTCACACCTTTCCCTCCGATGGTAAGATCTTGTCACACATTCATTATCATCATATGCCTAGCCTTTTCCCAACTATGTTGGGGTCGGCTTCCAGTCTACCCGGATGCAGCTGAATACCAGTACTTTACATGGAGCGACTCCCTATCTGACCCCCACAACCCAGTTAGTACTGGGTAATACGATACGCCTTGGTAAGACTGGTTGTCAGACTTTTTGGGCCACACATTCATTATAATGATAATATTTATAAGTATGGGATACTTATAAATATTATCAGCGGCCCGACCGCAGCAATTACGAGGTCCAACCGCGTACACACGAGACATGATGCAAAAGTGTTTACGCAAACACAGGTGTACAGTCAGCTTCATGATATGGGTACCGCCCTTGAAAGCAACTACGTTTGAAACTGAGATACCCAATTGATGCAGCCCACCTTACGTACAGACGCCTGCATATCAAGCTACCCGAAACTGACAAATTTTCCCAATCAACCTTGAACCTAATGCTTCAGCGAGTTGAGTCATATACCGCGCCATCTATCGTTTTTTGGTTGAAGCTGGCCTAAAAAAAACCTCATTCATATTGCAACATTCTTGGACCAGCACCCCTTGCAAAACTAACATTCTCATAAGGGTGCATCAACACCGCAGTTACTTTTTGTGGAGCAACACTGTACATTAGGTAACAATCTCCGCAGTAACATTAGATAACAATCTTAGGTCTTTTGTGGCTACTTGTTACAATTTGTTGAATGTTATCATCGCGTCCATACCGCGAGTAGGTAACATAAATTAACAAAATATAACAAAGAGTAACTTTCAGCAAAAAGCGAGTTGCACAGCATTTGTTCTATGATAAAGTAACATTCTCAATGTTCAATGTTTTCAGTTGTTACCACATGTTGACTATTTTAAAAAGTTAGGCAACTTTACTTATCATAAACTAACACGGCAACATATTATATTAATAACTATAAATAACTTTTTGGTATCGGATGTTGCTCAGTAACATTTGGAAAAGTTGGTCAACAAAAAGTAACTGCGGTGTGGATGCACCATTACATCGTAAAATTAATAAAACCTTTTTCTTGTATTATTCATTTAATACAGAGAAAAATAAATAAAGTGCCCGCTTTTTTGCAAAAGGGTTTATTAGTTACTTTTAGGCAATATTAAACTGATTTCTAAGGGTTAATAATCGACTCCAACTTCGGTCAAAGCCAAAGTCTCTAAAAAAAATTAAACAATGTTTTTTTTTGACGGACAGTAAAGTGCTTACACTCCACTGTCCGTCTGTCTGTCTGTCTGTCACCAGGCTATATCTAATGAACAGTGATAGATAGACAGTTTTCTCAGATGATGACATTTTTCACAGATGATGTATTTCTGTTGCCGCTGTAATAACAAATACTAAAAACAGAATAAAATTAATACTTAAGTGAGGCTCCCATACAACAAACATGATTTTTTTGCCGTTTTTTTCTCCATATTAATAACGGCAACAGGTATATAGATGCTTAAAATATTCACAAAATATTTAGTCGGATATTCACTTTATAATATAGTGTCTAATGTTGTATAGATACGGACCCAAACGACGAACCCTTCGTGGGCGAGTCCGACTCGCACTTGGCCGGTTTTTATTCTTGTGATTATTAGGTTGCTGTAGGAGCTGTTAAAGGTAAAATAACTGTGAAAAGACTGTAAGTGTGTTTTTACACTCGTATAATAGAGGCGATGGAATAAAACAAACGTTGGATGACAAATAGGAGTTTATTCTCTTTACTTCAACACAGACTTACAGGCTTTAGCAAACAAAGTTAGACCAAGGTTAGACCTATAAATGGACCTAGGGATGGACTGTGGGGCTATCCTATCCCTTCACCTCCTAGCTAGGCTATTCCTAAGGGCGACGGGGCCTCCGCTCAGGTCAAGCTTATGACAACTGCGGGGCTATCGACCACTGTGCCATCTAAGGGTTCTTACAGACGAGCGGCACGTTGCAGCCGTCGCCACCTGTCGACGGCTGCCGTCGACGCGCCGGGCGGCAGCCGCCGAAGCGCCGACGACTGCCGTCGACGCTTGCAGTTGTGGCATGCCGCGTAAATGTGTGTCGACCGCTGCCGTCGACGCGCCGACGTCAGCAGCCGACGCCACAACTGCAAGCGTCGGCAGGTGGCGACGTCTGCAGTTTATGTGCAGTAGGCAACGTGCCGCTCGTCTGTAAGAACCCTAAGTAGCAAGTGACTAGTTCCTCGGTTGTGCGGGTTTATATAGGCGGTTTGACAGATGACAGTGTGTGTCTTCACCATCTCCTGCTTGTATGTGGTTGTAACCTTGATCTTGCGTAAGTTGCAATCTACACGGGTGGCGTAGTGTTGAGCACATAATCCGGTAGATAGCGTAAGGCGTCGTGTTATACTCGTAATAATTTATTGTATTTCAGAAATATCAGTGGTGTGCCTACACTCTTCTGATAATGGCCATATTCTGGGTAACGGAATGTATTCCTTTACCAGTCACGTCTGTTCTACCTATCGTTATTTTTCCCCTGGCTGGTGTTATGGATACGCGGACCACGTGTAGATGTTATATAAATGTGAGTTGATTTGATAATAAAAATTATCCATTCCAATTGTTCTTTGCGTGTCAATAGACTCAAATAATACCCGAACAGTATACGGGATGACTTTTTTATCACTTTCCAAAAAAATGGGTATAATAGGTGAACGGAGTAGAAGCAAATGGCATACTTAGTTTTTATTGTTTCGAAAAAAAAAACTTAAAAAATTGCGAAAAAATTCGATATTTTTCATTTTATTTTTACAAAATTTCTTTCTTTGTTCTAATATGAAAAGTTTACTTGGAATTGGTAACGTTTTTTGATGATGGATCAATTTTTTTCTAAGTATGCCATGAGCTTCTACTCCGTTCACCTAATATACCCATTTTTTTTTGGAAAGTGATAAAAAAGTCATCCGGTATTTCCACTGCACAATTAAGAGGAAACAGGGACTGCAATTCTCCATTCAGATGTATTTCCCTTTTTACTTCCTGAATGATGCCTCAAGAGCCATCTTTATTTTTTTATAAAATCTTTGTCTACAAATGACCATCAAGTGAGATGATGGTGAGTTTATTAATCCAACAAGTGAGATGTGCGAGATACGCGAGGAATGTGTGCAAGGAACATTGAGCGACGATATAAAGAACAGTGGCACTAGAGCAGAAAAAGAGTCCACTAGACATCCTCGTACGTCGCAAGCTCCTCACTCAGTTATGTTGGTAGCCATTACACAGTTTCACAGCGCCGTTAGACATTCACGCAAAACCTTGATGTCTCGCACATATTTAGTGGAAAACTCTCTCGTCGACATTCGCGGCAAAATGTTGGGTTTGCGCGCCATAATTACGATATTATTATGTGTTTGCATAAAATTGCATGAGTTTTAATTTAAACAGTTTTCTTTATAAACTCAGGATACTGTTTTGATGTTCTACGGAAGCATGGTACTTGCCTGTGCCGTGGAGCAATCAGGACTGCACCAAAGGTTGGCTTTATTTGCTATCCGGATAATTGGCTACTCTCACTACAGGTATTACTTCTTTTCACCAATTTTATAATTAATTTTCATTAACATTATACAAGGTAACCCTCAACGAAGTTGTCCACCAGTCAACCAAGCATTCTGATCATCAAACTACGCATTCTTGGCATTCTGATCATCAAAAAACTCTACGCAAAAAATATTGTGGGGAAACGACTTTTTTTGGGGTGAAAAATCACGGTTTACGGTAGGACTCAATATAACGCACTCAAAACATTGTGCTGATGGATGCATTGAATAGTACAAAGGTCATGGAGGTATTTAAAGTGAAGTTGTAACATTAAAACCTTGAATTTCAAAAAAATGAGTAGTGGGAAAAAGAAAGTTCGAACTTTGTCCTGAACACCAAAATCATCCCATTGACGGGAAAAGCAATGAGTCACACCAACACATCAAAATATTACTATAAAAGTTACTAGATTTAGTGCGCGTACTTGTGCAAATAATAATAGTTTTGTTTCATCGATATCGGGCCAAGATTTCCAAAGTTTTTTATTTGCGTTCCTTCGAGTGTCATGTCCGATTACGGGTGATGCGGAGTGTTTACCTTCATAAAATTTGATTTTTAAAGCGGTTAGCAGTTATTATTTCAACTCGCAGTGTGACGTCACGCTGCAAGCACATGTTAGTCGGATTTTGCTACTTTAACGTTTATCTCAGTCATTTTTCAAGATATGAAAAAAAAACAGATTTTTTTTTCTCGAGTTACCCTTTTTTTGGACATGCTGATTACAAAAAACGTTGATGTGACTCAGTGCCTTTCGATTTCGTTTAGGGTCTTTTTTCATCCATTATTTTTCTTAATTGAGATATCTTTGATCTCGAAAAAAATACAGATTGCTGTTTGCGATGTCAGCCACAACTATGTTTATTTCGATGTGGATTACTAACACCGCAGCGACCACCATGATGGTCCCTATAATATTTGCCGTGTTACAGATTTTTGAAAATGTGAGTATTGTTGTAAGTAACTTTTATTGCGATGATACGTCATGTACAGATAGATTAGGGACTTCTCGGTGGCGCTTCTAAGGCCCGGTTTTCACCAAAGCGGAGACGAGCGGAGCGGAGATGAGAAGTGCAAGCATGCACATGTGATTGGTGGATTTCCAAACATCTCCTTGCCGCTAACCGGGACCGGGACCAAACCGGGACTAACATAGCGATTCCGTACTCTGGGTATGAAATATCACACTTTCCCAATTTCATTCTACAGAATGTGAGTATATAGATAAACTCTCTTTTACACACTGTGCAGATCCTTAAAGGTAGCTTGACTGCTAATAATTTAAAATGTTCGTACAATTTCAGCAAAACCTATTAATCATATATGAGATGGACGATAACGGTGAAATGATAGCATCCGATATAACAGTTTGTTATTTTTGTACTGTTTCTTTTTCAGCAACTGTTGGTGAGTTGGCTTCTATCTATTCGGTTCTGTGTAGTCTGTGTGTAGTTCGACATCTCAACTTCGACCTCATCATTTTATACCGAAGATTCTGATTTGCCTATATTGTCCAAGTTAAAATAGTCCTCAGTTATCACTAGATTTATCTTTCTATATTATTATTGAATTAAACTTGTGTTTTTAGGAGGTATCGGTACTTTAGTGGGAACTGGTACTAACTTAGTATTTAAAGGACTCTTCGACAGGTAAATGGTAGTTTATCATTTTATTTCTTACATTCTTCTTTCTAGACAATTTTTTGAAAAAAAATATAGTTCAAATACATAATCAATGAGGTCCCAAGTCGTCATACTTCGATTCTTAGGCCGAAGTCGAACAGTGTTATTGGGTTTATCCATCAGGAGTTTCTCAGTAGCAGCCTGGACTTCGGCTAGCAGCTCTGATTATGGCAATAGGCTCGCCCAGTACAGTCAGCTTCAAGATAATAGGCGAGACGACAAAAAAAAATCTAATTAGTCCGTCAGTTAGATTATCAAAAAATATTTGACCCGTGGTTTTTCTTTTGTTACGTAAACCAAAATTGACGAAGATATGACGCTTTTAAAATTCTCAATACGTCACGCCTAGGTATAATTTTTAGCTAGTTCTGACGTCACGAGCCCCCACTCCCGAGTTTTAATGCGTTTTATCTTTGTCAATATTCATTGATTTACAAAGACAAAAAATACGTGTCCATTAATTTCCAATACTCTATCTGACGGACTAAATAGATTTGCTATTTTTTGATACTGTCGTCATGCCTATTATGACCCCCTTCGAAAGCACCTACGTTCATTTTTACGTTTCATTAAACCAATGCTCTTATAATACAGCGAGATTTTAATTGTATCTGGGGGATTTTATGCCCCCCTATGTTTAGTCTGGCTCACAATTTGTATTAAAATGATTCTCTGAGTATCAAAATAAGCCTCAGGTTAGAGACAAAATCACAGTATTTTTTCCGTACATTAAACTGTCTAGCAGAAATTTCCGTCGACAAGAAGCATCTGGCAATGTTAACATTTCATTTTTAACAATATTTTATACAACATTTAAAAAAAAAAATAGGCAACTGATATTGAAAAATTGGCCGTCGCACAAGTGTCAAGGAGAATATTACAACTGGGGTACCCAATTGATACAGCCATACACATTACACATACATTGGCGAAAATTTGTATGTACTGTGTAGGCATAGCTAGGTATGTATAGTCCTCCTGACCGTTTTCAGCCACGGCGGCCAATATTAGCGGAGATTAGCCTTCGGCGCGGGAGATATTACCTATAGTGCACAAGTGTGTGCGCTGGCACAGGTGCACTCTCTGTTCCTTTACTCTCATAGTCCGATGGGCGCAGTCCGTGGCGCAATCCGCCACGACCGGAGAGAGATCAGGCGCAGGACCAACGGCTTAACGTGCTTTCCGAGGCAACGGGGTATCATACCGCCAACTTTCGAACTCCGAGCTACTACTGAGAAATTTCTAATGGAAAAAGCCCAGGACCCCGAGACCGCACGCTCAGCAGTCACGCTTTGCGATCACGAGACCAACGGGGCAGTTAATCGGGGCGCATAGGTAGGTATACTACTGCCAAACCTTTCAAGGCTTAGAAGATGCTATATTGCGTGTTATTCATCATTCATCATCATCATTTCAGCCGAAAGACGTCCACTGCTGGACATAGGCCTCCCCCAATTGTCGCCACATTGACCGGTCCCGTGCGACTCGCATCCAACGGATTCCCGCAACCTTCACCAGGTCATCGGTCCACCTAGTCTTCCAACGCAACGTCTTCCAGTTCTCGGTCGCCACTCCAGAACTTTTCGGCCCCATCGGCCATCCGTTCTGCGAGCAATGTGCCCTGCCCACAGCCACTTAAGTTTGTCAATTTTTCGGGCTACTTCGGTGCGTGTTATTACCTACATCAAATGTTTTATTTCAGGATGTTTGTGACGGCACCGGAATATTTATCGTTTCCAAAATTCTCTGCATTTTCAATTCCTTACATGTTAATGCTAGAAGCTGGAATTTACTTTTACATGGTAGTTGTTTATTTTGGATTTCTAAGGTGCGTTTAACGTTAATTTCGTGTTTTTAGAAGATTATTATGTTTTTTTCCTGGTGTAAATAGAGTATGAAACAGCCTTTGTTGTTCCCACTGCTGAGTCACAAGCCTCCTATCTGGAAGCGAGTGGACCGGGGGGACATGGGTTGGTTGGGATTCATTTGTGCTCACGATTTTTTTACATTTTCTTCACAATGTTTTCTCGCCATTTTGGGTGCAGTTGTGATATTTTTGTTCGTTATTTTAATCATAAATAATTGAATAGCGATGCACAGAATACACCTTTCTAATTTTTATCGATATGATATTATAAAGAAACATCCTGAATGGATAGATTGACGATAGATGGTCTGATAGTCTTAGTCAGAAGTTGTAAAAAAGTTTTATTTTAAGCCTAATGTTTTGTTAGTCAAGTATGTGAAATACCGATTTATTTTAAGGCCTAAGAGTCAAGCTGCTCAAAATGCAAAAATAACTGACAACGGTGTTCTAGCTGCTAAGAACGCGGTTGAAGAAAAGTGGGAAAGTATAGGAAAAATCACTTTTTGGGAAATTGTAAGATATTTTGTAAATCTCAATTACTTTTCTATAAGTCTTAGAATTTGTATGCTCCCCCACCCCCCACTCCCCACACAGAATGATGTACTGAATATGTGGTAACCGGTTGTGCGTCAGTCCCTTACGCCTTGTTTAGGGCCCGATGCATATTTATAGGCAAATCTGCCGAAAAAAAATCTGGGATTTCCCTTGGTTTTGTCTACGAGTACCTGCTCCAAATATTCTATTTTAACGAATATTCATATGTGTTGTCATACCAAGGCAAAATAACGTAAGGTGTACATTAAAAAATCTAAATGTTTTTATGTTACAGATTGTTATAATATTATTTAGTGGCGCTATATTGCTGTTCTTCTGTCGTTTACCCCAAATATTCTATGGATGGGGTGACTTTATCTCCGATTACTTCAAGTTGGATGATTCTAAATTGTGCGTAAACAAAACAAACGTATATTAATAAAAAAATCTAATACAGCAAGAAGAAATTTATTACATCCATATCTTACAAAATAGTTAAAACATCATTATTATCATCTTCTTGCCCTATCCCATTCTACTTGGGGTCGGCCAACGCGTATTCTTCTTCCGTTCTCCCCTTTGGGGGTATGAAGAACAGGGTGTAAAGCTCTTCATCTCCCATAGAAAAGGGAGGATCTTCCGACCAGACGAGTGTTATGTCTGGTCCACTGCCCGACAGTTGTTGTTGGGTTCTCGTATATAGTCTCAAGTCGCGGATAACTCTGCTTGCGCGATGTAGGATTTCTGACGTGTTTTGCTGTTAGTTCATCGTCTGTGTCATAGATGGCGTTGTAGTAATTTTTGTTTTATGTTGCTGTAGTACTTTTTGTAGAATCGCTACACCCCTATAAAACGTCACTCTTTCGTATCATTCCTCACACATCTGTTTTTTCCTTGTCCTTTTTCTTCCGCTCCAACCATCAATATTCATATCCATCACTCTTTTATTCACAAGCGTTTCATCCATCCTCTGTTCATGTCTATACCAAGACAAACGACTTTTTTTTCTGTTTTTCTCAGGGTCCACTTTCAAACTTCGTTTATTATGGCGCTGTGTGTCAATGTCCAGCGATATTTATTTATATTTATTTATTATACTCATTCTTTACTTTATCCATTTTTGTTACTCCAAACATACATCTCAACATTCTTATCTTCGCTATATGCAATCGTTTATCACCCATCTTCTTCACAACCCAGCTTTCTGATCCACACAGTACGACAGGTCTCGACAATCGCTTTGAACGCCGTTTTAATAAAAGTATACTGTGAATGTTTTTCTTTTATTTCAGTGTATTGGACTCTGCAGCGGCTTTGTTCGTTTGTTTCTTAATGCTGCTTTTGCCATCTACTTTGGATATTTTCCGAAACTGCTCCGCAAACAGTAACGTTGATAAAAATACTATTAATTTGATATAATTACATTTAGCTTGAATTAAAGTATACATGGTCATGGTGTAAGAAACAGCCCTCCGCAAACTAACAGGGTGTATTCAAATCAGCTCCTTAATTTGAATCATATTCGACCGGAATATTTCATAGGAAAATGTTATTATTTTTAACTATTTTTCAGTTACTATTCCTCTATTTCAATGTAAAATTACATTCTCAGTGCGGCACTCCACTTATTAAAATAATACGGTTAAAATAAAAAAAAAACAACAATGGATGTTGAAATACTCCAGCGAACGACACGTGAAATTAGCTTTTCACTGCCTGCTACAGAGTACATCGATCTTATCGTCGCGCTTGCCGTTCGCTACGCGCGTTTTGCCAAGGTAACGATAATGCGTAAGGAAATAAAACAAATCGATCGGATTCCCATAACGTTCCTGAAATAATTTCTTGTACACCGGTCATCTTGGAATCTATAATATAAACTGAATATACACTGAATTACTAACTATATTTTATTTTATACTGAACTTACCCCATCAGTCTGCAGAGTGTTGTTCCTTACACCCTGTAGATCAGTGGTTCTTAACCGGTGGTCCGCGGACCACTGGTGGTCCCTGGAAACATCCCAATTGGTCCGCAGAACTAACCTAAATAAGTAAGATATGTGACAGAGTCGACACAACGCGAACCACAAGCGACGCGAGCAATGTGCGATCACAAAAATCTTATTAAAATCTGTAACTGTAATCCCGAGTCGTTCATCAACTCGTCCCACAAGCCTACGGCCCATTTCCCAGCCCACAGTTTTTTTTATTACGATAAATGTGTCGTAAAAAAAATATGAGGGCTTTGAATAATTTTGTTTTATGTGTAGATAGAACGCCCCTATGTTTATTTATATTAAAGTAGGTACTGTAAATTGCCTCCAAATCAATAAACCAACTGGCTGACTGGGTGGTCTATGGCAAGACAGAAATTTTGTCAAATGGTCCCTCATGCCTAAAACGTTAAAAACCACTGCTGTAGATGGTAGGTACCCCATGAATGAAAGACGTACAAAAATACTGGAAGCCCGCTTCAAGAATTTACCGAAAAACCGTCACGTTTATTCAGCGATTATTTAGTTCAGGAGATCTTTATAGTGGAGTGCCGTTAGAAGTGTAAAGTGAAAAACCCCGAAAGGGTGTAAAAGACTCTTCTTGAAGCCGAAAGGCACTTGTTTTCTTCGTCATTGCGATATTTTTTTTGTTCCGGACCATACCTGGGAACTAGTTACGGAGATATTGGAGGTCAATACATACTAGTTTAAAAGGTCATAACTTTACTTTAAATACCTCCATAACCTGCTTACTATTAAATGTGTCTATCACCACAACGTTCTGAGTGCGTTACATTGAATTTTAACGTAATACGTGATTTTTCACCCCAACAAAAAAAGTCGTTTCAGAGCAATAATTTTTGCATAGTTACTTATTTTGACGTACAGAATGCTTGGTTGACGGTTTCGTGAAGGGTCCGTTTATACCCCGTACACACCGTGATTTTTAAGTCGTCTTACAACGGAAGCCCACTTCATTGTATGTAATGACAACTAAACATTCATAAAAAATGGACATTTATGTGATTTGAATACTTAATTTAAAAAAAATATATATATATATTCATTAATATGACGCATGTCATAGTTATAACAGGAGGAGCTCGTGGCTAAATAATAACAGTCGCTCGGGTCGATCTTTAGGTTAAGCCGTGCTTGCCTAGGTTGGTCTGTGGATGGGTGACCACCCATTATATACCGAGTTTCCTCCGTGCCTCGGAAAGCACGTTAAGCAGTTGGTCCCGGCTGTCATTTGTGATCTTTGACAGTCGTTACAGGTAGTCAGTGGCCCAAAAAGTCTGACAACCAGTCTTACCAAGGGGTATCTTATTACCCAGTACTAACTGGGTTGTGGGGGTCAGATAGGCAGTCGCTCCATGTAAAATACTGGTATTTAGCTGCATCCGGTTAGACTGGAAGCCGACCCCAATAAAACTTGGGAAAAGGCTAGGCAGATGATGATGTCATAGTTATAACAGCCTGTTGCACGCGATGATCTACTCGACTCGTGATGCGCTGGGAAGGTTTTATGACGACAAAAAAATCACTTTGTATAATATACAGGCTGGAAACTTTCAGCGGGGCAGTGAGACAGTAAGGGCAGCGGGTATCCACTTTAAGTCAAACTTGAACTGAATTTCTTTGGATTATTTTCGGCTTCAGCTTCAGCTTTGGCTTCTTTGGGTTTTTTTTTTTTGGGACAAGCCCGCCACACTATTTCCAAACCACTGTAACTCCTGAAAGCCAGACAAAAAGACAAGAACAGACAAGAAAAAAGCCGAGACAATGAAGCTCGACGAAGTCCCAGAGAATGAATTTAACTGTCTTGGATCTCGCTACGAAATTAATCAGAAAAGTATAGTGGAGGAGTAGGAAAAAACCGTAATTTCCACCTCCCTGCTTATCAGCGGACAGAACGAAACAATTGGCCTTGTTTCGTTCTGTCCGCTGATAAGCAGGGAAGTGGAAATTACGGAAATTACCCAATTACAAAGGGACGTTTACAACTGGGATAGGCCCAGTTGCCTAGCACCATGGATAAATGTAAACATTAATGAGTCCTAAGTCGGCCAAGGGCTGTGGCGATAACCGATTAATCAGTGTCAATAATCAATAATCTTTATTACACAAGAACGTACGAAACGAATAAAATTGAGTGAAGTCCCTGACTCCTGTGCTAGGTGATAGACATGTATTACAGGAGCCAGTGACCTTTCCCAAGAGGAGATATTAAAGAATCTTTAAAAAAAAAATATAGAACAACAAAAGATAAATTTAAAGCGTTTCAAAAACGTCGAAAGTCGGCTAGAAATGGACCTTCTGTCGGACACAAATGTTTTGCCCTATCATTCTGTTATCATGTTTTCTAATCGACTCTGGAATGTTAATATATTTTTCAACATTCGTGTTTAAATAATAACTTTTCAGTTGACGAACTACCAAAAGGACCAGTTCCTTCAGTACTAAATTGGGTATTGATGGATGAAGTTATGCCTTACAGTTTCATGTTCCTTTTAGGTAAGATCTACAAAATTGTATTAGGTACAACGCTAAAATATATCGTTTAAATAATTATCATACAAATCAGTTAAATATTAAAACAATTTCGAAAACGGTTGGTAGATTTTTCTCTGAAGCTTATGAAGGTCTGAATAATTTCCGCAGTTTTAATTAATTTTAAAAATAGCGGTCACGCACTAAACTTGTATTAATCAATTGCTTGTATTTTATACAAACACGTATTGTAGAAGACAGTATCTTCTAAAGGGTCACGTTTCTGAGAAATAAGATATCAAAGTTAAAATCTTATCACTGACAGTATCCGTACACTCTGATTTCTTGATTGATGTATTCAATGAGGGATTTTCTTTTTCAACTCTTCCCTAGTCGCTGAATAGATGGCGCTGAACTTGGTAAGTTACTGCAAGGAACAGAACGTCACATTATTTAACTTGAATGTAATGGTTATATTCGGACGCATAAGCAAACGAAAGTGTAAGTCAACGAGCGTATGTGACGTGACGCAATGTTTTTTTTTCGAGCCGTTTTGGCTTTGGCACCTAGTAACGTAGTCAGTTCAACGCCATCTACCGAGTTTTTGGAAACATTTTTTTTTTAAATACTCAAAAAGATAAACTCTCATTGATGCCAGTTATTGATTATATTGATGCCAATTAGCTCTTGATTTATTAAGATTTAATGCGTCGCCGCCATTTTAAAAACAAAAGTAAAATGGCGAAAGTTAGGCAGGCCTAAAAATTCAAAACCCTTTACTTTGGGTGTACGCCATATCGAATGCCAAATAATCGAATATCAATGGGTGTTAGGAATGTTTTTTTTGCAAGTGTGTTGAAAATAATCACATTGCATCAAAATGTACTGTTTTATAAAATGTTTCCTCCAAAGAGAATGAAAGAATCTAACGATCCGAGCTGATTTTATTCCGTGTATGTTTTATCTAAATAAAGGGTTTTATTTTCAAGATATGAAATGTTGTACAATAAATGTGCCTAAAATGAGATTACATATTTTATTTTAGGAGGTGGATTTGCGCTCTCAGAGGCAGCCAAGAAGGAATATTCAGATTTGAATGGAAAAATTGGTATTATGCTAAAAAGTCTGAGCATTTTTCCAAACTGCTTTATCATGCTGTTAATTATTGTATTCACTGTTTTCATTACAAACTTTGCCTCAAATGTGGCAGTCTGCAATGTTATTACGCCAATAGTAATGAGACTGGTAAGAAACTTTTATACACTTCTATGTCCACGGGACTTTGCCCGCGTGAAATACACAGTCAATAACACTCGGCAATAGTGTATTTCCATTAGTGAAGCATTTTTTTTTTATTGATGAGTTGTTTCAGAGATTACCTCCTACAGCCAAACTTAATATTACTAGCGACACGCCTCTGCTTTGCACGGCGAAGTAGTAGCGTGTGCCATTTTCCACCTATCGGGTTTAAAACTATTGTATCTTTCAAGCCAACCACACACATTCACAAAATTTTTAAATTGTTGGATGTTTCCGGATTGTTAAAAAGTTGATGTTCGTAGAAAAGGTAGGCATTTTATAGATAACTGAAGAGTTATCAGACAAGCAGCCCTAGCCAAGTTACAAAAATTTCGTATCGATTCTCTTTCTACAATAGTAAACGCCTCGGCATAAGCGATTGTAGAAAGCGCTAAATTGGTAGCCAAGTTGACACGACTGAGTCGATCGCTCGTTCTCTAAAAAAAAAACCTACACCTCAGTCTATAGTGAGCGTTCCTATCAAAGAGTATAGCAATCAACATTGTAGAAACAATAACATTCTATTCTATAATTTTGAAGGATGTCAACTTGTCTACGAATTTTCTGTTCGTTTGTGTTGATCACGTGATTTAACGTGGAGATGATGTCATTCCCATACTTTTGATTAGTTTTCTACTAGCGTTAACGATTGTAGATTGTCAACTTGGCTAAGCCTGCTGTTTACGAGTTCAATGATAACCAGGGATAGAGAGCAGAATGCCAAAACTACATTGAACTGAAGCGTTTGGAAAATATCTGGAGGAACGGAGGTGTAGGCAGGACAACAAAAGTTAATCTGATGCGGACCCATAAATTCACTATATTTCTTTACGCATCGGAGGGAGACCTGGACGCTCAAAGTAGTGTTCGCAGCAGAAAAGATGTGGTGTTGACAAAATATGGCTGGTATTCTACAGACAACGCGTCGCACCAACGCCGTCTCGATTCTGTTCCAACTGAATGTTAAGACTCGTCTATCAGCATGTGGCGAATCTTCTAATACTGCGGCGACCCGGTGGAAGGAAAAGGAAAACCCGATAGGGTCTTTGCTCGCAGAACGGATGTCCGATGGGGCCGAAAAGTTCTGGACTGGCTACTGCGAACCGGAACGCAACGTCTGCGTTGGAAAGACTCCCACTAGGTGAACCGATGACCTGGTGAAGGTTGCAGGGATCCGCTGGATACGAGACGTACGGGACCGGTTAATGTGGCGACCCTTGGGGGAGACCTATGTCCTGCAGTGGACGTCTTTCAGTGAAATTATTATGATGAGATTAGGCGCAACCCTAAAAGTGATACGAGACGATGCTACTCTGTTTCGACAAGTTTAGACGTGATTCGTGATCAAACTGCATTGCGTTACCGTTGTTTTTTTTGTTATTAAAGATTTAGTACTGTTTTCGATCTATTGCACTTGACTATTTTATTATTCTTAAAATAAACGGAGCGCACAGCCCGAGTATTATTAGGGTGGGTAGGTACAACTTTTAAAATCAAACATATTTTTCTTTACAGGCCCACGAAATTAATATAAACCCATTATGGTACAATATTACCTCTGGTATTGCGGCTTCGTTTTGTTTCTGCTTGCCAGTAGGCACTCCAGGAAATTTAGTTATTCAGAGCGCTGCAAATATACCCACAATGAAAATGGTGAGTTGAAAGAAACCGAAAAGATGTTATTTTTTTTATAATATGGATCAGCGCTTACAGAGCAGTGACTTAGGTATGCTTGAGCAAAGGAGATATTTTATTTTGTTTGGACAATTTACCACATAAATTGTAGCGTACCTATAATATTTAAATGTATATTGATTTCTTCCTATAAAATCTCTAGGTTACAATGGTAATATTTGCTTAGCCTCGTCTAACGGTCATCATCATCATCATCAGCCTATAATGTTCCCACTGCTGGGACACGGCCTCTTCTCAATGAGAGGGAATGAGCTATAAATCTACCACGCGGGCCCAGTGCGGGTTGTTAGATGTCACATATCTTCGAATTTTTGGTTATAGAACATGCCGGTTTCCTCTCGATGTTTTCCTTCACCGTTTTGAGAGCTGTCGTCTAAGGGTAATACTGAGTAATACGACAATGAAAACGTAAATCTAACAATAAGCTCAAAACGAGCAATATTGTCCAATTTGATAGGTTTAGCCGGTATTTTAAGTTGAAGTAGTTCACTAGTCAATAACCAAAATAGTTTAAAACAAAGTCAGTCATCCGTGTCCGTACTACTTAAAAGATTTTGATACGATTTTCACGATTTGATAGAATGATTTACGACAAAGGATTTATAATAGGCTTGTGTACTAAAAAAAATCTAATTAGTCTGTCAATTAGATTATCATAAAATATTTGAACCGTATTTTTTCTTTTGTTACGTAAGCTAAAAATGACGAAGATAATTACGACGATTTCAATCGTCACGCCGTGGTACAATTTTTAGTGCGTTCAGACGTCACGAGCCTTCACTCCCAAGCTTTGATGCGTTTTATCTTTGTCAATATTAATTGATTTACAAAAAAAAAATACCTGACTATTATTTTCCAATACTCTAACTGACGGACTAAATAGATTTGCAATGTATTAATGGTGGAAACTAGATTAATCATTTCGGAATAGGGCGGCATCGCCTAGCCATCACATTCCTTCATTCAGGAAGCCTTCTTTATTTTATTTTTTACTAAGATGGTACTCATGCGCAAGTCCACTTGTCCGATTTTATTTTAGTTTTCAGCCATTTGATTTGTAATTTTAATCTGCTTATTGCCTACAGATGAAAGCGGGAATTGGGCCTACAGTTACAACAGTATTAATATCGTTTGTAAGTTTTTATTTTTGGGCACCTGTTATATGGCCTGACCTGAATAAAAAAGCGGAAGACTTGAGTTGGCTAAATGAATAATTTTAATCATCCTAGAAGTAGCTATAATTTTAATGTATGCAAATTAGAATTAAAATATTTTTTATGAAATACTATAATTACCAGATATTTTGCCATAACCTAATCTTGAAAATGTTGTATATAACATAACAACCGTGGAATTGTCACATTTTCCATGGCGCCGTTCGCCGCTCCACCAGCGCCGCTCAGAGCGTGGTAAGATTAATTTGCTCAAAGAATTAGCCGCGGTGGCCACACACCCAAAATAAACAACAACAAATAACATCAACAACAGCAACATATAACATAAAATGATCGTTCAAATAAAGCCATTGTCATGGATATTAAAAACGTCTTTTTGTGTTTTATTTAAATTTAAAGTTCTCCGGCCACTAAAAAGTATAGTAGTAGTAGTAGTGTAGTATTAAGTACTAGATTAGCCTAAACTAGGCTTTAACACAATTTTTACATGTTTTAATATTAAATATCAATCGCAAATTTTATCACAATCAGATATCAGTGTTAAATTGAAGGGGACAGATGTTTATCGGTTTTTGTAATATTAAGTCACTTCTAGTAAAATCTTGATAGTTTGTTTTACAGTAACCGAATACTTGATGACAAGTAGGTAGGTTCCTGTGTTACAATACACAGGAACCTACCTACTTGTCATACATAATTATAATAATAGAATAGATTTATGAGATTTTGTGACGGATCAACAATATAGGTATTCTATCCCGCGCTGTAATAGCAAATGCCAGTCCGATAGGACTAGGAGGATTCTTTGTTCAAATTAATGATCATAGACTTCGTATTACAGCGTATGTTCACCGGACACTAACCGACTGTGACAGGCGGTATTGCCAGACAGACAAAAAAAAACAATTTTTATAAACAATAAAAATAAATAGACAAAATGGCAGTGTTTATTTAAGGAATTATAACATTTCAAAATTTTATAACATAAGTCACGTATGCACCTATTATACGTTCATAAATTCGAAAGACACACCGATTGACTGTATCTGGCTATGTACGAACATTGACTAAATTTTAGTACGTAGCACGTGAATAAAATCGTCACTTATCACTTCTCGATATGCTTTATATTCGGGGTGGGAAACCCAAGTTCTTGGATCAGACGGGTGTCGTTCTACGATAAGGGTCAGTGCCCACTGCACGGTCGTGGCGCGAGGGCGGCTGTTCATCACCGCCTCTTGTGCCCGCACCAAAAGTCACCATTTCTTCTTCACGTGATGGTGGAGGCTCCACCGCCGAAGTGTCCAGAAAACGCCCGCTGGCCACCGACGCCTGCGACTGAAATATCGATGCACTCCTTAATCCACTCAAGGTATTCGCACTTTGAGGCACCTCTTTAAATTCTTCAAAGTAATTGTCACAGGCCGTCGGTCGCGGTGCCGCCGGAAACCCGTACAGTGTTGACGACGATAAATCCTTTAATGATGCTGAACTTAAATTTATTCTTCTATTTTTATTGTGTATTGAACAGTGTGGCATTTCATCGCCGTCAAACACAAAGCGCCTT
Organism: Xestia sexstrigata; assembly: GCA_941918905.2. Lineage (NCBI taxonomy): Eukaryota > Metazoa > Arthropoda > Insecta > Lepidoptera > Noctuidae > Xestia > Xestia sexstrigata. The sequence goes on from OW799203.2 coordinate 9,602,978, forward strand.
CGCTCTCGCGGTGTTGCCGCTGAAGATCCCGAAGGGGGGTATGTGTCCCGTTTCATCATTCGCCTTTCTAGTAGCGTGGAATCTCGCTCTCTGAATTCTGTAAAGGCATACTCACGATCCCACGCACGGCAATCAGCTTTGGCTTTTTCAGTTAGCTCTGTTATCCAATCTTTTTGGTACCATTGAAGAAATAGAAATATAGCCGAGGTGCCTGCTAGCTCGGCCGCCACAAAGCCACTGAGGTATAACCCAAATGAATACCCGTAACTATATGACATTCTAGGGGTTTCAAAATAAGTCATATAGCGCAACTTGTGGCCTACTTGTGATTTGAAGACGGATATGTACATGACGATTCCGGTCAGCATTATTAAACCTGAAATCAAATAAAGATTGTATTAGAATGAGTCACTATAAGCATGCTTTTAGAAACGGCTCAAAGCGAACTTATTTATAAAGTAGTGGGGCCCGGCAAGTGTTGCAATGCTGTTTTTGTCTTCAATCTCCTGCAGAAGTGTTATATGCCTTGCCTTGAAACCAATCCATTTATCTTTCAAGGAGGACAACCGCTTGTTCAAGTAGCTTTTTGTTTTTCTGGCTTTGCCATCCTTCTTGCAGTTAACGCATAAAGTTTTTATGTTTTCGAAACATGTCGATTTAATGCTTATTCATCCTGTATTACGGAGGTTAGTTTCTTTTTGAAGATATCAAGCTCATATTCTGGATTAACACATAGGCTAATCGAAACACATCACATCGAGCGTGAAGGAGTAACAAACATACACACATACGCACATTCAAACTTTCGCCTTAGTGTGAATGATGTAGTGGAGAAAAGACCACCATTATATCTCCAGTGTGAGAATTTTCCAATTTAATTCCCAAGAACCGTGCAGCTTGGCAGGAGATGGTGGTTATGTTATTATAATAATAAATTACATAATGATTGAAGAAACTAGCTAAAGCTGCTGACGGACCATTTTCATTCATCGAATAGTGACTTTATTCTACAAACGGGCCCCAAAAGGAATATGTTGATATAGAGATTTTAAGTGCGACGAATGCTCGAGACGGAATGGGACACCGTCACGCCCTTCTGCAAAGCAATCATGCTAGAGAAGGAGGTGGCGGAACGTTAGAGGGAGAGAACCTCACGTCCCGACTGTAGGCGCGGGCCTGTGGACGATGGGCTATAGGCAAGCTCGCCGTCCGTCCGTCTCATGACGACATGCCGTGTCGACGGCGCGTTCGTGTTCCACGCGCAAGAGAGTCAGCAAAAGGAAGGTGTCCGAAAGGGCCGATTCCTGCCGGGGCTGCGGGACTGTTCGAAAGAGATACCGTGGCTCCGGAACACAAAGTGCAATGAAGGAACATGGATGGGTTTTAATCAGTAAAAGTCTGTCACTCCCTCCTGCTCCACCCAGAGCGATCATTTGATGATTTGCCATAAGAAAAAAAAAGTGCGACGCATGCTCAACGATACTAGCAATAGCCATTGGTGGTCAAGCTCTTTAAGTCTATTATTTAGGAAAAATATATGCAAATATGTACGGTTGGAGCACGCCTATGTCCCGCGTATGTAATGGAACACTCCATTGTAATTATGTATTAGATTATTTTGATGAAACTGAGTACATAACTTAAGCCTTCCTTTTGATGAGTCATTCATAAGCCCAACCAGTTATAAAATAAATAAATATCGCTGGAAATTACATACAGCGTCATCTAGTGCCACACTAAGCAACGAGGCTTGTGCCGTGGTCACCACATAGTTGATATAATAATAATAATAATAAAGTATTTATTTCCCAAAAACATAGCACTTTGCACTGTATACATTGTTTGAAAATAATATTTACATTATGATGCAATAGTAGACTATCTTTTAAAGTAGGACTAGCCTGTTTCTTAAAAGATAGATAGATATATAAACTACTTAAATACTTTTTTGTTTGTAAATACGTACTTATTATACATATAAACATACATGACTTGGAAATAATGTCTATGCTCATCACACAAACTTTTTCCCTATCAGGATTCGAACCCGGGACCCTAAGAACGTAAGCCAGCCTCATTAGCATTGCATTGTTAATATTGGTTTGGACAAACAGTTTAGAAGTGTTTAGGTACTCACCAGATACAATAAAGAGGACGCCTGCAATGAATGTGCAAAGCCTTCGTCCTTTCACGCAATGTCCTAGGACGCAACACAGTGCCCCAAGGGCTTGGGTGAACACAGCCAGGAGCAGCGGGGCTGCCGACCGGGTCACCACGTCTGAAACACGTGAAATACCTATTATTATTAGAATATTTATTGTTTGGTAGCCAATTTTTTTTTCTAATATTCAAACCGTCTAAGATATTAGGATACGCGTCTAAGATATTGAATTAAATAGCTAATATTTTGCATGAGAAGAAATTTTGTTTTTTTTTAAACATAAATGTTTTACTCCTCCCTAGCTCTCAAAACGGCAAAAGAAAACATCGTGAGGAAACCGGCACGTCCTAGAACCAAAAAATTGAAGACATTTGACATGTCTCAACCCGCAACGAGATCGCCGAGTGGATTACTGCCCATTCCCTCTCATAAAAAGGAGGACTGTGTCTTAGTAACAGGAAACAAAACTCACATGGTATCGCGTTCGTAGAGTCACTCGGGTCAGGCTGCCATTGAGATAATGGAAAATATGGAATGTCGAGACACCGGAACACTGTGCTGCCAGCTGAAACACAAAGTTTATAAATATTACAACAATGTATCAATGGAATAACTAATGAAAGGAGATATATTTATATTTAGGGGTTCCTAATGGTTTGGCTGCTGCGGACAACGACAACGAGTTGGAGACAAAACGAAAGAAGATTTACAATTCTCGTCCCCGCTTAACTTTAATGGGTTCCCAATAAAGTTAAGGACGAGAAATGTGATTGAGCAGTCCAGAGAGGAGTATATTTGTTTAAGCCAGCATCTGCAGTCGGTGGCTAAGCAGGCAGTAGCACATAGACGAAAAGAGACGTGAGCGGCATGCGGCGTTCGCCTTTCGTGTTAGATCGCGCTAACCTGGGCGTGCACACATTTCTGCTCCGTTCTAGCCATCAGTATGATTGATATAGTGGATACACCCTAGCTCCTTAGCATCTCTTCTCCTCTCCACTTCACACGTATTCGCACGGTTATCAAAACAAACAACTTTTTTTTTGAAACTGACAACTGATTTCCAAAAATCACAAAAACGTTGAAAATACCTTTAGCTTCGAAAGTCGACACTTTAGTATGACTCTTATTTTAGTCCACGTGTTTAGAATCCCACATAGACTTCATTTTTTTTTGTTAGCCTGGACTGACCCGCTCCTGGTGAAAGGCTTTCCCCCATTCTTTCCAATTTTATCGGTGTTGCACCTCTTTTCGCCAATTAACGAGAAGCCATCCGCTGCTACTATCCTTTTCTGTCGTTCGGAACAGTCAATTGTTTAAAATGGTCGATGCTGCCGTATTACCGCTCTGTTTCTCGCTCTAGCAAATGACGGTTCCGGAACCATGACTGAAAAAGATAGCAGTGATAGTCTAGTGGTTTGACCATCGGACAGCCACGTCCATAGGTCTCGAGTTCGAACCCAAAACACGCACCTCTAATTTTTCAGATTCATGTGCGTATTGTATAATTAGAACTAACTTCAGTGGTGGAAAACAGCAAGCCTGACAGATATTTGTCAACGGCATGTAAAGCCAAGTCAGAAGCACATGGACGGTGTAAAAACTCTGACACCAGGATAGGCACTAACCACACGAAAAAGAAAGATAGAAATGAAGGAAATGAAATAAACTGAAATGGGAGTTCCACAGTCACGGACGCATCAACGGACTTTGTAATAGAACGAAAGTGGGCCGGCTCGGACGGTGGGACAATGCATTTCCTACCAGCCGCGACGGAACCGGAACGCATTGTAGGACCGCGACACACGCGCAAGTTTCCTACCCTATTGTACTAAAAAGTATCCACTACGCTCTGTATTCCAGACCGATACGTTTTATGTGTTCATCAACGTTTTTATTCTAGAATCTGTCATGTAAAATTCAATCAGTGCATGAGTAAAGAGTGTGGTTTATTAAGTTCTTGTTCTTTAGATATTTGTGTCACACAGGATAAAAAGTAATAAAACTTTGGACTGGAACAAAACTGTTAGAATAATAATGGTTAAATAAAATATCTCGACTTGGCAAACGGGGTTCTCAGCTTGTGGAATATGAACTCGGCCATCATTGTGCCGATTGTTGTTACGGCCAAAGGCTTGATGGTCGAAAGCATCGATGAACATCTGTCGAGCGTCTCACTTGGCGGTTGGATCAAGGGCCTGGGCAGTACTGTGAGGAGTTTCCTGTATCTGGCGCCCTGACCACCAGTAACTCCCGACACTGGCGGACCACATTTTTTTTAATTTTTTATATAAATATGATAAATGTCATGTGATAATTATTATATACTACTACCACCCCGTCCAGGCGAATCAATCCCTCACATTATCTCCGGGTGTTCTCTTTGGGCTAACGGAGAGTACTTGCATAGACACAACCTTGTAGCCAAGAATATCCATCAGCAGTTTGCTGTAGAATACCTCCTTGTGGAATCGGAAGTACCGTATTATAGGTATGTGCCCGACCCAGTTCTCGAAAATGGCAATATCACATTTTACTGGGATCAATTCATCATCACTGACAGGACTATGGTAGTCAATAAGCCTGATATAGTGGTGGTGGATCGATCAGAGCGGGCGCGCAATGATTGTTCACATAATGTTAACGGTCCCGCATGATGAGAAACTCGTGAAAGCCAAGAAAGATAAGCAAATCTTGACCTGGCCGGCGAAGTTGTCGACATGTGGGTTGTGGACTCAGCGATCATTGTGCCGATAGTCGTATCAGCCCAAGGAATTTTTTTTTTTGATTTTCGTATTGTTTTTTTAAGGAATATTTAAAAAATTATAAAAATTTTAATAAATAAAGGATAGTGGTAAAATGGTTAAATAAACACTTACGATCTGTGTGGCATAACCTCCATAACCCGGACACGGTTTGCTTTGCAACTAGGTCATGTCTTCCCGTACCATTGTACGAAGGGTTCAGCATATTCTCCTGTGTGTGAAGCCAGTTGTTGGTCGAAACTGCTACCAGAACTGCTACCACAGCTGTACCAGCTGACAAAGGCGTTAATAACCAGAGGCACGCTACTGACGAGTCGATTTGAGCCACTAAAGTTGGAGACGGAGGAGACGGCCTGTAATGTACCAGAAATGTATGTGAACAGTTTGTTTGACAGTTAACCAACCGATCTGTGATGTGCTTGGTAACACAATATTATAGATAGGTTGGTTTAGTCAGGATCAATTCAGTAAGTCAGTTACGGGAACAAAAAGTAGCTGATATCAACATTATGTCTAATAAGCCCCGCTAAGTTCGAGAAGGCTTTATAAAAACAAAATGACTTTTTGTTTTCGCTCGAAGAGAGACCGATGCAGCAAGGACACTTAAAAAAAAAAACATTTTTATCCTAATGTGCTTTGAAGCATGAAAGATAAACCTGCGGGCCATTTTGGACAAGTATTAAAAAAAAAAACTAGCGACCAACGGCAGCCCGGCTACAAACCCGGCTGCAATTTACTAATGATTAAAAAGTGAAAAGAGTTACAAAAAAAAAAATTTTTTTTCATGCAAACCTTGTCCTGACATCATTTTCTTTAATGCAAATCTCGCCAAAGCCCTCGAACTGTTCTTAAGTGATGATCCTTCATAAACGCGGCAATTGATTCTAAGGTTATTGTTTGTATAAATATTATCAATAATACAAGAACAGCAAATGCTGCGCGGACTCCAAATAAATTGCGATAAGAGCAGGGGAACAATGGTAATTGTATAAATATTACAGTCATATGTTGGTTTTAAATGTGTGCAGAATAACCAACGACAGATAACATATTTATAGACATATTTAAGGAAAGATGTGGACCAGATTAGTGAAGACTGACTAGGGACAGAGACAACTGGAGGAAGCTGGGGGAGGCCTAAGCCAAAGAGGCGACTTTATAATTATTATATAATAATTTTTATTCTATAATATTTAATGCACGAAAATGATAATTTTTATTTTTCAATCAATAGCGATATTAATTTATGCATGAAAATGATAATTTATAACTTTTACTCAATAATGATATTAATTCAAAACATAAATTCAAATATACTAAATATATTCATCAATTGTGATTAACTGTTAAATTGTGGTAGAATAAAGGCTATTTTTATTTATTTTAGTTTATCTATGCTGGTTTTAAATACAAAATTTAAGATAAAAGAGCATAATACAGTTGCGTGTTACCTGGGCGGGCGGCGGCTGGCGATGGCGCCGCTGAGCGTAGGCGCAGGCTGCGCACGTGCGCCGCGGGGTAGCGAGGCATGCACACACTGCGCACCGCCTGCCCACATTCCTCCCTTCCGCTTCACTGGAATAGCATAAACATAAATATGATCAGTCAGTCTATCATGTTCCCAATGATTGGACACAAGAGCGTGGTATTAGCCACCACGTCAGTCCAGTGCGGGTTGGTAGATGTGAAATGCCGTCGAATTTTATGTTCTAGGACATGCCGGTCTCCTGGCGTAACAGGCGAAATGACATGCTACACGGACGCAGAGCCAAGACAGCTCTTATGCCGAAAAGCATATTCTGCAGAGCCCCGCAAATTTATAATAAAATTAATAAATCCATTAGGCTTAGAGAGTTAGATTTGGCTAGATTTAAGAAGCAATTTAAAGAATTTTTATTTAATAAATGTTATTATAATTTGAATGACTACCTAAATGACACTGCCATATTAATTTAATTCAATTATTATTTTTTCATTTGTAACTGACATTCCTTTTTAAATTTAAAATGTTATTATTTATATAATTGATCACTAATGTAACCTAGCAGCAGTGGCCCAGTGGTGGCGGTCCCGACTTACGAACAGTAAGTCGTGGGTTCGAACCCTGACAGGCGTATTACTTTGTGTAATTTATTTCATCACCACTGCTCTCAAAACGGCGAAGGAAAACATCGTGAGAAAACCGGCATGTCCTAGAACCAAAAAATTCAAAGACATGTTACATCATCATCTACCAATCCGCACTGGGCCCTCGTGGTGGATTATAGCCCATTCCCTCTCATAGAGAGGAGGCCTGTGTCCCAGCAGTGGGAACATTAATAGCCTGATGATGATGATGATGATTAATGTAACCTAATAACATTTGTACGCCCATGTAGTGACACAATATAAATAAACTCAAGACCATATAATATACATACCGACCATGTTCTGACAAATAAATGATTTGATTTGATTTAAAACGATGCTTTCCTTTCCCGTTTTGAGAGCAGTGGTGATGACATAAATTTCACAAAGAAGCGCGCCCAGCTGGGTTCGAACCCACAATTTACGACTAGTAAGAGCAGTGGTGCCGCAGCGGTAATGGCTCTCACTGCAAGGCATTTCGAAAATACATGTTATGTTCAGTTATTAGTTGCTCTCTACCGGCTCTAATCATGGGTATGGATTGTCTGTAATTTTTTTACGTTTACCTAGATTTCAGATACAAATGTGACTCCTCCTGGTTCAGATTTGATGATCCATTCGTTGTAGAGCATAGACTCTGTTTTCGCTTTTTACAACCGGATCTTACCGGATATTAAGGAACCGGCTGTGTGTGTTTCTTTGAGACCTATGAATGAATGTTATTGGAATAATTATGAAAGTTCGTATGTGGTGGAATACTTATTTGTCTTCTGTTGGTTTGAAGCTTAAACAACTTTATATGTCTGGTCCTTCTAATGTTGGTAAATCTTCTTTTATTGAGTGTTTAATTGGTCGTTCCAATATGAAGTACGGTCGACCAAACTATTTGGTTTACATTTTAACATGCAAATTACATTGTAGAATGTAAACCAAATAGCTTGGTCGACGGTTTATCCTGGTGTTGGTAATTTTTTGTGCAAGGGTTTATGTTTTTTATTAGACCCTCTTTAATTAAAATAAGATTATCTTATTTGAAGAATTTAGTTATTTTGTGTTATCGGGTCGAAGTCAGGAAATCGTGCCGGCCATGGGATGACAGTAATCCTCGGGTCTGTAGTAACCCACTCACGCAGTGCTCGCTTGCTGTACTCGCTCGCTGGTGAATTGGACAAAATTAAACATCTATACTAAATACACCTGTGCTTGCCTTCGGAGATGGCTCCTTCACTGATTGACCTACTTAATTTTAAATCACTATAACCTGCTAGATCTAGAGCGTTTTAGAGATGATTGATAATTCTCCAGAACCCTTTGATAGTTGTGTACATAAACAGAATTCTACATTCAAACATTTTAAAAGGTGGATATTGATATTCAATAGTAGTTTCTGAAGATTTTGAGTAGCGGCATCAGCTGAATTTGTTCGTAGACTAACTCTAAACCCGAATGTAATTAGGTTAAGGACGACCATAATAAAATTCAATTATATCCTCTCTCTGTCTGAATTCGTGTTAGAATTGGGAACTATTGAATCGACCGTATTTCTCGCTATTACGACGTTTTACTGTTATGAGTTTCGGTTAATCCATTTTCCTTGGTTTTCTTGAGGGTTATTTAAAAATTAAATGCGGAATCACTTTCGTGTTAATTAATTGTTAAATGTTTTATGAAGAATAAATTAAAAGATAAAACGTCTTAAAATCCACATCCACAGTTTAATATTTCGTAATGAATACCGTTAATTCGAATGTTAATTTTTTTTACTTACTTTTTACATTTTTAACTAAAAATAAAAAAAACAGCCAAGTGCGAGACGAACTTGCGCACAAAAGGTTCCGTAGCAGCAAAGAATATAACAGCGATATTTTTAACGCCCATCCATGGGTCAATATATACTCAAGAGTAAAAATAAATTTTCATAGTATGTAAATAATGGAAACGCGAATTTTTATGGCACTGTAGGCAAACCCTAACATTACGAATGTGTTCGCGTTGTCCCGTATATTTTACATATATAAAAAAAAATCTTTGACTAATCTACTATCTATGGTAGCCATGGAGCCGGCGTTTTGTGCATTCATTTACTTCGTGTCAACAACTATACTTATACAATCTTTTTCGAACAAAATAACGTAATTTATCAATCAACGACCAAACTTCGGAGGCTTTCAGGTTTCTACGCTCTCCGTTTGAGCGGTATAATACTCCAAAACGGTGTTTCTATCGAAACATAAATAGGTGTTTGCAAATTTTAATATCAATCAATTAGCACTTCCAAAAATCTTGATCTTTTGTACCTCACAAGCTTCGGAATATTTAATATTATCTTACGAAAAAGTTACCAAGAAGTTAATCTTTGTGGCTATTACATTCCGGGGGAGAATCATACCTTTTTGTCCGACTTGTGGGATAGGGAGGGTAATGATTACACCTTCCACGCATTGTTTTGTTTGTTCTTGTACTTGTTACTTGGTAGATATTGTGGTTGCTGTGTCGGTGGTGTGGTGTACGATTTACTTACAGCCCAGATTTAGGTCTCGATTCGCAAACAGTGCGGTTAGCTCGGTTTTGAGTTTGACGTATTGTTTTTTGTAGTGAAATGATGATTATAATCAATTTAATATTTATATTTAACCCACCTGCCTTCAAAGCAAGAGTGAACAGGCATCTTCTGGGCACTATCGTTCCATCATTGACCGCATCCATCGCTTTCCATCAGGCGTGATCGAGGTCAAGAGCAGGCCCATTTTGTATTAAAAAAAAAAACAGAGTTAAGTTGTAGTAATCTAGAATTACGTATGCTTATTTTGTCTGTTACTACTTTTAACGCAAACATAGATAATATTACGGGAGGACCGGGAACAAATAAATTCTGTGATCAATTTAATACCAAATGAAATTATTTTCAAGTACTAGAAATGAAATTATTTTCAAGTAGAAAGTCATCTGCTGCACCCCTCGCGAGCCTGTGGACGGAGAGCTAAGGGCTAGCTCGCTGTCCGTCCGTCTCATGACGACAGCCCGTGTCGACGGCGCGTTCGTGTTCCACGCGCGCCTCATAGATAGTCAGCAAAAGGAAGGGGTCCGAAGGGCCGACGCCTGCCGGGGCTGCGTGACTGTTCAAAGGAGATACCGTGGCTCCGAAACACAAAGGTCAATGAAGGACACTCCTGCTCCGCCCAGAGCGGGAGGAGTCATTTGATGATATCCCATCCGACAAAAAAAAGCTGCTGCACCCATTCAGTCACATACACTCACTTCATTCACTCCATTCACGACAAGCACAAAACACCCTAAAACCACACACAATCACCAAACACCTGCACTTATAAATCATTCACTCTTCACTTTCTCACTCTCACGTTGTGGAAGTTTACCACAAGATGCATAAATGCATACTTGACACAGTCCACTGGCACGTCTGCCACAATAGAATAGGCATGACGACAGTATAAAAAAATTGCAAATCTATTTAGGCCGTCAGCTTATTGGAAATTAATGGACACGTATTTTTTGTTTTTGTAAATCAATGAATATTGACAAAGTTAAAACGCATCAAAACTCGGGACTGGGGGCTCGTGACGTCAGAACTAGCTAAAAATTATAACAAGGCGTGACGTATTGAGAATATTAAAAGCGTCATATCTTCGTCAATTTTGGTTTACGTAACAAAAGAAAAAACACGGGTCAAATATTTTTTGATAATCTAACTGACGGACTAATTGGATTGTTTTTGTCGCCTCGCTGGTGAGGAGTTATATAAGCACACCTTATAGCCGGACATTGCGCTTTATGAAAAAGGCCTAGCCTAGTTTAGGGGACAGGGTTGAACCTTTTGTACTTATGTACCTCATGCTAAATTAAGAACATAACGTATTTGTATACAGTGTAACTTGAACTTTACGGTATTAAATAATTTATAACAGTTATTAGTTTTAAGTGTAAGTTTTAAGAAACGATACGATTTGACGCTTTAATTTCCGATCGGGAGTTCTACTAGCCCGGTCAAATTAGACATGCAAGGTGAGAATAATTCGCATAGAGCTAAAAAATTTGTACGAATGGTACGAATGTTGGCAACACCATTACAAATGAAATATGAAAGTCCCCATCAATCCAACATGTGCAAAAAAAAAATTCAAGGTCAAGGAAGTACAACTTTTTTGTACAGAAATGGTGATTCTTAGCAAAAATTGTAAAATTGATAATTGCAGGATTTTTATATAAACTATTTTTATGATAAAAGTAACCGTTTGGCTAAAAATTCAATAAACCTATTTACGCGACCTTTGATCTTGAATATTTTGGACTTTTTCATTTCATTTGTAATGGTGTTCCCAACATTCGTACCATTGGTACTAATTTTTAGCTCTATGCGAATTATTCTAACCTAACCCCTATTTTTTGAGCTAACTTGACCGTACTATAAAGACATATACAGTCACAGTCATGCCCTTATGTTTACACGTAACACGTAACTAGTTTTCTCCTATTGCATTAATAGTCGTGTAGTATCCGGCAGAGTAGAATAGAACCAACCCTTTACACTCACGGGTGTCGTATAAGGCGACTAATATCTGAGGCAGAACACCTTAGGGCACGCCACAATAGTGGCGGTAAGTCCCCTCTTTGAGGAGTGGCTTGAGAGACGCCACGGCGTCCTCACCTTCCGCCTGACGCAGGTCCTCACCGGACACGGTTGTTTCGGGAGGTTCCTGCACCGAATCAGGCGGGAGGAAACGCCCGGGTGTTTCCATTGCGAGGATCGACCGGAGGACACGGTGGAGCACACGGTGGAGGTGTGCCCCGCGTGGGCGGAGCACCGCCGTGTCCTCGAAGCGGCGATTGGCGGCGGCGACCTCTCGCGTCCGGCCCTGGTGCAAGCCATGGTCCGGAGCGAGACGGAATGGGACGCCGTCACCTCCTTCTGCGAAGCAGTAATGCTAGAGAAGGAGGTGGCGGAACGTGAGAGGGAGAGAACCTCACAGCGTCCCGGCCGCCGCGAGGGACGCCCCGGACGTCGGGGGCCACCACGTGGCCCCCGACGCCCGGGGCCTGTGGACGGTGGGCTTTGGGCTAGCTCGCCTCCGTCCGTCTCATGACAACAGGCCGTGTCGACGGCGCGTTCGTGTTCCACGCGCACCTCAAAGAGAGTCAGCAAAAAGGAGGACCCCTTTCTTTTCCTGCAAGGACCGATGCCTGCCGGGGTTGCGAGACTGTTCGAAAGAGATACCGTGGCCCCGGAACACAAAGGGCGATGAAGGAACATGAATGGGTTTTAGTCAGTAAAAGTCTGACACTCCCTCCTGCTCCGCCCAGAGCGGGAGAAGTCAGTCGATGATTTCCCATCCGAAAAAAAAAAAAAAAAGGCAGAACACCTTGCGCCTCCGTAGACCAGAGAATGGGCAGCAGCGTTTCCTGTTAGTCTTTCATCACTGCGATCTTCAATCTGCCTGCCAAGCGTGGAGATTACGGCAAATTCCTCCCATCATGGGAGAGGCTTATGTCCAGCAGTGGACGTTATGGGCTGATGTTGTTGTTGTTGTTGCAATTTTATGTTGCTACGAGTCCCCGGTTTTGGACCCCATACTATTTTGAAAAAGGTCTTACTTAAAAGTTGCAATTAATATTCCACGACGGCATCGCTTTTGAATTGTGCTGAGTGTAGCTGTATACATATTAGTGCTAGTGATTGTACAACTGTAAGTGTACAGAGGGCTGTGAATTTGTGATAGGTTAGTAAAAATATTTGCTACTACTAAAGAGATGGGTAACGTTCGATCAATCTCCTATAATTGCGAGCCAACATAATCTCGGATCAAATACTGCAAAGTAGAAAAGAGAAAACGATATACCGAAACGTGTGCCCAAGGGTGTATGGGAAAGACTTTGATCGATGGTTGCATGAATTTAAGCTGTTTATGTTTTTACTCCAATCATTATTTTATAAAAGGTTGGAAGCGTGATATCGTGATTATTCGGAACTTATAAATTCCATGCCCGTGGTGTCACCCGCGCGACATTCGATTATTGTCCCACGGGGTCGTATTATTAAAATAAAAATCCTATGTGTTAATTCTACTAATGTAGAAACTGATTATTATCTAGTAATGTGTTGGGTGGATAGTCACCGCTACTACTGACCACTCTTCGCTAAAACCTGTACTCAGAACCAAATCAGGTTGGCGATCTAAACAATTGGGTACTTAGTTTGAGTGAACTCGCATTATGACACAAAACTTATATAATATTTTCTACTAGTTACAACATTTATTAATTACACATTAATTCAACAATACACGAATATAAATTAAAATCTCTAATCACAATTACTTATTTATACCTATTACGTAGTTTTTTCTATTAATTTAAATAAAATCATATAATCATTCTCCGAACTACCTGGTGAGATAATAATAATAATAATACGAGCAAGAGAAAGAGGCGAAATTTGGAAAGTTGTTTGAATATTGCTCCAAGAGACAAGCATCCAATCATAGATATTATTTTCAAAAAAAATCAGTCAGTACCTAAATAATTTTGAAATTTTCCGTCAGAACTTGGATTATGTTTAAGTAATATAAACTGGAACATTTAAAAGCTTCTGTCACATTGATGCCGAGATTTCTCAGATTAATTTATTGCTTTTTTTATTGCCTAGCTAGATAGTACACAAACATAAATAAAATGCGGAACTGGTCGAAAGAGATACCGTGGCTCCGGAATACAAACGGCAAAGAAGGAACATGGATGGGTTTTAGTTAGTAAAAGTCTGACACTCCCTTCCGCTCCGCCCAAAGTCATTTGCTGATTTTCCATTCTAAAAAAAAAAGGTACCTAGTTCAAACCTCTCGCTTTATTCAGCTTTATCATTTCAAAGGAAAAAAACAGAATATTTTTCCTGAATAACAAAGCGGAAACAAACATTAAAATCACAACAGCGCTTGGGAAACCAAAATCGAGCATCATTGCCTGCGACATCCAAACGAGTTTCATAACTTTTATAAGTTTTGTCTCTGCTGAGGCGACTTTAGACGTTTTCAGAAAGATCGCGTAGTAATGTTTAAGAGGGAACAGGGGCTGCGCTTCTCCATACAAATGTATGCCCCTTTTTTCTTCCTGAATAATGCCTCTAGAGGCATTAGAAAAAAAAATTGATTGCTCTAGCTGGACCAATCCATATATTCTTTTTCATACAATCAACATCTGCTGTCGACATGCCCCTGTCGTTTCCCTTTTTTCAGCAACTAATTTAAAGTAAAAAATAACTGACCCTCCAAAAATGCCCCATTTTTACGACTGTGATTAGAGAACTACCTAACAAATACGGAATGTTTTTAGCATAAAAAAAAATGATAGGAACCTAAACATACTCTTAAAATAATTGAATTGGCTCAGTTTTCGAGGAGAAAAAAGAATACGAATACGAAACGTCGATCTCGTCAAATTTTTTGTGATATCGATCTGAGCTGCAGCTGTGGGATATCGCACTCTACGGAGGTAGGCTTAACGCAGCGCGACTACAATAGTTTCTTCAAATAATACTTTTCCAATTCCTCGCAGGCACTGTTCCCTCTTAATCATAATTACGCTGGGCAAGAAGAAACTATAATGAGACCGTTTATAGCTGACATTACAACTACAAACTTTGTATTTGGTAACGTCATCTAATGTTGATATTAGATAGTGATTGGTTTCTACATTTTGACGTCCATGTCAGAACGGGCGATATATCCTTTTTCTCCTTCCCACCAAAGCACGTGGCTTCTATAATTGGACGACAATGTGGAAGATTCCGCTAAGAACAACCGCGCCGGGCAGTCGCGTCATACGCAATAAATATGTCGCCGCAAGTGTGTCTTTTTTTTTTTAGGACAAGCCCGCCACACTATTCCCAAACCACTGTAACTCCTGAAAGCCAGAATCAACAGGGGCGACCACCAGAAAAGCGCCGAGACAATGAAGCTCGACGAAGTCCCAGAGAAAGAATGTAACTGTCTTGGATCCCGCAACGAAATTAATCAGAAAAGTATAGTGGAGGAGTAGGAAAAAACCGTAATTTCCACTTCGCAAGAGTGTCTATCTGCTAAGATAATTATTTAGTCTAAATAAAAGTAGCCTAAGTAACTCCCTATTAAAGTCCCGTGTTTCGAAGATTAACCGGAACAAACAGCCAGACAGACAGAAAAAAAAATGTATAAGTTAATAATGTAATAATTAATAAGTTATACACTTATATGTATTTAGAAGCAGACACTTCAATTTATTTATTTTTTGTACATGTATACATTTACGGTGCATGTGCACCTGTGTTTATTTGTGTAGTCACAAGGTTGTACAGTAAGTATTGGTTACACGTCGCCGTCAATTCGGTTAGATTGTGTTAGATGTACAATTAGTTCAGGTGGCCCACCATGACGTCTTAGAGCAGGATCGTTTTAATCTTGTTCCAGTGTGGGTAAGAGACGGAGCTATTGAGAACGTCTAGCACCATCTCTTTCCCACGCTCGAACAAGATTAAAACGATCCTGCTTTAAGACGTCATGGTAGGCCACCAGTTACCAATTATGTACCTTTGACCTGTCTAGACGAAAAAGGTGTCTCGATATTGAAAAGTTGATAACATATTATTTAATGCTTGCTTTTTCTCGAGGCCTCGCTTGCGTTACATTACTACTATAGCCTGTGTTATTCCAGGCCCATCAGTCTCGACAGACATAAAAAAAATCGAGAAACGCATCTTGGATTTGATTTGATTTGATGACTTGACTTTCGTTTCTCGCAAGCATCATTATTGCAACTGAATTTATTCGTTAGTAATCAGCGATCGAAAATTAGCGATGTTGTCGTTATCTCTGTCGAGACTTGCCCAGGTCATAATCTATCTGAATATTTAATGTCGTCGCGAAAGAGTAACAACAACAACAACAACAACAGCCCATAACGTCCACTGCTGGACATAAGCCTCTCCCATGATGGAAGGAATTTGCCATAATCTCCACGCTTGGCAGGCGGATTGGAGATCGCAGTGATGAAAGACTAACAGAAAACGCTGCTGCCCATTCTCTAGTCTACGGAGGCGCAAGGTGTTCTGCCTCAGACATTAGTCGCCTTATACGACACCCGTGAGTGTAATGGGTTGGTTCTATTCTACTCTGCCGGATACCACACGGCTAAAGAGTAACAAGCATGCAGTCAAACATGCAGTCTAGCATCTTGCAAGTTATTTTTTCCCTGTTATAGCAAGGAATAGACAATTCTTATGAATCGTTCGTTTTTTCCACGCCTTAGGCAGGAGTTAAACATTAATGTATTGTGAAGTGGTACTAAAATACCAAGAAACGTAATCTTCTAATATATGGCAAAATCTCGTGTCACAGCGTTTGCTATCAAACTCGTCCGAAACAGCTTGACCGATTTTTATAATTTTTTTCTGTATATTTGGTAAGTCTGAGAATAGGTCGTAGTCTATTTTAACCGCCGACGCAAAACCGACGGGGTGTTATAAATTTGATGTGACTGTGTGTGTGTGTCTGTCCGTGGCATCGTAGCTCCCCAACGGATGAACTGAATTTGATTTTGTTTTTTTTTTTGTTTGAAAGATGAATTAGTCGGGTGTGTTTTTAGTTGTTTGATGAAAATCAGTGCAAGATGGCCGCCGCCACAAAATGGCGGATTACATATTTTTTCACAACTCGCTCAAAATGGGTATCAAATGGCTTGACTAGTAGAATACTATACACAATGATAAATTTCAAATCCAAGATGGCCACCACCACAAAATTACGTTATTTCATTTTTTCGCAACTCTTTCATTATGGGTATTAAATGATAGGGCTTGACTAGTAGAATAATGTACACTATATTGAAAGGGAATGAGGAATACTAACAAACCTAGCACCTAACAATTTTTTTTTTATTATATGTATCTAGTAGTACATTATTTACTACATACTTATTACCTTTATTTTTTTTAAATAAAACCGTTTAACTTAAAAAATTGTTTTGTGTCGAGGATTTTTTAAATTTTAAATTTAACTTTACTTGTTTAAACCATAATTTATAATTATGGCAGAACAACGTTTGCGGGGTCAGATAGTCTTATTATAAGCTTGAAACAAAAGTTTCCTGCAACAAGATTGTCTTGTTAGACGTCATGGTAGGGCCCCCTGTATAATAAATAATGATAAATTTGACGACCCGAATGGCGTAGTGGTGGTGAGGCTGCCTTACGTTCTTAGGGTCCCGGGTTCGAGTCCCGGTTGGAGCAAATGTTTGTGTGATGAGCATGGACATTTGTTTCCGAGTCATGGATGTTTATATGTATAATAAGTATGTATTTACAAACAAAAAGTATCTATGTAGTATATCAACTATCTGGTGTCCACGACACAAGCCTCGTTGCTTAATGTGGCACTAGATGGCGCTGTGTGTTCATCTCCAGCGATATTTATTTATTATTTATTATTATACTGAACAATTTTGGATCTGGGCTTACAAGAATGAATAAATTTTGTTCTAGACGAACAGTAAGTGCAAACATACAATTACCTCTCGGTTGTATCTCCAAGTACCGTTCGACCCTAGGTATTTATTAACAATGTGAAAATACTGCTAGTTGCCATTCCTGTCCATTTCCATAGAATATTATCGTTGATTGCTCTTGGGCCTAAGAAAAGGACAATCGAGAACTCATATTATTTTGTTAGTACATAAGGCGATGAAACGTTAAGTTTGATCGACGCTATATATACGCTGCCCTAAGCAAACGATACCCACCCTTTTAGGATATTATAGTTACTATTATTGCCTCTTTTATTTTGCTGGGTAAGACGCTGTTCATATAATGTGTGTGCTTTGCAATAATCGTCATGAAGGGTCGTGTAAGTTAATGTTCGATTAGACACGGTCGGCCCAATTATGATATTTTTGCGATGCGAATTTTGCTTTCGAATATAATAGTACATTTTGATAAGAATGGGAAAAACTTTGATACTGCAGACGAGCTGCAAGCGAGGTTGTTATAGAGCCGAGAACTGCAGTAACAAATGCCTATGTGTACCAAACGACGTGTTTCAATACATTTTTGAATTATTAGGAAACTATGATTTATTTTGCATTTTTTTTCCGCGATTTGCTTTTTCCAGGTTAAAGGTGAAGCAAAGGTATGTAGCCACTTAACCGCATAATATGAAAAATAGAAAATTCTAATATTTTTGAATTTAGAACACAAAAAAATGTTAATTTGACATAAAAATAAATACTTTTTAAATAATCATGTTTATTTATGATATTTTATTAAAAATTTCAAAGTCAAATTAAAAGATTTATTTGCCGAAAAATATGGTTACAGAAGTTCTTAAATGGTATAGTAGAATAACATGACATGCAAATTTTTGTTACAATTAGATTATTTAAATTTAAACTGAAGGAATTATTTTATATTATAGAAGGGATTCTCAATTAACCATCTGTGTAACCTTCTATAGCGGACCATTGGAAGTTCTTTTAATATATTATATTTTATTATTTATAAACACAATCTAAATATTCTAACTAAATTAACGCCTTAAAGAGGCTCAATCTCATTGCCGTGATTAAAAAAAAGCAATCACCGCCGACTAGGAATTAAACGAGTGTAAATCAAAGTTGCGAAGTTCATTAGGTACCACGATGTGTGCTACTGCGAAAGTTCCTAATTTGGACTTAGTATAAGTATCTGTGAATTTTTTTATTTCCGCAGTAGTTGTGATAAATAAAAAAATCCACCAGTGTGAAATACATTGAATGTTGAAACCTAATCGTAGTGCGATAAGAGCCAGTTTTCGAGGAATTGTATTGAACAAATATTATTGGATAATATTGTGATCTTACAATGATTCTGAATAGGTACTTACCTAAAACATATTTAATACCCCTCATAATATGTAATGTCATTTTAATAAATATTTGAAAGCCTCGATGTTTCCTAAACGTTCAAACATGAAATCCGAAGTAACTAACAGCAAAACGTTAAAGAGAGAGATATCTCTCAAGGCCTACTTTTGAATTAAAGACGTTATTTAACAACTAAAATGATTGTTTTAAGAATATTTATGGACCTCAGCTCGCTCTGCGCATTGGGTCATTAAAACGGACTGTAAAAGTAGAAAACAAAGACGTATTAACTATACCGTTTCAATTTTGCTAAGTGGTGTCGAAAGTCTACAGTTTTGTAAGCAAAATAAAACTGGAGCTATAAAAAGACAGGGTCGAAGCTTAAGCTGCCATCTTGGTGAGAGATTAACAGCTATAATCAAGCAATTGGGTGAAGATTACAGCGATTTTTATGTCCCCATTGACAATGGAGCCGTGAGACGGACCCTTGAGCGCGTCATCAATCAACCTCGTACTCAAACCTGTGTAATAACAATGACGAGCATACTCGCAGAGAAATTCCCTCGGAAAATGTACGTGCGAGTAGGAAAGATGGTGCGTAATAAATGTAGATTTAATGCGTAAGCGATATCGACTCGAAATGACACCACACGTCTTACGTAATACGTACCACACATAATTATTCATAGCTCAACGATAGGTGAATTTCCGATCATGATTATCATGGTTTTATTTTTCAGATTTTAAGTTTTTTCTACATGATACATACATGACTGACTGAACGCACCTGTTAGTGACAGGGAATAGATGGTAATCCACCATGCGCGCCCAGTGCGGGTTGTTAACTGTCACTTGTCTTCGATTCTTTGGTGCTATGACATACGGGTTTTCTCACGATGTTTTCCTTTACCGTTTTGAGATTATTTGAGATGAAGTAAACTATACAAAACAAAGTAATGTGCCTGACTGGGTTCGAACACATGACCTGCAACTCGTTATTCAGAACTGTTACCAATGCTCTAACAGTAAGATATTTTATTAAGGGGCTGACAACACCTGCGGGACTGTTTGAAAGAGATACCGTGGCCCCGGAACACAAAGGGCGATGAAAGAACATGGATGAGTTTTAGTCAGTAAAAGTCTGATACTCCCTCCTGCTCCACCCAGAGCAGGAGGAGTCATTTGATGACTTACCATCCGAAAAAAAAAAAGCGGCCCTTTTCTGCTGACATCCAAAGCCCTCCGTCCACAGGCCCGCGCCTACGGTTAGCCGGGGGCTACCACGTGGCCCCCGACGCCCGGCGCGTCTCCCGCGGCGATTGGGACGTGAGGTTCTCTCCCTCTCCCGTTTCACCACCTTCCCGTTCCGCACCTTTCGCTAGCAGAACTGCTTCGCAGAAGGGCTGCCTAGGCTTTTTTACCCGACTGTCAAGGAAGGGTTACGTTTTCGCGCGTATCTTGTATGTTTCTTTGTAAATTTCTTTATTAGGTACCTCGTATGTTCCAAATGGTTGACAGATTAGACAGGGTTTCTTTAATAAAAACTTTAATTGTACGTCGTTAAGGCTGATGCTCCAGGGTAGCCCGCGAAATTCAAATTTACTTACGTTTTTTGCAATTTTCAGGCCAGTGCTAGGTTGTATGTGGATTAAAATATTATTCGCGGCTGTAAGACGTATGTAGTTATAGAATTATTATCATCAAAATTAACCCTAGTACTGGTCTGCAAATTGCAAAAAACGTAAGAAAATTTGAATTTCGCGGGCTACCCTGAAGCATGCACCTTAATTTTTTTTTTTGCAACCAAACCTATCTAGCAGGGTGTCAAAATGAAGGAAATTAAAAGTAGATTACAAGAATATATGTACATAATACAATTGTGGTCGGGATTTTTGATACTTTTAATTTAAATAAATAAAATACATAAAAAATAAATATCGCTGGACATTACACACAGCGCCATCCAGTGCCACGCTAAGCAACGAGGCTTGTGTCGTGGACACCAGATAGTTGATATACTACATAGATACTTTTTGTTTGTAAATACATACTTATTATACATATAAACATCCATGACTCGGAAACAAATGCCCATGCTCATCACACAAAACATTTGCTCCGACCGGGATTCGAACCCGGAACCCTAAGAACGTAAGGCAGCCTCACTACCGCTATTTAACCGCTATTACCGCTATTTAATGTTACTTGTTTTGTAATTTTGGACTAGAAGTGATAAATTAGACATCCTTTCTTATGAAATTGTTCCGTTCGGCAGAAGACGGCGCGCGGTGGCGTAAAATATAAAATTTCAAAATAGGCGTCCGCGACAAGTAAGCCTAATGGCTCTACATTTTTTTTAATGGCTCATTGTGCGGATTTTTTTTTTGTCTGTTTTTTTTCTACATACTTATAGATGCGATCCATGAACGCTAACTACCGTAGTGCGGTAACAATTAAAATTCAATTAAGGGAAGGAGTCTGTTATAGTATTCTCATAACACAAGTTGGTAACCTTTCCACTTGAGAAGTATTGCCAAACGTTATGCACTGCAAGGAAAATTAGTTGTCAAGCAGATTGACACCCTGTATGATGTGTCAATTTGGTTAACATTGATTGAAAAATTCCATTACTTTATTCAACAATTTTACTAATAAATCCACGGCAAATTGAAGCATAAATTAACGTTTTATTCCATTTTTATGGTTTCGTTGACAAATAGTAAAAAACGGAACCCTTGTAGATTTATCCTGTCCGTCTGTCTGTCTGTCCGTCCGTATGACACAGCCATTCTACTCCGAGACTGTTGGCACCACACAGCTAAAATTTAGAGCTCATTATATCTTCTATGAACCGTACACAAAAGTGAAGTTAAAAATGAAAAAAAAAATAAGGGTTGCCTTCGTTAAAAAAAAAGAATTCTACGCATACAACTGTGTTGGGAGGTACCCAAAATAGCCGTAAAGGAAAATATTTTTTTCGACAGCTCTTCAAAAATGCCATCGAGATTCTTAAAATAATGTTTTACTTAATTCAATGGTTGACGAGATAATCGCTCCCAAAGACGTAAAATTGTGTTCCCCCCTCTAATTTTTAAAGTAAGAGCAAGAAAGTCCTGCAAAAAGATTAGGCTTGTAGAACGTAGGTATAAGAACATTCAACGAAAAGGAAAAGTCCTGACAAAATAAAATACCTTTTTAAAATCCCTTTCGTAGTGAGCACAATGATTGCCAACCACAACCTGTCCAACAAAGGTTTAATTAGGATGCTTCCTTACACGCTACGTATATAAGTGACATACTGTCCTAAACAAAAGGAGCTTATAACCCACTTCACTTGGAGTTTCCTTCATAAAGTTAATCCTGGCCAACTGTCCCTAGATGGTGCGGGTCGTTAGGAAAATTTTGTGCGCTTATAAAAAATATTTTAATAAAGTTGGATCACACAAATAAGAAGGTAGATGTGTCTTTGTGGTATGTGAAGAGTAAGTCGGTAGTGCTGGGTTGCTATACGTAGACAGCGAGGCCAGTCTAAAATCGAACAGTAGGGTTTAACAAAATATATGGCCTAGTAACCCAAGTTATAGAATAACTGATTTATGATTTTTCATAGATTTGTATTGGTACTTAATGGAAAATGCACTTTCAGTTACATAACTGAGTAAGTACATTTAATACTTTCAGCAAGAACGTACATACGTTACAAAGTATTAAATGTACGCATAAAACCTAGACGACATTTCACGAACTCTAGTTTATCCGATTGTGGTCGTGTTTTTCAACGATTTGGCATCGTGAACACAACTCATGATAATTACCAATGTGAATCAATTTGACTTAGGAACAACTTACTAATTGATTTATCTCTGTTGGCAAGGTTGCCTTTCGTAGAAACGTTACACATTCAGGGAAGACAAAATACGTGGTTGGACGTGGAGTGGCAGGCAGGATCATTCTCAGAAGATCCATTAACCAGATCCATGATGGACCGGCCGGATACACAATACAATAAGTTAAATACAGGTAGAAACGTTTCTAGCTCCAGAACCATAATGTTACTTGAGGCTCTAGCTCTAGAAGTTGAAAGCCACGATCAGTTAAACAAAGAAGTTCCAAAATCATTTAAACTAATTTTAATCAAAAAGTTGAAAGTAACTCTTGCACATATTGATTCCCATCACGCTTCATTAGTTGAACGAATTCAGGTAAAATTTTCCACACGGATAGACCATGACCGAGGTTAAAAACACAAAATACAGGACAGGAAAAAGTGTGTTACATTTTTTTTATCGCACTGTGCACTGGTACGAACCTGTGGGATAATTTTCAATCAATCAGTCTGGTTGACGCAATGACATCATTACTATCCAGACAGAATGTTTATACTGATAATAAGACTTTTCCTGACAAATATTCAAAAGAAGACTACTTGCCATAGATAGGTAAGTAGCATTAAAAAAGAAAGTGGTCTGTTTGAATAAAAGTAGTACTTGTCATTTTCATCATCAAGTTCCTGCCCTCGGCACATGTTACTTGCATACTACTTATCCACTGTCAACCGTCACGCAATCATTTACCAGTCTTTTTTCTTTCATATCATTCCTCACATAATCCATTCATCGTTTCCTTGGTCTTCCTCTCCCTCTCCATCAATCAACATTTATATTCAACAGTACTTGTTTCAATAATTTTGTTTTTGCCGCAGTCTATACCCGACTGCGGCGAACTTCGATCAACAAGCGGCGAAGCCCAAAAAGAGCACTACGGAAAGGTCACGTTTATCTTATACTTGTCATTGAACCCAAACTTGACACATTTCTTACATTTACACATGACTTAACATCACGCCTGTAATCCCCGTAGGGTTAGGCATTGTTGTACCTAACAGTACACCTTTCGCCAGTTATGTTCAAGTCCCATGTAATTGCCATCAACTGGGCGCAAATCCAGACTCCATGGCTGCTACTGAGAAATTCCCGATGGAAAAACCCACTAACACTTTGCATTACCTGGGAATTTAACCCAGGACCTATTGCTCAGCGACCAAAAGACCAACGAGATAGTCAAACCAAAATTTCTTGCATTTATACATTCAAATAGACTCGTATCTCTAACGATATCTACTTTATACTTGTTTGGCTGTCTATCATCACCCCTGCAGCGAGTTTGGCACAACTTTGACATCTCGAGATCGTTCCCAGCGGGAGGATTTGGAACCTTCTTAACGTTTTCGAGAAAGAATCGTTGAAAACAAAAGAAACCACAGAATCGCTTAAGACATTACGCCGGGTTTTTCCAGTTCAACGTTCGGATCGCGCATAAAACTTTCATTTAACTGCCTCCCAGGATTTACTTTGATAAAAGAATAAAGTTATGTTATGGCTGGAATTTGACCTGATACATGTAAATATGGGTGACCGATGTGATAAGGAAGTTTTCATCGAGGACAATACATAATTACACGGTTTTTGTTTGTGGATCTGCGAATCCACCTTGAACAGGCAGACTTATTGGGTATTTAGTCTCAATGGCCCAAAACACAAACAGTGTATACAAATGTCTATGTTCCAAAGGCCCGCCCGGTGATAGAATGATTTCAAAATAAGTCGCTAGGCGTATACACGTAGAACGCTCTGTTTGTCAGACACATTGGTCTATGTACCTCAAAAAGTACTAGGCTGGCATGAGTTCAAGGCGATATGTATTTTAAGAATCAGTCTAAGCTAGTAATAAATATGAAATCTAGTAGAATTTTACTTAATTCTGATCGAAGGTCAATTGGTTAATTAATGAAGATATTTAAACGACAGTTGAATTTAATCCATACGTTTTTTTTAGACGTACGTACCTAGTCAATTAATTTGTTTTTATGGTCCATATCATATTCGTATCATTAGCTCGTATCATGGGCTCGTGGCTATATACAGCCGCTCGGATCAATCTTCAGGTTAAGCCGCGCTTGCCTATGTTGGTCTGTGGATGGGTGGCCACCCATTACATTCCAAGTTTCCTCTGTGCCCTGGAAAGCACGTTAAGTCGTTGGTCCCGGCTGCCATTTCTAGATCTTTGACAGTCGTAACAGGTAGTCTGTTGCACTTTGGATGAATTTACAAGAACAGCTACTTATAGAATTTGCTATGTCAAAAACAGTTAAAAAGTGTGCTAGAATATTGGGTATATTGGGTCTAGGATGTAAATTTATTTGTATGTTTAAATGAGTAAATAAATAAATAGTCAGTGACTTGAAAGTCTGACAACCAGCCTTACCAACGGGTATCGTATTACCCAGTACTAACTAGGGTGTCGAGGTCAGATAGGCAGTCGCTACATGTAAAATACTGGTATTCAGCTGCATCCGGTTAGACTGGAAGCCGACCCCAACATAGTTGGGATAAGGCTAGGCACATGATGATCATTATAGAAATAGGTAACTCTTCCAAGGAACCACCTCATCAAAATTACGAATATTATTAATAACGCAGTCAAACTAAACTATTTGCTAGATAAAGCAATACAAACTGAAAGTTCTTGTTTGCACGATTAAAGAAATAAACTGTTGTCTAGTTAGTATTCATGGAGATCCCCTCATTGTGTATTCAAGTAGCGGAGTAAAATGAAATATGGACTATTCTCTGTGAATTTTGAGCACAAGGTGTGTTAGCAATACCCTAATAGTGTCTTGTTATTGGTGTTTTTCGACTACGTTCCCTTAATTTATGGTTTAATTTTTTTTACTTATTATCATTTCCACGAGGAAATGATAATAAGTAAAAAAATATACCATATCATATAGCCATATCTTCGTCTATATTTTTTACGTGTGAACGAGGTTATGTTTTTGTTTTTATGGTTTTTTCTAAACTAATAAATGATCGTTTAGTTTAGAGGGATTGTTAATAAGTATTTTTTTGTAATTTTCCAACTGAAACAACGGATCCAATTTTGTTAAGTTTTTTTTTTAAATAGATCTTATAATAAAAACCTACTAAGGTACTAATAAAATGATTATTATAATATCGTGTTGAATAATTTTATTAGAAAATGATAAAATTTACATCTAACAAAGCGTTTTTACAAAAAAAAAAACTATAAATCAAAAAGCTGTTTAATTACTTCGACTTTGACGCAAACAAATATTTTAACAACTGTTTTTGATGACTACTTAACGAGAGAGCCATAAAGTTTCCTTCTAACCTTGCAAAGACAGCATGAAAAAAAGGTTAATAAAAACGTAACACCATAAAACTGGGCACACAAAGTATAATATTGCTCTCGAACAGAATCCAATAACAAAACATCACACTTTTCGTAACATGAACAAGAAATGGCAGCCCTCTAACTCGATTCGCGAACTACTCTCAGAATCTTCTTAATGCGAAATGTTCCAAATGGATACCATTGTTTTCTTCCACAAAAAGCATCAAATAAGTAGGAGAGCGAATACAAAACGAAGTATAGAGAGCACTCAGTATCGTAACAGTGAACCGAGAATACGATATGTCTCCATCACATTACCATACATTCTTGAAATCGACGTGGGAATGGATACCTATTCTGCAGTGATGCGTAACTTAGGAAACACCTCTTTGCCGAGCCCATTTTATTTTCGTTGAATTCGTTTTAGGGTTAATAAATATTATGCGACGAAAGGTTGTGTGGTAATCGGTTGTCGTGGTACAGGCATGTGATGCCGAGGAATTAGGAATGTCATGAGAAAAGTTTTGAGTATGAATGTGGATGGTATGTGAGGAGAAGAAGATCAAAGCAACGATGGATGGACTGTGTAAAGAATGATATGGCAAGAAAGGAGGTGTCTGATGAGATTACGAGTAATAGAAAAGTATGGAAGAAGAAGACAAATACTGCGCCGCATAAGCATAATCCGCCTATATCGTTTCCACTCACACACACGGCCTCCTCTCTATGAGAGGGAATGGGCAATAATCCGCCACGCAGGCCCATTGCGGGTTGGAAGATGTCACATGTCTTCAAATTTTTGGTTCTAAAACATTCCGGTTTCCTAACGATGTTTTTTTTCCTTCAGCGTTTTTGAGAGCAGTGGTGATGAAATAAATTGCACAAAGTAATGCGCCTGTCTAGGTTCGAACCCAAGACTTACTGCTCGTAAGTCGGAGCCGCCACCACTGAGCCACCTCTGCTCTCCACCCCGTGATTGCGCCGACCCCAAATGAATTGGGGTAAGGGTAGGGAATGATGGTGCTATATTATGCGACGGCGATGGAAATTGGGAAGGGGCTTAGAATTTTAAAAGAGGCATTTTATTCTATTTCCATCGCATTCTATTGCCCACAATTGTATGAATTCGACGTGTGTGATTTCAATGCACGTTGCCACTTTTAAAATTCAACTCAAATCTACCTTAAGAAAGTTTGAAAGAAAATGTTCTGTACAGCAACCACGAGATATCCACTGCACAAAAGTTAGGACACTTGCTGCAATTTCAAGAATATTTTCTCAAACATATCTGGCACAAAATTACTTGAGATGCTACATTTAGAGATTCTGGGCGCCTGCAGTTAGTTCACGACGTCTCCCACAAGTGGCAATTTGGTCGACGGAAAGTGCCTAACCTTACCTCTAGCAGAAAATGAGAAAACAAAACATTGCTGCGCTTGCACTTCTTAATTAGAAACGTAGAAACGGCTTTAGTTAGTACATACTTACTTTGTATATCTATACTTTGAGTTGGGTTTTGTTGTTCCAACAAAGGTTTTTATTCTGTTCCTTAGTCCACCTGATCTAGAAAACGCCGAGAAAAAAGCGACGCCGCTGGCGCGAATGTTGCCTATTAATTACTTCCAAGATGGCGATCTTCTCACAATCCTTGCGTTTTCTGTAATGGTAAACCTCATAAGGCGCAAGGCTCATAATCTACGGTAACTTTCCTCTGCATATTAAGATCTCATTTGGTAGATGAAAAGCGTTATACTCAAAAAAACTGATTGATGTGACAAGAATATTCCGGTGCTACTGAGTCAGGAATTACTTTCAACACAGAATTTCAGGAAAAAAATATATTCAGGAAAATTATTGAAGGTTTTTATTAAAAGCTGTTAGTAGGTAACTTTGTATTAACAAATATGTAATGTGTATTTTTATTATAAATTACATCTATTTTTAAAGTTGTTTTTTTTTTTTTGTTTTATTAGGAAGTACGCGGATTAAATCTTTTGCAAGTCTTGTTTGGCTCTGGACACATTCTATGTTTCATATTTTTTATCAATGTATATGTTTTTTCAGTATGTGAAAGTATTGCTTTAAATACGTTTCAAAGCCCAACTATTAAATATAATATGAAAATGAAGACACTTTTTCTAAAATCAAAAACGGTAAGTAGGTACACAATACGTGTGTAAACATGAACCCTTGTTCCCTCGGTTTTTATGTTTTGAATTTACATACATTATGCGAGGACATTTTAATTTATTTAACAATGTTATAAAGAATGTACTAGCGTTTAGTCTCCGCGTGGTTGTAAAGAAACTCGGCACATTGCAAGGGAGAAAATATTACTTTCCCTCATAGTCTATTAATTATCTTTTTCATAGCTGCTCCTCGCGGTTCTACAACTACGTTCTGCTACAGTGATATGGAATTATGGTGCGTGAGTATATCTTATTGTGATTGTGTTAATTTTACTGTGAGCTTTGTGGTCTTTTTTACCTGACTGCCCAGTAAGGGTTATGATTTTTACTTTAATAATTTAACTACGAAAATTTCCAAGATTTCAATCGTGCTGATTTCTGAATTTACGCTTATTAATTTAGGGCTTAGGTGACTCACGGTTGTAGGTTCAAATCCAGGTCTGCGCATTACTTTGTGTAGTTTATTTCACCACCACTGCTCTGGGAATGGTGACGGGAAGCAACCGTACATCGTTGTTTTAAACTTCGGAGTTCAGTAATACAGTCACGTGTGGCATGTAATATCCTAGAACCAAAATTTCTACATAAAAGTTGATGATACAAAAAAGTTTTTATATCTTAGAAAGGAACGTCTCAATAATACTCAAGATAGACTAGGAACACAGAAGCAAGTCGAAACCGCTTCAATCGCGGACCGCAAAATATGTGAATTATGCGTGAGGGGGTGAAAATTCGGGACGTAATACGTGTACTGCGATTTTCCCAGGCTTTGTCTCTCCCTTCAGTGGCTGAAGTCCCGGTTTTTATTGTCGTAGGTAGGCGTAATATGCGTTAATGTTAATTCTTTAACTTTTAAAAGGTAAATAATTAGTCGTTCCACAGAACTTTTTTTAGCACGGAACTCTACCTCTTATTTTATTTGTGAGCAACCGGAAAGTAAGAAAGCGAATAAATGAATTCATCTCTTTTACAGAGTCAAATAAATATTTGAAAAAAGAACGTCAAATAAAGAACAACAATTGTTTATTTTCTCTTGTCTTATTAATCACTATCTAATTTACAGTTATTTGTAGCTTCACATAATAATGTTCCTTTAAAAAAATTAGTTCAGGCAACAACTCAAAAACATCATTGAGAGCGCACGGGATGACAGCTAAAATTCTAATCTTGCCCCCGCTTCCTCAGCCTAGGTCGTTTTATACCGGGCGTACTATCAAGATGATTGTTTAGGGTGAACTAACACTATTGATGTAACGATGACAAATACTCAACATCTGTGTAGCCTTTTTAACTTTGTTGGGGTTGGCTTCCAGTCTACCCTGAACCCTGAACTGAAGCTGAATACCAGTGTTGTACATGGAGTGACGATAGTGACATATCTGACCTCCACAACCCAGTTACTACTAGGTAATACAAAACGCCTTGGTATGACTGGTTGTCAGACTTTCGGGTCACTGACTACCTGTAACGACTGTCAAAAAAGATCTACAAATGACAGCCGGGACCAACTGCTTAACGTGCTTTCCATGGCATGGAGGAGACTCGGTACGCCTAATTACAACATTTTGAAAACGTATGTACTCTCTCCTTCTCGTTATCTAAAGCTGGCAACAATGCCCCAACGTAGTCCGGAGTATCTCTTCAGAAAAATCTGTTAGTGACTTGACCTCTTTCTTACAGGTCATTGATCACAAGCTTCGGGACGAAGTAATAATAGATAGGTACCTTAAATGAAGAAAGAATTCGTGGAAGAACAATTAAAATCATTTTGGTCTTAAGTAACTTAAATGACGGAAGAATAAACGGCGTTAATATTTAAAAAAATCCATGTAGTTTGTCTTTTTCTCCGCGTAATGTTCCTCTTTAATATTTTCAAAAATTGTAATATAAAATGCAAAGACCATTAAAATGACTGTGATTTCCTTGAAATAAAAATGGCAATATAAAATATTTTGCACGGACTCTAGTGCAATTAGACAAACTTATAAAACGCAATTTTGAATGTAATTTTGTGAGACTTGCTGTAGCATCGGCATTGAATGTTAAATCAATTTATAGAAATTTCCTTTGTTTGGATTAGATCCACTTTAGAGGGGTTTTGATACTTTACCTACAGTCATAAATATTACAGTAGATTGTCCTTTATTTGTCTCTAACTAAACTACAAACGTATTAGAATCCCTCTAACTTCAGCCGGGAACTATCAAACAGGCATACATACCAACTTTCCTGTTTATAATGTTAGTGTAGATGGGATGTAGATTCTCTGCAGCACCTATTTATAAAGTGCGACAACTTTCGAGTTTATCCCTCGTTTCTTTTGTTTTATACAAGAGCGAATGTGTACCTTGGGAATCTGACGGCGATGTTGTTCAAAATTGTTCGCGTTGAGTGTGAAATATAAACTCGTTTATTTATTCAACTTGTGATTATAGATTTGTGTACCGGAGACCTAGTACCAGAGATCTTGTTTTCAGGTGAATATTTGCCAAATACTTGTATTCGATCAGTTTGAGTCATGAGTGTCGTGAATTCACACACGTAAATCTCGTCGTATAAACACTTGGTAATTAAACAGCTTTAAACCTGTGTACCTACTTCTTGGTGTTTAACTTGAATTCTCAATAGGTCTGAAGTGGAAATAAAACACTAAAATGAATGCTCTCTCTGATCGTGGGTTGCTTTTTCTGGATGATCTGCTAATAAGTTTTAGTAACAATAGAAAATGAACACTCGCAAAGAATTTGTGAGATACCATCACACCACAATTACTAAAAAGGCAAAAAAAACGAATAAAAGTTCCGGAATTAAAAATATGTTCCGATATTCAGCTATTATTTCTAAACATCTCACAGAATTGTAACAAACAGGAACCTTTGTTATTGATCCATTATAATCTGTTTAAATACGATATAAATTTTATCATCATCATCATCATCAACCTATAATGTTCCCACTGCTGGGACACAGTCTCCTCTCATGATGAGAGGGAATGGGCTATAATTCACCACGCGGGCTCAGTGCGGATTGGTAGATGTCACATATCTTCGAATTTTTGGTTCTAGGTCATGCCGGTTTCCTCACGATAAATTTTATACTACTCGTAAGTGATAATCATAACCTCTGTCATAATCAAGATAATTTTCTCATCACTTTCATTATTAAAATAAAAATTAAGTAGTCTCTAAGCGTGTTTATCAGCTCACCTTCCTGAAAGTTTAACCCTCAGCTGAAAGAGATTAGCAAACTGTCACCACTTAACACTATAAAGTTTAAACCCGACACTTTGGGTGACACGGAGCGGGTCAAGAGGTGTTCGGTGCCATTTGCAGTTAACGAGGTGTTGCTAGTTGGAACCGTGCGTAAATCTTCTATACTAACATTATAAAGAGGAAAGACTTAGAAATTCGAAAAATAAAAAAATCTATATCTTTATCCTCGAGAGTGTCGCGACCTAATAACTAATATGTAATGCGGACATTTCTATAAAATAGAAAATTATGTTTGATAGCCCTAAAATCATGATACTAAATTCCCCACTTAAACAATCAAGTTTTGCATTTAAAAATATCATACAATTTGTATGGCCGAAAAATGTACCAGAGTTGTTTTGGTGCTGATCGATTGTTCCCTACAATATGATCGCATAACTCGTCAAAATGTATGGAACAGCTGATTTTTCTTTTGCGATTCAGGTTTTGGTCCTATAGTAAAAGTTGTTCATAATGATCAGTAAGTACAATGACCCCTTTAGAGATTTCGTGTATAAATAAAAAAATAAATAAATATCGCTGGACATTACACACAGCGCCATCTAGTGCCACACTAAGCAACGAGGCTTGTGTCGTGGACACCAGATAGTTGATATACTACATAGATACTATTTTCGTTTGTAAATACATACTTATTATACATATAAACATCCATGACTCGGAAACAAATGAAGAAAATAAAAAAATAAAAAAAAAAATGAAAAAAATGATAGATAGACCTTATATAGTATAGATTATTCCATTATAATTATGTGGCATGTAAATACTTGTACAGTAAAACTGTAAAACTGTTCGTGAAGTAAATAATGTTTATTATATGAAGCTATACTCATAACTATGAATGAGAGACATCTGAATACAGAGCGGGAAACATGTGAATCTTAACACAGATGAACCCCGACTATGAAACAGTTTTACGCGTTCGATTTATTGTAAGTGTATCGGAAAGTCATCTCATTATGGTGTTTTATGTTAGGCTTATCACACTAATATTTACAAAGGCGAAAGTTTGTATGTGTGTTTGTTTGTTACTCCTTCACGCAAAAACTACTGAACGGATTCTGATTAAATTAAGCACACAGATTGTTTATGGCCTAGATTAACACATAGGATTTTTTATCCCGGTAGTATGATCCCGTGGGACAGTTATCGAACTCCACGCGGGCGAAGCCGCGGGCATAAGCTAGTCTAATGATCATCATCATCATCATCAGCCTATAACGTTCCCACTGCTGGGACACGGCCTCCTCTCAATGAGAGGGAATGGGCTATAATCCACCACGCGGGCCCGGTGCGGATTGGTAAATGTCACATGTCTTCGAATTGTTGGTTCTAGGACATGCCGGTTTCCTCACGATGTTTTCCTTCACCGTTTTGAGAGCAGTGGTGATGAAATAAATTACACAAAGTAATGCGCCTGTCTGGGTTCGAACCCACGACTTGCTGTTCGTAGGTAAGTCGGGGCCGCCACCACTGGGCCACCGCTGCTCTCAGTCTAATAATATACTGTATTATTTACATTTTCTCGTCTTTAACCATAATTCTATCCACGAAACGCTCACGACGGAAAACCTTTAATAGTTAACGTTATTTTAAATAATATAAATAATAATCTAATATTTAAAAGCTTAAGTGTTATTAGGTTTTTCTTTCAAGAATTTCTCAGTAGTATGTAAAGAGTCTGGATTTGTGCCCGGTTAATGGCAATAGGCTCGCCCCCTATTACATGGGACTTAAACATAACTGGCGAAATGTGGTATGCCTCTGCTTAACTCTTCGGGAATTACAGACGTGAATTACTTAAGCTAAAAAATGTAAAATGTATTTTTTAATTACGGTGATTTTTAATACAGCATGTAATAGAAATGTGTGGTCATATTTAAAGTCATGGTACAAACCATCCTACTGAATAAGTTTCTGACTTTCTGTACGGCAATAATATTGTGAACAAATTAATAATGAGCTGTCCCGTTAAAAATTTTATACCTACTTTCTTCTTTTGCGTTTACGCTGTTGGCCCCATTGAGAAAAGTATTCTGAACCATAGTATGTAAGTACCACATCCCGTATAGGTATGCAAATCCCGACAAATACGCAACAGCTTCTATTATTTGACCAACAGGACCATCCATCAAGGCTGTTACCCTGATGAAACTGCCCCAAAAAACCCTAACGATTTCAACGTTGAAAAATGTCACTAACGATGCACAGATTGCAATACAAATACGTGCATCGGAACGTGTTCGAAAACCAAAATCAAGGAAAAAAAAGAATGGATAAGTTTCGTTCAGTGGGAGTAAACGAGACTTATCTTTATTATCTTATTGTCCCATGGAATATTACTACCGGTATAAAAAGTATTCTATGTGTTAATCCAGGTTTTAAACTATTTGTGTGCAAAATTTCTTCCAAATCCGTTCAGTAGTTTTTGCGTGAAAGAGTAACAAACATCCATACCTCAAACCAAATAAAGACGGAACTCTGCGAACAGCAAAGTGAGGCCCGTCAAATTAGGTCTCGCCGTACACACTCAGACCAAAAAACAAAGCTGCGAACAAAAAAGTGCGGCCGGTTTCGTAAACATGTTGTGCATTTATTGAGGCATAGTTTAATTGTAGTTTGATGTAAATGTGTGCGTGTGAGCGTGTATGAACAGAGCGAGACGTAATCTGACGGGCCTCACTTTTGCTGTTCGCAGAGTTCCGTCTTTACCTTTTTATTTGGTCTGAGATCCATACTCACAAACTTACGCATTTATAATTTTAGTAGAATTCTTTTTTTAACATTAAGTTGTGATACGTTTTTTCGTGAATGATTAAGTCTTGTCAAAAACGTGTTGTGCGTCAAACATGGTTGTATTATTTTGTGGAAATGAAAAAACGGATAATTTATAGTAATTACATATTGAAATCTAACAAAGACATTATACGTCGTGCGAGGCAGAACAAGAGAGAAGAAAACAAAACATGTCTAGCCTAGTTACTGTTAAACAAAATAGATGGCGCTTCTTATTCTTAACACTGGCTTGCGTTCATTTATTTACTTTCAGCTGTAACAAATCAACTTGATCCTATCAAAATAAAGGATATAAGCAGACTTGTACAATTAAAATTTAAAAAGTGAAAGAAATGAATTTACGTTTAGGTACCTTCTTAACCTACATTTGTCGAGATTCGATGAAATTTTCATGAAACTCCTTACCTCTTGATAAAATATAATCAACTTTGCAAAATACGGACAGCTGTAAGTAGATTTTTTTTAAAAGAAACGTCTAGTTTCTCCGACAAACTACAATAATATGTTTAAGATTAATAAATATCAATGATGGTAGCCTACGATCAAACGAGCGGAGCGAGCGAGCGAGTGGATAATACGAGCTTGTCTACATAGACAAGTTCGTATTATCCACTACACGCTTTCACTCTTTCCACCGGAGGGGCTTTGCTTCGCCAAAATAATAAAAAGCTTGTTATGAACCTCAAGTTTCGTCTTTTGAATTAAATTTAGAAAAGCGGGGGTAGTAAGTAATATTGCGACGCTTCACGGGTTTCTTTTACGTTTTCTGTTATTACATAATGAATTTTCTGGTTAGAGAATTCGGTTTTCAATTTATTCTCTCGAAATTTACTTCGAACATGTGTTTGTTAGCCCGCGTGTACACGCCTATGTATAAAACATGCGAGTAGTATTGAAAATATGTTAGGTGGGTCCATTATAAAACATGCTGTCCACTGTCTGTGTGTTAGGTACCCATCGTTTACACGGTATCCGCGTTATAGAAATTTATCAGAATTGTGGAAAAAACGCGAATAAAACAGCCTATACGTGGCTGTATTTATGCTATACTTACACTTTATATTCATCATTCACAATACTATTTATCATCCTTTTTTATTTATTTCTATGTTTACACTCAGCAAATCGATCTAATCACGATTCATTAACATAAAAATAGCTGAAATAAAATATTATTACTCATAATTTTCATGTGAGACTTACGTCATATTGTCAAAATGTCAGTAACTTTTTATTTCTCTTTCTGGCTTAGTTTATG
The DNA here is from genome assembly GCA_941918905.2 of Xestia sexstrigata. Classification (NCBI taxonomy): domain Eukaryota; kingdom Metazoa; phylum Arthropoda; class Insecta; order Lepidoptera; family Noctuidae; genus Xestia; species Xestia sexstrigata. The sequence goes on from OW799203.2 coordinate 9,638,614, forward strand.
ATGGTTACTTGTTGGTTCATATATTTTAAATTATTTTTATCAATATGTTTAGCTGAAATAACTTAATTTTAAATGATATTTATAAAATTCTTTACGCACTCATGGATATGTCCTGGCCGACTACACTTGTCAGATGAGATGTTGGCCACAAGAAGAAATACTAATTTTCGAAAATTGTAAAGGAAGACTACTCTGAAAACGAGCTTACGAACCGCTGGAAGCGGTCTACCATGGGATCTCAGATGAGAGGCTTCAGAAAGCAGTTTGGTTTTTGCTGTCACGTACCTATACTACCCAGGGGATCCAACTAACGATTCACCTGGGACCTCTACTCCCGATCTTCGGAAGCTGTCTTCTTGCCTGCCACTAGCGCTTGTCTTGCAGAGCTACCCTGACATCTGGCACTAAGAACTACACTGGTGCCTTCCAACAGAGCTGGCCTAGTGCGTGACTCTGAAAACCGCACGACGCCCTTCCAGCAGAGTTTTCCTTGAAGCTTGATCCTGTTCCTGTCTCTCCTACAGTGCTGAAATGATTTATCACCATCTAAGTGCGTGATCTATAAACTACCACCTTCATACATTCTATAGTGCGTGCTAGGTAGTTTTTTTTTTACAATTAGCTGTATTTTTTATCTCATCTGTAAATTCATTTCACATTGGTCGACGTTCGATGAAGTATTTTTTTCTTATTTTTCATTTGATAACATAAAATACTCTTCCGTTTTTAGTTTTCCCATGTTTAAGACCAATGATGGTGTTTTTTTTTTAACATAGGCCTATGTTTAAAAAAAGAGGCTTAGTAATAGAGTCCCGTTTGGTTGCTCTTCGGGTACGGAACCCTAAAAAGACCATCATTGCAAAACATTATGCAGATACTGAAATACTGGAAACAGATATTGACAAGCGCGGGCGCCAGTGTTCGATACTAAAGCTGCGATAATTGAACTTGCCTCAAACACTGAAATCGGACACTTGCATTTCGAAAACAAATATCCGCCCGCGGCAGCCTGTCTGTCATGATTGTAACATGGGAAATCGAATATCACATTCAAGGTATTATTTATTTTTAACAGTTTAGTGTAGTTTAGCGTCCACAATTCCGTTTTTATATATCATAACCATAGCATAATTTTAATGGGTGTAAATATGCCCTTAACGAAGCCAAAAGCACTTGTACTACCCGTCATTGCGATATTTTTTTTGTTACGGACCATACCTGGGAATCTTCTAGTTACGGAGATATTGGGGTTAAAAGTTCCAACATTTCAACACTGTTTTTTAAGTACAATGTTACACCTCGAACCCCAAACTATTCAACCCATCCATCAGCACATTGTTTTGAGTGCGTTACATTGAGTCCTGCAGTAAAACGTGATTTTTCACCTAAAAACAAAACTTTTTTCCAGCATTATTGCTTGCGAACATGCTTGCTTGCATGCATGCTTGCTTGTGTACATCAAACCAAGTAACCCTGGTTTGATGTACACAATGCTTAGTTGACGGCTTCGTGAATTGTCCATTTGCACCCTGTATACAATATGTCAAAAAAACCCTTTCTGATCCGCCGTGAGGGTATTATTTGCTATCAATATTAGATTATATTTATGTAATCCTTTTTAAAGAACAAGAAAAAAAATATCCCGATGAAAATTTTATAAAATATACTATAATAATGAAACATAAATGACAACACAATGGCGCGAGCGGACGATTCTAGGGTAGTGACGTCATTAAAAAACAATTGATGATCGAACATACTTATGCCAAAAATACACTATCTTCGCCATCTATGTCACGTTTTAAAAGATAGTTGGATTTTAGGGGCAAGGTGATAATTTGGGACACAAATCATGCATTTTAATATTAATTTATATTTTTGGCAATGCCATTATACCTATTTCCTATGCCCCTTTTGGATCGGACAGGGTTTTTTTTTAACATATTGTATATATAAGATAAGTTTGTTCCATGCGCTAGGTGTTAAACGTTCCATGATAATTAATTGAGGGAAACGGATTACTAAATGGTGCTGAAATTGCCTGTTTGTGCACTGTTTTTGTCTTTCCATAACACATTATTATTACGAGTAGGTGTAAAATAAACACCCAAATCCTCTTTAAAACTATTGGTATTTTCGAACACATAATATTATATTTTGTCGTATTGTAATATCCTTTGGTAATCGTACTTCTTTATTTGTACACTCAGGCCGATATAGATATCGGCCTTCAAAAAGTATAGATTAATAGATATAATAAGAGCGTGTATACAGAAAGTGGGCAACGTTGCAAATAGCTGTCCAACATTTCACTGTTTTAATTAATTTGGCAATATTACTACAGGGAAACAAGAAATATGGCTACTAGTAAAGTAGAATATTAATGGTAAATTACAACTAAAACACTGAATTTGATGTTGTAACCCTTTTTATGTGTAAAAAAGGCGAATGGGAAATTTCCAAATACTGTTTTTTACATCTAAAACTGAATATTCGGTGTTAAGATACTATTATTGCATTTCATAATCAATATTTTACATTTATTTGCGACGTTGCCAACTTTTTTGATGAACGCTCTTAATATAATTATACTTTAAATACTAGCACACTGCCGCACACCGGTGACATCATATATACGATTTCAATATAGCCTGCGAAATTGAAAACGTCAACTTTCAAGTTACATTATATTTTATTATACTAGCTGACTAGACAAACGTTGTTTGGCCCAATGGAAGATTTGACAACAGCGTCTGCTATCATATAATAGCACAGCCAAGAATTGTCCAGATGAACCAAAAAGTAAAAAAAAAAACCACCAAAACCGATCAAGATGTTAAGTTAGTGGAGAAGAATTACGAACACGTATACGATTTTGTTCTGTTCTGTTTTTCGACTTTGTTCGTGTGTAGCCGTGTGGTATCCGGCAGAGTAGAATAGAACCAACCCATTACACTCACGGGTGTCGTATAAGGCGACTAATGTCTGAGGCAGAACACCTTGCGCCTCCGCCTAGACCAGAGAATGGGCAGCAGCGTTTTCTGTTAGTCTTTCATCACTGCGATCTCCAATCCGCCTCACAAGCGTGGAGATTACGGCAAATTCCTCCACTCATGGGAGAGGCTTATGTCCAGCAGTGGACGTTATGGGCTGTTGTTGTTGTTGTTGTTGTTCGTGTGGAACTTTAGAGGGGTTTGAAAAAAAATAGCCTACGACCTATTCTCAGACCGACCAAATATACACAAAATAAAATCATAAAAATTGCTCAAGCCGTTTCGGCGGAGTTCGATAACAAACTCTGTGACACGAGATTTTATATACAGTATGTAAACGGACCCTTGCCGAAGCCAAGTCAATCAAGCATTCTGTACCTACATCAAATTATGTAACTTTACGCAAAAATTATCGCTGGGAAACGACTTTTTTTTGGGGTGAAAAATCACGTTTTACGGTAGAACACAATGTAACGCACTCTAAACATTGTACTAATTGATGGATTGAATAGTACGGGAGTTGTGGAGGTGTTTAAAGTTTAAAAATCTTACATAAAAAAACATGTATTAAAAAAAGCAGGCTGCAGGGGCAGCGGTGGCCCAGTCGTGGCGGCCCCGACTTACGAACAGTAAGTCGTGGGTTCGAATCCAGACAGGCGCATTACTTTGTGTAATTTATTTCATCACCGCTGCTCTCAAAACGGTGAAGGAAAACATCGTGAGGAAATCGGCATGTCCTATAACCAAAAAATTCGTAGACATGTGACATTTACCAAGCCGCACTGGGCCCACGTGGTGGATTATAGCCCATTCCCTCTCATAGGGAGGAGGCCTATGTCCCAGCAGTGGGAACATTAATAGGCTGATGATGATAATGATTAAAAATAACACTTGTGAAAAAGTTGGAATTTTGACGCCCAATGTATCCGTAACTAGAAGGTTTCCAGGTATGGTCTAAAACAAAAAAAATATTGCAATGACGGGGATATCTTTCGTCTTTTTACACCCTTTATTACAAGGAGAAAAACATAAAATAAATAGAAATACAAAATTTTAAACTGAACTGTAGAAATACCGAATATTTTTACAAAACCTACTCTCTCTACTACTCTAAAACCCAGACGTTGTAAAGTGAAAATAAACGAAAACAAAACACGTCCAGTTTCGATTGAAATCTGCTAACTCTATAACAAAAAGTTATTGATCGTAAATAGCCGGCAACGTTTGACACATTACTTATATTACTCTGTCACGTAACGGAGACTCAAGGACGGTTTGAAAGGCTCCCGTCTGACGGCAAGGTGTAGTTAGAAACGCTCCAGTACATAGTTGTCCCGGAAATTGGAAATGAGACGCTGCCTCTGGTGGACTGTTGACAATGTAAAGAGAATGGCTTAGATCTGACTATTTTAATTATCAATTGAAATATTCATCATGCTTTTAATATTAGGTTTTGAAGCATTTGTCGAAATTTTGGAATGTATAGTTCTTTTCTTTTTTAAATAGAAGGCACATAAAACGCTTCTTCTTATGTGGGAAGTCAACCGACTAGGTGGACGGACGATCTCATTAAAGTCTCTGGAAGGAACTGGATAGTCATGACACAAAACCGCCAAAAGTGGAGAGATTTGGAATAGATCTACACTCAGCATTGGGTGGCCAAAGTTTGAAGAAGAGAGAAAACGCTTCTTGCCTATCCTTTTCTCCACTATGTTAAGGTCAGATTTTAGTCTAACTGGAGCTAAGTACCAATAGCCAGTATTTTACATGAAGAGACTGCCTATCTTAGTTACTCCACAAACCAGTTACTTTTTAACTCGACTCCCCATTGGTAAGACTGTTTGGCAAACTGTCGGGTTTCTGACTACCCATAACGACTGTCAGAGACCTACACAATTATGGGACCAAAGGCCCAGCGCACACCGCCTTAACTACCATGATATACGGTCAATATAAGAATAAATTCGCACGCGGTACTCGGAGCGCCCTTAAGCTACTACAAGAACATGCGTATATCAAGATAGTTAAGGTTTATATTAAATTGTTGTCTTCAAATGCGCTCCGCTGTGCGCTGGGCCTATGGCTTGCTTTTCGAGGCTTGAAAGAGTCTCAATATGTAAGTAAGGCTGGTCACCCATTCACGGACGACCTCGGCAAGCGCGCTTAACCTACGGTCGACACGTGTGGCTTTTATTACTTAGCCACGAGCACTTTCTCAGAAAACGTTTCTATTTATCTGAAATATTGTGACATCAAAATGATAAGACAAGCATCTTGAAACGAGGAATCGATCACAGACGTCCTTCAAAACTTCTGGCGAGACGTATCATCGCCGCGGTTGTCGCTTTCAAAATAAACAACTGCTTACAATGCTCAAATGGGGCTTTAAATGGGCTATTGTAACTTGAAACTTTCTTCTTTATTGTGCTTATTTGAAACTTTTGAAGACTTCTAAATAATTGCAGTCTTTTGGGGTGGCCTTCCATACTTGTAACCGAAGGTTCTACGTATATAAATGTATGGAGTGTCTATGGAGAGCTCTTAAAACTGATATCGAGGGTCTGAAAATATTTAAGTCATGAAATGGTGGGCACCATTTCATGACTTAAATCAATACAACCCTCCAAGTTGATAAAGGTGGAAAAATGGCTTCTACAAGGTCAGTCATTCCTGCACCTTTATGAACTTGGAGGGTTGTATTGATTATTTTGATGATAATAATTCTGTAACTACACACGTCTAACAACCGCGAGTAATATTCTAATCAACATACAACCTAGCACCGGCCTGCAAATTGCAAAAAACGTAAGAACATTTGAATTTCGCGGGCTGGTTGGAGCATTCACCTTAACCGATCATCTTGACATTTTGCATTATACGTTGTCAGGTGTTCAGAAACGGACATATATACCTTTTATCCCAAAAAAGTATTGTTCCCGAGGAAAACAACAGTAACGTTCTTATGATAATAGATGGCGCCATGTGTCTTTCGAATCATGATTGAACTATATTATTATTACAAGCAGAGTACAACCCGAATTGATTGTAAAGTTCTAAATTAACGCGAGCGAAATTGTGGGCAAAAGCTTAATCAATGAACTTCTACATGTTCATATTTCATTCCATTGTGACGCCAAAAATGTACCTAGTGACTTAAATGTGTTTGTTTTCATTTGGAAATATTGTGCACTAGCCCGGGTTCTGTTTTAATAAAAATCACAGTTTGTATGTTATTGAAATATTTGGAATTTCTCTGCGAATACAGCCTCGCCGACAGCCCTGTTGCTTTGTGCTCGGACAAACGCATATTTCATGGATATTACACGCCCTGGGGGGAGATTTTCTATAGACCGGCAGGAAGCGACCATACTACTCGTATTGATATTTTTCATATATTTTCGCGAAATCATAGCTGCTTTCACAAAGGGAATGATTGTTTTAACATTACGTCTTAAAGTAAATGCCAACCTATTCGTTTTTTTTTAAATAATTCTGTACTAAAACGAGAAAAAGCAGCGGTGGTCCAGTGGTGATGGCCCCGACTTACGAACAGTAAGTCGTGGGTACGAAACCCAGGCATGCGCATTACTTTGTGTAGTTTATTTCATTACCGCTGCTCTCAAAACGGTGACGGAAAACATCGTGAGAAACCGCATGTCCTAGAACCAAAAAATTCGAAGACATGTGACATCTACCAATCCGCACTGGGCACGCGTGGTGGATTATAGCCCGTTACCTCTCATAGAGAGGAGGCCTGTGTCCCAGCAGTGGGAACACTAATATAGGCTGATGATGATGTACTAAAACCACTGTATATGATAATGTTTGACTTTAAAACAAGTTTAAGCATAAACTGATTTTTTAATGAAACCATTACATATAATTTGAGTGCCCAATGAACGTCTTCTATTTTGGCTCAAATCATCAGGTCAAAATTACCACCGGTACCAGTCACAAAAGACTACCAACATTTTTGTTTATATGTATAATAAGTATGTATTTACAAACAAAAAGTATCTATGTAGTATTTCTATCTGGTGTCCACGACACAAGCCTCGTTGCTTAATGTGGCGCTAGATGGCGCTGTGTGTAATGTCCAGCGATATTTATTTATTTATTATTTTGGTAGAAAGAACTCGTGTAGTGTCCCATCAAAATGCTGCGCTACCATTATTATTATTTATTTATTTAATTCAATCAACTGTGGATCATAGGTGCAATTAAACAGAATTACAAATAACAAAATCAACAACACAATTAAAATTTAAATTATTAACAAAATTAAGTCAAATTAAAATCAAAACAAATTACAATCAACATCACAATTGAAACTAAAATTATTATAAAATTAAATCAAATTAAAACAATATTTTAGCATTAGTCAGTACGTGAACCATACAACAGTGGTTCACCTACTGGATACTGTTGCGGTTGGCCCGCACCCTGCTCACCAGGGATGTGCACCGCTTGCGCATGACTGTGTAGAAACAATCCACACGCGCCTCGGCAAACATCCCCGATGCACTACATCAGCGAGGCAGCCCCAAGAGTACCCTGAACGCGTTATTGTATTGGACACGTAGAGCGCTGTACTGTTTCTGCGTGTAATCAATCCACAGACTGCCGGTGTAAAAGGACGTACAACAAGCCCTAAATAGGGATATTTTGACGCCCCTCGAACACCGAGCAAATCTGCGAGCTATCATATTCTCACGAACAGACAGCGCCCTACGTTCCCTTTCAATGTCTGCATCGTCTTCCAGGTCAGAGGTTAATAAATGCCCAAGATATTTAAAAGTATTTACTCTATTGAGTGGGCATCCGTTGAGCTTAATTGCCGACAAGTAATCTGGACACTTCCTCTTGGCCCGAAAGACCATGCACTTGCTCTTTTTATCATTATACAGCAAACCATGTTCCTCAGCATACCTTTCACAAATGCGAATCAGTCTCAACACCCCACAGACAGAGGCGCTCAGCAGCACCATGTCGTCTGCGTAACTGATATTGTTTAGGCACACATCTCCAATATGGCAATCGAGATGCGTGCTGCTGAGCCTCTCTATCAGTGCATTAACATACAGGTTGAAGAGCTTCGGTGAGGTTAGCCCCCCTTGCCTCACGCCGCACTCTAACCTGTATGGAGTCGTCGAGTACGCCCCGAACAACATTGATCTGATTATTGTACCAGTATTGGAATACACGGATCAGTTCGTCTGGCACTGACGCTTGCTGCAGCTTTTTCCACAGCAGATCATAGCAAACCAAGTCAAATGCCTTCGATAAGTCGAGGAAGCAAGCTAAGACAGGTGTACTTCTATCAGTGTAATACTTGACAGTCTACTTTAAACAGAATATAGCTGTTTCTGTAGAGTGACCAGCTTTGAAACGAAACTGGTTATCATGTAGATTTAAGTATTTATCCAGCTGAGTGTTAGACAAACTGTCAAGCACTTTCGAAATAACAGTGACCAATGAAATGGGCCTGTAGTTGTTTTTATCGCTGACATCACCGGTTTTATTCTTAATTATTGGCACCACCACAGTTTTCATCATTCGCTCAGGCCGATACGAATGCCCTATACACAAGGAATAGAACATCGCTAAGACTCTGGACAGATGATGACCAGCATGCTTAAGGTGTTCAATACTTAAATCATCGTGACCTGGAGACTTGCCCCTCGGCATAGACATAATGACATGTCTTACCTCCTTACCGGGCACTGTACTCCTGACCATTACAACCAACACTTCCTGTAAACTGTGCCGGTCCGAACGGTGACGACACAGCGAAGTGCTGCCTAAACAGTTCGGCAATCCCTGTGACATCAGCAGCACCACCGACACTCACCGGCAGGCCCGGCCTACTATTGAGTTTATCGGTAGATTTCCAAAAACTGCGAAAGTTGCCCTTAGAATGATGCGACGCCAACATGTCCATTTTAATTTGGTCACTATTGTCCTTGCACCATCGCAAGCGCGACTTAAAAATTTGACGACTTGTTTGCATTTCACTCCAAACACGACCCTCGCGCGGTCTTCCATACGACACCCACTGCTCAAACTTTAGCCTGGCCTGCCTGTGAGAATCACTCACGTGCTTATTCCACCCCATTACTTGCTTCCTATTTCGCACAAGATTTAATTCGCAACTTTCAGATGCTGCCTGGCTTAAAATATTAACAATGTCATTATACATTTCGTCACTAATAGTTCTGTGGTCCAAATTGTTACAAACATAGTCACAACAAGCACTCAATTCTATTGGAAAGTCAATATATTTTAAAGTATCATTACAAAATTTAGTATAAATGTCAATTTGCTCAGGTTTTCTATCACCCCATTTTATTTTGCTACTTAACATATTTTCATTATTATTTGAATTGTACAATTTTGATTTCAGTTCATTTAAGTTGCATTGTACTATAAGAGGGAAGTGATCGGACCAAAGTACATCATATTTAACATAAACATTAATAATAGTGGACATGGCTGCTTTCGTAGCAACACAGTGATCTAGCCAACGTCTCGAACCGTTCGCTTCGCTTATAAAAGTATAAGTGTCAGAGTTTACTCCTAACAGTTCAACGTCGGAATTTATTACAAGCATTTTTAGAATGCATTACAAGCTGTATAATGCCTAGACACAAAATAAATCTCCTGGCGAACAGCACTGAGGTGAACTAATGTATGTTAGAAATTCCCAACTTTGTCTAATGTTTACTTAATTAATTAATAGCTTAAGGTTCGTTTAAGTACATGCACATGAGCGTCTGTTACGTTGCCAAGTGTGTTATTTAAAACTAGCGGTGCCCCGCGGTTTAACACGCTGCTCGACGTAGTGTGATCTTAAATCGCAAATAACCATCCTCAAAATGTTGTATGTTGATGTATGAATGTTATTCATACTTTTTAACTTGCACAGAACATGCAAGCTCAACCCAACCCAATTGATTGAATCCTATCAGACGCTGTGTTACATTTTTTTGAGAATATATCCTTCACTATCTTAATTCTAAAGGTTTTCATTCCATTTTCCAATTTTTGCATTTTTTTGAGTTAAAGATTCATCCCCGTAGATATCCTGTCGGTGTTCATGTTTATCTAGGACCTAATGGCCCCTGCTAACAATAAAGACACCAAAGTGGTCCCTGGTCCAAGAAAGGTTGGGAACCACTGGTTTAGATAGATTGGCTTATTGTCTACGGCCACGAGCAGTATTGCCAGCTGCTGTAAAGCTTCACAAAATCAAACCACGACGCTTTCGACGGTGCAAACAACTGTCGTCACGTCACAAAGGGAACATTCACTTTGGCTTCCCCAATTAAGAAAATAACTTCAACCTGTACTGTTTCAAAGAAGTGCAAGTTCTATTCAAATAACTGTCATACCAAACCTCTAGTCACAATCACCAACAGAGGGTTGACACATAATTATAATGTTACTAAGGGACAGAAAACTAAAGGAGATCCCCCATTATGGGCCTTTTTTTTCCCGTTTGGAAAATCATCAAATGACTCCTCCCGCTCTGGGCGGAGCAGAAGGGAGTTTCAGACTTTTACTGACTAAAACCCATCCATGTTCCTTCATCGCCCTTTATGTTCCGGGGCCACGGTATCTCTTTCGTACAGTCCCGCAACCCCGGCGGAATCGGACCTTGCGGACCCCTACCTTTTTGCTGACTCTCTTTTAGGCGCGCGTGGAACACGAACGCGCTGTCGACACGGCCTGTCGTCATGAGACGGACGGACGGCGAGCTAGCCCAAAGCCCATCGTCCACAGGCCCGCGCCTACGGTGGCCGGGACGTGAGGTCCTCTCCCTGTCACGTTCCGCCACCTCCTTCTCTAGCATGACTGCTTCGCAGAAGGAGGTGACAGCGTCCCATTCCGTCTCGCCCATTATGGACCTAGCGTTTATTATATTGCTTAATTAACCCATTTAAATCTTAGCCTCAGTTACAATGGCCAAGTGTAGAAAATAAGTGTAATAAATAATAAACCTAAGGTTTAAAACCTTAAAAACCTTAGGACCGATAATCAGATCATCAGATGATAGATTGTCAGCAGTTACAGTAACACTTCTGCAAATTCCTAAAACTACTTTCGGTACTCTACTGGGTAATGCTAGAAGTCTGTCAATCCTCGAAGCCAATAAAAATTACAATGAAATAAAAATTCCTAGAACACTAAGTTTAAAAATCTAATCTGGATGAAACACTTTACAATTTTTATTACTATATTTCCTAAACTAATAAAGTTATCTATGTGCAGACTCCTTTTGTGCTATTGGTTTTAAAATCAGACCTACCTTTGGGCACCAATTTCGTTAAAATATCTATATTAATTAAAAATGTCATTTTCAGCCAACGTAATTATATGAGATCAATTTTCTAAGTAAATTTTTCTAACTAACCATAAGTAACTCATATAAGAAACTAATTAGAAACTATATCACAATAACGGTTATAGTAAAATACCCTAAAATGATTGAATGATTTCACCAATTTGGCCATTGCTGGGAGACGTGAAAATTAGGCTCGTGAAACCTTCCCAAGTGCTTTAATTTATGGCAAAATTCTAGACCTATAACGCCAGGCCCAAGTTTTCTATGGAGTTTGGAACTTCTCCTTTGCACAGCATTTTATTTTAACAAGAACGGAACAACGTAGACTCAAATAAGAATTTAATGATTATGATGTAGGTATGTCATGTGTCCAGTTCGACACCGCTCGTCAAAAATGCCAGCCAGAGAGAAAGTGGTGTAAAATCTGTAGAGCTAGCCATTTCACGCACATGCTGCTCAACTACTAGACCACAGCCAAGCTTTCCCAAATATGAAACATGGCTTAAGTCAATACCAGATGCCGTTGATATCATTATTTAGTACCTATCTTATGCCTGGTAGTTATATACGGGTTCGAAGTGACACCGACGCGAAAACGGTTACTACGTATTAAGTACATCATTCTGAGCAACCCCCAGATATTTTTTGTCACAAAGAAACATATGTTAGTATGTACACTGATTAACAATATGCTAACTACGCTGCAGAAGTCTGTATACAGATATCGTGAGCCCTGCCTCTCAAACTAGGATAACCTGTATCTTAAGAGACAGTGTTCAGCTGTGAGGTTACTACAGAAACTCAAAAAACACAGAACAATAAAAAATAATACACAGAAACAAAATAAACAAAACACAATACACAACACACAATATACTCAGAAATAAATAATTCTTCTTCTTAAAAATATGGATTATACAACTGCGGACTGTGCGAACTTACTGTTCGTGCTAACAATCTGATTTACTTTAAACATTATATTTTAAGAAAGATGAAAGGAAAACAAAAAATAGTATAAAAATCACAATTTAATACCTATGTATGTGAATGGGTGTATGTGTGTGGGGATGTGTGTTTATGATGTAATTATGTATATGTGGTGAGTCTGTGAGAGTAGCGAGTGTGGGGTGTCATAAGTGAAGCAAAAAAAGGCAAAATATGACCAACGATAAAAAAAATCAATGTGGGAGTCTCAAAATGATGTACTGAATAAGTGGCAACCGTTTTCACGTCGCGTTGGATTCCACCCCGTATACTTACGTATAATACAAACCCGTTACGTGTAGGTATAATGTTCCCTCAGCAAACAATGGTCACCCATCCACAGACTGTTTGCTAAGCAATCGATTCATGCGGTTGTTATTAAACCACATCTAACTTTGTATACGAAACTCCAATATTGTGGCTGTCATTACTGAAACTAGCCTTAACTTTCTGGACACTAATTGACTGATTCTACGAAAGTACCTATAGATGTGCCAAAAATAGGTTTTCCTGGAATTAATGCTTATGGTTGAGAACGTGTGGGGTAAATCGTTAGATTCGCCCGAACACGTCAAAAGATGGTCACATTTCTGTATCGTTGACAGTGTCATTTAGTATTGTCTCGTTCACTCATTGAATATTGAAATAGTACATTTTGAAACAAGTGGAGAAAGTTAGTTATTGCATCCGAGGCGGAATTAACTCCCAAGCCGAAGGCGAGGGTGTTTTTGAGCCGAGAACTGCAATAACAAATGTCCACGTGTATCAAACGACGTTTTTAAAAACACTTTTTTAAAATAAAATAAAAGAACGAAAATATTTTTGTCATGAATTATTAGAACTATGATTTTAACTTTCTTTTTTTCCGCGCTTTGCTTTCGCCAGGTTGAAGGAGAAGCAAAGGTATGAAGTCGCTAAACATCCTAATATAAAAAAAAAAACTATTTTTTTTTTATTTGAAAAAAAAGCTATTTTTTTTTTATTTGGAACACAAATAAATGTTAATATGTCTTTATAAGTAAATATTAGTTTTAAATAATCATTTAATCTATGACATTCTATTTATAAACACAATTTGGATATTCAAAAAATATAAAGACGTAATTAATTAACGAATTTAAAAAAAAGCATTCACCTCCGACTATAGGCATTGAACTAATTTGGAGTAAGTATAGGTATAGTTATCTGTGGCGTGTTGGAAAATGAAAAAAATCGCACGTGTGTGAAATACATTGCATGTTGAACCTAATTGTAGTGCGATAAGAACCAGTTTGCGAGAAAGTGTACTGAAAATTGTAATTCTCGTTCCATGCGAGATGCGTGAACTGAGACTTTTTCTCGATTTAAACACTTTTTTGCACGACCTAAAAGGTAAGAGTGCATCTAATCTAACAATAAATATCCTACCTTTGTTATAAATCTTTAATCCTGCTGACAAGTTAATGAGTTGCACTGTACCGATGTATTATTACCACGCGATACCTAATAATGACGTCAAAAAAATGCAGCAAAATAATCTAGTTACTATTAATCAGAAAATTGCGCATTAAAAATTTCTAAAAGTATCAAAATAAAAATCAACTGCCGGCTCAACCAATTTGACTGTTTTTTATGGTTCCGAACCTCAGTCGGCGAAAACTATCCCTTATAGGATCACTTTGTTGTCTGTCTGTCTGTCTCTCAAGACCCTTTTTCTCAGAAACGCATGAAGGTATCAAGCTAAAATTAATATCAAATACTCGGGTCTGCTACCCTTGGAGTAGTGAAAAAATCACTTGTAAGTCAACGCGATCAAAAGATATGACCGTTTACCGTCCGTTTCGTGATATTTTGCGATTTCACGAATCAAAACTTATAGGGTAGTTCCCGTTGAGGTCAACGCTGAGGTTGATTCTAGGTAGAATTATGAAATTTGCTAAGAAGCAATGTCTTATAGCTCATGTAAAGGGAAAAATCTGAAAACCGTAATTATATAGTTTAATAACAAAATACCTACAAGTTTATACGGAACCCTCAGTGCGCGAGTCCAACTCGCACTTAGCTGGTTTGTATGTAGTGTTTGTAATTGCCAAGGTAAGGTTTATTTATAATTAAAAAAAAAAAATGTTCCTAACGCATGTCACTAGATGTGCAATAAAAATGGAATTCACTTAAGCTTTTGTTCAGTCAACGCACAAGCTTCAATACTGACCTTAAACGGTCAAAAATATACCGAAATATCATTGTAGGGGCGGTATAAGTGTAACGTTATACACACATCAACACGGTCTAGGGATATTTCATACTCAATTAAATAACTCGAAAAGTACTGGCCGCATTGGAATCTTTTATACACCGATTTGTTTGTAATTTATCTCAGACTAATTCCAAATTCATATTTTTGAAAATTCTTTTGTTTCGGTGGCATAAAAATGTCTTGATGTATAGGAGAGGGAATTTTCATTTGTGCGAAATTTTGAAAACAATACGAATTACGTTTAGTTACAGTTTTTTTTCATTTTTAAACGAAAGATAAAGTTAAAATTGAGGTATTGTAGCCATGCAACGCCGACATTTGACGAGGGCGGAGATGTTACGAGCTGTGGGAATGCTGGAAGCTGGATCTGTTCAGCGTAATGTTGCTGAGGCCATAGGGACCCATCAAAATGTAATTTCAAGATTGTGGACACGCTATCGTGCCACAGGTGAAGTAGCGGAGAGGCACCGGGGGCCAAGTCGCATCACTACCCCCAGACAAGACCGATTTTTGCAAATTACTGCGCGAGCACAACCAAATGCAACGGCGACTCAATTGGTCCAAAGGCTGCGAGTGGAACACCAAGTGCTTGTGAGTGACCAAACTGTAAGAAGGCGACTGCATGAAAGCAATCTACGCTCTCGTAGACCACTCCGGGTCCCACCTTTACGGAGAGGCAATCGTGGACGACGATTAGAATGGGTTCGGAACCACGTGGACTGGGGCCGTGACCAATGGTCCAATGTGCTGTTCACGGATGAATCCAGGTTCGGCTTCCATCCAGATTCACGAAGGACGCGTGTTTGGCGAGTTCCTGGACGATGGAGCCGTCTCCAGAACCCTCAGGAAGTTCACCCATACCAAGGAGGAACAATTATGGTTTGGGCAGGAATTCGTCTTGGAGGACGGACGGATCTCGTTTGGGTGCGGGGCAATATGACGGCAGAACGATACGTCCAACAGGTGCTGGGGCCCGTAATCTTGCCCCACAGAACACAAATGGGGCAAGATTTCCTGCTCATGCACGACAATGCCCGGGCACACACGGCGAGAACGGTAGCAGCTTGGTTACATACACATAATGTTAGGGCCTTAGACTGGCCTGCTCAATCGCCAGATCTAAATCCCATTGAGCATGCGTGGGATATGCTGCAAAGAAGAGCTCTGAAGGAAGTTCCTGAAAATCTGGCTACAGAAGATCAGCTTTTTGCGCACCTCAGAAGGACATGGGACAATATTCCGCAGCAAGACATTGACAACCTTGTTCTGAGCATGCCGAATCGTTGCCGATGTGTTATGAACATCATGGGCGCTTTCTCAGACTACTAACTTCAAGTTTATAAACACAAATTAAATGATTTTTCTATTTTTTTCAGTTTTTACTCACAAATTAAAAGTTCATTCATATACGGTTTCCGTCTATGCTTCATTTTTTTTCCATAAAATCCTGAAATTTTAATCTATACCTTAACCATTATTAAAAAATGGTAGAATATTAAATAACGTATCTTTTAAATATATACATGTCATATAAATAATTAACACATTGATAGTAATTCGCTTTTTTTAAAATATCCCTAGACCGTGTTGATGTGTGTATTTCTATCAAGTGAACCAACTAGTTGCTTATCGTCCGGGCAAGCAGCAAGAGTCGAGGAAACGAGTTATACCTACCGTAATATTGTACTGGCGTCGACCTATTAACCTAGTGGTAATGTTAGCTTACTTTTTACCCGACTACGGCAAAGCGAAAAGAAAGGGTTATGATTTTAGCAGTCTATGTATGTAGGTATGAGTTTACGTATGTTCGACAGTAAAAAAAAACATATTATTCACAAGACGCTTTCGCCTATGTACGCACTAACGGCAGGCCTGACCTATTCGTGACTTTCACCTGCAATCCCTCATGGAAGGAAATAACAGAAGAACTTATGCCTGGGTAAAGAACTACTGACCGACATGACTTAGTTACTCGCGTGTTTTGTTTAAAGGTCCACAAGCTAATGAATGTTATTTCAAAGGGAAAAGTATTTGGAAACGTCCAGTGCCACATGTATTACGTACCGTTCCCGTACACTTAGAAAATGGACAGCGTGTTTTCTTTAATGAACGCAATTTCCAGGACAGGATTTCATCACCTCCTAAAACCACTTTAACCACCTTTAAAATGGACAGCGTGTTTTCTTTAATGAACGTAATTTCCAGGACAGGATTTCATCACCTCCTAAAACCACTTGAACCGCCTTTTTCGAGTCCCCGTTGTTATACATGGAACACCTCAAGAAGGGAGTGCCATTCAAGGTACGCCTGTTGAAGATTGGCCTGGGGAAAATCATCGGACGCTCTTGGTCGTGTATATACCGTCCATGTGACGTACTTGAACTTGAACATTGCAGGTTGCAGGGGTACATTTGGAAAAGCCATGCTTTTCCCATGGCCAGCTATATGTAGCATGTTCGCGTGTGCCCAATGCCCAGAATTTATACGTATTAGCGCTAAATAGAAGAACATACAACATTGTGTATAGGAGCGTTCTAGAATAATGTTCAGTTCTAACCCCATGACTGCAACGGCCATACAACAAACACAGCACAACCCGAATTGATTGTCAACTTCTACATTAACGTGAGCGAAGCCGCGGGCGAAAGCTAGTTATTCATATTTCATAAATACACATTTAGTTATTTACTCGTTATCTATTTATGTGTAACCATTTATTTATATATTATGTTTGAAACTGTTTTTCCGTCACTTCCCCCTCAAGGTTCATTGGAAGATCAGCGTCAGACAGCATCATCTGTCTGGCATGAATGCTGAAATGGACCTTTTTGGCGCAGCCGTGTGGTACACAGCACTTAAGTACTATCAATGTTTTCCTCCTTATTTTGTATCTTTTTTTTATACGTGTGAGTGCTTTAATTACTGACGTCAAATAAAATATTTTTCTTTCTTTCTTTTAGCGCCTAAACTATTTATCCAATTTTGATGAATAAGGTGTCAATCGATTCGATGTCATAGCCCGGGTTTTTAGTGGTAGTTTACCACATAAAGTCTTGTAATAGATTCGAGTGTACCTTTTGTATTTTTTTTTAATATGACCCGTAACTCGAAAGCTTCCTTAGAATGAGCTGTGTTATGTTTTACTATTTTTTTAGATAAGCACCTTGTCTGTACATATAAGGGTATGTCGGAATGGCTCCAATCCCACGAGGACACATTGATGTATGAGTCTGCCATTTTACCGGGCACAATTTCGAAAAGACGTTTTTTTTTACCGGGATAGATTTTTGTGCGCTATAGTAAAAGTTGCTTCAAAATGTACGTCATTATCTATAGCGTACCTAGTGTTAACCTCACATTTGTTTTAAGGCAACATGTGTTGGGTTCCTTATTATCATTGTTTTGCATTTGAATTGGACCCATGATTAGATAGTCTTATAGGTAAATTAGGAATCTAAATTACCAACTCAGGTGTAGACCCGAGTTCATTTTTTTAATCCAATTGTTGAACAGAGTGAATACACACCGAGTTTCCTCCGTGCCTCGGAAAGCACGTTAAGCTGTTGATCCCGGCTGTAATTTGTAAATCTTTAACAGTCGTTACAAGAAGTCAGTGGCCCAAATAGTCTGACACCCAGTCTTACCAAGGAATATCGGATGACCCAGTACTAACTAGGTTGTGGAGGTCAGATAGGCAGTCGCTCCATGTAAAATACTGGTATTCAGCTGAAACTGGAGGCCGACCCCAACATAGTTGGGAAAAGGCTAGGCAGATAATGATACACAAAATACCGTACAGAAACATATACGCTCTTAGCCTTCATGCAATACGATTTGCAATACCATTATATATTTTATCTTCCTCGAAAACACATACGTAAGACAATTAAGTCTATCTTAATCAAACGATAAGATAGGAAGCAAAAGATTTATGTAGCGGGGTCAGTTAATTATCACTGATTGCGTTGTAAGTAGTTCCCGGACTCCTGGTACAATCAGGAAGCGTTGCTTTGGTTCGTTCCCACTAGTTCTACTAAACAGTTCTACGGTAGAACTAATGGGAATATTTTTTTTTTATTGGATGGTGATTTAGTTCTATGATTTAAGGTGGTACAAAATCGTAAAACTTGTGAAAAAAAGTCCCATTTCTTCTACATATTTGTAACACACAATTCTACTTCAAAACTAATGGGGTTTTTGTCCTCACTTGTAACTACGTTTTGGCGTAAACATTATTTATCGCAGTAAAGCAGCCCTCCTACGTAAAAGTGTATCGAATGACTCCAGTTATTTTCAATAAAATTCCACGATTGTAACGTTACATTTTCCTGGTAGGAGCCAGAAAACTGTAAGGTCACACTGAGTATTCACCTACCTAACTTTCAGTCTGGAAGGGAGTACTGTTAAAAGAAATAGTCAAGGGGACGAGTTATAAGAAATTATTATTAAAAAATAACCTAACATATAGGGCCTACCTATAAGGAGCTAGAAGTTAACTAAACCCTCACTAGGCCAGAGAAGCTGGTGAACGAAAATGAATATGAACGTAGGATGAAATGGAAAAAGGCAGCCCTCTTGGCTGTAGTAGTGACCGAGGGACGTCAGGTTTCAGTCTTCCTTCAGTAGTACTGGTCGAGGTACATCAGGCTTCGTCTTCCATCCCTCTGGCTGTAGAAGTGGGTCGAGAGACGTCAGGCTTCATCATTGCAGCAGAGGAGGCGGGGGCCGTCAATCTTCCTCTCGGAGGGCCGGAGGACGTCAGTTTTCTTCTTGGTGAGCCGGAGGACGTCAGTTTACTTAGATCGTACGGGAGAGTGGAGGATCGTCACTCCTATAGCCCGGGCAACAGATGCTAAGACATGGCACGGGTACGCGTTAACTTATAAACCTCAGAGGAGGGAAGCTTCCTCTGGTCACTCTTATAACATTAAAGACTTGTGACGCCTTACAGCTCCAGACTTAGACTGAAAATTCCACCACCTGGCTCCTCATCTCCAAATGATTGACATTTTATAATTAGGAAAGAATTTCTTGAACACAATGACAGGCCTAGTTTTATTTTTAATTTATTGCTGGAGCTAGTTGTAGATCGTATAGGTAAATCACATCGACCACATTATCTTTTATTTTTTATTATGTTCTAGAAATTCTTTCTTTCTCAGTATGACCTTACAGATTTCTGGCTTCTACCAGGAAAATGTAACGTTACACGATAGATAAAGAATCTTAATAATAATTACAACTAAATACAGCCTTGTAGATTCGGAAGTGCCATACTAGAGGTATGTGCCCGACCCAGTTCATGGCAAGATCAAACGTTACAGACAGATAAACTCTCTCATTCATGATATTAGTATGGATTTGGTTCTTTCTAAAAACAAAAGGCAATAGTCTCTAAATGTTTTATATTCTTTAGACAACCTTATAAGAACAGTTCCCTACTCTTGAGCCTCACCGCAGTCGAATAAAAATACTTGGATAAAACACGAGCCAAAAAAAAAAGAAAAGAGAATCATGTTTTTTAAAGTGCTGTCAAATCCATACATGATTAAAAAACCGAAAACTCCGTTCAAACTTGAACTCTTTATCTTACAAACGTTCGATAAGAGAGAAAAGAAATAAGTACCTTGTCAAATGTCTCTGCGAAGTTAACAAACATTGACGTCACGAACAAATTTCTTATCTCTAGGGGGAAATAAGATAAAAGAGGCTTCGAAACCAACGCACAATAAATAGATCTTGTGAAGTGGAGATTGAAAATTGTAACGTGTAAAAAGTATATAGGAAGTGTTTGACAGTGTGAACGTATATATAATGTTTTTCTATTCACCTGGATTTTGAGTTTACTGTATTAAGTATTCTGTGGTTTGAGAAGAGTGATACAATCTGGATACTACCAAATGGGATATCCTCGATCCATACTAAACACAATGCCAGTGTGGAAACACTTTGCAAGATATGCACTTCTTTTCGTGCGCCTCCAACACAACCACCTGCAACTTTCAGAATTTTTAAACGAATACAATGTGAGCTGTGCTTGAGGTGGCTGGCTACATAGTACTGGCCTGACAAAATTTAAATGTAATCGACTCGTAAAGAAGAAAGAGATTCTCCTGGATGATGGGTATCGTGACTAGAATACAATACCCGCACTTGACGAATGATCCAATCCGTGGATGGGTGTTCATCTCTAATCTCTAGGTTTTTTTTTATTTGAATGTGCCCTAGCGGCAGAGAGTATGTCATGCAAACTCAAAACACACTCAATACCCGTATAATTATGTGACATGTAATATATATATATATTTTTTATTATTATTTTTTTTTTTTTTTCGTTTTATGTTTATATTTTCTGACTGTGTGTTCTCTTTTGTTATCAAATTGAATTTTCATAGAAATTGATTATCCCAACTTCCTAACTAATATTATAAAGGTGAAAGTAAGTTTGTTTGTTGTTAGCTTTTCATTCCTAAATCACTGAACCGAACATCCTGAAATTTAGCATAATTATACGTTATCAGGTGTACAGAATCGGACATAGGTACCTTTTATACCGAAAAAAGATACTGTTCCTGAGTTAAACAACTATAACGTTCTTATGATAATAGATGGCGCCACGAGTCTTTCGAATCATAATTGAATTATAATATTGTTACAAAATATATATTGATACAAAAAGTAGAGTACAACCCGAATTGTTTGTCAAATTCTAAATTAACGCGAGCAAAGCTGCGGGTAAAAGGTAGTTGATAAGTGTGGACTTAATTTGTACGCTTCAACGCAAGACATAGATGAACTCGCAATGTTATATATATTTGTAACACCCCTGTACAAGGTATGTCTACAAATAAAGATTTCATTTTCATCACATCGTTCTCACATAATGTACCATTTCAACATGTATGATGTAATCAAGGTTTTGTAGCAAAATTATGATATAAAAGTGTACATGAAGTTTCTGGCCTGTTCCTCTCCACAGAAATCTACGCCTTGGAATGGGCAACTACAGTACGTGCACAGTTTTATGCCTTGTGACTGGGACTGTAGCAATACTTTGTCTTTGTTTTGACAGTTCAAAAGTGCCTGTAACTGGCCTACTTGAAAAAAATGCTTTGATTTTGATTTAATACGAGGAGATCTTTCCGTACCTCGAAAAGAATTCGTAAATCTTTGGGCAGTCCTTACGGGTAAAAATCTTGTCGTGGTACTAAGTATTAATTGGGCTGCGGAGCTGTATTACGCAGTCGCTCCATTTAGAATATTAGTATTCAATTGCATCGGAATAAAATGTAAGCCAACTCCATTATATTTGAGTAAAAACTAAGCAGATACAGATGATCATAAACGAAATCAAACCATTGCGTATTTATCTGCTTAAAGGAGAAAGATAATTCAATTGGAAAATAATTCCAGAGTTTATCTTCTGCATAGGCTTTTCCTTATTATGTTGGGGTCGGCTTCTAGTCTAACAGGATGATGCTAAATACCTGTATTTTACATGGAGCGACTGCCTATCTGACCTCCACTACCCAGTTAGTACTGGGTAATACGATACTTCATGGTAATACTCATTGTCAGACTTTCAAGTCTCACAGTCAGTCAGGAAGTCTCCTGTAATGACTGTTAAAGAACTACAAATGACAGTCGGGACCAACGTGTTCTCCGAGGCATCTAGGAAACTTGGTATTTAATGGGTTTCCACGTAATCCACGGACCAACCTAGGCAAGTGCGGCTTAACCTAAATATCGACCTGTGCGGCTGTTATTATTTAGCCACGAGCACGAGCAGGGTTGTGACGTTAAAATAAAATGCTAAGTAGCTCAGAGTTCTAGGTATGAGGACAACTTATGGCTAAAGTACTTTCCCCTGGATTTCACATGCTAGATTGTACATGCACTATAGTTTCGTGCAGACCTGTTTATACTATGTTAGGGCAAAGTGTTACTATATAGGTCTTTTCATTAGGAATTTCTCAGTAGTAACCACGGAGTCTGGATTTGTGCCCGGTTGATGGATTGGATATAGGCTCGCCCCCTATTGCATGGGACTTAGAGATAACTGGCGATATGTGGGTGAACATTGGGTACACCTCTGCCTAGCCCTTTGGGTACTACAGGCGTGTGTTGTGTGTTGTTATGTTTTTTAACTTTTTATTTAATCAAATTAGACAATAATTATTTGACAAGTTACAAGATAAACAATTATTTAGAATTTAACAAAAAAACATTTTAAAACGCTGATATTTCGAACAGGTAAGATAATAAAATAAGCAAGTATTTTTAGCTTTTTAAACAAATATGTTTATTTTAAGAATCTAAGCATGTTCAAAATGATATATGATACTTTTTTAATTACATATTATAATCCTTCGCAAAAACCCGGTCTTTTGGTAAGCTTATGTGGGGAAACGGGTCTAACATGCCGAGACCCTTTCATATTTAATCTTAATGGAAAAGACACTAACCATATAACTAGAGAATGATGCGCAGTTTCCTATGTATGATAGAAATAATAGGCAAATGGACAAATAGGTACCTTTAAAAGACATATTTAGGCTATGTTTATCACAAGATATAAATTGCGTCTAAAATTGTTAAAAATAATAAATAAAGAAAGTCCGTTACTCACGTCAGCTCACGTCAAAATAAAAATATTCAGTGTTTTTAATTCCATATTAGTTAAAAAACGAATTTTACAGAAACATTTAAATGTACGAGTCCCGAAGGTAAACGGCAC
The DNA here is from genome assembly GCA_941918905.2 of Xestia sexstrigata. Lineage (NCBI taxonomy): Eukaryota > Metazoa > Arthropoda > Insecta > Lepidoptera > Noctuidae > Xestia > Xestia sexstrigata. Next base: position 9,661,908 of record OW799203.2, read on the forward strand.
TTTAAATACCTACACTAAATTTCCACCGTGATCCTAACTATAAAATTGTTAAAAAGCAGTAACCATAAATTTTAATTAACGACCGTAAGCGCGTAAACGGTATAAAACACACAAACACTTACCATGTAACAATCACAGATGTGAACCAAAACAACTCAGTGTTAATCCTTCAATTAACTCACAATTTCACGTACATACTCGTAATTTTCACTTGAAGCGTTCACCACAAAAGTTAAAGTCACTTCACAACGTAACCTCGATACACGTAGGCCGTAGTACGCTCGAACCTCCCGCTACGCTGCTACGCCGAGCTCTACGCCGGCACGTGCGATCCCCGTAGCTGAGTAGATAAACTGGAGTACAGCCGCTACGAACTAAAGTTCCGAAGTTTACCGAGCGCTGCCGAACGCCACCGAGACTTTGTAAGCCGTGATTGATATCAAATGAAATGTGAAGAATGAGTAGTTCTAGAGAGCTCTTTGTTTTAAGGATTATGTTTTTTGCCGTAGCCGCGCGGTGTCGCTGCGATCGTATATCTTTTTAAGAAAAGCCTTTTTCCTGCACACAATATGATCTGTATCATGCTAGGTAAGGCATTTGCTACACTATCACATGTAATAGCTAAAAAAAATGTTTTTTTTTAATGAAAACGGAATGTTTTCTTCAGACCCACCATTAAAATTTGTTAGTGTAGCAAATGCCTTATCTAGCGTGAAACAGATCATATTGTGTATACTTTATCTATAGTTTATACTGTCGTAGAAAGTTTAATAAAGCTCGGACCACGTTACAAGTTAATTAGCTCGGTAACATGTTAAGTAATTTTATCCACGTGTTATATTGGATTACCTAAATGATTTGCTCTCACCTGCTAGCGGTTTTATCATATAACGAAATTTATTTTGTAAAAGTGACATTTATAATTATCTATACACCTTTACCAGTGGGCAAAGGGGTTGGAACGTTTTTCTGTGAAAGTAGACATGCCCGGACATCGCTATTTTTCGTGGAGAAGGCAACGAGCAATGAAAAGTGGAAAACCTTTGGCCTAGCTGGGCAATTCGCGATAAAATGTTTGCATGGTTTTACTTATTATATAATAATAATATTACAAAAAACATACAGAGTTTGAAATACAGCTTAAAATTTGGTTTAGAGTTTAGTATATATTCATAGCTTAAGTTCAAATTATATAAAAGTCTTTGTTTAAGTTATTTACTAAGTACGAAATTCATAAAAAAAAAACCAGGCATCAAAGTACTCCTTTACATTGATGTCATCAGGAAACGTGCCCAGAAGACTGGCAGCATTGCCACGTTGAATGGCAACGCTTATACTACGCCTAAATAAATACACCTTAATTTTATATTCGACAATGGTCCCAAGGACAAAGTTGTTCAGTTTGATGATCTATTTTTAGAGATCGGATATTCGGATGCATATTTACTTAAAGTACGTTTTTTCCCTGCATAGGGTACAAAGGGTGGAAGCGGTTTCTTAAAATGGCTATTTTTTCCCAGGATCGCGGTATTTAATCAATAAAACAGTGCGTATAAAATAAAATACTCATAATAAATATTTAAAATCTAAATAAAACCAGACAAGAAAGTTGAAAATAACACATAAAAATATTGCTGCTGAATATTTGAATTGGAAAAAATGTTAAATAAGACAATTCATTTCAAGTCAAACCATAAAAATACTATTTATTTAAATAAACCGGGTCTGACGCGCGCTCGATACCAGTCTACACTCAAACTTTAGGTACCTAAATATGCATCCGAATATTCGATCCCTAATTAAAATACAAGGTGTAAACAACCTCATCACGAAGCCGCCAACCAAGCATTCTGTACATCAAATTACGTAATTTTACGCAAAAATTATTGCTAGGAAACGATTTTTTTTTTTGTGGTGAAAAATCATGTTTTGTTGTAGAACTCAATGTAACGAACTCAAAACATTGTGCTGACTGATGGATTGACTAGTATGGGGGTCGTGGAGGTGTTTATAGTAGAAATCTTACATTAAAAACTTATAATTTAAAAATATGTTGGAACTTTGACCACCAATTTCTCCGTAACTAGAAGGTTCCCAAGTATGGTGTAGAACAAAAACATGATCGCAATGACGGGGAGAACAAGTGCCTTTCGGCTTCGTTAAGAGGTTTTTTACACCCTTTAAAGGTACATAAACACACCCTTATAACACACCACACTTTTCTGATACAAGCTGTATAAACATTTTTTATTTTGCAAATTATAACAAATTTTTGTGTGTTTTTAATACCAACGTATTATACACTGTTATTTTTACTCATAACATTGTACCTACAGCCGGCGGCTATTTAAATATGTTTAAATATTTACCTGTTTATTTGTGCTCACTGTAGCAGACAAAAAAAAACTGTTCAATTTACATTCTTTGTTATTTAAATTAATTTAAGTATTATTCTGACACACACATGAATATTATGTAACGATTTTGGATTCTTTTTATGGTTCCGTTGCCAAATAGCACAAGTAAGAAACATTTCAAATTCGTCCTGTCCGTCTAATTATTGTCCTAGTGGACGCCATTCCAATAATTTGGCAATTATATTTTGTTACTACCTTATGCTCGCGGTTTCGCCCGCGTGAAGTACGGTATCTGTCCCACGGGATCATACTATCGGGATAAAAAGTATCCTGTATCTGGGTTATAAATACTATCTATGTGCCAATTTTTATCCAAATTCGTTCAGTAGTTTTTGTAAAAGAATGGTGTAAAAGTAACAAACATTGATCCATCCATCTATTCATCCTCACAGACTTTCGTATTTACATTAGTAAGATACATCAAGATTTCGCTTAGTGTTACTGAAAACGTATATAATTATTATATAAACATAGGTATAGGTACATTCGGGCTATACGATCTAAAAGTTAGAAGTTTGAACTCCATTCAACGCATTTGATAAAGTTCGGCTAATTCACTCATATTTAACTTAGTTTGAACGGGTTTAGTAACCGATCTAATTCAATAAAACCTAGTGCCGCTATGACCTACCGTGACCTGTCAGTTGCGCATATGCGCGTATGATTGTGGATAGGTACTTAATGTCGCTCGGTGTCAAACTTGTAAACTTTTTAAATATTTTTGGGACAAAATATAACATGGTGTGAAAAAATTCGGTTTTCGTTCAATTATTTTGGTGCTCATATCTCATATCTCATTATGCTCATATCACTTAGGGTGGCCTCTAAGGTTTCTTTATGGTAAATGACACTATAACATTACCTACCTTATTCGTTAGTGTTGTAATAGGCCCCACCACGAGCGCACGGCGTAAACCTAACGCAAAAGACGTAGAGTTTTGAATATTTTTCTTTCTTTTTGAATCGAAAATACAACTATCCTTTAGTATTTTAGTTAAATTGTCTGCAACAAGCACAATCATTATCATCCATAGATATAAATAAATAAATTATTAATTATGAAAATAAAAAAATATGCAACGGGTAGTTTTAATTTAAAAATCGACTTATCTCCGCGCTACGTTATACCGCACGCTCATGCTAGGGCCTCCGATACGTAGTTTAACGGCGCGATAACATTGTATCAACGGAAAACCCAAACTCAGCAGCAGATATTTACCGACTACATTGCGTCTACCCAACGCAACAGTGGATCGAAACCAATTTACTGTTAAGGGGACGCATAAGGATGGCTTTGCATTAGCAAATAATTAGTATACGGACGGCGAACCAATGCCGCATTGGGCCGAATGGACTCAAGTCGCTTATGTAGGTACAGGAAATAAAACAAACTAAACTTCTTAAAAGGAAAACGTATGTAATGTATGTATGTATTCACAACTTGTTCGAGTGAAACAAAATATATTTAAAACCGCGTTTTCATTAAAATATAGTTTGTTTTTAAGTTTACAATATCTGCATAATAAAATAGATTAAAGTACTTCGTAGTGTAGACATTTTATAACATTTAAATCTAATCCACATATTCGACGCATAATATTCGCATATTATGCGTCGAATATGTGCATCGATTATGTCTGTACAAAACACACAGGCATAATATGCTCTACATTCGAGTGAAGCGGGGGCGAGTCGCTAGTCTTGTCTAACAGATAGTTGAAAACCTGGATTAACACAAGATAAGCTAGAACAGAAATGAGATGAACTTGTCTTTCCATATATACGACACATAATCCAATACAGTAAATATTTTAGCGCACGCTCATCTCAACAAGTGCTTGGAAATATAACAGCAAATTGCGTTAACCCAAGCTCATGATTTGCGGATATTGAATTTATTATCATTATGTAACCCACTCAGAAGGGTTAGGTGATTAAACCTTCTACCTACCTCCCCAAGACAATCGCTTCCCACTTAGGCAATTTGAGAAATTTCAGGAATATCTTCATTGGGGCCCGAGGCGATGGGGAACTATTGATGTGGTGTGACGGCGACAACGTGAATAAACTTTTTGGTACCACTACTGAGCGTGTTTAATGTTCGCCGTATTTTCCCCATAAATGAAAATAGTAGGATAAAGTAAGTTATTTAATTTTCTCCCCTCAACAACTTGTGAGACAAACGGGGCTTATATACGAATCTAAAACTAAATTATTAAAAGAATAGAAATTGCGTTTTGTAATACATTTCTAGAACAAAAACTGTTGAGGAGAGAAAATTAAATAACTTACGAATGTGACAAGACACGACTTAATCAGTCATCAGAGCTCGAAAATCTGGTAAAAGGTTCATCGGGAGGCTTAAGACTATGCGACGGTCCCTACGTACAAAGCGATATGTCTAAACACATGGTTTATAGGAGAGCGTTATGCCATTACAGTTAGCGTTAGGTGTAGTGTGGTAAGAAAAAGTATTGTTACGAGCTGGGTATGGGATAAATTAATAACTACCGAAGAAGCAACAAATAACTTTAATAATCACAAAACACTTATAACTCAATCACAAATACACTACTGATCACTATTCGCTTGGATATCGCACTTCTAGTTCACTTCGATTCGCTTCGTTGTGTAGCCAAAATCAGACTGCCTGTTCCCGTTTTTTTTTTTTTTTTTTTTCGAAATGGCATCTCGCAGTTCAACCTAGAGGGGTTGTCGTCTGCTTAACCGGACAGTCCTGTGGGTGCCTTAAGTGTAAGGCCTCCAGCCAGGGCATAAAAAACTTACAAACTAAACGACTACACGCTAAGGGCACCCCCTGCGGGGTACGGGCCTCGGCTTAGGGCGTCGCTGGGAGAGGACCGCAAGGGGACAGGCTGGATCTGAGTGGTGTCATTAATTAGGGACTGGTTTTGGACTACAGGCTCAGCAACGCGGGCTGGCACGAGCAAGGGACGGGGAGGGTTCGTATCGGGGCGTCGCGACGGGCCTCGACGGCGAGGACGGAATGACGGCGGTTTGCGTCTGTGCTTTCTAAGCGTGCTAGTTTCCTTCCTGCTCTCCTGGAGGAGGGTAATAGCGTCATCGGGATCGACTAAAGTATGCCTTGGGCGGCGGATCTGACTAATTCGCGAGGGTTCGTAACGGGCGGCCGCTGCGATCAGGGGGTTACGGTGTTTGATGGCAGAATCGAAGAAGCGCTTGGAGAGGCGCTTCATAAACTGAGCTAACGTGGGGATTTTAAGATCTAAATGTAAACGGTCATTACGGACGTAATAGGGGGCTCCCGTGACTTTACGTAAGAACCGATTCTGAAGGACCTGCATCCTATGGAGATATCTAGGCTTGGCGTGAGCGTACACGATACAAGCGTAAGTCATGATGGGACGGATCATGGCGGTATAGAGACGCAATTTGCACCTGAGAGACAATTTGCTCTTTTCCGTTAGTAAGTAATGGAGTCTACCCATCGCGAAAGCAGCTCGGTCGCGAGCTGCTTTTATATGTGGCCCGAAGGTCAGATGGTTGTCGAGGATGACTCCTAAGTATTTGGCTTGCTTCTCCCAGGGGATAGGCTTGCCGTACATAGTGATCGGATTAGCTGCCTGCTCCCGCAAACACGTCGCCTATTTATATGGCGATCGAACGTTCGTGAAATATCCACGACTTCCTAGAATCTTCTAGACAATTCCACAACTTGTACATAGGAAAGAAGTAGGTACTTTATGCCTTCGGCGTACGGTCGAAATTAGAATGACGTTCTTTTGTAGGTAGTTTGCGAATTTGTACCTACATCATTCGGGACTCGTTTTACCTACCTACCTACTATTACCTACCTACTATTAGGTACCTACTACCTAGCTGTAGGTAAGTACGGGTACGACGTAACAGTATGTACAGTTTCCAATCAATTTATTTTATGTTTAAAACTTTTCGAATTTGTCTGGTAGTCCTCTAATCATGGCCGTAAATATAGGGCATTTCTTGTCATTTGAGGTCACATTTTTTTAATTAGTAGTTGCTGAAAAAAAGGAAATAACAGAGACGTGTCTATAATAGACTTTTATTTTATGGGGAAAAAAAAGATTGCTCTAGGTAGAGACATTATTCAAGAAGAAAAAAAGGGTGGAACAAATTACAATACAATACAGATTACAATATGGATAATCGCAGCCAATGTTCCCTCTTAAAAACTTTCTATTTGGAGTATTAAATTACATTAATAAAAATAAAACATTTCTGCTAAGAATGCATTTCAGAATCGTTTGAATCTTTATAACATTCTCCTGTAAACCATGTATTTTGACATGTCGCTTTGTACGTAGGAAACTAGAGACCATCGATAGGTTAACGTAGCATTTTTTCTACCCACGTTTATGTCTTAGTTCTAGGATAATAAGCTAGCACCTCCAAGTACCTACTCGGTTTTTATCTGTTTCTGTAGCGAAACATGGCCGTTACAAAGCTGATAAATGCGCGATGCAGTTTAAAGTTATGCTGAAAGGCTCGAATTGAGACACGCATTAACCTTAACGCGTCTACACAATCTGTCTGGCTGTGTACGAAGATCTATCGTCCACATTAGCATTATTATTCATTAGTAGGCCATCAGTACGTATAACACATTCACTAAACTGCATCTATCACAGGTCCTGTATCATGATCGTTATATCTAGTGATGTAATCAAAATGACTAATCAGTTCCTTTGCATGATAAATTGAGAAATGAGGTTTTATGAGAACCTGGGCTGCGGGACTGTTCGAAAGAGATACCGTGGCCCCGGAACACAAAGGGCGACGAAGGAACATGGATGGGTTTTAGTCGGTAAAAGCCTGCTCCGCCCAGAGCGTGAGGAGTCATTTGATGATTTCCAATTTGAGAACGTTCAGGTATAAAATAAGATGTAATGACAAAGAATTTAAAGGTGTATGCTTAGACGGGTTTTTCAAGGGGAGAGGATGAATTAGGCGACTAACAAAAGGTTTTACATGGCAGATGTGATTGGCGATGCCGGGTGGGGACGGCCTAGATGGACATACACTGACTTTATTTATGAGATTCTTCAGAAAGCACCCGACTGTGCGTGGAACATCGTCCATGGATGAGGCAAAAAGAGTATGTATGGATTGTAGCAGGTGGAAGTCTGTGGTTTCTACTCCATTAGAAAAAGGCGTGAGTTTATATATGAACTCATGTGTATATAATTTATCCGTTGCCTCGCGACAAGAATCGACTAACATGACTATATGGTTCGTGTTTAGCTTTCAAAATAATATTTTGTTCAGACACTCAATAATTGATACATAAAAACCTAGCTTTTTCCTGTGACTCTACTTGGTGAATTTGTAATGCAGGGAATAAAACTCTCGTCATATCATTGTAATTGTTGGGGGAAAGACAACAGAAGCACACGAGAGTGCCGATGTTAACGTAGCGAAAATTCGTCGATTTTTACATCGAAAAAATAAGTATATTAAAACAGTCTACTTCAATTGCGACAAGCACAATAAGCATCACCTGTGAATATTAATACATTCTTAAAATTAAGAAAGTATGTATTACATAATATTACAATTTTAAAACCACCGTGCCCAGCGTGTCCCAGCAGTGGGAACATTATAGGCTGATGATGATGACGATGATGACAATTTTAAAATTGTTTGTTTGCCTTAATTTTTTTTTTTTTTTTTACATTTTACAAATTTATTAAAATAAACTAAACTAACTTAAACTAAATACTTAAAAAATGGCGTCAAAAAACTCCTCCTCAACACTGTCAACTGGCAATGTCCTCAAGAGACTGGCGCCACGCTGAATGGCAATGCTAAGCCTTTGGCCAAGGTAAAAGCCAGCCCTAGGGTCACGGGAAGTGTCAACTAAACGTTTTGAAATATTCTTGAAAAGGCTGTGAGCGCTCGGACCCCACGGTCCTAGAGTTTCAACCCCAAACGGCTCGAAAATATAGTTACCAAAAAGGTTACTATATTTTCGCCGCTTAAGGTTCTCCGTTGCCAAAGCAGCAGCCCCTGCACAGCACGACGAATTAGGAAGATAGGAAGGCGCAAGAGTATCGACACATGTAGCATCCCACACTAAAGGCCCTACCCATCCTCCATGGAAACAAAGACATGCCGTCCGGTCTCTTGCCATCGTCGCGTGCCATCCAATTGGGTTCTAATAAAGCTGGAACGCCGACGGTGACAAGAGATCGACGGATGATGTCATTTAAATACGCGTGCCGTGCAAAACGGCCCACACTTCGGCTGCATGACAGGCCGTGGTGTCCAAGGCTGTTGACAACTTCACCACAGTGACAGTGATGAGGAGAGCAACATGGGGCGTCTAGGCGTAGAGCAACAGCGAGGCGGAAAGTGGTGTCGTCGAGCAACGTACCTGTGCTCGACGACGGTAGTGCGTGAAGCCAAAGACCCGACTCCCACTCACCCACAGCCAGCAGGCGCGCTCGCTCAGCAGTAGTAACAGACGTGTTTAGTAGATTGATCTGAACTACTCTGCAGAGCGGCTCGTCCCACCGTCTCTGGGAAAATGGGAAGTCGGGTTCTTCAGAATTCGGGCAAGCGAGTTTCCATGCGTTGATAGCCTCGGAGAAACACGGCACATCAAAATTAATCAGTGTGGAAGCCAGAATTTTCCTGATTAATTTCTCAGTGCCGTGGACCGAGGATATGTAAGGCGGTAAACAAAACTAGAAATTTATCGGACGCCCGTGCCCTCCCATACGAATGGGAAGAGTAGCTTGGGTCCAGGCTCGGTCGTCCAAGGCCACATTTAAAATGGATGATAAAGTATTTCTGATAATTTGATCCATTTTGTCTAAAAGATGAGTGTGCTTCCATAAAGGAGAAGCACGTAGGAAATATGTTAATTTAGGGCCGATACAGCAGTAACGGATAATGGTGATGGCCGAATACATGTTAATTTGGAGTAACCTTTCCGAAATATCATTGAAATTTTGAATTTTTTCCTCGATGAAATCGGGAAAGGAATTTTCGAGGATTGGAGACCCAAGGAGACGAAGAGAACATTTTTCAATAATTTTGATGTTAGGTTAGGCTATTGCTTTAAATTTAGGAATTGTCAGTTGTCTGTCGGTACAGTCTGCTAAATATAGTTCACATTTTGCAAGGTTTAGATCAAGGCCAATGGAGTGAAGATTATTTTATAAGAAAATTAAATCATCTAAAACTGTTTCTACATCGCCGCCCAAGGTTCCATCGTCAAGATACCAAACGTTAAATTTTGAATTTAGCTGTCTAACAATCGGGTGAATCGCTAAATATCACAGGCCCGAGGGGGTCACCTTGTTGACAGCCAACAGCAGATTCCAAAAGTTTGTCACGATACAGTAATTTAGACGGGTGTCTGTAGCACTGCCAAAGAAAACTATAAATTTGAGGTAATTCTTTTTTAATTTCTGTTAACAAGGTGTCCCTATTAACTGAATTGAATGCATTCTTAATATCAACCTTCAGGATGACCTCACCTTTGCCAGAATTTAGGTAGGTCGACAAAGCGTGTACGGCAGCCTCACAGCCCCCTTTACAACCAAAACCTAGCTGCAGGGGCTGATTTTTTTTCGAAACATCCTCACCATAAAATTTACAACAAACCTTGGCTGCCATACGATGGTAAGTAGTACCCACGGCAATGGGACGAATGCCGCCATCCCTCTTGTGCAGGGCACATAAATTGGCCCCGTACAAGACGCCGATGACGGCTTCGTTCACCTTGCCGGAGAGTAGAAGGTTAATCAGAGCCGTAAGCTCCTTCAAGAGCGACTCACCAGCCTCCCCGACGCCTGAACAAATTAGGCCCTTTAAGTGCTGAGGACTTAGACCGTCGAGGCCGCCGGCGGAGCCACTCCGGAAGGAGCAAACGGCTGTGACCACCTCTCGACCTGTAATGGTGAGGGAGTGAATGTCCAGGAGGGTCGCTGGGGTATAGCACCGCCGAAGAACACATGTCGGCGCAGCCCCGGGCACCGTTGTCAGGTAAACGGGAGCCTGGTCTCGCCTCGCCTCAGCGACGAACTCGTATCTCCTTATAAGCCTTTAATTGATAGCAGTCATCTGTGGTATGCTAGATGGTATCAACATCAACAATCCTCACACCCACACAATGTTTCGCCCCAAATAAATAAATTAAATTAATTTGTTATAATTAATATTGCCTTTAGACATTTTTTGTCATGACAATTATTTATTTATTTTATTGTTAATTAAGTAGAATCTCAGTGGCTTCAGAATTTAGTTTAAGGAATACACAATTTTTCATCTTGCCCTAATACATTATACTCCTTTGATGACAGAACACATGTGTTTAGGGCAATTCATCATAAATACAGCCTGAGCAAGTGTTTCTAATCGGCATCAAAATGATTAGGAAAGCGACTTGTTTCCCAAAACATCACAATATTTGGGAAACAAATTATCATATTGATGTGCCACAATAACCTACCTAATACTGCTGTTTTAAAACTCCTGCCCTTTTATCGCGACTCAAATTATGCACAATTTTATTTAAATCATCATCATCAGCCTACAGCAGTCCACTGCTGAACATAGGCCTCCTCAATCGCACGCCACTCAACTCGATTTTCAGCAACTCTCATACAGTTGCTACCAGCCACCCTGCAAAGATCGTCACACCATCGAGCCTGAATGAATTCATATTGGTGATTGAGATGGTTGTTCCACGTGGATTCATGCAGGACTAACGCCGGGGCACGAGTGCCTCTTCGTCAACAAGTGGAAACCTCTAACACACACTTCATGGACATAGATATCTTCTCTCTTTCTAGTAACAAACTTAAAACACTGGCTATCAATATTCTTTCACCACAATCTTAATCTAAAATCATTTAATTAATTCAACAAAATTATCTTTCCGTTCTTTCTTTGCTCATTTATTAATCCGTGGACAATGGTGTGGGTTATATGTTATCCAATTTATGTAACTACTCATAATATTAAACCTGAACATGTAACTGTTTTTTTGTCCCTAATAAATAAAATAAAATATTGAATTAGTGATTTGTGAATTTTATTAAAATATCAGACTAATATAAATGATCAGCCTCTCGCATAATGCATGTAGATACGACCGCTATCTTTAACGGCAAATTCGGATCGTATAAGTTCATTAGTTAGTGTCCACTAATGGAAATGGCTATGACCAAGCGAAATGGCCACCGGAATGGTTTCGCGCGGCATTTAACCTCTCGCCTCATGTACGTACGTACGTTTTTAGACCATATTTTTATATTTTTATTCGGATTGTTATATGCAATTATATTTTATGAGTCTTGTATTCTTAGTAATATTTGGAACTATGGACTCGAGTTAGAGCTAGTATGTACGTGCACAGAGGCAGTTGTAAGCGCAAATGACGTCTTTAAGTTTTTGTAATACATCGTTTTATGTTCCTTGTCCAGTAGATTATTATTTATATTTTCTTCCTGTCAATAGGAATTTTACTGATATTCAGCTGTATCTGGTAAGACTAGAAGCCGACCCAAACATAGTTGGGAAAAGGTTATGCAGATGATGAGAATAGGAATTTTAAATAATTTTAATGTTGAAAAAAGTTTGATAAAATCTTCTAACATTAGTAATGTTGGAAGACGCACGTGTCTATAATGTCGTACTTTACACACCTAGTACATAAGGTGCCTTTATGTACTTGTCGGTTTTAATGTGCGAACAGTAGCCAAAGTCCTTCAATCAAGTCTGGGGTCGTCCTTGGAGCTATTGAACGCAATCAACATTATTACATTTCTCTTGTACTTACATCTCCAATAGATCGTTCAGCCGAGTGTCCGGAATGTGGTAGCGAATTCATAACCATAAAGTTGTACCTATTTCCTATTCAATGTGAGTTCATACATTGTTGGGTATTTCTTTCTTGAAATTATCGGCATTGACAAACGGGTGAAAATAATATAGCGAACATAATAGCAAAACTTTGTTGTTCGTAACATTTTTTTTGTTACTAACAACCTTGCCTTGCTTATGAACTTTTTTTCATTTATTTATTTACAAATTAATGACATTATTAAATATTCCTAACAAAAAAAAAATAAAAAAAAATTATAGGTATCTAATATTATTACATTTATTTATTTTTAATTCATCATCATCGTCATGATTAATTAAATTAACAAAATTGATGCTGGTTACATCGTCACGCTATCAGAGTTATCCGCGAGTAAAACCTTTATACAACATCCTGACAACAATCATTGGGCAGTAGCCTGCCAGACACAATACCCGTGTTGTCAGAGGATCCTCTCTTTACATTCGGAGATGAGGACCCCTACTCCGTGTTCCCCATATGCCTGAAATAACACCGTAAAGATAAACCAAGTAAGCAAAGTTGAAAACTGTGAATCAGTAATAACAAAGTTTGTCCAAACAAAACTGATTGATCCTTCACAAGACAAATTGTTTCGTACCATACCATCATTGTACAATGTACAACATTAAACATGATTACTTGCCCACGTTTTAAGGGTACCTCATGAACCCTGTAATAAAGTTCATGGGTTTAATTCCCAACACCCATAATGTAAGGTGATCTACTTTATAACTTCATTGCTTTAAGGTGAAATAAATTTACCAAGGCAGTATTATAGCTGTGTTGTTTTTTTAACTTGCTTTAAGTCAGGTAGTTATTCAAGTAGGGTCGCCTCATTGACGCTTCTAACTGTTCCTTCTACATTGTTTCAGTCAATGCTTTGCATTTTTTCGACAAAGCGCTTCTTATTGCGGCGAAGATGGTCTTCTAGGTAGATTTCGTCAGAAAAAATCTACCTATTAGCCTTGCACCTAAAGTCGAGTTTTCCAAAAATTTCACCATAGTTATGACCCCTAGAGCCCATAATAACCGCCAGTTTTCAACAAACGTTTCCTCCGCGGTTTGCCGAAGGAATTCTTTTATTCAACTCTTTCGATTACTAGCTACATATTATGTAGCTTTCGTAAGCATTGATGCGTTATATACCAGGTATTTGTCAATAATGCATAATTGCACTTGTAGCGGTCATCGCAATATACCCCGGCATTTAGATCGTCATCACACCCAAAGGCCCAATTTTCTGGTGTCTGTGATACAATGATTTTCAAATCATTAGTTCAGGCACCAAGGCTCACTTTTGTCTGAAATGCTCATTTTAACTTGAAAATTGTTTTTGTGAACTTGTGTGTGATGTGTTTTTTTCTGAAATAAAAAAACATGATTAAAAAAAATAGTTTCTCTAAGTTTGAACCACAGCTGCCCGGACACAGCAATACCTACTAATGACATTCGTGATGTCAAAGGACAGTTGAGCACACAACTTCTGCCATGATCAGGTCATTTAAAATCATTCGTTTCTATTCGTCATTTTTGCTGTAGTGCAATTTAAGGGGCTCTCCCCCATGCACACTAGCGCCACTTTAGTAAAAAAATCAGAACTCGTTAAATACAAAATTAATATAAAATCTGATTGACAAAATCAATGGTTTAGAGTTCTAGATTATTGACGTCTATTTAATTCATTAAAATATACTTCACTGTAGTTACAGTTAGAAAAATTGCTAAAAACGGCCGTTTTTTTCCATTTTGTATCTGTAACGACAGCGAGCTATGTTTCAATGAGTTAAGCAGACGTAAATAATTTAGAAGACCAAAAGATTGATTTTGTCAATCAGATTTTATATTAATTGTGTATTTTACGAGTTCTGATTTTTTACTAAAGTGGCGCTAGTGTGCATGGGGGAGACCCTTAACAGTGACGCTTTGTATATATATATGTATAGAAAGTGGTGGAGTGGCTGAAGACTCGTCTTCTTGATCTGTAGAGCGAGGTGAGTAATTCATCAACTGGTCCCTCTGTAGTTTGAATTTAAACTCTAAAACAAAAGACAGTCGCCTAATCAGAGCTACAGTAACAAATATATTATTTTTACTCCTTTATTTTTACGCATGACATGGCCCTTTCGCATATTTAAAGTTTAGCCAGCAAAAAAGGGATCATACAATAAAACGTTTCGTTTGGATTGGTCATGATACTCTGGAGCGCCCCTAACGGTATAAACCTAAACGGGAACTGGGACCATGGATATGGGCGACGTCGTTTCTGCACATCTAACTGTCGGTATATGGCCAGGGAACCAGCGGGATAAAAATATTTTGTACGTTTATTTTTTCTTCTGCTAGCGCTGGCTGGCTAGCGTCACTGTTGAGCATGAGGTCCTAGGTTCGATTGCTAGGTCGAGCAGTGATAGCAGCCCGGGGTCAGGACTTGTGGGAGGTTGATGGCAAATGGCTCGCCCCCTATTATACACGGTTAGTTTTCAATGACTAGCCAAAATTAAAAATTAAGATATAGATATCAAACCAAAAGTGCATTTTAAATATTATTGTCGAAAAAAATAAAATAAAATGATAGCGTTCATTCGAAAATGTCCTAAAAATGTCCTAAATCATAAACCTAGTGGGAATCAATGCACTTGAGTACGTGCATGCACCGCCAAATTTATGTGTGTGCTAACTGCTACCTATCTAGGTTGTTGAACTGAATTGAGCTGTTCCAATATCCACACGTTCGCCTTCTAGTGGTGGACAGGAATGAAATTTGATTAAAAAAATTTTTTTTTTTCATTATATTGAAAATGTTATCGATTTTAAATCATCTCTGAAAATTTGGCCGGTCATTGAAAACTAACCCCGTAGAGAACTTAAATGTAACTGGCGAAATGTGAGTGTACACCAAATCAAACATACCTGATCATGGTGTTTTATGTTTTATTTTAATGTTCTCAACATTAGTATTATTTTTGTGTCGTGCCGTAAGTTGCATGCACTTACGGCACAACACAAAAATAATACTAATGTACTTGGCAAAAATCACATAAACTACCACATTCCAGAGCAACTCGTAGCAACCACCTTTAAACTATACATTATAATGTTTTTTCTAAGCAGCAGAAGTTGAACACGAAGACGTATAGGTATTTTTAACTTAATGTGCTATTAAACAGACGGCTGACGTCAATGAAAATGATGAAAAAATACCTCGAGTAAGAAAAACTCTTGAAAGTAATGGAAGTGGGCAAGGTCTCGTGATAAGCGGCAAACAAAAAACTCATCTTAAAAAGGGGCTCTATTATCCCATTGATAAAGTAACAATTAGAATTGGCTACTTGACTACTTGTAAAGGCTATTGTGGACGTTATTTCTACTATCAGATACTTGTGCAGACGGGACATTAAAACTTCTTTTAAATTAATTTTTGTTTCTTATTTCCAAAAAAAACCAGTTGAGGAGCATAGTTTATCTACTAATCGACATCAAAATCTCTCCTATTAACCGAATTAAAGTAATTATAATGAATTTGGATAGTTAAGGCCAATCAATTTTTTATCTGCTCTAAGTATTCGTTTTATATATATTTAAGACTGATTTGATTGCTTAGCAAGTATTAAAACACGATGAAGTAGATTTTTCTAAAATGTTATAATACTTCAAGTGCACAAAACCTACAGAGACGGACAAAGACCCAGTCTCTTCATGGTTTTTTGTTAAATTTTCTTTTTCTAGAGCATTGAGAAGTGTAAGTTTCACCACTGTGTAAACACTTATAATTTGATGTAAAATAAAATGAAAATTTTAATAAAAAAAATATATATGTATGTAACTCTTTCGAAGGGAAAATACGACAAAAACAGCATTGAATTATGAAATTATTAGAAAATTCATAATTCATCTAGAGACGTACCAAATAACGAAGTGAGAACTCCTAAATAACGTCAGGAAGCAGGAAAACTGATATCAACGCTGCTATTTATTGTCGTTGAAGCCACCACTGGAAATATTCCATGATTCAAAACACCACTGCATTTGCCGAAAACTCGAATGAATAAATGTCTTTTATGACTGAATGAAACCGGTTGATTTTATAAAAAGGTTTCATCAACAAGATTTTAACATGTTGGAGGATCACCTCCAAGATATTATTCCACGACTGTCAATCGGATTGAAAATAAACAACAATTTTTTCAATTTCCAAATCAAATTACAAAACGTACAGATAAAGAAACACATAAGGTTTTAAGGTTTTTCAACTAGTGGATCGAAAGGTTTTAAGCATAGAGGCTTTCATGCAGGGAAACAGTGTCAATGCACCCAATGTCTTATTAAAACTTAATCGACAACAAATTCGACCGGTTGCTAACCAAATTGGCAAGAACTTTCATTTGCTTTATTACGAACTTCCTAGAAGCAGACATGTCTAAAATCTAGTATTAGGAGGTCTACACTTAAAACCCTTACAAAAAAAAAACGCGAAATTGCGAGTTTTACTCGTTGAAATTATATGTTTTCCGTATAACTTGTTACAAATAGTTCGTTTTCTCAACTTCAATAATAATAGAACTAATGTTATGTAACTTATTTATTTCTTTAGTAATAATCATTCTCCCGATGTATGTTTAGGCAAAAACTCACGGAAACCTGATTTTTAGATTTGGGACCTCTAATTTGTAGACCTATACTTTCATAATAATAAAATACGTTTACGTTATATGCCTTTTCAAGTAAACTGCACAATCAGCGTAAAACCAAAATGTAAGAGGTCTCTTATATAAAAACCAATTGAACACAAGGCAAATCGAGAATGTAACCTTCACAATTTCATGCATACATTTAACTCCAAATAGCAACAATACCAAGTATCTTGTAAGAGCTACGAGTAACATTTGGGCATTTCGTTTTCCTCATCCTTGATTGAGATCGGGACGTGAGAGTGAGCGATGCCAAATCAAGATGGGGTAACACCCCGATTCTAATCAATTATAAGCGCTCTAACTTAGTCAATGAAAATGTTTGGGCGGAATTGGCTTGAAATATCTCACCAATCTGGAAGTAATTAACACCATAATGACGTCACTGTGAATGTATAGTATTAAAGATTTTCGTTAATATAGTAATTATGCGATGTGGGGAGGTGAATAAGTTTTTAATCGTTAGTGTTCGATGGTTGGATTACTATTATTTTAAATAAAAATGAACTAATTTAGTTGAACACGATACCCCTTGGCTTGACTGGTTGACAGACTTTGAGACGTTTGACTACACACTACAAATGACAACTGGGATCATCAACGGTTTCAAACAACACAACGAAGGAAGTATTAAAATGGGTGTTAAATAACTATAATATTCTTTCTTCTTCATCTATGAAGCCGAAGCGAAAGGCTCCCCGTGATTTTTGTTCTAGGTCATACTTGAGAACATAAGTTATTACACAACTTTTTTTTAAATACAAGTATATCATGTCATAACTTACAACCGACTAGAGCAGCGGTGGCCCAGTGGCGGCAGTCCCGACTTACGACTAGTAAGTCATGGGGTCGAACCCAGGTAGGCGCATTACTTTGTGTAATTTATTTCATCACCACTGCTCTCAAAACGTTAAAGGAAAACATTGTGAGGAAACCGGCATGTCCTAGAACTAATACATTCGAAGATATGTGGATTATACCCCATTCCCTCTCATAGAGAGGAGGCCTGTGTCCCAGCAGTGGGAACATTAAAAGGCTGATGATGAATGTCATAACTTTACTAAATCCTCCACGACACCATTACTTTTCAATACATCCATCAGCACATTGTTTTGAGTGCGTTACATTTAAGTCTTACCGTAAAACGTGAAAAGTCGATTTCCAGCAATAATTTTTGCGTAGTGTGGCTTCGTGAAAGGTTAAACAAACCTTTCACGAAGCCACACCTTGGATAATTTTAAATACCTGTATTAAAATTTTAGTTATTTCTCCACAAGCTGTTTTGTCCTCTTGTTTGCTAGCCACACTCATATAGCTAGGAATACGATATGCCGCGGCTGTGCCACCAGGTATAACCCGTTTTATTACATCCAATTTTATTTTATGCCGCTCTCATACCCGTATTGATCGTTCGATAGATCTTTATGCATCTAAATCTTTATTTGAAGTCCCAAACGACGTTTTAATGTTCTGCCCGATATTTGTATGGACAGTCGGAGACAATCTTTCATTTGAGTTTGTTGAATATGAGTCAGAAAAGTTTTCATTCTGCTGAAAATATGACTGGTTTTTTATTCGATTGTTATATAATTATGTTAGCGATTTTGTGTCACCATTACAATCAATCACAAGAAGTTTTAACCTAAACCGACTTTCTAAGAGTATACAATCAAGTTTAGTGACATCGGGGCTTCATAAATCATAATTATGATTAATTAGCTAAAAGAACTTGACACTAAGGCAAAAAAGAAACATATTATTTCATGTATTTTTAATGTTATCCAAGCTTTTAACTTCTATAACAAACGAAAGTCATCATCATCATCAACAGCCTATAATGTTCCCACAGCTGGGACACGGCCTACTCTCTATGAGAGGGAATGGGCTATAATCCACCACGCGGACCCAGTGCGGATTGGTAGATGTCACAGGTCGTCGAATTTTTGGTTCTAGGACATGCCGGTTTCCTCACGATGTTTTCCTTCACCGTTTTGAGAGCAGTGGTGATGAAATAAATTACGCAAAGTAATGCGCCTGTCTGGGCTCGAACCCACGACTTACTGTTCGTAAGTCGGCCACCGCTGCTCTCACCGGGCCACCGCTGCTCTCGCTGGGCCACCACTGCTCTCGACGAAAGTACCTAAATAATATTTTCAAAAGCGTTTTACCAGTCGTACTCGTAATTCTTTGTATTTCTGTTACAGAAATTAAGAAAGAATTTTTGCATTAAGAATCTCCCAGACTGTATAAAATCAGACTTTTACTTTGAAGGATTTACGATTCTTCTCTCTAAAATATAAAGATGCGAGCAAAGTTACAGGTTTAAAGTAGAGAATAACTGAGCGGTGCAAATGACGTGGGTCCTTTTACAGTTCCTGGCGCTGAAGAGTAATATATCCGCCTCATATTCGTCTTATTATGATTTCCACACTCGTTTCATATGATGTTACATATTGAAATTACACATTAGGTGCGACGATTTATGAAACTGTGACAGTCGAGTTTTGATTTTGAGTAGGGATTTTATATGACATGAGTAATAGGTTTATACAGAACCAGGCAGTGGGGATGCGTTGTTTGATTTTGTATTAAAATATCTTACGAAATACGCTACGGCTTACATTAAAAGGTACTTATATGATATGTCTATTCCATTAATTAAATCATCCTATCGCGTTCCACTGCTTGGCCCTTATGAGTTGCGCCATAAACCCGATCTTGGCGTAAATGTAGTCTTTGATTTTTATCTCTGTATTCTGTAACAGAGCACCAATCTAGGCCAAAAAAGTAATTGGGAATTCCAATACCATAAAATGCCTCACATGGATGGATCGCTGAATAAATAAAAAAAAACTATCAAGAAGTTCAGACACTTTATTGTATACTTCTAGAACATTGAATCTTATAACATGCTTTTGCCTTAGTTCTAGTATGAAAATCGTACACTTAAGGTTGATTTATCTAAGTAGAGAGCTTAACTCTAGCAGCATTTTTCGCATAGTTTCATCCTTGAGGCACTTGGTCCGAAATACCTTTTTACGATCTAACAGCTGACATGAAACAAAACACGAGTACCAGCATATTATTCAACGTCCTCGCCAAATAACTCGACTAACTGTGGAATGTCTAATTAGGAAACAGGTGCTACACTACTCAAGTTCAAAACCTACGGAAGTTTCGGACACTTTGCAGTTCATGGCGGCACTCGCACACAATTTATAGATGAAAATTACTAAGAAACTTGCAATGAAGTGATAAGTTACAGAACAGAAATTTTATCGCAGTTTAAATGTGTTATGATTCTCATTCTTGCTCTTGGACGTTCCAAATTATGGTAAGCCCGTTATTAAAAAAAATGGCTACATCCCGTCTCGTAAGTTTTTCGTGAGTTCGTCTCGTGAGTTTCGCAAACTTAACAAAATAGTATCACAAATGTGCTGTTTCGTAACCATTTTGATCTCTATACATTAGATTAGAAAGTTGACCAAACGGGAATAATTACACATAAACTCAATAGTTGGTGTAACGAAACTCAATGTATGCAGATCGAAGGAGTTACGAAAGGCATTTATTTTACTTGTTTTGCACGTGTTTTCTTTAGTTGGCGAATCGGGAAAGTTACGAAACGCCAAAAAAAATTTCTTTCGTATTATCTAAAACAATAGTTACGAGCCAAATATTAACTGAGGCGTTATATTATTTTAGGTAATAAACCTTCCAACTATTATGCTATTCATGAAAACCTTTTGCTGTTTTTAGCAATAACTTAAGCTTGGATAAGCCAAAAAGCAAGTTACCTACACATTATCTGTAAGGATTTTAAATAATTATGGAGTTTCTAATACTTTATTGTCTTAAAATTTATAATCTTTTAATCAGGTAGTATTTATTAATACTGTTGATAAATACCACCTGATTTTCAGACTTTTTGTCTAAACATCACCTCGAAATCCAATAGTTGTCGCGGTGTGAATTCAACATGAGTTATAGCAAACGCTTTCTAGTTATTTTCGTATATAATAGTTGTTTTCGGACTCAGAATAGAATAAATTCACTCTATCTATAATATAATTTTTATTCACTATGTGTATCAATCAGTGTTCCGAACCTTGATTACCATATTCAAATTACTCCACATTGAAATGCTCAAGTTTTCGGCAGCTATGCACTAATTATTACTTATCACAATTTGTACGCACATCTTTACTACGTGCAATCAACTGCGTTCGGATGGTTTTCAATTAAAGTTGATGCGTGTTAAAGTTACAATTTTATGGTACTGAAAATATGGTGTCTTTCACGCTAGTACAAGTTACGCAAATGTCTATTCGAGCATGTGTCTGTTCGCGCAAGTGTCCATGCGCACATTGGCGCCACAGCGTCGCTTTGTCGATCCTTTTTTTCAAACTATAGTAGTTATAGTTACCAATTTACTAAAACAAAACCCGCAATACATTACCCAGCAAGAAACCTTACCCTTTTTTTTTTCGGCTCGAAAATCATCAAGTGACTCCTCCAGTTCTGGACGGAGCAGGAGGGAGTGTCAGACTTTTACTGACTAAAACCCATCCATGTTCCTTCATCGCCCTTTATGTTCCGGGGCCACGGTATCTCAATCGAACAGTCCCGCAACCCCACCCAGCAAGATACCTTACAATGTTAATTTATTCTTCTGTCTCCGTATAAAAGTACCTGATTGGTTACTGTTACTGTTAGACTGTGTCGTCCTACTGCTGGCCAAAGGCCTCTCCTCATGACTTCCAAATTCTTCGATCCAAGGCCAATGAGGACCATGCATTAATTTATTTCTCTCTCAGTTTTTCAAGAACTATTTTCAGAACATTTACACACATTATTCAATTATTACCATATTGAACGGGTAGGGAATAACCTAGGAACAACCTAGGCTGTGATGTGTAAAAGCCAAGGAACCGATGTAAAAATGTAATAACAAGAGAGAAAATGGTGAAGTTTCATAATAGATCCTTCGGTAAGAACGTTTTTATGAATAAAATCTCCCTCTCTTACACCGTATTTACAAGTCAAAATGATAAACTATCTCAGAAACAGAACCCTTGAATCCAAAATCATTATTGTGAAAGTGCCAGGGTAGCCCTTTTTTTTTTTTTTTTTTTTTTTTCGGATGGGAAATCATCAAATGACTTCTCCCGCTCTGGGCGGAGCAGGAGGGAGTGTCAGACTTTTACTGACTAAAACCCATCCATGTTCCTTCATCGCCCTTTGTGTTCCGGGGCCACGGTATCTCTTTCGAATAGTCCCGCAACCCCGGAATAGTCCCGCAACCCCGGTAATGATTATACCTGGTCGAATGATATACACCGTTAATTTTAGGTCGTTCTGGAACCCAAAGTCATAAACTCGATCATCGAACTAAAAAATCATATTTATTACCTATAATTAAATTTTTCGTGATTTTTTTTGTTATTTAATTTTATCAAAACATAAAACCACGAAATTTTTTTATTTTAATTTATTTAAAAAAACACAGTTCCTATCGTTCCGAGTTCGATGATAGTGTTTATGGCTTTCGGTTCCAGGACGACCTAAAAATAAGCGTGTATTAGTCAACATGCAACCAGACACTGGCTGCAAATTGCAAAAAACGTTAGAAAATTTGAATTTCGCGGGCGCTTCTACCATAAGTAAATCTCAAAATCAATAAGACAGTAAACTTATACGACCTTGATCGGCTCGCATGTAACGCGCAAACTCTCTACTTTTTTTTATCTCGGAGTCATATTTTACTTAAAATTCCTAAGCACCGACGTTCTTAAAACACCTTAACCTCAAGGAAAAACGTGCGGCCCCAATAATGATGTCAAAAAAGTTTCAGATACCCGCAAGCGAAACAAAAATGTCGTTAGTAATGAGCGAATAAAAGCTTTACGTACGAAAAATGTGGATGAGCGACGTTTCATTATGTTAAGAGGTACAATAGATTATTTGTTTGTAAAATAAAATGGTCTGAACCGTGTTTTTAGAAATTTTATTAAGTGGAGAGTGAGATATTGATGTGCTGGTTCTATTATCTGGATTTCTTATAATGGAATAATATTTTTATGTAAAATCTCAGCATACTATAATCTGGCTTTATGTACTCTCAGTAAGTCCCAGACAGACAAGGTAATTAATGATCAAGATTTTTTATTCTTAATTTTAATGGGTGTCATTTTCTATGAACTACGTGAACGAAATCATCGAAAACTAATCGAAACAAATCAAAACAAAGAACCAACGTAAATTTATGAAATTATTAATTAGAACTAAGCACTAAGAGGTAAATTAAAATGGAAATATGAATGGATGATGCATGACCATACCAGATTGGGAATATGTCATTCGCCCTGCATTACGAATGATAAATGCAGTTCATTCAACCAACTGAATTTCATTCCCAGCGGGGCGACTTAATAGTTCCCGCTCATTCTATGGGGGAAATGGCATATCATTACTTATGGCATAGCATTTACTTGCTACCGTATATGGTTCAAAATGGTATAACTTTTATTTCTTACTTTACCTTTTTTTCTTACCTTTCGATTGTAGGTACTGATTGTTTTTTTACATGGGTTATACACTTATATTTTTGATAACATTAACCTGAAATTTAAGCATTCGTCCTCTCCAGGAAGCTGCATGGTCATTACCTGGAGGTTTTATCATTACTAATACGCTGAAATTTGTTATATTAAGGCTTTTCTGTAAATTTTTATCTCTCTTGAATCTTTGTTTACGTTTGTAATGTCAGTTAGTGACAGGCCTAGTTTTATTTTTAATTTATTGCTGGAGCTAGTTGTAGGTTGTGTAGGTAAATCATATCGACCTCATTATCTTTTCTTTTATTATGTTCTAGAAATTCATTCTGTCAATCATCTGGAGATGACAGGAGCCAGGCGGTGAAATTTCAGTCTACTTTTGGTGCTCGTGTCGGCAAGAAGTCTGGTAATTTTTAAGTATCGGTTGATGGGAAGGGCAGTTCCCTCCTCTTGGCATATTTAAAAGCTATGTCGGTATAGCAAATAAAGCTACGCGTCGTTTTCACCCTGGACGCCTCCAGAGGGTCGCCAAGCGCGCAATGCCTAGCCATGGCGTCTGTCATAACCCCTGACGCCACGTGGACACAAGCCCATCGATAAATATTATCACCGTGTTACAGAAACATCATTATCGGCAGCAAGCAATAATACTCCGACGGCTGGTGGTTCGCCGTGTGGTATCCGGCAGAGTAGAATAGAACCAACCCATTACACTCACGGGTGTCGTATAAGGCGACTAATGTCTGAGGCAGAACACCTTGCGCCTCCGTAGACCAGAGAATGGGCAGCAGCGTTTTCTGTTAGTCTTTCATCACTGCGATCTCCAATCCGCTTGCCAAGCGTGGAGATTACGGAAAATTCCTCCCATCATGGGAGAGGCTTATGTACAGCAGTGAACGTTATGGGCTGTTGTAGTTGTAGTGTAGTGGTGGTTCTTGGCCCTTTCCCTACGACCTACCCTTCCAAGGTCGGCGACTTCAGAACCTGGACACTCCGCTACGATAATAGAGGACTGATGTCCCTCAGCCCTCCGCTGCTAAGGCTGATGTCTGACAACCCTTGGCTCTCTCCATTTCATCTCCAGCTCCGTTTCAGCTTCTCTGGCTGAGGGTTAGGTAGCTCCAGCCCGTATAGGTACGCTCTATAGGTTAGGTTGTACATTGATAATAAATTTTCTTATCTCGTTCCCTTGATTATTTCTTTTAACCGTACTCTCCTCCAGACTGAAAGTTAGATAGGTGGGTGCTCATTGTGACCTTACAGTTTCCTGGCTCCCCAGGAAAATGTAACGTTACACGATATGCCAGTTTAGCAGATGAGGGCTGACTTTTGAAAAGACTTTAAACCGGCAGTTTTTTGGTAATTAGAAAATCAAAAATAAAAAATCAAAATCAAATAATGCCCTAATTTTTGCGTTGCTATACTTTACATTAGTATTGTATCATTAAATTATGTGCTGTGCTAAGTATTTTTTTTTTTCTGAGCTTTTGTTGTCGGACCAATCGGCGTCAGGACTGCAGACTCCTCGTTTTCTCTTTTAGTGTTAGTGTCTATTCTGCTGTTTGTTTATCCAAGTGAACATAATGGTTTTCGACATAGGTCCGTGTTGTGTTCAGTACGATTTGGACTTGTAGCTTTTACCTTAAATTTTTTCTATCTTGCGACTACTAAACATGAAGTCCTGGGTTCGATCCCCAGGTCTCGCAAAGCGGTAATGGGGTTTTCCGTCAGGAATTTCTCAGTAGCAGCCGTGGAGTCTGGACTAGCGAAAGGTATTACAGGCATGATGTTGAGTTATGTAACTTCAATAGTGATGTTGGACATACTATATTTTTTTGCAATGTGGTCTTAACTTCAAGACGAACGAAGAATAAACCATAATGTTTCTATCTTGTTTTTTAAACAAAGACGACTCTCAATTATTTTTTGTAACCAGTTACCAGCTAGGCTGTAATCTTCACAATCTGTCCAATAAAAGTTGTGAAAAGCAAACATTTTTATTGTCAAGGCGACTTAAAAGGGTACAATAAGGTATTGTAGATAAAACGGCTTTGAAGAATCTCTTCGCGCCCCCAAGTAACGATTGCAGTCCTATCTGCCAAACAAACTGTAATAACAAGCACACCTTAGCACGCCTGTGATAAATCCTTAGTGTATGGTATAAGGAATAAGCTTTAAGGTGGAACCGACAGCGTAGCCCACGAAATTCAAATTTTCTTACGTTTTTTGCAATTTGCAGGTCAGTGACCGGTTGTATGTTGATGAAAATGGAGTCGCGCAAGTAACACGTATGTAGTCACGGAATAATCTATAATATAATCATGAATACAACCCTCAACGGTAATTTTTTTTTATTTTTATTCAAGATTGTTATATTTATTTATTATTATCATTCGTGTAAATTGGACCACTTTAAGGAGTCTGCCCACAACTCCATGACCAGTCCAGTTGCACACCTCAGGTCCAGTTGAAAACCAGCGTCGGGCACTAGCTGTTTGGCAGTTTGCTGAACTGGGCCTATTAGGCGCAGCCATGAGACACACAATATAATTTCGTTTCATTTTTCTGTTTAGTTTTAAGTGTTTATTGTGTAGTTTTAAGTTTTTTATTTTTTTTTATTCTTATTTTGATTTTGTTGTGTACACTTGCGGCTTAAGCCAAATAAATATGTTTTATTTCTTTCTTTCATGACCGTGCTATGAACGTATCAGGCATGGAAGGAAACATGTCACGGACTCACAGATATAGGTAGACACACGGACTATCTACTATGCCCACCATAACGTATTAACAACGTTTCATACCCGTTTATAACGGGTCTAGAACAGTCTTCAAAAGCGGTTATAACGGTTTAGAACGGTCATCATACGTGGTTAATAGCTATTTATTCACCAAGGGGAGTAAGGCACAGATTACTAATCGAGTGTGCATTTGAGGCCGTGAACCACACGAGTTTAGTAATCTGTACTTACCCTCGAGGTTTATACTACACTTAATTAAGCACAAAGAAGTAAAAGACAAAATCGCAAAAAAAGCATTTTATTAAAAAGTTATATTGACATTTGATTGACATTGTTACAATTGTTATAAACTTTAACAAGAAAATTGTCTCTACAAAATACGTCAACCAACAATAAGTCTTTTTTTTTATTTTAGTGCGTCAAACAGTTTTCGCGCCAAAAGACATTAGAGAAGGTAAAAACGCCCCGTTTCGCAGATTCCAACTTACGCGAGTGTTAAAGCGAGAGAGTGTTATAAATCTCTCGCTCTACGGCATAGAGGTTTGAAGTTTGCCGGCTATATCGGAATGTATGCTACCTGCTTTAAGTGCTAGTGGCCAGTACTTTTTATGGTAAAATTAAATCAAACGATTTAATTTTATTGATTGATTGCCAACGTCATCAAGACTTAAAAAAATAACAAAACGCATTAGTAATGGATTACTACCCTGATTTTCAGGGCAGTAATGAAATTCCATACAATATAACTGCCTAGATTTTTGAGAAGGTTTAATGAACAGCTTTCAAGCCTTTTAGTGGGGTAGTATTGGTACACTTACTAAGCAAGTGTAGTATAAACGAATATTATTTGTAAAGGTATAATAAAAATATGCTTTCTATTGAAAAGTATGAGACTATGCCCTCTAGACCATTCCGTCACCGTCGCGTGCCATGCACGGAGCGTCAATAATTGCCGGGAGAATATTTTGCCGGTGTCGTTACGCTACGTGCACGGCACGCGACGGTGTTGGTTGGTGACGCGGACGGAACGGTCTAGTGGGCAAAACTCATACTTTTCAATAGAAAACACATTATTTTTTTTGCCTGAAACGTTCATAGCACGTTCATGGTATGCTACGGTGTATGGGCAGAATTCTTAATTATTGAAGGAATGCGGTATTAGATGGATGGAGGATGGATCTAGGTGTGATGAAGAAGAAAGCAGGGATATGACAATTATCGATAACAATATTGCAATTATGTACAACAATATTCCAAACAGCGATAATCATGCGGTTACGGAAAAGTCAAGGCCCTATGGTGTTGCAGCATACTGAACGTTATTTGGTGAGACAGATTGAAATGTCCTGGTGAGTCTGCCAGCACTTAGTAAGGTGACAAAGTGCGATTGCGGAGTCTCATCACAAACGATGGTGGACCATCGTTTCAAGTCCTGGTCTTTGCGTAACTCCAGGTGTAGTTTGAGGGACCTATCCGAAGCACAGACTCTGATAGTGTAAGTAGGGCTAATACTGTCAGAGTACCGCCGACTTGGCGGAGTTTAGGGGACCAAAAATCCTGCCGGGGCTGCGGGACTGTTCGAAAGAGATACCGTGGCCACGGAACACAAAAAGCGAAGAAGGAACATGGACTGACCTTTTTTAGTCAGTAAAAGTCTGATACTCTCTCCCACTCCGCCCAGAGCGGGAGGAGTCATTCGATGATACCAAAACAAATAAAAAATAAAAAAAAACAGGCGATCTAAAAATGGCCACTATAGCAGAATCACAATAGGATAATACGAATTACGTTACAATTCGTAAAATGGTCACAAAGTGGCAAGTATTTATAATGATAACTTCGTATGTGAACATTTTAATAATTTTAACGCAATTATGATTCCCCCAAGCGGCCCTTAACATAATTATATAAAAACGACGAAGAAGATGAAGTCAACATGAACCCATATAAAAAATCTGAAAACGAGATGTTTCCTGTTTTTTTTTTCTGGTAACGTCGTCAAATTATTACAACGAAATGATTGATTAATAAAAAGTGCTCACCATCCAGAAATTATAGGTATAGTACTTAATCAATATCGGATTTTGGCCCAATTTTATAAGTAATTTTTTTATTTTCCCGTCCATTGGCTACATGTGTCTGTCTCATAAAATTTTAAAAATTGTTATTCGCATCTATTTGTGTACAATCGTTTTTTGACTCTAAATAACGACACATCTGCCAAGCGTGACGCGTACCCTCATTACACTCGTAATATCATTTACGTAGCCAAAAACAAAATCTCCAATTAAGTTTAAACCTACATTAAAACTAAACAATAGATAATTCAAACGGTAAACAGTGAAAGATCCTAAACCAACACAACTATTCTGTTAGAGGACTACAAAATTCAGGTAACCTCATCTAATCAGATCGTTGATGAGACTAACAACTGTTAACTTATATTTAAATTCCTTCGAATCGTCCTAAATAAACTTGTTAAATAATTACTTTATTATGTTTAGAGAATCTATATTGAAATTTTGTTTACTTCTTTTGTTTTTTCGATCAGTACCATAACGCTGATGGTAGACGCTTGACAATGGTTCACTCGAGTGACTTATCAGTTTGATTTTATTCTGTGTTCACACGAAACCAAAAAAATTGAAAGGAATAGACGTTTATTCATAATATGCTCCTTTCGTAGACGAGTGAAATATAGATAATATAGTAAAGACCGATTTCCAACATTGTTGGAACGGTTCACTAATGAATTGATTTCTTATGATTTAATTTGTGTTCAGACCTTTAAGTAAAATTCAAAAATTAATTAAAATACAAAACGTCTGAAATATGCGAAACCGGCATAACAAGTAAAGGTCACACGTGGCGCTTTCCTACGTACCTATACATTGCTTTTTACGGTTTCATATTTACAAAAAAAGTTTTGACAAGGAAATATCGACATTTGATCCAGGCTGTTGTGTTAATTCAAACGAGCGAAGACAAATACCGAAACCGACCCAAACACGATTTTCCCATAACTTGCGCCCTATGAACCTCAGGTTAGAAGACTATTGCAATCTTATACAAAGTATACCGAGTTCTTCGCAATAAGAAGCATTGAGTGAAAGGGTGGGTACACGATAAGATTCCGTTCCGCCGCCGCGACGACTGTTTTAAGACAACCGCTTTCAGCCGACAACAATATTGCACGAATGAACCACGTCATCAAATGACGAGATAATACGCTGGAGTAAAAAAAAGACAATAGGTATATTATCTTGAATGAGTTCTAAGAACTTTCACGGTTCCGGGGTTTGCTCGAAAATACGATATTTTTACTTGATTTCCTTTTCGCAGCGTTTACTTTCTTTTGCCCTAAATTGCTCTCAATTGCCACACATGTGTTGATAGCTCAAATCATGCACAGACCGTTCTTCAGTGGTAGTAAGACCAGTAAAAGCTGGATTCATATTCCACTGAAACTTCATACTAAACTCAGCTACTTCAAGGTCAAGGAGTTAACCATTGAGTATATAAATTATTTCTATGTTAAGATTATCAATCAGTAAGTTACAATGATAAGTATAAGAATTGCAAAAAAAAAAAACTCAGATTCGTATTATGGATACCAATAGCGTTCAGCGTCATCTAAAACGTAATTGCCTTCATTTGATGTCTGTCAGAACCATGATTGCAGTCTAGCAAGGTATTACCACACCATCACTGCAGATCACACATAATCGGCCCGATACGGAGCTAACCGCTACTGCGTACGGTGAAAACTATATCTTTCTTCCTGGTGCGGAACGATTATCTTCGGTATTTGTAGAAGTTCGACAGAGACAATTAAAATATACAAAAAAAAAACACTTTAATCTATCCCAGTGGTGTCAGGTCAAAAAGGACTGATACGCACTGTCGAAAAGGTATATGGATGCGTATTCCAACCACCACCGCACCAGATGAAAGTTTATTTTTTTCCGCAGCTAGCGTGTTAAAATGAAACGAGAACGATAGGTCAAAAAGTTAACCATCTACTCACCAAGGAAAACTAAACCCCGCCAAGTGAGATTGGCATCGCTTAAAAATGGCCTCTGTTAGTGAACCCGCGGTACATCATACGTGAAGTTTTAGTTCAGTATACACGGCCATATCTCAGTGTCTGCGTAAGTAAGGGATGCAGGAAAACAACCGCTATAGAATATAATAATGTAAGTTGGCAA
Source organism: Xestia sexstrigata (assembly GCA_941918905.2). Lineage (NCBI taxonomy): Eukaryota > Metazoa > Arthropoda > Insecta > Lepidoptera > Noctuidae > Xestia > Xestia sexstrigata. Next base: position 9,692,396 of record OW799203.2, read on the forward strand.
GCCAGAGAATTTTGCTTCTCCAGCCAAAGCTTATATAGGAGCTCCGTATATTGTTGTGGCTTGTTGTTTCATAGTTTACTAGACTTGGGTTAAAAATGAGCCGGCAGTATAACCTTAGTGAGTTTCATCATAAAATTGTGAACGTTTTCATAGAACGGTTTACTAAAAAGAATTGCGAGGTAATTGTGTAATACGCTCACAATTTCAACGGTATTCATTTTGACAATTGAATAGTATTCTTTGTGTTGTTAACTTGTTGAACAAGCGAATATTTCAAACATATAATTATGAAGCAATAGAATGTGAATTTTCTTCAAATTCTTTCGAACTGTAATAAAAAAGTGGGACCGGTTCAATAGGGATGATGACTGACTAAAAAAATATAATTCTGTTTAGTCCGCCATTTAGATTATCGAAAAATATTGGATACGTGTTTTTTGTTTTATCAAATTAATAAAAAAAATACGAAGATAAAACGTGTCAAAGATCATGATTGGGGGCTTGTGACGTCATATCTGAGTAAAGATGTACTCAAATGTGCCGTCACACGAGTTTTCGACGCACTGTATCGTCTTAATTTTTTGTTTACGTGAAAAAAGGAAAAATATCTGTCCAATATTTTTTGGAAATCTATTTGACGGATTAATTAGTTTTTTTTTTGTCATCTACCCTATTGGGGTGCATGTTTCATAGTGTATGTTTGTCAGAACCGCTTTTATCATCATCGTCTACCTGCCCTTGTCCCATGTTACTTGAGGTCGGCGCAACACGTTGTCTCTTCGTTGTTTTTTATAATCATGTAAATTGTACTTCTGTGTGTTGTGCTATGTCTTTTGTGTGCACTAAATAAATGGTTTATCAATCTATCTATCTATCTTCCATTCTCCTCTGTCAACCGTCACGCTAACCTTCACTCCTTTATCTTTCAAATCATTCCTCACACAATCCATCCGTCGTTTCATTGGTCTTCCTCTCCCTCTCCATCCGTCAACATTTATATTCATCACACTTTCAGTCACATGCGATTCATCCCTGCTCATCACATGTCCGTACCATGACAGTCCTTTCAACTTTTCTGTAACTGGCGCAACTTTCAAACTTCGTCTAATATACTCATTCCTTATTTTATCCATTTTTGTCACACCACACATCCACCTCAACATTCTCATCTCCGCTACATGCAATCTTTTTTCATTCACTTTCTTCACAGCCCAACATTCCGATCCATACCTGTAGTGTTTGTATCTATGCAATAGATATAATACATTGTCTCATGTACACGAGGGAGGGGGTCGCTGTCAATCGGTTAGTCTAACGACAGACCCCGTGAGAATAAGACGTACGCTTGAGCCCTTGCCTCTAAGTGTAGTAGTGAGCCAGTGATATGGTGATAAGTAGTGATAGTGAACACTACAATACCCAGGAACAAAATAATTTTGTCAGCAATTGGTACCGCTACCAACTTCATAAGAGCCCGCAGAGATTAGTAGATAGGTCAAAGTAGACCAATGCTTATGTCCACTAACACGCGACTCTTAAATAAAATGCGCGCTGTTTGAGTTTCAACCCTTGACATGGCACCAAGAGTTGTAATTCTAACCTTGCCATAATATTAAGACCTTCATGTTGATGTCCCTTAGTATAAGTGAAAAAAGATAATAATTATAGGGACAATAAAATATCCATCTTCTTGCATGTAGCAATCTCTAACCTGTACAGTAAGAAGAATTAGTACACTACAACAGCCCATAACGTAACGCCCATAATGGGAGGAATTTGCCGTAATCTCTGATGAAAGACTAACAGAAAACGCTGCTGCCCATTCTCTGGTCTACAGAGGCGCAAGGTGTTCTGCCTCAGACATTAGTCGCCTTATACGACACCCGTGAGTGTAATGGGTTGGTTCTATTCTACTCTGCCGGATACCACACGGCTGAAGAAGAATTATCATTACACAATCATAGCAACACCTATATATATTTCCTGTTATTTCTATTTCCATGTAAAGCAATGGAAGTTTACGAGCTGATAACTATGATATATGATCAATTCCTGTTTGATTTCACAACGAAACGATGTTTCGCATATAGATTTGAATTGGTTTGTGTAAGCAATCGCTAATGCTCTTGGCATGCGGGATTGCCAAATGTAGTGTTATGCGTTGTGTTGGTATGGTGTTGTGGAATACCGCTTGGTATACTAATAGATGTTTGTTTTGTTATGCAAATTCGTATAGGTATCATTGTCTGTACAATAGGCATGACGACAGTAGGTATCAAGAAATTCATCCATGCGTCATGTCCGTGAACGGGCGCTGTCGGTTGTGACTGGTCATCTCTTGGTTGCCATGGCTTATTTGAATGAATTATTTTGAATTGTATTTTTTTTGTTTGTGTGTTTTTGCTGTGGACACTTTTAACGTGCACATCTTGCTACATTGTTCTCACATAATATACCATCTCAACATGAATGATGTAACCAAGATTTTGTAACAATATTCTGATTTAATAGTGTGTCCATGGAGTTTCTTGTCCGTTCTTCTCCATAGAGATCTACGCTAGGGAATGGGCAACTACAGTACTTTCACAGTTTTTATGTCTTGTGACTGGGACTGTAGCTACATTTAATTTTCATCTTTGTTTCGACAATTCAAAAGTGCCTGTAACTGGCTTACTTGAAATAAATGCTTTGATTTTGATTTTGATTTTTTGATTTTGCAAATCTATTTAGTCCGCCAGTTAGAGTATTGGAAATTAATGGACACGTATTTTTTGTTTTGTAAATCAATGAATATTGACAAAGATAAAACGCATCAAAATTCGGGAGTGGGGGCTCGTGACGTCAGAACTAGGTAAAAATTATAACAAGACGTATTGAGAATTTTAAAAGTGTCATATCTTCGTCAATTTTGGTTTACGTAACAAAAGAAAAAACACGGGTCAATTATTTTTTGATAATCTAACTGACGGACTAATTAGTTTTTTTTTTGTCGTCTCGCCTACCCTTCTATCTAAAAAAAAATCCGGACACAACATCAATCTTTGTGTGATTTATCCGTTACCAAAAGTGTAATTGCTACTTTGGACACCATTTGTAAAATAATAGTTTTGTTTTTTAAACCACGACAGAAGTATTTTTTTCAAGAGATGTAACTTCAATCACCATAATAATCTGCCTAGTCTTTTCCCAACTTTTTTGGAGTCGGCTTCCAGTCTTACGTGATGCAGCTGAATATTTGTATTTTAAATAGAGTGATCGATATCTGACTTCCACAACCGTTACTGTGCGGTAATAATACTTTAATGTGGACCCAAAAATATGCGTAACTGAACGTTTCATAATTTTTGCGTTAATTTAAAACTTTCTTAAGCACTTTCAAGTGGGGTTGGCGTTAGTTGGAACAACACCGAATAATCCCTATCAGAATAAATATTTCAGTAACCTCTCGTGTACGCAGGGTAAATCAATATTGTTTTACTGTATTTTTGGATGAGCAGCATTGGCTACAAGTTGTGAGTGTTTTCGAATACGCCCAGTACCGTCGAAGCCGGATTAAGCGCCGGATTTCTGTTCCACAGCTGTTAAAAATATAGCCGTTCAAATATTTTTTCTTCTGGTTTAGGTATAGCTGTTCTTTATATTTGTCATTTCTAATTCAACAAATAAAGACCGCTTTTATGTATAAAGATCTAAAAGATTTTAAGAAAGGTTTATTCAAACAAACTCATAATTTATCATACAAAATGTTTAAATTGCCGATACAAAGCTGTTTTCACGGAAATATAAAGACGCAAATATTCTTTGTTTAGGACTTTTAAGTATATATTATATTTTCTATTGTTGCCGATTAAATCTCAAACGTAAATATTTCTTACAAACATACAGTGTGCTTCAAAGCTAACTGATACGACAAATGGCCTGTCTACCCGTTCCGCGCAAGTACCCTTCCCAATCTACGAGCAAACCCGGTCTTGCCGTCACGTCACACGCCCGAGAACGCAAGTTTTTTAACCGGCCTATCCGCTTAGCCGACAAGGATTACGTATCCGGAAAAGTTCCGGTATGTTCCGGGCCCATGCATCCGTACATCAAGGAGATATGCACTCAATAATTCGGGCCCAACCGAGATTTATGAAGGGGCCTGTAGCTAAATAATGACAGCCATCTTCCAAGTTAAGCAGACCTTTCTGAGGTCGGACCGTGGATCATTTCAAGTTTCCTCTGTGCGTCGGAAAAAGCCCGGCTGTCATTTGTGGATCTTTGACCGTCGTTACGGGTAGTCGCAGGCCAGAACGTCTGACACCTAGTTACTGCTGGGTTGTAGAGGTCAATTCTGACGTCAACCCCAACATAGTTAGGAATAGGCTAGGCAGATGATGATGCCCGATATCGAGATTTACACGGCACTCAAACAACGTTATGAATGTTTTGTAAAGGAACACGTCTCGTAAAATAGTATTCGATAAACTTTGCAGTAGTGGGAAGTTCTGTGAGGAATTTCAATAAGGTCGCGACAACTGATAGTTGGGAAATTCGATTCGAAATAAGATCTATGCGAGCTTGGCGAATCAGATTAGAATGGCGAATGTGCCGCTTTTTTATGTACCGCAAGACATTCGAGATTGTTATTATCTTAGAGCGATTTTAAATACTATTAGTACTTATTATAGATGTAAAAAGTAAAAAAGAAAGTAAAAGAAAAGTCTGACAACCAGTCCTTACCAAGGGGTATCGTATTACCCAGTACTAACTGGGTTGTGGAGGTCCGATAGGCAGTCGCTCCATGTAAAATACAGGTATTCAGCTGCATCCGGTTAGACTGGAAGCCGACCCTAACATAGTTGGGAAAAGGCTATGGCAGATGATGACTTATTATAAATGTCAACGGTGTTCCACTAAAGGGGCAAAAAATTATCTCTGGATTCTTTAACCGAGGAGCCGTTTTCCAGTCTATTAAGGACGATAATATCTTTTGCTGCATTTATACATTTGCCTTTCGGACAATGTAATGTAATGTAATAATGTAATGGTAGTAACCATAAAATTGTCCGAACAATATTATTTTTTTAAACAAAATCAAGAGTATATTATCAAACATTTATCGTATCTTGTATTGTTTCTCATACAATAACCTCTGAACTATCACTAATACAACCAATTCCACTCGCACCCTACTCGCAGCTTACAATAATGATAAGTGTTAAATTAATAAACTTTTTGATTGAATTAAGTGTTTAAATGTGCATGGAACGGAATGGTAGAGAGTTAGTAAATGCGGGGGGAATCCAACGCCACCTTAAGACCTAACCAGTAGCAACTTCGAGCTGAGGAGATGAGTATAAATAAGACAAGCTTAAGCAAACCTACTAAGAAGTTCGACAGATCGATAAACGTATATTTTTGACATAAATTATTACTTATTTTTTCAATATTCATTTTGCTTCCTCGTTCTTTGCATTGTATAAGTAGTTACAAATCACAATAAAAAAAAAAACATTTTTTTTAATATATATATATATTTAATTATCGACCGCCCCGGCTTCGCACGGGTGCAATGTAGCATTACATATAAACCTGCCTCTTCACTCACTCTATCTATTGCTGAAAACTGCATTAAAATCCGTTGCGTAGTTTAAAAGATCTAAGCGTACAGACAGCGACAGCGACTTTGTTTTATACAATGTAAAGACAAAATACTGATGCAGCCGTTCAAACTTTCTGCGAACTCTACAATATTTCTGAGGCGCTCTATAAATATCTTCAATACTCTAAGAAGCGAGGACTTAGTTAATTTTATGCTGTTCACGGCTACTTTAATTTCTCGCTTCGCTGATAATTCTGGCGTCGGCAACCATGGAGAAAATCTGGGCAAAAGTTCAGTCCGCGATATTATTTAAATGCAGACGATCTGCACAGTGCGCCTTCATATTTTATAGCGGCGTCTGCTTTTCTGGAGAACTACACGGTTGTTCGAATAAACAACAAATACTTTAGAGTTTGTTTACTTGATTAATTTTATATGAATTCGTTTCTTTAATTTTATTGGGCTAATTTTCTTTTTATTAGTTGTAGGTATACAAGAGTAGCCGTAGCCTAGCCGTGTGGTATCCGGCAGAGTAGAATAGACCCAACCCATTACACTCACGGGTGTCGTATAAGGCGACTAATGTCTGAGGCAGAACACCTTGCGCCTCCGTAGACCAGAGAATGGGCAGCAGCGTTTTCTGTTAGTCTTTCATCACTGCGATCTCCAATCCGCCTGCCAAGCGTGGAGATTACGGCAAATTCCTCCCATCATGGGAGAGGCTTATGTCCAGCAGTGGACGTTATGGGCTGTTGTTGTTGTTGTTGTTGTATACAAGAGTATACAATATAGTAATACTTAAGCCAATTAAGCTTGGTCACTTCGAACTGAATTTCATTTTTCATATACCAGACTAGCTTTTGCTCGCGGTTTCGCTGCCGTTATGTACGGAATGTACGCACGAGGACATTTTAAATGTAGCCTATACTAATAGTTCCGTAGATAACCCCATACATAAAAACTAACAAACAAATACATCTTTACAATATAGGTATAGCTAAGGGACATGATTTCAGTGAATTTATTTATTTAAAGCACAAAGCACTGAAAAAGGCGGTCTGAATACAATAGGTATTTTTCTACTAGTCGAACTTTATTGTTTCTAGAGCTGACAAAACTGAAACACGTTAAATATTAAAAAAAATAAGTTACTGCTTACATTTTGAGTTTTGTATGGAACAGCAACAGAGGTCAATATGAAACACCGCTAAATCCGTACACAGTATACTCGTACCTATATAAATTTTAGTAATAGCAACAGTTTTAAAAGAGTTAAGTTATAATAATATCCAGAGATATCGCCTTATATGATTAACGAGATCACAGAAATGGGAGTAATTCAATCCCGGGTTAATTTTGACATTCAAAAGTAAAGGTCCAGAAAAAACAGTGGGAAGGAAAATGTGGAAGCCATTTCTGAGATTTTACTCGCACCCTTCTTCCACATGATTTAACTTCATTAAATATGCCTGCTTATAAAAGGTCAGCCATCTTTTGTTCCTTAAAAACCTAACCGAGAATATTTGTTAGAAATTTTTAAAGACTTTCAGTTTCATTTCCTAGAAGCAAAAAATTCGACAACATGTGACATCTACCTATCCGCACTGGGCCCGCGTGGTGGATTTATAGCCCATTCCCTCTGAGAGGAAGCCAATGTCCCAGCAGTGGGAACATTAATGGCTGATGATGATGATGATGAAGCGTCTTTTCGTATTGATAATCGTAGACAAGTTAATATAATAAAATAACATGAATGTGTTCTTGATAAATCAAACCATATCCAGAGCACCTTCTTAAATATGGTGTTCACTAGAAACACTAGTTAGGGTTAAGAATAAAACCACCAAATTATCAGTAAGTAGATGAACCACTTAAAGGGTACGTGCACCCGCTGCCCGGGATAAGTGTGGACTGGTCGACACACGGAACCTTCAAGCTTACGCTACGTTTATTAGTAACTAATTCGCACGCAATTTGTTATGTTCTTTTTGAAGTCCGTTTTTATGCTATTGGCAGCTTGGTTTTCAAGTGTATCATAAACGGACTCTCCACGAAGCCGTCAGCCAAGCATTATGTACATATAACTAAGTAACTTTACGCAAAAATTACAACGGGAAAAGACTTTTTTTTTGGAGGGTGAAAATCACGTTTTACAGTAGGATTCAATGTAACGCACTCAAAACATTGTTCTGATGGATAGATACGGATACGGGGGGTGGTACGGGGGTCGTGGCGGTGTTTAAAGTATTTAAAGTCTTACATTTACAACATGTATTTAAGAAAAAAAGTTGTAAAAAATTGGAATTTTAACCCCCAATATTTCCGTAACTAGAAGTTTCCCAAGTATGGTCTAGAACAAAAAAAAAACTATCGCAATGACGAGGAGAAGAAGTGCCTTTCGGCTTCGTTAAGGTTTTTATTACACCCCTTATAAATAAAAGTAACTTCAATGATATATATTCCGCATAGGGAAACCATACCCTGCGTATCTACCTTATAAGTAAATCTTGACCTCAAAATCGTATTTCGGATACATTTATACAAATTTGACAGGAGCATGACAAACAAATACATGGTAAACTACGTAAGATACTACCTACTATAGATTGTAATTAACAAATAACAATGGCGAGATCTTAGCTGAATTTTATTTGAGCCGTAAAAGTGACATAAATACGAAAGCAGTTCCATTATTTTTCTACGTTTTTTCAAAGTTTCACATTAAATATTTAAGGCCTGATATAAAAGATATGTTAATTGAATAGTTATTTGATTTTTTCATTGGATTTAGTGTTGCCATTTTATATTTATTCTGACAAGTGACAGTAAGTACAGCATTATTGTATTTTCATCAGTTTTAGTTTGTTATTGTAATTAAACGGAGTAAATGAATTAACAATACTGGTTATTTCTAAGTGGAAGTGTTCCTTACAGGGAGGTAAAAGTATTGTAGTGTAAAAATAAATGAATAACTTTCAATTAATGACGGGCAAAAAGACTATTATCCCAAATCTAAAAAAAATATAACTTGGTTTGGTAACAGTTGTCAGTAACTGTATTCCATAGAGTAAAGTAATATAACGCTGCATTCTCTAAATGGCATTCATCAGACGTGTCTTTCCATTCTGTACAAGTCCAGAACGCAAGGGTGTGAAACTAGTCGCGCATACATTGGAAATCACTTTTTAATCAAGGTCTTACAATCTAAACAAGAGTAGTACGCAAATACTCGTGTATACTTTGTAGTGGCCTAAGGAACTAGCTTGTTCCATAATAAACAGTGCTAGTACGCATACAAACTAATCTTGTATGCTAATATTCAATTTTTTATTCTTGGTCATGCAGGTTAGTACAGGTTCCACCTTTACAGCTATGAGATCAGTGGAATATACCTGATCATGTCCAACAAAATATACTTAGCCGAAAGGTCCATACACACCGACGAACTTTACTTTGAAGTATTTTAAGACTACCAAAAAATTCGACGAGCACGTTATGTAGAAGTGTACGCACACCATTAATCTCCTTCAAAATAAAACGTCCGCTTTGATGTTCCAGCTGAAAAGATACATTATCCTATAATTGGCATGATCATCCTTAGGTACGTACAGCTAACAGGTATATTTTTTACAGATTTTTTTTCTCTTTAAAGAATAGGCATGTCGACAATATCAAAAAATTGCAAATCTATTTAGTCCGTCAGTTAGAGTATTGGAAATTAATGGACACGTATTTTTTGTTTTTGTAAATCAATGAATATTGACAAAGATAAAACGCATCAAAACTCGGGAGTGGGGGCTCGTGACGTCAGAACTAGGTAAAAATTAGACCTAGGCGTGACGTATTGAGAATTTTAAAAGCGTCATATCTTCGTCAATTTTGGTTAACGTAACAAAAGAAAAAACACGGGTCAAATATTTTTTGATAATCTAACTGACGGACTAATTAGTTTTTTTTTTGTCGTCTCGCCTATTATGAGAAGAACCTACCTAGGTATCTTTTGCGATTTAAAGTTTTGTTGTACTGTTATATTATGGCAGTGTTATTGTAGCTACACATTGTGTGAGTACAGTCGACCTCAAATCAGTGCTAACACTTTGTTCTCAAGTTAAGATAAGAGGCCAGATTGTACTGGTTTTGTTACAATAGTAGGGGATATCTTTAAAGGCACGTCATGCCTTTAAAGCTCTCCCCTACTGTATTGATAGTAATTTTAGTTTGAAGAACATAATAAGTAAGATTTGATTTATTTATAAACAACTTGGCATTGGTTCCTACTCACCATCAGCCAAATAGTAAACATTTAAATCTATCCACAGTAAAGCTTTCGCAAGTCACCCATCCGAATTCTACATTGATTGACAGTGACGCTGATATTGACGTCATTGCGATACATAAATCTTGACGCTTTTATTTTACGGTGCCATAAAACTTTTGAATTCAACGCCTCAAACATCCTACCAAACACTCACGTTTCTTTAAATAATCCACATTAGAGAGGCGTTTGGAAGTACCACTTTTTTGTGGTTAGATTACCATGAAAAAATTATTTTTCATGGTAATCTAACCAAAAATCACTACATTAGTAGTGATTTTTTTTATAACTTTTGAAAAGGAAAAATTCCCTCAAACATGATTGTTGCGTAACTGTATCCGATAACGCAGTGCACGTAAGGAAAGCTCTCCAAACAAATAGAATGAGATTTCCCCGTTTTTGCGACATTTTCATTGATGGAGCATCAATGAAAATGTCGCTCCTAAAGTTGGCCGTAACGTGATGTTATACCGGATGACGATTTTATCATTTTCCAAAAAAAATGGGTATATTATGTGAACGAGTAGAAGCATAAGGCATACCTTTTTTTTTATTTTTCCGCGCTTAGAAAAAAATGGATCTATCATCAAAAAACGCTACAAATTTCAAGTTAACTTTTCATATTAGAACAAAGAAAGGGAAATTTTGAAAAAAAAAAAAAAGAAAAATATCGAATTTCAAATCATACGCCATACGCGTACGATTGAAATTATATTATTATAATAAAATATTAATTATTATTAAATTATTTTATTATATTCTACTCCGTTCACCCATTAAACCCATTTTTTTGGAAAGTGATAAAAAAGTCATCCTGTATAGTCTTTCTTGATAAATAGACAATCCAATAAAAAAATATATTAAATTCGAACCAGTAGTTCCTGAGATTAGCGCATTCAACCAAACTAACTAACTCTTCAGCTCCATAATACATGTTAGAATAGATATACGAGTATATTATAATAACATACAACACTGGTTTCCTAAGACACTGAAAAACCAAGCCTATAACATAAATTCAACATCAAATAAAAAACTGGGAGTTCCGTACAATACACTAAATCAGAGTGGCTTAGTTGTTATGAAGATGGGATCGGTGTAATAACAGTAAAAGACGGGTAAACGCAAAGTTAATGCGTGCCCATATACGAAACAGTGTTTTAACGGCATCATTCGTTTGTGGCCGAACCCTAAATATTGGCCGTACTTAGTAAGCGGGATTCGGAAATTCCTATTTCGCTGATATCGGTATCATAGTAATGGATTGTGGACACGATTCGTGCCTCCTTCTTGTTATTTTTGTGTCGATTGTACATATTTTTAAACCTACGTATAGTTAGTTATCTTGGGGGTAACCTCAGCAATCGTATTGCACTATAATACGCACATATTCTGATGGAAAAGGCTGATTTGGACATTCTAGGAATTTCCGCTGGTTTTCCTTTTAGGTACACGTGAAACGTTTTTGTCACTTTATTATTTTCAAGTTCGTAATTGTATTTTTAAATGAGACTTGAGATATAGGTGCCACTTCTACGTGTACAGTAGTGGTCTTTTCCGCCTAAGCAGTTAATTTTTTTTTTCGCTTAAATCATGCGGAGGCGCCGCCGAGCCACGCCCCCTTAAAGTTTAGGCCTATTAGGAAAGCGTCAACTTTGGCGCGCAAAATAACAATAACTCTCGTTTGGCGTGCGTCGTCAGTGCGCTCGGCCGATCGGTATCTTTCTTTAATTATTTCTATACAAAGTTAACAGGGCGGGGCTAGAGAGCGTTTCTATGTTGTAAATGCAAGCAAATATTAGCTTAGTGGTGGTCAGGCGGGAGTGTCCTCGATAGTACCTCAGTTGAAAGATCGACTTTACTGAGCATCGTACTCAAAACAGACTGCCCTTTTTAATTTAACACAAGCATAGGTACGTACACAAAAACCCTGGGTCTACTGACATGTCCCTCCTCCTTCAAGTAACGTTTCTTTCATCCCTATTCCTGAATGGCAAACAACTGTGTATACGTATCTATGCATATAACTAGCAAACATTGAAACAATTTGCTGCATTGTTTAAGCCTCTCATTGAGATCTTTTGTTAAGCTCCGCTTCGAAGCCTTCGATACCTCGCACAGCGAAGTGAGGGTATTTAGAACAGAACGTTTGAATCAGTGCGTTCTAGAAAATTCAGTCCGGATAAAAACAAATGAGGCTTGAGAAAGTAAAACATTTTATAATGATAATAATCACAATCTATGAAAATTTAACAGCATGTAAAGGGTTTTTTTTTACAGGTGGAGAACTTTAAATTGGAATTGATTGAAAATCAGGCTATATTGCTGGCTGTAATGACACAGAACTATTTGTCAGATAAAACCAATTTCATGGATATTGAAAATGTTTTTTTTTGTATTTAATATAAATTTAAAGTTCGCAGGCTCAAAAAAAAAACAACCGTGACAGACACACAAAAAATCGGCCAAGAGCGAGTTGGAGTCACGCACCAAGGGTTCCGTATAAACTTGTAGGTATTTTGTTTTACGGTTTCCAGATTTTTTCCTTTACATGACTTACGGCAGTAAGTCATTGCTTCTTCTGAAATATCATGATTCTAGGTAAACGGGAAGTACACATTACACTAAAACCTCATACGGAAGCCGAAAGGCACTTGTTCTCCCCGTCATTGCGATAATTTTTTTGTTCTACACCATACCTGGGAACCTTCTAGGTGAGAAATTGGGGGTCAAAGTTCCAACTTTTTGACAAGTTTTTTTTTTTAAATACAAGTTTTTAATGTAAGATTTTTACTTTAAACACCTCCACAACCCCTGTACTATTCAATCCATCCATCAGCACAATGTTTTGAGTGCGTTACATTGAGTTCAAAACATGATTTGTCACCCTAAAAAAATAAGTAGTTTCCCAGCAATAATTTTTGCGTAAAGTTACTCAGTTTGATGTACAGAATGATTGTTTGATGGCTTCGTGATGAGGTTCTTTACACCCCGTATATAACACATCCTTAAATATGTCGACATGCACCTTTTTGATGCATACTGTAGGTTACCTATGGTATAAGAAGGAACTAATCCTGTGAGTAAGGGTTTAATTTTCATCAAAATTAATATTAATTAAACGTTATATACAATATCAGTTCTAGGGAGGGGCGTCAGAAAGTTCGGCCGACAAGTAGCAAAGCTCATTAGGGAATGCCTATCTGACGTTTGTAATCGTCTTGCGCCAAATATAATTGTCACTGAAGCCAAATTACTAATCTGGATTTAATTAAACGCGCATAGTTCCGCGTCCTTCAGTAGAAATGATCGGACAAATTAGATGGTTAATGACAAGGATTATTTCTTTCCCTGTGTACAGTCAAGAGCACCAATATGCATACACTTTTCTAAATTTAAAAGCAATTTTCGCAAAAAATAACGATTGGAACTTGGAGATAGGATATTTTTCATAAAAATATGTGTTCCAGAATACTATGTTCGTAACAACATGAAATTTTAATCAGAACAGTCACGTTTCAAAGTTGTTAAGTGAGTACATATTGGTGCTCGTGACTGTACACGGGCGTTTTTTTGACACGACTTTTTTTTCCGCGCACTGTAAACTCGACGCTCGGCTCAGAGTCGGGAGTTGAAAATCAAGTGCGATAGACTTGACCATGCACACTAGCGCCACTTTAGTAAAAAAATCAGAACTCGTTAAATACACAATTAATATAAAATCTGATTGACAAAATCAATGCTTTAGAGTTCTAGATTATTGACGTCTATTTAATTCATTTAAATATACTTCACTGTAGTTACAGTTAGAAAAATTGCTAAAAAAGGCAGTTTTTTTCCATTTTGTATCTGTAACGACAGCGAGCTATGTTTCAAACTCTAACTCAAAGCATTTATTTCAATTAGACCATTACGGCACTTTTGAATGTCAAAATTACAAATAAAAAACAAAGCTACAGTCCCAGTCACAAGGCATAATAACTTGAGAAAGTACTGTAGTTGCCCATTCCCTAGCGTAGATCTCTATGGAGAAGAACGGGCAAGAAACTCCATGGACACTCTTTTGAATCAAAATATTGTTACAAAATCTTGGTTACATCATTAATTTTGAAATTATACATATATGTGAGAACGATGTAGAAAGACGTGCACATTAAGAGCGTCCAGAGTTTCAATGAGTTAAGCAGACGTAAATAATTTAGAAGACCAAATGATTGATTTTGTCACTCAGATTTTATATTAATTGTGTATTTAACGAGTTCTGATTTTTTTACTAAAGTGGCGCTAGTGTGCATGGGGGAGCCCCTTATGTAGGTACATTAGAATTCATATAAAAACCTATTACGAAACATGGAGTAAAATAAAGAATCAAATTAGAGTTTCATTAATAAAATCATTTATTTTTATATTATTATAGAACTAGCTGATGCCCGCGGCTTCGCCCGTTTAACAAATTACATACTAAAACATTCCTCTTGAATCACTCTATCTTTAAAAAAATCCGTTGCGTAGTTTTTAAGATCTAAGCATACATAGAGACAGACAGACGCGGCGGGGGACTTTGTTTTATAATTATGTAGTGAAGTGATAGTGAAGATGATTGACACTTGCTGTTCCCCGCGAACTACGTCCACGTGAATTATTGTTTTTTATCGATTCTTATCTATCGATCAAACCTGCATCTGACCTAATTACATACATCACTAATTGAGTAGTGTGGAACTTTCCAAACGAAATGATCAACTTTATTTGAGAAATGGATGGATGGGAAAAGGTTGAATTTACGTGGCATAGAGGGGCGTCACGCCGTGACAGCCATTGACAGCGTCATGCCATTTCCCGTCAAGGCATGTATGTCGGTTTTACTGCCTAGGCGCACGCGCTTTAGATATTTCGCATCAAAAACGTCGAGCCCGTGTACGAGAGCCAAAAGATATAAAACAGTTCGAACGATACTTTCTTGTTTTCGTTGAAGTTTTAATCATCGCTATTCATTGGAATCCTCCAAATATAGATTTGTTTTGAATTCTGACAAAACAAACAAAACTTTCTACTACTTTCAGTGAATTATTCTCGTTCATTTTATTTGTGAAGGGAGAAATATGAGATTCGGCGCTCGACATTTTCTCAAGTTCTCAAATTCAAATAAAGGAAATTAGGTACTACAGTGCCCCTAGATGATTGACTATGAATTTAAAGTAGGTTCTAAGATATCATAATAGTAGTTATATTATTTTGAAGCCTGTGCCTTGATTGTGAGGGTCTTGTTTAACTTGTATTTGTTTAAATTAATGTTTGTATAGTCTAACATTGGAGTACGATAGGTACCTACGTTCTATGACAATTTCCACAGTGCCAGATATATTTTTTTTGTACTTAGTAGTATCTATGATACAATAAAGTAGACACAGATGTATAGAATACCAATAAAAATATTTACGTATTAAAATAATTAAAGCCTAAAAGACCGAGTGAAAACAAAAAAAAATCCCAACAAATTATTTGTTCCCGAAAATTCCAAAACAACAAATTGATTGTAAAAGTAGTCAATTGGATTGTGGTTACTGCGGGTTCACGTTCACTGGCGCGTGTAATTTTGCACAGAAATTCAAGTCCAATTCCAATATTAAGAAAACAAAAATTTCCATTACCTTTTGGTACAGTTTTTGTTTCCGATTTCTTCGAGTAACTTCTTCCAGCGCTCGATTTGTAACTCGTTGTGTTGTTAAACATTTCAGACACAAAAATGTAGCACAGATAAAAAAATATTCACACAGTATTTTGGGCGTGAAAAATCCTTTTAAACTCGTAAACCGGAACTCGTTTAATTTTTTTTTGTCCGCGAATAGTTTTAATATGATGACAGCGTTCGCGTGAAACGTATGTGTCGAAACTGAAATTGGCGGGCGCTGCGCTCGTGGCCGCGTTATTTTTGTTACTCTCCTCCCGCACTGTTTATTTAATTTTAATAAAAATGTTTTCTAACATGATGACTGCACTCGTAAAAGGTGGGCGAGAAACTCAACCAGAGACATTACCGTAAAGATCCAAGATAGAAAAAGATATAAGAGTAACAGGTGTTTATCTTTCAGCTTATGTTGTAGCTATAGACGGGCGATGAGAAAATATGCACTTGTGTGTCAGTAGATAATGTATTAAGAAGTCTGTCGACACTTCCTGGAATATTTCAATCTATGAAACATAAATATTTCGTTTTAACGTTACCATTTTTGTTTAATAGGTACACACACACACACACACACACACACACATTACACACACACAAACATAACACACACACACACAAGACACACACACACTCACACAGGTACACATTTAACTATGTACCTAGTGATTTTCATGATGAGAGAGCAACCATTCGCGAAAAATGTGCGAAAGCTGAACGTCACAAAGCTTGGAGTTACCTCGATGAGTATTCAACATTACTGTTTTCACACACGCGAGAAACGCCGAGCTAGCCAACATTCGTATCAAAAGTCTCATAAAAAGAATACGCAATAATTGTCTATATAGTACCATGTTCATGAATTATGTTTATTTTACGAAATTTGTTTTCTCCCGCGCCGCGTTCGCACGTGAATTTCAAAAGTATAATATTTGGGTTCGTATTTTTACCTCTTCATAAAACCGACGGAGAGTTTTCCTGGCTCGCTTCGCATAATGATGTTCATCTGATGTTTAATATGTAGGAGAAATTATTTATGTTCATGTTTTCATGCGGAATCTTTGTCGTGTATTTTTATCAATGGAATTCAAATAGTGTTTTTTTTTTTTTAACTCGTCCGTGTAAATGATCACTCAATGAAATTCAGACTTACGTTTTCAAAATATGATGTTTAATTACAGTTGTTTATGCCACATTGTATCTCATGGCTTTTAGTTACCATTTAAATATTATGATTGTGAAAAATTTAACACTGTATCTCGTGAAAATGTTGTAAATTGATAACATTATCTGCCCAGACGTCTAGTCTTAAACTGACTGAGCCATCATAAAGACGACCGCACAATGTTCATTCTGGACTAATTCCTTCAAACAATAGCTGAGAATGACATCAATCATAACGAAATAAAATTCTCATATCAAACAATTAAATATCAACTGAAACCTTTGATCAAGTACCATTTACTCTAATATAATTAAAATGGATTTCATCAATGTTTATTGTTTAAGCAAAACATTAACTGAAAGATCCAATTTACTTAAGTAGGTACGTATTATTGGTACCAATTTAATGTATTTACCGACATAAATCATTTGTGAGGCGTACAATAATTATGTATACAATATGCAAACGAACGGATTACCCCAGAAAATATGGCTACGTTTTGTTAAACATCTTGGAGAGAGCTTCCCGAGATTACCTTTATTTATGAAGCTTTTTGTAAGTTTTCGTCTTGTCTAGTAAAAAATATATTTTGTTGTGTTGTTTTGCTGGTTCTTTGTACTTGAAGAAATCTTCTAATGTAATGCTAATGAGTCCTTAGATAGTATTACAGAGACGTTTCTTTGTTCTTTATTACTTCATTTGTGAAAGCTTCTTATAAGCACCTTGTTACTTATAATTGTGCTTTTACTAAAATTTTAATTAGTTTGTGAGCATAAAAAATGTACCTATGGTTTATTTAGACAGCTACATTCTGAATATGAGATCTATTTTCGTCTTTATTCTACCTTGCGGCGACAATCTATGATGGAAGTGATTTGTAAAAGGTCACTTTGATTTTGTCAATCCGCCAGAAAAAACCAGTTCCAGTCTTACCTAAGGGTAAAAAGTAACCCAGTACTGAGTTGTGGTGTTCAGATTAAAAGGGCTGGGTAGATTTGTGATCAATCAGAATGATAAACAAAGATGCAGAAACCCCTCCCGCCCGCAAAAATATGCACGTTGAGGAAAAGCAATAAAAATTTACATAATAAACAATTTTTTTTTTATTCAAGAAAACAAGGTAACTAAAAATTTATTTTCTGCATCCATCTTGCGTGGATCTTTTATCACGAAATTAAAACTAAATATTTTAGGGCTGGCTCATTTTTTGGCTAAAAAATTAGAATTGCCATTCAACGTGGCAAAGCTGCCAGTCTTCTGGGCACGTTTCCGGATGATAGCGATGTGGTCATGTGGAGTTGTTATTTGGTTAGTAAGTTTTTTAAATAATTTAGTTCCGTGTTTTTGTAAATAGTAATATTATATTGTTTTACGAGTAATTATTCTATGTAGCATAATTCAATTTTTATAATAATTCAAATATTAAAAGATTTTTAATGATTATTCACAATTATCATCTACTAATAAAATAAGTTTATGGTCTGTATCAATAAATGGTAAAAACTTTAAAACTTTTTAAATGCTGCGTTATTTTAAACTGACGAGAGCCCAAAACACGATTTTCACGATTAATCGCAAAGCTCAAATCGATACTGCAATCAGTTCATCGATTACCTCTTCTTTGCTAAACGCTGCACTAAGTGTGAATAAATCACTATATTGGATGCCTAGCGTTCGATGTTTGTTTTCATTTCGGTGGTAGATCTAACGTGGCTTAGTTGTTAATGCTATGTTTTAGGCTATAATTACTAAACCATACGAAGTCAATTCAATTATGTGGCGAAACTTCACCTACGTCTGTAATACCTGGGCATTCTCTAGAATACCATCTGAGGAGGCTCTCGCTTGGCAGCTGGATCAAGGGTTGATTCAGAAAGCAGTACCTTTGGCCTTTGGACATGCCACGTATTGTTAGGAGGTTCCTCTCAAGAGCCCTGACCATCGGTAGGTTGTACCCTGTTCCAATTTTTATATTTTAATGTAGGAATATCTAAAAATGTAAACGATATGTTATAAAATGCATAAAAATTATAAAAATTATAACAAGAATTTTACATGCGACGAGTGGTTCTCCTAGCGTTTGCCTATAAAGTGGAATTTTAATAAATGCTTTATTGCTCTCGTGCGTCCAAGCGCGGTTGACAAGAATGTTGCTATTGATATACCGAATTCGATCTTATTGTCTTGTTGTTGTTGTTTGATCTTAAAGTTAATTTTGATATTGTCTGCAGTTGAAATATATGAAAGTTCTACTTCCGAAATAGATATATATATATGTACTACTGTTTTATCAATAACACCCCTATTTTCTGGTTGCAGATTTAATATACTACTCCCGACATAGAAAGACGCAATATTCCCTAACGTGATACTGACTGATCTGATGATTCCTTAACTGATTTTAAACAAAAAAATGTTTTATATTATTTTTATTCAGTGACACATATAGCTTTATAATATACATAGGCTCGTTAATGAAAAAAAAAACTAAAATCATTATTTTAATAAATAGCAGATCACAAACTCAACGCTTGTATCAATCTACATAGTTACTTTTAATTATGATTTTACATGAAGGGAGACTATAAATGAGTGACCGATATTTAAATACGTTATTATAAATTCGCGTTTTCAGTTTGTTTTTTTGGCTAAATAAATGTCCCAGCTCTTGACCTCGATCACGCCTGATGGAATGACGCCTATGATAGAACGAGCTTGCACAGAAGATGCCTGTTCACTCTTGCTTTGATAAAGATGAAAGTACGATCACACCGACATCCAACACGTTTGTAAGGATTCACCAATGAATACAACACCCTGCATAGAAGATAACTATTGTTTAAAACATCTCAACAGATCCATTTAATTATCTTTCGAGAAACAACAAACTATATACATAGTTTGTACGTAAAAACAAACTGTTATCCTATATCCACTTAATGAAATATCTGAGTTGATCCCGTAATGAAAGAAAAACACGGATCGCATTGGATGCTTATCTACCCGACTTGTTAGAGTTAAGTGGTAAAAGGATTACTACTACGGTAGAACTGTTATGTTTTGTGTACGGAACTAAAAGTCTGGGAGCATCGGATTACAAAAAAACTATTAAAGAGAATAGACACAAATTGAATTCCGGTGTGGTGATCTTTTTAGGATTCCTAACTCAAGTTCTATCTGTGATGGGACTATATTTTTAACCGTGATTGGTAACCAATTAAAATGCACACAGAAGTTTTACCTATACTTAACCTAGCGTTTTGTAGTTCTGCAGTATAAGCAGTTTTTCTTTTTTTTTTTACCTACTTTGATAGTTCTAAACCCTTAGTGCGCGAGTTCGACTCGCGCTTTCCAGTTTTTGTTGTACTATTGATTAATTGATTTTGTTCACGGATTGCTGCTGAGATTAATTGCGTTATGGGTGCTTTCCTATCATCATCATCATCTTCTGCAGTGTGTTTGGTTTGGTAACGGGTTACCGATACTATATGGGTACCTACTTTATTTAAACTGTTTCTAAATACTCCTAACGCAACACCCCGTTAGTGGCAACCATCTTGTTTTTTATCAATTTATTTATATATTATGTTTGAAACTGTTTTTCCGTCACTTCCCCTTCAAGGTTCATTGGAAGACCAGCGTCAGACAGCATCACCTGTCTGGCATGAATGCTGAAATGGACCTTTTTGGCGCAGCCGTGAGGCACACAGCACATACTATGTTTTCCTCCTTATTTTGTATCTTTTTTTTATATTATTGTGTGAAATACGTGGGCTACTGCCGGAGGACTCAAAAAAAACCGAATTTATTACAAACTAATTTATTTTAATAAAAAGAAATTACAATTATTAGGAAAGCAAATTGACTCGATCGATGGTGGATACGAAGTGCGCGGGCTCGGTCACGTAGACGTTGTCCTCGGGCTTCGTGTTCTGTGTCAGCAGTTTCCCCTCGTAGCAACTGGGTCGATGATGCGCACGCGTTGTGCCTCGTGCCAGCAGTGTCAGCGCTTTACTTAATAGTGATGCGCGTAACACCTCCCCCCTCAGATCGACGACTATTTCAGATTTTGAGATGAAATATCGTCGAGAGTTTAGATTGATCTTGGGATGCCGGCTGGTTCCGGCGGGTTTCAGATGTTTCAGGCTCGGTGTACATAGCTTCATCTGGGGTTGTCGTCTGCTTCTTTCGGCGGGAGTGGACTCGGTATGATAGTATTGCTCCCAGTACAAATAAAGCCAGCAATGTACCATAAAATGGGATTGTTGTATGGTAAATGGTTGAGATTGGTTCAATGTGGATTGGCCTCTGTGAGTCTATTCTATCTTGAATATCGTGCAGCTTCTTTAGGTTAATAGCACTGATTTGAAGAGGTGGCATGGTTGATCCTTCGATGTCATCTGGCACGCTGCTTATCTTCATAGGTTGTCCACTAATGTGGTCGTTGATGTTGACGATGGTGAACTCGTCTGTTCGTAGCTTGCAATTATGTGGAATAGTGGCTAGGAAGCTTCCGGCTAGGGTTATGGATTCTTCCTGTTCGCAGATTAACTGGACTTGTGTTGGTTTCGGGAACACGAGAGCGTAGCGGCGATCATCTAACTTTTCCATTGCGGGCTTCGTCAGGCTAATAGTAATCGTGTTGCATGATTTGTGCGGTATTTGACTTCCGATGATATCGCAGATGCAGTCTGGATGGGTTCTCATTTGGTGGTTGAGTTTTTCTTCGCAGAGATACTCTGAAGCTACCTTCGGGCATTCTGCCTCTATGTACGCGTGAATGTTTCCAGTGATTGCTAGGAATGGGTAGGACGGGATGATGGCTTGCTTATTTCTATTTGGTACAATGACTAACTTATACAACAGGAATTTTAGTGGAGACGTTATGGGAAATTTAAATGCAAAAACTATTTGGCTTCCACGATAATAAGCTAATGGTTTAATGATGTCATAATATTCTCTAATATCTAATTCTAGTAGTTGGTCTTTATTATAAAGCGCGCTTAGTTTGCGTATCATATTGCTTAATATTTCTGTACCTAACATGGAATGATGAGTATGCATTTGACCGGAAAGTGCTATTGCGTTCTCTAACCTACTTAATTCGCTTAATAGACTATCTACGTTATTACTAATTATTTGCAGTGTTTGCGAGAACTTTGCAAACTTGATGAGGTTGTGTTGTTTATACTTATCGGCGTCAAGTAAAATATGTAGACTATCATTTAATTGTACTTGGTTTTCTACTAATTTTGTAATAATTTTTGTATGTTCATTCATCAAACCTTTGCTAAGGCTTATATGATGATTTTGCTCAATAGCTATCTGTTGCTGGTTATCATTGAGGGCTTTAAGGGCGTTATCGTACTTGATGGCATCTGTATGATCCAGGTTTCCTGTAATGCTCTTTATTACGGATCCGAGACCATCTATTAAACTTCTCTTGGATCGATTGGGCTTTAGGCTTTGTAGATGAGATGAGGCTTTATTTAGTTTCGCGTTCAAACTATCTATCTGGAGCTCGTATAAAGTGCGAGTGTAATTGTCTAGTCTATCTGTGGCTTTAATAAGTTGGATTCGTATTTCGTTAATGTTGTTGTCTATGTCTGTTAGTTCAATGTTCTGCAGGAATGTATGATAATGAGTAATGAGTTTCATGGGCCCTAGTTTGAAGGGCAGTAGTCCAGGTCCGTTCTCTAGTCGTTCTAGATTGATCTCTTGCGCCCATGTTAGGCTAAGTGACAGCATCAGGGGTATCCTGTAACAATTTCGCGGTTTTAGGGACGCGCTTTAATCTAGATTTAGCTATAGGTCCCTTTTTCTTGGAAGTATAAATATGGATGGGTAAATTAGCTAGGACGGTGTCTTGGTTGTATCTGGGTGCGAGTTTAGATCTACTAGCGGAGGGATTACTGATGAATATTTGTTGGTCGGGTTCATAATCGTCCTCATCCTCACGTGTTTTATTACGACTCTCTATAAGCGCCGTTCGATTAGCGAGAGACGTCTCATTGATTAGCTCGTATACTTTTTGCATACGTTCCCTATGTGTTTCTGTATATTGTTGCAGTAGGTGTCCGGTCAGATCTATGTCAGTCGGGTCTCGAGGGTCGGTGTGTCCCAATATAAGGTCATATGGTTTACATCGTGTGAAAGAATGGATTGAACTATTGTATGCTATGATAGCATACGGCATCAGATGTACGACTGGCTCATCTTTGTGTTTTAGTTTCAAAATACGAAGATGTTCCAGTATGGTGGAGTGAAAACGTTCAATGTTACCGTTAGTTTTTATCCTTGTCAATATACATTGATTCATAAAAACAAAAACATACGTGTCCATTATTTTCCCATGCTCTAACTGACGGATTAAATAGATTTGCAATTTATTGATGGTGTAAACTAGCCTATTGTAAATAACATTAGGATCTCGTGGCTAAATAAGCCGCTCGGGTCGATCTTTAGGTTAAGCCGTGCTTCCCTAGGTTGGTCTGTGGATGGGTGACCACCCATTACCTACATACCGAGTTTCCTCCGTGCCTCAGAAAGCACGTTAATCAGGTCCCGACTGTCATTTGTAGACCTTTGACAGATGTTACAGGATAGTCAGTGGCCCAAAAACTGTCTGACAACCAGTCTTACCAAAGGGTAACAGTATTACCCAGTACTAACTGGGTTGTGGAGGTCAGATAGGCAGTCGCTCCAAGTAAAATACTTGTATTTCAGCTGCATCCGGTTAGACTGGAAGCCGACCCCAACATAGTTGGGAAAAGGCTAGGCCGATGATGATGTGAAGATAACATTATTGGAAAATTCATGTTCTTATTAAATATGATTAACATTGTAAAGAGATACCCATTCTTTTTTTTTATATCTTCAAAAGACAATAAACACTCAAAAGGATTTCATATAAAATACAACGGTAAAATTAATTATCCAACGAACCTTAATTTTAATAAACATAAATCTAATTATAAGTACGTACTTCAGCAAATACATTAAACGTAAGTTTATGTAAATAATAAATACACGAGGAGTAAATATACAACGTATTCAAAGCGCTATTCCCAAACGATTCTTGATTCAACATAATATACAATCATGTTTGCTTTTAAAATTAGTTTTGTGTTTCGGCTGTAAAATATTATACATTTTAGTCTTCTTTTTTGTGTGCTGGCACGATATACTTCTCTTCTTTCTTCTCCACTTCCACAGTGTCTTCGGTGGCAGCACAGATATCGCTTTGACTTTTCATTTTTGGGCTTAGCGGGCAGACTAGGATACCAGTTCCATCGAAGTAGCATCACTTTACGAGATTGGAGTTGCATCTTCCCACTTGAGTCCGCAGACGGTTCAGGGACTTCCAGGTAGTACCTATGATATCCTGACAAACACGACAGAAAAGGTAGTAAAAAGCACTTTTGGACTCAGCAGCCTGATCCAACTGCTACGACAAAAAATAAAGATGGTATTCAACAGTTGTATCTCCTATCCT
This sequence comes from Xestia sexstrigata, assembly GCA_941918905.2. Classification (NCBI taxonomy): domain Eukaryota; kingdom Metazoa; phylum Arthropoda; class Insecta; order Lepidoptera; family Noctuidae; genus Xestia; species Xestia sexstrigata. Next base: position 9,716,641 of record OW799203.2, read on the forward strand.
ATTGTCGGGTATCGGTAATACTTAAACCGTGTTGTAAAGATTGGTTGAAAACTCGTCAAAAAGCTTACAAAAAGAGACACAGACGCACAAAGGGACAGATTCATACCGAGACGCCACGCGACGCGACGCGACGCGACAGTACAGAGGCCCTACTCTCTAACGTTTCGTCCGTTTATTCGGATCTATCCGTTTCTCTCACTCGCACTCATCTGCAGACGTGCGCGAGTGGAAGTGATTTCGCGCTGCGGCGCGAGACGCATCGCAATGAAATGTGTTTCATATTGTAGTAAATAAATGTGTGTGCGCAGCGTCGCGTCGCGTCTTGGTGTGAATTGACCCAATACTACGTATCCAGTGCATCATCCAAATTTTTCATGGGTTATTCAAAAAACCGGCCAAGTGCGAGTCGAACATGAAGTATCTCATAATTTTATATTTTTTTATTATTACCTATTTGTTGTTATAGCGGAAGAAGAAATACACATTCTGTGAAAATTTCAACTGTTTAGCTTTCACGGTTCATGAGATACAGTCTGGTGATAGACAGACAGACTGACGGACAGTGGAGTCTTAGTCATAGGGTCCAGTTTTTAACCTTTGGGTACGTTAGCTGTTCTTTAAATTGACTACGTAGGTAGTGCATATTTGTAGAAAACAGATTTAATTTTTTTTCTTTAATAATTAGCTAAATAACCTGACGTCGGAGGAAATCGCCGTCGCGGCAGACCGCGACGAAGGTGGTGTGACAATCTGATCTCGTTTGCGGGGTGAACATGGCCAGATATCGCACAGGACAGAGAGGTTTGGAAAGAGAAAGGGGAGGCCTTTGCCCAGCAGTGGGACATTCAAACAGGCTAATAAAAAATAAAAAAATAAAAAAAATTAATCCGTTTTTTAAAAAAAAAAATATCTGTAGTTTCAGAATGATGTACTGAATACGTGGTAGCCATTTTACGACCGTGTTTCTTTAACTCTGTATAATTAAACTTAATGGGACCTCATACAATACGAACCCATGACCACGACTTGTCGACTGGCCGCTATCTGTGGTCAAAACTGGTCGGGCGCCCAGTTGTGCCAAAGCCAAAGCCACGTGGCCAAAGCTCGGGGTTGTGGTCGTGTAGTGCGTGTGGTATATTAGACCCTTAATACGCCAAAAGTCAACACCAAAAGTGTGTCTTACCAAATACGAAAGCTCATCAAAACTAAAACTAAACACCAAATTACACTTCTCCCGTAACTGTTATTACTTTTCAACTGCTCATGTGTTACAGCTAATAAAATTACGTGCATCAATTTATTCTTGAATGGGGAGGGCGAACTTTGCAAAATTGCTGATAGTTCGGTTACACCGGTGGAGTTGTAAATTTACTCTTGCTCAGTCGGGACAGTAATGAACTCTGTATGTGGCGAAGTTCTTGCCTTACCGATAGTTCCTACATATTGATTATTAGCCACTTTGCTTGAAACTTGAGTAGTTTTAGGTGTTATTTTAGTGTTTTATTCAGCTGTGAATATATAAGCGTATAAAATTGAGCGTCATTAAATTGACGTGACTTTGATGTAAACGATGATAATGCCAGTTTAACGTGCACAAGCGTAATCAGCCTATAATGTTCCCACTGCTGGGGCACAGGCCTTCTCTCTATGAGAGGGAATGGGCTATAAATCCACCACGCGGGCCCATTGCGGGCTGGTAGTTGTCACATGTCTTCGAAATTTTGGTTCTAGGACATGCCGGTTTCCTCACGATGAGAGCAGTGGTAATGAAATAAATTACACAAAGTAATGCGCCTACCTGGAGGGCTCGAACCCACGACTCACTGGTCGTAAGTCGGGGCTGCCAGCACTTAGCCACCGCTGCTCTGTTTAAAATTATAAGGATTTTTTTGTTTTTATTTATTGACCCGTTTATACCCACGCTTAGCTGCATGCAACATCTCCAAATAAATGCCTAATTATTATTGCACTATTAGAATGTCAAAACTCGGTGCTGAACCGAGCTTTGACAATCCAACAATACACTTGTATTTAGGTAGGTATTCATTGATATCACCGAGTGTTAGTGAAAACTTACATTAATCTCTTGTTTTATCCGCTAAACATTGTTCAGTTTGAAAACATCTTCGATTAAATAAAAAGTGTAATAAATTACCGCAAAAATATTTACCAATACAAAAATCCCAGTGTCATGTGTGCCCTCAAGTATATTAACACATTTTCGTGCGCTTGCTTGGCTTATACCCAGAGCTGTGCCCCCATCCTCGTCTCGTTAGCAGCCGCCGTAAACGCCATGTGTGGCCAACACCGCTCTTCATTTGGTATACCAGCGCTTAATATTAATCTAGACTCCAATTAACTAACCCAACTCTGCTGGTCCTGTTTATTTCCTTGTAAAGAAATATTAGGTCGTTACATATTATGAAATTGGCGTTTTATCGTACTGGCCACTTTGATCTCAAATAACTCCTCTTTGGTTGACTTACTTGACTTAATGTTCTATGTCCCCTAGGTGGGGCAGAGGGCATCCACAGATGTCCTCCATCGCGATCGGTCTTGAGCTTCACGCTTCTCCTCGATCCACGTCATTCCGATGCTCGCCGCTTCTGCCAACACGGTGCGACGCCAGGTTTGACGGGACGGCCACGCTCTTTGGTTAGGAATTCCAAATTCAAATTTATACAGCTATTTACTCATGCATTTGTGTTTCGAAAACCATAATTCATTTGTTTTTTCTCTTTTGTATTTTTTCGTTGCGTCACTCAGTTTACAATATGTAAACCTTGAAATATCGCGTTATTTACGCGTATGAGTTCCACCGTGGCACCACTGCTGCAGAAACGGCTCGAAGGATTAATGATGTGTATGGGGGCGGTGTTGCAAAAGAAAACACAGTGCGTTTTTGGTTCCAACGTTTCGTTCTGGAAATTTCGACTTGCAGAAAAAGTCCCGTGGACGGCCGGAGACCAAAGTTGATAATCATGAATTGTAGGTTATCGTGTCAGCGGATCCATCGCAAACCACGTCCGAGTTAGCTGCAGGCTGCGGTGTTAGTTATAAAACCGGTAACCAATTAACATATAGGTCTCTATATGAAATACATTTAACAATAGCTTCATTTTTACAGACTCATCCCGTCTCAAAAGCACGTGTTCCAATAGACTTGTTTGAATTTTATTGGCAGGCTTCGCAGTAACCCTTCTACCGGCCTGAGCTCCTAAGGGAGCCCTTTGATAGCGGCAATGAGCAAAACATAGCTATTACTTGAATCGGTAAAGATTTTCCCTGAAGGATATTACTGGTGGTAATATTGTGAAGTGTAAACTTTGGTTTTATATAGGCAGCTTGCTTATAGGGTAAGGCTTTTTACATTGTGCTTACTAGAATAGGATCGAATGGGTAGTAGGATTTATGAGTTACGCAAAATAAGAAAGTGAGAACAGTACACATTCTGTGAAAATTTCAACTGTCTACCTGTTACGGATCATGAGATACAGCCTGCTGACAGACAGACGGACGGACAGCAGAGGCTTAGTAATAGGGTCCCATTGGTTAACATTAGGGTACGGAACCATGAAAAATAGTTCTTTCCCCCAATATTATCACACCTTTATAAATACGTGGTAAATAAATAATTACAAATAAATAAATATCGCATTACACACAGCGCCATCTAGTGCCACACGAAGCAACGAAGCTTGTAGTTAGTTCCACATAAGTTACTTATTACTCTAATGATGGAGCCAATTTGCAGCAGGCATGCAGGTCCCGCATTTACTGCAACCCCTGCTAAATGCAAATGAAACAAAGTTGTGCCACCTGAAACTTAGACTTGATCTGTTTCCAAACGTGCACAGATGTAGGTCGCTATAGTTCCGCGCTTAAGTGATTTTAATCATCTGTGCGCTGCTGCAGATACCATAGTGTATTTATAGTTGTTCTGTATTTTTGGCTCTGGTTTCCTATCAGACAGAAAAAAAATCTAGTACTTAAATCATTTTCTTCTTTATAATATAAGGTTACTTTACTTACGTAAGTCATTATCATTATCTTGCCCTTATCCCATGTCATTTGTGGTCGGCGCAGCATGTCTTCTTCTTCCATACTTCTCTATTACTCATCATCTCATCAGACACCTCCTTTCTTGCCATATACAGTCCATCCATCGTTTTTTTTGGTTTCATTACTTTACTTACGTGAGTATGTAAGTACGAGTATCTATACGTATACAGGGTGTAGAAGACCTCATCACGAAGCCGTCAACCAAGCATTCTATACATCAAACTAAGTAACTTTACGCAAAAATTATTGCTGAGAAACAACCTTTTTTTTTGGGGTGAAAAATCATGTTTCGTGGTAGAACTCAATGTAACGCACTTAAAACATTTTGCTGATGGATGGATTGAATAGTACGGGGGTCGTGGAGATGTTTAAAGTAAAAATCTTATATTAAAAACTTGTTTTAAAAAAAAACTTGTCAAAAAGTTGGAACTTTGACCCCCAATATCTCCGTAACTAGAAGGTTCCCAGGTATGGTGTAGAACAAAAAAATAATCGCAATGACGGGGAGAACGAGTGCCTTTCGGCTTCGTTAAGAGGTGTTTTACACCCTATACCTATTTAACGAAATTGTAAAATCCAAATCGATGTTCTGGGATGGCGCAAAAACTACTATACCGTTCTTTGTGTCTGTCTGTTGTACTTACTGAGTTCGAGCATGAGTGCGCAAATTATGAAAAATGACAAGCAACTTGTAACTCATTCCTTTTTTTCTCGAAATTTCTAATAACGTTCAAAATATATTTTCATATGTGAAACCTTATTATTTGTAAGATCATAATAATATTTCATGCAAATAAAGAATCTTGATTCTTACAAATAAAATTCCAAAGTCAAAAAATCGTATTTTTAGTTTTTTGTTCTAAAATTGAATGAAACCCTTATCGGGTCAGTGTCAGTCTGACTGTCCTAAAGCCACGATAAAATACATAGTTGGGTTTGAGCCAAATACAGCCTTAAAGAACACCAAATTTTAAATGTATCGCAAGCAATTTTGGGTGCTGGCTTTATTTTAGTTTTTATGCCCGCGTATGTGAAATGAAATAAAGGATCGTTTTTTCGAGATATATGATACTTTTATCTGAAGAAAATTACTACATGAAGCACAAATATAAATGGTCTGTCCGATTTTGGAGAAGTCCTAAAATAAAACAGCAAATAGAAAAAAAAACACAGCTGCTTTTAAAATTATACTTCTCCAGTCCTTTCACATTACATCAGCAAGACAGTAGATGAAAAATCAGAGGAGGAGATGAAATTTCAAAACTGTCCATAAATTACGAAAATTTACAACACTAACTTTTTGAAGACTTTTATTCGCATAACAACATTCCCGATACCGAAGCAAAAGCTCCACAAACATAAACAACGTATTCCCCACACGATAAACATAAAAACAATTACCACCCATAGACATAAATTCAAATTCAAATTCAAATTCAAATAATTTATTCGCATAATATGGGTAAATAGATGGTACATAAAATGTTACATTACATAATATAACAATAAGGATCCTCATATTAACCATTTCTGGTATACGAAATATAAAATAAATGCTTTTAATAACAATTAAACGAAATGAGTGATATAACTATGCATAGGAACATAACTATCTATTATTGCACTAGATTAGGAACTTAGTGAAGTGTTATAATAATTTTCTATTCTTGGGACTAAGGTATTCCTGGATAGTATAGAAACATTTATTGACTAACCAGGCGTACAATTTTTTTCGGAATAAACTAACGCGTAGGTCTTTTAGCTCATTAGGTAATTTGTTAAATAATTTAATTGACATGGGGTAACAGTTTCTTCTATACAGATCAGTTTTTATGTTTGGCAAGGGAAAGCTATTGGGATTACGGGTATTAAAATTACAATATTCACCAAACGATTTGTATAGGTACTGATGGGTTTTAACGAAAATACAAGACTCAAATATATACATGGACGGTGCTGTTAATAAATTTAGCTTTTGGAACAATGGTTTGCATGAAGTTAATGAATCTACATTACAAAGTGCGCGAACACACTGTTTTTGCGCCAGGAATACTCTGTTAAATTCTACTGAGCCACCCCATAATATAATACCATATCGCAGGTTGGAGGCTATATATCCATGATAGGCTTGTAAAGCTGTTTTTTGGCTGGATATACGTGTAAGACGCCAAAGAGCGTAAACATACCTGTTTATTTTGTTACAGATTTTATCTATGTGTAATTTCCATGAGAGCTGACTATCTAATGACATCCCAAGGAAAATTATACTATCGGATTGTGCTATGTTATTGTTTTTGTATGAGATAGTTAGTTTGTAATTATTTTGTTTTCTATTGTAAAATTGAATTATTCTGGTCTTGTCTATATTAACTTTTAAATTATTGGACTCTAGCCATTTTATAATGCTTTGAACAGCTTCGTTAACTTCTTTATTGTAGTCATCAAAAGTAGTATTAGGTTTTTGTGGAATTACTACCGATATATCGTCTGCAAAAAGGGTACAGTGATGATTGGTCACGTTAGGCAAATCATTGATGTAGAGAAGGAATAGAAGTGGGCCTAATATACTACCTTGTGGGACACCGACTCTGTTATGTGTAAGATTAGATTTATAATCGGATTCTATATTCTCGTAATTAATTTTGTTGATTTCTACATATTGTTGTCTTTTTGTGAGGTAACTTTGTAACCATTTATGTGCTATACCACGAATACCATATGCGTAGGCTTTTTGGAGCAAAATTTCATGATCAACAAAATCAAACGCCTTGCTCATATCGAAGAACACTGCACAGGTGTTAATACCTTTATCAACATTTTCCGAGACTTTTTTTATTAGTTTAAAGGCAGCTAGTGTGGTAGACTTTCCTTTCTGAAAACCATGTTGTTCGGATTTGAGTATATTGAATTTATTAAGGAAAGATGTTAACCGTTTAAACATAACTTTTTCTATAATTTTGGCTAGTATAGGTATGAGGGAAATAGGTCTATAGTTGTTAGGTTCTGTTTTATCTCCTTTTTTATAAATCGGTTTTACAACTGATATTTTTAGTTTGTCTGGAAAAGTACCTTGTGAGAATGATAGATTTATGAGATGACATAGTATTGGTGCTATTAAATGTGCAGATAGTTTTAGAATTTGAGTGGGTAAGTTATCATAACCTACCGATTTAGTGTTTTTTAAAGACAGTATAATTTGGTAGACTTCATCTGTTGTAACTGGAGTTAAGAATATGCTAGCATAATGAGGTTCTATTGTTCTAAGTTCTGTATTTTTTTTACTAAGAGGCGGTTGACTTTTTGTCAACCCAATGAAATAATTATTAAAGGCATTTGATATAAGTTCAGGATCTGTTATAGTTTTATTGTTTAAATTTATTTTGTTTATTTGTTGCGTATTATATCGATTGCTTTCTTGACTTTTAATTATTTTCCAGGAATCCCTACAAATATTCTTAGATCTCATCAATAATCGATCATTGTTGAGTTTCTGTGCTAAGTTTATGCTTTTTTTTTAATATTTTGCTATAACTGTGATATTTGGTTTTATAAGACTGACGTGAAGATTTACAACTGTATAGGTACCTAAGCTTTCTTTTAGTATTGAAAGCCAATCTGAGGCCTTTGGTTATCCAAGGTTGATTCTTTAGTTTCTTATTAACTTTGATTTTTTTTACTGGAAAACATAGATTAAAGAACATTGTGAGGGTATCATGAAATATTTGAAAGGCATTGTTTAGATCAGGTTGATCATAGGCCTCTGTCCAAGAGAGATTATTGATGCATTCAATGAATTTAAGTACGTGGTCCGGCGAATAGTCCCGTTTTAGAACATACCATTGCAGTATAGGGGTTATTTTTTTGTTTACGGTGAGGGACAGTGTTTGACATGTGTCGTGGTCTGATAAGCCTAAAGGTATAACTTTGCCTACAGCAGTGGGTTCATTGCTGATTATTTGGTCTAAGCATGATTCTCCTCTTGTCGGTTGATTTATATGGATTTTAAAGTTGTAATTTTGAAGTAATCTCAGATAATCTTCACGTATTGTAGAGTGTTTAAGAACGTTAATGTTAAAATCACCCACTATCACAACTTTCTTGTTTGTTTTAGAACGGGTTTTGTTTAATATGATCTCTAATTTTTCTAAAAATATCCGAGGGTTAGAATTTGGTATTCTATATATACATATTAGAATGGATTTATATTGTGGAAATTCAACACCACAACACTCAAATACCCATAGACATACTAACTTTTAACTTGAAACGTTGCCCACGTATTATTGCAGTCATATAATTTTTGCTGGCAATAAAAAATATCGCTCATAAAACTCGCGAAATGACGAAAAAATGCGTAGGTACATTATAGAGATAAGCGCAAGCGGTTATTTATAGTGGGTGAGCAGAGGTAGGGGTGCAAAAGAGGTCAACACAGTCGGACGACCATCATTTTTCATTTCATTAGCCGCGGGAGGTGTCGTCCTATCCTGTCCTGGATGGGCATTGAGCCTCATTAACGGCATACGGGCGTGCCTCCCACCTATCTCCTTTGTGACTATTTATAGGGTGATGAAGTGTTTAAAATTGACAATTTCACGCAACAATGGGCATGTTGCTAGGTATGTACGTATTATATTAACACCCTGGTAATAATAATTTAATTTTGTGGTCTATGTTCAGATTTTGTGATCGTGTTAAATCTTTAAAAGTAAAAATATCTTGCCACTTACTGTAGCAAGTAGACGCTGACGTAGCGTATCTATATTGCAAGCCTTTAAAATGGTTTCATATTTATTTAATGCCTAATGGGACTGGTAAGTATCTACCTATTTCGATAATATTGTTAGCTTATTAGGCAGTTCCCTAACTTCTTAAACTCAGTCTGACCCAATTAGGTCGAAAAGCGTAAACTTTTTCATCTTCAAAAAAAATATAAGTCACGAGCTATTCATAATTTACTAAATAATTCTAATCACCATGGCATCTATTTAGGAATTGGCACATAGTCCAAAGTAATTATTAGCATTAACGTACTCGTTTAAACGTTGAAAAGCATGTCAGAATAATGATTTTTATGAAGCATTACAACTGCATACAGTTACAACGTCATAGTTGCCACAATAGGGAATATGCGTGTATTTTTTTTTTACTTAAATCAATTAATTACAGTACTATCAGCCCATTAAAATAATTAAAAGATAAGTAAAACGAATGCATGTCGCTCAAAAAAAAATCAAACTTCTACAAATTTCTACGACATAATAATATCAAACGTCCGTGACTGTCGCGGCCATTCATGTCATAGCGGGCCGTTTGTCGTCATTTCCGTCTATCTGCCTTGTTTACATCTAAGTTTTTACCCTTATGGTGGATGCATAAATATAACTCGCCATAAATTTTTCAGGAGTTGTAATCTCCGTAAATAAACGGATTCTGCAGGATAAAAGCAAGTATAATGAGACTTTATAATGTATTATGGTCGCGTAACGCCCAAATTAAAAAAAATAACAGTATTTCTAGGAGAACTAGACCCAATAAAACACGAAAAATCTTTACATGTGTGAGTCACCTGAATCGCGCCATCTGACAGAAATTTATAGAACCACCGAGAAAGAGTTCGTTGCTGTTGTGTTACGAGTTTACGTTCGGTAAACATTCATAATAAATGGCGCTGATCATAAATTCGAACAAGAGCCAAGGTTACCATCAAGTGACGCGGTGATGCGACGTTGCCATTCAAGACGCACCCCTCGTTGTTGCCGAATTGCTCCAGTCAGTGCATGCGTGATGGTCTTGACAACTTGCGAATCGTTTCCAAAATTGTGTTTCTAGCAATTTAGCACCGGCGCGCGGGTTCACCCGCGCATTTTACATTCTATGATTGATAAGATGTTTTTATTATTAGGGAATGAGAAAGTATGCTAGAAAGTGAAAAAAATTATCTGCGAAAAAAATTCATTGGTTTGGGTTGATTAAAATCAGAGAGTTCATGTAAACTTAGGGTATACCTAAATCAGGCGATCAGCGTAGGCAAACTTACCAATTTTTTTCCTAACTACCTACGCAATGGTGAAACGTAGGTACTATTTACATCTATTGATTGAATCATATTTAATTAATGTGAAACCAGCAAGATAAGTGAATACACAGACAAACCACTTTGATTATATATATCATAAACATAAATTTTATGGTTAGCTAGCAACCACTTGTGTGTTGTTGTGTAAGATACTTACATGTGCCGTTATATACACTTACGTGTGATGTTTTATAAATTGTAATCTACATACATAATTCTTTCTAATACTAAATTCAGAATCATAGGTAATTGTAAATATCAGAATATTTAAAAATTATGCTAACTTTGTATGTAAAAATATTTGGTTAAATGTAGTGAGAGCAAATAAAACGATATTTGTATGAAAATATTAACCATAGATAAATATTATTAATTTATAGTAAGGTACATAAAAAAGCTTTACAATTGAATAAATAATCTTTTATTTATTTAGTACACTTCACAATTTATTTACACGTTAGGTACAGTAAGCGTTCATAAGTGCATAGGCACGCTAGGCTAAGGATTGTATTGCTGTGAACGCACGGTCGAGCGTCCGTGCGTCTGTATGTGTAAGTGGTCTCACAGCCACAAATTTCGCCCAATCGCATATCGTCGCGTCACACTTCACGAAACATAAAAATATATTTCCGTCTCTTTTGCTAGACACGCAGCAAACGCATGATCTTATTTGTGTGACGACACAGCTGGCCTACCATGACGTCTTAAAGCAGGACTGTTTTAATCTTATTCCAGTGTGAGAAAGAGATGGCGCTAGACGTCCTCTATAGCTCCGTCACTTTCTCACACTGGAATGACATTAAAACAATCCTGCTTTAAGATGTCATGTTCTTACCATTGGATAGCTAAAATTCCCGTTTATTTACCAAGTGTTGGTAGTTGTTTGGGCTAAGCAATGGGATTACGATCAAAGAGATCTGAATCCCGTTCGAATCCCGTTTACGATGTGTGGGTATTTTGTTTCTTGGTAATATTAGTTTAGTATAATTATTAATTTGTGTTTTATGCAAAAAAATGTCAGGTGTTTTGTTTTTGTTTTATAATGGATTTGTAAGAAGTTAAATATTAGTAAAAAAAAACTATAGTATTATTATTTAACTATTCATGTGATTGTGTATTATCTTTTCGGTGTTGGAAGGCAGAAATAAAAAAGTCGTGCTGAATGATAACAAAAATGTTTATTCGTTTTATTTATTTATAAAATTCCAAAACCAACAACTACGTTCATTCCGATCAAGTTAAATATTCATAAAACTCATGTCTACGTCACAGAAATCTAAATTCTTGACTTATTTTTCTATGATTTACCTTCGTAACGTTATGAAATGTGTGCACAAAGCGAACAAGATAAAGAATATAATATTTCTGTCCCATTACTTCCAATCGAGTAAAAACTTACAAAAAATTAAAAACTATTACTTAGACGACAATGTCTATTTTCTTAAAGTAGAAGGTCGTAAGTCAAACTAAACGTCAAGCTATTGCTTTGTGAGATTGCCTATGGACTTTTGGTCGACACTGTATCATTTAGGTTCAGTCACATTACAACATACATACATTCAGTCAAAAAAGTATCGGGAATGGATGATTTGTTTATGGTTCCAAATTCAAATTTTTGTTTTTTTGTAGTTGTTAGATTGGCACAACTGTTTTCCATTTTGGCGCGGAGTTTGAGTTGCATCTGTTATTTATATTAAATATAGTGCTGGTTTTAGTAATATCATATATAGTGTGTATTGCGAATTTCATAATGGACAAAAATATCGAACAAAGAGTTTGTCTTAAATTTTGCATCGCCAATGGAATTTCGTGTTCGGAGTCACTGAAAATGTTACAGAAGGCTTACGGTGAATCGACTTTATCGAAAACTCGTGCTTATGAGTGGTTCAAAGCGTTCAAAAGCGGTCGAGATGTGATGGAAGATTTGCCTCGCTCTGGTAGGCCGTCAACGTCTGCAACTGAAGTTAACATCGCAAAAGTGAAGAAAATAGTGACTGAAAATCCCCATTCAACTCTGAGAGAGATAGCCGCCGAACTTTCTGTATCTCACGAGTCGATCCGTACCATTTTAACTAATCATTTGGGTATGAAACATGTTGCTGCTCGGCTAGTCCCAAAAGATCTGAATTTTCTCCAAAAACTCAATCGCATGAAAGTCGCTAAGGACATGCTAGAACGAGTCAGTTCGGACCCAACATTCATGAAACGCATTGTTACTGGTGACGAGACGTGGGTTTACGAGTTTGACATACAAACTAGTCAACAAGCTTCTGAGTGGCGCCTTCCAACTGAACCGAAACCGAAAAAACCACGCCAAAGTCGATCAAAAGTCAAAGTCATGTTGACTGTTTTCTTTGACTATCGCGGTGTTGTGCACTCTGAATTCTTAAGGTCTAACGGTAAATAAAGAATATTATTTGAGCGTTATGCGGCGTTTAAGAGAGCATATTCGAAGAAAAAGGCCAGATTTGTGGAAAGAAAATTCTTGGATTTTGCACCACGACAATGCGCCTTCGCACAAGGCTATCATTGTGAACGAATTTTTGACCAAACACTCAACAAATACCATCCAGCAACCACCATATTCACCAGATATGGCTCCTGCTGACTTTTTTCTTTTTCCTAAACTCAAATTACCACTTCGTGGCACCCGTTTTTAATCGATAGAAGACATAAAGGAGAATTCGCGGCGAGAACTGAACTCAATTCCGGAAGCAGCGTTTAAAAAATGTTTTGATGAATGGATTATTCGTTGGCGCAAGTGTATCGTTTCTAAAGGGGCATACTTTGAAGGTGATAAAATAAATTTGGATGAATAACAGACATTTTGTGTATTATTGATCTTTTCCCGGTACTTTCTTGACAGAGTAGTATACCTATAATACCCAAAATAATTTATCTGAATAATTTGTTATGGTGAAAAGATATCAGATAACGAGCCTAAAAACAAAAGTATGCATAGACCAATAATTATATTAATAAGAAGTAGGTTGGAACATAACAATTTAACCTCTAGTAATATATAGTATGTTTAATAAATAAAATAATATTTATTTTTAGTTTTTGCTATAATGTAAAGGACATTCATCTTATAAATAGTTTGGTCCTATTTCTTTGAATTAACGCCATCTGGACATTTTAATTTCCAACCATGTTTGAATAAAACGACATCTAGTGGTGTCGAAAATGACAACTATTTACTTTGCCTAGGTGTAAATAGAGTAAATTCATGCAGCTAAATCTTTATTATGTTCTAATCTTTGTATGTTACCAGATAACAAGCACAGTGATTATCTACAAAAATCAAGTTATTGCCCTAGGTGTCGCATATAATAAAGTTGTCTATTAAACATTTATATGTTAGGTGTAAAAATTTAAAATGTTCGAAATTGTGGATGTGTCGCCATTTAGGGACAAAATGGCAGTGAGATCATCTATGCATCCACCTTCATATAATCATTTTACTAATAAATATATGTGATTTATTTAAGCAAACATTGCAATGACAATATTATAATAACATCTTAGTGAAACTTGAAGTAGTTTTCAAATAAAAGTGTTTCTTTGACACATAACGTCTGACGTCACTACCGGCGACGATGCGTTTTGAATTTGCGTTCCGTTTGACCAAAAACACGATACATAAAATAGAATGTATTAGAAAAATAAACAAGTGTATCACAATGTTTATATGGGCCAATACAAGGCATTTATAACAAAAAAAATAAGTTTTGAATTTCTTGCATATTCCCTATGCCAAAACCTGAACACTTAATTGCTTAGGTTAGTACTTAGGCCGTGTTCAAACCAAACGTATAGTCGGCCGCCGACTTCGCATATGTTTGAAAAACAAAAGCGAATCAGTCGGCGGCTGAAGGAAATCTTTCGTACATTTTGTACTGGATACTCACAGTCGGCGGCGGACAATACGTTTGGTGTGAACGATGACTTATGTTTAGCATGACCAACAATGCCACATGTTTCCGCTACATACTAACATGTTGCACAAGTTTTTGTTCCCATTATATAAATACGCTCTCAACATTGTAACAATAGTATAAAGTCTTTTACTTCAAACATTCTGTTAGTAAGACATTCTATTGAAGCGTCCGGCATTTTAAAATAGAATTTATGGAACATGTCTTACCATGAAGGTAATCTGAATAGGTGATCAATAATTCCTCGTTTAATGTTAGTCCAAACTAGTACCTAGTTATTGCAATGAAGATTCACATTTTGTAATCTCTTCTTTAGGTTACAGTTTTCTATTATCATTTTCGGTTTGTACGGTCGAACAAGCTATTTGGTTTACAGTTTTACCAACAAATTACATTGTAAAATGTCAACCAAATAGCTTGTTCGACCGTACATACATTGAAAATAAAATTCTATATAAATAAACAAAATATTCAAAATACCTGATCCATTTACGTACACGAATTCCATCGATTCTCCAATAATCTCACAACGAAATTAGAAGCGAATATTGTATGTAATAAAAGCTGTCAGTACCCCAGAATGCTCGAGTAACGTTCAATCTCGATCCATCTAATATTCGACGTTTACTAATACACAGGAGCTTAAAAGATAGAGTGATCGTAGGTAAATAAATAAAATTGTTTAGAAAAGAAACACGATAGGGTGAAAAGCACGTGTAAATAAACGCATGAGTAAATTGATCTGAGTGGTTAAACAGCTCTTGACACGGACGCTCTGTCAGTGTTGACCATTTTACCACGTTTCTACTTTCGTGGTCCACTACGGTGCGTCCAGAGTTCGTACCGTAAATTATAATAATGATTTTGAATCAAAAAATGTACCAAAGATTTTAATGCGATTAGCCAAAAAAGTATTACCTTCAGATATTTTTAGTCTTACAAGCAATCTTTTGTGCGGACCAAGTAGTAATAAGGAGTTCTTTGCTAGGGCCTGCAAGTTGTCCGTTAATACTTATTTTTTTTTGATAACCTTTTTTAGTTAACCCTTAAATTCCATGTATGCAATTATTAAAGTACTTAATCAGTATTGTCAAATAACTATCACCGGCATTGGCAATTTAAGTAATACAATAAATTTAATCAGCTGTATCAGAAACTCAGATTTACCTGGCCGGTGATATTAGCCGTAGAACCCATGACGTTGGGTTAGACGTATCTTGAGTGGAGACCGAGAATGCACAAGAGTAAGGTGAGATGCCCTTAGGCTAGGCTGAGCGACGATCTTCGCAAGCTGCTTGGTAGCAGTTGGATGAGAGTAGCTGAGAATCAAGATCAATGGCATGCGATGGAGTGACAACAAAGAGACCTATGTGCAGCAATGGACTGCTGTAGATGACGTGGCTGATGTAGCTGAATGTGGTGATCCTGCGTCACCCAGGGTAAAAAAGTATAGGTAGGTAGGGTAGATCATTATAGCAGAGCATGGGTGAAAATATAATTATGAGCAACGCTTTTTTTAATCCTATTAATAGTGCAATGCGTATTAACGTTTGTGTGGATACACGAACTCATTATGAATATCGCGGATAATCGAATTGTAGTAACGAGCCTGTGAAAATTAAAGCTACTACGAGGTTTATAATTTTAATGAAAAAGCAGTATAACTGACATACAGTAATCCTCTACTATTTAACCAAAAAAAACTGGAATTTAATAGCATCATAAGTTTTGTTTATTCATTTTGAAACTGTTTTAGCCCTTTTCAAAGTTTATATCCTGGAGAAACAAATTGGATTTTCTTTATTTTAATCGTTTTTCGATTCAAAATCTTAAAAGGAATATTTCAAAGCGAACGGTCGCGCGAATATGCGAAAACAGGAAGGCCTCTTCTGACGCTGCGACGACGTGTTGAGGTTACTGTTACTGTTAGCCTGCGTCATCCCACTGTTGGGCAAATGCCTCTACCCATGACATCCAGTAGTTTCGATCCAGGGCTAATGTGGGTCACTGGTCATTGGTTTTGTCCAGCTCGTCCCACCATCTACTACGAGGTCTGCCGCGACGCCTTCTGTCTGTGTCAGGGCTCCAGAAAGTTGTTATTTACCTCATTGGGCATGCGGCAGACGTCTCTAGTCCATTTCAGCTTAGTGGCTTTTTGAGCAACGTCAGTTATTTGTGTTTTGGAGCGCAGTGTGGTGTTGCCTACATGGTCGGTTAGTTTGACGACTAGAATGCTGCGCTCTATAGCACGTTGGCAGAACTTGAGTTTGGACTTTTGAATGTTTGTCAAAGACCAAGTGTGACGTGAAGTGAAGTGACGTGTTCAGGTATGTCAAGAAAAATGAATGCAGCGAGTGTAAGTGTGATGATCACTATGTTTAAACACGGCCTTCGAAAAACAGCGGTGTTACAAACAACTAACCGCGACTCTCGACCATAAGAGATTAGTTCTAGATTTTTGGCACGCCAGCCACCGTATAAAAAATGAGAGTAGGTACGTACAAATGTGTTTTATTGTTTATTCCCTGAGCTGTCAACTTACTGAGAGAAATTGCTACGTTATGTTACTGAAGTTATGTGACGTACGTGCTTCAGTATTTTTCCGCTTCGAATATAATGTGTAGCTATGGTTGTAGGTACATTTATACACGTGAAGTTGAAGGCTCAGATTATAATGTGTATACAAAAGTCATGGTTTTGAGGTTGCAACAGCCGTTGCTGTGCTCAGCAACGGCTGTTGCAACCGAGAGTCAGGTTATGGAGGGAGAGCATATTTTAAATAAGCTTATTCAAAGCTGTCAACATTATTTTGTTCCGTCCTGTTGTATTCTAAATGTTTGTTAGGTGTTGTATGTTTATTGTCTGTTTTTTATAATTTTATATGTTTTTTTTTTATTTTTTCTTATTCTTTCAATCCTTCATCGTTTGCATGCCGGTAAATTACCTAATGATATCATCACATGTGACATCTAGCACCCCACACACTGGGCCGGCATGGTGTATAGTTAACTCTCATAAAGGAGGCCTTATATGTCTTAAAATTACAGCCTGATAATGCTAATCCTTAATATCATAATGTTAATTTGGAATCGAAAGCTTAAGCTTTCATTAAAGCCTTGAAAAAGGATAAAAAACGCATGTAATTAGAGCCATACAACAACTTTTAAACGACACCCCTGATTACGCAATTACCAAAAGACATTTCCGAGTACCGAGCACCTAAACTTCAAACGTTAAAGATTCAATTTGCGGTCGGTAACGGATAATGGGTGCCACAAATATGCCCCTGAAGAGCCAAAGTGCATTGTAATGGCCCGATTACAGATAGTTATGTGCAACGTATACCGTTCCCAGTTTGAACAATCACTTTTGAGTGTAACGACAAGCACTGAAGAAAGAAGTTTTTTGGAGTGAACCACAAATACATACTTATTACTTAGGTAGGTACTAAATTTTCACAGTACTAATAAAATTGAATTTAAGGCGAGGAGAGGCCAGAGTGACAGCTTCTTGATTCTACTGGGGGGCAGAGACATCTAAAGGAAAAGATTCGCACACCTGGGGCCCTTACTACCATCTCAATATTATTTTTTATCTCTTTTCAGAGGGGGAAAAGGACGGAGCTATCCGCGTCCTCTTTCCTCTTCAATTTCTCTTTCCTACACTAAAGTAAGATAAAAGCAATTCTGCTTAAAGAGGTGGTGGTACAATTTTCTACGATTCTAGACAAATGGTTCACACTTTCAAAGCGTTTCATATTTTTATAAAAGCTGTCAACAGAATTGACAAACAATTTTCTCTGGCTTACGTTGATCCAATACTTTTATGACTTTTCCACAAACGCTAACGTTGATAGAATGGCACCTTGACTAAGCCCTCAAGTGTGGTAGGCACCAAGGTAGCCCGAGAAATTCAAATTTTCTTGCGTTTTTTTTTAATTTTCACGTCAGTGCTCAGCTGCTGTTGTACAAAATATGAATTTCGGCCGTAACAAATATGACATTACTGAGTTATAGGTTATCATTAAAATCATTAATACAACCCTCTAAGTTCATTCAATACCTTTGTCATGAAATAGTCATGAGCGTAAGTAAAACAAAAAACCGACCAAGTGCGAGTCGGACTCGCGCACGATGGGTTCCGTACAATTATCTATATAACATTGGACAAAACGGCAAAAAAATCACGTTTGTTGTATGGGAGGCTCCCATACAACAAACGTGAACGTCCCCCATTTTTAAAGTGAATATACAACTTAATAATATGTGAATATTTCAAGCGTCTACCTGTTGCCGTTATTAATATTGAGCAAAAAAACGACAAAAAAAACACGTTTGTTGTATGGGGGCCCCCGTTATATATTTATTTTATTGTGTGTTTAGTATTTGTTGGTAAAGCGGCAGCCAAAATACATCATCTGTTAAAATTTCAACTGTCTAGCTGTCACGGTTCATATTGAGATACAGCCTGGTGACAGACAGATGGACAGACGGACAGACGGACAGATGGACAGACGGACAGTGAAGTCTTAGTAATAGGGTCCCGTTTTTACCCTTTGGGTACGTAACCCTAAAAACGTAAGAACGTAAGAAAATTTGAATTTCTCCACCCTTAAGTTTTCTTGATTTAGTGCCTATTATCAGCAGCAGCGATAAAGTTCAGTAGGGCAGATCGATCAACATCTGAAATCACGGCTTCAATCGCCATTCAAAGCTTTCTGTTGAAAGGAATGTTGATGAATCGTCATAATTTACCACAAAATTAGATTATCGACAATTCAAGTTAACATTAGAAGGACAAAGACTTTCCTTTCGATTTCATTTTCAATTTAGTGCTTGTTACAAACCTTATCCTTCTTAGAAAGCATCGAGTTCGAAGAATTAAAATAGAAAAATATTCCAATGACTTCAATCATTTTGCCTCCTGAATTTTTGATTTTATTTAAATAGTATAAAAATATTTATTGAATATCGCTCGTCTGGTTTACGAATTGGTATTCGGTTAAGTCGTCATATTAAAAATTTTAATTTGATAGTGAATCTAAATCTAATCTAATAGATTAGATTTAGATTTAGATTCACTGTTTAAGAAGAGGCCTTTGCCCAGCAGTGGGACAATAAAAGGCTGGTTATTATAGTGAATCTTGTAACGTTACATTTTCCTGGTAGGAGCCAGAAAACTGTAAGGTCACACTGAGCACTCACATAACTAACTTTCAGTCTGGAGGAGAGTACGGTTAAAAGATATAGTCAAGGGGACGAGATAATAGTACATTATGGTACAAGTGTGTTATGTTGGTGATTACCGCTGAGGCGCGATTGAGACCAAGCCGTCAGGCGGGGGTCTTAAGAGAGCCGAGGACGGAAATCATCAATACACACGTGTGTCATACGACGTTTTTCAACACACTTGTTAAGAAAATAATACAAAAAAATCATTTAGATAATAGATATTTGTCTTTGGAGTTTTCAGGTAGTAAACTTTCCATAACTATAAGGGCTTCACATCTTATATCGAGCGGTGTACAACATAAATCATTTTTTTCATAACTAGTACTTGTAGACATTTTTTATTTATAAATAACTATAATTTCAACAGTGAAAACGAGTAATGAAAAGTTTTTCGCAATGGCGGGAAAATTTAATCAGTTTTCCTATGCGCGCGCATGTAACAATGGCGATCGGCCATAGACTAAAATAATGAGGTTTTTTTTTGGCTTTTCGCGGATAGCGAATCCACGTACAAAATGGGGAATTCAAAGTTTTCTTTATTACAGAGAAAACAAAAGTTACATTTCAGTGAAATGAGCAAGCAATAGGTACATTAATTTATTTATACTATTGAACACGATTTTTTTTATATAGAAACTTTTGTAGGAACAAAGCAACAAGCACCTCAACCAAAAAAAAAACCCTATAACTCATTTTTTAATAATAGTAATGAAAAGTCACAGTTTGATTATAGGTGTCATTATGTGCCTAATTGCGGTGAAATTAGAGCCATTTTATGAGCAAGTGTGTTGAAAAGAAATTTATTATAAATGTACAACCTAACCTATTAGGGCTGGAGCTATCGAACCCTAACTAGGCCAGAGAAGCTGATGATGAAATGGTGAGAAATAGAGCCAAGGGTTGTAAGACTTTAGCCGTGGCAGCGGAGGGCAGAGGGACATCAGTTTTAAGTCTTCACCGCGGAGGGCCAAGGGACATCAGTCTTCTGACATCGTAGGGGAGTGTCCAGGCTCTGAAGTCGCCGACCTCGGAGTGGTAGGTCGTATAAAAAGGGCTAAGAACCCCTCGGAGTGTCGTTGCTTGCTGCCGATAATGTTGTTTCTGTAACACGGTGATAATATTCATCGACGGGCTTGTGTCCACGTGGCGTCAGGAGTTAAGACAGACGCCAGGGCTAGGCGTCGCCGGCTTGGCGACCCTCTGGAGGCGTCCAGGGAGTAAACGACGTGTAGCTTTGCTTGCTATACCGACATAGCTTTTAAATATATTTCTATTTTAAATATGCGAAGAGGAGGGAACTGCCCATCATCAACCGATACTTAAAATCACCTACTTGCCGACACGAGCACCAAAAGTAGACTGAAAATTCCACAACCTGGCTCCCGTCATCTCCAGGTGATTGACATTTTATAATTTAGAATGAATTTCTAGAACATGATAAAAATAAAAGATAATGAGGTCGATGTGGTTTACCTATACGACCTACAACTAGCTCCAGCAATAAATTAAAAATAAAACTAGGCCTGTCACTCACTGACATTACTAACGTAAACAAAGATTCAAGAGAGATAAAAATCTAAACAAAAGCTTAAATAACATGAATTACAAGCTAGAAGGTATGCTAAGCCTCCAGGAAATGAGCATGAAGCTACCTAGAGAGGACGAATGCTTAAATTTTCAGGTAAAATAATATCCAAAAATGTAAGTATAAAACCCATATTAAAACAATTATTACAATCTACCAATTCACTTGTTGGTCTTGTGATCGCAAACGCAAGCATGAGGTCCCGGGTTAGATTACCAGGTCGAGCAAAGTGTCATTGGGTTTTTCTATCATTATATTGGTTACAGGCTGATGTTGTGTGTTTAATTACGTATCATTTTTTGAGCAATTTCTGTACCAACTCTAATTATGATTGATCTGGAAATTCAAATCACAGCTGTAATTCTTTGACACGTGTGTGGAACGGCTATAACCAAGTTTGCTTACCAATCGATTCTTTAACGCGATATTACACGCAGTTGCCTCATGTAACGTTTAACCACTTGAATACACCTTTCATTTTTCAGCCCGAATATTCAAAAGTTGTGAGCGAAACAGCACACCATTATGATCCGAGACGAATTTGCTCCATTTAACTCAAATTATATTCTCCTTATAAACGCACGGAAGACTTCATTAAACGAAGCGTTTCTCGCTTCCCCTTTCAATATCTCTACCATAATTTATAATCAGAAATATTGTTACCTAAAACCTTCATTTATAAGGTTCCGTACCCGAAGAGTAACCAACGGGACCCTATTACTAAACCACTGCTGTCCGTGCGTCCGTCCGCCCGGCCTTCCTTCAGTCTGTCTATCTGTTAGCGGGTTGTATCTCATCATCCATAATAGGTAGACAGTTGAATTTTCCACCGAATGTGTATTTCTGTCTTAATAAATTAAAAACTAAAGGGGGGTGCCCCTTTAGTTACTACCCGATGACCCTACTACGATGGTACGAAACCCTTCATGCGCGAGTCCGACTCGCACTTTGCCGGTTTTTTATTGGATATTTCGTGGATCTTGGTCGCTTGAGGCAATTTAATTATTTAAGCCAAATGAATATTACGACATTTTCCTTGTATTTGCCATAAGATTTTTATTGAAACAAAAACATGATTCTGTGATAAAATATCAATTTCTTCCAAACATGATTTAAATATAGAGAAATAATGCCCTTTTCCTGCCTGTCTGTTTGTCCGTGTATTTCTTGTAAATTACACTGTGAATTTTGATGCTGTTTTCAGCTTCATCAATTCATGCTACTGATGTTACCGGCCAAGTCCAACCATAGAGCTATCAAACTCTAGATACGACCCGGCCCGCATGTCTATTAGTCCGTTCTAATCCGATCCATAGACCAGCCACTCAGCGTCTAATCCCCTCACATGGACCTAGTACCACTAAGTGAGCGCAGAATTCTGTGAAAACAGTTTCTGAAATAACACAACAATTAGTACCTACGTCCTTGCGTAAATTGTATCGATAAGAAAGCCCGATAGTTTATTGCCACGTACGGTCGAACAAGCTATTTGGTTTACATTTTACAATGTAATTTGTTGGTTAAACTGTAAACCAAATAGCTTGAAAAGGCCTAAATATGGTAACTCAGTGGGTGAGCATGTGATGGGCTGCAGGACTGTTCAAATTAGATACCGCGGTCTTGGAAGACAAAGGGCTAAGAAGGAACATGGATGGGTTTTAGTCAGTACAAATCTGACACTCCTTTCCGCTGCGCCCAGAGCGGGAGGGTCATTTGATGGTTACCCATACGAAAAAAAAAGGGGTGATTATGTATTTATTTGTATTTTACATCATTCTCCTGCCCTTATCCCAAATTCATTTGGGGTCGGCGCAGAATGTCTTTTTATTCCATATATTTCCATCTTGATCTATAACATAATATTCAGAGTATCTCTTGTATACGAGTTATGCCCGACTCGCCACTGTTCCTACTCGTCATCAAAAAACAAAAGATCACGATTCACATATGTAGGTACAACATCAACAAAAACGAGTGAATCCCATCGAATGTTCCAGATAAATTCAAAACAGAATTAAAATTACACCAACTTCTATTTCCCGGCTGAATCAATATTGGGTTATCAAAATCCAAACTATCGGGAACCAATCGGAGTAACTTCATGTTATCCATACCCGGCTTGAGAAAATTACGCACATACGGAATAGTTATTGATTTTGATTGGCTCCAGTACCGTGCAGCATAAATATTAGTTGTTTTGCAGCGCTCTACAATTTGGATAGATTGCAAGCCCGCATACTCGCTTAATGTAACAAGTAGATACTTGGATAATGTTCGATAGAAGTTTGGCTGTACTTTATTGTTCGCTCCAGGTTCATATTTAAATATATTGCCAAACCAATGCGTTCAATGTGCAACTGAGATGGTTTGCAAATAAATGTTCATGGAATTTAATGCTGTTCAAGGCGATTGCAATGAAGCACCCCAATACCTTCAACTTGTATGCACTGGTTTAACAGTAACTTTCGTGTTCTGGTTTTTACTCTAACGTTTACCACTTTAGTGAGTGATGTTCCTTATTTTTAGCCGACTTCCAAAAGGAGGTTATCAATTCATCTGAATATTGTGTATTTTCAGCGATATCTTCGCCAATTATTATTGTGAGCCGATTTTGGTGGTTCTTCTTGTTTGGAAGAATACTATTTGGTGGTCGATGGTTTGGTGGTCCCGTTTAAGTTTGGTGAAGATCTGATGCTGATTTTCGGAGATATACAAGGGAACTCTTCAATAATAGACAGCAAATTGGTCGTCACGCCAAGGCGTGATGTTTCGTCACGTTGCAGCAATCACGACAGATTTGCTGTCTATTATATTAAAGAGTTCACTAAAAATGGAAAAAATAATAAACATTTTTGCAAAAAATAAAACCGACTTCAAAAACATATAAAAGTGAAAAATAACTGCTTCAGAAGTCGGTGCCAAAAAAAAACCGAGTCAAACAAACAAAAGTCACCGACTTCTGAAGCTAAAGATATTAGGTAGATATTTTTTTACATTTTTTGTTTTTTTGAAAACGGTTTTTATTTTCGTCATTTAGATGTCATTTAGAAGACCGGAAATTATCGCCAAATAATATGAGGAAATAAGGAGTTTCGTGTAATTATTACAGTCGTAATAATTACACGAAACTTTCGCGAATTTAGAATAGAAAAGTATCAGAAAACTAAGTATCTTTATCTTATTAGTTCTAATTTCAAGATAAACACACATCAAATATCACACAATAAAATTATCTTTCTTTTTAACCACAACAGTGTTCAACATGTTCACAATGGTGCCGATTCCCTTGTTTACAAACTAAACCAAATTTAAGTTCAGTGCATCTTTTTCTTTCTATTTCATTAAGAAAAGGACAGAAGATAAATTTTAGTTACGTTCTGTCAAATTAATCAGCGCCATACAACTTTTAGACGCGATTAAAAAGTTGACTACTAAAATTACATCAAATTACGTCAGGTGCTGACTAATTTGACAGGATTAAACTAATTTTATCTTCAGTCCTTTTCATAATGAAATAGAAAGAAAAAGATGCATTCAACTTAAATTTAGTTTAGTTTGTGAACAAGGGAATCGGCACCAATATCTGTTAAACATAATCGCTTAACCCAAAACCCACAGTTGATCTATTAAGACCAACATTGATTTATACCACCTGATCCTCTCACTTCGAAGGACATCAACCGGTAAGTCCCGAATGACGTCACTTGTAATGACATTGCCCACAACAGAGGCTTAAGGCGGACTCACAACTTGGACCCGGAAAAGGTGGGGATCGCAGATATCAGCTGATGCCTTAACATAGCTGTGTTGAGGAAATATTTGAGTTTTAGGTTCAACCTCTATGTTATGGCGAAATTTCTGAAATGTTGTGATAAAAATGGAAGAAGAATATTATACTAGCTGAAGTGGTAACAGTTAGACCCTAAGCTGGCCTACCGTAGTACAAAGTTTCAATAGAAAAATAGATCAGCTCATACTGGTTTTGTTAACACTGCCTTTTCCGCTTATAGTTTACTAGAATATCATATCGGCAAAATATTCACTTCCCTAGTCCAACCCATAAAACTTACACAGGCCATGATCTCACATAATACAATCAATTTGCCACAACTTATCAAACACACCCACTCGTATACAACTATCTTTATCTTTTCGCGGCAAGATTTACAACGCGTCAATCCATAATACTTGGGGGTCGTAAACAAAAATTCACTGTATATAAAGGCAGTGAGTGAAAAGAGTAATTTTCTCCTCCATAAAAACAGTTAGGCAGTTATTTATGGTGATACCGCAATCTATACAAGGGATTTCGCCCGAGGCAGAGCATTAACGATTATCCGGGTATTTCCTACAAAGAAATATTACTTGACAAATAAATTCGTGTAGGTTTCTTTTTTGCTCATCAGTGGTATAGGTTTTTGGAAGGATCATTTTATCGGAGCGGATGATATATACAACATATTTTATTTGATAGATAAAGTATATATCAGTGTATCAAATGTTAGTTGATTTAGGTAGCTTATAGCGAGTTTCCACCCAACTATTTGATTGGTATTCTTAAAAGTCCGAGTACCCTACGTTCCCGGAAGGTTAACGTGCCCTTGAAGGGAACAAACATTCCGAAGTCACCCTTATCTCGCAGGCCGAGAATTCGCTGAAACACGGTGCGTAGAAATAAAATTCTTTTACCGCCCCGAATTTGAGAAAGGTCAAATTTAATGTTCGCAGAGAAACGTTTATAGATAAACAAAAGAATCCGGAATCGCTAGCAGGAAAAAAAGAGGTACGGAACCACCGAAAGCCCGCGACGGCGACGTGGCGACGTGACATTATCGTGCGCGTGCGACATTCCCGCGTGATTTGCATACAGATTGTTTACATTTATTCGAGCAATACAGCTGCTGGGGATTTTTGCATTTTGTCGCCGCTTTGCTAACAATTATTTCCTACTTTTATGTTGTTTAGTATTTATTTATAAGAGTTGGGTAACCGCTGTGTTTGTTTTTATAATCGGTTGGCACCAGAAATAAATGGCTTTGTAATGTTTTCTGTGTACACGTTACGCGCAGTTTTATAACCCCAATTTATTGGTTGTATGTGACTAATTCTAAAATGTTAAAATTGTACTTCAGCTAAAAATAGTATAGGTCTGGTATCTGTGACACCTTCAACTGTGACTGGTCGAATGCTATTGTGTACTTCCCTAGTATAGAAAAGTGGTCAAGTGTGTGTCGCAATAAAGCCAATATTTGCCAAGATTGTGTTTTCGGATTATTTGTGTTACGATTAATAAGACAATTATTTTGGCAGACAGATAGGCCAACAGACAGCGTAGACGTTATAGGCGTTAATGACCCATTTTGAGTACAAAACCATAAAAATAAAAATATAGGCAACTACTCAAAATACTGTACGTATAAAAATTATTAAACACATAAATTGCTTATATGAGAGAAAAACGTAGAAGCAGTTTCAGACGTCGTTCTACGTGGTCTGGTGCGATGACAATGCGATGAACTTACAGAATTCCTTCACATAAAACTAGATAGAATCAATACATAGCTACCGTCACGTACTTTTTCCACAAGGAATTCTGATCTAAGCAATAAAATCCGCACCAGACATAGGTTCGGACTTCATGGTCATATATCTGATTTCAGTACAGAATGTGTTGGTACTTACTATACCTATTTACGCCATTGACACAACAATATAAAGCTGAATGGAAAAATAAAGCTGTTACATAAAAATGATAAAAGGTCTATGAAAAACAATTCATAAATATTTATGAAGAACTC
This sequence comes from Xestia sexstrigata, assembly GCA_941918905.2. Lineage (NCBI taxonomy): Eukaryota > Metazoa > Arthropoda > Insecta > Lepidoptera > Noctuidae > Xestia > Xestia sexstrigata. Next base: position 9,743,334 of record OW799203.2, read on the forward strand.
TTGTGCTCAACCGAAAAAACATGAAATATAGAGAAGCGCCCTCTGTTGACTACATGAAGGTTTTTTTTATAAACGTTATATTTATCCCCGGGTCAAATTTAACTATCTAGTGAAACTTTAATGAGTCGGGTCTGTAAAGTTTATGTCAAAATAATTTAAAGTTATCAATATCAGATCAGGTCAGAACGAGTCAAACGATGTAAAGGGCCACAAACGGCCATGACGAAAATCATACTTTATTTTTGTTTTATCATGATTTGATATCAACACCTGTCCCATCTACAAAGTTGCGGAAGTTAACCTAATTACATCGTAGGTATTAAATATCACCGACAACAATACACCGTTGTACAACATTTATAGTTATCAGACATTAATTGGGGATCTTTTTACAATAATTTATTATTTTCAATTTTGAAGTTAATTAACCTCAACAGTTATCGCTACAGTAACGCGAGACGAGGAAGCTGTAACATCTTTAGCGTCGGCCATGAAACTTCTTATTTTATTAAAAATGTTATAGACGAAAAGTCTGGAAGAAGTATGAAATATCAACAATGTGGTTTCATATTTTTCAGTTATAAAAGGGGTTAGTATGATATATTTATGTTTAGACAAATTACGGGATGTACAAAAAAGTGGAGTGATTTTTTATGTCAATCACGACATTATTGTAAAACAAAGTCTTCCGCCGCGCCTGTCTATCTGTACGCGACAAACTCAAAAACCACTGAACGGATTTTCATGTTGTTTTCCCCAATAGATAGAGTGATTCATGAGGAAGGTTTAAGTATATAATTTATCAAAGTGTTATGTAAATTGTTTGAAATATGACGATAATTGTCGTAAGTGTCGAAAAAAGTCAAGCGGCCTGTGAGGTTTCATCGAAAACACTGCCTCGATAGACAAAACATGCAGGTTCTACTATCCATGCGAAGCCAGGACGGGTCGCTACTATTAAGTAATTGGAAAACCATAGAAAAACCGATTGCGAAGACATACATTTTAATTTACTGAATAACCTACGGCGACGTTTGGTGTTTATATACATGTGTAATAATAGACTATTTAAGTAAAAAAAAACTTTTTTGCAAAAAATAAAACCGACTTCAAGAACACAACAAAGTGAAAAATAACTTTAGCTTCAGAAGTCGGTGACTTCTGAGTGTTTGATTCAGTTTCACCGACTTCTGAAGCTAAAGTTATTTTTCACTTTGTTGTGTTTTTGAAATCGGTTTTATTTTTTGCAAAAAAGTTTTTTATTTTTCCATTTTTAGTTGTAATATCCTATACAAATATTAGCTATATATTTATTTTAACATAACATAACATGACACCTGTAATCCTTAAAGAGTTGGGCTGAGGTGTACTCAATAGTACCTACACCCACATTTCGCCAGTTATGTTTAAGTCCCATGCAATAGGAGGCGAGCGTCGGCGCAAATCCAGACTCCGTGGCTGCTACTGAGAGATTCCTGATGGAAAAACCCAATAACACTTTGCCCGACCTGGGAATCGAACCCAGGACCTCATGCTGAGTAGTCGCTACCACTAGACCAACGAGGCAGTCATTTATTTCATATTGTTAACAATTGTAATGTGTGTTTTTACATGGTTTTTTTACTTACATTTTTGGATATTATTAACCTGAAAATTTAAGCATTCGTCCTCTCTAGGTAGCTTCATGGACATTTCCTAGAGGCTTAGCATACCTTTTACCTTGTAATTCATGTTATTTAAGTTGTTCTCTAGATTTTTTTTCTGTTGAATCTTTGTTTACGTTAGTAATGTCAGTGAGTGGCAGGCCTAGTTTTATTTTTAATTTATTGCTGGAGCTAGTTGTAGGTTGGATAGGTAAATCACATCGACCTCATTATCTTTTCTTTTTATTATGTTCTAGAAATTCTTTTAAAATTATAAAATGTCAATCATCTGGAGATGACAGGAGCCAGGTGGTGGATTTTTCAGTCTACGTTGGGAGCTCAGATCAGCTACAAGTCAGCAAAGTGTTATAAGAGTGAACTTAAAGGGCAGTTTCCCTCCTCTGAAACTATAAGCCGGCCTCTCTCTTTGCCGCATTTAAAAAATTTAAGTCGATATAGCGAGGTGTGACATCGCACCGCGCGTCATCCACAACACCTTGACACCTGATGCCCGAGCTGCACGAGCCTGAGAAGAAGACTGATGACGGATGTCCCTGGGTCCTCCTCTACGGCCTGAAGACTGATGTTCCTCGGCCCTGCGCTGCCTGATGACTGATGTACTTTGGCCCTCCTTTACGGCCTGAGTGAATTTTCCTTGGCTCTTCTTTCCATCCTGTGCTCATCTTCAGTTCCATTCGCTGGTTTCCCTGGCCTATTTAGTAGATAGGTAGCTCCAGCTCAGTTAAGATAGGCCCTATAAGTTAGGTTATTTAATAATAAATTCTTCTAACTCGTCCCCTTGACTATTTATTCTATTTCCCCGTACCTCCAGACGAAAGTTCTTCAGGTAGGTGTGTGCTCTGTGACCTTACAGTTTTCTGGCTCCTACCAAGAAAATGTAACGTTACACAATACATGTCATGGTAATAGGCTTATCCCCAATAAAATGGAACCTAACATACCTAACTGTCGAAATGTGGGTGTACTGTACACATCTGCATACCCCCTCAGAGCATACAGGCGTGATGATATGTTATGATGTTGTGAAAACAACAAACATCCAAGCGATTGCAGCAATCACGACCTATTTGCTGTCTATAATTGAAGAGTTCCATTGTATTTCTCCGAAGATCACCATCAGATCTTCACAAAATTTAACCAGGACCACCGCGAAGTAATTTTCTTCCAAACAAAAAAGGAATCATTGAAATCGGTTCAAAATTGGCGAAAAAAAGGCTGAACAAACAAAAAAAAAACAGGCGAAAAATGATAACCTCCTCTTTTTGGAAGTCGGTTAAAAATGTTCCTTTCATCTAGTCTGTTTATGATTATATGTATAAAAATTGTCAAATAAAAATATTTTGTTTTATATAATTTTTATTGGCTATTCTGGGTATAATTATCATCTATCTTAACAATCCGAGGTCAAGTTCAAGCTTTAGCCGGAAATTTTCAATAAGGGGTACTGTAGGTATAATGCAGACGAGCTGGTTCATTTGACCCGCCTTGCCTTTCGACGCTCGCTCGCCTGTTGTGAATAGAATCCAAATTACTTGAAGAATTCTTACAGTGCATCCCCAGGGTTCGAAATGCTTCACTTAAATTCATTCACCGTAGAATTCAAAAGGAAAATATTTAATAAATTCACTGAACGATTTTTATTTTTATTTATGTATAGGTACCATTGAGGGTATCGAAGTGGAAGATTGGAGGCGTGTTTTACGTAACAGTCTTGTCCTAGCCAATCGAAAATACGATGACGAAGCGATGATTCTTGTCGCAATTAGAAAAATATAGAACGAGAATTAGCCAAAAAGAAAAAAACATCTTTAAAAGCTAAACATTACAAACCAAGAACAGGCTGAATCGAGCCAGTTTTGTTAGTTTTTCTGTAGCTTTAGTAACACAAGCCTGTTTCTAGGGAGGGGGAGGGGGGAGTGGGGGTTGTTCAAGCGACACGGCATGTAATCTCAAGTTAGCGAGCAATTTGGTGTTTGCTTTCAGTAGTGCAGCTTTGACTATTAGATTGTATTGCTTTGCGAATTCAGAGCTTTTTAGATATCCGACGCGAATTGAATTCGGCTAATTCGAGGTTTTGGTAAACTTAATTTGAACGATCGAAAATCAAAGATTTTGGAACCCATTGTATTTAATTGAATACCTTTTTATAGCCGGAACACGTTGCGTTGGACTCCTACTAGGTGGACCGATGACCTGGTGAAGGTTGCGGGAATCCGCTTGATGCGATTCGCACGGGACCGGTCAATGTGGCGACACTTGGGGGAGGCCTATGTCCAACAATAGACGTATTTCGGCTGAAATTATGATAAATACATTTTTTTAGGGAAATGTTTTCCTTAGAAATGTAAGCATTTAAACTCTGTTTAGCATATTTTCATTATTATGACTTACTATATGAAGTGAAAAACGTGTTGCAGCGATTCGAAGTAACATGGTACAAGGGCAGAAGGATGCTGTGATCATAGATCACTTGAATCTCATCATAATTTACGAGTAATGTAACATTTTTGGATACAGTTTATAATGAAGGTATTCCCAAAAGGAACAGTCGAAGAACTGCTGTACATATACTACTGCTTTTTTTGTTTTTTTTTTTTTCGGATGGGAAATCATCAAATGACTCCTCCCGCTCTGGGCGGACCAGGAGGGAGTGTCAGACTTTTACTGACTAAAACCCATCCATGTTCCTTCATCGCCCTTTGTGTTCCGGGGCCACGGTATCTCTTTCGAACAGTCCCGCAACCCCGGCAGGCATCGGTCTTTACGGACCCCTTCCTTTTTGCTGACTCTCTTTGAAGCGCGCGTGGAACACGAACGCGCCGTCGACACGGACATATACTACTGCTGCTGTGCTGTTTATATTTTACACTGGGTACTTTTTCTGTTTAAAATCATTACAACACGATTAAATATAGTAAAAATATAAAGTATATAAACGTGAATGCAAAAAAGAAAGTCGATTTCGGCAAAAACAAATTAATATTTTCAAACTATCATCGTTTACTGCTATTACCCCTAGTATTTCCCAAAGCACTACTTAATGTTTAATTAGACTGTAACAACTCGTAACTTTTAAGTGTGCTAACAACACTAGCGCAGATAAAGCGTCGAATGTCCACATTTTAGTCAACTTTGAATGCATTTCGACGGAATGCAATTATTACGCTCGTAATTTTGGATTTTGTCCAAAACTTGCTTACTATGGTCATGCGAATGTTACATTCAAAAAGGCAATTAGGTTTTGTGGACTAAATACAATAAGTTATGTCACTGTCTGTGAAATTTATTGCTCATTGTCTCCGTAAAGTAATTTGTTTGAAATTAAAATTAAATGTGGCAGTATTATTTGGTTAAAACGAGTTCTTACAGACAAAATGAGAGTTTAGCCATTATTCTTACATAATAATATAATTTGCCTTTGACCTTAAACTTTTTTTCCACATTCTTTTGGGGTCGGCTTCCTGTCTAATCAGATGAAGCTTAATACCAGTATTTTACATGAAACGACTGCCTATCTGACCTCCACAACCCAGTTAGTACTGGGTAATACGAAACCCCTTGGTAAGACTGGTTTTTCAGACTTTCGGGCTTCTGACCACTCGTAACGTTTGTTTTCGTTGAATCCCAGTTTTGAATCCCATTTTTCCAACATAGTTGGGAAAAGGCTAGGCAGATGATAATTTTTGTAGCAGTAAAAACAAGAAATTGTGTTTTAAGCTTATTTTAGAATCTCGTATGTTCTCATTAATCAGCATTATCTACAGAACTTGGCACCCATTTAGATTTTTTTTTTCTCGGCACAGCCAACAACCACGCATATTCTTAATATTGAACTTGGTTCCCGTTTTCACATGTTTGTTTTGATGGGATTAAGTTTTAAACAAAGTAACTACAAAAAAAAAAAAAAAATGTAAAATACTTAAATACAATTTTGTCGTTGAAAGTATTCAGATTTTTAAAGCATTTCGGATCCAACGGAAATACGTAATAAATAATGTTTTGTGGGATCCAACGCCAAAAATAATAAACTGGGATTCAAAACTGGGATCCAATAAAAATTATTGCTCGTAACGACTGTCAAAGATCTACAAATGACAGCCGGGACCAACGACTTAACGTGCTTTTTCAGGCACAGAAGAAACTCGGTATGTAATGATGATCACCCATACATGGACCAACCTTAGCAAACTCTGCTAACTTTGAAGATCAACCCGTGCGGATGTTATTATTTAACCACGAACGACCTCTTCTTACAATTTTCTTAACATTGAAAGTTTTTTGCACCACATTTAATTTATTTAATTCTATGTAAGTGAATTACTGATTAGGTAAATAGATTCTAAAAATGGTTTATATTGGAGATCCAATCAATAATAATATGACTGGTTGTCATCATCATCATCATCATTTCAGCCGAAAGACGTCCACTGCTGGACATAGGCCTCCCCCAAGTGTCGCCACATTGACCGGTCCCGTGCGACTCGCATCCAGCGGATTCCCGCAACCTTCACCAGGTCATCGGTCCACCTAGTGGGAGGCCTTCCAACGCAACGTCTTCCGGTACGCGGTCGCCACTCCAGAACTTTTCGGCCCCATCGGCCATCCGTTCTGCGAGCAATGTGCCCTGCCCACTGCCACTTAAGTTTGGCAATTCTTCGGGCTACGTCGGTGACCCTGGTTCTCTTGCGGATGTCTTCATTTCTGATTCGATCACGCAAGGAAACTCCGAGCATAGCCCTCTCCATTGCCCTTTGGGTGACTTTAAGCCTTCTGATGAGGCCCATTGTGAGCGACCACGTTTCGGTCCCGTATGTAATCACTGGCAACACACACTGGTCATAGACTTTCGTCTTGAGACACTGTGGTAAGTTGGATGAGAAGATACCGCGCAACTTCCCGAACGCTGCCCAGCCGAGTCGGATTCGACGATTGACCTCTTTCTCGAAGTTAGACCTACCTAACTGGACCGTTTGTCCCAGGTACACATAATCGTCTACAACCTCGAGTGTAGAGTCTCCGATCTTGATAGGAATGGGTGTGACATGGGCATTCAACATGACTTTGGTTTTGTCCATGTTCATTCTAAGACCCACTCTTCCGGAAACTCTACTGAGGTCATCGAGCATTGTACTGAGGTCCTCCATGGTTTCAGCCATGACCACTATATCGTCGGCAAACCGAAGGTGGGTGATGTACTCGCCATTGACGTTAATGCCTAGCCCTCTCCAGTTCAGAACCTTGAAGACATCCTCCAGTGCAGCGGTGAACAGTTTCGGAGATATGACGTCTCCCTGTCTCACACCTCGCTGCAGGAGGATAGGTTCCGAGGCTTGGTCCTGAAGTCGGACTGACATGGTGGCGTTTTTGTACAAACACTTCAACACCTCGATGTACCGATAGTCGATTTGGCACCGTTGGAGAGACTGCAGTACAGCCCAGGTCTCGATCGAATCGAAGGCTTTCTCGTAGTCCACAAACGCTAAACAGAGGGGTAGGTTATACTCTTCGGTCTTCTGTATAACCTGCCGCAGCGTATGTATGTGGTCCACGGTGCTAAAGCCTTTCCGGAAACCGGCTTGTTCGAGAGGCTGGAAATCGTCAAACCTGCGCGCGAGACGATTCGTGACTGATTTGTGATCTGATTTGTGATTTGTGACTGGTTGTGATGGTTATTATTTAGTCTTTTATTGTAATTAAATTGCAAGCAGGACCACATTCAGCTAAACACCAGCCGTAGACGTCAACCATCAACATGCATTACACTTAGCACTAACATACTCATAATACAACCCCTAACATCCATTACAACCCTTCTAAGTATAGCAGTAATGAAGTGTCAGCCAGACCCAACCCTGTCACACGAGTCTAAAATTAATAATAATGCTAACAAGGCGTTGGTTTTAAAGTGTTATATCCAAGGCAGTGAACCGGGTCTTAAGATAATCAGGTGTTAAACAAGCGAAGTATGAGATCGTTCATGCCGCGGCAACCTCAGGGTTGAATTTTATAAACAAGTGAATGCGTAATATTACGAGTATGTTCTCGGTGGCGTGAAGCGTTATTAAGGCGACTACAGGAGCTAAATTAACAACTCTATTTGTGGTGGTTCAAACTTCGTTTGAAATACTGTTAGAATAAAGTTCTGATCAGCTTGCACTACAAAGTGGTTGTAACGTCAGTCACTGCGGGCTGAATAGTGCGAAATGAGTGGTTTTTTGCGATTTACAAAAAATCTATTGATTGGACTAAAAAAATAAAACACTATGATGCTAATATCCCTTGGTCTGTGAAGCCCGACCGAATCGGTCTGACGCCACTGTTTAACTATTTTGTCTACTTCACTAACAGATGAAGGAATAAGTTGCTTGTAGAATTATTTGCCAAAACATCAGAATGATCGCATGTATTTTAATATGGTTTTTACTCGTTAAAATAAATTTTTAGAGATAAGTTCGTATTTTTTTTATTGAGTAAAATTATTTGTAATATATTTTCAAAACACTATCGTACTAGCATATATCCTGAAGAATATCATATATTTTTCTGGTTTTGTTTATTGCAGTGAATCATTCGCTTTTTTGCATTGTAAAACTCGCTTTTAGCTCCTGTAGCCAAATCTGAAACTAGCTTTGTATACTGTTACGTATTTCATCAAAAATGAACTGTTTCCTATAATTTGCTGTATGTCATTACTTCCCAGAATTTGACTCCATCGAATGGTGTAATTGTGCGTTTTTTTTGTTATTAAATCAAAGTAGGTATTGTATTAAAAAAAAACTTGGAACTTTACATCCAATATCCCTCTGCAACTGAGGTGACTTTATTGTTAACATTTGACCGACTTGTTGTCTATCAGACGCCAGCTATACTAGCCTTATTTGCCTATATTTTGTCGATTTTTTTTATACATATTATATGCATATTTTATATGTTGTAGTGGTTCTTATATTTTCAAAATTAATAAATATCAATATTAATAAAACAATGCATTGACTAATACTAATAGGAATCACCTTTAATGAGATCAACATTTTACACATTTGGTGACATACAGGTACAAAATATTATAAAAAAAACTTAATGCTTATTCTATCTATATCCATCAAACATAATTATTTTAAACATTACAATTAAAAGCTATTAAAATAAAAAACAACAAAATCCTATGATAGGTTTAGGCACAAACCAGTCTCAAAGTCAACCCTAATTTTATTATTTAGAACTTAGTCTTCACAAATTTGAGCCGAGCATTGAAAGCAAATAGCTTTTTTACAAGCACAGCAGCTGAATCTTGTCTGCCTTTTCAATCTGCTGGGGCATATGCTACATAGTCTTCTTGCTGATGGTCTAGGTTGTGGAGGAGGTTGAGGAAGTGGAGGCAAATCCTTACCTAAAACCCTTCTGATTGTCAATCGAAGCTCTCTCGGCAGTCTGTCATTATAGACGCGCTTTTCACGCTGGGAAGTACTACTCTCTTGCTAAGGACGGTAAGAAGTCTCCTCTCTGCAATTTGGCACCAGGACAACCTTGGTATAAGACAAAGACATTCACACCAGCTAGATCCAACATCCTGTAAAATATTGCCATTGGCCAGCGACGCGTCTTTCAAGTGCTTGAATAGAACGAACATTTCTTGTCGATTTCATCGACTCCGGCCTTGGTGTGGTTGTAATCAACAATCATAGTAGGTTTATTGGTCGCTTCATCAGTGTTTGGTGCGTGGTGTGAAGAAGAAACCAATATCACAGCCTTACTTATCTTCGGCACATAGGATACGATTGTGTAGTCCTTAGTGAACACACATACAAAGCACTTCCCAGGTCTCTTGCTTCTATTGGGTTGGAACTCAGGTGGCACCTCACGCTTGTTCTTTCTCAAAGTTCCCAAATACGTCAAGCCCTTGGAACGTAATACAATATCAGTTGGATTGAACTAAACCAGATTTCGGCTGTTATGTTTCTGTTGGTGTTTTCTATAGGTTTCGCCAATCTTAGAACCGACTGAGTTGAAACACCAAGGTTTTTACTTACGGAGGGCAAGTAAGGCTTGAAGAATAAATATAAGTAATTACTTACAAGAAAAATAATAAACTGAGGTTACGTAGGAGAGACACTATGGCAGTTTAGGTTACGAATGTTGGACATTATGGAACTACAGTCGATCTTTATGAGGTCTATCAGAATCAGATCTTATTGCTGTACTTACGTCTGAGGGACACCAAATGCTGGTAGCACCAAACGTGTAGATCGCGCGACCGCTCACGCCGCACTGCCCGATGCCGCGGACCAATACAGGAAGGTACCGAGCGAGACAGAGCTACATCACGCGATATTGCGAAATGGCAACGAATTTTATGATTGACGGTGTCTGACATACAACCACCTCAATTGCAGAGGGATATCTCCATAACTAAAAGGTTTCCAGGTATGGACCAGGAACAAAAAAAAAGATCGCAATAACGAGAAGAGAATAAGCGCCTTTTAGCTTCGTTAAGAGTATTTTGACACCCATAAATACTTTCCTATGCTTTCAGTATTGGCCTGTTATTTGAAATCACAAATGGACACTTCAATTTTATTTCTTAATATAAGGTGTAGTGTATTTATACTCGATGTCAAATGAAATAGTTTTCACTTCAACGTGTTTATATACACATTTAGAAAGCATATAGAGGTACTGCCGAATTCACAGAAGGCCAACTATTTTTCACCTGCACAGCAATAAATAAATAAAAATGGAATTTCTCGATATATGTATTAAACAAAATATAATATTTGCTGTATTGTATCACGGACTTTTATCCGCAATTTCACTCCAAGGCGCGTGTTTTGCGTAAAAATGTTATGTGCAAAATGTGGGCTTATATTAAGTAACATAATAACATAAGTCATAATAATTTTATTAAAAAAAAAACAGATTGTAGATTTACAACTTTTTTACTTAATTAATAACAGGTAACACAGAATTGTCTACAACAAGGTGGGTGAAGCTCCATTCTACTAACTAGGCTATAAAATAGTCTGTGTTTAGATTACAGGCCTGACGTTATTTATGTTATAAAGTGTTTCAAGACTCTTTTTAAAATGGCGTGAAATTCAAGAATTTTTAACCTAATTTTTCCGCCACTGTTACAACATTAGTCTACGAGCCTTAACCCAAAAATATTAAAAAAAAAGCAAAAAACCAAAAAACCCTAGCACTCATCAAAATCCGGCAACTGCATCGATATAACAGCGGGCAGGCGAAACAACAAATTTTATTTTCCGCACGATGATTAAATTTTTTATTTATGTTTTATACACCAGCGGCCATCAATCGAGATTATTCGCCGGAAGGAGTGAAAACAGGTTCACATTAATAAAAACGACATGCGATGATATTTTAAATGAAAAAATTCATTTAACCCGTGCGACGCGGTAGTCGCAATTAACGCTCCGAATGCTCCGATTAAACTGTGAATTATTTATTAATATTTTATGATCACGGGGTAATTTATAACTTCAATAGCGCATTCCACTATAGTACGCGGTTTATTGTTTAGCGAGAATGCTTTGATTTTGAATTTTATTGTAGCTGTTAAATACACGGCTGAACCGTATTCGGGGTGAGAATTTCGTTTGTTATGAAGCCATTAGCGATTGCCAGGTTTAATCGGTTCATATTTTTAAGCGACGGCGCTTAGGTTTTTGCGGATCATTTTTCTTTTGGATTGGCTTGTGAAAAGCTAGTTTTTAGGGTTCCATACCTCAAAAGGGAAAAAACGAAACCCTTATAAGATCACTTTCTTGTCCATCTGTCCGTCTGTCTGTCCGTTTGTCACCACCGATTTTCTCAGGAACGGGTGAACTTAGCAAGTTAAAATTTATACCAGATACTGAGGTCTATAGTACCTATTAGTTGTATAAAAATCAAGATCCTGAGTCAACACAATAAAAAGATATGGGCAAATTTAGATCTTTGCGAAAACTTGTAAGTACCAAAATTTACCTTAATTTTCAACTTTTTTATTTTACATTTTTTACATTACAATCTTATTATTTGCGGTTGGTGCAATAGTCGTTTCATGGGATCGGGCAGCAAAGTTAAGTTTGTCCTTTAAAAAGTTTGTACGGAACCCTCGGTGCGTAAGTCCGGCTCGCTCTTGGCCGGTTTTCACCTAAGCTATTTAATAGAAAAGTATGCATACAACACCAAAATTGAACTGCTTCACTGGTTAAAACTTAAAACATTTTCAAGTGGTCCATGAGACGTCTGTTCGAGCAAGTCAGACGGAGGTAAAGGCGAAACATTTTCTAGACGATCTAACATTACATTACCGTTATGTGATTGTTTGAAGAGAAGAGCAAACTTAAGAAATTGAAACTGCAATAGATAAACCGGTGCGGAGATTTTCTCTAAAAATAACAGTTCGAGACAGTGCAGACAATATTTCTTGTTCGAAGATGGTCTTTTGTTTTTAACTTATTTTTACTGTATTTAATAGTTTTTGCTTGAAATCTCTCGGAGTATTTCCAGTCGCATGTACACGTAATTTTCTTTCAACTGCTTTTTACGCTTATTTGTTATCATTTTGCTCTTAGCAAGCACCATCTATAACATATCAATCGATGAATTGAGTTTCAATCAAGGGAAAATGGAATAATGATCGTTTCTACCATCAAGAAGCGATATCTAGTGCAAGCCTTAATAAAAGTGCGTTTTTGGATTTTCAACTATGGGCTCTTAGCTGAGTGTTGAAAATCCTACCGTTGGATGTACGCAGCTTCACGCTACCTCCCTAACCTTATACTTCTATTATTTACTAACTGCCTTGTTCTGTAAAGTTCCGAAGTAATTGCAAAAGGTGCTAGAAATAACATGAGATAAGACACAGCAATGCAATTAAAACTAAATAAAAATAATGGCAAAACACAGTTGAGTTGGAATAAGTCCAGGGTTGGAACCTCATTTGGAGTTGCAGTTTATTTATTGCCAGCCTTTGCTTGCTGTGAATTGAATCCAAATTACTGGAAAAATCCTTACTGACTCTGCTCCGAATTACTGTTTAAACTTTAAAATGGAGCTAAGGTTTTAAAATCCAAGAAAGGATTCTGATTTTGAAGAAAGTTTTACCTTTTAGTACCTATTAGTGATTCTACGCAGGTTTTTGTATAGGTTTATAGCCAGTACCTGTAGATGTTGATTAGAAATTCCTACCTAATTTCGGGTTCATTTCTGGTTCATTAAATTACATTGTAATTTAAAAACTTTCGTTTTAATTTAAAAACCACAGCGGTCTTTCACTCGAGAAACTTGTAGCTAAATAATAACATCCGCTCGATCTTTAGCTTAAGCCACGCTAGTCTAGGTTGGTCCGTAGATGGGCGAAAACCCATTATGTTCCGTCATGTTCTTATTTCTTCAAAGACTTTCAACAGCATTGACGTTTCTTCTCCTTCGTCCTCGTGTTGTTGGCACGACATCATATTTTATCAGCCCAAAACTACGTCACTTCCACGGCTTCGTCGGTGGCAGCGCAGAGGTCGCCGACAGCATGTCTTGGGGCTCAGTGGGCAGATGAGATGGACCACAGTTAACTTTTTGATTGCTTATGGCAATCCCATAAATTTTTGACTTTTCCATCAGCGTTTAAGTCGTATAGGTCGAGACAGTATTTCTTTGGATCAAGTTACTACCTGAAATGCCTCATAATTATTACAAAAGTTTATCTGATTGTCTTCGTACCGCGTTGCCCAACACTATTGCAGCCAGCAGTTCCTAAGTAAACAGTCTCGCTTATGATATTGCTGAACTGAAACATTGTCTCAAGTTTACAATATATCTTTGTATACACGAGTACATCTTTATTAACTTCTGCACATGATTCACTATGAAACAAAGGCTAATATTATGTTTGCCGGAAAAAAATATGCGTGAAGATATTATGCATGCGAAAAAAAAACGAAAAATAACGAATAACCTATACTTTTAAGAAAAACAGCAATTTTTGGAGTCTTTGAATTTGTTCCTACAATTTTTTATTTTTTCTTCGATAGAAGCCTAGATATAGTGCACAAGATACCTATCAGTTCAAAAAAAATTAAGATATATGTGTAACAACTTCATAATCACGCACGAGCGTTTGTCAAAATTCTCGCGAAAAGTATGGCGGGTTGGCCGCTCTTATGAGATGAAACCGAATGGAAATCATCATCGGGAATAGAAAAAAATTGTAGATTAATACATAAACAGTAGGTAAGTAGGTGTATTCTTGACTCATCCCTCACTTAAATGTAACAAATATTAATTTTAACTGGATAAAGGTATCTATATAAATACCTATTTCTATCCCCAAAGTAAAATGAAACAGGCCACATTTGCTCAGTTACCAAGCGATCAAAATATTTCCGAAACCCACGAGGGGACCTGTTGGTTTCAGAATACAAAGCGAAGCTCCTGTTACGGGTCAGAGGACGTTTGAATGTTTTCTTTATTATATCTTTGAACGCCATAGTTTCCTACAAAATATGTTGGTGGATGTAGCTTGCTATAAAAAAGAGAGTTTGGTAAACAAAGTGTAAATTTAAAAATTCAAAATGTTCTTATAAAAAACAGTTTGAACAACTTACATCGGCCAAAGTGGCTGTGGACGAGCCATGTTTGTGAAAGAGCCGATGGCCGATAGAGCCATTGGAATCCTAGCAAGCGTATCGTGTTCTAGAGAGGCCAACGACCCTAAAAAGATGGCTGGTAAAGACTGGATGCGGAAGACAAAGGCAATTATGTTGTGACGCAGATTTGGAGAGGCACTTTGCACTGATCGTCATTTTATTTTCCACTCATCTAAAAGGAAGTAAATATAAGTTTTAGTTAACATTTTGAAGTTCAAATGAAGGAGCATGGTTATACCAAAATATCCTTTTTATCGGATTGGGAATCATCAAATGACTAAAACCCATTCATGTTCCTTCTTAGCTCTTTACGTTCTAGGGCCGCGGTATCTTTTCCGAACAGTCCCGCAGCCCCAGCAGTACCAAAATACCCTTAGGCCTTATTTTCGTATTAAATATAATTCGATGCCAAAAATATTCGTATAACTATCAGAAAAGCTCTTTGACCTCTGTTGAAACCCATTATGTTCCGTCATGTTCTTATTTCTTCAAAGACTTTCAACAGCATTGACGTTTCTTCTCCTTCGTCCTCGTGTTGTTGGCACGACATCATATTTTATCAGCCCAAAACTACGTCACTTCCACGGCTTCGTCGGTGGCAGCGCAGAGGTCGCCGACAGCATGTCTTGGGGCTCAGTGGGCAGATGAGATGGACCACAGTTAACTTTTTGATTGCTTATGGCAATCCCATAAATTTTTGACTTTTCCATCAGCGTTTAAGTCGTATAGGTCGAGACAGTATTTCTTTGGATCAAGTTACTACCTGAAATGCCTCATAATTATTACAAAAGTTTATCTGATTGTCTTCGTACCGCGTTGCCCAACACTATTGCAGCCAGCAGTTCCTAAGTAAACAGTCTCGCTTATGATATTGCTGAACTGAAACATTGTCTCAAGTTTACAATATATCTTTGTATACACGAGTACATCTTTATTAACTTCTGCACATGATTCACTATGAAACAAAGGCTAATATTATGTTTGCCGGAAAAAAATATGCGTGAAGATATTATGCATGCGAAAAAAAAACGAAAAATAACGAATAACCTATACTATTGTTGACATCACGTTTAGACGGTACCTTGGGAAGGTACTTAATTTATGTACTGTACCTACAGTGAATTT
Organism: Xestia sexstrigata; assembly: GCA_941918905.2. Lineage (NCBI taxonomy): Eukaryota > Metazoa > Arthropoda > Insecta > Lepidoptera > Noctuidae > Xestia > Xestia sexstrigata. The sequence goes on from OW799203.2 coordinate 9,758,773, forward strand.
AAACACAAAAACATAATTTTTAATTTAGCAAGCATTTCTATTTTTATTATGAAACATTAAGAGGGCCATTCCCGGCGCGTCTATCGTCAACGCGAGCATGGTCGAAAAGCTTGTTGTTTCATCCAGAGCCATCGCGGCGATATTTTTTCAACTGGGCTGTCTTACCTAGCCCCGACCCCGCACTACTCGTCACCTGCGCACCTCATACCGACTAACGCGAGGACATTGAACGAAAAATAGTGTTCGAAAATTTATAAAACTTGTTCCAGGAAATACGTGTTTTTTAATAAGTCTTACAAGTTTGTGAAATAAAAATTTGTTATTTAAAATCTCCACTATATTTGCAAGGCTTCTATCAGGCTATTTTCTTTAGTTTTACAATTTATGAGTACATTATGAATGGTCAAAGTTGAGGTAAAATTTAAGAAAAACAGCAATTTTTGGAGTCTTTGAATTTGTTCCTACAATTTTTTATTTTTTCTTCGATAGAAGCCTAGATATAGTGCACAAGATACCTATCAGTTCAAAAAAAATTAAGATATATGTGTAACAACTTCATAATCACGCACGAGCGTTTGTCAAAATTCTCGCGAAAAGTATGGCGGGTTGGCCGCTCTTATGAGATGAAACCGAATGGAAATCATCATCGGGAATAGAAAAAAATTGTAGATTAATACATAAACAGTAGGTAAGTAGGTGTATTCTTGACTCATCCCTCACTTAAATGTAACAAATATTAATTTTAACTGGATAAAGGTATCTATATAAATACCTATTTCTATCCCCAAAGTAAAATGAAACAGGCCACATTTGCTCAGTTACCAAGCGATCAAAATATTTCCGAAACCCACGAGGGGACCCGTTGGTTTCAGAATACAAAGCGAAGCTCCTGTTACGGGTCAGAGGACGTTTGAATGTTTTCTTTATTATATCTTTGAACGCCATAGTTTCCTACAAAATATGTTGGTGGATGTAGCTTGCTATAAAAAAGAGAGTTTGGTAAACAAAGTGTAAATTTAAAAATTCAAAATGTTCTTATAAAAAACAGTTTGAACAACTTACATCGGCCAAAGTGGCTGTGAACGAGCCATGTTTGTGAAAGAGCCGATGGCCGATAGAGCCATTGGAATCCTAGCAAGCGTATCGTGTTCTAGAGAGGCCAACGACCCTAAAAAGATGGCTGGTAAAGACTGGATGCGGAAGACAAAGGCAATTATGTTGTGACGCAGATTTGGAGAGGCACTTTGCACTGATCGTCATTTTATTTTCCACTCATCTAAAAGGAAGTAAATAAAAGTTTTAGTTAACATTTTGAAGTTCAAATGAAGGAGCATGGTTATACCAAAATATCCTTTTTATCGGATTGGGAATCATCAAATGACTAAAACCCATTCATGTTCCTTCTTAGCTCTTTACGTTCTAGGGCCGCGGTATCTTTTCCGAACAGTCCCGCAGCCCCAGCAGTACCAAAATACCCTTAGGCCTTATTTTCGTATTAAATATAATTCGATGCCAAAAATATTCGTATAACTATCAGAAAAGCTCTTTGACCTCTGTTGAACCGTGCGGAAGAAGCTGAAACTTTATTTTAACTTCAATTACCTAAAACATCAATTCCATTATCGCTTTTAAATGTAAAATTAAAAAGATCGTTTAGAAAACAATTCCTTAAATGATCTTTTTAATCTTAGAAAGACATCAAGACAAAGATCTGTTAAAGAAATCTGTTTTTGTGAAAGACCAACAAACAAAGCTGAATAGAAAGTATTTCTCGCGAACGTCGTCGTTAAAACTATTTTATATGTGTACTTGACGTTTTATCGTTAGGCTGTATAAAGTTACCTTTGGTGTTAAAAGAAACCAATGTAAATAGAACGTAGAACTACAGAAAAGTAACGGGATAAGGCACAATTTAAATGAATGAAAAAATAATGATAATTCTGGCCAGATCGGTTACCTACTGCGTATCTTCAGAAATGTTTAATAAGTAGAGCATAAAAAGGAGTTAACCTGCTGGAATTTTTAACATCTTTTACCTATCTTTGTATTCCAAATGCGAATTCAAGTAGTGCCTGGGGACTACTTAAAACTTTGCTTAGCTCGTTAGGAATCAAAAGGATGATGTAGTACGTTTTCATAAAAAATATTCCTACCTATATTTATAAATCTTTTGTTCTAGTTTTAGGATAAACTTGGGAATTATATTATTCTCCGTATTTTCTGTTCTTTAGAAATAAAATAAAAATACTGCTGAATATATTTTTCTCCCTTGGAAATCTTTTTCCCAAAGACTTAGTAACGTAACATTCGTTCTAATCCCCAGTAAAATTTAGTTCCCAATAAAAACCTAGTACCGAGCGTACATGCGTACTGTTAGCTCCAAACCAATTCTTCCAGTTTCACTTTTTTTCGCCATAAAAAACATATTGGTCCGATGTTTTCTCTACACATTTCAGGTGAAATAGTGCTGCGAGCTCCGCGAGGGAGACGCTATTGAAACCTTTTTGACCCATATCAAAGCTAGGAGCAGTTTGACAGTAACATTATTAACACGTGGCATAAGGTATGTAGGAGGGAGCTTACAGCATGTCCGGGTAAATTCTTTTCTAATAACCCTTAAAAATCGTACAAACCTTTTGTTTCACCTTTGTTCGCTTTTATTAGAGGAACTTTCCTCGTATTATTTCCTGTCGCAATGTGCGCGTGATTTCCTGAAGTTGTTTTCCTTTCCGCTTAGTTGCGACGCTAGTGTCCATGAGCTTATTGTGGAGGACGTGACAACGCGCCAGATTGTGATGGATGCCGTCCTTCCGGACTTGACACTAGTCTTTTGTTATAGCCGCAGCCACTTTAAAATTCGCTGTTTTGTTGCTAGGAGAGAGTGCAGTAAATATCTCACTTGTCAGGGATATGTAACAAAGAAGCTTATGCTAAAAGAATTTTACTTGAATCTTTTAATTAAAATATTCACCTACAGTCACTCCGCGTTTTGTAAAGGTTTGGAAAATAGTACTTTGTATCCCTTGTTCAAACGTTCGAGATTGAATGTCACATTACTAACATTTACCTAGCTCCTGTGGGATCAGTAGCCCGGTTTCCATCTGCCAATCGTCCTCGAACTTTACCAATACTGTGTGTCAATATTTTCAGACAGATAGTAACAGACTGTGAGGAGTCCTGAGCACCAAGAGGTAAAAGGTTATCAACATAGCAACTAGTCGCATTCAGTATTCTGATTGAATAATCTATCCGTATATCACATTGGCAGTACGCTGCTGGCTTTGCTTTAATGTGGTTAGGAAGGCAAATATTGTTTTGTATGATGGATAGACCGTTCGCAATACACATGACATCTGGCTGGCTGTTTATGAGTATTGACGACAAAATCATATATTTTGTTAGTATCAGCCTTAAAGTTTAATATTTTCTCTTTGATTTTTCACTGATATTGCTATTAAAGGCTATAAAAAAGTCTAAGGTGTTTCGCTATAAGATTGTGTTGCTAAGGTGAGACTGCGGCAGTCGTGTCTCGTTGAATGCAAAAATTGAATGAATAGCAAATTGATGGCAAAATAGGGCTGCCAGCATTTAATAAAAATAATAAAGAGTTATGTCTGATTTGTATTTGAGAGCAGCTCATCTGGATACTAGGTATTATTTATATTATACCTACAATCTCTTTTATTGTTTCACTCTCAGGTTTAATAAAAATTTGTCAAGAGATTTCACATTTTACAAAATCTGTCTTTAAAGGATAAACAGCTAAATTTCTGTAACATAAACACCTGCGAATACACAATCGTCAAAAACCATATGAAACCGGACCCAAAACGAATTTCTTTTTCCTGACGTCAGCAAAAATTTGGCTGTACACCGCATACATTGCTGGCGTAAGACACGATATATTTTTTAAGGCGTTCCTGCGCGGACGTGGAATGAAAGAATTATCGGTGTGGAATCGTGGTTGCTGATGCGGCCGGCCATTTGGCGCACGGCCAGCTCCCATCGCCTCGATCTTGTAATTTACTCATGTGGAATGAGATTAACACGACATCTGAATTGTATTTAGTGAATTTTCATTGTGAACTGTCACGTTTTAGTACAAAAGTTGGCCCGAATAGTTTAAACAAAACAAAAATTAAGTCCAGCATAATGAGAACAAATTGCCAAATAAGCGCAACGCTAGCAGTAACTTCATTTCATTTGAGTTAAAGAGTATACTTTTAACTTTTAATGCGAGTCTCTGCTTAACTTCGTTGAGTATATTTAAATGGTGGAATTAATCTTCTTGAAACTATTCATTAAGGGTACTTGGTTTGTTAGCTATAAGCTGCAGCAGTTTTAGTTAATTATGACCTATTTACTAAGAGACGTATCTTTATATCTTTGAAACGTTTCGTTGTGTACGAAGGCAATGGTCGTGTATCGATAGTTCTAGAAGTAGTGGAAAGAGGTAGTAGAGAGAGTAGAGAGAGTAGAGGGAGTAGTGGTAGTAGTGAAAGTGGTTCTATTTTTGTCAATTTTTCTCCTAGTTCGACCAATTATTAGTACGTAATAATCTGTTTTTAACAGAAGATCGAAAACAGATGGCAAAATAAGGTTTTGCAATAATTTTCAGAACATAATCATAAATGCAAACAGAGTGCCACGAAAAGTAATAAAATGTATTCCGGTTCCTCCAATAATTCCGTTCGAACAATTTACAACTCTAATAAAACGGTACATGTCTCTTCCAACCCATACAAGTAGCTCAAATATTCGAAACGCTTATCATTTCCGAGCCATTGAATAGGGAGCGAATCGGCCGGACTTCTTACCTCGCGCCATTATAAGAAGTCATATAACCATGGGAAATAATTCGATTGTCAACTCAATGATAAATCGGCGGAAACAAAATATTTAGAAGTAAATCAACTGGTTTAATTTGGGTTTTGTTTTGAAGATAACAATACATGAAAATGTCGTGGTATTCAAGAGCTCATATGTTTTGTGCTAGATAAACCAAAACTATCGTAACATCCTCAATTGTCCAAACGCAAATTAATAAGTCAGACCATCATGAAAACCGCTGAAGAATTGCAGCTTCGCATAAAGACAACAGTAAAGATAACAGTAGAACTTACAAACCGACTGACCTACAATAACATCGTACTTACATAACAGAAGATCTTATCGCTGGAAAAAATACGTGTCGAAATAATTTTCCTAATGAAGCCAGCTAGCTGACTACAATCTGGCCCACTGAATTTATTCACACCGAAAAATCGCGCGGCCCGAACTGTACGAGAAAAAAGTATTTAATTGCCCCCAAGGAACCGAGAGAATGGTGAAAATTCGGGTAGCGAATTTATAGGAGCTATTTGGATGCAAATGATGAGCGCGCAGCCTCCGCCAGTGACGGTGTAACCCCAAAAGAATAAGTGAGAAACGTCTTACGAGAAAAAGGCTCGTGAATACTTGTGATACTTTTTAGAGTTCCGTGGATAAATTGTGAAAATGGAGCCTTTTGTTGTCCAATCATGCAGTAAGCACACAGCAAAATACATGCATAAATCCTCAAACCAAATATTGCTGGAAGCAAATAAAATATACAGTATATTTTATGTAATAAAACTGTTACATATCAATCGTTTCTGATGCACTAACACACATGCCAGATAAATGTCTTTACTATGTTATAATTATGTTCAGTCTGCTATAAATATTTTTTTGTAAAGCTGTATACGGATCTTGATGTCTCATGTTAAAAATCGAAAATTGTGGTGTTCACGACCAGCGCTCTTCTGTCAACGTCATCAAACGCCAAAAGATCTATGCATCTCCTGTAGTGTGACGATCGTTATGACTACAGTACGACCAGTTTATTGTTGCAGTTCAAATAGGTGCTACTTGTCAAAAAAAAAATGCAACAAAGTGTCAAACTTCTTACATTAATTTTAGTTCTCTGTTTTACCGCCTGCTTGGTGGATGTATACGGAATCCTACGGTGATGGTAACGTCATACTCTTTTCTGGTTTTTATTTTTTGCTTGTTATTCTTAAGTGCGAGTGCGACTTAGGCTGGGTAATAGCACGACGTTGAATACTCATGAATAACTTAAAGATTATTGTGTGTTGCAGTGCCACTCAAATGTGCGTACATTACGAAGAAGAGCTTTCGCCAACTTTTTAAATTCAAGACGGAAAAGTAATGATACTACCAAAGCTACAGAAAAATGGTAAAGACGAACCCGTGATATAGGGAGATGGCGCAAACGTGCGGAGGCCTAAATCCAATGGTGGGTAAGTAAAAAGAATATATTCGGCCTAGGCCAAGACATTTCCTTCTCACCCTTGTGCGGTGTAGACAAGTAGGTTTGGTTTTATATTATATATATATACATTATACAGGGTGTAAAAGACCTCATCACGAAGCCGTCAACCAAGCATTCTGTACATCAAACTAAGTAACTTTACGCAAAAAATATTGCTGGGAAACGACTTTTTTTTTTGGGGTGTAAAATCATGTTTTATGGTACAACTCAATGTAACACACTCAAAACATTGTGCTGGTGGATGGATTGAATAGTACGGGTACGGTACGGTCTTGGAGGTGTTTAAAGTAAAAATCTTACATTAAAAACTTGTATCTAAAAAAAAACTTGTCAAAAAGTTGGAACTTTGACCCCCAATATCTCCGTAACTAGAAGGTTCCCAGGTATGGTGTAAAACAAAAAAATGATCGCATTGACGAGGAGAACAAGTGTGTTGCGGCTTCGTTAAGAGGTGTTTTACACCCTTTATAGTAATAAACATCCATACTCACAATCTTTCACATTTACAATATTAGTAGGATTCTCAATTATTTTGTACATACATGTACTGGTAACCTTGAGGTCACCCACCGACAAGAGATAGAATATAATGATTAGTACCTATTTTTACTCCTTTAATTTTCGGATCATTTTCTACAAAATTTTAAGTTGTTTGTTTGCCGCTCTGCTTCAGTGACAAAAATATATTGTTCTAGTATTTTTGCTCTCGTTCCCAAATAAATCTCCCTTAAAAATATTCATTACGATTTTTCATTGCTTTATTTTATGCTAGCTCTTTTCGTACGTTGAGTAAAGTTACAGGTACATTTCCGTATACTGAAAAAGTCGATTTGCAAAAAATGTCGTCAATTATAGAACAAAGAAAGTTTCGGATCGAAATAAGAGGTTGAAACACAATAGAAGTTAGCCGTCCAACTTGACTGTAGGATGAATATATAGTTGCAAGTAAAATGCATTCGGCTTTCGTCTTTTGTTTGGAAAAGTTGTGGTAAACAAGTTCGACACTCAATCCTTTGTGGGATACTTTTGAAAAGTTGTAGTGTATAAGATGGCGGGACTTACTGCTTCCATGACAGAGTAGCGGATGGGGCGACCGCAGCTTGCCTTCCGGGTCTCCCGAGTATAAAAGACGTACTGTTTATTTTTGTACAGGACAAATATTTATTTGGGTTGGAAAAAATGTGAAAATATTTTTTTTATGAAATATCTGCTTCTGTGTAGCAGTCAACTCACAATGTATTGTTTTTTTTTTTAAAAGCGTATTTTTTGTTTTTATATCTGATGCGGTTATTTATGAGACGTGACAATAAACTAAGCTTAAGACATTGTTTATGATACCTAATGGAAACAACTTAAATAATTTCAATACATTTTTACGACAAGTTGAACTATTTGTAATAATTTAAGATAATTTGTAATTTAAGATAAATTGATCTCAATAATTATAAATAAATGTCTACTATATTATAATACTATGTTTGTTAAGATTTATATGTAAATGTCGACAATAATAAAAATAATATTGATTTCAGTTAAATTAGTAATGAAATAATGATGTCAATTTACTATGTGTATAATTGTTATCGTGTAGTTGTACCTACCTAGTATATTACTCTGATAAACGTGTTACATACCCACTGTTTGTAAATAATATCTATTATTAACTACTTGAAAATTTAATGGTAATCTTTTTATTGCTGTGCCCTAACAGGGTCCTTAATTGTTCTTGGCTGTAAGCCCATTGTAACATCTTGTTAAACTTATGGTACGCAAAATAAAATGAATATGAATATTTATAGACAATTTTAAACATAGGCATTTGTGGGTGTAGAGTCGAGGACTTTAATTGATAAGCCATTTTCACTACTTTCCAATTTTGCACTTTTATACATATTCACGAGTACGAATATTACCGACTAAACCCGATTTGCATTACACGGCTAAAATACGCAAAGCGGCTCAGTCCCCAACTGTAACTTCACGAAAAGCGGCTCATCAATTAAAGTCCTCGACTGCAACTTCACGAAAAGCAGCTCATCAATTAAAGTCCTCGACTGTACCAACTGCGATAAAGGTGCACCTCTGTCTAGGGCACGCCACAATAGTGGCGGTAAGTCCCCTCTTTGAGGAGTGGCTTGAGAGACGCCACGGCGTCCTCACCTTCCGCCTGACGCAGGTCCTCACCGGACACGGTTGTTTCGGGAGGTTCCTGCACCCAATCGGGCGGGAGGAAACGCCCGGGTGTTTCCATTGCGAGGATCGACTGGAGGACACGGTGGAGCACACGGTGGAGGTGTGCTCCGCGTGGGCGGAGCACCGCCGTCTCCTCGAAGCGGCGGTTGGCGGCGGCGACCTCTCGCGTCCGGCCCTGGTGCAAGCCGTGGTCCGGAGCGAGACGGAATGGGACGCCGTCATCTCCTTCTGCGAAGCAGTAATGCTAGAGAAGGAGGTGGCGGAACGTGAGAGGGAGAGAACCTCAAAGCGTCCCGGCCGCCGCGGGAGACGCCCCGGGCGTCGGCGGCCACCACGTGGCCTCCGGCCACCGTAGGCGCGGGCCTGTGGACGGTGGGCTATGGGCTAGCTCGCCGTCCGTCTGTCTCATGACGACAGGCCGTGTCGACGACGCGTTCGTGTTCCACGCGCGCCCCAAAGAGAGTCAGCAAAAAGGAAGGGGTCCGCAAGGACCCATGCCTGCCGGGGTTGCGAGATACCGTGGCCCCGGAACACAAAGGGCGATGAAGGAACATGGATGGGTTTTAGTCAGTAAAAGTCTGACATTCCCTCCTGCTCCGCCCAGAGCGGGAGAAGTCATTTGATGATTTCCCATCCGAAAAAAAAAAAAAAGGCCCTCTGTCTTATCACTGGAGAAAACCGATTTGATGTTATATTACTTACAATTAAAAAAAACGGTAAGAGCCATCAAGAGGATACCAGTGAGACCGCACGTCGAGTAAAAATGAAATATAATGTCTAATCTCCACTTTGTATAGACTATAACGTTTCGTCCGAAACCCAACTATTTATCACTTGAAGGCCAACATACCCTTAAGAACAACTCCGTGAAGATTAGGTTCATACTTCAAAGGCTTCAGGTTGTTAAATATAATCGGATTAAACGCCAACCAAAATTAGGGTAGGTGGTTACTAGCGGCCTTGTAAACTTATATTTTGACATAAACGAGCAACCTCAACGAGTCGGGGCCGCCTGTCTAGGACTTGGACAGTGTATATCTAGCCTTATATCGTCTGGCGTCTGTTTGAGAATACGTTGTGGAAATCTAGATCTGATTTTATGTTCTGTTTGAAGAGCTTTTGCTTTGAGCTTAAAGCTTTTTGTGAAAAGTAAATAGTCGTACGCGGATTTATGAGTTGAAACATAAATATCCAGTGCCTAGTATCTATACAAAAAAAAACAGAGTAATCATCATCAAATAGAGTATCAGTAAAATAACAGCTTTTTACTGAATTAATTTGAAAGTATATACGGTACTTACTACTTACAACAGTTTTTTTTTGTCTGTCTGTCTGTTTGTTCCGGCTTATAAAGCTAAAAACGGCTGCAGAAACAAATTTTGACGGGACTTTTACTGGAAGATAGCTGATGTTATTAACATAGGCTACTTATATTTTAGAAAAAGAACTAGGGAACCGTGCAAAAAAAAAAGTTAAACCCTTGAAATTGTTAACAAAATCCGATTCAAATAGAGAAGGAATACGCGACGAAGGTCGAAATAAAATAGTCCCTAACCTAAGTATCAACTATGACCTCATACTAACCTCAGCTGAAAAAACAAAGAATTAAATAATTATGTTCTTGTAAACTTTAAATAGGATCCTATCACTGTAGCAAAACTTCTGAGCATATGGTCCTAGGTTCGATCCCATGTCGGGCAAGGTTTTTCTATCAAGAATTTTCGGTAGTAGCCTGGAGTCTTGATTCAGCTGATGGCAAAGGGCGGGCCTGCCTCCTATTACATGGGACTCGTACAAAACTGGTGAAATGAGCATATACCTTCAGGGAGTCATTACAATGGGAATTAACATCAAAAATAGATTTCTTTAATTTATGAAAATGAATAAGTTTCTTACTAACAATCACACTAACTAATTTGTATGTTATTACTCCAGTTCAGAAGCTAGACCACAGAGTAGGGAATCTCGTCCCGGAGCAAAAGCCACCAAAGCATTTTCGTGCTCTGTGGGCTAGACGGACTTTTTCTTGTTATCCATCAAACGATATTGTGGGCAGTATATCAACAGCCGTACCGTTGACAGTCGACTGAACAAGATATTGGTTTCGTGGTCTTGAATAGATCAGATGCATTACTAAAAATTATTTTGCCTTTGGAAATGTAGAAACCAAAAATTAACCTAATATTTTAAACAATCGTGTTTGACTTCGTTACATTACAAAAGAGGTACCCACCTATCTATAGGTCATTATTCGAGTCGTTTACCGAATGATTTTTATCTTGTTCATTCGAAAAAATATAATTGTCTGACACCAACTATCAACTTTGGAACTTACAATCCGTGCATTTGTGCAACTCAGCGCGGACTTTATACTTTTGTTTTCAAACGCGGTGCAGTGACAACTCGTACCTCGAGCTATCGTTTGTCACCCATTTTAAATAAAAATGCAGTCTAAAACAAAAGCACAACACTTCGGCACTCCTAATGCCGAGAGCTCAGTGACCCAAGCCGAAATTGTAGGTGACTTGGTGACCCAAGCCGCTTACAATTTTCGGTGGCATCGTCGGCGTTGGCTAATACCCATCATGTTACATAACATAGTTAATACAAAATATATCACCTGTCACTTTAATGGTTAAGCAGAGATTAACTTTAAGTACATTAATTACGCTAGTTATGGACTTTATGATCAGCAGTAAGGCTTGCGACTATTAGACAAACGAGCCAGTTAAAGTCAGTTAAAAGTACCTAAAGTAGTAAAAGTATCTATGGATACAGGTCCAGAGATTAATACAAACAAAAACAGGTAACATTTTAATTTCTAGCTTCAAAATAAAGGAATGAGCACAGATGGGGGTGATTTCCTGAGTGCTCGGTTTTTCCAATTTTGGTCCGGAACAAAAACCACGCTTTACTGAGAACGAAAAGATTTGTTTTCCTCTTGTTGCTCAGATGTTTATCTTGCTTTCCAATTATGAGGGTTAATTGGGGGAATGAAGGATTTAACTGTTCCTATTAGGATAGCCACCGGTCGCCACTTTTATTTTAAACCTTTAATAAATAGCAGAAGAAGATACACATTCTTCAATTTAAGAATAAACAAAATCTTTTTGTCCCATTCAGATAAATAGGTTAGATAATTTATTTATAGGATTTCATTTAAGACGAAATTCGGCTGCGCAATGCATTCCTTTTTCACATAAATTCCAAAAAAAATACATTGAATTTAAACAGAGTCTCTTCGAATGTTTTTCACCATAGCCTGACCTCTGAATATTCTTCATTTCCTTCCAAACACACACATTAATAGCAGCGTCCGTCCAAAAAGCACAAAACCACAGCCGCACTTATCCGAACCGCAAAAACATTACAAAACTTCGCAGCATCGGCTGAAAAAAGGCCGGTCTCGTTAAAAGGCCGTGCGGCGGGCGGCGGGCCTTCTTCCGGCACTATCCTACCCCGGAGATGGGCTATTCATTCCACTATCGACGTGCTGTGTATGCTTGCCGGCTATACGCTTTGTGGCGAACGGAAACATATCACGATATGTTTTTATTCGGATCATATGTAACAGAATACTATCGAATCTGTTGGGAAGTATTTGATCTATGACTGTGGTCGTTTTATAGCGAATAACTGTTGCTGCGAAATGTACAGTATTTTGTGTTTTACTTAACTATTCATTGCCATAGAATATGAATGAATCTCGCTCTGCCTTAATTTTCTACAAGTAACGAGATACAAAACATCTTGGTGGTATATTTCTTATTTGCTTTTTTTTAAAACCTTTCATCATCTTCTTGTAGTCTTCTTCTTTCATCTTCTTATTTAATTCTCCACTGTCAACCGCCACGCTATCATTCTTTCATGAACGATCTGCTTATGGTAATACAAAGACTAGATTATACGTAGTATTTTCATAACAAAATATTTGTCTAAAGTATTTCATAACTTCTGAAAGAAGCTTCTTATTAACGAACATGTTTAACAAAAGACGACCGCGTAAAACTCAAATAAAAATCTTGAACCGTTACTCCGGCAAAGTGATAGTCGGCTAACTCTCAATTCATTGAGGGGAAGCGCGAGCTTGATAAATAAATTAGCCGACCATAAAACTCCACACAGAAGAATTACAGGGTGATTCGAGGAAACAGCGTAATACTCTTCATATAATTAAATGGAAATGATTTATACGTGGAAACTTGGGAAAGATGTTCGTTTTATTAAAATAGAGTCATTTTAAGTAATGTAGGTTTGGTAATAGTCTCAACTACTCCACTTCCCCTACAATAGGCCTATAATAAAAATACATTAAGCCGTTTCAAGAATAACAGCGTACTTACACTTTGTAAAATTAATTAGGCGCATTTCGCTCCACCTTCCCGATAACTTAGAGTGAGAGCTGAAATTTGCAAGCGGAACTCGCAGTAATAAATTTAATAGCAAAATAAACGACGTCGTTAACTTATCTGAAATATTGTCGGTTGAATAACTCAACGCGTTTAATAGCGTATTCCAGTTTAAAACGACTCGTGACCTCACCGAGATTTAGAAAAAAAATTCAATGGATTCATTCATCAAAATGGCATGATTTATGATCTGAAACTCTTTCAGTAAATACAAATGAGAGGGTAGTAAGGACGTTGGGTCACTGCCAAAGTGAAGCCTGATTAATGATTTTTGAGGCACACGGGAATGTTCTGCGGAAAAATAAATTCAAAAACTTGTCGGTACACCGCCGAAAACTTGTTTGGCAAAAAGTTTTTACTTGTTTTTAAATACAAATCAAGTATACTTTGTTGATATTTTGCTTTTTAACGACTTCCTTATATTATTGGGTCGTATTCTTGTTTTTGTCCAGAATAGGCTAGTTTCCACCATCAATAAATTGCAAATCTATTTAGTTCGTCAGTTAGAGCATTGGAAAATAATGGACACGTATTTTCTGTTTTTGTAAATCAACGAATATTGACAAAGATAAAACGCATCAAAACTCGGGAGTGGCTCGTGACGTCAGAACGCATTAAAAATTATACCACGGCGTGACATATTGAAAATTTAAAAGCGTCGTATCTTCGTCAATTTTGGTTTACGTAAGTACAAAAGAAAAAATACGGGTCAAATATGTTTTCATAATCTAACTGACGGACTAACTTGATTTTTTCAGTAGACAAGCCTATTCCAGAAGTTCCTAGCCAACATTTTTTATTTTTATTTATGTATGCCAAATAATTTCATGACTCTGTATAAAGGTTGTAACAAGACCCCTAATGAAGTCGAAAGGCACTTTATCCCCCTGTCATTGTTTTTCACAAGTCTTTTTTTTTAAACTTGTTTTAAATGTAAGATTTTTACTTCAACTACTTCCAAAACCCCCGTACTATTCAATCCATTCAACAGCACAATGGTTTTGAGTGCGTTACTTTGGAGTCCTACCGTAAAACACGATTTTTAACCCAAGAAAAAGTCGTTTCCCAGCAATAATTTTTGCGTAAAGTTACTTAGTTTGATGTACATAATGCATGGTGAAGGGTTCGTTTACACTCTGTTTTAACTGAATTAAGTATAACATTTTAAAAAAGCAGCTTACTCCAATGATACGATAGATAATTTACAACAGTATTTTCTTGAATTGAAGAACTTAAATTCTCCTATAATTCCGCAATTTAACTCCACCCACCTTGGCTTTAAATTAAACCATTTCAACCCCTATTTATCGAAATCCCCGAAGGGAGAATTTAATTACCTTTAAAAAATTAAAGTTTATGAGTATAAACCTCGTGCTTAATGGGTTCTGAAATATAAAATTGAGGAAGTATCTTTTTATGAATAAATAAATTCAATATTCTTTAAAAAATTATAGATATCAAAGGTTCCATTGGAAACGGTAAATATGAATGTGTCAATGGAATAACGGGCAGTATTTTATAATCCTCTTACTGAGTTGTGCACACTGCGATATTATTCTCTCCGGCCATTCAAAATATTTATTTTTGCCGTAGCGTTTTTGACGGTAAATAAATAAAATCGGAATAAAAACATAACATATGAGGTAGACCGATGACCTTGTAGGTTCCTGAGTCAGACTGGATCTGAAAGACGAAGGTCAGGGTGTTAGCTTAGGAGAGGCCTGCTATGTCCAACTGTAGACTATGTTTGTCTGAATTGATTGAAGATTAGAACGCTACGGGAAATCTTAACTTAAAATTATTTGTAGAAACGGCACCGTGGAACTACTCAATCTACCGTAATCCAGTGCTGGACATAGGCCTTTTTTTTTTCGGATGGTAAATCATCAAATGTCTTCTCCCGCTCTGGGCGGAGCAGCAGGGAGTGTCAGACTTTTACTGACTAAAACCCATCCATGTTCCTTCATCGCCCTTTGTGTTCCGGAGCCACGGTATCTCTTTCGAACAGTCCCGCAACCCCGGCAGGCATCGGTCCTTGCGCGCCACTTCCCTTTTGCTGACTCTCTTTGAGGCGCGCATGGAACACGAACGAGCCGTCGACACGGCCTCATGAGACGGACGGCCCGCGCCTACGGTGGCCATAGGCCACAAGACATAGGCCTCTACCGAGTAACTCATAATCATCATCTGCCTAGCCTTTTCTCAACTGTGTCGGGGTCAGCTTCCAGTCTAACGGGATGCAGCTTAATCACATTATTTTACGCAACAACTTCCTATCTGACCTCAATGACCTATAGTTACTGGGTAATATATATACATAGGCATACCCCTTCGTAAGACTGGTTGTGTGGTCAGTGGTAACTCATATGCATACGCTCTTAATGTGCACGTCTTTCTACACCTTTCTCACATAATTATTTATTTAAAATCCCATCGAATTATATTATTACAAGCAGAGTGATTGTCGAATTCTAAATTAAGGCAAGCGAAGCCGCGGGTAAAAATATTTTTTCATTATAATTTCACGCGAACGAAAGACACGGGCAACAGCTAGTCAAAACTAAAACTAAATTAAGTTAAAAATTTAGCTAAGCTCAGGATAGCATACCTCGAACGGGCCATTATCAAAAACTTACTAACAGGTAGGTATCGGAAGGTCTCTAACTGTTGACATTTAGCTTACAGACCGTTAGAAACAAAACGTCACAGGAAAGCGTTCTTTGTTTTTTCTGTGAATCACAGTCCTTCGAGTGACATGTAGGTTTCGCGGATAGGATATTCTAAGCAAACCTTGTTTATAGAAAAACCGATAGCTACGAGACGTAGGCATATTAACTAACAGTTATAACTTACCTACGTATAACTGTTAGTTAATATGCCTACGTTTTCTATAGAAAACGGCTGTAAAGTAGTACCACGTATCGATATAGAGTTCAAGGAAAAGTTTAATAAGCTGCCCAGCGTCCGACTGTTACAGTTTGTTAACTCTAATTCCATCAAAGAGGTCGTTCCTGTTTTTGTTACAACGTGAAGTTAACAACACTTGTTCAATCTGTGTTCAGTAAATACCGTCAGCGAAAAAAAAGAAATAAAAATTAACTCGAGCCAAATTTGAAAAGTTTGCACTCTCGCATAAAGCCGTTCGGCCAGTTGTGATGCAGGCGCCTATAACGGACTACGAATTTGAATATTTTGTTTTCCATTTATCTGAATAGTCTTTTGGAACTCTAGCAGTAACAATAATCATTGTTGCAGTGAATTTGGGAGTGGATTATTCAAATTGTGTTGGCAGTATTGACAAGGCGACTTTCTCTTAGCAGAGATAAAGAACTTATTGGATCAAAATTTTTATGCCAAATTTTTCCCCAGCATGACCATTTTTTCCCAAAAAAGTCTCTTAATTTCGCCAAGAATGCGAACTTAGAAAATCTAGATTAGAGCCGTCCGATTCGCTATCTCTGTGTCCAACCTTTCCTCCCCTGACAAAGCAGATCTTAACAAGGCCTGATATTAAATAAGAGACCGTGGAACATTTAATCTCTATTGTTTTCGAGCCATCGTTAGGTAATCAGCTTTCGTTCAGAATATTGAACGGAATGAGATCGTTCGGATAAAACAGCTGAAATCGCGTTAAGTACAATCGAATGTTAATTGTTCGCTACGTTTTATGGACCTTTTCGATAGGTCGTTAGTACTAATTGGTCGTATATGCAAAGCGTTCATGTCAAATTAGATGTAGTCCAATTATTTGGATCATCATTTGCTGCAACATTATTGACGGTTTTAACAGCGTGTAAAAACAAAATCGGTGCGTCCTGCATTTTATGTTCTGGCCATGATTACGTTCATAAAATGAAAGCCGACGTTAATAAGCATGCTTTATTTATCCAGGGTAGCAGCATAAGATTTCAGTACCTACCTATGTGAATATTTAAAATGTGTAACTAACGCCACGATTTATTAATATCACTTAGTATGTACAATTTCTTCGGCATGTTTCCGTGTCCACCTATTTAACACTTGCAATTTGACAGTTGCGTTACAGTGACTGGAATAACTTATAACCGAAGTACGTTTATAGATCGCACCCCAAAACCCTTGGTCTTAGCTATTTGACTAAGAGCACTTATTTATAAATTCATGAACAATAGTAGATTCAGTTTGTAATAATACTACACATCAGCTTTATTCATATGTGTGAATTAATCTAATCAAAATAGCAACATCCAAATAGAGTCAAGATCAAGTTAAGGTATTATTTGCAGGAAATACTTTTACTATGTGCTCCTGCCGCATAATGTTTACAAACATACAAAGAATTTTGCATGCCATACATTATCCAAATTCACAAAACGGCAGCGAGTCCCAACGACGATCCTTACATACCGCGGCTCCCCTATATTTCTACCTACCTGCCAAAAATTACCTATGCACGATAAGAGAGATGTACCTACGTTACAATTTCACATCAATATATAAGGAAACTCTCACGTGTGATGAAGAAAAAAACGAAAAATATAGACTTCACTTTTTACATCTCCATCGAGAATAACGCAATTTCGACAAAATTAAATCATAAAGGCAAATAGGTATAAAAGTGCCGTTCCACGTGTTAAAACGATGTAGATTTTCTTTATTCTTGGAATGGAAAAAATACTCATTCACTTCAACAACTTTCTTGTGTTTAATTTGTTAGCTAATTCAAGGAGACAGTATCAATGTCCCTTGGGGCATTCCAACCGCAATTGTTTGTTGTAAGCGCTGGCCACTACGAGATCCCAGCTTACAGAGGTTACAGTCAATGTGTGACAGTCTAACTCCTAATAAGACAACGCTTTTGGCTCATAAAGCCGCTAAATTAACAATATTAAAGTGTCAGATTGTGAACATATGCTATAAAAAAGATTTATAAGAATGTTCCTAAATTAATAAATGTATTAGTAGATACGGTTAAATAATAAAACATTGTGTTGGTTTTTTTTTTTAAAGATACGCAAAAAAGTGTCAGAACTCTGCTAAGAAAAATCATTATATATTAATCATTATATTATTATTATTTCAGCCGAAAGACGTCTTCTGATGGACATAGGCCTCCCCCAAGTGTCACCACATGAAAAATGCCTACAAAAAATTCAATAGGTTATATCTTGATTTATCTTCTTTAAACGCACCTTTCATGTGGATGAATATTATTAATAAGATTTGTACATTTTAGTACTCGATGCCAAAAACGTAAAGTGCTCCATCATAGTGAAGAGGAAACTTGTTACAACTAGCATTTTTCAGATTGAAAAACTTGTATAAACGATCAATTATATTTCATCACACTGTATGTAATCAAAATAAAACATTTTGAAGTATCCTCTGTTATAGGCGTTATTACCGAAACTTTGATACTTAATCACGGACATAAAACGTTACGCTTTAGTTGAACACAATTTATTAACGCTTTAATCTAATACAGGATCGTAAATCTTTAGTATTTCTTTTGGTTCCTTTTGCTTATAATTTTATTCGCGCCAATTCTACTGACAGTTTTCAAACATTACAGAAGTTAGATCTACCGAATGTAATTTTGGAATTAATTTGAATGTGAATAAATAAAATGTTTAATTTATTTGGTTTGATTTTGTGTTCGCTCTTCTAATATAGACTTGTACCGTCAACGTATACTTTTCCTTAACCCAAGGAGGTAAACAAGAACAAAGATACACAATTGTATGTTGTCTTGTCATTCCTAATTCACCGTTTCTATTAACCGAAGTACGACGTCAACAGAATTGTAGTAAATAGGAGCCGGGGGTTAGGCCGAACGGCTTTGTTGCCCCGAAGCCATAATAGGTAGAGTTGAAACTTTTGCGGCTTGCCCCTTCGTACTAAAGTAAAAGTTGATCTATATTTTGAGGATACACGATATCAAATTAACATTTGCTGAAATTGGTTTTGAAATCCATTAACGGTTGATCATAAACTTGTCTGGGTCTATTGATTGTTCCGACTAAACTCTGTTACTATGATTGAATATTAGAAGCATGTAGTTATTTACGTCAAGTGCCCCATAATTTCTTAATAATAAATTTGACTTAATTGTCCAAAGGTCGCTGTTGGAGATAATGGAGTTTGTGAACGAAACCTATGTATGTGTATAAAAGTTCCATAGACAAGCATCATAGTGCTTGTCTATGGAACTTTTATTTATTTAAACTTCATGTACAATAGTGGTACATAGGTGGACTTATTGCCACAAGGCATTGTCTACCAGTCAACCTTTGGGTTAAATAGGAAAACATAGTTATAGGGTAGAAAATGTCTAAAAAAAACTAACTTCTTGCTAACGAGAATTTACGAGTATATACCTAGATAGATACTAATACACATATGCAGATAAAATAAACTAATAGATATTTTATCAAATACCAAAAATTAAAAAGAAAATAACGAGAAACCTAATAATAACTAATAAGACTAGACTTCAAATTGACAGCTATTTAGTCTGACTTAAATAGTAATTACGAACTTTTCTTTTGAAAGTGAATTTGCTTTCAGCCTTTTTAATGCTAGGTAGCGCGTTTCAGAGCTTTATAAAAAAAAACTTAGAGCTAGACTTAGAGCTTTATAAAAAGCTTTAGAAAGCGTAAGAATTTGACATAAAGCCTGTACGGTGTGAGGGAATTTGGAGAAGTAGATTCTTTGAAGCTCGAAGGTTACGACTATGAGAACTGCCCAACACTTTGAAATAAGTCTTTAGATAATCGGGAGCACATGGATCGTTCATAATCGTGAAGAGCATGCAGAGAGTTCTGAGGGACCTCCTGAGTCGGATAGGCAACCTAAGCTGAGAACGAAAGGAAGAAATGTGATCGTATTTACGAAGGCCAAAAACAAACCGAATACAATTGTTGAGAAGTAGATCCAATTTATTTAGAAGTTTTTAGGAAAGATCAGAGCAACAAACATCAGCATAGTCTATAATGGGAAGCACTAGTGACTGGACCAAAGTGAGTTTGGTGCTAGATGGGAGGAAATGCTTGAATCTATAGAGAGACCGCAGTGAGAACAAGACTTTCTGGCTCACCTGAGCCACGTGTTTATTCCAACTTAAACTGCCGTCAATGTACAGACCTAAGTCTGAGGTGAAAGAGAGATGACGGAGTTCTCGAACATCAGTGGCATAAGTTGGCTAGTGTTCACATTTCTCAAATAGTACGTACTACCAATGAGTATGGCCTGACATTTCCGACGTTAACAGAAACCCCAAATTTGCCAGACCATTCTTCGATAGCTCGTAGATTAGCATTGAGCGATGAAATGCAAATGTCAAGGTTGGCAATGTCTGAGCGTATAGTTGCAAGTCATCAGCGTACAGATTTGAGGACAGCAGCAATGGAGTTTATAAATAAAGAAAATAAGAGAGGAGAGAGTATACCGCCTTGTGGAACACCAGATGCCAGGTCAAACCAGTCAGAGCAATCCTGATCAGCACGCACCGCCTGCTGGCGACCACGAAGATATGAAGAAAACCAATCACATGACAACGAAGAGACCTCAATTTGAGACAGTCTACTTTTGTATCTGTCACTTTTACGGCGTTCACGCGTTCTAGAATAATCTCTCTTGTTGTAATGTGTCCGTGCAATAAAACTATTGTAATCTTATTTGAAAGTCTATAATTCCACACCTGAATACACAAGTATTAACAGTCGCAATTCGATAGTTTATTACATGGTTAGTTTTCAATGACCAGCCAAAATTTAAAATTAAGATCTAGATGTCAAACCAAAAGTGCATTTTAAATACTATTGTCGAAAAATATAAAATAAAATAATATACATATATAATCTTCGTAAGCGCGATTCTCTAAGGGAACTGTTTAAGGATATTGGCATCATGACGGTACATTGTCAATACATCTACGAAAACATAATGTACGTCAGAAAAAATCTGCACCTTTTTGGTAAAAGGGGTGACAGACATAATTACAGTACTAGAAATAGGGACCAACTAGTTCAGCCAGGTTTCCGACTCGCTAAAGTAGACTCATCTTTCATGGGGTACTGTTTGAGATGCTATAATAAAATTCCACAAAGTATTCTTGAACTGAATGAGACGAAATTTAAAACATGCATTAAACGCACACTATGTAAGCAAGCATATTACAAGTTGAGCGATTATATCGCTGATAAAAATGCTTGGCTCAATGCTGGTCCTGCTCCACAAGGACAGGGGCGCATAAATTGATAGCATTAAAATGTATTGTTGGAGCTGCTGAAGATTGTACAACTATCTTTGCATTGTATAGATTCAATCTCTATAGTATTATATAAATGCATAGCCCATATTGTGTGAGTACTATGTACTAGAAAGCTATCATTCACTGGAAACCTACGTCTTTTCTTGACTTGAATGTGCCCTGGCGATTTAGAGTATGTCATGCTCACTCAAATGTCTCGCTGATGGTGGCGCATGTGTCGGATCATTTAGTTCCCTTCAAAATGGTTGAGTTGAATGGTGCTGATCCATGCGTCATGTCCTTGAACGGGCGCTGTCAGTTGTGACTGGTCATCTCTTAGTTGCCATGGCTTATTTGAATGAATTATTTTGAATTGTATTTTTTTTGTTTGTGTGTTTTTGCTGTGGACACTTTTAACGTGCACATCTTGCTACATTGTTCTCACATAAAATACCATCTCAACATGAATGATGTAACCAAGATTTTGTAACAATATTCTGATTTAAAAGAGTGTCCATGGAGTTTCTTGCCCGTTCTTCTCCATAGAGATCTACGCTAGGGAATGGGCAACTACAGTACTTTCACAGTTTTTATGTCTTGTGACTGGGACTGTAGCTACATTTAATTTTCATCTTTGTTTCGACAATTCAAAAGTGCCTGTAACTGGCTTACTTGAAATAAATGCTTTGATTTTGATTTTGATTTTTGAATAGCATTCATTTGAAAATGTCCTAAAAATTCCTAAATCATAAACCTAGTGAGAATCAATGCACTTGTGTGCGTGCATGCACCGCCAAATTTATGTGTGTGCTAACTGCTACCTATCTAGGTAGTTGAACTGGATTGTGCTGTTGCAATATCCACACGTTCGCTTTTTAGTGGTGGAGAGGTTTTTTTTTTTTTTTTAATTATGTCGAAAATATTATGGATTCTAAACCATCTCTGAAAATTTGGCCAGTCATTGAAAACCGCCCTGTATACGGTTACAGTTTTTTTGAGTTTCTCAGTTACTTCATAGTGAACTAAACTAGATATTATTCGAGAACGGATTTTCGTTGCTAACGTCGGAACTCCGCATGGGCGAACTTTAAAGTACCTAGTTACCTACATACCAAGTACTCTAGAGTTGTCTGCTATGAAACTTTGCTTCTCTTCGGCATGTGTCTTTTGGAAAAGGAATTTTAGTCACAACGAGTCCCTTTGCTTTACGTCATTGCCTAGTGGGCACAATGGAAGTTAGAACGAGCCAGCTCAAGTAGGTATTTCTTAAAGTCAATTTCGGAATAATTGACATAACTACTACAAAAATTTCACAAAACTCATTTCAATAAAGAAATCTTTATTAAATTCCTTCTGTGCTGTATAATTTACTTTATTATTTTTTGTCATACTGCTGTCCCAAATTCCATGGTCGTGGAGAACACGTAATTCAAATTACACGAGAACAACAAAGTTATAGGAACGTTCGAAATGATTTATATTGCGGGGTAGCCCGAGGGCGCGATGCTTAGCGACGTGTTAACTTATCTATAGGGATGTTACAATGTAGAGAGTGTTGGGACACACAGTTTAAAGTGCCCTACGTTATCCCCGCTGGCGTTAGATATTTAGTTATAAATCGCACTATTAATCTGGAGCTGCACGTTTGATAAGATATTCAAACATATCATCATCATCATCATCATCATTAATGTTCCCACTGCTGGGACACAGGCCTCCTCTCTATGAGAGGAGGCCTATAATGGGCTATAATCTACCACGCGGGCCCAGTGCGGATTGGTAGATGTCACATATCTTTGAATTTTTTGGTTCTAGGACATGCCGGTTTCCTCACGATGTTTTCCTTCGCCGTTTTGAGGGCAGTGGTGATGAAATAAATTACACAAAGTAATGCGCCTGTCTGGGTTCGAACCCACGACTTACTGTTCGTAAGTCGGGGCCGCCACCACTGGGCCACCGCTGCTCTTAAACATATATAACATAATAAATACGAAAGTTACTTTGCTGGTATTTTATATTTTCACGCTTTATCGGCTTATCGGGTTTCGATGTATTGATAAAAAGAAGATCATGTCCGGATTAGGACATAAACGCTCTCCAAAATATTACTGAGTCGGTATTAGAACAAGAACCACAGCATTTTTTATTTAATTCAATACGTACACAAACATACGTAGTACATTAACCTATAAACATTTGAGTACAGCCTTTGTTTTTGCTGGAGTACTCGATGGCTAGCGCTCGCCTGCTCTGAAAACTGTTATCGCGTTCAAACAAAGTGCTCTTATGCCAACAAAATCGAATAAACTCACGCTGAAAGCTCTTCACCATAGCTTCTAGCACGTCACTTGTACTTGAGGATAAATTGCGAAAAATCTTCACCTTTCCCTTGATAACTATCCATTAGACGTACCTCCCGACTTTTATTACGGCCCGAACCAAATTCTGCAAAGTTTTTATTTTATTTCAGTCCAACTCTCAGCTCTTTCACCTGAAAATAAATTGTTCAAATCCCTCACGAGCAGTTTTATTATGATTTATGGTAAATCCAAAGACATCTTGTGCTTAGGGAGTTTTATTTAGTCGGTCTAGTTTCGGCATGGGGTATAATAAGTTCGGGAGTTTACGATGCTGTTTTGTTTTCAATTACCGAGCTCATATTTTGCTCCCTGTGCCCGTGGGTCCGCCTGACATAAGTTTCCTTGTTTGGGGATAAAAAGTTGCCCGTGCTTTATATAGGACTGCCTGTGCCCCGCGACCTTCGTCGTATATTACTTCCCTATTTAAATCGGATTTTATGAACAATTACAAGTTTTATTTTTTTTCCCTAATCCTTTTTAAAATATAAAAATAAGTAAACTTAAGTAACTTCGTATAACTTTAGCAATCTGCCAGTAAAAGTGCCGCCAAAACCGGTCCAGTGGTTTCGGAGATTAGTCGGAACAAACAAACAGACAGGCAAAAATTGATTCCAAAACGCACTGCTGGTTTTTTGTTACAAGTTCCGTATATTTTTCATACGCATTCAGTTAAAAGCTGTTATTTTGAAATTACAAACAGATACTTCAATTTTATTTGTTTGTATAGATGTATAGATAGGTGAATGGTTCTTCCCTTAAATTCATCCAAATACAATTAAAACAATACTCAAAAATTACTTGAATAAAAATAACAACAACGAAAAAAATCTATCGTTTTTAAAATGCTCTTAAAATATGTAATCAGAATTTGATAAATTGTTATAAACGGAAATCCTACAGGTTTGTTTGTAAAGAAACGCCGCCGGTAAGTACCTACGCCACCTATGCAAATACTCTAATATTGATGGAGTATTATGAAAACTTTTGATTGATCTTCGCGAGTTACATTTCCATGTTTACTTAGAACGGAGAAAATAACGAAACACTTCTCGGCGTATAAGCGAGAGGTGTAACTAGGGCTGACGCCCACCGTGCCGTAAGATGTTCAGGTCTACATTTTACACATAATTTTTGGTGTGTTTTTGTGTGTGTTGTGCAGTTGTGGTGTTGTTGTGTGTGTTCTGTTGTGTTGTTGTATTAACGTTTACGCAGAAATCCGCAGAATGTCACTAGTTCTCCGTCATTGCGTTGTTTTTTAAATTGTAAAACATGTATAGTGATATTGTGCACCAAAATACAGTCGTCTCCCAGCAATTATTTTTGCTCAATGTTACTAAGTTTGATGTACAGAATGATTGAATACTTTTGCACCTTGTATTTTTACCAGCGTGCATGTAAGTTCAATAAATGACTAAACGAAGCAATAGGAGTTTGTAAGAATTTTATTGTTAGCTGATGGCGTTTTCTTGTTGCACCATCTATGCCTGCTGCAGATCCCATGGGGACACAGTATGAGTTTATGTATATAGTCTTACATTAGGTACGTAACATAAATATTGGCAAAAGCAATGCGTAATGCGTTTTAGAAGCCAGTTGAATTTTGGGCTTGTTTCTTACAAGCCTCAAAAGGAAAATGTTCAAATTGGTACAAAAATTGATACAAAAAGCTTGATGTTCCCTCAGATTCACGACATAGCTCATTTGAAAGACGCGTTTAAATGCATCATTTTCTTATATGGAACTGAAAAAATCTGTCCCACAAAAGCAAAAAAGTTGCACATTATGTCACTTGACGACCTTTTCTTATAGCAGGTAATATTGTTTACAAACAGATATAGGTAGTATATCAAGTACAACCATAACCCAGCAGCAGCCCTAACAGTTCCTAAATATCTCAAAACAAACATTCCTGGCGAGTTCGCGCTATTTGAAAATACGGCCGAAGAAGGAAATTCAGAAGCGTTTTATTGTGAGAAAAGAGAGTTTGTTCCGTTTAATAGCCGCGTAAAATTGCGCCCATCGGCGTAACACCAACAAACTCAACGTCACGTCCGTAATCTTTCTCGCACGAATTGCACATCACACTTACAGGATGATATAATTTGGTACCAATTTTATTTATTGCTAAAATATAGCCGACAGCCACCTAAAAAGGATTTGGAGCCAGCGAAGTGGAATTGCTATCGATCGTCCTATTCGAGGAGACTCGGGAGATATTTTGTCGTATTATATTTTCAAGGTTAGAGGTTGTAAAGGTGACAGAAACAGGCGACCTTGTTAGTATTGGGAGCTTCGGACCTGTTATAGATTTAGTTCGGTCTTTAATAATATTATGATAAATTATGTTTTTGAATTCGATGCTCTGAGAGTTTGGTAAGTGATTGATTTGAAACATCATTCGATTTGAACAAAAAATAATGTTCTAAATAATTGTTATAATGATTAATATTTATAAGTTTTTAATTAAAAAACTATAAACAAGTTTGTAAATTATGTATATGTATTATGTGTGTGTTATGTATTACGTTTTTGAAGAAGAAGAATTATTATTTATATATAATTGTTACCAGAAAATTGAGTTGCAGGCTTGTCTAATCGAGATAGGTATTTTTTTCAGTTTCATCCATTATCACGAATGTAAATAGACGTAGAAATTACTTTCAATGCCAATTATTCTTACGTATAAGTCGTAGAAGTTGTAGTTTTAGTTTAAGTTTCTCTGATTAAATAAGCATTGACTGGTATTTTGTTATTTTAAAGACTTACGTAACAGATTCAGTATATTTTAACTACAAACAACTTATTGAGTCTAAACATAACAACACCCAAAAGCTTTTACATTTGGCTAGCACTTGACGAAAACTGATTGTACCTACCACTATTCCATATTTCCGCGTCTAGTTTTGACAAAATGGATATTTTTATCTGCGAAACAATTTTCGTAATTCCGGACGGGTTCTTCAACATGGTTAGAATAACAATTTTACAATTTTCTGTTGTCACGTTCTTGCCACTCGTTGGACCCCCGAAGGAGAAAAGTAATCATTTCAAGCAATCGAAATGTCTAAATTTATATTCAGACGTCGTCAATTTAAATGTTTGGCTTTTAAAAAGTCATAAAAAACGGTACGACGGTACTGACAACTTATAACTTAATTTGAAAAACCTGAAATGAATATTTTGTTCTGTCCAAGGACTTTCTAATGATTAGATATTTTATATTACTATCCTCGACGTGGCGTCTCGTAATTATTTAGCCGTACTTTTTAATATATAAAAAACGAACGATTTTGTTCGTAAAATCGACGTAAAAAAAGTTTATAAGATGAAAAAGATGGAAGGTTATAAGATTTCAGAAAGATAACTTTAAGTGTTTTTAAAGTTCATTGTGAGTGTTTTCAGACGAATAAACGTGTTATTTGAGTGTACGAATGAACCCGTCACGGAAAAAACGTGTATTTAATTTATAATCCGGTCCAAAAAGAGATTAGACCCGTCTAAAAAATGGCCGTAGCGAATTACGTACATCGCTTTTCAATTCTGGCAGATTCAAACGTATCGGGGAATGCTCCGATACCCTTTGCTTTGAAGTTCTGAGCTTTACAAAAGCGATTAATTAAAAAGAAAAAACACGCAAGGGATCCAATATCAATCTTCCATTCGTTTCGGCTTTGTGTTGAATGTATCTCCGCACATTTGTTCTGCGACTCGTTGATGGCTCGTGTGAACGCGAATTATGTAATATTGGACTTTCTGTTCAACTTTGTTGTTCGTGACGTAAAAACAATGTCGTTTGTTTTGATATGAAACCGAACATTAGTCATTTATTTTTGCTCGTGTGTGTGAAGTGTATGTATGCGGCAGTTGGGAAATAGAATTATATTATTTTGTGTCACAATGTGAGAAGGATTATAAATTGTGTATGTTATGGATTGTCTGATATAAGTACCGACTCAATTAAATAAAAATAACAGTCAAATTAAGTATTATGTCTGCGTATGCTTTTATAGAGATTATAGTCGTGGAGATTACGATTTTGTTAGTTAATTGCACCTAAAGTATATCGTTTGTCGTAATATTTTAGTGCTTTTGTTACCAATTTTGAGGAAAAAACTATTTACAAAAATCTGTAGGTCTTTTAAGCAATTTCTGAGCTTTGGCATTTGATAAGCAAACATAATCACCAATTGATTTAATCATAGTAGAATCAATATATCTCCTTAGTTCATTCGAGCCCCATTTTCTTGAGAGTCAGTTGCTTAGACGCCATGTTAAAAAAATAAAAATTCTCGTATATATCTACCTACACATGAGTGATGAGTGATGAGTTACGACACAGATCATAAATTACCAAATTCTTTTCTAAATTTCGTACCGACGAAAACGAACAAAATCATCGAGATACACAAAATTTCTATTTACATCAACGTAAGTCGTTAAAAGCGCCAAAGTGTACTCGTAAAGCAGGACATAACACCGGTGTATCTAAATATACTTACACGCACAACAGAGCTTATAATGAATGTTACATGAGCATTACGGATGAAGGGTCTCCAAAATGAGCAGACGCCAAAACCTCGTACTTGTGCCACGGGATTAATCGCTGGTACTTGGTGGTAACACTTCACCGCAATGTAAATTTCCAACAGTAGGTACTTGGCAATTTGTTAAGCACAATTGCAACGTACTACTAAATTAATGGGAACACGCAAAATCTTGTTAATTACATGTTTTCGGATTGTGCGGTGTGGAGTTGAAAATATTACGGGTTCACTGTCCTCACCGCAGAGAAGCAAGTAATGATAGAGCACGGGCCATATCTCAGCCCAAACTGTTGGAAACTTTGCCAAAGTATGCGTGAATTTGGGACAATAATCCAAGTTTGTAATGCATATCGTATCTACTTGAAGACGCTAGTCCTAAAAACACATGCCGCTTATCGAACTAACGCAGATTCAAGTTATCATAGGTTATCATCATCCATAGCCCGACTTAGACATAGGCCTCTCTTTGTTTGTGCCAAGCTATTTACGCAATGGCAACAATATGGTCTACCCAAGTTATGCCACCTTCGAAAAGTGTACGGTTACACAGGAGATAATACTGAAAACCTCTTCACTCCATGTTTGATAATAAAGGGGACGATGTTTAAAAAGTAATTCGTAACAAGAAAACGCTTATCAAATACAAAAGAATCCAAGGATATTGAATGTTAGATTTAATAACAAAACGATTTTACAAGGTGGGATTTTACAAAAATGTTGCGCTGAGCGGAACTTGGTTACTACTCGGCTCGGCCGGAATCAGATTAAGGATATAAAAATATTACCGTCCATTACTTACTCCGTCCCGATTGAAATCATCAAATTTCTCTGTACAAATAAGAAATAAACAGATATTTACTGAAGCGAGTTTATCGAAAAGTAAATCAAAGGCATTGCAGTATGGTTCGGTCAAGTTTCTGCTTACGTAAGCGGCTTACTTTGATCCGCTATCTTCACGGAGCGACGCTTCAGCAACAAGTTCGGGTATTAACCAAGCTTTGTGTTCACTTTACTTATTTTTTAAACTGGTTTCCAAACGTATTTTTGCTGTGCTCTCCGCACTTACCATTCAACGCTTTTATGGAGCCTAGCTGACTTCGCATAGGTCGATTGATCTGTGAGATTACGCCGCGTTTGTCGCATTAATGTCCTGAATGGGCTATCGTTCTTTACAACGAGGTCCCTCCGTGCCTCAGAGAGCACGTTAAGCCGGGCCTTTGCTGGTTTGTTATACAAGTACTGTAGTAAAAAACATGTAGTCCGTCATAACTTTACATATTATAAGGTTGGTTGCAAAAGTTTAGAGGCAGTCTGTCCTTGTTGTTTTATTTTACATTTCGTCCAAAATCCTTTGGACGTGCAGAACCAGCAATGGCCGGGCATTATATCGCTATTGTAGGGCAGATCCCGTAGAGATTGATAATCTACAAGCTTTGTTCATTTTAATCTAGGCGAATTATTATTATACTGGTTAACATTACAGCTGTTTAAATGTATTATTGTTGTTACTCTATCGTCCACCAATCGAAAGTTGAATTTAGGTCTTCCCGGTCGAATATCTCTGCACCGAGAATTAAAATCTAGTTCAAACGTGTTTCAGCTCTAACTTTCAAAAGAAAACGTCGTCATTTTCATCTCATTTACGCCGTGTAAATAATCAAGATTAAAGGGATTAATTATTTAAATTTCATTTCCAAGCTAATACTTTGACTGATTTTGATGAAATCTTCATCTCGTATTACACAAAGTTACCCGTCGTAACTGAAGTCATTAATTAAAAGTTTCTCAAGTATGACGTAAGCAATGTTAATACGCCCGGCTTATAAAGGTAGTGAGCCGATCCCAAAACATGTTCAAACATATATACTTGACATACGAGTATTGGTACAACGAGAACAAGGTATTTCTGTATACTAATTTCGAAGTTCCAAGATCTCATTTGACTCCAAGGCTTCGGAATGTTACAAAATGGTGTGGGTAGTCTTGAATTTTCAAGTTTCAAAGCCAATATGGAAACAATGCTGGCACTGTCGCGTGGCGCCTTATAAAGTTCGCCTCCACTTTATACGAGACTTGCACTGACTTGAGCTTGTTTTGCTTGGAGTACAAAACCTTTATAGAAACTAATCTATGATGCAGCACTACTGTTATTATTAGTAGGTACTCCCGACTACTTCTTGGTGGCTGACGCTACTTTCCGGAAGAATCGAAGCGTGTTTTATACACTGAGTACTTTAGTTGTAAGTTGAGAAACTCTTCTTTCAGATAAAGCAAATAGTATCTCACTACTTATTACAAAACAAAGTCTTCCGCCGCATCTGTCTGTCTGTTCGCGATAAACTCAAAAACGACTGAACGGATTTTCATGCGGTTTTTGCCAATAGGTGGAGTGATTCATGAAGAAGGTAAATGAATAGAATTTGACGTGTTGCTAGGATATAATAGTTTTACTATGAATAGCTGGAAAATGTCATTGGTTTGGTATAAGCAGTTTGAAAATTAAAAAATGAGCTTCCCAACTGCCATTCCTCCAAACAGTGATCAAGGAACAAAACAAGGCCAAACTAAACGCACTACATCAAACGACTCGAGTCCACCTTTATAATAAACTGCCGCCCAACGTGAGCAGCAACAGATGGCGACAATGTCCTAAGTTCTGATATAAATCAAACCCTTTTAATGTTCGACTATCGGTCGCTTGGGTCAAGTAGGTAAAAGTGATTTACTATGGCCATAAAGACAGCAAGAAACGGGTATATTGCTCTCGTCAGCACCCTTCAACCGGAATGGTTCGTGTAATGAAATGTAACGTGAAAAGTTTGCGATGGTAAGTAAAGGTATTCGAGTTTCCTAAAGAAATGTGTTATTTTGGGACTTATTTTATGTGTATAGACCGTGAATGGACGGTGTGAAAGGCCATGAAGATATTTCTTTTATATAGTTGATTTTAATCAGAAGTAAAAAAAGTGTACTCAGAATTTATGACATCGTAAAACATTCCACATATACTAATCAAAAACTAACAGAGGCTTTTAAAACTTGAGAATGATAGCGGTCGAAAATAAAAGGCATCAATAACTGTCTGAAACCTAAAGTCTGATCAGACTAATCGATTATTCATTTTACTTAGACTCTGTATTTACTAAACTTAGGAGTCTTATCAAAATTGATTCCTCAGTTTCCATTGAGTCTTTATTGGCACCAAATTTCTTAAGAGCAGCCTCTGACTCTCATAAGTACCCACGTAACTATTTCAATGTAAAATCCAAGTTGGCGACCGATCCGCGGTTCTCGACTTAAACTTTGAAGAAAGTCCCTTCTCTACAGCTGTCAGGGTTGCCATCATGGTAAGTACACATTACGTTTTATTTCCATTGCTATTATTCTTGACCTGACTCTTTGTGATAAGAATATTATTTGAAGTGAGGTCTCTTTGAATGAAAGGTTGCTCTCTTCGTGAATTCATTATTGAAAAACTTTCTCATTGCATAACTTATTATACAACTACTTATTTATATTAAAAGTAGACGATATTTATAAACCGAATTTGAGAATTAATAAATTTTAAAATGTATCTTGTCTGACAACCCTTTTAGTGCCTTCATTGAAAGTTGGCAACTTCATTATGTCTACTATTTGACTTACAGAAGGACATTCTTACTATGAAGAAAACTAGGCGGGTAAAACAATTTGATGTCTAGAAAACAGAAGATGACATAAAATACAATCTAAAAATTTTATTATCCAAAAATTTCTACCTAACCAATAGAAAATTTGACCTGGTTTGAATATACCTTGGACGATAAAATAAATCTTAACATTAAACAAAGAGAACTTTTATTCAAAACCATAAAATAATAAACTTTTATAAATAAACGTCCCCTTTTTGTTTCTCCGTCGACGGCCCGACGAAAAAGGCAATAACAGTTTGGCAAGTTTTCTTTAAGGGCAAAGGTAATACTCAGAGGGACCGAACAGTTAGTTTACTTAGTATTAGAGAAGTTTGTTTAGGCCCGCCAACACTAGATAATAACGCAATATAAATATTTCGGTAATAAATCAAACGCTCTCCTGATTCTTAACGTGTTTCGCAGATGGAAGGTTCTGGGGGTTTTTGTGGAGAGTACCTCCAATTAGAAGGATGATGCATGTCTGACGGCTCACAGTTTTCATGTTTCGTTGTGAAAAACCTAGTTTAAGGCACGTCAGAGTCCTCTGAAGCTTTAAAACCTGTGAAAACTGACAGCTTTGCGGATCGGAGATATAGGTATGGCAGTTTGCATCCGAAAGAATGTTGTCGACTTATAATCGGATCTTCAAATAGTTTGTGGTTTTTATCTTTCATATTTATAAAGCACTAGATTCAGTGATCAAAAAGAAATAACTAACCAATTTAAAACATTGCTCTCCATTCTAAAAATGACTATTTCTTTATTTATAATGTATACTAGCAATTCGCCCGCGACTTTGTCCGCAAAAATTGGAACAGCTCGGCTAACATGCAAGATATAATACGATATTATATAAGATAAATACTATTTATAGCCTATAGAACCCACGAATAATGTAGCTTTTGTCACTGAAAATATTTTTAGAATTGGATCATTAGTTCCGAAGATTACCTCATACATACAAACTTCTTGTAAACAAATTGTACTTCTTTATAATCTAATAATAATAGTAGTAAAGATATAGATATGTAGAATATACTCCACAATCTAGTAAACGATCTCACTCGATATAATAAGCATGTAGATTGATCAGAACTTTCTTTATTATTATTTCGTATTTCAAACGAACTATGAACTCAAAGAAACAGCAAGAAACCGTCTGTTTCCGACACGTACGCGATAGGAAATGATTGGAATTGAAAGGGTGTCTAATTTCCGCTAAAAATCCATTATTTTCGAATACGCAGCTACCACGAATTGCGAAAACTTTCCGCCATTAACGCTCACAACTTTACTTTTGCTCTTGAATGATGATTGTAAGATGTATTATTTGAATAAACAAAAGTTTTATTAAAACGACAATTTTGTTGGCTTGAATTGAACAGTTCTGGTCGTTAATGTCATGAATATAATTTATTTAGTAAACAAATGTAAGGAATTTAGTTATTTTGTTTTAACACCTATTTAATTTGGTGATTTCGTAATAAGCCGGGATGACACTTTGATCTATAGTTGTTGCCAGTTAAGATCTATCAATAGCGGTCATTACCCTTTCCCTAATATCTCTTCGTACGAACCAAAACAAATAAACCATGTATCGTTTTTATTTACAAAGATGTTGTAGATCACGATAAATGACGATTCCAGACTTGAACAGGCTTGTTTTTGGTTTTCCAAGTTAAGAAGTCTAATAAATGCAGGTGGGTCAATGACCACTATTCTCATCATAACTGGCACCAACTATAGCGTAGTTGTCCGGAGTTTTAAAAGTCATTCTCTTATCCTTATCCCAATTCATTTGGGGTCAGCGCAGCACGTCTTCTTCTTCCATACTTAACTCGTCATCTCATCAGACACCTCTTTTCTTGGCATATCATTCTTTACACAGTCCATCCATCGTTTGTTTGGTCTTCCTTTACTCATATATCCATCCACATTCAAACTCATCTGTGACTGTAGTGTACATAAATTTATTTTAATCAAAAAAAAAAAAACTTATCTTATCGTTTCAAATGGCAATTCAAATTTGGTTTAGAAAATTTGTAAGTATATCTTTAAAACTGTAAAAAAAACAATTCTACCTCGCACCTTTTTTTCTTGAGTTTCTAATACATTGAGTTTCACTCAAAAGCCAGCGGCCAACTGTGGCCAAAACAGTAAAATGAAAAGTTTGATTAAAACTTAAAAGTCTCGAGAAATTCATCAGTGTTAAATTAAGTTGAAAATTTGCATTGTTAATTTATATTACGCACCTTGGCCGTCTCATTATTAAGCATTCGGTTTCTGCTCGGAAAATTTGATTATTATAATTAATTATAATGTTTGTTTGCCTTTAAAGTTCCTTGCACGTTTTGTATTGGACAAGACAAGCCTTTACTTTGCACGTTGTGTTTTTGACTTAGGCAATCAATCTTGAATATTATTTATGTTAATAAGTAGAGGCCTGATTATACTCGTAAGCAAAACATTTATTGTGTGAACCGCCAGTCTGTGAAATTCAATGCCGGCTTCTCTGTTTCCCGATCATTATATTTTGGATCTCTTTTCACTTGGAACACTTTTACACGTCACATCATGTTGTGTTTTACAACACAAGTTTTCTGCATGTAAAATGTGATGCTTTGTCTATGCTATAAAATATATGTTTGCTGTTTACAATAAGGATATTTTCCTTACTGAAAAATTGCTGAATCGTAATAAAAATTTGAGTAATATACTTAATAAACTGCTTTCAAATAAATAGTACCTGTAAACGGTCATGATACCCTTTAATTTAATTATTGCTCTACCATTGAAAGATTAATTAAAATCGGCAGGAATGCCAGCGCGATCCGTTATTCCGTTGTTCGGGTTGGAAGCCTGTTGAGTCGATTATATCTTTATTACCTGACGGGATAATATCTTGGGTTTTGACTTGTCTTGGCCCGTGCCATAACCGTTTGCAAGGCAGTTTAAAAGGGCAAGTCTGCGTCAAGGGGGCTCGTGGTTAAATAATCTTTGGCAGTCGTGACGGGTGAAGATCGACAATCGACAAATCTTTTGTTCATCTGACATTTTGTCGATTCGATGACAGACGAACATAATCGTCGATTCTTTCTTTGAAGAAACCCGTTTCTACGGTGGTCATGCTACGCGGGCAGATAGGCAGTCGCTCTATTTAATTTTCTAGTATTCAGCTGCATCTGGTCTGAATGGAAGCCAACCCCAACATAGTTGGGAAAAAGCTAAGCAGATGATGACAGTCGTGATGGGCAGTTAGAAATCTGTCAACCAGTCTCGTCGGAATCGTGTTACTCAATAACTGTACTGTAGAAACAATCAAGTAGGCAGTTGCTCCATGTTAAAACTAGTATTCATCTGCATCGAGTTGGATTGGAAGCTGTCATAGTTGAGAAATAGCTACGCAGATAATGATGTCATTAAAGTAGTTAGTTGCAGAGCTTGAGGTTCAAAATAATATCCATTCAAAAATATACCCACGTTTACAAAAAGGTATAAAACAAGTATCAGTTTTTACGGTTTAGACATTAAAACAAGTTGGAAATACTAGTTTTAAATAAAACGGTTAACAAAATATCATACTAACAATACTTGCCGAAACAAATAACAATGTTTTATACACTAAATGTTTTTGTCATTTGTTATACAAGACTTGTTAAAAAACAAGTTTCACAACATGTATAACATATCTTATATACTCTGCTATGATATCACCAATTTATAATGTAAAAAAGTACGGCAGTAAATATTCTGCTGATGGTCGGACTAAATTGAACTACAACAGCTTTGGGAATTGAACTTTATGGACTCAAGAAAAATGAAAGAAAATATTCCGGATAACTCAGTTCTTTTATTTAAAAAACCGGCCAAGTTCGTGTCCGGTGACCGTTCCGTTGTAGCCCGTTATCACAATATATAACGATTCTGTTGTTCTATAACCTGAATATATTAATGGTACCTATAATATAGTTAAAATGATTAAAATAACAAAAATCGCCTTTACTACTTCATCTTAGTCACTTTAAAGGATTTATTCTCAGGATTTCGTATTTGATACAATATTATCCAACGCTAAAGTTCAGCGACTATTACTGCTAACCTTAACTGCTATCATTTTACCATTAATAAACCACCATTACCATTACCATTTTACCATTTTTTTTTTTTTTTTTAAATACACTGTATCATTACGAATTTTTCCAGATCTTTCAAACCAGCAGTTTAGCTTTTAGAGCCCTACTGGAACAAAAATGTAATGTTTCGTAAATGGAGCATTAAATCGAAAAATAGTATTAGCAACCCCAAAGTCATTTTAAAAAACCTATTCAACGATAACCCACAACATAAAGGTAGACGACGTAAAAAAAACATCCCCACTTCACATGCAGGGGAGCTACCCTAAAAAAAATATTTTCTGAAATTTTATTTTACCACTTTGTCGACGTAATTGACATATACACCCCTACGAAATTACAGCTTTCTAGTACTAACGGTCTCTTAGCAAAACCTCGGACAGACGGACAAACAGACGGACATGACGAAATAAGGGTTCCTTGTCAGGCCTACGGAACCCTAAAAACGATATGATTAGAATACAATCATCATTTCAGCCAAAAGACGTTCACTGTTGGACATAGGCCTCCCCCAAGTGTCCCACATTGACCGGTCCCGTGCGACTCGCATCCAGCGGATTCCCGCATCCTTCAGCAGGTCATCGGTCCAGCGCAACGTCTTTCGGTTCGCTGTCGCCACTCCAGAACTTTTTGGCCCCATCGGCCATCCGTTCTGGTGCCCTGCTCACAGCCACTTAAGTTTGGCAATTCATCGAGCCACGTCGGTAAAATGGTTCTATTGCGGATCTTCGGTCTTCATTTCTGATTCGATCACGCAAGGAAACTCCAACCGTAGCCCCCTCCATTGCACTTTGGAATAGAAGAATATAGAATACACAATATTGAAACACAAATTACACTTCAATATTGCTAATTCTATGGTTACCACAATGACTGTCTTATCGCTGATAACGACATCTTTCAGACAACCTTTGGATGGACTATACGAACGAGAATGTTACACTTAATTCACGTTCAAAACTCGCACACAACTATTATATTACAAAACCTTAGAAGCCTTAATATAACTTTATTAAAAGCCCCGTCTCCAGGTAATTTAAGAGTTAATATTCAACTTAGTTGAACTTAGTAACTTCTATATGTTTATAATAATGCCTGAACTAGTAAGGCCAGGATTTTCCGCCGGCAAAATGTCTAACAGTGCCTATTTTGCCTTCATAATCGTCTTTATAAAGCTTATAATAATAATATAATTTTAACTATTAATAAATAAAATAAAAAATCAGCTATTCCATACAGGAAACAGCAGTTATTTTAAATAATCGATGATGTTTTAAAAAATCATCATCATCATTCCACCCCGTATTTATTTATAACATTTATTTTTACAATCATTTAATTATATATTTGGTATGTACAACTAAGTACATTACATAACCTGATGACTCCTGACAAAAAAAAATATGATTCTGTTCAGTCCGTCAGTTAGATTATCGAAAAAAATTGGATACGTGTTTTTTGTTTTATCAAATTAATAAAAATTGACGAAGATAAAACGTGTCAAAGATAGTGGGGGCTTGTGACGTCACCTTCTGGTAAAAATCTAACTACTCAAATGTGACGTCACATGACTTTTTGACGCACTGTATCGTCTTCATGT
Organism: Xestia sexstrigata; assembly: GCA_941918905.2. Lineage (NCBI taxonomy): Eukaryota > Metazoa > Arthropoda > Insecta > Lepidoptera > Noctuidae > Xestia > Xestia sexstrigata. Next base: position 9,796,226 of record OW799203.2, read on the forward strand.
TTTATTTACGTGAAAAAAGAAAAAATATGTGTCCAATATTTTTTGAAAATGTATTTGACGCACTGATTAGATATTTTTTTCTATTTCACCGAAATCCCTTTAGCAGTTTAGACGTGAAAAGGTAACACAAAGATTTTTATTTTTCGTCGAAGGAAATCGAGAGTTAATTAATAAGCGGTAATACCAAATCACGGGATACTATGCATAAAGAAATTGACAGAAGTATCGCCAACACATGGAAAAGATTTAAGTCCCTTAGCGAAGTTATGAAAAAATAAAAAATAATAAGAACATGCCAAATAAAGACAAAAGAAAAGTATTAAACACCTGCATTTTACCATGTTTAACAATATAGTTGTCAAACATGGTCATTAACAGAGACACTAAACAATAAAATAAAAGTATGTCAAAATTTAATTTTAATTTTGAGTTTGATTTTGAGTTTGATTTTGATTTTAATTTAATTTTAATTTTAATTTTAATTTTAATTTTAATTTTAATTTTAATTTTAATTTTAATTTTAATTTTAATTTTAATTTTAATTTTAATTTTAATTTTAATTTTAATTTTAATTTTAATTTTAATTTTAATTTTAATTTTAATTTTAATTTTAATTTTAATTTTAATTTTAATTTTAATTTTAATTTTAATTTTAATTTTAATTTTAATTTTAATTTTAATTTTAATTTTAATTTCTTATTTTATTTTTTGTTTTTTTTTATTCTTTTAATTTTATTTTATTTTCTTATCAATTTATGGTCGTTATATTTATTCATAATCCAATCAATTCATCTTAATTTAATCAATTATAATTTTTAATCTGTAATTTTACATCCCAATATCTTTTTCTTTTTAGTTTGTATACAACAGTTAATGAATGATTTGATAGTTTCTCTATGAATACTTTAATTATTCTTTGTATGTATAAGTTTCTAATGTCAATAATTTATAAATATGTTATGTTAAACCGTTTTTTGTGCATGTGGTGTTAACCTGTAATTAATTGTTGCACTTGTAAATGTTACTCTAGTCATTAAGCCAGAAATGTACATAGTGTAAACAATAGTTGGTTAACCTAAATAAATAAATAAATAAAATGGAATAGAGGATGTGTAATCGGAGTACAAAACAAAAGAAGACATAAAATGAGATTAAGCAAAATTAAAAATGTAACTAAATTTACAGATGTGAATAAAGTATGCAAAACACTTAAATGGAAATAGGCAGGACATGCGCTGAGAGAGAGGAATGAGAAATGGATTAGACTCATATCAGAATGCCAGGGATGGTAAAAGAAGTAAAGGTAGACAAATGAAACGCTGGGAAGATGATCTCAAAAGAGTCGCCGGTCCAGAATAGACCAGACTTGAAGAGACAGAGATGGGTGGAAGTCTTTGGAGGAGGGATTTGTCGAAGAACGAGCTGTTGTCTGACAAATCTTAATGTAATTATTGTAAAACAGCAAAAAATGGCTTATTTTATTTATAAATACCAAATTAGGTAAATTTTTCCTTGAAGCTGCGACTTTGTTGGTACATGCGTCATGTCATCTCTTAGCTGCCAAGGTTCATTTTAATTACTTTATTCGTAAACTGTTGATCTAATCTTTTACTCTGGACGCTCTTAGTGTGCACGTCTTTCTACATCGTTCTCACATATATGTATAATCTCAAAATTAAAGATGTAACCAAGATTTTGTAACAATATTTTGATTTTAAAAGAGTGTCCATGGAGTTTCTTGCCCGTTCTTCTCCATAGAGATCTACGCTAGGGAATGGGCAACTACAGTACTTTCTCAAGTTATTATGCCTTGTGACTGGGACTGTAGCTTTGATTTTCTTTTTTGTATTTTTGACATTCAAAAGTGCCGTAATGGTCTAATTGAAATAAATGCTTTGAGTTTGAGTTTTGAGTTTGAGTTTCGTGTCCCAAGGTTCTTTTTAAGATGTAAAGCAATCACATGCTCACATATATATTACATGTAACTCCCTCTGCACAAACTTTGATGAGCTAGAACATTTAAATTTCAGATCGTTCGGTATAAATTTGCAATCTAATACCCTTTTCTGTTTTAATGATTACTTTTTTCAGTTTCATGCAGAAAGTTAGGAATAAGACGCGGTTATTCTGCTCTTTAATCAATAGTTACAAAAACAAATGTTAAAAATTTATCAAGGTGAGACAGCAAGTGCCACTAGTTTATAGCATTATCGGCCTATAAGGTTCCCCTTCCAGCTGTAAGCAACGTTTCATGCTTACTGCTTAAGCCAGGCCTCCTCGCTGTGAAAAGAAAAGTGCCATGATCCACTACGTGGGCCCAGAGCGTGTTATTGGGTGTCACATGACTTAGAATTTTTTGTTCTACGACGTGCTGGTTTCGAGCAGTGCTGCAGTGGTTTATAATTGCGTCGCAATTTTCTCCATTCAATAGATATGATGATATGAGTTTTCTACACTAACAAATAATATTAAAAAGAGGAAAGATTTGTATTTTTGTATGTTTGTTACGAATGAACTGAAAAAGCATTGAACCGATTTTAACCATTTTTTTACCAATAGAAAGCTAAATTATCAGGAAGTAACATAGGCTATAAATTATATTTATATTATGCAAATTCGTCGAGCTAACACATTTTTTTGCGGACGAACGTGACGGTGACCGTGTCTGAAATAAACTGAAATGCGTAGTTAATATGTGTATTACGAGTTTTACGTGACTAGCTTGAACGATACTTCTGTTATTTGAGAATATGACTTTATTAAAAACCTAAGTAGATAATAAGTATTTTAAAGTTTCAATTAAAAGCGATAAAGTGTACAGTCATATTTAAACATTTGCGCCTATTTATAAATAAGCGAGGATGGTATATAAAACGGACGTTCCTAACTTGAACAGTTTCGTCCTCAGTCCCCTGAGAGCGGCGTTGCCGTTCTGCAACCTTATACATATGATGAAAAGGTCGGGTTTTTTAATGCATTGATAAAAAGGGGTATTCTTTGGCTTTGAATTGAGTTACTGTTTTATTCAGTTTAAAATAAAAGATTTTATTTATCCCCGGCGAAGTGCTAAAGTGGATTAAGGCTGCTCAGTGCTTAAGTACACACTTAAGTGATTGAAACACTTATAAAAATGAATTAATTTAAGTTTTTAGCTTTTTTATTAAAAGCCTTCTCAAATAGAGGTAGAAAAAACACGAAGAGTATTTTTTTGAGAAAGAGGAAAAGCTAAGTTCGGATCTTGGCCCTAGCTCTTGATTAAGCGCTCCGGTCGAATTCATAACTAGTCAGGCAATTCCGATTGGATCCGTATTTAAGCCATGAAAAGAGTAATTATTAGTCCTTTTATGTGCCTTCGTACATTTTATTTCTGAATACCATTTGTAAGTGTATTTCACTTACAAATGGTATTCAGAAATAAAATTCAACTTCAGGTAACAAAACCTAATTACGGTCCACTCAGACGAACCACTTTATAGCTTCGCCTCCCCTGAAACAATCTACTCACTACTTCATTTCACTTTCAACACGAACGCAATATCTACTCGACCTGGTAGCTGTATACTTGCGACTTTTAGTCATAGAAAACGTCGCAAGGCTGACACATTTTGTTTATGGTTTAGAAATCGATTAATTTCAATTGAAACGAAATAATTCCAATTTTCTTTCTCATGAATATTCGTAGGAAATTATTATTTAAGTATTTTCTATGTAGGTACCGTTTTAGTGTCTCTTCTACCCTGTATATCTAGTTTTGCCTTAAAATAAACGTTTACAAATCATCATCATCAGCCTATAATGTTCCCACTGCTGGGACAGGGCCTCCTCTCAATGAGAGGGAAAGGGCTATAATCCACCACGCGGGCCTAGTGCGGATTGGTAGATGTCACATGTCTTCGAATTTTTGGTTCTAGGACATGCCGGTTTCCTCACGATGTTTTCCTTCACCACACCTTCCTTCCTTTTCCTTTTCAAAACAATTACTACAATATTATTAATAGGTAAGTGATCGTTAGATGTGCTTTCACCTTACAACGATCGCGAGAAAGTGACACTGAGAAGAGCTCACACATTTTGCATGAAATGATAAAAACAATTTGCGGTATGAGTGATCGAGACAATAGGCTAGTTTCCACCATCAATCCGTTCAAGTCCGTCCGTTAGAGTATTGGAAAATAATGGATACGTATTTTTTGTTTTTGTAAATCAATGAATATTGACAAAAATAAAACGCATCAAAACTCGGGAGTGGGGGCTCTTGACGTCACAACGCACTAAAAATTATAGCACGGCGTGACGTATTGAGAATTTTAAAAGCGTCTTCAATTTTGGTTTACGTAACAAAAGAAAAAATACGTGTCAAATATTTTTTGATAATCTAACTGACGGACTAATTAGATTTTTTCAGGACATAAGCCTATTCTAACTAAATGCCGTTGGCAATGAATCAGACAGAGACATGGTGAATCTTACGATTTAAATATTTTATTACGAAGCATGTACGTAGGTTTGCGGACACCCTAATGCCTATGCCTAGTTCGCTTACACCCCTGCGTAGCATAGTACGCATACCTTCATTATTGAGGGCCTAAGATCGAATGAAATGTGAAATTAATAGCACTTGATGTAATTACTCTGGGTTCCGAATTAAATAAGGGACCATTAGCGATGTCGGCAGTCCACGAGAATTATGAAAATAATTCTGAAGACGTCTTTTTAAAAGGTTCTATTGTTCTTGGGTAATTGTTGGAAACTGCCCTAAGTGTGATGGCTTCTGTAGTAGATAGACCATGCTATCAATCTACATGTACTTATATAGGTAAGTAATTTATGTGCAAATACTGAAGTTATGGGTAAGGAATTAAGGCTGATGCTCCAGAGTAGCCCGAATTTTCTGACGTTTTTTGCAATTTTTAGGCCAGTGCCAGGTTGTATGATGATTAAAATATTGTTCGCGAAAAAAAAAAAAAAAAACGAATTTGAATTTGAAAGTTGAGTGCCACAAAATACACCTTGCATAAGCTGTTGATTCAGGCAGTCACGGCATACTTCCTCAGTTGCAAATCAGTACAAAAGCAATTTACTAACTTTTCAATTTACACGTTCATTTCGAAATAAAACCGTGTACTTTTAGCATGCAGAGGATCGCAGTTTTAGCTGGCAGGGTAGGTATTTAGAGAGTACTCACGTGAAGCCTTTGTGTCTCAAATTGAATCATGAGGCTGCTTTAATAAATTAATCGCTAAGTAGTCGAGTCTCCCTTTTAGCGGCTTACTTGCTCTTTGCTGCCATAATGTAATATTCGCGATATACGCTAGTAATAACACCTATTAGGAAACTGTATTGAATTAAACGAGGCAGGTGTGCAATCGATCACTCTGATGAGTCCCTGCGGAAACTAATACAATGTTATGGAAAGAATTGAGTTTTCTATAACTGCGAGTGGGTCTGTTGGGAAAGATTGATTGCTACTCATTTGAAAGGTGAATTTTCTTTAGTTAACGACGTGCACTGTTTTTCCCGATTTCGCTATAATATAACGAGATTACATCAGCCTAGCTTTTTACGTTTTTTACGCTATGTTGGGGTCGGTTTCCAGTGTAACCGGATGCAGCTGAATACCAGTATTTTACATAGAGCGACTGCCTATCTGATCTTCACAACCCAGTTAGTACTGGGTAACACGATACCCCTTGGTAAGGCTGGTTGTCAGACTTTTTTGAACCACTGACTATTTGTAACGACTGTGAAAGATCTACAAATTACAGCCGGGACCAACTGAGTCCCACGACCCTGCTTAACGTGCTTTCCGAGGCACGGAGGAAACTCGGTATGTACCTAATGGGTGGTCACCCATCCACAGACCAACCTATATAACAAGTATGTAATGGTAAATTCTTACCTACATCATCAACATTACCATCATTTCAGTTTGGGATCTCCCACGGCTGGGTAGGCCTTCCTTTTCTCCTGTCATGCCTCCCGGTAACGTTTCCGTAATTTATTCGTAAGTGTAGTTTAGTCTCGCATCAAAAATATGATTTACCTAATAATAAATATTATTTTTACAAGAGATATGCATTTATTATAGAATAGGCTTGTGTGCTGAAAATATCTAATTAGTACGTCAGTTAGATTATCAAAAATATTTGACCCGTATTTTTAGGGTTCCGTAACCAAATGGCAAAAAACGGAATTACGGAACCCTTATGGATTCGTCATGTTTTTCATCGAACTCAATATTTTTTTTCCATCAAACATCAAACAGATATTATGGGGTATCTAGGGATAGGTCTTTAAAAATGATATTGAGGTTTCTAATGTATTTTTTTTCTAAACTCAATAGTTTGCGCGAGAGACACTTCCAAAGTGGTAAAATGTGTCCCCCCCCTGTAACTTCTAAAATAAGAGAATGATAAAACTAAAAAATATATATGATGTACATTACCATGTAAACTTTCACCGAAAATTAGTTTGAACCAGGTCTAGTAAGTACTTTTTTTTATACGTCATAAATCGTAAACCACAATTTACCTTTCATTCAATAAAGTTTGTGCGGAAACCTCGGTGTGCGAGTCCGACTAAATAGATTTGCAATTTATTGATGGTGGAAACTAGCTAATTAAATCAATAATAATACGTTATACACGCTGCCGTTGCAATTGAAAATCATGAACGTCTATGGTGTTGTATTTTTTTTTTTTTTTATTTTTCCGATGGGAAATCATCAAGTGACTTCTCCCGCTCTGGGCGGAGCAGGAGGGAGTGTCAGACTTTTACTGACTAAAACTCATCCATGTTCCTTCATCGCCCTTTGTGTTCCGGGGCTACGGTATCTCTTTCGAACAGTCCCGCAACCCCGGCAGACATCGGTCCTTGCGGACCCCTTCCTTTTTGCTGATTCTCTTTGAGGCGCGCGTGGAACACGAACGCGCCGTCGACACGGCGTGTCGTCATGAGACGGACGGACGGCGAGCTAGCCCTTAGCCCACCGTCCACAGGCCCGCGCCTACGGTGGCCGGGGGCCACATGGTGGCCCCCGACGCGTGTGGTATTACTTACAGCCTAAATTGTAAGTACAAACTTTATTATTATTTACGGCGCGTAATTTTCAGCAGGTGTATCGCAACTCTCCCTTATAATTTTTCAGTACAATGCCTCTCTTCTACAAATAGGTTGGCACATATAGCACAAACGATGCGTATATGAATGACGTCATTAAAACGGGTCCTTACTCGCACCGCTCGACATTCGGAAGTGTGTCTGCCTACGCTCTCACAGAGAGGCCCACTCACGGGAAATACCACTAATGTCGAAAATAAACGTAATAGGAACGTTGCATGCATTGCTTGTACTTTAAAAAGGGTTCGTTTTATGAATTGTTATTTGAAAAAATAAAAGGTACAATTGCTGAAATGGAGAGTAATTTTGATTTTAATGTCGCTTTTAGTTTACTGTTTTAAATGTGTATAGCTTCAAGAGTATATACCTGTGTGTGAATCATGATCAATGTCAAATCAATCATCATGCATATTCCAATATGTTTGGGGTCGGTGCAGTGTGTGTTTGCACCTCAGCCGTCACACACTTCGTACCGATCAAATAAAATAAAAAACCGGCCAAGTGCGTGTCGGGCCATGCGCAAGGTAGGGTTCCAATAGTTATAGCCCGTTATCACGATATAGAACGAACCGTGAACCGTTGTGAAACTTATGGTAATTTATTATGTTTTTTTTAGATTAGATTGTTTTTCAATGCAAGTCTTTACCCGTTATAAACAAGCAAATAGATTTATTGTAAGGAATTTGTATTTGATACAAAGTCCCACACGATGGGTTAAACGACGAAAAAAAAATTATCCCCTACTTCACATGTAGTTGAGTTACCCTAAAAAAAAATATTTTCCAAAATTTTATTTCACCACTTTGTCGGCGTTATTGATATACACACCTTTACAAAATTACAGCTTTCTAGTACTAACGGTCTCTGAGCAAAACCTCGGACAGACAGACAGACAGACGGACATAACGAAACTATAAGGGTTCCTTGTCAGGACTACGGAACCCTAAAAAGGAACGTAAATAATTATTAAAACAGATTTTTGTTGTCTTCTTTAGCTATCGTGAACCATCACGTCTTTGCAGTATCGCTAGTTAATTGAGTTTGACTTGTATAGGTACCTATCGAGAACAAAAACAACAACTTGCTTCATGAAAACCTTATTAAGAAGAACATAATTATGTTCATATTCTGAGAACATGTTTCTGGAACATCGGACCTCTATTGGTATTCTGATATTTATATCTACTTAATGTTACAACATTTCAGATGACAGCTGTCATATGAGTTGCCGATTACTCGCAAATTGCTCTGAAGGGGTGCGTGAGGTATGAATATCACTCGTGAAATATTTTTGCTCGGTGTTTGTGTTTGCTTCATGGGAAATAAACCTTACTTCTTAAATATATGCTTTTCTTACCTGCTTATTTTATAGCAGTTGTTTGTTGGTGAGTTCGTGATTTTGAGATTTTAGGGTTCCGTTGCATACATGGTAAAGCGGAAACGTTCTTCGATCACTTTTGACACAAAACAACATAACATAACATCACGCCTGGCATCAAGGTTGGGCAGAAGTGTACCTAATACCTAGTACACCCACATTTCGCCAGTTATGTTTAAGCCCCATGTAACAGGTGTCGCGACCTTTTTATATTTATCGATGGTTTTTTATTCGTTTAACATTTGTTGTCAAATAAAATTAGTTGTGTCAGTGACTCGTAATTTCATTGCAACTATAAAGTACAGTCCACAATTTATCCCTACAACAGGGTTCGAGCCTATTGCCATCAATATGGCACAAATCCAGTCTCCGTGTCTGCCATAAAACAACACACTGATATCAACACCTTTTAAACAAAAACCAAAACTTACGTGACCACGACGCGGCATCAGATTTGCTTTTCAAATTAAATTTATTATTAACGGCTGAGGTTAGAAACGGAGCTACTGTTTCTATCATAACTCATTATGCAATCTCGTTACTAACATTTCGAAAATTTTAATCAGATTAGAGGCTGTCATAATTACTTTCTCAAGTTGCCAAATCCACCCCATTCATCACAGTTAAAAAATGTTTTAACGGCACCTAAGTGTGTTGTGAAGTTGAATTGTATTCTTAAACTTTAAAGGTGTAATTTGAAGTTCTTCAGAAGACGTGGATGGCGGAATAATAACATTTACAGTTTAAAACTTTTGCAACTATGAAAATTGTTGCCAGAATCGAGTTTAACTCTCATCGTTCACAAGTCCCAGCGACTTTGCGCGACTTCCTTTTTTATTTCAGATTTTATGTAGCAATAAACTAAAGAGCTAACTTTAAAATTAAAGCTTTACGAACGAAATAGGAATATCTTAAATGTTGTTAGAGTTACGGGTGTGCCTAATTGAATGAACAGAATCCAATTTCAGGCATTAGTGTCTAGAATTGTTAACAAGATGCTTGAGTAAGAGGGGACTTTTACTGCTGTACAAAATACAGTTGTATATGTTTATGATGAGTTTCAGTGTCATTAAATTGTTCACTTTTATACCTTACTACTTAGCTTTTGTATTGCTCGCGGCTTCGCTCCCGAAATGTACGGAAATTATCCGACGCAAACATTTAAAAATGTAGACAATAACACTCTGGGATAAAGTTATTTCCCATTAGTGAATGAATTTTCGGAATAGGAACAGTAGTTCCGAAGATTACCCCCTACATACAAACTTATAGACAAACGAACTTACAAACAAATTTTACCTCTTTGTGGTATTATATGAATGAATTATATTAGTATTAGTAAATTAGTAATAAGTATAGATGATGTCGAACTTTTTTCTAAAAGGTTTTTACCAAGAATAGGCATGACGACAGTATCAAAAACTTGCAAATCTATTTAGTCCGTCAGTTAGAGTATTGGAAATTAATGGACACGTATTTTTTGTTTTTGTAAATCAATGAATATCGACAAAGATAAAACGCATCAAAACTCGGGAGTGGGGGCTCGTGACGTCAGAACTAGCTAAAAATTATACCTAGGCGTGACGTATTGAGAATTTTAAAAGCGTCATACCTTCGTCAATTTTGGTTTACGTAAAAAAAGAAAAAACACGGGTCAAATATTTTTTGATAATCTAACTGACGGATTAATTAGTTTTTTTTTGTCGTCTCGCCTATTACAGTTAAATTATATTTTGATGTATGTTTTGTAGTATGATGTAAATACTATCCAAGCAGTAAATTGTTATCAGTTCCAGCCAACAAAACGACAAACTCATCAATTTTATCAAATCTCTTTACGATACGAGTTCCCAAATGTTCCTGGATGGCTCTGTTTACGAAAGCAAGCTTATTGTGGCTTACGAGTAATTACCAACTTCGATTTATTGGAAGACATTCACGTGGTACACATAGGTTAGAATGTTTTACTCGATATTAATATTTACACTGAGCTTCAATAACCTAACTTAACTAGAAGGCCGGGCCTGGATTATCCGAACCAATATTATAATTAATTATTTCTTAGAAGAGTGGAGTGTAAGCAATAAACCCTAAACGCGTACATAAATTATATTCGACGCTAACTAATCGCTATCTCAATTAGTCGGTTCGCTTAAGCAAAAACATAATATTAACATCATGGCTGTAATCCCCTGCGGTTATTAATGTAACAAACATAATATTGTAAAAAAACCAATTACCAGAAACAAAAACTGTAAACACTCGCCAAAGATAAAAAAACACATACTCAAACGATGTTTAAAATACATGTGTAAAGAATATCACAGAACATAAAGTACGTGTAAATTAACTCAACAACAATAATTTACACCCATTCAGAGTTAAATAAGTTCGCAAAGAAATTTTCAGACCGGCGCGGCACCCGTGCAAACCTCGTATAATTTTTTATTAAAATTAAAGACACAGTCAAGTTTTCGCACGGTTCTTTTCTGGTACTAAAAGTAAAGTGTACCGGGAAGAATATCGGCTTTTCCACTGCAAAACAGACCAAGTTGTGGACAATCTTATTGCAAATGTAGCAGCGCAGACTGAGAATATCCCGCTTCGGGTTAATATGATTTTCTTCATCTGCACAGTAACTTTTGCTGTAATTATGATAATTGGGTCTGATTGAAGGGAATTGCGGGATCGTGGCTCAATAATGAATACAGGGAACAATTAAGCTGCAATTTTAAGTCGGGCTTGCTGCTATTAATCTGTTAATGTATGGGTTTTAAACCCTTACGCATGCCTAGGAGAGGACGTAAGCCAGCGGTTATGTGGCAACGGGTACGCCCGTTGTCACATAACCGCTGGGTTTAGGCAGAATCTTAATATTTTAACAACCATATTCATTTATTTCTTATTGTACCTGTGATGTTGTAATTATTGCCTTAGTTCGGTGCAAGCTCGAAACCAGCGCTTGTATATGGAATCCTCATGAGGTTACCTATACACTCATGCTGGAAAAAGTGCAAAAAGCTTTTCTCAGGTACCTTTACAAATATGTATTTGGATATTATCCATATATGTATCCTACTAAATTTCTTTTAGGATGTTTGAATTTTAATTCCCTTAAAGTCAGGCGTGCTGTTGGCCAACTAACAATTGCGTATAAAATTATACATGGTTATACCAACGCCTCGGAATTACATGCTGAGCTGTGTCAATTATTTGTTCCAAATAATTATATTCGCTCTAGGAAACATAAATTGTTTAATGTTCCACTTAGTCGCACTGTAGCTCGATCCACTTCACCTGTACCACGTATGCTTACGAACCTCAACCAACCCTGGATTGGACTTGTTTGCTGATGAATGGAAGACAATATTATTGGAATGTTTGTGGTTCTGCGAGAAGACCGAGTAAAAGGATTAGGTATTTAATTTAGTGTTAATGGTTTTAAATACTGTACTAAATAAATGGATAAATAAATTATTTTATTATATTTTATTGAAGCTCAAAATAGTTACGAAATGGGATTCAATGTATGAAGATCAAAATAGTTACGAAATGGGACTTTTGTGATGCTATTTTGTTTAGTTGTCGAAATGGGAAAGTTACGAGATGCGCCGGAGCCATTTACTCCTATGTCTACGTAATTCCTTTAAAAACACCGAATAAATTTCTGAAAAAAATTACGTATAGGTTCAATCTATAGGAAGTGTATTTTCTAGTTTTGTACACCCCAGCAGTTCTAATGACATTAAATTCAAGCTTCATTTTGACTATCCTTTTTCCCATCCTACTAATATTATGAATGCGAAAGTTTGTGAGAATGGATGGATGTTTGTTACCCTTTCCCGCTAAAACTACTCACCGGATTTGGATGAAATTTGGCACACAGATAGTTTATAACCTGGATTAACACAGACTATTTTTATCCCGGTAGTACGATCCCGTCGTCTTCTTCTCGTCCAACTTACCGCAGTGTCTCAAGACGAAAGTCTATGACCAGTGTGTGTTGCCAGTGATTACTCGTACATACGGGACCGAAACGTGGTCGCTCACAATGGGCCTTATCAGAAGTCTTAAAGTCACCCAAAGGGCAATGGAGAAGGCTATGCTCGGAGTTTCTTTGCGTGATCGAATCAGAAATGAAAACATGCGTAAGAGAACCAGGGTCACCGACGTAGCCCGAAGAATTGCCAAACTTAAGTGACAGTGGGCAGGGCACATTGCTCGCAGAACGGATGGCCGATGGGGCCGAAAAGTTCTGGAGTGGCGACCGCGAACCGGAAGACGTCGCGTTGGAAGACCACCCACTAGTCGCACGGGACCGGTCAATGTGGCGACACTTGGGGGACCCTTGGGGGTCTATGTCCAGCAGTGGACGTCTTTCGGCTGAAATGATGATGATGATGACGATCCCGTAGGACTATTACCGAACGTCACGCCGGCGTAGCCGCGGACATCAGCTAGTTCTGCATATTATATTCTAGCAGTCAAAGACGTCACACGCGATACCAAGCTCAGAATCACGTTGCTAATTTAATTAAATCTGTTTCATAATAACGTTGCTGCTTACAGTGCATTGTTTCATTAATACTCGGTGTAATCTGTACAGTATTATTTTTTTAATTACATTAAAGGTCATTATTACCAGAACATATTCTGGATAATGCGCTCAATGCGCTTTTGTGTGGACAAGGATTAACTTTGCAATGTATAATGCATACAATTTTCCTGATCATGTTGTAAAATATGTACTAACATTCCATGTACATATGTACCTACTACATTTTCTAAATACTCTCATCAGCTACATTTCCTTTTCCAACTACTTATATTATTAGGACCAGCTTTTGATACACAGATGCTGCTATAAATTTGTTTCTTATTAGGTATTGTCGGCACAAATATTTACCCTAGTAACATTTACGTGTTCTTTATTTACAGCATAAGTACACTAGGAAATTGTGATATTCTATGGTGAGCTTGGTTAAATTCTGGGATAAGCTTTTAACTATCGAGGTAGCAAAATAATAAATGCTTTAACAATATTCTCTCATTTTGCAAGCGACGTCACAGGCTGACGCGAGTGTATTATAATATTGAGAAGTAGTAATAGATTACGGAGGTAGGATGGGACATCCATCTTACCGGTCCCTCAGGAGAAGTAAACACGAAGGGAAAATTCTTTTTGTATGAAAAATATTATTTATAAAATAAAAGATATAAAACTTGTATTGGTAATAGGATTTGGGTATTTACATTGAATTCCTTGTACGACCGAAATCCGTTTAGACGTTAACAGGCTATTTTTCAGTCCACTAAGCATTATTTTTATGTTGGAACCTTCGTCTTTTATTTACTTTTAACGAGGTCTTGGAAATTGATGTTGGTGATAAAAGTAAGATGGTTTCAAGAAAACTAATTAGGTAGTGCCTACGCCAAATTGCAACAGTTTGTCTTTTATTTTAAACTAAGTAAGTATTTAATTACAATGAACAGAACAGAATGTTGACATTTATTTTTTGATCAATTATTGAAATCAATGAATTAGAAACTGGATTTGTGAAACAGAATAAATGCAAGTTTTGATGAAAATGATTTTTTTTTATTTGTAGTGCATTCCAAACTTAATTAAATAAATAAAACAATCAATAACATACAATAAATATCGCTCACACAGCGCCATCTAGTGCCACACTGAGCAACGAGGCTTGTGTCGTGGACACCAGGTATTTGGTATACTACATAGATACTTTTTGTTTGTAAATACATACTTATTATACATATAAACATCCATGACTCGGAAACAATTGTCCATGCTAATCACACAAATATTGCTTCTACCGGGATTCGAACCCGGGACCCTAAGAACGTAAGGCAGCCTCAGTACTGCTTCGCCATTCGGATCGTCAAAAAAAATTATTTAATTAAAAGATATTTCACCTTTTAATTATTTTTTTAATTAAATTAATTATTTTTAAAAACACATGTTTGAAAGCTAATTTGATACCCTAGGAAATGCAGGTCTTGTGTGTTACTGTTTCGTCTTGTCTTGAATATCAAGCTAATTTCTGTAAAATTTAAAACAAAGATAATTATATAATACACTACACTACACTATACTCCATAATCTTGTCTTATTAACTGTACCTAACGTTGATAAAGTTTAAAGTTCCACACAAAAATAAACGTGGGACGAGTTGCGGAATTAAAATATTAATTATTTTGATTTTCATCAACTCGTCCCAAATGGGCCGTGGGCATGTGCGACGAGTTGATGAATTACTCACCATCTTGCGGGAAAGGTAACAAATACACCTGATTAAGACATAGCAAGGAGAAAATCCCATACATGGTCTAGTTACCTAGTCACGTCCTCCTTACAAAGCCACATAACGCCTGGTACACACAGAGCCAGCTAGATCGAGCACACGATAAAATTGTAGAAAGGATTTGTTCGCGCGCACTTCTTTAGAACCTCGACAACTTGGGGAGAATTTAGAGAGAACGAGCTTAAAGCATGTTACACACGCATGCACACAACGTAAGGCGCTTAGAATTGATACTGAATGCTGCTTTTATTTCGGTGTTAATGTTTCAAAATTTTATATAATGTATAAAATGTTATATAAGAACCAAATAAGATGTGGGATCGGACACAGAATAAGGGCGTGCTCTATGAATAACTCGTTGTATGAGGCCTATTACAAAAAAAACCGGTCATGTGAGAGTTGAACTCGCGTGGAGAGGGTTCCGTACAATGCCAGTTAGTGCTTATATTGAGTTTATCACTTTATTTTCAATTGATAGAATTCTTATAGGTTTTCCTGTATTCTACAAGCAATGCAATATATTTTGTATTTTTTTCATAATTTTAGGCTCAGTTGTTTCGGAGATCAGGGGGGAAGAATAGTCAATTTTCGTCTTCTTCCATGGATACAATCAAAACTGTTTATTTTACAATAATATATTTGAGATCCTCATAACGACCCCTTTCATTTGATTTAATTATAACACAGTAGGGTTTGCAAAACTTTTTTTAAAATTTCCTTATTTATCCCCCGAAAATGACCCTTATTTAAAAATAAAATTTATTTACTTTGCACATCTCTGTTTGAGTCATAGGATTACAACACCATCCTACCAAATTTCACCTGATTTAGTTCAGTAGATTCTATTTAATATATAGACAATCAACATTCAGTTGCTTAATGTGGCACTAGATGGCGCTGTGTGTTAATGTCCAGCGATATTTATTTATTTATTATTTTTTTTTCAAACATCATAATAATATAGTTTCATAATAATAGAATTATTTTTCGTTATATATGCCTTTTTAAGTAAATTGTACAATGAGCGTAACACCAAAATGTAATTTCCAAAATGACTTAAGCTTTACAAAATTGGTAGCCAAACTTCTGAATTCATGGTGTTCATAAACAAATTTTTCAAGGTGTTCACAATCAGACGAAAGGCGACTGCCTTTCGTCTGATTGTGTGAGCTTCTAGATCTTACCTCACAAAGACCCAATCATCACAAATCAGCCACGTTTTCAAAAATTTTACCAGGAACCTACAAACTTAGTTCTAAAGTTAATAAAACTACCGAATCTGAAGTTTAATTGCCATAATTTAAATTTACATTATTCGCGATCCAAACTAGTTCGGAATAGTTTCAACTATGTAGTTTGTAGGATGTAAGATTCAACTTAGGAAACAGCAACATAGAGAATATAAAAACCCGTACATAACGATATCGTAAAGTACCGGTTTTTCTCTTACCCGTTGGTATGCCGAAATGTGATCCGCGAACTAAACTAAAGGTATCTAAACAAAACGCATGATGTCGTTCCGGCTTGCAGCATACCAATAGTTTAGTGGTCAGTCATACTTGAGAACTTATAAATAAACTAACAACACCAGAAGGCCTAGCCAAGTTACAAACGTACAAGAGAATCGATACGAATCGATTCTCTTTCTACAATCGTAAATGCCTCGGGCGTAAACGATTATAGAAATCGCTAAATTGGTAGCCAAGTTGACACGACTGAGTCGAGCGCTCGTTCTCTAATATCTGTAGAAAAAACCTACACTTTATTCTATGGTGAGCATTCCTACCAAAGAGTATAGCGATCATCATTGTAGAAACTATAACATTCTATTCTATTATTTTAAACGATGTTAACTTGTCTACGAATTTTCTATTCGTTTGTGTTGATCACGTGATTAAACGTTGAGATGATGTCATTCCCATACATTTGATTAGTTTTCTACTAGCGTTAACGATTGTAGATTGTCAACTTGGCTAAGCCTGCAGAACAGAACACCTCGCTTGTATTACCCCGAAGGGTTGACAAAGGTGTACCCATAGTAGAAACACTCACATCCTAATCCTAACTAATATAAGTATTAGATTAGTTAGTTAGTTTAGTTATGATTAGATTATAAGTAATGCGAAAGTGTATTTGTTTGTTACGTTTTCACTGAACCGATCATCCCGAAATTTTGCATAATTATACGTTGTCAATGTTGTACAGAAACGGACATAGTAGTCTATGTCCGTCTATGTACTTTTTTTTGAGGTAAGGTAGTCCTTACCTCAAAAAAAAAGTACCGTGCCCGAGGGAAACAACACTAACGTTCTTACGATAATAGATGGCGCCACGTGACTTTCGAATCATGATTGAGTTATTATTTATTACAAGCAGAGTACAACCCGAATTTATTGTCAAATTCTAAATTAACGTGAACGAATCCGCGGGCAAGAGCTAGTTAAAAAAATGCACACACAGTATTTACCCGACTGTGGCGAAGTCCAAATGAAGTTGATATTTTTAGAAAAGAAGTGTCATTGAACTTTCGCAACTCATTTTGATGAATTTACGGTCAGTGAGTTCCTCGTTTTCATTGATCGAACGTTCATGATTCGTATTTTTGACACCCAACTTATTTCTTGATTTACTTTTACGATCACTCTATCATACGAAAATAATTATCTTCAATGTTTTAATAAAAATAAAGGGTTTGACTTTGACTAGACCAATATATACAAGGTTTAAACGGAAACTTCACGAAGCCGTCAATCAAGAATTCTGTACATTTAACTAAGTAACACTTTGCTTAAATTATTGCTATAGTTGCTGCCAGTTAAGATGACAATAGCGGTCATTGCCCTTTCCCTAATATCTCTTCGTGCGAACCAAAACAAATGAACCATGTATCGTTTTTCATTAGAAAAAATGTTGAAGATCACGATAGATGACGATTCAAGATTTGAAAAGGCTTATTTTTGGTTTTTTTAGTTAAAATCTTTAATAAATGTAGGTGGGTCAATGACCGCTATTGTCATCATAGCTGGCTGCAACTATAGGAAACGACTTTTTTTTTGGTGTGTAAAATCACGGTTTTACAGTAGCGCTCAATGCAGTGCATTCAAAACACTATGCTTATGGATTTATTTAATAGTGCAGGAGTCATGGAGGTTTTTAAAGTAAAAATTACAACATTTAAAACTTGAATAAAAAAAAAACGTTTGAAAAAGTTGGAACTTCGGACTTCAATATTTCCGTAACTATAAAGTATGGTCCAATACACAAAAAAATCCTTTAAACAAGTGCTTTTTAGCTTCGTTAAGGGTGTTTTGACACCCTTTGTAACAACATTAATATTTTTTTTGTTACTTAAAAAGTTGTAATTTTCCACGCCACAACATTACTAGCAACCATTTTCTAAACAAGTTATTTATTACTCACACTCCAATGCATTTAAATAGACCTGTTATCTTTTGTAACGAATACGAGCCTTATATATTTGAGTTTTTAATCAAACACACCCAAATAAATAACGGTCGTTTCGGCTAGCGCTGTAGTTTCAGTTATTGAGGAATGCGATTCAGCTAAGCCTACTTATTATTAAATATTAACCAAGTCATATATATAATAGACAATACGGGACTTTAAAAACATTAAACATATTTATGAAGTTTATGTGTGTAGGTATTCCATCTATACATAAAATATAAAAAAAATAAGTGTCTGTTTGTATTTTCAAAATAACAGCTTTTTACTGAGTCCATATGAAAGTACACACGGTACTTATAATAAAACTTTTGTCTGTTTGTTTGTTCCGTCTAATCTCCGAAACGGCTGGACCGACTTCGACCGGACTTTAATGGCTGATAGCTGATATTATAAGGAGTAACTTAGACTTACTTTTATTTTAGAAAATGTATTAGGGTTCCGTGAAAGAAAATTAAAACCATTGAAAAAGTTATCAAAATCCGATTCAATTATGGGAAGTAATATTTTTATAATAATTTCACGCGGACGAAGAACGCGAGCAACAGCTAGTGCATAATAAATTAGGTTACAATGTTCCCAATGGACCAGAGACCTCTCTGTGTGGAGTGGGCTGTAACCAGACTCTTCACGAAGCCGTCAACCAAGTATTCTGTCATGTTCATCATACTAAGTAACTTTACGCAAAAATTATTGCTGGGAAACGACTTTTTTTTTTGGGGTGATAATTAAATCACGTTTTATGGTAAAACCCAATTTACCTCACTCAAAACATTGTGCTGAAAGATGGATTGAATAGTACAGGGGTACAGGGGTCGATGAGGTTTTTAATGTAAAAATCTGACATTAAAACATGTAGGTATTTAAAAAAAACTTGTGGAAAAGTTGGGACTTTGACCCCCAATATCTCCGAATCTAGAAGGTTCCCAGGTGTAGTCTAGAACAAAAAAATGATCGCAAGGACGGGGAGAACAAGTGCCTTTCGGCTTCGTTAAGAGTCTTTTACTCCCTTTGTGTCACGTGTCGTCGGTTTTTTATACGACTGCTAAGAAAGTGTTATGTTTTTCGCGCGTATCTTGTACGTTTCTTTGTAAATTTCTTAATAACCTCGTATCTTTCAATTGGCTGGATGGATTTCGACGATTAAGGTTCATTTGATTTGTCTTAAAAACCCAATTGTCTGTTGATTGGTGTTTTGAAAAAAAAAAAACAAAATGTCCTAGTTTTGGCGCTGAATAAAATTGTAAGTCGTTAACATTTTTTTTTTTCAACCAAACGTATCGGGTAGTGTATGAAAATAGAGGAAGATAAGGAGATTTCAAAAATATTTCCACATTAAATAATTTTCAGTCAGGTTTTTTGATTCTTTTAATTCAAAGTAACTTGTTGGTTCTAGGACATGCCAGGAGGCGTTTTGAGATAGGTGGTGGTGAATTAAATTACAAAAAGTAACGCGCCTGCATCTAAATCACTAGATCTCATCTCATCTCATCTCTAAATCACTAGTTAGATCCTCTAAATCACTAGTTACACACACAACACACACAACTAGTGATTTAGAGGCCATTGACATTTAAAATCAGTAGTGACCCTTTAACAGTGATGGCCTCGCATATTTCTTTGACCAGAATTAAAATGAAAACCTTACCTACCTACTTTTACATTTAATCAAATGAAATCCGACTATGTTTTGTTATTTTTCGTAGTATTTAACATTTTAACTACACCACTGCAATATAATTTAACGTTATCCTTGTTACGTTTTCGTATTACATAAAAGATAAACCAACTATCTCATACCTTCAATCTAACATCGAAATATCAAAATGAATAATTAATTTAATAGCAAAGTTCTGTACCCGCCGTAACTATGTATTAGTTGTGGGTTTTCATTTAGGAGTACTTATCCCTTTTGTTATTAAAAAGTTTGATAATCAGTTTACCTATAATTGAATTATTTTTGAAGAGATATTTTATTCCCACTGTTATGGGATCAGTGTTAGCAAGCAACGCCAAACTATAACGAGGTTATCCAGCAGAGAACTAAAGTTTAACATGGCTCTCAGACTAAGTAAGCTGAACGGCCAATGGGACGGCCATATTAGCTCACGCCCAGGTTCATGTCAGAGTGACTTTCTTTACAGGTTGACTGGTCGATGCTGGATGAGAGTTGTCGAGAATTGAGTTAATGGTATGCAATTGGAGAGGCCATCCCGCAGTGGATTGCCGTAGGCTTTTGAAGATGATACCCAATATTCAACGTACAACCAGTCTTACCAAGTTGTATCGTATTACCTAGCACCAATTGGGTTGTGGAGATCAGATAGGCAGGCGCTCCATTGAAAATACTGGTATTTAGCTGCATCTGGCCCGACTGTCGACTTCAACATACATAGTTGGGAAAAGGCTAGGCAGATGACGACTCAATATTCAACGTGATAATGGTGAGCATGTCTGCCAAAAGCACACATCTAGTACTCTTATTCCAATAGTTTTTACTTTTCGATGTAAAACGAAACCTTGCTTCTACTATATTTAAGCAAAAGAAGTGTAAACGTGTACTCACTCAACCGGACTAGCATGGCCGTCAATAGCCGTTTCTCGGTATTTAAACTGAACATTTTAAATGCTTCGCTTCAGAAATGCATTGGCTTAAGTGTTCCAGATTGTACGAGATGTAAGTAAGAAGTTCCAATAGTTTTTACTTTAGAGGATTTGCAGCACTCTCTCGTCTATAACTTAAATCAGTGTTTTGAAAATTAACTCAGGAAAGTAACTGTTATTTCATTCCTTTCTTAAAAAACGTTGCCCCACGCTAGGAATTTCTCCTGTATCGTGGGTGCGTTTACAAACATTTAAACTCGCATGGCACATTAAGCCAGACCCAGAACAACTACCTGTAGGCCTTACAAATATTTGGTCCGTGCGGGAATCAAACTAGCAACAGCAGCTAATTGTCCAGCCACTGCGCCAACCGTAGTGTCAAACCGTGCGGTTTGTTCTTTCTGTTCTTCAAACTTCCCAACTGTCCGTTACATTTTCACGCCAAACGAGTTTTGACGAGGCTCATAGACGTGATATTTTGACCTGAGTGGGATAACGTTCTACATTCATGTGGGCTAAGTCACTGGCAAAACCTAATAATTAATGTACCTAAAACATTTTCATGAAGTTTCCAACACAGAGAAACTCCAAACTATGTAATATCGTAACTCGAGACACAAACTTTGTATACATTCAGTAATAGTGATAGATTTCCCTGTCCGATCTACATAGATGGTTTCCACTAGTTTTTCTGTTGACATAAATCGTGACCCCGTGGGGTATGGGACATGTTACGGAAATACTTGGCAGAAGGCCCTCTTGGGTAGTGTAATTTATAACTATATGGGAACAGGAGTCAGCCGGTGATCGCTCGCACTCCAATGAAACAGATATATATCACTGGACTTTATAATTTATTGCGGACATAGGTCAAATGGTACAAAACAAAGTTGTACATGGACTTATGTAAAAAAGGGTATGTGCCCCATTTTGTTTTCGTTTCCAATTGAAACTGTAACTAAGCGTAAGTGTTTCATGAGTAATTTCTTCATAGCAGCCACGGTTCATGAGAATAGACTCGCCCCCAGGACATGGGACTTAAATATGGCTTGCAAAATGTGGGTGTAATTTTAGGAACATTCCTGTTTATGCCTTTTGGGGATTACAGGCGTGATATTATGTGTAACGTTCAGCAATTGTAATGTGACTGGTTCAATTTGAATTTGGACCTGTAAAATCAAAATATAATCAAGGCATTAATAATATTAGGTGGGTGAATTGCGAATAACTCCTAAGAAAAATAAATATCGTGACACTGTATAATTATTATTTAGTTTTCGGTGTAAAACAAGCACTTTAGAACACCCCAAATGTTTTAAGCTTAATACAGTGTCATTAATAAAATTTGTAATTAATATTTTAGTACCAAAAGGAACCATACCAATTCATCAACACCAAAATATTTGACAGCAATTTTTTCAACTTTCTACTTTCAGACTGCACAGCCTTAAAAACAGGCGGAAGTCGAACCCCAAACGATTTACATCAACTTATTTCCTGACGATGAATAGAGATCATGCTTTTCAATATCAAGTAGGTAAATGTGATAGACGCTTCCCAACCTTGAAGCAATATACTCTTGTATGTATTTATATGAATCCTTTTCTCGCCTGACTGCGCCACCTGTTCTCGCCTTCCCGCTGACACGCTTATTATTTATGTTCACAATCTAAATATCACGAGTTCATTTATTTGTACTATTGCTGAAACGAGGTGACAAGTGAATAAGGTCGTTGCAGTTAAGGGCCTATACTACCTCAACTGGCTTAGCATGATCCTCCGTTACGCCTATTTTGAAATAAATATATGGTAAAGTTGAGGATTAATGTTAAGAAATATATTTGGCGAATACACGATTCCATAAAATTTTCTCGATTGAAAAAAATCACAAAGTTACCTCTAAACTGAACAATAAACCGCTGGCAATCATAAAATACTTCAAATTAGATCATGAAACTTTTTATACTAACTGAACTAACTATAAAGCAGGTCTTATATTATTTATTTTTTAGTCCAATCAATATATTTTTTGTAAATCGCAAAAAAACACTAATTTCGCACTATTCGGCCCGCAGTGACTGACGTAACAACCACTTTGTAGTGCTGCTTGGCTGATTAGAACTTTATTCTAACAGTATTTCAAACGAAGTTTGAACTACCAAAGAGTTGCTAATTTGAGGTAATATCTAGTAGACTCTTAACGTAAAAAGTACTTTTTTTGCATTGTGGTAGAACGTCACTAGCTCTACATACCTACATACGTTTTCTGCCTCCTCCAAGTTCATAACATCTTATCATACTCGCATTTTTTTACCTTATTATTAAAATTATATCTACGTTTCAGAGCATAATTTGTGTTAAAAGCAACTTAATTACCTTTGTTATATAAGGATGTGATTAAAGTTTGAATTTTGTGTTAATTTGTAAACGCAAGAATTTCCTGGTAGCGTTAATTTTTTGAATGGGCACGTGTTTCATTATCTGAAGGTTTTAAGCGTTTCGATTAGCGCAGGGTTTTCGAACACGAAGTAATTATTTGTTGTCTTGATCTAACAAATTGTGAAGCTTTTTCGGGGAGGAGTTTTTAAGATATAGAAATCTCGTTTTTTTTTAACTCCGTGACATCAGTCAATCTCATATTTTAAATACAGGAATTTCCCCAACAGGTTAGAGAGGTAAACAATCGTGTATAATATTCTATGAGATATTAGATATGGCTTTTACCTCTCGCTCGGCCGTCTCTATTCGGCAATATTTATGTTATAAGCTCACAAGACCGAACCTCTTGAGTAAATAACCTTATTCCAAAGAAAATAAAATACAAAACCCGCAAATATTCCACTTCCTTATATTTTCAAAACTTAATATATACGGTTCCGCGTAGATTTAAGGGCGGTCGTCCCTTGAGGCACAAGTCACAGGCCAGGCAACGTATATATCACCCCCGGGACAATACATTTCGTGCTTTTCCACGATAAGTAGCTCATACAAGATACACTGATTTATAAGGGGCGAAAAAATATTACTACCCGATAACGGGGCAGAGTTGGCAATAATATTTGTGACGTAATATCGGCGTGCATTGAGAAAATGTTTTATTGCGGCTGCTCTTTGTATAGCAATTGTGATCTTGAATTTAGTGCGATTTTATTTTTCATGTTCATTGCTTTTTGTTGAATACGTACTTCAATCCTTCCGTGAGTGTCAGTTATGTTCGATTGAACCATTCTCGATGTTTGGTTTAGCGAACTAAGTGCAAGCAAAATCTAATCATGCGTGAAAAAGATACTTTTTTACTGAACTGCAAAGCTACACAGTTTGGCAAAACTACTGAAAGTCAGAAGCAGGGATTATTACTATCACAAATAATAAGAAACGAAATCTATCTAATAAGAAACGTCTATTTTCTCTAGTCAAGTTTAAGTAACTTGAGAAAAGAAAATAGACGTTTTAATGAGAACGCAGTTAACTTTGTGATTCACCGATGCTTGAACTAGGTCAAATACCTGATAGTGTTTACTCGTACATAACCTAGAACTTGTATTATGTAAAATTACTTGACCTACTTACAGCTGTTAGGAATTTTAATTTATTGGATAGTATTTTAATGTAAATCAAAAGATCTTCCTTTTTTAACATAATATGAAGAACCTAATTACCAAACCTGTCCGATGTCGGGGTGCCACAAGTGCCAAGCTCGCTTCGCTCGCTCTGGCATCCTATGTTGTCCTTGCCGCAACGCCTTTTTAACGATGAAAACATTTTGCAAAAATATTTTGTTAAACGTGTGAGTACAACGATTGTACGCTCTGGCAAATTTGATGTGCAATCAGTGATTTTGATCTAAAAAATGTTTAATTGATGCAAATAAATTGATAGGTGATAAGTTTTTTGATGTGCATTTAAAAATATAAAGTAAGTTTTATTTACATAAACTTCCTGTACAATAGAGGTACGTAGGCGGACTTAATGCTATAAGGCATTCTCTACCAGTCAACCTTTGTGTTAAATAGGAAAACATAGTGATAGTGTACAAAATAATGTCTTAAAAAATTTCTTCATTTTTAGTTTTCTTGAGTGAGTTGGCCGATTTACTTGAATCATAAATAATCATAACTAAAATAATATATAAGTATAAGTAGAGAGGGGGAGATTGAGTGGGTATGAGTAGTAGTAGTGAGTGTATGAGTGTGTACCAGTCAACCTGATAACCTAATTATCATAGTTTAATGGTGGGTTACTAACAGGGTAACTAATCAGAACAAAATACTAACTACGATGACCACGCTAAAATATTAAGAGAACAAATTAAATCACTGACAAACCAACTTAATAGCGCTCACGAACAAATTGACGAACTACTACTTGAGAATAGCTCACTTACCAAAGTCACACAGGAACAACAGAAACAAATTGCGTATTTAAAAACGATTTGTACAAGCACTCCTCAGAGTTCTAACCCGGCCCGTAATAAGAAGAAATACAAAAAGAAATGTAGGAAAACTCTTGATTTCGAGGGAGAGGACAGTGACACTGCAAAAAAGGATTATGAGGCAAACCGAGGTACATTAAAAACACCACAGGAACACTTATACCACGAGAATACCAGTAATATGTTGGGCAGCTCTAATCAACAACAACTTATGCGGAATGAACCGAATAACAGACTGTCATTTGAGAAACCTAGAATAATAATTCTAGGAGACGAACAAGTTCGAGGACTTTCAAAAGTAATGATAAATAGAAGGACGGCCGAATGGAATGATTGCTACACAGTCTCAGCTTTGGTCAAACCTGGTACAACATCCTCCGAAATATTATCTAATAATTTGGTTTTATATGATTCACTGACAGAGCAAGACATTGTCATCCTTTCGGTAGGCACAAATGATTCTAATCCATCTCATCTATTAAAAGAAGTATGTATATCACTAAATAACTTAAAAATGTGCCATCAAATCTATGTTCTAGGTGTACAATGTAATTATTATTTAAATAGAAATATGTTGAACCAAAGCATAAAACTGTTGACGCAAAATTTTTCTAACTGTACATATATTGACATAAATGAATTCTCTAATTATAAGCGTTACTTTTATAAGAAACAAATTAATCGCACTTATTTGAATGGGCTCAGCTCGAAATTGAATATTGAAATTGACTTTTTAAAATACTCACAAGAATTTCTCATGAAAAAGCCACTACGTATTACTACCCACAATCAGGAAAAATGTACAAATTGTGAGGTTACAAAAGATCCGAATACAATTAAAACTAGTAGTGATCGGTTTTTTCGATCAATCTAATCAAAAAGATAAGATTACGCATGATATTGCTAATTTAACCATTTTTCATCAAAATTTATGTGGAATTAGCAACAAAAAAGACGAACTAGAACTTTATGTGGAAAATATAGGGCCTAAATTGGACTTCATCTGTGTTACTGAACATTTTCTAAATAAATTAAATGATCCTTTATTTGCACTGACTGACTACAACTTGGTTTCATATAATACATTTTCATATAACATGTGTAGGTATATGTTTCATATAACAGGCTAAAGAAAAAAAGGGGTGGTAGTCTTATCTTAGGACAAAGACATAGAAAAGTCTTTGATTGTGCGCAAATAAACAAATTATATAAATCGGAATCATTCGAAATATGTTGCACTAAAGATGTTGATACCGGGTTATATATATGCTGCTGTTATCGAAGCCCCGATGAGAAAAATATTAAAATCTTTATAAAACAATTGGAAATATTGTTAGAATACTGTATTAATAAAAAATGTATTATATGTGGTGATTTTAACATCGATCTCCTCTGTGAAAATAAAAAGCGTACAGAGCTTATAAGTCTTTTACGATGTTATAATTTCAAAACACTTATCCAAACGGCAACTTTCACTCGAAATCAATCTTCTTGTTTAGATAATTTCATCACTAACCTAGACAGCACATATATTCAGGAAGTTTCCGTAGATCTGGCTTAGCAGATGGACACGCGGGACTTTTTTGTAAATTAACACTTGAAAGAGTAAAAAACAAAAACCCAAACAATAACCATAAGATTATTGTTAAAAAACGATTGTTTACAAAAAATGACCACAAAATTTTTAATGAAAAAATATTAGGTATTGACTGGTTTTCAATGGGAATCAACACATTTTTGAATAAATTTCATGATGCTTTTCAGTGTAGCTTCAAAAAGCGCAAAAAAAACATAGTTTTAAATGTTAACACAAATGTAACAAAATGGGTCTATGGGTTTCGAGTAAAATGAAAAGATTTTTGTGTGTAAATAATGGAAGTTGTCATAGTACCATACTCAATTATAAAAACCATTACATTAGATTATTTAGGAAAGCGGTTAAAGTTGCTAAAAGTTTAGCTGTGAAGGTTCAAATACAGAAAGCTAAAAATAAAAGCAAAGAAATCTGGCAAGTAGTAAATCGCCATAGAAACAAAAATAAACTTAAAAAAACTAATTGTGAAATTGGATGATAGAATTATTGATGACCCCAGGCAGGTTGCAAACGTTTTTGCTGAACAATTTAATTGTTATAACCACTCATTGGAGAATGCCAAAGAATATAGTTCACTTTTCTATTTAAAACATTCTACTGACAGGGTAAATAATGAAATGCGTTTGACGTCCGTAACTCCTGAGGAAATAATAAAAATTGTAGGGTCAATGCCTAATAAAACTTCAAGTGGATACGATGACTTGCCTATAGGTGTTGTAAGCAACATATTAAATTTCTTGCGCTACCTCTATCAGTCTTTTTCAATAAGTGTTTCGAAGACGGTATTTTTCCGGAACAACTTAAGATAGCGAAATTTATTCCCTTACATAAAAAAGGTTCACAGACGGATACTAAAAATTATCGGCCTATCTCGGTTTTACCAACACTCTCAAAAATCTTTGAAAAATTAATTAAAATTCGTCTAGTCACTCGTCTCAATATTAATAAAGTTATAAATAAAAGACAATTTGGTTATCAGAAAGGTGTTGGCACTACAGAAGCTATTAGTACTTTAGTTAGCTTCGTGGTAGATAAACTAAATAAAAAATTGAAGGTAGCTGGAATTTTCTTAGACTTGAGTTCTGCATTCGACACTGTAAATCATTCATTGTTGCTTGCCAAAATGGAACATTACGGGGTAAGAGGACAGGTTCTAGCGCTTTTTCGGTCATATTTAACAAATAGAAAAATGTTTGTAGAGGTAAAAGATATAAATCAGAATAATTTTCAAGAAGTCTATCATTCAAAGTTACGAAGGGTTTTGACAGGTGTCCCACAGGGTTCTATACTGGGTCCAATCCTATTTTTAATTTTTACAAATGATTTACTCCAAATCCAAATTTAAAGCTAATAGCATTTGCAGACGACACCAATGCAGTTGTTAGTGAAAGTACTGCAGAGGCGTTGAGCAGCACTATAAACACGGCTCTTGAATCTTTTCAAAAATGGTTTACAGCAATTAAGTTAAAAATTAATGCTAAAAAGACAAACATAGTACTGTTTAAGTCCACATCACGTGGCAGTGATAATTTAGACGTTAAATTAAATGAAGACAAAATAGATATTGTCGAGTCAGTAAAATTTTTAGGAGTTCATATTGATTCATTATTAAATTGGAAAAATGAACTAAAAGCCATAGACGGGTCAATATCATCAGCATGCTATGCCCTCAGAAGCCTACGAGAAGAACTTAGCATAGATATTTTAAAATCAGTTTACTATGCACTGGTGGAGTCAAGATTAAGATACAGTATTCAACAATAGGGAAATAGCTACAAGTATAATTCTGATAGAGCATTTGTGCTACAAAAGAGGGCAATCAGAACAATGGTTCGTATTCCCCAAATCGAGTCCTGTCAGAAACATTTCCAAAGTCTATCCATACTTACAGTACCTAGCCTTTACATAATTACAGTCTTGACCAGCCTTGCGAAACACATAAGTGATTATGAAACGCAGGATGAAAGACTTAAAAAGGAAAGCACAAGGAACCAATATTTGAAGCATAAAGTGAACCCCAAATTAAATATTGTAACACATTGTGTACAGTATCAAGCGGTAAAATTATTTAATTGTTTGCCTAAGGACATAAAACCACTGCTATATAAAACCACCTTATTTAAAAATAAACTAAAAAACTTCTTACTGGAAAAATGTTTCTATTCCGTGAATGAATTCATGACTTACAGACATTAGTTTTAATTTTGTTGTTGTTGTTAATTTTATTGTAAAAAATACTTGATGTTATGACATGATTTTTAATGGATTTTATTTACTATTTATGGAAATGATAATATACTTTTTTTTTTATTTTATTTTTTTGTTATGGTCATGTTAAAATATTTCAATGAATTTGGATGTACCTAGAAGAATGAATTTGAATTTTAATTGTGGTTATGATTTTCTATTTAAAACGAATTGTTATGAACATTGTGGTTATTTATTATTTTTTATGACATGTTTTTTATGGATTTTATGTATTAATTATGATTTTAATTTTTGATTAAGTTTTTGGTGACATTTTTGAATATTTTTATGGTTTTTACATTTTTATGTTGAAATTGTTTATAATTGTGATTTTTATTCATTTAATTTGGTTTAGTGATGGTATTTTTTTTTTTTTTCTGTTTGTTTAACCTATTTATGTAACACATTCAGACACAATTGTTATTGTTATTGAATAAATGAAATGAAATGAAATGAAATGAAATAACATCTGACCTTAACAATTTAGTGTATCTACGTCACCGACACACAACAGTTCTAATATGAGAATCGCTGGTTAACATAATGATTCTAATGATAAATTGTCGAAAGAAAACAAGACCAAAATTTTGGAGACATGTGATATATGGCGTATACCAACATTTTGTGGTGGTAAACAGCTCTGGGTCCACTCCGTCTTAGGCCGCGTTCCCACTATGTCGTGACGATTAATTTATCGTTGGCTTTTAGTTGGCAAAAGTCGTGGACAATAGTAATCGCGTCGTCCTATATGTGAACACCTCCATTTAAATACACAAGCCACGACACTTAAAACCACACAATTATCTGTCGTCTCTGCAAAGTGGAAACGCGGTCTAACAAGGAAAATGCCTATGTCACAACAATGGAAACATTACGAGTTGTTAATGCGTATGCTATGCTAAGTCAAGAAACCAAAATATCACACAAACGACCTGCAACAACCAGCCTTATTACACGCAATTAACGCCCTAATCATCCCACATTAGCTGAGCACGACAAATTCGTCATAACAAGCCGAGACGTGTCGAACAAGACACGAGTGTCGAACAACTTATCCGAACAAGTTCCGAACTCCTTTAACACTTTCCTACACATGTTGTAGTGAATGTGTTCGCCGGATTGCTAAGTCTGATGTACGTTGGGATAGGATATTCGTTGTCAAAGCGTCTTGTGAGACTTGTGGAAGGTGCGGCTTTTGCTTTGAACTGCTACTTAGATGTCGAGTTTGGATCGTACATATTTAACCGTATTTTGAAAGTACATTTTTGATAATAGACTAGCAACCTATTACATGGAATTAAAACATAAGTGACGAAATGTGGGTGTTCTGTAGTTATAATTAACCTGTACTAAACCCTTCGTGTATTACTGGCGTATTGTTGTATCATATTTAAGCCTTTGAAAACTCGTTTGTCTTTTGTTGGTTTAATCCAGCTAATCATAGTAAAGAAACAAAACTGACCAACCACTAACTGGCGAGGTAGCTTTCTTGAGTGAGTTTACCGATTTACTTGATTCATCTTAACTATAATATTATATTGGTGCCGGCCGGGTAGGGTTCTGCTTACCCTACAGGGATTATGGTCATTTTGATATTGTCATCATCATTCTCCTGTTTATTATTTATTTGACGACCCGAATGGCGCAGCGGTAGTGAGGCTGCCTTACGTTCTTAGGGTCCCGGGTTCGAATCCCGGTTGGAGCAATTGTTTGTGTGATGAGCATGGACATTTGTTTCCGAGACATGGATGTTTATATGTATAATAAGTATGTATTTACAAACAAAAAGTATCTATGTAGTATATCAACTATCTGGTGTCAACGACACAAGCCTCGTTGCTTAGTGTGGCACTAGATGGCGCTGTGTGTTAATGTCCAGCGATATATATTTATTTGTCGGCACAGCATATTTTTTTGTTCTTCTTCCATTCTTCTCTATTATTTATTCTCTAGGCAATATTACAAGTTATGTACAAAAATGGTTCAAACCGACTTGACCTGAAAAAATACTCAGTTCCTGAGTATCATCGTGTTAAGTATCAGAATACCGCTAACAGGAAAGCTTTTTCAAGAATTAATCGTACGAGCCCAAATACTCTCAAAACAAAGCGAATATTGCCAATAAGACAGTACTCAATAAACAGACATAAATCTTCGTATATTAGTGTGTGTTTATTCACACATAGACACGATTATATCAGTAGAGATACACAGATAAACTATATCCATTACAATCGGTCTTGTGTTTGTAATACATTATTACATCCCCTCGCCGCTAGTCATTTAATCACTGTAACTACAGCTAATGCGGAACATTATTTGGGAGGAAGAAAGCCACGCGAAATATCGGCGTGACGTGCGCTAATACAAAATATTGGGCCATTAGTTCTGTGCCGTGGTTTAGTAAGCGATACCGTTGCCTTACTATGGATCATTAGTAAGATGGAACTGCTATTTTAGATCGGCAAAGTAATAATATAATTATAATAAATAAATTACTCAAAACAAAGGACAAACAGAAAATTCTGAGAACGCGTAGGTGTGCTACGCAATAAATAACGCGTAGCAATATTCTTCGTAGCTCGTAGAGTTGCCGTCAGCTACGCCGTAGTAACCACGTAGCTCCTTACTCTCGACAATATTATTATAATGGTTGCCTAGTTCCATGATACTAACAAAGTGCCTCATCTACATATTGGATGTTTAAATCGAAGAGGAAGTTAATTTTGAAAATAGAACTACTCAAGGCCTTGTGAATATTACCAATTTCAGTAGTTCCAAAACAAAACTGTGAGAACTTTGTTCTTTCTTGAACTTAAAAGCGTTTATAAAGTTCCTTGTTGGTCAGTGGTTGCAAGTGCTTCTGCTGAGTATGAAGTTGTGGTGGTTCGATTCCCAGGTCGGTCAAAGTCTTATTAGGTTTTTCAATAAGGATTTTTTTATTAATAGCCCGGAGTTTGGATTTGCGCCCGTTTGATGGCAATATACTTGCCCCCTATAACACTCTAACGTAACTGGTGAAATATGGGTTAACTAGTATACTTGCTCAACGCTTCGGAGAAATAAAGGCACGATGTTATGTTTACTAAAGACAAAGATTTTTTAAAATATAAAAGTGTCATAAATCAATGTTTATGCTAGATGCGACTGTTATCAGCTCGTTTGTGAGTGCTATGCCAAAGCCAGGCCACGCGGCCAGCCGTTGTTCTCTCGTACATTAATTACTCCGCGGCAATGTATCGTGAAATATGAACCTGCAGCGATATCCCATTGCATTGTGATGCCTTTGAATTATTTATGTGGACGACGAGAAAACTTGGAGATAAAGGCTGGAACCTATCGGGGCGTTCTCATTTATTCATGGCGTTGACGTTTGTGGAAAATTTTGGTGTGCATCATTTTGGACTAAATAAAGAATAAATGCGGATGCAAAGGCTTAATATTAAGTCGGCATTCATTTAACAACTTACATTAAAAAAAACCATCGACAAAGCGGGAAAGTACAATAAACTTGAACGATTTATTAATGAATTAGGGACAAAGGGGAGGCCTTAGCGCAGCAATGGAACACAGCATATTAGGCTATGCAAAAAAATGAGCTGGAATTGACATTAAATAAAAAATAAAAATTGTTTAATTTTCACCATTAACAAGTAGTTACAATTTACAATTTTGTTGTTTACTTAGTTACAATTAGTAGGTACCGACATGAAAGTTATTACAATTGTTTTTGTTTGTGGTGGTTATAACGAGGTTCAAAAAGATTTGACCCTACCCCCTGAACTAGGCGGGAACCTGTATTTCAGGGGATAGTGTTCAGCCATTTACATTCTGATTCTTCTTAGGACATAATTTTGTATGTCACTTATAGAGATAAAGTACCATTAAAAATGCGAGGGTTTGTAGGTGACCTTAAAGATACAAGGTGTGGATGTAGGTGTGTGTGTGTTAATATGAGTGGTGAATTAGAGGAATGTGTGTAAGTGAAGAGAGAGTGAGTGAGAGGTTGAGTAATTTGGGAGTGTGTGTGTGTACGATGTAGTGAGTAAGGAAAATGTATTTGTTTGTATGGTAGATAGAAGATTATCCATTTAGGGTCATTATGTTTTCAGTGTCTTCATAGTCCAATTGTAGTAAGTATATTTTTAGCTTATTCTTGGCTTCATGACTGCTAAGTCTTATTAAATTTGTTTTTTTGTTTAATTTGTTTTATAATATAGAACTTAGGACATAATGTTGCCGTTTTGCAAACTTTGTGCTGTGTGGGACATTTGGGCAAGGTGCTGGATTTCTGCGTCTACCAGTATCAGTATCAGCAGGCGGGAGAACTGTTCGACGTCTTCTCAGAACCGATGCGAGCACAAAAAGCTGTCGAATTGTTAGCACCTGACATTCTGAGTACAGCTGTGTAGTTGGGTGTCTAAAAGACTTCCTTTTTATAACTTTCAGAACAGCTCTTTATATCAAAATATAGTATTGTAATTGACTGATTACCCAGAGAAGGCAAAACACTGAGAGAGTTAAAAAGGAATGGGGAGGTCTTTGTGCAGCAGTGGGTCAGGATAGGCTTATAAAAAAAATTACACCTATACAAATAAATAAAATTGGAGTGTCTCTTTGTAATTTCAAAATAACAGTTTTTTATTGTATGCTTATAAAAGTATATACGGTACTTATAACAAAAAAAAAGGGGTGCAAAAAAAGTGCAAGTTGGACTCGCGCACCGAGGGCTCGCATGCTTTGTTGTTATTTTGTTATTAAACTGCATTATAAATGTTTGTCTGTCTGTCTGTTTTTTCCAACAAATCTTCGAGACAGCTGGACCGATTTTGACGGGACTTTTACTGGCAACATCATTATCGGCCTTTTTCGGATGGGAAATTATCAAATGACTTCTCCCGCTCTGGGCGGAGCAGGAGGGAGTGTCAGACTTTTACTGACTAAAACCCATCTATGTTCCTTCATCGCCCTTTTTGTTCCGGGGCCACGGTATCTCTTTCGAACAGTCCCGCAACCCTGGCAGGATCATTATCGGCCTAGCCTTTTCCCAACTATGTTGGGGTCGGCTTCTAGTATAATCGGATGCAGCTGAATTAAAGTGTTTTACATGGAGTGACTGCCTATCTGACGGGACTTTTACTGGCAAATAGCTAATATTTGAAAGAGTAATTTAGGTTAATTTTATAAAAAAAAAAGAATACGGTTCCGTGCAAAAAAACAAAACTCATTAAATTGTTAATATTTTTATAATAATGAACGAAAGTCGCGGGCAACAGCTAGTTTCTAAATAAAAACACAATACGACAATGCAGCAACAAGAGACATGCGGTTTATTCAGCAAACCGTAATAAAGCCAAAGCTTTCATAGGCAAAGGCATGCATTGAAGCCGTGTAGGCGCGCTCTGATCATAAACTGTAGATAAATGAAGCGGAAAGATCTGCAAAGCTCAGCCTCACTGTGTGTAAGTTAGGGACATACAGTAACTTAGGATGTTAGGAAACGTAGCAGGCGTTAGTAACAAAAGATACTGATCATTTCACAAATTTTTTATGTGTACTGTCCTGTGCGGGCTAATAAATGGTTTTCTTTCTTTCTTTCTTTCATACTGATACTGTTAGCCTGCGTCATCCCACTGCTGGGTAAAGGCCTCTCCTCATGACCTCCAAGTTCTTTCGATTCAGGGCTAACGTGGACCGCTGGTCGTTGGTTTTGTACAGCTCGTCCCGTCATATTCTACGAGGGCTGCCGTGAAAGATATTTATGACATTTAATACAGACAGCTAAAGGACATTGAATTTTAATTAGAAATTAAATAAGTAAGAAAAGCTAATAAGTTAAATACTCAATGAGAAAGCCCTTTAGGTGTTAATGTAGAAATTTTATAAACAATAAAACCTATACTACTCTGTCAAGAAAGTACCGGGAAAAGATCAATAATACACAAAATGTCTGTTATTCATCCAAATTTATTTTATCACCTTCAAAGTATGCTCCTTTAGAAACGATACACTTGCGCCAACGAATAATCCATTCATCAAAACATTTTTTAAACGCTGCTTCCGGAATTGAGTTCAGTTCTCGCCGCGAATTCTCCTTTATGTCTTCTATCGATTGAAAACGGGTGCCACGAAGTGGTAATTTGAGTTTAGAAAAAAGAAAAAAGTCAGCAGGAGCCATATCTGGTGAATATGGTGGTTGCTGGATGGTATTTGTTGATGTGCAAAATCATTGCATTGTCGTGGTGCAAAATCCAAGAATTTTCTTTCCACAAATCTGGCCTTTTTCGTCGAATTTGCTCTCCTAAACGCCGCATAACGCTCAAATAATATTCTTTATTTACCGTTAGACCTTCCGGTAAGACTTCAGAGTGCACAACACCGCTATAGTCAAAGAAAACAGTCAACATGACTTTGACTTTTGATCGACTTTGGCGTGGTTTTTTCGGTTTCGGTTCAGTTGGAAGGCGCCACTCCGAAGCTTGTTGACTAGTTTGCATGTCAAACTCGTAAACCCACGTCTCGTCACCAGTAACAATGCGTTTCATGAATGTTGGGTCCGAACTGACTCGTTCTAGCATGTCCTCAGCGACTTTCATGCGATTGAGTTTTTGGAGAAAATTCAGATCTTTTGGGACTAGCCGAGCAGCAACATGTTTCATACCCAAATGATTAGTTAAAATGGTACGGATCGACTCGTGAGATACAGAAAGTTCGGCGGCTATCTCTCTCAGAGTTGAATGGGGATTTTCAGTCACTATTTTCTTCACTTTTGCGATGTTAACTTCAGTTGCAGACGTTGACGGCCTACCAGAGCGAGGCAAATCTTCCATCACATCTCGACCGCTTTTGAACGCTTTGAACCACTCATAAGCACGAGTTTTTGATAAAGTCGATTCACCGTAAGCCTTCTGTAACATTTTCAGTGACTCCGAACACGAAATTCCATTGGCGATGCAAAATTTAAGACAAACTCTTTGTTCGATATTTTTGTCCATTATGAAATTCGCAATACACACTATATATGATATTACTAAAACCAGCACTGTATTTAATATAAATAACAGATGCAACTCAAACTCCGCGCCAAAATGGAAAACAGTTGTGCCAATCTAACAACTAGAAAAAAACAAAAATTTGAATTTGGAACCATAAACAAATCATCCATTCCCGATACTTTTTTGACTGAATGTATAATCACTAAAAATAGAACCAAATCATTGGTAACATAAGTTATATATAATTAAGTTATATTTATGTAAGCACGAACAAGCTATTTGGTTTACAGTTTAACCCACAAATTACAATGAAAAATGTAAACCAAATAGCTTATTCGACCGTACTTAAAAAATATTGTAACAACATTTTTTTCCCCATTCACACCCGCGAGGTGAGGTGTTAGTAGAAATTACTACCCCTAGTATAATGACTATGACCCTGTCCATGTATGTAATGTATCTAGTATTAACATACAGGATGAATTTTCCAAGTGCCCGCATGGATGGCCAAATCCGAAACCATGAGAAATAGCGAAAAATACTCAAAGGAGTCTCAAGCCCCATTTTGATGAAAACCATAACTACATCATTGGATTTTAAAAAAGACAATATTCCTAGCCAGGAATTAAACTGGTTGGTTTTGAAAAAAAACACATACACACCAACAGTGACATGATTTGATTTGACACTTATAAGGATCAAATTCTGGGAAGATTCTGGACAAAATTAAATAAACCAATATAATTGTAGAGGATCGAGCTTTGTCTTCATGTTCCCATTATCTTATAACGCCTTAAATAAACAGTCACACACAGCTAACAAAACCTTGAAGGCAATGTACTCTAATAATATCGTTAACTTACCAACAAAAATAAAACCGCACATTTACAAAGCGGCAACACACGCAATAATTAACGATATCAAAAAGAGTAGCTTAAAAGGATCAGTGTTGCCACACTGCTTCGGTAGCATCTTATACAAGATTCGGCTAAGTCGCGCCGAGGCAGGATTACCGAAATAGAGTTGGCGAGGATTACGCAGGAGCACTCTCTGCCGTTCGATGTACTACCCGCTTAATACGAACGTAATTGTCACATGGAAACGTAAATGAAGGCATAGTGCTCAGTGCTCTGCATTTTATGTAGTACATGGTTCTGTAAGTTTGAGAGTAACAGGTAGGGATCCTGTTAGAAATATCATCACCCAGTATTTTTTTTTTACAACTATTTTGAGGCTCAAGTATCCAAAGACAGAAAAATAAGGCCTCATGCCTGTGCCCTACAATGGGACACATAATTCCTAGTATGTAGTGGAATACAAGTATATTCTACAAAAAATTACGTTAAAAAATCTGTGGGGAGGCTAAGTAATGTTCTGAAATTCTAATTGATTATTTCAGTGGATACTTATAAAAATACACTTTGTTCTGTTGACCGTTTTCGGTCATGACTAGCCATCGACTTAAGCAACATTATAGTGCACAACTTTGTGCTCAAACACAGGTGCCCTCGATCTTCCCTTATTCTCATAGTCCGATGGGTCGGCCATCTGACTCCACCGGACGAAGATCAGGCATAGGGCCAACGGCTTGACGCATATCAAAAGTATCCGATAGTTAACAGAATTGTCATTGAAAATAAAAAAAATCGGCGAAAAACTAGTTTCATTTGAAATTAAAACCAAATACTCGACAGTTTTTTACTGAGTTTCTATCAATGTCGAAACGAAAACAAATAAAAGGGTAAATTCTCGTATATCCCCGTTACATGAATGTTTACTAGTTTCAGTAAGTCTGTTATTTTGCACAGTATATTTTCTATTGTGTTTATCTAGAGGCGCAGAGGTATTACAGGTGGACTTTTACTCGAATTCTGCCTATTCAGTAGCTAATCCCTTGGCTTCTTAGCCCGGACAGGAAAAGAGAGTTCTATTCTTAGCGTACGCCACAACCTATCTATGCATAAGAGGTATACGTTAATCTCTTCGCCTTAGGGCGGATGTATACGAAATCACTGAATGATGCTCACCTACTCAAGTAGGGTAGAGTGATACATCACGCAACTAAGGTCGCATCACTTAAGTGATCTCATGTGAGAGCGGTTGTACGCTCTTCTTACTTCTGGGTGATTGTACAGTCAAGATCTGTTGTAGTTTGTTTTAATTAATTAAGCTTAACTTACTATTTGTTCATGCTTGACCGCACCAATTAATATAATTATTTATAAACTCACACCTCTTTTCCATGGAGGAGGGCAGAAACTACAGAACTGGTAAAATCAAATTTTGGAAAAAAAAAGTTTTTAGCGTAGCACCCTTACATGTGAAGTGGGGATGAATTTTTTTTTCGTTATCTATCCCAACGTGTGGGGTACCGTTGAATAGGTCTTTTAAAACGATATGGTGTTAGACAACTTAGAAAAACGGCAGCTTGAGGATTATGTACTTTTATTTAATCAGTATAAACAAATTCACAATCAGATCAGTTTATCAAAATTTCGTATACAGCGAATAGGCGAGACGACAAAAAAAATCTAACTAGTCCGTCACTTAGATTATCAAAAAATATTTGATCCGTATTTTTTCTTTTGTTAACCACAATTGACGAAGATATGACGCTTTTAAAATTCTCAGTACGTCACGCCTAGGTATAATTTTTAGCTAGTTCTGACGTCACGAGCCCCCACTCCCGAGTTTTGATGCGTTTTATCTTTGCCAATATTCATTAATTTACTAAAACAAAAAATACGTGTCCATTAATTTCCAATACTCTAACTGACGGACTAAATAGATTTGCAATTTTTTTATACTGTCATCATGCCTATTATAATATGTATTTTCCGGTACTCAACAATATTTTAAACTTTCAACGACCAAAGGTCAATCAAGCAGCGGTTTCACTTTAAGAACTTATCGGGTCGGCGATCAGCGATCGAATGGTCAAGTCCTCGAGTCTTAGCTGTCTCGTAAGCACCGGGCTACTACGGAACCCTACACTGCCCATGGCCCGACACGCATTTGCCCGTTTCTTTTTTGCTGAAAATGTTTTTTAGCAATAAACTCCATTTCTACCAGTTTTTTTTCATGTTACTCTGTGTCTTGAACCTATTACAACTGCAGTATCAAACCCGTAGGTCACGTCCACAAAACGTGCCCGCGTCATTAGATACATTGCGTCGACCTTTTAAACTAGGATACAACACAGCTACATAAGCTGTGTTGTGTATACATACTATACCCGTACTTATCTTCGAAAACACACATAGATCACGCCTGTAATCCTCGAAGGGTTAGGTAGAGGTGTACCTAATAGTACGCCCACATTTTGCCGGTTATATGTTTAAGTCCCATGTAATAGGGTGCGAGCCTGTTGGTGGGGGGAGTCCTATGTCCAGCAGTGGACGTTTTTTGGCTGATATGATGATGTTGATGAGTTTACAGAGTAATTTCATTTTGATGTGGGTTTTTTTTTAATAGATAGAGTGATTCAAGAGAAAGGTTTAAGTATATAATTTGCGGGCGGGCGAAGCCGCGGGCATCAGCTAGTTTAATAATGAAATAAAGCGCAAAGCATTCGAACCTACAAGGAACTTGTAAGTTGCGCCCGTGTGCTCTTACCTACCACTGCGCTGTAAAACCTATACTTTATCCTTATTTAATTTAAATTAATAGAAAAAAAAATCGTCTTGACTCGTTTGCTTCCCTATCACTTCATAACAAACATTTTTAAGGCCTCACTGTAAACGTTATGGGGAACGAGAACAAAAACTTTTTCGTATTTTCATTAAGTGAAGTCGTGGAACGTATAAATTTTAATGATTCCGAACAAGTTGTGCAAGTAATGAGCTTTCAGTTTCAGGCCATGAATTAAGAAAATAAGGAGGTGCTTCCTGTTCTAGGCTGATTATGCAACAGTACTTAGAAAACAACCTAGGATAAACAAACGAAATTTGATAAGTTTGACTGATGAATTTAGAGTTACAAAGATGCTTAAATTGCCCGTTGTGTGCAAAGTTGCAACAAGTTTGAGTAAATGCAACCTAGACAGATGAAAATAGCTTTCAATGAAGTGTTTAGTATTCCTAAGACGACTTTTTGACTTAAATTTTACATTTT
Organism: Xestia sexstrigata; assembly: GCA_941918905.2. NCBI lineage: Eukaryota > Metazoa > Arthropoda > Insecta > Lepidoptera > Noctuidae > Xestia > Xestia sexstrigata. The sequence goes on from OW799203.2 coordinate 9,836,499, forward strand.
CATGATGACTGATAGAATTTTACTATATGTTTCGGCCAGCTGATGAAAAGTAATGTCGTGTAATATCAAACGCAGCGGGCGCACATTGTAATGATTTTTCATTGAGGTGTGCTTACTTGGCAGAATGTTAGGCTTAGTACTGAGACAGGCTTGGCAAAAATCGCCAAGTGGTTAACAATTAATATGCTTACATTAAATATAACAAAAACAAATAATAATAATGATAATCATTTATTTCAGACCATGATCCATAATTTGTTAGTTACACTTATGTCTATGTTAGTAAATTTACATAATTTAATAATGTCATCGTAATAAAACAATCAAAACACAATCCATACAATAAAATTCCTAAATAAATAACAAATGATCAGTTCATATATCTATTTCCCGTCGCACTAGAGCCGCCGCTGTGCAAGCGGGTCCAGTACCCCAGGAAAGGGCAGTCTAGCTTATCCGCAATAACTCTTAGAATACCGTTTGTGCTCCCCCGCACCCTGCTCATCAGGGATGCTGTTCTCTTCCGCATTACCGCCTGAAAACTACCCGTTTTTGCTTCTGCAAACATCCCTGATGCGCTACAGAAACGTGGGAGCCCCAACAGCATCCTAAAAGCGTTACTGGACCCGGAGAACGTTATAAGCCCTCTGCGTATGTCTAACCCACAGGCTGCACTTGTGAAGGTCTGGCAATACGCCTTGAAAAGTGTAATTTTCACTTCCCTCGTAAATCGCGCAAACCTGCGGGCCAGCATATTGCATCGGACTGACAACGTCCGCTGTTCCCTCTCGATGTCATTGTCATCGTGCAGATCCTCGTTCAAGATGTGACCTAGGTACTTAAACTTTGCCACTCTATTTAGTGGCACACCATAAAGGCACACCGGAGGAACTGCCCTACACACACCTCAAGCAACCGTCTGAGTCCATCAATTGAAGGGCTCAGCAGCACCATGTCATCAGCGTAACTTATGCTATTTATCATTTTCCCATCAATGGAATATCCGACACCTGTACTGCTGAGCTCCTCAATCAACTGATCGACGTATAGGCTGAAAAGGGCCGGGGAGGTCAAACCTCCCTGCCTCACCCCACACTCCAGACCATAAGCCCCGGACAATACGCTCGACCATCTGACCTGGTTAATTTGGTTGTCATACCAATACTGCAGAAGGTCAACTATCTCATCAGCTAACCCCTGCTCGCGCATCTTTTACCACAGGATGTCATATTTAACCAGATCAAATGCCTCTTTTTTTTTTCGGATACGAAATCATCAAATGACTTCTCCCGCTCTGGGCGGAGCAGGAGGGAGTGTCAGACTTTTACTGACTAAAACCCATCCATGTTCCTTCATCGCCCTTTGTGTTCTGGGGCCACGGTATCTCTTTCGAACAGTCCCACAACCCCGGCAGGCATCGGTCCTTGCGAGGGCGCGGACGGACGGTGAACTAGCTCATAGCCCACCATCCACAGGCCCGCGCCTACGGTGGCCGGGGGCCACGTGGTGGCCCCCGACGCCCGGGGCGTCTCTCGCGGCGGCCGGGACGCTGTGAGGTTCTCTCCTTCTCACGTTCCGCCACCACCGTCTCTAGCATTACTGCTTCGCAGAACGAGGTGACGGCGTCCCATTCCGTCTCGCTCCAGACCATGGCTTGCACCAGGGCCGGACGCAAGAGGTCGCCGCCACCAATCGCCGCTTCGAGGACACGGCGCGGTGCTCCGCCCACGCGGGGCACACCTCCACCGTGTGCTCCACCGTGTCCTCCGGTCGATCCTCACAATGGAAACACCCGGGCGTTTCCTCCCAGGAACCTCCCGAAACAAACGTGTCCGGTGAGGACCTGCGTCAGGCGGAAGGTGAGGACGCCGTGGCGTCTCTCAAGCCACTCCTCAAAGAGGGGACTTACCGCCACTATTGTGGCGTGCCCTACCAGATCAAATGCCTTGGATAGATCCAAGAAAGCAGCGTACACCGGCGTGCTTCTGTCAGTGTAGTACCTAACGGTGTGCTTGAGCGCCAGAATAGTCTCCGTGGAAAGCCCAGCCCTAAAACCAAATTGGGCATCCTGCAAACTGAGCCGTTCAGCTACTCTCCGCTCAAGCACACCGTCCAGAACGTTTGCAGTTATAGTAGCTAGGGATATTGGCCTGTAGTTATGCCTGTCCAAGACATCCCCTGCCCCTTCTTGACTATAGGGACAACTATTGTCCTCATCAGTTCAATGGGAAGATAGGAGTGCCTGATACAGAAGTTAAATAACATTGTCAAAACCCTAGGAAGCTGCAGACCAGCACACTGAAAATGTTCTATGCTAAGACCATCGTTACCCGACGACTTACCCCTGGTCATGGACTTTATAATTTGGCTGATTTCCTTTGAGGAAATGTTAACTGGTACGTCAGAGACTAGTCTTTTGGGGCCACGATCCCTCGCGTTCGATGGTAGTCGCGAGGCTACCTGAAAGTGCCTCATGAACATGTCCGCCACCTCCCCCGCGTCCGTCATGCCATCAACGCTCACCGGAACAACAAGTTTCGGGCTCAAACGCTGGGTGGATTTCCAAAACTTTTGGAATCGCTTGCTTTGATGTTTCGCAGCCAAAACGTTTATCCTAACCTGGTCTTCATTCTCCTGACAGAACTTCAAAGCTCGCTAAAATGCCTTTCGTGCTTCCCTCATTTCTACGAAAAGCTGCCCAGAATGAGGTTTTCCATTCCAAACGTAGTTGAGAAAGGCCCTCCTTGCGCTTCCGTGAGTGTCCCTGACATACCTGTTCGATCCAACGACTGTACGCCGAACTCCCCTATTTCCCACCAATCCAGAACTGCCTTCTGCCGCTTGCCGAAGCGCTGCTACAATATTGTCATACATGATGTCAATAACTATTCTAATATGGTCTTTGTTTTGTCAAAAACTATCACAACACTTACACAATTCATCTGGGAAGTCAATATGTTTAAGTTTTTTCATACATAGTCTATAACAATCTATTTGAGCTGCATTTCTTTCACCCCTTATAGCCCTATCACAGTTATTACGTGGCTTTACCGAAGCATCCGATGGCCCGACCAGGCCTAGGTTCACATGAATGACAAGCAGAAAGTGGTCAGACCAGTACACATCATGATAAATTTCAACCTTTTCTAGTGATTTGCAGCCCGCTTCAGAAACCAAGCAATGGTCAAGCCAACGTCTACTTCCCCAAGCATCAAACACAAAATTATAAGTATCGGAGTCCATGCTTAATTTAACATAGTCAGCACAACGCCATCTCTGTTCATCACCGAAACTTAACATTTCTCGACTAATAGTCCTCCTGAATGGGAATTAAAATTACCGAGTATAAACACACTCTCCACTTTTTCGCTCTCAATAACGGCCGCTAGTTCGCTTAAACACTCACAGAACTCGCTTAAGTTATATATATTTGCTTCAGTGTCGGCCAAAGTACACAACCAGGGCAGGCAGTCTAGACATAGATAGCGACAAATTCGCTAACTTTCAATCACTGATTACTAACGAATAAATTCGGTTGCAATAATGATGCTTGCGTGTAAAGCAAGTTTCTACTTACTACTTATTTTCCAGTATGCAATTTAGCAAAGGATCTGGAGCGCTATATAATAAAATCAATAAATACTTTTTTTACTGTCATAGTACATTTATCCCAAAAACTACTATGACAGTAAAAAAATAATAATGTAATGGATACAAACGTTTACCGACAATGATATACCGAAACACTTCTGAAACCTTGACACATACACACACACTCTCTCTCATTCACATACTCACCCACAAACTTACACCCACTCATACACACGTTTGATTTAATGTAAGTTAATCTTAATCTTAATTTATAAAGTTTTAGTATAACAATAATACGTTGTGCTTTTTGTATAACACGACTTGCTATGGAAGAGCGGACTCTCCTAACACAGGCACTATCTGCCTAAAAGGAGGATCTAATCACAAAATTTTTGTTAAAACCTAAACTTGTTCTACCAATAAACTATTTTTTATTTATTTTTTACTACATCCACTACCACATCTCCGTCACTTCTAACATCCAAGTTCACAAGCAAGCGGTGTTGAAACTCGACGAAGTCGGTGACGAATTACAAGACCTAATAAATATTCAGCGTGATAACGATTGTTATTCACATTGAGATTTGTTTTGATACACCGCGTTTTGGGAGATACCTGTTTTGTTGCATTTCCCATCAATTTACTTAGCCTAACGCAGTCCATTGCATCTTGGAAGCTGCACTACAACACCCTCTCCTTTGCATCCGGTATTCGGTGTGTCCAAGCCAATTTTTATGAGGAAGTCGGCCTATCTATGCAGGGGCGACTCACACAATGCCAGAAAAAAATTTTTTTTGCGCCAAACATATGACGCTTAAAGTAAACAATAAGAAAAAAGAATATTATTATTATTTTATTATGAGCCTGTTGTATTCACTGCAGGGCAAAACAAAAACAATAAGTTACACCCATTCAAAGAAAAAAAAATCGTCACAAACGCGGCCTTCGCTAATCGACAGCAGAACAGCACTCGTTTTCAAGCTTGCCGATACGCGGTCTTCACTCCAGGACTCGGTTACTCCATCTCATGGCCAGCCCATTGCCACTTCAGCTCGCTTAGTCGGTAAAGGGAGTCGTTACCCGTGGTCCCGGTGAGTCGACCCATTACCGAGTCCATGGGTAATTTTAATTACCCGTGGTTCCATGGCATTGGGCATTGTTTCCTGGACTTCTGGATATATCGATAGAAAATACAAACTCATAATAACAGCATATCATATCCCACCGTTTTCTTTCAAAACATGGTGTAGCTGAACGGGAACAAACGTAAACAAGGATAGTGAAGTCTCACAAACTATCCAGGGCGCCAGAATCATGAAGAAGTATTTTCTACATTGCAAATGATAATCAAAATGTACATGGATTGATTATGAGATTCCTATTAAAAATATAAAATACCTCGATTTTGGTTCTGCCTTCCTGGTAGTTGGTAGATTAATAAAAAACCAATAAACCCGTAGTCAAATTATGCAATCACCGTTACCCGTGGTCCCGGTGGGATATGATATGCTGTTATTATGAGTTTATATTTTTCATCGATATATTCAGAAATCCAGGAAACAATCCCTAATGCTATGGAACCACGGGTAATTAAAATTACCCATGGACCCGGTAATGGGTCGACCCACCGGGACCACGGGTAACGACCCGGTAATGGTGGTACCATTGGCAACGGTAACGACAGTTCTTTGAGGTGCAATGACGAAATGAAATTTATTTGTATATGTAAGTTAGAACACTTTTACATGTACATTTTTTTTACAAACCATATAGCTGAGGTTGGAGTTTCCTATCTTTGTCGGCTCTCCTATATTCATGTGGAATTAATGTGTGTTACTGTCTTAACTACACTGATATTATAATCGTTTTGTAAAGTTCAAGAAGTTGTTTTGCAAAGTAAGTGTGAATTTGAATATGAATATTTATGACATTTGTTTTAAACATGAGGTGAGCAATTGAGCATGCGAGGAATTAGCATACGTTAAACTGGCATCGTTTTGTTACGCTACTTTAAAGGTCCATTTAACAAATGAAAATGGATAATGAATGATGAAGTTCAATCGTTTAAATTTCAATTAAAATAAGTAGGCACATAAGTAAATAATTAGGCACATAAGTACATAAGTAGGCACAGAAGTAAATCAATTAACATGCAGTCACGTGTACTAATATGTATGTATACACTTATAAAACGTCAAAAGCGATTTCAATTTCAACTTTGAGATGATGCGTATGAGTTCCAAAATTATATGTTCGTAAATGCAGCTACACTAACATAGTAGGAAAAAATTACTATTGTAAGTTGGTTCGTGTATATATATTAGTGCACACATAGTGAAACATATATAAACTCACGCCTTTTTGCCATGGAAGCAGGCAGAAACTACAGAACGACTACGATCCTCATATACTCCTTTCTGAAGAACTTCACAAATAAGATCAGTGTGTGTCCTGCTAGGGCGTTGCCTCCTAGCGTTGCCAGTTGCTTGCTTGTTACTTTTCACATTTGCTTTGTAAATTACCTTTTGGTAATCGCCTTTCACTCGTCCCCTCAACATGGTTAAGCCATCTAAGCGTTCAATTTTTAATTAACAATACTAAACACCTAAACGGCTGAACATATTAAGATGTTTGACACAAAAGTATATTTAATAATTAATTTCCAACCAGCAAAAAAAATTACCTAAGCTTTTACACTGAATTTTCCTAAGAAATAGGTTATTATATACTTTCAATAGTGATAGGAAAAGAAGGTACTTTTCGTAAATATATTTATACCATCGTTAGGGATTACCGGACTAAGCGTATTATATAAAGCCAGTAATACCTATTTAAAGCCAAACTTCTTTGTATTTTCGTCCGTTATCTTATAAAAACAGCTCTTCACAAAAAATAAAGTATTATCCACACTGGTGGTTGTATAAATAAAGATTTAAATCCAATAAAAAGTTATCATTGAAACTTAATTTTCGATCCGGAACAAAACAAATCATAATTCAGTAATATGATAGCTATAGGTTCAGAGTCTACGCGACGCCTACGGCGTAGCAGTCACGATGATGTCACCGTAACCCCTGCTACGCACTCGTAGCAAACAGTTGAGTCACTCTTTATGGTACATGATTAAGCATAGCTTGAATATCTTATTTTATTCGATGCTGTAGAGATTTTTATAGCATAAAATGGATAAGTCTTCATTCTGTCAACATGATTGACAAAGGGAGTATACGTCACTACTGTTGACACCACATCGGTTAGTTAGTTTAGAAAATATAATTCATAAAGGTGTTTATTCGTCCTTGAACTTCGCCCAGCTTCCTGAACTATTTCACTCGATTGACTTACTTCGCTCTATTCAAAATTCCTAATTCCGTTTTTGCCCTCTCTCGCACAATTCCCAACCAGGACTACATAATAGCAAAGAATATATCTTAACTAACTGTGACTGCAAAGTTTGTACGCAAAAAATATCTCAGTCCCTCTGAGCTTAGCTTCGAAGCTATATAACATTTCATTAGCGGTCAGCGAAGACGCTCCGGTTACTGAGGTAATAAATCCTCATTTTTACTAAAGGACAAGTGAAAAGAAAAGAAAAATAGTGAAGGGAATTTGCGTTATGAGCGAATAAACTATTTTGTTAAGGTTTAGGAGATGCTGTAAATCATTTTAGATTAAATGAAACGCGGGTGGGATTATTGAATTATTTATTTAATTTAGAAGATTTATGGCAATGCACAGCAGTGCAGTACCTATAAACTAGTAAAACGTTGGTGTGCAATTGCCAATGAACGTGACTTAAAACATTTTCAACAAAGAAATACATCATTCAACAAAACACTCATGAAAATATTATCATCATTTTTTTGTTTTAAAACAAAATGCAAATCATTTAAAAAAAAAACTGTGTTCGTGAAGCCATACATTTTAACATTCAATAACATAATTAGGGCTACCATAACAATAAATTGCCCAAAAGTTTTAGCAGGTACCGTTTATTGCAGCCAAAGAGGCATAAAAGTTTCGTGTGTTATTAATTTAAACATAATGTCTACTAAACACCAGTTAATCAAGAATTTCCCACCGCCATAAACACCAACATAAACCTACAAAAGCATAAAACGCGTAACAAGAACTTTAATATGCATCTATCTTCATGCCTCCCTTTACGTAAGCAACTCGGTCTCAAAGCAAAATGCATCGCTTTAATCCTCATATTATTACAGCGATTCAAGCTTCAGAGATCAACTGCACATAATAAGTTTAATGTAACATATAAAACGGTGGAATCTGCTGTAAAGCGCTACAGAGCTTTGCAGCCTTAGCCATAGAATTGTGGTTTAGCCGCAGAATTGCAGCTTTAAACGCCTTAGCCTAGAAATGCGGCTGTTTCGAACTCTGTTCCGAATTCGGATTGTTGGCACCCCTGATCCCAACATGGCCGTTGATGCACTAATTGACGAGCGGTTCCCTTTTAGACTTTTGTATGAATTGTTAACTGTTGCAACAGCTATTAGGCTTACGACCATTGCTTCGTATGCATTATGGTGAATGTTGGTTTTTCATTTTGCTTTTTGCTTTGGACCGGCGTGGTGGATTCCCATTCCCTCTCATAGAAGAGAGGCCAGTGTCCCAGTAGAGCGAATGATATTATAGGCTGATTATGCGTATGCTCTTTTGGTTTTTGTGTTGAATCGGGATTAGTTTTTTATGATCTTTTGCATGTTTGTCAAAGATCGGAATACGAGTAGGTAGAGTATATTTGCCTAAACTTCAAGTATGTAAGTGACATGTGGATCATACATACCTCCCTCTTATTTAACAGATAAATTACAGAACATAAAAATATTATTTTTTACAAAATATAATATTTTTAAGTTCCGCTTAAAAATATTAGATTTTGTATATGGATTTCGCTATGTGTGTTTCGGGGATCCGCTGGATGCGAGTCGCATGGGACCGGTCAATGTGGCGACACTTGGGGGAGGTCTATGTCCAGCAGTGGACGTCTTTCGACTGAAATAATGATGATGATGATGTGTGATTCGATATCTTCATTCGTGTTTTAAACACTTATGTTAAATTTAAATAACAGTTAAATAATATAATTTAACATAACATAAGGGTTTTCAACACTTATGTTCAATTTTAATAATAGTTAAATAATATATTTAAATAATTTATTGTCTCTGTCAAATACCAATACTTAGGTAAATAAAGGTAATATCCATATGTGTACTAACTTCAAGCTTCCGTGAGCTCAAACATAATTATTTTCAAAAACACTTACACGTGCGTAGCGAACCCTTCTTCAGTGGGACCTTTAATACTTTGAAGTTTAATTATATTCGTACAACACAGATACTGTGAATCGGAAGTTGAAGGAGGACCAACTTTTATGACGCTGCGAACCGGCTTGCTCTATGAAGGATTACCCGGAGAACTTACTAGCGCACGGTATGAATTAGACAAGCTATTTTTTTTTCATGAATTATCTGTTGTCACAGTCATTCTTTAACTTCCAAATTTTTGGTTTGTCAAATTCACATAATTTTAATAAGTCGTACCACCTAACAGTAATATATACGTCTATATCACATTCATTTTATTATTTGAACAACGTTAATTTTACTTACTCTCATAATATAAACAGTAATCATTATTATGGTCCAAGATTATTATTATCATTATTATCAAAATTATATTTTTACTGTATTTGCTGCAGTGCTTACTCGTAATGTATTAAAGCCAGGTTAGTACCAGCGACTCATGACAGTTTAATCACGTAATGAAAACTCGAATATTGGGCGCATCTGTTCATTGTTTAATATTATATTAAACCGTATCGTGAAAATGTTAGTGTTGTTATTAGTGCTCATTACTTGCATTGGGGATCGCAATAGATAGTCCCGAGCAATAATATGTATAAACTTGGAAAAGTGATGTTCTCTATCTCTCTCTCTATCCTTTGCTGTATTGATTGGAACTATACGCTGGTACGAACACAATATTTTGAAGCTCATGTAATTATGAAATAGGCCTTATCTCGAAGTTCTATATAAAATTGGCGTCTCATTTAGCCCGACGTTTTTATGAACAGTTCATCATCTGCCTAGCCGTTTCCCAACTATGTTGGGATCGGCTTCCAGTCCAACCGAATGTATCTGAATACCAGTATTTTACATGGATCGACTGCCTATCTGATCTCCACAATCCAGTTAGTACCGGGTGGTAAGATTTTCCGTGGTAAGACTGATTGTCAGACTTTCGGGCCACCTGTAACGACTGTCAAAGATCTACAAATTACAGCCGGGACCAATGGCTTAACGTGCTTTCCGAGGCTCGGAGGAAATTCGGTATGTAATGGGTGGTCACACATCCACAGACACGCTTGCCTAGATTGCTAGGCAAGCGTGTCTTAACCTGAAGATTGATCAGAGTGGCTGTTATTTTTAAGCCACGAGCTCCTCCGTTTTTATGGACAGTTGTGCGCTCTATAACTTTTTATTCCTACCTACTCTCAGTTAACAGCTAGGCGTTGAGATTACCCCGTCTAATTTCCACTGGCTTCCAGTTTATTCTTTGAGGCTATAAATTGCTAGTTTGTAGTATAAATTACATAGCTTGTATGATACAAGTTATTTTGTTAGTGGTTATGAAAAATTGTGGCCGTCGGGAATTTAGATACCTTATTGAATTAATGTTTATGAGCTTTAACGGGCTTAAAAGAGCTGTGAGCTATCGTGTATTGTTCTTCTTATATAGTAGGGTCTCAGGTTAGTATTAATCATATATTGTATAGCTCTCCAGCGTGATATCGATGCCTTGAGTGAATGGGCTGCCACTAATAAAATGGAATTTAACACCTTAAATGTCAACTTATGAGCTTTGGTCGTATGCGGAACCCAATACAGTACGACTACAGACAGTGTGAACAACGAGTTTATAACCAGAGTGTCGACAGTGAAAGACCTCGGTGTACTGTTTGATAGCAAACTGACCTTTCATACACACATTATAAGCTTGGCTAAAAAATCATTCAGACGCTTAGGTTTTGTTTTACGTAACTGTCAAGGTTTTAATAACCAGACAGTTATCAAGCTCTTGTTCAACGCCTTAGTTCGGTGCAAGCTCGAAACCAGCGCTTGTATATGGAATCCTCATGAGGTTACCTATACACTCATGCTGGAAAAAGTGCAAAAAGCTTTTCTCAGGTACCTTTACAAATATGTATTTGGATATTATCCATACATGTATCCTACTAAATTTCTTTTAGGATGTTTGAATTTTAATTCCCTTAAAGTCAGGCGTGCTGTTGGCCAACTAACAATTGCGTATAAAATTATGCATGGTTATACCAACGCTTCGGAATTACATGCTGAGCTGTGTCAATTATTTGTTCCAAATAATTATATTCGCTCTAGGAAACATAAATTGTTTAATGTTCCATTTAGTCGCACTGTAGCTCGATCCACTTCACCTGTACCACGTATGCTTACGAACCTCAACGCTCTCGTGGAGACCAACCCTGGATTGGACTTGTTTGCTGATGAATGGAAGACAATATTATTGGAATGTTTGTGGTTCTGCGAGAAGACCGAGTAAAAGGATTAGGTATTTAATTTAGTGTTAATGGTTTTAAATACTGTACTAAATAAATAAATAAATTAATAAATAAATTAAATACAGATCTAAATGTGTACACAACACAATCTCAATCTGAATCTGCAAACAAGAAGTATTTTTGTGGAGCATGTAAAAACTTTTCGTTGAGCAAAAACTCGCTTGAATTATTCTCCTACAAATAAATTAAAAACAAAAATACACTAACATTGTCTTTAGTCTGACAGACTATTTGCCACCAAATAGCGAAATATTTCATGTTACAAGTCCAATTTTACGTAAAGAAAATTATGCGTTTCAGTTCTGTTTCGGATAATAAACGTACATTATTTGGCAACTCGGTCACGTCTCAGTTGTCTTACAAACGAGGCAAGCCGACAGGCTTTGTGCCTACTGTCTTAGCCCAGGCTATATGACGGCAAAGATATATAATACAGCAAAATATGAACTTACCTTTCTCTTATATGAAGACTGATTATGAGATATATCATACAATTGGTTCTAATATTCGTTCTGCCTAATCCTGAAAAGGATTGCTTTTGGATTTGCACTTACGTTTTTTTTATATTTAATTAGACCTGTCTGTCCGCCCAGTGAAGGTGATAAATATTTTATTTAATCTGGTTATAAAGCAAACATTGCTCACCGAACATTTAATTCATCGGTATTTTGATATGTAAAATTATTTCAATTGTATTCAAAATTTATTAACGGGCAAGTATAATTCAATATTATTAATTTATAGGCTGAATCATCACGAATAATAACAAAACTTGACTCGAATTTAGCTACGAAAAGCATGATTTACATAGATACCAGTTTAGACTTTGTCTTTGGGTTTGCCGTCTGTGGTTTCCTGTGGAATTGAACCTTTAGCGTAAAAAGGTCAACTTCGCTAGGTAAACATTAAATATAAACCAACATGCATTAGGCATGTCTAATCAGCTAAAACGAGATAAAAGTGAAGTGACATTCTTTAACTAAATGATGTGCGAGTTAATCAACATTTGATACGTAAGAGCGTTGAGAGGAGAGCGAGTGGTCTACCCTTTTCAAGGCCCCGACTTAATGGCGAGCGCTGACATTTTAGAAAAGGGTCACTAATTTATCTAAACACTGTTCGTTGTAACTTGGCCTTAATTATAGTTTAACTTATTTGCGGCAGCTGCCCGCTGTCCGCGTGTACGCATTCAACAATTTCTGTAATTAAGTGCTAAATAACAATAGTTTTGTAACTTCAACTTACAACTTAGAAGTTAGCTATAGTTTTTAGTGAGGGGTGTTCCAGTGTTCCCTGTTCGCTTGTGTTTGATAGCCGCGCTAAGTAAATAGTTGCGATTTGTTGCGGCATCTAAAAGCGGTTGGTATACGAGAGCTTAGTCTCAATTCATCTTGTGGTGCCGATACCAGTTCGGAGGCAACACGTTCTCACTGCGATTAAATTGTTAATTCCTAGAGTACCTGCTGGCAATTTATTGTGACTGTTCTTTGGCGAATGAAATACGAGAACTCGGGTGTTGTTGCTTTGATCTTAGAATAAATGATAGTATAACTTGGTGGGACTTCTTAGCTAGCTCACCAACGTGTTAAAGCTAAGCAGATCACATCACCGCTATAATAACAATAAACAAGCGCCTTACTGCAGTGTGAGCGTACGTGCGAGGGGTGAGTTTGCGTCGAGATGACACGTCGTTAAAGGTGGGACAATTTATTGCTAAGCAGACGAAGTGATAAATGGGTGACGACCACGATCTACACTCGCGTCAAACTCGTGAACGTGTTGGGAGTGTTGAATAAGTCATGTAGTCACAGGAAATAATTTAATATTTACCTAGGTGCTTGTTTCAGAATTGTAGCAAATTTTCTGGAAAATTTTACAGATTAGTAGCAGTGTTTTTCTTCAGAAAATAAACGCATGTTCTTCAGAAAATACAAAACCCTACGTTTACATATGTTTTTTATGCATCTTAAACGTTTTGGGATTGATACATAATTAACTTATATGTCTATCCAAACAAACTTCAAAGGGACATAAAATGAGCTGTAAGCATCTATAATTTTGTACCTTCGAAAATGTTCGAAAAAAGAAGTTTTATCGACATTCAACACGCCCAACACAAAAAAAGAACAACCCTAAATGGCTAATTCTCTCTGCCCAATTTTTCCACAAAAGCACCGCCCTATAGATTTACATAGTGTAGATTTGGGAGACGAGACCAAGTCATTCCCCGGGGACCAATCGAGGCTAAGCCGCGTCCGGTCGCCCTGCACACCGGTGATAGTGAAAAAAAGCCACTCTCCGTGTAAAGGCTGTGTACTTTGGTGTTCGTTTGATTAAAGTGCCGCGCTCTTCGTGAATTTGAAATGGCTTGTGAATTTTTTGAAACTTATCCTTTGCAAATGTTTGGACAGTCCTTATGATGTAACGGTTGGGATAACACGGAGTTTTGGGTGGTTCACTTCGTTTATAGGATTAAGCTGTTGATGTTTTTTTTTTGCTTGATATTGGATTTAATTGGCCTATTAATGTTAAGCTTTACGGGATTTCATTTGTGAAGTTAGTCTTTTTTTAAACACATCCCGCCTCTGCTCATCTTTTTGGTGATTACATCTGTAATCACCAAAAGGATAAGCATGTTAATGGAATGTTATGTCGAAATCTTCTCAATAGTTAATCTTATTTTTGGCAATACAAAGCCAAACTAAATAACAATTAAAATCATTTTCAGATAACTACTAAGTACTTGATATTTCTAGACCCACCAAAATGTTTTACAGCAAATCCGCGTCGTTAATACAACAAGTTCTCTTAAAGACTGTGAACCGTGTTGCCGCGCAGGCAATTATAAAACACCGTCAACTTCCACATAAACAGCCGGCCTAACAAGCTTGTCCGACGCCATTTGTAGTAATCCGGTAACAGATAGGAGAAAAGTTGTACCAAAGACTAAGAACACATTGGAGAATTTCTTTTAGGGTAATTTGTATATCACATTCTTTGTCCTCTCTATCTAATTGTTTTATAATTTTTGTGCATTTTTGTATCCATAAACAAATGTTGGCGGCATCCTCATCATCCCTTGCCCTTATCCCAATTAATTTGGGGTCGGCGCAGCATATCTTCTTCTTCCATACTTATCTATTACTCGTCATCGCATCATACACGTTTTTTGATGTTTTTTTTCGGTTGGGAAATCATCAAATGCCGAGCTCTGGGCGGAGCGGAAGGGAGTGTCAGACTTTTACTGACTAAAACCCAGCCATGTTCCTTCATTCCTCTTTGTGCTCCAGGTCCGCGGTATCTCATTCGATTAGACACCTTGCCATATCATCGTTTCTTTAGCGTATCAATAAATAAATGCATGATTGATCGTGCTATTTGTCGAAATACACAAATAACGCGTTTTTGTTTCTGAATTTCATGTGGCTCACGTTTCACGTTTTGCGCTCGATCGTAGACAAAATTTACATTTCCTTTTGGCATAGTGTAAACTGCATACGTTTCGCTTCTCCACATTTTTCTTATTCTATGATTGTACGCAATGTTTGGACACAAGTTAGAAGTGGGTTGTCCAAGAGGTGGAAAGATACACTATGTTGATACCAGTCCCTTTTATCTTCTTTGAAGGGTGCGTACTGTTGTTGTTTTTATACTAGGGCGCCATGTGCAAGTATTGTCTGCTTTCACGAACACTACGCGTCGCCTATTTTGACGTCTTAAATACAACAATACAATAATATTCAGGCATTGATTTAGGTGACTCCTATAGCAGCAACGTCTATGTTACAAATGTACTTGGCTATCCTTTAATTTAGATGTCTACATGCGAGATTTATAAATATACCATAGATTGTTTTAAGCTTTCACGGTTTTTAACTAAACTTACACTATCACTTACGATATATCTTCCGCAATTTTCAACTATTGTGACTCTCAATATTTCGACGCTGTTGTAAGTGCTACGATCGCAGAATGACCATCATCCCGCGATCATCAAATCATGCGTGTCATCCATGACAAATAATTAAATGTTTATGGCACCTAGCACACCACACGATTTATATAAAATAATAATGTCCCTAAAAAACACTAGCAGTGTGGGCTTTGATGGAATCGCCACAAAGTTAATAAAGTCAGTGTCAGCCGAGATATGCGGTCATCTAAGTCACATACTCAACCTCATTGTGTGTGCTGGTAAATATCCAGATGCTTTAAAAACATCTATAATTAAACCTTTATTTAAGAAAGAAG
Organism: Xestia sexstrigata; assembly: GCA_941918905.2. Lineage (NCBI taxonomy): Eukaryota > Metazoa > Arthropoda > Insecta > Lepidoptera > Noctuidae > Xestia > Xestia sexstrigata. The sequence continues at coordinate 9,851,962 of OW799203.2, forward strand.
ATAGGGAGTTGATGGAATATTATAGACCAATTTCACTCATACTGGTTATTTCAAAGATATTTGAGAAATACATCTACAGAGAATTAAATAACTTCATGGAAAAAAAATAGTATAAGTAATTTGTGAAGAACAAAAAGGATTCGGACAGTACAGAAGCATTAATATGGCAATGTATGACTTTTTGTTCACTATTATGAGAAACATGGATAAACGATCCCCCATATGTGCTATATTTTGCGATATGACGCAGGTGTTTGATTATGTCCATTATAATACTTTACTGAATAAACTAGAAGCCTATGGTAATAGAGGTAATGTGCTTGAACTTATAAAATCGTATTTAGAAAATAGAACACAAAAAACGGAAATTAGCCGCATACATGTACTTACTAAACATGAAGAGATAGCAAGATCACGAGAACGTAAAATCTCATACGGTGTACCACAAGGAACCGTTATGGGCCCTTTCTTGTTCATATTGTATGTCAATGACATGCCCATGTCCCTTGAACAACCTCATGTTTGCAGACTATAGCACAGTAACGATCGCTTGTATAAACGCAATGACATATGAAAATGATATTATAATAATAATTAAGAAAACTATTAATTATTATTATAATATCATTTTCACTCTCTCACTAATTAAATGGCTAGTCAAATATAATTTAAATATAAATTTAGGTAAGACAAAGATAATGCACTTCAGACAGCGTACTTCTAGCGTAACTAATCTTTACACACATTACAAAAATGACAATATTATGGAAGCGGGAGAGACGAAATTTTTAGGTTTACAAATAGACTATAGCTTAAATTGGAAAGCACATAGAAGTGATGTGTAAAGAACTGAGTTCATCTGCAAATGTTTTATATAGATTATCCTCCTTAATAGGTACCAAAACACTCCTTACGGCTTACTACGGCATAGTTGAATCTCACTTGCGCTACGGCATCATTTTCTGGGGGAACTCAACTGATAGAGACACATTTAAGGCCCAAAAAAGATGTATCCGATCATTGTTTAAACTTAAAACTACAGAAAGTTGCAAGCCCTATTTTAAGCAATACAATATCTTGACCCTTCTTTGTATTTATATTTTCGAAGTAGCTATGTTTGTACAGCAAAATCCAAGTCGTTTTCAACGCCTTGCTGATGTATTCCCAAGGAACAGGCGTGATAATAGCAAACTTTGTCAAGTATCATGTCAAACCACTTTAATGCGCAAAAAGTATTTATTGCATTGCCCCTATTATTTTCAATAAATTGCCAAGTGGCTAGAAAGATTTAAATACGGTGATGTTTAGAAGTAGACTACGTATTTTTTGACAGATAAAGTGTAGTATAGCATAAATGAGTTTCTAACAGATAAAAATATATTTTTTGATTAATTTGAATAATAATGATATTTTATTAATTGAATGATATAATTGTAACAAAAAAGACAATTTAGTAATTTAATGATAATTGTAATAAAATGATAATTTATTAATCTAATTATATAAAAGAAGAAACTGACTGACTGACTGACTGACTGACTCATCTATCAACGCACAGCCCAAACCGCTTAGTCTAAAGATTCCAAATTTGGCACAAACGTTCCTTATGAGGGGTGCATTAAGAAAGGATTTTTCAAAATGTACCCCCTAAGGGGATGAAACGGGAGTCAAAAGTTTGTATGGGGAAACAAGATTAGGTATGACTGTTTTATTCGAAACTTCACTGGAGTACTCCTATCGATAAATGAGTTAACTTTTGTGTTTCAGGGTTTTTCAGAATTCAACCCCTAAAGGGGGAAATGGGGTAACAAAGTCTGAAAATCAACATCGGTATTTGTTTGTATGGTGTATCGGGTCGGATGTATCACAAAAACAGCGATTTTAAGATTTAATGTGGCGGACCTGAAATGCCTTCATTTCCCTATTGGGGTGCGATGAGGTTGAAATGTCTAAAAATCAATATGGGTGTCGATACCGAGATTATCAGGGGTGCAGATCACGAAAATAGCATTTATTTTGAGATCCAGTAGATGGCGGATTCGACTTCTATACAGGGTTATTGTTGATTTATTGAGATGATTGTGATAACGATGATGGTGATTGTGATAATGATGATGATGGTGATGATTGTGATTACGATGATAATAATTGTGATTACGATGATGATGATTGTGATTACGATGAAAATGATTGTGATTACGATGATGATAATTGTGATTACGATAATGATGATTGTGATAATTATGCTAATGATTGTGATAACGATGATGATGATTGTGATAATGATGATGATGATTATGACAACGATGATGATGATTGTGATAACGATGAGGATGATTGTGATACTGATGATGATGATTGTGATAACAGTGATGGTGATTGTGATGGTGATAGTGATTGTGATAGTAATGGTAATGGTGATAATGACGGTGATGGTGATAGTAATGGTGATTGTGATAATGATTGTGATAATGGTGATCGTGATAGTGATTGTGATAGTGATGGTGATGGTGATGGTGATAGCGATGGTGATGGTTATTGTAATGGTGATGTAATTGTGATTGTGACAGTGATGGTGATCGTGATAATGATGATGATGATTGTGATAACGATGATGGTGATTGTGATTGTGATGGTGATTGTGATGGTGATGGTGATTGTGATAGTGATAGTGACGGTGATTGTGATGGTGATACCGATGGTGATGGTGATTGTGACTGTGATAGCGACGGTGATTGTGATGGTGATAGCGATGGTGATGGTTATTGTAATGGTGATGTGATTGTGATTGTGACAGTGATGGTGATCGTGATAATGATGATGATGATTGTGATAACGATGATGGTGATTGTGATTGTGATGGTGATTGTGATGGTGATGGTGATTGTGATAATGATAGTGACGGTGATTGTGATGGTGATGGTGATTGTGACTGTGATAGTGATGGTGATGGTGATGGTGATTGTGATTGTGATAGTCATTGTGACAGTGATGGTGTTTGTGATAATGATGATGATTGTAATTACGATGATGATGATTGTGATAACGATGATGGTGATTGTGATAGTGATTGTGATTGTGATGGTTATAGCGATGGTGATGGTGATAGTGATTGTGACGGTGATATTGATGGTGATTGTGATTGTGATTGTGACAGTAATGGTGTTTGTGGTAATGATGATGATGATTTTGATAACGAGAATGGATATTGTGATGATGATGATTGTGATTACGATGATAATGGTTGTGATTACGATGATAATGATGTGATAATGATGATAGTGATTGTGCTAACGATAATGGTGATTGTGATTGTGATGGTGATAGTGTAGGTGATAGCGATGGTGATGGTGATTGTGATTGTGATTGTGATCGTGATAGTGATTGTGATGGTGATTGTGATTTTGATTCTGATATTGATGGTGATTGTGATAATGATGGTGGTTGTGATAGTGATGGTGATTGTGATGATTATGAAATTTTGCTCATAGATAGTTTATAACCTGGATTAACACGTACCTAGGACACTATTTATCCCTTTAATATGATCCAGTGGGACGGTTACCGAACTTTACGCGGGCGAAGCCGCGGGCAACAGCTAGTTGAATGATAATTGTAATGAAAATGTTAATAATTTATTTGCTGATATATTAAATGATAATTGTAATAATAATAATATAATCGATCTGGTCTTTAAAATGTAAGTACATGTTTCATAAATAATGTAAATGTTTGCATGCCGAATGGTAAAATATGGCTGAACTTTGATATGTCATAACAACTGTATTGTTTTACCCATATTTGCGAAATAAAATTCTATTCTATTCTATTATATTCATGGCGCATCGCAATATCGGGAGCTACATAATGGAAAATATCCCGTAACCGGCAGTGTACTGTGACTGAAGATTGTGGGTTGCTGTATATGTATGTATGTATTTAGTAGCCTTTTTATAAAAACAAATAGTTCTGTTGTTTTACATCTTACCTATCATTTTCTCATGTAATAAGTTTGGTCAATCAGCGCAGGCCATTGTAGTCCAATTCTGGATATCGGCCCCTCCCAAGCTGTGGTTGTGGTTACATCACCCTGGCCTCCACTTTCCAGATCCAGCCTGTCCCAGCTAACTTTTAAAGTAAGCTTAGGGCGTTAGTCCGTCTAGCTAGGAGATCTCCCACGCCACACTTGAAGTTACTCGGTGAGAAATGAGACCAGACCCCGTATTCACAAACGCTTCGATTCGATTTCGATTCGAAAACTCGTGTGTCTATCTCACTCTCTTTCGTTATGCCTTGTTTAGCATAACGAAAGCGAGTAGATAGACATCGACTTGTCGAATCGAAATGAAATCTTATTTACTCCATCCACCATCGTGCATCGGTCCTTCAACCTAACATGGCCTGAGCACTGCAAATTCAGCTTGCTACTCGTATGTCGGTAATTCCTGATCTTTTCCGTTTAAGAAAGGTATCCTAATGTTCAATGTTCAGCGATTGTCTAAGCGATTTAAACGTAAAGCAGTCTGCCCACTACGCCGTACGTATACCATGACCGTGCTATGAACATATAATCCACGGAAACAATCATGACACGGACTACTATGCTCACTAGAACGTATCAACAGATTTTCATACCCGTTTATAACGGGTTTAGAACAGTTATCATACGTGATTGTATGTCACGGTTAAAGAACGGTCATCTTAAACATCCCGTCACCGTCGCGTGCACGGATCGGCAACAATTGTCGGTGAGAATTTTGGTCGGTGATGAAACGGTCTAGCTAGTCTCAGACTTTTCAATACAAAGAATATTATTTTGCCTGATACGCTCATAGCACGGTCAATGGTATGGTGTAGTGGGTAGAATCCTTTACTAATAAATCTTATACTTGATTTTCTTGATCTTTACTTGAAATTCCGGTCACGTTTTTCTTTTGCTGTAGTAGGTGTATCTCCAAAAGAGATTTCGTTGCCTTTCTTACATAACTCTTGATTGGAAGACAAGTGTCGGGCACTTTGGCATTGAATACGTGTCGGGCCATATGTCTGGAAAAACTATTGTGGTATTACGAGGCATTTCTTATTTAGCCCATAAATTATGAAAAAAATGTGTTTTTTTAAATGGGAAACTATTAAGAGCCAAGTAAAATATTAACCCTGATATCCAAAAGAGAAAATATCCATACATTAATAATTATGTATTTACAAACAAAAAGTGTCTATGTAGTACGAGTATATCAACTATCTGGTGTCCACGACACAAGCCTCGTTGTTTAGTGTGGCACTTAGATGGCGCTGTGTGAAATGTCCAGCGATATTAATTTATTTTGTAGATTTATGTAAACACAATTAAACGGCTTATACGTCAACTGGCGACTGTGAAACTCAAGAGCGCGGGCGAGTTGGCACCTTCTAAAAATAAATATATTTTTGTCGTCAACTGGCTCGCACGTTATAAAGTAAAAAAAAAAAATGAAAAATATTTTATGATTTTTGTTTTAGAGGCAAGTCGTATAAAATATCTGTGGGTACATATTTAATACATTTTATATAAGAAGTTTTTGTAGCTAACTGTACATCTAATATCTGATTTGACGTATTTTACGTCAGATTTTCAAGGTCGAGGAAATTAAAATCGGAAGGTGCCAACTCGCGCGCACTCGCAAGTTTCGCACTCGCCAGTTGACGAATATGTTTGCAGTTTTCTCGGTTTAATTATAAGTCATCGATCATTATGAACATCATTTAACATTTCAACATTGAACTTTTTAACAATGGTGAGTCCATTGTTAAAAGTTTCGAACCTGTAAAGGCACTTGTTCTCCCCGTCATTGCGATATTTTTTTTGTTCTGGACCGTACCTGGGAACCTTCTCGTTACTGAGATATTGGTGGTCAAAGTTTATTTATTATTTATTTATTTATGTACACACAAAATACTCCGAAATTTTCACAATTTTTGTTTTTAAATACCGGTGTTTAATGTTATAACTTTACTTTAAATACCTCCACGCGCGCACTCGTGAGTAGAATAGAACCAACCCATTACACTCACGGGTGTCGTATAAGGCGACTAATGTCTGAGGCAGAACACCTTGCGCCTCCGTAGACCAGAGAATGGGCAGCAGCGTTTTCTGTTAGTCTTTCACCACTGCGATCTCCAATCCGCCTGCCAAGCGTGGAGATTATGGCAAATTCCTCCCATTATGGGAGAGGCTTATATCCAGCAGTGGACGGTATGGGCTGTTGTAGTAGTAGTGTAGTAAATACCTCCACGCCTGTATTATTCAATGCATCCATCATCACAATGGTTTGAGTGCGCCACATTAAGTCCTTTCGTAAAACGTGATTTTACACCCCAAAAAAAAGTCGTTTCCCAGCAATAATTTTTGCGTAGAGTTACTTTGTACAGAATTCTTGTTTAACGGCTTCGTGAAGGGTCCGTCCACACCTTGTATTTGTGCCTACCATTTTTACGCACGCTATGAACTATTCAGTATTAGATTATTTTTCAAGCGAGAAGAGATACTAGAGTTTAACATTAAAAATGATTTACTAGAATATTAAAATACCTATTTATATTACTGCCTTGTTAGTCGAGTGGTTGCAAGCAACTACTGAACGTGAGGTAACGACAAAATCGCTAGCTTTTGATTGCTAAAATAACAATGAAAAGCGATGCTTGCGAGAAACGCATCTTGGATGTAGAGACTTGCGTTACTCCCAAGCATCATTATTGCAACCGAATTTATTCGTTAGTTCGTTTGTTCCAGAGTTAGATTTTTGGGTCGGGCAAAGTGTGACTGGGTTTCTCCTTCAGAAATTTCTCAATAGCAGCCACGTAGTCTGGATTTGTGCCCGGTTGATGGCAATAGGCTGGCCCCCTGCTACATGGGACTTACAACATCACTGGTAAAATTTGAGTGTACTATTAGGTTCATCTCTGTCTAACCCTTCGAGGAATATGTATCTAATTTTATGCGACTATGAATAAAATACCCAGAACAGAAAAAAAGTATGTATTTGTCTCGCACAGCGCTAAACGAAATTATTCAATTAACAATAAAATAAAAAACATACGAAACGTTACCAAAAATAAGACTTACATTAAAGTAAAATTCACCCTGTAGGAAGCTAAAATGCCACAAACGTCCATGTCTTGCTGGCTTGCCTACTTAACAAGTTTTCCAAAAAAAATGAAAAGCGAAGTCGCAGAACGCGTCTTGTTTCCCAATATCATTCGATATCGCCCGAGTATTGCTATTTCCAATATCACTTGAAAGTTTTTCGTTATCTTTCCTCTCACAAAGGCGTAAAGGAAAAAGGTATGACACACACATACACTGCATTCCAAAAATAGAGCCGATACTATCAACATTCCTTCCTATCTAATATCGGGACGCGAAAATAATCTGATACAAGAAAATAAACTGCCGGGTAACGGGAGCTATGTTATAGCTTCAGATAGGCTGTAGCTACATAGGAATATTATTTCGGGTAAATGTAGATAGGTACGCTATATTTGAGTTAGATAGAACATGATTGTATAATACTAGATTTTTGTAACCCTTATAGGTAAAGAGATATTCTATAAACGATTACTATGAATATATTGGATTGACATAAGCTACCTAAAATATGATGACGATATTGTTGAAAGTTGGTATTAACATATACAAAACGCTTCGCAAACAACGCCCACTCGTATCGGGAACAGGGTGCAAGCTAACAGCGGTCAAGTCTCCAGAAAGAAGAACCTCCTAACAAAGCAAGCCGTGTCCAAGAGTACCGTTTTCTGAATCAAGCCCTTGATCTAGCTGCCTAACGAGACATACCTTCATCAGGTATTGGTCGAGCCTCTTGACAACTAAGCCATTGAAACGACTATCGAGACAAGATTGCTAAGTTCACATCCCACATGTCGACAACCTCGCGATCCAAGTCTAGATACTTGATTTGCTTATCTTTCTAGGCTTTCACGAGGTTTTCGTTTAAAGCCTCTTATGGTGCGGACCTTGACTGATGCTTCATTATCTGGTAAGGTATGGGTTGGACCAAGCATTCACTTTTAACTTTCTTATTCTTGCTGATTACAAAATGATTATGGGGTTGAGGTCGCGGTTAAATGATAACAGCCGCTCGGGTCGATCTTTAGGTTAAGCCGTGCTCGCCTAGGTTGGTCTGTGGATGGGTGACCAACCTTACATACCGAGTTTCCTCCGTGCCTCGGCAAGCGCGTTAAGCTGTTGGTTCCGGCTGTCATTTGTAGATCTTTGACAGTCGTTACAGATAGTAATGGCCCAAAAAGTCTGACAACCAGTCTTACTAAGGGGTATCGTATTACCCAGTACTAACTGGGTTGTGGAGGTCAAATAGGCAGTCGCTGCATGTAAAATGCTGGTATTCGGCTGCATCCGGTTGGGCTGGAGGCCAACCCCAACATGATTGGCAGAAGCCTAGGCAGATGATGACAAAACGATTATGGGGTCCGAGTCTTTCGGGACATCGCCAAGCGGTTGATCGAATCCTGACCAGAGGGCTGGTCTATATTTTGGTCAGTGAAACACCATTGCTGTTCAACGTGGCAATGCTGCCAGCCTTTTGGGAACTATTTCTGTTTCAACGATTTGGACGAATTTTTTGACGCCCTTTAATATTTTATGTATTTCTTTTTTATATGTACATCTTTTTATTATTATTTTAAGTTTAGTTATAGATAAGCTGATTACAAAACGTATAAAAAAAAAACAAATAATAAACCTTTAAACACATTTTCTACGAAAGACGAACAACAACAATTCAAACCGGACATCTAAACTAAGCCTAAAAGAGTAGGCTCCGTATTATCAAGGAAGTGATCACTTGATCACTTTTGATAAGTGCGCCTCCAGCGCCCCCTGTAGGATTAATGTCACAAGAGCTTACAAAGTTGTGTTTTATTGTGATCTACATTTCTTTTCCGCTTTATTCGATTAGGTTCTTATAAGCTTCAGATTGAGGTTTGATAATATTGTCCGTGGCTGAAGATATAAATAGAACCATATAAATATAAAAGGATGATCTGAAAAAAAACAACGTACCTAAAAAACCCCGTAATATGGGGCATGTTAATGAATTTTTAATAAATAGGTACTCAATTACTTAGGTACCTATTTCGTAATACAGGGCAAACATTTTAACAACATATGCATGTTTAGAACTAGAGTACAAATGGGTGGTCATAGTGCAAAAAGGTCTTTCAAGACAACCGTTGTATGGAATGAAAAAAGAAGATAATTATTGCATTTAACTAAGAATAAGCCTAGGTCTTACTCTAACACAACCTTTACCACCTGTCACCAAGATTATTGGTGATTATATAGGTATGAACGCAAACAGAATTCGTCGAAATGGTTATTATTTAAAAAAAAGCAAAAGCAGGTATCTATACATCTATATCTCCCAAAACACTTCTCTGAAATCCTTCTCAATGGGATCTGCACAAAATACTCAGCATATTCTTAATTTAAATTTTACGCAAAGGAAATTCCGCACACAGCTCTTTTATGAAAATCTTTTTTTAAAGATAACAAAAATGCGCTGGGTTCTGGCAGATAAAACCGGAGTCGCGATGAAAGGGTTAATGCAGCAAAACCTGCCGACAATCGCACTCCAGGGGCGCGGGCGGTAAGGTTGGATCCCATAATCCGATATTTCACACCGCCAGCAAGGAGCCAGGTATCAGATCATAACTGATCTTGTTTATGGTTTTAAAAGTGCTTTATTGAATTATGGAAAATTCACTTCCTAAGAAGTTGTGAATTGTTTGAATTACTTAGGTATGTTTTCCAATAAATCTAAAGAATTTACCTACACTTTATTAACGTATTCCTGAAACAAACGTAATAAAGGAGTGTCATACATTCAGTCAAAAAAGTATCGGGAATGGATGATTTGTTTAGGTTCCAAATTTTTTTTTTGTTTTTTTTTGTTGTTATTAGATTAGCACAACTGTTTTCCATTTTGGCGCGGAGTTTGAGTTACATCTGTTAATTAGATTAAATACAGTGCTGATTTTAGTTATATCATATCTAGTGTGTATTGCGAATTTCTTAATGGACAAAAATATCGGACAAAAAGTTTGTCTTAAATTTTACATCGCCAATGGAATTTCGAGTTCGGAGTCTCTGCAAATGTTACAGAAGGCTTACAGTGAATCGACTTTATCAAAAACACGCGCTTATTGTGATTGTGTTTGTGATTGTGATAATGATGATGGTGATTATGATAATGATGATGACGATTGTGATTACGCTGATAATGATTGTGATTACGGTGATGATGATTGTGATAACGATGATAGTGATTGTGATCGTGATAGCGATGGTGATGGTTATTGTAATGGTGATGGTGATTGTGATTGAGATAGTGATTGTGATTGTGTTTGTGATGGTGATTGTGACAGTGATTGTGATTGTGATAATGATGATGGTGATTGTGATAATGATGATGATGATTGTGATTACGATGATAATGATTGTGATTACGGTGATGATGATTGTGATAACGATGATGGTGATTGTGATCGTGATAGCGATGGTGATGGTTATTGTAATGGTGATGGTGATGGTGATTGTGATTGTGATAGTGATTGTGATTGTGATTGTGTTTGTGATGGTGATTGTGACAGTGATTGTGATTGTGATAATGATGATGGTGATTGTGATAATGATGATGATGATTATGATTACGATGATAATGATTGTGATTACGATGATGATGATTGTGATAACGATGATGGTGATTTTGATAACGATGATGGTGATTGTGATAGTGATTGTGATGGTTATAGCGATGGTGATGGTTATTGTGTAGGTGATAGTGATTGTGACTGTGATAGCGATGGTGATAGTGATTGTGATTGTGATGGTGATGGTGACAGTGATGGTGTTTGTGGTAATCGTGATGATGCGTGTGATAATGATGATTTTGATAACGAGGATGGATATTGCGATGATGGCGATTGTGATTACGATGATAATGGTGACAACGTTGATAATGATTGTGATAATGATGATAGTGATTGTGATAACGATGATGGTGATTGTGATTGTGATTGTGATGGTGATTGCGATAGTGATTATGATGGTGATGGTGATTGTGATAGTGATTGTGATGGTGATTGTGATGATAATGGTTGTGATAAGGATGATAGTGATTGTGCTAATGATGATGGTGATTGTGATTGTGATGGTGATAGCGATGGTGATGGTGATTATGATGGCGATGGTGATGGTGATTGTGATGGTGATGGTGATGGTGATGGTGACAGTGATTGTGACTGTGATAGTGATGGTGATTGTGATTTTGATGGTGATGGTGATGGTGACAGTGATTGTGACTGTGATAGTGATGGTGATTGTGATTTTGATGGTGATTGTTATAATGATTGTGATATTAATAGTGGTTGTGATGATTTATTGTGATGATTATGAAATTTGGCACATAGATAGGATTAACAGGACACTATTATTTAATCCAGTGGGACGGTTACCGAACGGGCGAAGCCGCGGGCAACAGCTAGTATTAAATAATTTTAGTGACACAAATAAAAGTCTGGAAGATAGCGAAAAAAATAATTCCTTATAAATATGACTAAAGTGTAGGTCCGGCTTTCGCATACATATATAATATGCACAACCCTTCAAAGGTGTATAGGCTTATGCAGAAGGGCGATACATCAGACTTTGTAGACTCACCATAGGGTAATTCAGGATGATATAAATAATAAGACAATTCTTCAGGTATATAGGCTGCGTATGTGGAGTGTAAGGCAGAGTGACGTCTTTAATGAGCGGCTGTTGAGCGAATTATAATCAAAATTTTGGGTGCGCGATTCTTATAAGAATCGCTCCTGGCACTGTGCGCGGCGGCGGCGGCGTGCGTAAACACGCCTATTTTGTCTGGCCAATCGGAGGCAGTTAAGAGATGTGAAAGAGAGTGTGAAGTGTAACGCATGTCTGTATGTGTGTGTAAAGCAACTTTATTTAATAATCACATAAATCAAGTTACTTATATGCAGTTATTTACTTTCTAGGGTTGAAATCAGTTATGTACATACTCGTATTAGGCTGAAGCTTTACATACAACGTTAAATCTTTACATACTACGTTAATTCTTTTCATACTACGTTATATCTTTATCCTCATACTCCCTTACTTCTCCTAAATTTTTTTGTCCGAAAATCATTATCCATAACACGTGTGCTAAACTAAACAAAACTAAACTAACATTTACGCGCAGAGGGGCAAGGCGGCCCGCGAGTTGAGGAGCAGGTGGTTTTAAACACATCTGCGATGATAAACTCGCGTGGGACTGCCGGAGCCCCGCAGCACTGAAGCCGTGACAGAAACGATGCCTTCTGCATGTTGCATGCTTGTTTGCATGCAGCATGCATGCTGCATGTTAACAAGCAAGCTTAAAAATTTTTTTTGTTAATATTGTCCAGGGGTGTCATTTCAAAAAAAAATGGGATTCATTGGTGTCAATGGGACGCCGTCACCTCCTGCGAAACAGTAATGCTAGAGAAGGAGGTGGCGGAACGTGAGAGGGAGAGAACCTCACAGCGTCCCGGCCGCCGCGGGAGACGCCCCGGGCGGCACCCGCGCGGCCGCCGTAGGCGCGGGCCTGTGGACGGTGGGCTATGGGCTAGCTCGCCGTCCGTCCGTCTCATGACGACAGGCCGTGTCGACGGCGCGTTCGTGTTCCACGCGCGCCTCAAAGAGAGTCAGCAAAAAGAAAGGGGTCAAGGACCGATGCCTGCCGGGGTTGCGGGACTGTTCGAAAGAGATACCGTGGCCCCGGAACACAAAGGGCGATGAAGGAACATGGATGGGTTTTAGTCATTAAAAGTCTGACACTCCCTCCTGCTCCGCCCAGAGCGGGAGTAGTCATTTGATCATTTCCCAGCCGAAAAAAAAAAGGGGGGTGTCATTTTTACTTATGTCAAATAATCTATAGACAAATACAAAATCGCGGATTTCAGGCATTGAGAATTAATGAAAATTGTGCAGAAGTTTGGCGTAAGAGAATAAATCTTCCCGTAAATAAACCTAAACCAGGCTTCTATCATTTGTTAAATTATGATTGAGTTAAAATATTCAATATCAGAAATTGATAAAAAATTTAACGTCACCAAGCATGCAAGCAAGCATGCTGCATGCATGGTGTATGCTTGTTTGCATGCTCCTTACGGGGAAATAAAAACCACATGTTCACAATCAACTGCTTTATTGAGTACATGTATGTATTTATGTATATTATGTAAGTATATAAAAATGATAATGCAAAACAGATAATTTTTAATTATAAAATAAATATACTTAAACGTAGATACAATAATTATTAAATAATTTAGTCGTAATAGGCTAGTTTCCACCATCAATATATTATTGCAAATCTATTTAGTCCGTCAGTTAGAGTATAGGAAAATAATGGACAAGTATTTTTTGTTTTTGTAAATCAATGAATATTGACAAAGACAAAACGCATCAAAACTCGGGAGTGGGGGCTCGTGACGTCACAACGTGCTAAAAATTACACCAAGGCGTGACGTATTGAGAATTTTAAAAGCGTCGTATCTTCGTCAATTTTGGTTTACGTAACAAAAGAAAAAATACGTGTCAAATATTTTTCGATAATCTAACTGACGGACTAATTACATTTTCTCAGGACACAAGCCTATTAAAATGACTTATTTTAATTTGTAGGCAAATTCTAAGCTAATTTTGTATTAGCTGCGATTGCTTAAAAAAAACACACATTTTGTATATTCTGATTGTTTATTTTAAATGTTATCAATTCTTGCTCTTTTGTCAATTATTTTTTCTTTTTATTTAGTTTTTTTTTTTTATTTCTTATATTGAATATTTTAGTTAAATTACGTACCTACATTAAATAATTTGAATATAAGACTTCTAACTTTTATTGAAAACGGTTTTAAGTCTTTTGTATATTATTGATTACAATCAATAATATACAAAGAGAATAGTTAAATTACGTACCTACATTAAATAATTTGAATATAAGACTTCTAACTTTTATTGAAAACGGTTTTAAGTCTTTTGTATACTATTGATTACAATCAATAATATACAAAAGACTTAAAACGGTTTTAAGTCTTTTGTATATTATTGATTACAATCAATAATATACAAAAGACTTAAAACCGTTTTCAATAAAAGTTAGAAGTCTTATATTCAAATTATTTAATGTAGGTACGTAATTTAACTAAAATATTCAATATAAGAAATAAAAAAAAAAAACTAAATAAAAAGAAAAAATAATTGACAAAAGAGCAAGAATTGATAACATTTAAAATAAACAATCAGAATATACAAAATGTGTGTTTTTTTTAAGCAATCGCAGCTAATACAAAATTAGCTTAGAATTCGCCTACAAATTAAAATAAGTCATTTTAATAGGCTTGTGTCCTGAGAAAATGTAATTAGTCCGTCAGTTAGATTATCGAAAAAAAAAAAAAAAAAAAAAACCCTAAATATAATATTTTATGGCATGTGATATTAAGTTCGGGTAAGTTATCATTCGGACAAATGATGATTAGGACAAAAAAAGTTAGGTAATACAATAGAGAACCCTTTATACTAGGTTGAATCATTAATAAACTTATGTGCTAGGCACTAAATAGGAACAAATAAGATTATTTTAACTTAACAAATGAGCAATGAGATTCTAATAAGGACTAACAAACTAAAAATAACAAGTTAGAATGGTTTAACATGGCTATTATTTGCATGTATCCAGACTTTTATCTAAGCTGTTATTTACAAACCTGTTTAAGGATAAAATGGCAAACACATCGTTTGTATGATCTTGAGTTACCTTTTATTGCAATGTCAAAATTACAAAAAAAAAAAAAGTAACGGTTTATGGTATATCCCAGTGTTTGTTTTTCTATTATTTTATTCAGAAATCGTGCTATTGTAACCCACAGTTCAAACAAGGCATCAATCACACAAAGTAACCATTATAGCTGCTACATAATAATAACTGTAGATCACAATCCCGCACATTAAAATATAAACAAACCTCGGAATGGAGCAAGTAAACTTAATCAATCTTCTACTGACAAAAGTTTACGTAATAACGTGCCCCTTTCGTTTCTTCTCGGTTGCAAATTACTCGTTCGTTCTTGCCGACACTAAGGAAACTTTCACTGAATCGAAATTAAATTGCTAATTTTGCTACTAACCCCTGAATTTGTTATCGATCTCTTCTTTCAAAGTCTCTCAATGCCAACGGAAAGCTGAATTAATTTGAATTTGTCCGGGTCATTCAAATTACACATTAACTTGCCAAATGAGTTTCTATTTATAAACGTTTCATGTATACTCGTTACTACGCTTATATATTATGGAGCTCGTTTCGGCTCCGCGCTTGTTTCGTGATAGAAATGAATACTAAAATTGTTTACCTACATATAAATTGTTTTATTAAATGTTAGATACTTCTAGTTACTATGGTTTCTTTGAGATTAATCGATAGAAAGCTTAATAGTTGAAAGTAATAGCTAATTAGCAACCAATAAGTTATACAGTTACTTCATACTTGTAGCCACTACTGCTAAATACATTTAAGAACAAATAATTCTCGAAAATATTAATTTTCTCTCAATAAACTTAAAAATTCACATCACGATTTTGCCAATATCGACAGAAATCCAAGTGAAGTAAACCAAGAAATATTAGCAAAATATTTGTCCCGCCCGAGGACTTCGTAACTCGAAAAGAATCATCTGATATTGGCTTATAATATCAAAAACTTCACGTTAAATTTCGTATCCAATATAAACCGCGGTGAAAGTTGAAAACGGCAAGTTCGGGAGGCACTTATCTCAAAGTTTTCGGGGACACGAGGCACTTTAGCGTTGGATTATTTATTATCATATCATGGGGCGAGATGAGTGGCTAAATTGTGTGATGACGTGTGAGGTAACATGAAAAGACGATGAAGTGGCCCTTTGAGCAGCAAGTCCGGCTCGCCGACCCAACTCAAAGGCGAGCTCTGCCTAATGGCTTGTGTCGATGTGTTATCCGCGCGCACGCCCCACTACACTAAAAAGACGCTAGTTTACAACGTCTTCGGTGCCTCAATGGGTAATGGCTCTATCTAACGGATACTATGTCTGAAATAAAACGCCATGTCAAGAGCTTTGAAGTCTCACTTCGGAAAACTTTAGGGTAACCTCATCAGAGAGCGATGTTTCAAAGCGAAAGGTACCTAATATAATATATCAATAACACTGAACCATCCTCGTCCCCAACGTGAACTATAAAACAAGATTCTCCAAACATATTACGCAGAAAACTTACACCCACTAACCTAGAGATTATGGATAAGAAACTTACGTACGCCCAACAACTTTAATATTAGGGAAAATTGTAATAAAGCATCGCCAGATAAACGAGGAGTTTGCGCGGTAATCCCCATTCTGGCGACAGCAGGAACGCCGAAAGTGCGACGGTACATAATCACCGGCGCTTTGCACGGAATATATTAATTGATAACGTTGGGTCATAACGCGACGAGCTCATAACTCATGAAAACCGCCATATTTCACCGCTGAACAACTTTAATTTAGCACTCATTATCACAGTTGGTTTGTAATTACATTGAACTTCATATACGATCTAGCAATTTTATAACCTCTGGGAGTGGAATGGAATTATTGATGAGATTGTTACAAACGTGCCCCGAAATTAATTTAGTTATTCTAAAAGGGTAATAAATCATGATCTTGAATGCTAAAAGCTAAGTTCAATTACTTTATAAAAGTTAGATTTTCATAGTCTTTGATGAGCTTATTTCTTATAAGCTCATTCTCAGTTCAATTTGTAACAAAATTAAAGTGTTGCTACGTAAAAATATTGTTGTTGAATTTCCATTAAAAAAAAATCCTTTCTCAAAAACTGCTACAATAATGAAATAACAGTAGAGATATATGGAGACAGCAAATAAGTGTAAAAACTCGATAAAATCATTACGTTCGATCACAAACAAAGGTAGAATGCAACAATAAACAAACATGGGAACAGTAACGTTACGAGTTTCGCGTATATCATAAAATGCGCCATATTTCATCGTTGAAATTTCATTTAGCACTCATTACCCGTTGCAGGTTAGTTCGCAGTTTCAACGTACCTAGGTATGTTTAATTTGTAGAGCAAGTAACCCCAGGGAAAATGATTTAATCCTATTTGTTTTATGTGCCTTTGTTTACGTCGGTTGGCTGTTATGTACCCATTTTACGTTAACACTGAGTAATGTGGAGTGTGTCCTAGGATATGTATTACGGAGAGATGACAGGCGTGTGCATGAAAACTCGCTACAATATAATAATGTACACTGTATATCTGTATATAACATTATGACTTCAGGTAGGTATGGGGAATTAACTTGCGCGAATTTTAACGGATGTTGGTAGCTTTTTCTTAGTTTTTTTTTTGTCAGCTTTTACAGGTTTCAGTCTTTTGCAGGTGAATAGATTATATCAATCGCAATTTACATGAAGTCAAGTATACTGCCTCGTTGGTGCTATTATGGTTGCAAACACTTCTGCTGAGTGTGAGGTCCAAAAATTTTAGCTACCTGGTCCTTGGACTTGTGCTCGGTTGATAGATTCCCCAAAATTATAACTCCTGCAGAGATTGTGGTTATGTTATGCTAATGATTTGTTGTCAAATGTCTTTAATTATTGTTAAGAATTTGATATTACTTTGTTAATCGTCAATAAGCATCCTGCTATATCATAACAAGCATCCAATAGGGGAAAATCACTATCACCAAAAGCTTATTCGTCAGTAAATCTGAAGATCGGATTGCATGACTTGCAAGAGCTTGTTCAAACAATGAGTCGCAATAATATGACAAGTTAGCTAGGGGGTGGAAGGATCAACAGCCTTTAACATAAAGGCTGTATTTCACTGTTGCCATGTACGATCATACGAATTAAGTGAGCCATTCTTTTGAAATGAGAAGTTGGCCTTTTTAAAAATTAATGGTGTGGAAGCATTGTTTATTTAGTTGGCAAGCTGGTTGGTGAGGTTAACAGGTATTATCTGGAATTTCAAAATCTAGATAACTATTATGGCTCCTCAAATATCGCACATGTCAGTGTAGTTACGCCAAAAAATCAAATGTAAAGCGGCAGAGTCACATGAATAAAATGCCTCGCCTGTATTACCCAGAAAAATATTCAACAGCGAATGTAATGAAGGCCAAAATATATACAGCAGTGATTTAAAATTTATGGCGAACAGTAAATAACGTTCTTGCATTATACCCCTTCGTCTGTACCCAGCGCTATTACCTCTTGTCACGGCCGCTTCTCTGTAATGTGTGTGCCCAAATATTACAGCCGGGGGCTTAATATTCCTAAACATTTCCTATCATTCCCGAGATCCCGGGCCGACCCTCCAGACAGTAATTACAGACAGAGTTTAATTAATTATATAATTGTGATCTCCTTGTAAACGTAACTTAATTTATGTTCAATTGTTTCAAATATAAATAGAAATGCTCTTGTTTATTAGTTCGTTTATTATATTTCGTACAGGAAAATGTAAATGCTGAGATTTGTTAAAGGTTAATGTTTTTTTAAATGCCACTGGTGTTTTTGGGAAAATAAGGATAATAACGGTTGTGTTTTTTGTTTGATGTTTATGCGGAAATCTTGTCAGTACCTACCTACAGGGTGCAAACAGACCCTTCACGAAGCCGTCAACCAATCATTCTGTACATCAAACTAAGTAACTCTACGCAAAAATTATTGATGGAAAATAACTTTTTTTTTGGGGTGAAAAATCACGTTTTACAGTAGGTAGGACTCAATTTAACGCACTCAAAGCATTGTGCTAATCGATGCATTGAATATTACGGGGGTCGTGGAGATATTTAAAGTAAAGTTATAACATTATAAACTCGTATTTAAAAAAAAAAAATGTGAATATGTTGGAACTTTACCCAATATCTCCGTAACTAGCAGGTTCCAAGGTATGGTCTAGAACAAAAAAATGATCCCAATGGTGGAGAAAACAAGTGCCTTTCGGCTTCTTTAAGGGTACTTATACACCCATTATAGTCGTTATTCCAGGTAATACTTTGATTCATATTTCTGGACTAATCTTGAACCACAGATCACAGTGACGTCACGGCCGCTGCTGCTAGAGGCGGTATTGTCAACATTTTCCGTTCAAACCGAGCCTGACACCGTTTATGACAAAAATGACGTGTAACAACAAACAGCTTCACTTTGAAGGCGGTCCGTAACAGAAGTTGTGCGAATAACGCAGTTTTGGTGCCACGAATTTTATTAGTACTGTCATGGCTTCTCCAGACGTTGCCGGTTCGAAAATTCATGCTCAGTTTGGTTAGTGCCTAACCTGGTATCAGAGTTTTTATGCCGTCTATAAGGGCCTCTGACTTGGTTTTAAATGCCGTGGAGAAATATCTCTTAGTCATGCTAGTTTCCTCAAGATATTTTCGGACACACCTCGGAAAATATCGTGAGGACACACCTCTGATTTTTCGGATTCATGTGCGTATTGTATATATACGCACATGAATCTGAAAAATCAGAGGTGTCTTTGATTCGAATTTAAGACCTGACTTGATGGTCCGACGGTCGTACTACTAGGCATATGACTGATTGATATTGTTATTGTTTTAATAACAACGCCTGTTTTTTTTATTCTTGTAAATTTTTAGGTGCTCTGAAAAAGTAATTATTGTTTGTGTTACGTAGGTACGGTTCAACGTTATTGTTTGTAGAAGCTACTCCATCAATTTTTTTTTCCTACGCCGACCCTTGTTTACATTTTGCTTATCGCAATATGTTTCATAATTACACCGATATGTTAAATTGTAAATTCTATATAGCCATGCATGCATATATCTTTATTAGCCGTGTGGTATCCGGCAGAATAGAATAGAACCAACCCATTACACTCACGGGTGTCGTATAACGCCTAATGTCTGAGGAAGAACACCTTGCGCCTCCGCGTAGACTAGAGAATGGGCAGCAGCGTTTTCTGTTAGTC
Source organism: Xestia sexstrigata (assembly GCA_941918905.2). Taxonomy (NCBI): domain Eukaryota; kingdom Metazoa; phylum Arthropoda; class Insecta; order Lepidoptera; family Noctuidae; genus Xestia; species Xestia sexstrigata. The sequence goes on from OW799203.2 coordinate 9,872,057, forward strand.
TTTCATCACTGCGATCTCTAATCCGCCTGCCAAGCGTGGAGATTACGGCAAATTCCTCCCATCATGGTAGAGGCTTATGTCCAGCAGTGGACGTTATGGGCTGTTGTAGTGTAGTAAATTCTGTATTCTAAATAAACAACTTTATACAAAATTTAAGTAGTTACAATATAACCCAGTCATTGTGTTTATAAACAACTTGTAAATACATCTACATCATTTCAGCCTGAAGTCACCCATACTTTGGCATGGCTTTCCCCTTTCTTCTGGCATGTCACCCAGTTGTATGCGTCAACCATCCAGGTGTTTCGCGCGACTCTGACGACACAGTCCCAACCCAATGGGCCGGGTTCCTAAGGCCCAGGCCACCATTCGGTCAACAGTTTACTCTATCAACCTTCACCACATCAAGCCAAATCGTTGACTTTCGTCTGACGCGACAAAAGATTTCGGACACTGTTTTAAGCTTTCACAGTTTAAAACTAAACGTCTTTCGTGATAATTATTTGTTTTGAGCTCCCGATATTTCGATACTGTTGCAAGCGAAGTCAACCCGCGATCATGGCGCTTGCAACAGCGTCGAAATATCGGGAGCTCAAAAAAAATAATGATCACAGAAGATATCCCGTAAGTGACAATTTTAAGTTTAAAAGATTTCGGTAAAACGGGATAGTTACCATTTATTTTGTATAGTAAACATGGTAAATTTCGCGTTTTTAGTGTGTATGATAGTCATCATCGGCCTTGCCTTTTCCAAACTATGTTGGGCTCGGCTTTAAATATAACCGGATGCAGCTGAAGACCAGTATTTTACATGGAGCGTCTGCGTAACTGACCACACTGACTCCACAACCCAGTTAGTACTGGGTAATACGATACCCCTGGTAAGACCGTGTAAATTAAGGGTTTAGTGACCATGTCGGTTTCAAAATTTATATAAAGATTTCGGTGTTAATCATTTAGTTTAATAGGGTTTTGCCGACCAAGATTCGCTTAAAGTCAAAACAAAGGAAAACAAAAATCTGAAAAGTACCGACCTACTTAAACGAAAATCCCAAGTCTCTAGTAATTACGAATAATGGCTCCAAAATAGATTCAAATGAAGGCGACACATCCCATACCCATTTTGAGAAAACCCTTTCAATCGAATCGAAACACAAATTGAATCGAGTTTCCGATACTCGAAGACCCTTATTTCCGGGTACCATTTAAAATTACGAGTACCTCTGATATTTTTCTAATGATATTGGAGTATTTATTGTGAACACTGGAGCTGCCCTGTTACTAGCCGGACAGCTGACTATCGCTTATACTTGAAGTGGGAGAAAATAATTGTTAATGTAATGGGGGCTATCTTTTTTGAGCTCACCAGATGGCGCCACTGTCGAGTAAGGTCTTGTCAATAATTCTATTTGATAATTTAAATTACCAATAACGTCATAAAAAAGTTTATTTTATTACGTATAACAACATAGTGTATTTACAATATTCTCCCTAAAATTAGCAAGCATGAAACATTTAAAAATCATTCTACCTCCAAGTACTAACAAATTAGATCCTAAATTGCTACTTAAAATCTTCAAGTCATAATTAATCAGGAACGGCTCAGTCTAGAACACAATCGTAAGTATTAGTATAAATACGTGATAAAAAAGCACGCAACGCGCGAACACTGTATGACATCTGACATTTCGGAAAACCTTAGTCTACACGAACGCCTCTAGCGGCGAATTCATGCGCCAGAACCCCCATTGTAATGATGATTGTTTGTATTGTTGTGATTTTTCTAAGAAAAGTCCATTAGCGAATTAACTAAGATACAAATATAAATCTATATTCTAAATAACAAATACTGATTTACTTGTTATGTAATAGTATAAAACAGATTTAAATATAATACACATCAACTAGCTGTTGCCCGCGGCTTCACCCGCGTGAAGGTCGTTAACTGTCCCATGGGATCATACTAAAGGGATAAATAGTATCCTACACGTTAATTCAGGATATAAACTATGTAGGTGCCAAATTTCATAATCATCACAATTTAATCATCACAATCACCATCACTATCACAATCACCATCATTATCACAATCACCATCACTATCACAATCACCACCACTATCACAATCACCATCACTATCACTATCAAAATCACAATCACAATCACAATCACAATCACTATCACAATCATTATCACTATCACAATCACAATCACAATCACAATTACAATCACAATCAGAAGAAAGAAAAAGAGAAGAATGAAAGAAAATATTTTATTTGGGACAAGCACAGGAACTATCACAATCACCATCACTATCACAATCACCACCATAATCATCATTATCACAATCATCATCATCGTTATCACAATCATCATCATCGTTATCACAATCATCATCGTCGTCATCACAATCATCATCATCACAATCACCCTTAGACCTCATAGGAAACATACCCGTGCTTAATTTAGAATTTCTAGACACAGTGGTTTGGGCTATGAGTTGATTTTCAGACTTTGTCACTCCATTTCTCCATATTAGGGGTTGAATTCTGAAAAAACCTGAAACACAAATCTTAACTGATTTATCGATAGGAGTACTCCTGTTAAGTTTCGGATAAAATAGCCTAATTCTTTTATTAATTCCTTATTTCCCCACATGTAAACTATTGACCCCCGTTTCAACACCTTTTTTTTTTTTTTTTGGATGGGAAATCATCAAATGACTTCTCCCGCTCTGGGCGGAGCAGGAGGGAGTGTCAGACTTTTACTGACTAAAACCCATCCATGTTCCTTCATCGCCCTTTGTGTTCCGGGGCCACGGTATCTCTTTCGAACAGTCCCGCAACCCCGGCAGGCATCGGTCCTTGCGGCCCCTTCCTTTTTGCTGACTCTCTTTGAGGCGCGCGTGGAACACGAACGCGCCGTAGTGGTGGCGCATTCCGAGACCCATGAAAGCACATGGCTTCGGACTTGAACAATGCCACAGCGAGACCTCTATTTTAAATTTTACTTAATTATGAATTGAATTGAATTGACCGCCGTGTCCTCGAAGCGGCGATTGGCGGCGGCGACCTCTCGCGTCCGGCCCTGGTGCAAGCCATGGTCCGGAGCGAGACGGAATGAGACGCCGTCACCTCCTTCTGCGAAGCAGTAATGCTAGAGAAGGAGGTGGCGGAACGTGAGAGGGAGAGAACCTCACGTCCCGGCCGCCGCGGGAGACGCTCCGGGCGTCGGGGGCCACCACGTAGCCCCCGGCCAATGTAGGCGAGGGCCTGTGGACGGAGAGCTATGGGCTAGCTCGCCGTCTATCCGTCTCATGACGACAGGCCGTGTCGACGGCGCGTTCATGTTCCACGCGCGCCTCAAAGAGAGTCAGCAAAAAGGAAGGGGTCCGCAAGGACCGATGCCTGCCGGGGCTGCGGGACTGTTCGAAAGAGATACCCCATGCGGCCCCGGAACACAAAGGGCGATGAAGGAACATGGATGGGTTTTAGTCAGTAAATGTCTGACATTCCTGCTCCGCCCAGAGCGCGAGGAGTCATTTGATGATGGAAATCATCAAATGACTCCTCGCGGAAAAAACGGGGGTAAATTTTGAAAAATCCTTTCTTAGTTGCACCCTTAGACCTCATAAGAAACCTACGCGTGCTTAATTTAGAATCTCTAGACCCAGTGGTTTGGGCTATGAGTTGATTTTCAGACTTTGTCACTCCATTTCTCCATATTAAGGGTCGAATTCTGAAAAAACCAGGAACACAAAAATGTTTACTCATTTATTTGTTTGGGCTGTGCGTTGATATGTGAGTCAGTCAGTCAGTTAGTCAGTTTCTTGTTTTATTTATTTAGAAAGCGATTTAGGTAATTATTTACTTAACTGTAAAAATTGCTGTCCTTACAGGATTCTAACCCGGTGGTGGCTTTTATGTTCTTGTTATATCCATACCTACCACATGCGTGCAGTAAAAAAATGAGTTTGAGTTTGATTGTGTTGTTGTTGCATATAATCAGAATTGTGGTTTTTTTTTTTATTTCTCTAAATCGTATGGCAATAAAACAACTTTATGCAACTGACACGATGCTGATGTATTTGGAATATTAATGAGTTGCTTCATTAATATTCCAAATACATCAGCATTATTTTCTTACAAAATTAACAAATGGTCCCAAAATAGGTCTAAATAACACATCCCATACCCATTTTCTCTGCAAATAAACAAGTAGGGGCCCATAACGAAAGGCCAGAGTGCTACAAAGCAAATTGAATCGAGGTGCCGATACTAGGAAGTCCCTCATTTCCGTGTTATTTGTTGTCGCTTGCCCCATAGGCATTAAATTTTCTTCTATGTCCCATAGTACGCTACCGGGTATGATGTCCGTCCTTTCGACTCGGTACAAAAGTGAATTAACAGTCGCCCGCTCTCTTTCTATTGACCTTTACGCCTTCGTTATCGAAAATCGAAGCTAATAGGTTCCGACGGCCAGACTAGTATTGTGTTGTACAAATTGTGGAGGGTTTAGTGTTTCGCCGATACTTTAATTGGTTACTAAAGAGAGTGGAATCTGTTACGACGTCTCTCTGTATTTTAGGCAAGAAGTTTTTTTATTTAATTATGTTGCTAAGTGGTGAATATAGTCAGAATTTCAAGGTGTGGGAAAAGTTTGAAGATGTGTGCATGTAGACTCTTCTCAACAAAGACGTTTACCTTATCGAAGAAAAATTATCTCACACAGTAACAGGTACCTCCTAAAGAAGTACGCACATGTTGCATTTTTTTTTAATTGAACGAACTTTATGAAATATTGCACAAGTTTTTTACTGGCCAAACGCACAAGCCTTAAAGATAAGTAAACTTTTAAGTCCGTTCAATACTTTTTACAACTAAACTTTTTAATTACTTTTCGAATATAACGTAAGGGCCACCTGCTCGAGGCAGCATAGTTATTAGCCCCTGGGGGGCCGGTGCCAATAGCCGAAGGACATACCGAACTAGGCTCAAGGGATACTGATAACGTAGAAAACGCTTTATAACACCCTTAAATAAAGTTAATAGCTCTCGGGAAGTTTTTCGCTGTACCCCTTAGGGCCATTACGCAGTGTACGATACGATTTATATAGCGTTTACAGACTTAGGCGCGGGCCGAAGGATTCCGCCTTATAGTATTTAGGTGTCAAATGGAGTTGTACAAGGTCGATTTACTGGCGTGATAGCGCACCCTCGTTCCTTACTTGTTTTGAGGGGTTTAGTGATTTTTATTAGGCCTTTATAGTGGTGTGTTAGCGGCGACGAACGTGTTATGTAATCGATATTGTTTGTCGTTCTTTATCGCTCACGCTGACCCAATATTTTTATGATTATGTTGGGTAATGAAAAAAATGTCGAGTAAGGGATAAGGTATATTAGAGGCAGTTTCGGGTACGTACACTATTAATGGCATAGAGACATGGCTATTATTATCAATTCGGCTGCGTATACCTACTACTAATTTTAACAACAACGTCTATAAACTAAATGTTATACAGGTGACTTTTTTGTTTTCCAAAAATAATGGGTATAATAGGTGAACGGAGTAGAAGCAAATGGCATGCATAGTTATATTTTTTTATAAATTCGAAATTCAAATCATACACGTATTGCGTATAATTTGGAATTCGATATTTAGCTTTTTTTAACAATCTTTGTCTTTTTTTGTTCTAATATGAAAAGTTTACTTGAAATTTGTAGCGTTTTTTGATGATATATCAATTTTTTTCTAAGCTGTGGGAAAAAAAAAGGTATGCGATAAGCTTCACTACGTTCACCTAATATACCCATGTTTTTTGGAAAGTGATAAAAAAGTCATCCGGTAAAAAAATAACACAAACTATTGAAGGTATACTTACCTACATAATAAATAAAAGTCAGGTTTAGTCTAACAACCGAGTCCAAAAAATAAAGTAAATCCAGCTAGATATAGATAACTGCGTGGCTCTTTGTAATCAAGCAAAAAGAAAACTAAATGTTTAGCTGTAACCTGAACTGGTAGAAGTAAATGAAACCGAACTAAAACTAAAGAAACAATTCCCATTCATCCAGCCGTATTCTTCAAACCAACGCATGAGGGCTGAACGTAGATAGGAGCAAAAAATCCAATCCTATATTTAACTGGCTTTCATAGGCACCGAACGGGACGGCTAACTAATCGTTTACCTATACCGTAACAATCAATCGCACTCGCCTTAATTTTCCAGCCAATAACGGAGGGCCACACAATCCATTCAAAGTACCTAATTAATGGGACAACATATTTTCCGATGCGGATCACGTAGATATAGCAGGTGACGTCATGAAAAATACGCCGCTGCGCCATATATAAGGGGATGTGTGCACTTGGTGCCGAAACATCGTTTTTATGGCTCGTCCAACATTAATTAACACGGGATCTGGGAACGACAAATGAAGAACGGCTGGCTCGGCAACCGTTGATTTGTTGCAAACTGTTGGTTCGACCCCGCCAGCTTTCGGAATTGACTTTATGTAAAGAATTTAGGTTAAAAATTTAAAGGGTTTTGGAATTTTTGTCGCCATTTCAGACATGCGTCGTTTTCACATATTTTATTTAATATATTTTAGGTGATAACAGAACACATTTTCAATTTTGAGAAAATAAAGAATCAAAATCCAAATTCATAACGATTATTCTTACACTTTCACCATTTTTCCTCGAGAAAATATTCAGAGGGTGCCATCAAAACAATATTTATTTCTCATACTTATGCAGACATCAATCTACGCCGGAAAACATGAACTAACTTGTCAAGCCTCAAGTTTTCACGACACCGAGTAATAAAATGTTCGAAAAAGTCGAACCTCGATTTTTTTTTTCGAAGTTTCAGTCGACATTCGCATTCGTAAAAGAGCCTTTGTCAGCTCATTTCTCATATTCTGATTGAGATGGACTGTCTTGCATAAATCTGAAGCATTTCATTTCACTTCCGCAGAAAATATTTCAAGTTATGAACAAGAACTCGTAATTTTTACTAATGGATGTTTATTTTTAGTAAATTATATTGTAATTTATGGGTTGTTGTATTTTTTTATCGATCTGGGAGACTGGGTGTGATAGAGAAGTGGAAACTGTCTTCTAGTGGTAGGGCCGGTAAAATAACATTAACACACTATTATTGCGTTCTGGACTTTATATCAAATAACTTTATATCAGCTATGCAAAATATCTAACATTAAAATACGCTTACACTTCGTCATTACTGCCTGCTAACGAAATTACGCAAAGCGCCTGCCAAATGTTTAGAAAAAAACCGGCCCCTAAGCATTTAGAACATTATCAGCGATATCTAAAGACCCGTATAGTCGCTGCAAATATCATTTTTCACGTAGCGTGACCACATGAAAGGAGGTGAAATCTCGATAGGCCCGAATAAGCTTAAGACTTTATTCCGGAGTGCGGCGAGGCAGCCTTAACGAGCAAAAGATGAACTTTGTATAGACATCGTTATCCATGGCGGTTCTATGATGACTTAATGAATAAAAGTTACGCAATATCGGTAGAAATACCTGTGGACGAGTTCGTGTATTATTTTCTGAATATTGTGAAAATATTGTTGCAAAAATTCTGTTTTGTATGTTTTTGTTTTGGTGATCTTATTTTGCTATTTTACTTTTACAACATTAATAATATTGTTGTAATCAATAAACAAAAACAGCAACACTTCACATACTACTATCATCATAAAATGCCCAACTATGCTAAACAAAAAATAAAACCGACTACAAAATATATTAGAAAATGAAATACCTTTAAATGCTGATAAAGATATACCTATAAATTATTGCACTATTGTTTGTTTTGACTAATTAATGTTTCGTTCGGTTTTTAACCGACTTCCAAAGGAGGAGGTTCTCAATTCGACAAGTTTGTTTTTTTTTTTTTATGTATGTACATCGATTACGCTGTGATTTATAATCCGATTTACGCGATTCTTCTTTAGTTTGATGCGGAATAGTTGCCATTTGGTCCCATAAATTAAATTTAAGATAATTTAAGATAGTTTGGCTTCGTAGTTTTCGTTTTATGATCATTTTTACTTCAGTCGTGTGGTCTAATTTCAACATGTTCACCGATTTCTCCCCCATTTGTAGAGCGATTCTCAAAATTCTTTTTTTATTTGAAATAATATACTCCTGAGATGGTCCCATTTAAATTTGGTGAAGATCTGATGCCGATCTTCGGAGATATACAATGGAATTCATCAAAAATAGACGGTAAATCGGTCGTGATTGCTGCAATCGCTTGAATATTTATTGTTTATACAACATCATAACGTAACATCACGCCTGTATGCTCTGCGAAAGTCTACTTATTTAAAGTTCCATTTATTGGGGATAAGCCTATTACCATGACATGTATTGTTAACAATGTAAAATAAATGCATAGCAAACATTTGTATAGGATTTTACAACTAAAAATGGAAAAAAAAAACTTTTAAGCAAAAAATAAAACCGACTTCAAAAAACACAAAACACAAAAAAGGGAAAAATAACTTTAGCTTCAGAAGTCAGTGACAAAAAAAAAACGAAATGTATCAAACAAATGTCACCGACTTCTGAAGCTAAAGTTATTTTTCACTTTTTTGTGTTTTGTGTTTTTTGAAGTCGGTTTTATTTTTTGTTTAGCATAGTTGGGCATTTTATTGATTACAACAATATTATTAATGTTGTAAAAGTAAAATAGCAAAATAATAGTTAAATTATTCTGTAGGTGTACAGGCACTAACTATAAACAATTAATTATAACAAGGCGCCAACTAAAGTGTGTAAAACACCTCTTAACAAAGCCGAAAGGCACTTGTTCTCCTCGTCATTGCGATAATTTTTTTGTTCTACACCATACCGGGGAACCTTCTAGTTACGGACATATTGGGGGTCAAAGTTTCAACTTATTGACAAGTTTTTTTTTTTAAATACATGTAAGATTTTTACTTTAAACACCACCACGACCCCCGTACTATTCAATCCATCAACCAGCACAATGTTTTGAGTGCGTTACATTGAGTTCTACAACAAAACATGATTTTTCACCCCAAAAAAAAAAGTCGTTTCCCAGCAATAATTTTTGCGTAAAGTTACTTAGATTGATGTACAGAATGCTTGGTTGACGGCTTCGTGATGAGGTATTTTACACCCCGTATTTATATTAACATGAAACATCGTCGTTGCATGCCGGACGACGCTAAAATTTTTGAATTATTTTTAAATTACTTCGTTGACGATAAGAAATGTAATAAATTAGAATTTATTCTAGTTGTCTCTCGGGATTGCCCGGGAGAGTGATGTTGCCAAAGTAAAATCCAATCATTACCAGTTTATCTTTCTCTTTCTCTCTTAACTTCGATAGATACTGAACGAGTTTAGAATAATCCTCCGCTGTTGTGATTCAAGATAAAACGGGAACGGATAACATTTCTTCCGTTTGTTATACTTTCCTTTTTCTCAACCTTCAATCACAGTAAAGTAGCCGTTCCCCTCGTAAATATAACAGATTGCGAATCCATAGAGCCCCTAACAGACTTCCTGCAAATAAGTACCGCGGTAAAAAACGTAGCAAACAGAAATGAGCCCCGTTGTTGCCATAACCAATTCAAATTTTCACGATCAGGATACAGAAGCATTTTTCCCTTGTATTCAATTTGCTTTGAAAAGTAAAATAGTATCAATAAACGACGTTCGCTTCTAAAAGCAAAGTTGAATTCTAAAAAATAAAAGAAGCACTTCGAAAGATCGGGCCCCAGCCAAACTGTGTTAACCACAGACGCGATAAAGAAGGCAATTTCCTAAATAGGGCTTGTGAGGATTTCCCTAATGTTGGACAAAAAATGGATTGCTACTCGCCGACGATGTACCTTTCCTACACAAGTTTCACTAGCCAGTTCAAGAAAAATTTGGCCGAGCACGTATTTTAACTTTGTAGGATCTAATACTGAAAGTCGTATCGCGTGAATGAGGACCTCTTCCTTTATGTCCTGCCACTTCCAACTACTTTAGCGACTCGGTTGCTCAGCGGGTAGTTCGTTTTTCCAAGTTTAAGATCTCAAGAGTCTCGATGTAGCTTTCAGGAATCCTTTTAACAACCAATCGTCTGCGTTACGTTAAAATACCCTGAAGTTCTTTCATTCATTTTATAGTGTGTTTATTACAGAATAAACCAAAGCTAAACAAAAACCCTCGTTCCACTTCCCAACACTAATGCGCTATTGTTTTTGCTATCATTGTTTCTGTCATAAATTGGATTTGCTCAGATTTTTGCGGTAACGTAATTCCATCCATATCTACGTATTTTCTTGTTTCGCTGAATCCGGAGCAAAACGCTACTTTAAATGTAATCTTGTAATCTAATTTGCAGGGTAAAACATGAGAATTAGCTTGTACAAAAGAAATATTTTCGACTTAGTGGACTCGCAGACAAATATAATTAAATTCTCTGAAAGTATTGGAACTAAAGTTGGACAAGCGACCGGCCAGACACAAAAGCAATTTGTGACGTCAATTACATAGAACTTTATTGAAGAATTTGGGGCACTCATAGCCTCAATATGTTACACAGAAGTAACCACGAAACATTTCGTAGAGAATTATGTACCCACTCATGTTCTCTTAAGAGACATTATTGGTTTCTTTTACAAGGTTTATTAATATCGTTGGTGGAATTCAATATTGTTAAGTTTCTCTTCTATGTAAGAATAAGTACTCCCTACCATGTAAATTGGATGGTAAGGCCATGCTCTCATTCTTAGAGGTCAAAAAGGCCGGGAGATTCGATAAATTGCCAGCTATGGCCAGAAGGCGACGTCCTGAATTTTAATTCTGATTAAGAAATGTGTCACATCTTTGTCTAACCAATTACTATTTTGATATATATACGTTTGAGTTTTATATTAAACTAGCTTTTGGTCGCGGCTTCGCTCGCGTTAATTACTTTGACGACACGGTTGGCGCAGTGGTTGAGCGATTGGCTGCTGTGCTGCGTGTCGCGGGTTCGATCCCCGCACGGTACAAATATTTGTATGGCCTACAGATAGTTGTTCCGGGTCTGGCTGGTTGTGTATGTGAGTTTAAATGTTTGTAAACGCACCCACGATACAGGAGAAATTCCTAGTGTGGGGGCAAAGTTTAAAAAAAAAAAACGACCTGAATGGCGCAGTGGTACTGAGGCTGCCTTACGTTCTTAGGGTCCCGGGTTCGAATCCCGGTTGGAGCAAATATTTGTGTGATGAGCATGGACATTTGTTTCCGAGTCATGGATGTTTATATGTATAATAAGTATGTATTTACAAACAAAAAGTAGGTATCTATGTAGTATATCAACTATCTGGTGTCCACGTCACAAGCCTCGTTGCTTAGTCTGGCACTAGATGGCGCTGTGTGTAATGTCCAGCGATATTTATTTTATTTTTTATTTAGAAAAAAAAACTCTTAACACACAACCAACGTTTCTTTAATAATATAATTCAATCATGATTCGAAAGACACGTGGCGCCATCTGTTATCTTAAGAACTTATTGTTGTTTTCCTACATATTTTCGGGATGAGAGGTAACCCTGTGTCCGTTTTTGTACACCTGACAACGTTTATGCAAAGTTTCAGGATGATCCGTTCAGTGGTTTAGGCGTGAAAAGGTAACAAACAAACTTAGTTTCACATTTATAATATTATATTAGTTATAAGGATAAGAAATTCGTATTGTACCTATCAACATATTAATTACTAAATAAACAATTCATAAACACATGGCTGACAACCAGCTATTATATAGTCATGTATTCAGATCGTTATTCTATTAAAAATAGAAAAATTTCAGGGTTGAAAACTAGTAGTTTTATTTTATAAATACACGTAAACCGCGCAATACACTTTTTATCAAAACAACTAGCAAGTTATATCCAAGAACAACCGCGGCTCGTCCCTCTGAACAAGTTTATTTTTTTTATATTATAATATCAGTCCAGATCAAATCTAAGTAGGTAGCATAATCCCATGCAGAATCCACTCCGCCTTTATACACCTACACACATAAATAATGTATTCAACTGTCCAAAAACACAACCACCTCATTTACTTCGATAAAAAAACATGAAACATTGAGGTAAAGCCGAAGATACACGGTACCCTAAAAAGGGATGTATCTTTTGTAAGGCATTCGTCTCAAAGCGGGGTATATCGCCAGAGAGGCACGTTCAATTGGATTGAAACGTCGACTTCGGAGAGTGGTGTTGGCCAAAGGGTCCTAATAGCATTTTTGTAGTGAAGGCCTGAAGGGCGCGCTACAGAAAAATTGTTTCGCAGATAGAAAGCTATTTATCTTTGATTACTATTTTGTTGATTAAATTACGATAGCGACAATTTGGAACGTCCCTTATCCTGAAGCCCTTCTGAAAGTCAATTATACGAAAATCCCATATATTTTAGGTAAAACCGTTACTATAGAGCCTTGCCAAGAAACACGAGACTGAATAATAATCCATTTATTACGTTGTTATTTATTACTCGATGACAGGTTACGGAAATTATTACACTATTTATTCAGTCAACTTTGACAGGTACCTTCAAGTACTCTTTTAACATCAAATTCATGAAGCGTTTCATTCGGATCATTACCATACTTTTTTAACAAGTTTTTTTATTAGACGCTTTAAATCGTACGCCATCGCGTTCATACCATAATACCGTAAATTAAGATTTACATAACCAAAAACTTCTGAAAACACAATTACAGAAGTTTTAACATAGAGCCTGTAACCGTAGTAGGTAATCACATTTGTCGGGGAAGTTGCTAGAGAAAATTGTCTTTGGTGCTTGTAACAAGGTTCAGCCCTTACCATTTACCACCCCTGTTGACAGAGTCGAGACGACTTAGACTAGAAAATACAAGAACAAAAGCTTCAATGTTTGACGTTCAATGTGTATCTATCGGTTTTTCGATTCGATAAATATCTTTGAAGTGAAAAAGCTATAGTGTTGAAGTTTTTAAAACTAATGGAGCTAACAGGGCTTCTAAGTTGGGTAAAATTGAGCCTTTCTGATTCATGCTTAAATAAAGTACAAAAACTTTTAACCTATAAGTATTATGAAAAATAATGTGTATCTCAAACATTTTGACACAAAATAAGTATTGTAATGTGTTACTTTTCGGTACACATAAATCGGAAGAATTTACTACTTGGTACTTCACTGGCACCGAGTTTCAAAACTGTGTAGGTAGACACAATAATTTAATAAGAACGGGTTCGGAATTAATTTATTTCGATTAAGCAAAGCCTTATAACGTAGATACGAAACTGAAATAAGCACTATGGATATTCCTAAAAAAGAATTTAAAAAGATTTATACTTCCTGCCACGTTGGTCTAGTGGTCGCAAGCGCGACTGCTGAGCATGAGGTCCTGGGTTCGATTCCCAGGTCGCGCAAAATGTTGTTAATTTCTCAGTAGCAGCCACGGAGTCTGGATTTGCGCCCAGATGATGGCATTAGGCTCGCCCCCTATTACATGGGACCTAAACTTAACTGGCCAAATGTGGTGTGTGGGTGTTCTATTAGGTACACCTCTGCCTAACCCTTCGAGGCTTACAAGCGTTATGATTGTGTTAAATAGATTTATAAAGTTACTGGGAAGGATCTAAACACCCGTATTATTAACAACGTTCTACGGAAACCTGAATTTCTGTAGTCAAATTACCGAGGTTAGACTACGTGGCTCTGTGTAACTCTACGTATAACTATCGGGTAAAGAAACCTAATACCGAGAAAAGAAAAGCTTTAAACAGAAGCCTTGTTAATATTTCTTCTAGTTTTGTAGAAAAACGTCAAATACTAAAATAAACTCATACAGTCAATTACGGGCAATCTAAAAACAAAAACAAACAAAAAAACTATAAATCTCATCTCTCTCTCTCTCTGGAGAGAGAAATGAGAATTATCTCGTCGTCGACATCGTCTCTATTTCTCTCCCTATCTATATAAACACCAGTCACGGAAGATATCACGTAAGTGACAGTATAAGTCAGTCTTTGAGTGTTTGAACTACGAAAGTACCAGGATACCAGGTTATCCAGCAATAATTTATAGTACTAGAATACCCATTGGAACTATATATTACAAAGCTATCAGTGAATTGCATTGAGACCTAATCATTTATTCACCGAGTCAGACCGAATGCTGAGAATTGATCTGAGGAGCGGAGGCGTGTGCAAAATCTAGCGATTTGCTTGTAAGAATCTTATCTACATACGATTGACTATTCAGTCATTTGGGACATCAGTATTAACATAATGACTAGGATAAGACGTAAATAGAGTTCAAAAAGTAAATTGACAATTTATAAGAATACTTTATAGGTAGAATTCGTCAGAAAAAATCTACCTATTGGTCTTGGCACCTAAAGTCAAGTTTTTCGAAAATTTCACCATAGGGTCTAGTTAAGGGCACGCCACAATAGTGGCGGTAAGTCCCCTCTTTGAAGAGTGGCTTGAGAGACGCCACGGCGTCCTCACCTTCCGCCTGACGCAGGTCCTCACCGGACACGGTTGTTTCGGGAGGTTTCTGCACCGAATCTGGCGGGAGGAAACGCCCGGGTGTTTCCATTGCGAGGATCGACCGGAGGACACGGTGGAGCACACGGTGGAGGTGTGCCCCGCGTGGGCGGAGCACCGCCGTGTCCTCGAAGCAGCGATTGGCGGCGGCGACCTCTCGCGTCCGGCCCTGGTGCAAGCCATGGTCCGGAGCGAGATGGAATGGGACGCCGTCACCTCCTTCTGCGAAGCAGTAATGCTAGAGAAGGAGGTGGCGGAACGTGAGAGGGAAAGAACCTCACAGCGTCCCGGCCGCCGCGGGAGACGCCCCGTGTACCACGCCCGCCTCAAAGAGAGTCAGCAAAAGGAAGGGGTCCGCAAGGACCGATGCCTGCCGGAGTTGCGGGACTGTTCGAAAGAGATACTGTGGCCCCGGAACAAAAAGGGCGATGAAGGAACATGGAAAAAAAAGGGGGTCTAGTTATGACCCCTAGAGCCCGTATCAACCGCCGGTTAAAAAGTTTATATATATGTATGTATACGTATGTATGCGGAGCGACAAGCAAAATTTTGCCACACTCTACAGGTCGTAATTATGCACCGATTGCTTTATAATTTATTAAAAAAATCGAAAGGGTCAAAACTTAGGTTAAGTTCGTGAATGGACGGACTTCGTCTATCAGGGGCGGCGTTTTTATGCTAAGCTCTTATGGGAGGTTTTTAAAATTTATGAAAACCATTTTTTAGCTGTAAAAAAAAATAAAAAAAGGGGAAAAAAATTATATACAAATGTAAATATGGGTGGAACCTTCTTCGAAATCTACCTCCTCCTGCGGCTTGCCGAAGGGATTTTTTTTATTAGATTATGACCAATAAAGCGTGGTTCTACACAATTAAACATTCAAAAAAATACAAACATTCGCATATAATTATCATTTTTAGGGTTCCGTACAAAAATGAAACCTCCGGAACCCATAAAGGATCACTCGTGCGTCTGTCTGTCTGTACGTCTGTCTATCACAGCCAATTTGCTCCGAATCTACTGGACCAAATCAGGTGAAATTTGGTAAGATGGTGTAATCCTATGACCCAAACACAGATATGCAAACTAAATAAATATTTTTTTTAATATTAGGTTCATTTTTAGGGGACAAATTGGGAAATAAAAACAAATAATTTGGAAACCGTACAGTGTCATATATCAAATGAAAGGACTCATTATGAGGATCTGAAATATATTTTTGTTATCATTGTAAAATAAATAGTTTTGATTTTATTCATGAAAGAAGACGAAAATTGACCATTCGCCCCCCTGATCTCCGAAACTACTGAGCCTAAAATTTGTAGATTACAGGAAAACCTATAGGAATTCTATCAATTGTACGGAACCCTCTCCACGCGAGTTCAACTCGCACTTGGCCGGGTTTTATAAAATAACTTCACGTCTGTAATCCCCGAAGGATTAGGGCTAAGGTTTAGGTACCTTATGGTACATCCACATTTCGCCAGCTATATGAAGGCATGGAATGGGGGGCGAGCCTATTGCCATCAAACGGGCTCAAATCCAGACTCCGTGGCTGCTACTGAGAAATTCGTGGAATCGAACCCTCACCCGCATGCTCTGTAGTCGCGCTGGCAACCACGAGACCAACGAAGCAGTTTTTTTTATAGTTATCGGTAACTAATTTTAAATCTGTTTTAAACATACTTTAATTTGAAAAATATAATTGGAGGTAATAAGATACTGATTTGACAGATACTAAAATATCAAATTTTAAAAAGTGTATTTTGTTTTGGCTTATTACGACAGAGCCATAAATAAAAAAAATGAAAACGGTATGAAAACAAACAACCAAAACCCTCGATGCTTAGATCAAATTCAAAAACACTACCCAATGTAATTACTTAAAATCAAAGTTTAAACTCGCTCACGAAGTCCGTAAAAGTCCTTCAAAGTTTTGGAGATCATTTACTTACCGGGGGGTACTTTACCTGTACACAAAGTAAAGCTGAAAGGTCTTGTAAACAAAACAGACAACGGCCAAGCAGACGGCAACCTACTTCAGGTCACGAGTGAATACCCAAAGGGAAAATGTAGCTGGAACGGTCTGGACAAAGAGTTTGGTAGGTTATTCGTTACACAATTGTCCCACAAAAAAAAACAGAAACGAGAATTGAAATTGTAAAATTTCTGGTTCAACCTTTAGCGGGCTGTGTCATGTTAAATACTATTCGAGTCGATTTATGTCTCGAGTGCTGTTTGTAATAAAAATGTGTAGAATTTCAAAATACGTTTCCAAAATACGTTTCTTGTTTTTTTTTTTTAGGTGAATGTTTCTTTGTTACAGTTGTTACATGACAAAGAATGGAATACAATAAGGTCGATAATGTTGTTTCGTTAGAAATATAAAACAATATTAGAATAAAAAAACTGAACAGTTTTACCAAGATCGAATAATTTGACGTAATAACAATAATATCTGATTATAGTTTGTATCTCGTTAAATAAAACCGGCCAAGTGCGAGTTGAACTCGCGTGGAGAGGGTTACGTACAATGCCAAAGACTAGTAATGAGTTTACCACTTTATGTTCAATAGATAGAATTCTTATAGGTTTTCCTGTAATCTACAAGCAATGAACTATATTTTGTATTTTTTTCAAATGTTTAGGTTCAGTATCTGTTCGGTTTCAGATATTTGGGGTGAATGGGCGATTTTCGTCTTCTTTTATGAATAAAATCAAAACTATTTATTTTACAATAATATATTTGAGATCTTCATAACGAGTCCTTTAATTTCATATTATGACACAGTAAGGTTTCCAAATCTTTTTTTTATTTCCTCATTTGTCCGTGTGTGTGTTTCCATTTGTGTGTGTTTGGGTCATAGGATTACACCAACCTACCAAATTTCACCTGATTTGGTCCAGTTGATTCGGAGCAAAATGGCTGTGACAGACAGACGTACAGACGCACGAGTTATCCTATAAGGGTTCAGTTTTTTTCAATTATTGTACGGAACCCTAAAGATAGAAAAAAAAAATTGCGGTTACAGGGTGCACAACCATGGTCTAACTTTGTTAGATACACGTATTCCCCTTTCGGCTCACTTCTCACTTCCTGAAGAATAGTAGCGAAACATTTGATCTTATCCTTATCCTGCAAGACAACAAAAGAAAATATATCACCTAAACTACTTTCCGAAATAATCTAACTTATAAAAAAACATAACGAAACCGTAACACCACCACAATCCGCATCTTTCTTGTAAACAAAAACTTCTCCGCATTAAATATCTATACGTAAGTTTATGCAGTAACTTTATTTCCTTTGGCCTGCCACCCATGCTCTAAAAACCTTCCGCATCAGTCGGAAGTCCCGATAATGTGATATGCGAAGCTCAAATACGCCTACCCTCTGTGCTTAAGGTTAAATATATTTTTGCTTTGTACTACTCTTGACTTGTTTTGATGTTCGCTTAATATTTTCCATTTGTGGTAAACAACGGGAGTAATAGTTTTAGTCACATCAAAATGAGGTTGAGCACCTTTTTTTAACGTATTTTACGGTCAAAGTTTTTCTGTAATTGTTTTTTGTGACATGTGTTTTGTTGACGTTGTAAAAATGCTCGTCTACATGAAAAAAACGTTACTTTTTTACAGGCTAGTTTAATTTTAGTATAACCTAACAATTTTCAGTCCCGTAAATCCAAGTCAGCATAAGATGCTTCCACAAACTGTATCTGGATGCACTCTGCATCAAGAAACTTGGAAGTTCCGAGTAAGAATCGGAATTTGATGATAACCGTTGCCTATTTCCAAGTTTTTATCGTACCTACCATAGAAAGTATTCTATTACTCGAGTGGAGCTTCATTCGAATGCATTCAGCGTCCGTCGTCGTTGTAACGTTATATGCAACGTCGTCGCATCGTCGATATTCACTGTTTCACCTGCTTTACCATTCAGGGCGACGGGCGCCCGATGCTGATACGATACTCAACTACACTTCCTACTGCTTGCAGAAGACACTGTAATGTGTGGTTAGATGCTACGGAACCTCACTTGCATAATAAACGAGGAATATCAAACAGTACTGTATTCGATTATAATAATAAAGTTCAATATAAGAAGTAGGTACGTTGTTTTAACAACACGTTTTTAGTAATGTACAGCTGCGGGCAAAAGTGCCGCAAGCTTTACAAACGGTCTTTGTGTTCCGCTTTATCAATATTCTTTGCACAGAATCCCCCTTTCTAGATTCCTCGGCTTTCACACAAAATATCGATGGTCAGTGACCCGCACATTCAAGTTTTGTTTATAAAAATCTGAGTTCTGAACACTCGACCCAAATAATATTGCAAACATAAATATTTCTTTATACAAACGGTAATGAGTCGGTGGAGAGTAAATTTTTCAGAAAAGCGTTTGGCGTTGAAGAGGGAAAACGGCTGCGTAATTACTAATAAGAATTGGAGTAACTTTAAATTTCTTTTTTTAGGAAATCAGGTTCGACTTCGAAACAAGTTGGTTTTATAAACACTTCAAACATTAAAATGTTTGAAGTGTTTATAAAACCAACTTGTATTACAAATTTAGGAAAACAACGACTATTTGCATTGATTTTATAATTCTAATAACCTTTTCGTGACTGCACCGTAAGAAAGTATTAGCTTTACAACTTAAGATTACAGTGATACAAAACAAAATCCCACATAAAACACAAAGTACTGCAGAAAACTTCTAAATCTATTTGCTAAACCCAGAAACGTTCTCAGTTCTAACCCAAGCGCCTAACAAGAACTCTATATAACGTACAAGTCTAAGCTGTACGACGCGCCAAGACGTCGTGGTTGGCTGGCAAGTTTGTTCATCAACAAACTACTATTTCATAATACGGCAACAGACTGGCTGTTACACAAATATAGCTCAGAACAAGGAGTGAAAATGGCTACTTACATTCCATCCAAACTTCCGAAAGTTAATAAGGTACACCTGGCTTAGGTTAACTGAGTCTACACCCTATTGTTGGGGTGTTAGGCAAATAAGGTGTTTCGCTGTGATTTACGACCGATTTTTTCTAAGTAATCCGGGTATCTTTGAGTTTTTTCCACGTGAGTTAGACATTTTGATTTATTTTGAATTGAGTGACAGTCAAAGGAAAAGATACTTTGAATTATCATGCCTCTATGAATGCATATCACAATCAGTAAAAATGACTATGAGTCATCAGATTCATAGTCATTTTTGTTTGAGTTATATCAATAACTCAAACAAACCACTACCCATCAAAAAACATGTTAAAAACTGCTAAACTATTCTGTACATTTAATTCGCTCGTATGATCACTCCTGTAGATATTGTGGGTTTTAAACATTAAACAATTCTCGCAGCCGACTTCACAAATGCTCCATAAAATTCGCTTTGACGCTGTTAATTAAAGAACAAACAATATTGCAGCGCTTTTGAAAGCAGCTTTAATATTTCGGCGAATAATGAATAGCTGTGATACTCGGCATTAATTGAAAGCACATTTGATATACAGTGGCTCGATATGAAAATAAAAAATGGAAATATGAAATACAATTTCCATGAATACCAGTGTTATCTAATAATGGCTGTGAGAATGGCTCGTGAATGAAAATTGAATGAATAAATACAATGGAGGTCGTTACTATGGAGGAGGAGGACGTATTGTGAACTATCTGTAGGCCCATTTTAATCAATATTTTGATTACGCTATCATAAAATTTGATATCAAATTATGGTTAGGTCCTGAAAGGTACCTCCTAAATTATGACAACTAATATTGGATCTGAATGACCATGTGAGATGGAGGGATGACCTTCCAAATTGAAGGCACAGTAGACAAAAGTATTAACATACTGTAATAAAAACTAGGAACAAATTGACCGGAATCGGCTCAAAAACTCATGCAAAAGCGGCACAAGAATGCTCTATATAAAATACTGGTCCGAAGTGGTGCTGAAGATTCTCTTATTTTAGCTTTTCATAAATAATAAATTTGACACCATATTGATATTCTCGACATTACTTAAAAGGATAAACAAAAACCAATACATTTTCATCAACATAATTCAGTTTATACAAGTCAGCTGGTCTCGGCTCGTTACGGAGCTCACTGCGCATAATCTAATACTCCGGCGTAGTATGCGGTGTTGATCGCAAGTTTATTACAAGTCGGCCCACGATGCCACACGCTGCGTACAAACAACAGACTTTGAGCAAGAAAATGAAGATTTTTTTGGCAAAACATTGGTTGGTGAGTGTGCTTCTTTGCTACATGTACGCCTGGTACAAGAGTCAGACTTACTTATTGGCATTATTGTATTCTGTCTCGGTAAATCTTCGGGTCAAAGACAGAGCTGGATAAACAGTCAATATTTAGACAACCTAGTAAATATCAAGTGGCATTTAAATGACGGTAACTTTGGCAAACTTATTAAATGGGTAATTTCTTTATTTTCAAAACAGTCAGCTTTTAATCATAGTCTCAATATTGGCAAGTTTATAATTTGTACTAAAAGATATTAGTACAAATTATAAACTTGCCAATATTGAGACTCTTTGTCTAACTTTTTACATTTACTGTCGCTGCGAAGAGATATGCGACTTGAATTTGAACGTTTCGAAGCCTTTGAAATATATATAAAGAACAAATATACATTATACGAGTAATAACTTATTATAACGACATTAATTTAAAATTTCTGCAAAAAGCACTTCACTTAATGTTATTATATAATCTGTTTGACCAACCACAACAATTTACAAAGCTGGCAACATGTTCATAGATTCGGCATAAATATTATTTTACCTATAATGGTGATGGCATAAAATTGTAATTACAGGCAATCATGCGACCATACAACCATTAAATTATGACCTGAACGACAAATCACATCGCGATTGTTCAAAAATGTATGATTTATTGGTCACTAGCTATTGCCCACGAACTTCGTCCGCGTGAAATTATTATATTACTTCATTATTTCATTCGGATTTCATGGGTCTATTTAAAAAAAATTGATGATGACATGTTTTTTTTATAAAAGTAGCCTAAGTTATTTCTTATAACATCAGCTACCTACCAGTAAAAGTCCTGTCAAAGTTGGTCCAGCCGTTTCGGAGATAAGCCAGAACAAACAGACAGACAGACCAACAGACAAACAGACAACATTTTCAAAAATTGTTATACGTACATGCATTCAGTAAAAAGCTATTATTTTGACATTTCCAACCAGACACAGTTTTATTTATTTATATAGATAATGCCTACACACATCACATCGAGTTTGTGATCAATATTTTTTTAAATTGAACTTTATCAAGGAAAAATCATTGTTGTGTGTTTTCTTTAAATAGAAATACCATTGTTTGCTATTAAAAAAAAAACTTAACAAAAAAGATTTCAATTTTAAAGTTATCGTAAACTTTTTTTGATGTGTGTATATAAATGTATTGAACATCCATTTTACACACAATTACGCCTATAACCAAAAAGCATTGAAGGACATCTTAATAAATTAAATTACGAAATCAATAAAAACTTCGCTAATAAGAAACTTTTAACTCGTCTGCTTCAAGAGAAACTATGAGAATAACTCAATTTTCTGTAATGAAATCTTTCAATACGACCAGCCTGATCATAAATCTTGCCTTTTTCGTTAACCTTATTGGAGGTCTTATTCATATTCATTTGTTTCTAATAGTTTTTAGGTAGTTATCTTGATCGTCATCCATATCACAGTAGTAATGTAATACGCACCTATATGAAGTACTAACCTAATATAATACCATAATAATTGAAGATGTTCTCTCCTTATTTTAGTGAAATAAACCTGTTTTTTTTTTCGCATCGGTATCTTAAGGACACTTGGGTAAACACGTTTAGCACTAAACATGTTATAAACCATCTGTCTTTGTAATGTTCAAACGGTTTACGGAAACAGACTGATGTTTAAAAACGTATTTAGTTCTGCAAGCGGGCCGAAAAGTAATAATTTCCATTTAAAATATGTTTATGTTGGTACCTACATTTAAACACATTTATATTCGAAGCGTTACCTCAACATTGATCTATTCTTTCTTTACGACTATTGGTATTACTTTACTTACCATTACTTTTCCACTGGATATCATCGGTAAAGTTCACCCACTTCGCTTACCAGAATTTTATAGTAAGTCAGTATCAGTGAGGAATCATAAAGGTGGACAATATTCTTTGCATTCACGAGATCCGAGATCCTAAGACACCTTTTATGACCCTCATGGGACATGATGTGATGGTGTTTTGGAAGTCTAGTCACATGACAATTACACTGACGTACATCTTGAGATTCATCTCTCCTGCCAAGAGGGTGAATATCAAAATATATAAAGTACTATATACTACTTATTATATAAACACTGAACACGTTATTGGATTGAGATGGAAAGATTGTCGCGTGATGTAGGTTGACATAACATGATAGATGATCCAAATCCTTTTTCGGAATGGAATATCGTCTTCGGTCAATATTGGTTTTTAAAACGGCTGCGTCTGTGTGTTCCGGGCTTTTTTCAGAGTTACTCTTTTTAGATGGTAATCAATTCAAGATGGTGTTGTTGTTGGAGCTAATCGTAGCTCTGCTCCAACAACAACACGATGTTGCTTAGTAAGTACCAAAATTATCGATGTATTTTTTTTAAATTAAGCTACATCGTTCAGTTCGTGTTTTTTCGAGGTTTCTATTTAACTTTATGAAAATGTTTCTGTAGATGGCCTGGGAAAGCAGCATAGAGAGAAAAGTGGAAGGTTATAGGGGAGACCCTTGCCCAGCAGTGGGACAATATAGGATAAAAAAAGATGGTGGCCTGTTGTCGTTTTTATAGATTAACAAAGAAACCAATTATGTCCCTGCGAGGTTTATGGTCAGTCGCGGTCATCTACAGAATTGGACCTCAACCCGATTGGGTTGAGATCCAATTCTAAAGATGACCGCGTGATTGATTAATCATTGTTGTTAAAATAAGATCGACCGTCTGAATCAAAATCCATTTTCGGATCATATTTATGGACGAAACGACGAAAGTTAACGCAATTTAAAAAATGGCTCTTATGCCTTAAAATGATAAAGTGAACCTAAATGTTCAAGTAGGCACTTTCCTACAATGTACAAAAAACCTTAAGATGGAGACCGTTCGCCATAAATTTGATTGTACTTATAACATAAGTGCGTTAGTTGGTGTAAGAGGCAAGATGCTCTTAGCAAATAATTTAATTAGCCCATAATAGGGAAACCTGGCGGTGATATTATTTTACCTTATACCCAGTATACGTATATAACTAGAAAGTCAGGGACGAGTCGCTAGTTATACACTAGCACTGTTTTTACCCGACTGCGGTGAGGCCCAAAAGGAGGGTTATGTGTTTGACCTGTATGTATGTATGTACGTCCGTTTTTTTGTTCCCTCGTAAGTCCTCAACGGATGAAGGGATTTGGATAGATTATATGTCGTTAGATTTTTCTTGATGGCGCGAGTGTCACTGGCTACATTATAATCAAAAAACAAATAAAAATCGTGGATTTGGGGTGATGTTTTTTTTTTCTTCATAAACCATCGAGTGGGTTATCAAAAGGAAGGGTTTCAAAAGGTTTTTACAATAATATATGCAACTTACATGTTTGAATGTAATTCGAAATGACAAATCGTATAAAAGTAAATAAAAGTTGGAATTATTCTGAAATACATAATACTATCAAATTAAAGGGCTCATCCTGAGGATTTTAAAATGGTATATATAAGTAACTAAAAAGTGTAAAATAAAAAAACCCGAATGCGTAAAAAATAACTAATAACTTTAAATAAAAACTGAAAAAAAAAAAACCTGTCCTTTCTCCTGAACTTGTTCTTTTTTCTTTTCAGTTTTTATTTAAAGTTATTGGTTATTTTTACGCAGTCGGATTTTTTATTTTTATTTTATTTACGACTTGACTACTTAATGAGATTTCTTTATTGTATTATTCACAAATAAACCTTCTGGATTAAATTATAGAGAACACTCTATGTTTAGAAGAACCACGCTGTCACGCAAAAAGCTAATTTATTTTAAAATAAATATGAGATGTAGACATTTAAGTATGTTCATGATTCAGTGCCGCGACCACTGTTTGTTTAGGCTGGCTGCTCACTTTTTAATATAAACAAGTGTATTCAAAAATCCAGTTGGGGTTCGTTTTATTCCATCGTGTTAATTCGGTGTGCTTTCGTAATATCTCAAGTATTTTTTTATATTGGTCGTGAAAGAATTTGCATTCATTATTTATCGTCAAGTGACATTATGATTTTTTTATGAATTCAGTTTTTTCAATAACTGAAAAACACTGTGTAGTTTTCAAATTAATTTAATGATTTGTTGAGAATGAAAAATCTTTTTCCAAGCCCAAAAAGTGGGTATGTATGCTGTGTCAAACATTATTTTAACAAGAAAAGTAAATGTACTCTCATCAAGACACAAATGGCCGTGTTTATGACACGTTCATGACCAGAATTTTGTGCGAATGTCCCCACGAAGTGAAGACGACCGACCTGACTCAGCCCTTGTAAACCGAAACTGGCGAACTTTGCTCATAAAACTCAAATTGAAGGCAAAAAAAATCTTACAAGAAAGGTCGATTTTGCCTGAAACCTTAGATAATACGATAGAGATGAAAATTTTCCAAATTCTGGGAAACTAAACTACACTTTTATGTTGGACCCTCATGTATTGAAAACATAAGTAGAACGAATGGTACCGAATTGAGGTAATGATTTCTGAAGATTGCCCACTTTGGTGCTTAGTAAAAAGGCGGAGACCGTGATTCGAATATACGCGACTCTGGGGTTGGTAGTCATAAGTAGCTTTAAGGAAAGCTCAGTACTTTGTTTTGGAAACCGCGTTAACACTGATCAAGGGGTTTCAAAAATTATTGAAACCATATAAACATTTTTGTCCGACTTCAAAAAAGGTGGGGGTATGCTCCCCACGAGTATTTTTGTTTTTTTATTCATGTCCACTAATTACTGAGCCAATTTGCAAGATTCTTTTGTCTTTTAATTCTTGGTAACATAAATTGTTATTTATTAATTGTTATTGTCTGTCTTAATTAATACACGTATCCAGGGTATAGTGCTAAATCCCAATAAGTATGAAATTGTTACTTTCAAGATATTCAATGTTAAAGTTTTAAAGACAAAAATAACTAAGTTATTCAAAATACAGTCGTTATATTTATTACTCTCAACATATACTCACACAAAATGCAGCCGATCCCTACCTACTTGTCCACCAGTCTAATTAGTTTGATCCTAAATGTTAAATCTAGCCTACAGTTTAATCGTGAGAAAAATAAAATACACTCACATTAAACTATTTGTACTAATTGCTATGATAAATGATGATTTTGACATCTGCTTCGACTACTGTTAAAAACCAACAGTAGGTAATAATCCAATAAAAGAAACCTTTATACCGATCCCAAACATTAAATTACGTACCCTTTTAACGCCAAAAACACAATTCTCTTTACACAAATGGAAATCAAGTGGAAATCTACTCGAGAATTAAATGAGTGCCGATAAAAAGGCGAAATCCAGTGCTTACATAAAACCTCCGATAGATAGATTGCAAGTTTAATGTAACACGGATGTAGTGACCAGAGTTAATGGAAGCACTCAGGGAGACACGGCAGTTGACAGGCATCAGAATAAAAACGTACAGCGCACTTCATATAACCTAAGTACCGTACCTCACAAAGGCGTATCAAGTATTTGCTTCTGCTAATTTATGGCGCTGATTAGTGTTTGTTACCTTATGGGCCTATACCCCCTCAAATGGCTTAGCATGATCCTCCGTTACGCCTAAAATACTGCAGCATTAATTTTGAAATAAATATATGGTAAAGTTGAGGATTAATGCTAAGTACTATGTGTGACGAAAACGCGATTACTTAAACTTTTCTCGATAGAAAAAAAATCCAAAGTTACCTCCAAATCGAACAATAAACCGCTGGTATTCAAAAAGTACTTCAAATTAGATCATGAAACTTTGCATACTAACATACTAAACTATAAAGCAGGTTTTATGTGTTTTACTTTTTAGTCCAATCAATAGATTTTTTGTAAATCGCAAAAAACCACTCATTTCGCATTATTCGGCCGCAGTGACTGACGTAACAACCGCTTTGTATTGCAAGCTGATTAGAACTTTATTCTAACAGTATTTCAAACAACGTTTGAACCACTACAAATAGAGTTGCTACTTTTAGGGTTAGAAGGGCCTTAAGAGGGCCCTTCCCGGCCCGTCTATCGTCAACGCGAGCATGGTCGAAAAGCTTGTTGTTTCATTCAGAGCCATCGCGGCGGTATTTTTTCAACTGCCCTGTCTTACCCTAGCCCCGACCCCGCAATACTCGTCACGCGCGCACCTCATACCGACTAACGCGAGGACATTGAACGAAAAATAGTGTTCTTACAAGCTTGTGAAATAAATATTTGTTATTTAGAATCTCCACTACATTTGCAAAGCTTCTATCAGGATATTTTGTTTACTTTTACAATTTATGAGTACATTATGAACGGCCAAAGTTGAGGTAAAATTTGTGCAAAACAGCAATTTTTGAAGGCTTATACTGAATTTGTTCCTTCAAATTTTTATTTTTTGCTTTGATAGAAGCCTAGATATAGTGCACAAGATACCTATTAGTTAAAAAATAATAATGATATATGTGTAACAACGGCATAATCACGCACGAGCGTTTGTCAAAATTCTCGCGAAAAGTATGGCAGGTTGGCCGCTCTTAAGAGACTTTCGCAGTTCCAGATTTAAATGATCGTGGTTGTATGCAGCGGTGTAAGAGCTGCAGGTACTTACTATATAATTATGACTTCGAGGTGGGAGTGTATACGAGTAATACGTATGTTTATGTTCCTACTTGAGACATCACTATCACAGTGCAGTACTACTAGCTTACAGCATTAAACTGTTCATGTTGGGTTGTAAAATTTTCTGTCAGATGGGTGAAAACTAAACTTTTCTGGTTCTGCCAAGTGACAATATAAAGGGAGTAAATAGACCCTTAACGAAGCCGAAAGGCACTTGTTCTCCCCGTCATTGCTATCTTTTTTTTTGTTCTGGACAAAGTGCCAACTGTATGATACTACCTATTTTCATCAGTCCACAAAAATGAGTTTTTTTTTACCAAAGTAAGACACCTTTTTTGAGAGACTTTTTCAATAAAATGGCTAAAACGTCCTACAATATTTTTCCCCTTGCCCTTATTACCTGTGTTTACAAAGAACCGTTGATTTGAAGGGCACGCGTTTAATCTAATCTTCATATCTACGTCGCTCAACAAGATACCTTTCAGAGTATGAAGCCGGTGAAATTATGGGAAAATAAACTTTCTGCGCATACAAAATGTGACGAGTGCTTTTTCTTATGTATGTGGCAGCCAATCCGTATAACACGCCGTTTTACATAATGGCGCGCCGGATTGAAAAATTTCGGATTGTGCCGTTATGTAATAAGGCGTTCAGTCGGATTGTGGTGGCGATACGTTCGACAAAGCGGCTTCCAACGTTTAGCCGTATTTTCAGCAATTCCGGTACTTCAAATAACCTACTAAAAATGTCCTAAAAGTCTTGCTAGCTACATGAGGGGCGTAGGCCGAAGGCTGGCGGAGCGATGACGACATTTGTGACAGAATGTGGGTTTGTAATGTAAAATGCGAGCGTAGCGAGCGCGCGTCATGAAGTCGTAGCAGGTTCTAAATTTGCTTATATCTCGAAAACGGTGCGTACCATCGCAAAAAAAATAAAAATTTGCCCCCTTAATAACGTAATTCTCAACATGTAGGTAAAAAAAATGAAAAAATAAAAACAGAAAAGCGGCCATTTGATTGTGACACCGTTGTCGATTGCGACGCCATGTTTCTTGTTATGATCATGCAGCGCCACTTGCGGCGATAAATGGAACTAAAACTTTCAAAGCGGCGTGTCGACGATGCGCCCATTTGTATAACGGCGGTACGTTATTACGCCGTTTTGACGAACGCGAAGGGCTCATTCAATGCGGCGTACTTTATTTCAGCCGAATTGTAAACCGGCTGAACGTGAGTCGTCGACGTCGAACGTCGATCCGGCGCGCCATTATGTAAAACGGCGTGTTATACGAATTGGCTGCGACATATATATAAAATCTTATACATGTGTTATTTATGTAGATTTGCAATAAAAAAAGGCAGGACTATTCAATCCATCTTATCTTATCAACACGATTTACAAAAACCAACCTATGCTAACATTCATTTCAGAAATATTTTCTACTATATCCATTGTGACTGTTACAAGGATACTCAGTATTACTTGTTAGTGCTCATCAATAACAATGCACAAACATAACGTCGAATATCAGAAACCTTTAATTCCAAATGTTGCCAAGATTTTTTTAGAAGCGTTGTTCCATTACAGGAATTGATTGACACTTCGTTTAGCGAATCCCGGATCAACCGTTTTAGGGAAAATTGTCAAAACTTTTTATGACAAACGAAGTCTGTATCTACAACGGATATAAAGTCTCTTCATTCTTATCATGTCTAAATATGACAATCGTTTATTGCAAAGACCCTTGAATACCTTCCTCAAAGTTTTATACAAAAAGTCTGTCTACATTGTTTTTCTTTGAAATTGCTGTTTGTCTTTCTTGTTTTTACGGATTAATCGTCATTTTCAAATCGAGTTTTAAATCCACTTTTGTTTAAATTACGAGTTTCTCAACTTGAAAGCCACCTCAAAAGAAACGAAACCGAGGATAATCAATTTTTATAGACAGCGCTAACGGATTATTCTAGGTGTCTGCGTCTAAAACAATTGTTCACTGTTTGCGGATGCAGCGAAAACTTTAGTCATTTTAAAATCTGAAAGCGCTTAAAGCGATTCAATCATACTTTCCTTCCGGAGCGACTGGCGTCACGTACTCTTGAATAACCTTTGAAGTTATCTTTTACGAGGAGCATTTCCCGAAGCCAAAAGATACTCCGATGAGATTAGTTTAATGAAACCGTACGTCGAATGTGGTGTATGCGGCTGGCAGTTGAATTAGCATGCAATTTTCCATATTTTGAACACATTTAATCCTGTTACTTACAGCTGCAGGTTTTTTGTTTAGAAAGGCGGATAATTCGATGCACTGCATATTTCATTATAATTTTTAAATACAGCTGAAAATGGTTATTATATATTTTTTGATAAATAGGTATGTTCCTACCTCATTAATTAGCAATAGTAATGTCGATACCAATTTGAATACTTTTATAAATACGACGGCTTCGTCCGTGTAGGTGTCGGAAATCGTCACATGTGGACAACCGGAATATAAATCATCCTAAATATGTCCTAACCTAAGCCATGGTATAACTGTGCGTCATCGAAATCCGGGAAGAGATTATTAAATATGATTGTTTTGAATTTGATGGTATGGGTTGTGCAGATAACCTTTCGATGTTAATACGTCCTTTTATTGCTTCTCAGAGAGTATTTCTAGTTTTTCTACCTCTTAAAACAGTACGCGTGTCTCCCTAACAGTGACATATTCCACTGTTCCTGACATCTGTATTTTTATGTTGCAGCGTCCTGATGGCACGCTACTACATTTTTGTCACTCTCACCATAGTTGAAGTGGATTTTAAGTGGCCGGCTGCAAACCATCCGTTTTTATGATGAAAACATTTTTCGACACTTCAAACAGTTTTCGTATTTTTACTGTTTCTGAGTGGTATTATGGTCATATTTTATGTGGATGCTGTTTTCCAATAAAAAGTGTAATTTGAATCGATATTAAATAAGTTATTATTTTTATATAATTATGCAGTAATACAATAACATAGAAGGTAGGTACTGTAAGCATTTTCAAGACAGCCTGTGCTGTAGAGACTATTTCTTAAATCCCCATCTCTATTTGTTACTCATCTACAACAACAGTTTTATTCAATTCTATTCTATTCTGTTGCAGTTTCATAAAAGGTGAATTTCATAAAAAAATTTCATCACCAACATCATCTACCTAACTTTTTCCCAACTATATTAGGATCGGCCTCCAGTCTGACCGTATGCAGCTGTACCAGTATTTTATATGGAGCGACTGCCAATATGACCTCCAAAACCCAGTTAGTACTGGCTAATACTGGTTGATTGGTAAGACTGGTTGTCAGACTTTCGGGCCACTGAACGGCCGGTTTCGGGCCAACGTCCTCAACTCAAGGTCGAATAAAGGAAAAAAAGAGAATCGAATTATTCTGTCCAAACATTTGGAAGTAGATCACATTATTTTTACAACGTTACCAAAGATTTAATCCAAATCGTTCGTACAAAAGAGGCACAGGAACGTGGAAAGAAATTGGAAAGTTTTCTTACGTCTCTCGCTCTCATACATAATACATACAATTCTTAAACGTAAAAACTTAGGTAAGTACCGGAGGTAGTAGCAGTACTTTCCAAGCAGTTTATTGTTATATAGAAACACTCAAGAAACCTGCGACTCCGTCTGGGAGAAAAGTTTTCAGTTTTGTCAAAAAAGGTGTTGGATTGATTTAGAAATAAACTATTTTTTAGACAAAACACGTATACTGATAGCCGCGCCTTTCATGTGCGAGATTGTGGGTTCGTAACTCAGCAAGTATTAGTCTTTGTCATTTTTTATAATCGTGTAATCTCACTACTTATTATGAGTGCAGAAGTTTGTGAGGATGTATGGCTGTTTGTTCTTCTTTCACGTAAAAAACGGTTGAACGGATTTTAGTGAAATTTGGCACACAGATACTTTATAACCTGGATTAACATAAACGGGATACGTTTTATCCCGGTAGTACGATCCCGTGAGATAATGACTGAACTAAGCTAGGGCGAAGCCGAGTGCATTAGCTAGCAACTTTATTTATCACACAGGAAAACATTGTCAAGAAAACAGGGCTTTCAGTTGTTTTAAGTCTGAAGTTGACTATCCGCTTTGGACTAGCGTTACTGAGCAATGTTCGTATCGTTTCTTTATGAGAACAACGTTCGCCCGAAGTGGGACAGTCAATAGTTACAGTTATACATTGAATTGACCAAAATGAGAGCAAAAAAAAGCAACGTTTAAAAAAATACGCCTTGATGTTAAATAAAGTAATCAGCTTACGAAACCGGATCGCTCCGTAAGATCTCAAGCTTAACATTTTACAGCTTGTATAATTTCGGCATTACGTTAAGAGGCCATGGTTTCTCTACTTTATCATCTGCCTAGGCTTTTCCTAACTATAGACATTTATGGTTCGCTTATGATTTTAGCAAGCTATTATGTACGTACAGTTAACAATTATAATACTACCTACCTACTTACTAATAAATCATCTGACTTTCAGTCTAAGCGGATGCAACTAAACAGTGTTTTAACTAGAGCGACTGCCTGTCTGACCTGCGCAACCCAGTTAATAGATGGGTTGTTGCTTGTCGTTTAATTATTTGAGCATTCACGATGCTTTTTTGCCTACTATTTTGTACAAGCGGCAAGCGGAATTTGGATAGCCTGAACGATGGACCCACGTTACCTTAAAAAGATGACTGAGACATACTGGATACACAAATGCACGGCATAGGCTTCTCCCAAGCTATGCTATTCGCAGATTGGGAGAGGCCTATGTCCAGCAGTAGACCACATTGAGCAATAATCATGATGATACTACAGAACTTTTGAGTCACTTTGTTTGAGTAAATAATCAAACGTAAGGTATTTTTTTTCATATCATCAAGAATGTAATTAGGTTTATATTTCAACATTGAACGCGTAAACAAAGTTTCGTCTCCTTGCTATTGACCGTTGAGTTCTCTCGTGAGCAGACAATCCTGGCTGCAGGATCACCTCACGTCTGTCATAAAATGTATTGTCACCAGAACCAAAGGTGTGTGCAAAGTTTCAGTTCATTCGATTGGGTAAAACTGGCTTGAAATTCAGTTGCTAGATTTGACAACCCACTGACAATCTAACGGGGCAAGTTAAATCAAAGCTTTTATTTAGGCACGGTAGGTACTCTATTCAAAAACATGACTGTTCTTTTGTGTAATACTTCAACACGCAGTGGTATTTTTCGATAAATAGCAGTCGTTCAATTTAATTCAAGGGTCACTAGATCGTCGCTTGACATAGCATACGTTCTACTCACACTGGCAACTTGGAACAACTACGCAGCCACAGAAACTGCCCAAAGAAACAGTTATAACAAGAATTTGTAGAGAATTTTATTATATACACAATCCTTCTATAGAAACACACAATCTCACATAAAATTACGAAGAAAAAATATTATTAATTGCTTATTTTTTCTTTTTCTTTTTTCTTTTACCTCGACTCTTTGGAGGTTTGGGCATTAATGACTGCGACACAGTTTTGTACTAATGCAGTTATTACCTTTTTCATATTATCTTTTTCCAATAAATTTATTTTAATTTTCCTTCTTTCTTTACTGCTGGGACAAAAGCCAGATCTACTATATAATCTACACTGTAGATGTTATATTAATTAAGAAAAAAATACCAGCGACCGTTGACCCCGTAATCAGCTTAATGTGCATGAGTTTCGAAAATAAGTGTATTTATAATTTATGACGTTTATGTTTTATAACGTTTCACCTGTTAATTTACTTAAAACCACAATCCACATTATCACATAATCATCTGCCTAGCCTTTCCCCAACTAAGTATGTTGGCATTGGCTTCCAGTCTAACCGAATCCAACTGAATTAAGAAAGTATTTTACATAGAGCGACTGCCTATCTGACCTCCAAAACCCAGTAAGTACTGGGTAATACTGGTTGATTGGTAAAACTGGTTGACAGACTTTCGGGCCACTGACTACCTGTAACGACTGTTATACATCTACAAATGACAGCCGGAACCAACGGCTGAACGTGCTTTTCGAGGCAGGGAGGAAACTTGGTTCATAATAGGTAGTCACCCATCCACGCACCAACCTAGGCAAGCGCGGCTTAACCTTAAAATCGGTTCGAGTGGCTGTTATTATTCAGCCACGAGGTTCTCCCTCACACAATATCACATATCATCACAAATTCTACCATTATTTCACGTGAAAGACGTCGGAAGCAAAGTTGTACCTTTTATTAGCCCAACAACACGTAGGAACCCAAAGCTGTCTATCATTCCCCGCCTACGCGGCGTCTCCGTAATTATTTGTACAACAAATATGCCTTACGAGTATAATTATACGTATATTCAGTATTTAGAATCCCTAAGGAACAGAAAATATGTTTGTTTTTACTGTCAGTGGAAGATGTCGTTTACATTATACCTATTAGTCTTTTCGTTTCGTTTGAGTTCACGATATCAAATAAGTGAAGTGATTGTATTGTTGCTACGGCGTAGCCGTTGTATGCTACAGCTCGTAGCAGCACTGCAATTTTAAAAGATGTAGAATATTTTTTATTTATTTATTTATCACAAACATTACTAACATTACAGAGAAATCCTAATGCGTTAGCGTGGCCTTTAATTAAACTATCTATATAAGTATTTTAAGTAACATAACACAAAAAACATTGTTTAAGTATATAAGTGTGTGTGTGTGTGTCTGTTTGTTTGTGTATATAATTAAACGGGTAGTGGTTTAGTTGATGGTAGTTAGAAACATCACATAATATACTTTACTATTTTCATTATATTTAATATAGTGTGGTTACTACTATTAGTGCATCCTATAATATTAATAAATTATGAACAGTTGCCGATTTGACAGCTTTTTACGATGTTGCTTACTTTCAGAATGTATCAATGTTGTGAGCCGAAATAACGTAGCTCCACATCACGGCTGCTACGCCGTAGCAACAGTGCAGTGTTGGTACACACACATATGCTACAGCTGCTGCGCATTCGAAACCAATTGACAGATCAATTTAATGAATATTTGATTTGTTGAAATAGCCTCGCATACGCTTAAAATCGCGGCAACAGCTGGATCACTTCAACGGCGAAGTGATCGCCAATATATCGCCCGTCTGAGCTCGTTTTCCGGGCTATTTTACACAAGTGCCCACAAAAGCGACGGGTCAGCACGCGATTATCGACGCAGGGCGGACAATGCCGTGAATAATTATTCAATTTGTTTCCCTTACAACGGCGCCCTCAGCCAGCATGTAAAGTAGGCTCTCGTTTTACTGGTGACTTAATTCAGCAAATTAAATTTTATTTGAAACATTTTATGGACACTGCATCCGGTGTCAGTTAACAGAATGGTAGCTTGATACTATGAGCCTTTTAATGTTTTCTTTTTCAGACCTTGTTAAATAATAATAACAAATTGTTTATTAGACTCAGAAAAAATTAGCCTAATACAACATCATCATCATCATTACATCCATTAGGGGTCGTACAAAAAAGGCTGCAAAAAAACTAAAAGGACGCCTGACTTCCATACTAGGTAAAGAACCTGTATTTTGGAAATCAGTACACTTCCATGGACAAAATTCCGTTATTATAATTATAGAAATAATTGATGACAATTTCAACACTGGTAGACTACAAAATTTAGAGATCAAACATTATACAATAACTAGATTAAAACTGACTAAGAAATAGAGAAAATTAAAAATCGTGCAATAATTAAACAAGGAATTTTAATGTAGTAGCATTTTGTGTTTGGTGTGGGGTGTGATTTGTTCATGCGATTGAAAATCATCTTAGGTAAATTGAAAACAGTAATATTGCTTCAGGAATAGTTTGTTAAAAGTAAAACAGATAAAAAGTATAAAGATGGTACCCAAATTACTCACAAGGCTAAATAAAGGTACCTTACCACAAAGCACAATAGAACAGAGATGACTGACCTGTGACCACAGGCGTTTAATTTCTTATTATTCAAATTCCATTAATTAATTCACTATGAACCCGAACGGAATGCTTTTTAATCAGGACGTCCCCTCGCTAAGGCGCAAAACGTGGATCTTTTGACCTTAGTCTAACGACCCTCCTGCCGCAAATAGCGTCTTGTAATTTGAAGCTGAAATGTACGCTAGACGTATTCGGTTTCTATGACATAAATTACATTGTCATGACGAAACTGATGTCGTAATCGATACTTCTATACTAATATTATAAAGAGGAAAGATTTTTTTGTCTGTTTGTACCGAATGAACTCCGTAACTACTAGACTGATTTCAAAAATTCTTCCACCATTAATGCAATATCCTTGAGTAACATAGGCTCATGCGAAGCCGAGACGAGCCGCTAGTAATTACAGTTTCGGCCGACCTATTTTTACACTTAAGTTCGTCAAAACGACCCGAATGACGCAGCGGTAGTGAGGCTGCCTTACGTTCTTAGGGTCCCGGGTTCGAATCCCGGTAGGAGCAAATGTTTGTGTGTGATGTGCATGAACATTTGTTTCCGAGTCATGGATGTCTAAATGTATAATAATGTAGTATATCAACTATCTGGTCCACGACACAAGCCTCGTTGCTTAGTGTGGCATTAGATGGCGCTGTGTGTAATGTCCAGCGTTTTTTTTTTTTATAAAACTATTATTTAAGCCTCATTTGTGACACTGTGACTGTCATTCGAGAAATCACTACACGTAAGAACGCTCTGTCAGCTGAAATTACGAGACAGAGCGTAGTGTACCTGTTTAATTACTCAACAAGTAATTGTTTGCCATCATGGACCGGCTGAATACCTTTCATAGAGGTATATAACAATCGCTAGATCCCTCGACGCTGCTTGAAACACTACAAGCTGGGGATAGATACTCCCACCTATGAGATCCCAGAAGATGCCTTAACAAACTACGTTTATTCTTCACAAGACCAATTTCGATTACTATAACATTAATTAGTACGTTATACAAAAATTACACAGATGGCCGATGGGGCCGAAAAGTTCTGGAGTGGCGACCGCGAACCGGAAGACGTTGCATTGGAAGACCTCCCACTAGGTGGACCGATGACCTGGTGAAGGTTGCGGGAATCCGTTGGATGCGAGTCGCACGGGACCGGTCAATGTGGCGACACTTGGGGGAGGCCTATGTCCAGCAGTGGACGTCTTTCGGCTGAAATGATGATGATGATGATGACAAAAATTACTGGTTGTAATTTTAACGCAAAGAAGTTCCGACCAATTTCTACGTTCTATGTCAAAACTTGGCGTAATTTTCGCCTGACGTCTTACTGTCCACTAAAAAGTTCAGTCACACCAACACAACAAAATATATACTATAAAAGTTACTGCATTTAATGCGCGTGTACGAAGGTTTGCACTTAATATTTCGACTCGCAGCTTGCGAGCATACGTTAGTCGGATTTTCGCGATCTCGGTTTGCCGCGGAGGCCGTACTTGAACGTTTAATATCTCAGTCATTTTTGAAGCTCGAAAAAAAAAACCGTTTTTTTTTCGAGTTACCTTTTTACAAAAAACGTTGGTGTGACACCGAATTTCCGTCGCATAACTTCAGCTGGTGTATTGTTCCACGAGTGATTACTTGTACTATCTTAAAACGGCTAAATATCTTCCACAGAGGAGTATAGTGCTCGTCATATCCCTGGGGTCTGCTTGAAACACTACGAGATCCATACAGACACTCCCAAGTCACCTAGATGCCTAGCTTTGCTCTGCACGAGACCAATTGAACCGTTTGTTGCCACCGCAGCACTTGATTGATGTTTAATTACTTGCGCGCATATACAATGCAATCCTACGTGGAATCAGTGATATTGGTGTGTCGATAAACATTAATCAATTGCAAGTGTGGAGCTAATGTTACATTAAGTACCTTTTAGACGTATTGCCGTAGAGCTGAACTTGATTGCTTATGTGTCAATTTTCAATTGTCAGTAGACTTCTAACTAAGAAATTAATATTGGGGTATGACAGCGCTCGTTGCAAGCGCTACCGCTGACCATGTTCGTCCAGGGTTCAATTCTCAGATCGGGGACAGTGTTATTGGGATATCCATCAGGGATTTAACAGTAGCAGCCCGAAGTCAAGAGTTGTACCCGTTTTGATGGCAATAGGCTTGTCCCCTATTAAATCGCCGTATCCCAGTAGTTCCATTCTCTAGTTCCATTATGGGACTACTGGGATTTTTTTCTCCCAGTACTTCCATGGAACTAGAAAACTTTTTCACCTAATCCCATTAGTCCCATTAAGTACAGTTGAATGGTAATTAAATATAGTAAGAACAATAATCTTACTATGGCTTAAACATAACCGGCATATGTATGTGTGTACTATAGCACACCTCTGCATATGCTTTTGAGTATTACCAGCGTGATGTTGTGTTATGTTATATGGCAGCTTTAAGTAACAAGTATTATGTCATTTTAGCCTATTGCGGAATAAATATTAACTGATGATTGGAAAATCGGCGCCAAAACAAAAGTTATGTTGCCACTTTGACAGGACTGCATTTGCTCGATGGGCAATTTTGATGAAATTGGGGTAGACTCACTGTGTAATTATGTACACTGCTGAATGAAAAACAGTGTCAATTTCATTTAAATGAATGCCAGTTGATTTTTCTGCCACTACAGGGTCCCACTGGTTGAAAGAAGGTGGAATATTACTTTCCGGGTGCTAAACTGTTGATCTTTCAATAACCCTAGATCTCAGGTTTTGAATCGCAACGGCTGGTTTTAGAAATGTTCTGAATTTAAAATAAAAAGGTTTATGCAAAATATTATCTTGGAATTTTTGCGACCGACTTCGTTCTTGGTCCAGAACTTTATTCAAATTGGATTTTTATTTAATTCTGTCTTTTCTCAATACACAACATTGCATACATATAATATATTCAATATACTGTATATTCCTCGATATAAAATACAATTTCTTCGCTTATTTCATCTTGCCTTGTAAACATACACAGAAAGTTGCTTAATTTTTTTTTTTCTGATCAACTAGCTTGTAAGCGTTGTACCTTATCAACATATATTTTATAGATGTAGCCTGTTAATATTCTTTAAGCGACTGGTAATTATTCCTTGAATATTCTTATTCCTCATTAATATTAAAAAGTTTTCTAGTTGTTTGTTGACACTAACGACGCAATCGAGCGTCATGACATTTGTCACATGAGAAGACTAGAGCTAGGACCAACTCGTTTAGGAATACTTCGATTTTTATTCTATCATTCTGTTTCCATATGTCAATTTAAGAAGTATACGCGGGCAAAGACGCGGGTAAAAGCGAGTAACGCCAAAGCTTCCAAAAACATCAGCAGTATATTATTAATACACACACCACTTACTCACGTCATTGCCCAGATAATACAGTTCTTCGCAAACAAGGAAAAACTGGAGAATCATGACAAATGCCCAGACAAATTGTAGGAGCCGTTGAAAAAGTGAAGCCACCAAAGATTAATGAGAGCCAATAAGGAAGCCTTTGTGCGTTTGCATTTCATTAGGATAGGATCGAACGTG
Source organism: Xestia sexstrigata (assembly GCA_941918905.2). NCBI lineage: Eukaryota > Metazoa > Arthropoda > Insecta > Lepidoptera > Noctuidae > Xestia > Xestia sexstrigata. The sequence goes on from OW799203.2 coordinate 9,911,113, forward strand.
AGTGTTGCAATATTACTGGTTGCTGGTTAACCGGCTCATGTATGTACCTATGATGAATGTGTGTAACGTGTGCAGTTAAGTGGCCGGCAATTAGGAGTTTATCTTCGGTCTAGAAATTTCTCTAAACACACCGTATGCCTATTCCTAATTAATATTAGATATAAATGCGAAATGAAGTTTGTTCGTTTGTTTCCTTTTCATGCCTAAACCACTGAAGCGATCATTCTGTGCATGTGCATATACATATTTACGTTGTCAGGGGTACGGAAACGGACGTAGGGGAACCTTTATCCCGCAAAAAAGTTCTGCTCCCGAGGAAAACAACAATAACGTTATTATGATACTAGATGGCGCAATATGTATATTATTTTAGAAACTTTAGTAGTGTGTTAAGAGTTTAATTGTCATTAAGATAACCCTTGAATGAACAAAAACAAAAAGCTTTTAAACGGGAACACCCAAATACTCCGAAATATTTGATTCCTAATTTCGAAGTTCCGATTATCAAAAGTTCTAATTTCATAATACCAAAGAATTATTAAAATGTCTATTATTTGTAAATTTAATTTACCGAAAGTCGTAAATACGATTTGTTTGTTGTAAGATTTTCATACGTCCGAAGAATCAAATGTCGGTCGTCGGTCCGAAAAACGACATTCCGATTTTCAATACTTCGAATATGAATAAACTGCTAAAATAAGGATTCTGATTGTGATTCAATCAGTACTCCCTTTCGTAGAACTCAGTATTGCTTAGTACTTTTCTGCATTGGGTCTTGCTAGCTGGCGTGAGGAGCGTAGTCCGAAGGTCGACGGAGCGTCGACGATATTTGTGACAGAAAGTGGGTGTGTAATGTAAAATGCGAGCATAGAGAGCCCGCGTCACATAATCGAATTCTAATTAATTGGTGTTTTAATAATCGGGATTCGTATTTTAACGTTTCGTATTATCAATAAGTCGGACTTTGTTACTCGATCTATTGAAACTCGGTATTTTGAGAATAGTAATTAAAAACGTTAGGAATATTGAAATTTAGGGATTATAAAAGTAGGATTAATGATAAATCGGAGTTGTTATATTCGGAATTTAGAACCATTCGGACTATGAAAATCGGTACTTTCAAATTCGGATTTGTGACTGTCGGAGTCAAGTTTTTCGTATTTATGTAGTGTACCCCTTTTAAACATAGGTCTTTTTCGTATTCTTTTCATCAAACCCTTTTATTGATAACCATATCACGGGAGTGCATTAAAAATAACTAGTCTGCCATCTTTGGAGGTCCGCCATATTAGATTAAGAATGTGAAACTAAACGTATTTGCAAAATTTCAGGTCAATCGGTTGGGGACAACTGTTCTAAAATTCAGTTGCAAGATTTGACCTAAACAAACATACAAATATTGTAAGTTAAATAAAAGCTTGTAAAAACATACAAACATCAGAAGTCAAAGCTTGTGAAAATGAAATTCATGTTCCTCTTTCTCTTCTACGAGAAGGACACAAAACACATAAACAATATTGATAACCAAAAGACATAAACAGTTCGTTATTATTGAGCGGGTCCCGTAAGTGGATACCGTACCGTACCGTATCGTATCGTATGAGAACACGTCAATATTACGTACGGGGAAAACAGAAGCGTAAGTGGTCCCGCGGGATCAGACACTTCATACGTTCAATTGCATATGAATGAGTTTCGATGGCTCGGTAAATAAACCACTTGTTTCTGTCAACAGCTAACGTACTTTTAAATTTTGTTTAATGTGTTAAGGGCTTTTTTGTTGGTTAAGTATGTTTTTGTGAGGAGGTGATACTTTTTTAAGCGACTTTGTGTCTTTTAAAATAAGTAGCATTATAGACAAATTATAAAATACGAAAGTTTGTAAGGATAGATGGTGATATGGTTGGATGGATGTTTGTTTATCTTTCACGCCGAAACTACTGAACGGCTGATTCAAACTAAACTAGTGATTACAGTTTACGGGACATACACACATAAATTCACGCTATTTTCCCATGAGGGTTGGCAGAAACTACAGAATGCCAGAATGAAAAACCTGCTACGATTTTAACATCCATTCATATTAATCTTCAATAATTATCCAGTACTAACATACTGGCCATAGCACGAAATACCGATGTATTCGATTTTGCATCTACGTTAATTAATAGACAGACATAAACTGCGAATTAATTACCACAAAGCGAATCGCACTTCAATACGTATTCGTATTAGCATTTTGAAACGCTATTAGGATTGCATCAATTGCCAATAATTATTCAAACTCAAAGGGAACAATTAGGCTTAACCAAACTGTAATAGATTATCCCCAGGAGGTTAAAGCAATCTAAATATTAGCGTAGCAACACATCTGACGTAAATGATGAGGCGTAAAATCGGGCTTCTTACGTCTTCCTTCGGTTTTTCTTGTAGTTAGTGCTTAACCTGGTGTCAGAGATTTTATGCCACCCAAAGGCCTCTAACTTGGCTTTACTTGCAGTCAAGAAACATCTCTCAGGCATGTTTAGTTTCTTCACGATGTTTTCTTTCGCTGAAACTATAAGTGGTAATTATACAATACGCACATGAATCCGAAAAATCAGAGGTGTGTGCCATGGGTTCGAACTCGTGACTTTAGTCCTGGCTGTCCGACCACTGGCTATCACTGCTATATATGCCGCTTGACGGTCATTGTTCATTGTTCATACATGATATTATATAATAGGTAAGTATATTTAATAGTCAAAAAAAAGAAGCGCCACTTAAAGTGGCAGTCTTGGCACTTTAAGTGGCGCTTCTTTTTTGGTTGATAAGGTTTCCATCTACAAATATGTAGGTAGGTGTATCACAATAATACACACAAATCGTATTTATGTATATCAGTATACCAACTGAGTACCTAGTTATCAGAAATACCTTAACGGATTTATTTATAAATGTTACGGACCTTGTAGAAACCAGAACAAATTTCCGTGCGTTCAAGCGTTTTTGCCAAACCTATTATTGGAATCAAATATAACAGTCCACAACTTAGGACCCATTAATGTTAATATTTATCCCTATTGCTAGGCAACTGGGCCTATCTCAGTTGTAAACGTCTGTTTGTGCCTATTGGCATTGTTATGTTCTGTCTGCTGCTCATATGGAGGGAAGTGGAAATTACGGTTTTTCCAACTCCTCCGCTATACTTTTCTGATTAATCTCGTTGCGGGATAGGACAGCTAAATTCTATCTCTGTGACTTTGTCCAGCTTCATTGTCTCCGCGCTTTTCTGGTGGTCGCCACTGTTGATTCTGACTTTCAGGAGTTAGGGGTTTTATGTATGGCTTGCCCCAAAAAAAAAATGTTGCTTAAAGTTTAGACACATCTATAAGTTACCTAAGTTATGATCAATAAGCATAATTTAGGTAACTTTAAACAGCGTTTATAAATAGGCCCCTGAAATAATTATGCTCTTCAATCTTTGTTCGGCTTTTTAACTTTTCATTATAAAAATCGAGAAATACGAGTAGGTACACCTATCTATCCACCCAAAAACTTGTGAAAGCTCCAAAAAAGTCTAAAGAAAGTTAGAAACCTATATCTATAGACTATTTATGTAGACAAAAGGGGCTATCATTAAACTTTCATTGCCATTTGGCTCTGTGCGATTTTCTAGCAAATAAATCAAGCACAAAAGAAAAGTTTTTTCGTAAGGAAAACTTTTTCCTTCATAATGTTTCGTTGGTTCACTTGTTGGATTGTTTGTTGAGATGTGAATACCTACTTGTGTCTACCTATATTACGTGTAGAAAGGCAAGTCGTATACATAGATCTGGGGGTCTAAAATGTTCTCTTTAACAGACGCAAAAGGATAATAATATGAATTACGTTACAATTCGTGAAGTGCTCACAAACTGACAATTCACAATATGTTTTAACTGCATCGGAGACCTATTATATATAATTATATAAATGTACCAACTGTTTCTATGCAGGTATTGTTTTTATTAGAATAGGGTATATGCATGTTTTTTTTTTCACTCTAAACAAAGCGAAGTAACATCAAAAATAGCAAAGTGAAATTATTTTTTATTCATCATCTGCCTAGCCTTTTCCCAACTATATTGGGGTCGGCTTCCAGTCTAACCGGATGCAGCTGAATACTATATTTTACATGAAGCGACTGCCTCTCTCACCTCCACAACCCAGTAAGAACTGGGTAATACGATACCCCTTGGTAAGACTGGTTGTCAGACTTTTTGGGCCACTGACTAACTGTAACGACTGTCAAAGATCTACAAATGACAGCCGGGACCAACAGCTTAACGTGCTTTCCGAGGCACGGAGGAAACTCGGTATGTAAGGGTGGTCACCCATCCACAGACCAACCTAGGCAAGCACGGCTTAACCTGAAGATCGACCCGAGTGGCTGTTATTATTTAGCCACGAGCTCCTCTATAAAAAATACTAAGTTATAAGCATTTGAAACTGCTGATTAGACAGAGAGATGCGATACAGCGAATGACGTCATTCGCTGCATCGACGTACAAAATTCATACTAAATACCGTTTATAATCTAGAAAGAAATAGAAACAAAAGTTTAAATGCTTATAACTTTTGTGTTGTTTGGCCGATTTATGTCTTGTTTTCGCTTTTTGTCATTATTTTTATAGTACTAAAACATTCCGAAACGAAATAAAAAAAAAAATTATGCATATTCCATAATACCTTTATTTCAATGTTAAGTAACCTATGTAAAATAGTACTCGTAACTGACGCAAAAGAGTGTTTATATATATCTGAGAGTATCTGAGTTTATATTATTTGTAGGTATGTGCCTACCTAATTAATTAAGTTGCGTATGAAGGCTTCTTCGAAACCTTAAAATATTCGGTGAATGGAAAAGGGTGAAAGCGTAATTGTGTTTTGTGATGTTGTTAAGTAGATCCCATCAACAACATAAATATGAAATGAGAGCTAAGTTCAATATTATGATATAATTATGCCTTAGTTGTTGACTTCAACGACAAAAGAAGTGAGATCTAAATGGGTGCCAAGTTCAATGGTTTGTGATGTTGATAAGTAGATATTACCGTTAATTAATGAATCATGTAAATATAACAGTTTTAAAATTATTTTGCAAGATTTGACCTAAACAAACTAATATGCAAACATTGCAAGTTAAATAAAAGTTTGTTTAAAATGAGCATAGTTCTGTGCCCAAGAGGTCAAATTGACAAGCTTACTAGCACTATGCTGCAAGCCTAGCTTCAAAAACTAGCCGCATATAACCTAGGCATAAGTCTAGCTACTCATAATGCACCTATTTAGGTAGAATAATGAATAGCAAGCCTGATTACTACAATTACTTCTTCTCTTAGTTATCTCAACGGCTCAAGTCACTAGTTACCAAGCAATTTTCACTGTTTAATTAAAGCCCTCACAGATAATACTTCATCAAGACAGCTAGGCTTTAATACAATGTGTTAAATGCCAACTAGCAAGCAAAGTAAACATATGACGGGTATAGACTGAGGTACAAAGGGCTTACAACTAATAGAGCATTTTGAGATAAAGAACAATTAAATTGTAATTTAATTTTTTTTGAATATAGTTTTTTTTTTATGCCTGGGTCGATGGAGTCCTGTTACATACAACATTGAAAACAAAAACAAATGCAGCCTATATAAGAAATTTGTGGTCATACACACATCAAAAGTATCTAGGGATCAACATATATTTTTGCAATAACTTTTCTCCTGATTGATATTAATTAAAATTTTCTTTAAGGATTCATCAAATAAAGTGTTTTCGTTTGTCACAGTAACGATAAACCAAGTCACCTTTGCATTAATAAAGAAATTTGCCATTTTCCTAATAAAGGGATTTTTGACATTTGAACCACTAACATTAAAGTTCGAAAAAAAGACTGAAATAACAGTTTTCTTTAAAATTTTATTGGGTAACTTAAACAATTAATAATCCGTGTTTCTACCGCGAACACTAACAACACAAGAACATCGGTTTGGCATACTCAAAATGAGTTCATCCAAATCACGCTGTGGAATGGCCGCCCATGTTCGTTGCAACAACAAAAAAAGGTCTTCTTGCGACTGGATACCCTCCATATTCGGCAGAGCTCTTCTCTGTAGCATATCCCATGCATGCTCAATCGGGTTCAAGTCTGGCGACTGAGCAGGCCAGGGCAGGACATTGATGTTAGCTGCGGCGAGAGTCTGTCTTACAACTCTTGCGGTGTGCGGTCGTGCATTATCATGCATTAACTGAAATAAGGGACCGATTTGCACTTGTAGAGGAACGATGACGTCTGATACAATCGTCTCAGCATAAATTTGAGCGTTGAGGTTGCCTCTGATCCAAATCAACTCAGTTCTTCCGCCGATCCAAATACCCGCCCATACCATGATGGTTCCACCACTATAAGGATGGACTTCCTGGCAGGATTTTAATCGCTGTTGGCGTCCAGGGGTTCTCCAGTGTCGTATACGTCTTGTATCCGGTCTCATACCAAAACGAGACTCATCAGAAAAGCACACGAAACGCCATTGTTCTTCTGCCCAATTTCTGTGTTCAAGAGCCCATTGATATCGAATCCTACGATTGTGCATTGCTATAGGTGGTACCCGTAGCGGTCTTCGGGAATGAAGGTTCACTTCATGCAAGCGGTTTCTGACTGTTTGGTCGCTAATTAAGTTCCCTGAAGAGTGATGAAGCCTCACGGCTAACATCATGGCGGTTATTGTTGGAGCTCTTCGAGTTAAGATTTGAATGTATCGGTCTTGTCTCCGTGTGGTGCAGCGATACCGTCCTCCATGGCGCTCAGCCACGGTACCAGTGCTTCGGTAACGTGTCCAAAGTCGACTGATAACACTCTGACTTGTATTCAGAGCTAAAGCTACAGTACGTTGCCGGGAACCAGCTTCTATCATTCCCACGGCTCTGAGCATTTCTTCCCTGCTTAAATGACGTCGCCGCTCCATAATAACGTTGGTTTTAATCAGTAGTAGGGAAACAGTAGCACTAATAATGTCTTCAATGCGTTGTATGTTTTTATAGGGAAAATATTGACAGCTTATTTTCATCTTTTACTCGAATTTGATTAAGAGTTCCTGATTCAAATTATGAAATGCACCAAAAAGGATCCATATAAATTTATAAAATCATAAATTTATTACAAAGCCACATCTCAATCTCAAGAAATCCGCATAAAAATGCTTGATCCCTAGACATTTTTGATGTGTGTATAAACAAAACATAGTAATTTTGGCGCCACGGAGAAAGTCGTTCTGTTTGATGGTCTGGACCACACCCTTAAATCATACACTTTTGATACACGCTGTGTACAATTGTTTAAAAACCCTGTCCGATCTGAAAGGGACACATAGGTATACTAATTACATTACCAAATAAAATAAGAAACATCAAATATTCATGAAAGTAAAAATATTAATGAATTTTAAAATGCATGATTTTGGTCCCAAATTACCACCGTTTTCTCCAAGTCCTAAGAAACTTTTCAAACTTGACAACACCACCTTCCATAAGTATGTTCGATCGTCAATTGTTTTTTTATGACGTCACTACCCGAGAAGCGACCGGAGTGGCGAGTAAGACAGAGTGGAGTAAGTTTTCTCATTTTAGTACAATTTATTTAATTTTCATCGGGGTATTATTTTTGCCATTTCTTCAAAAAAGATTACATAAATAGAATCTAATCTCGATACATATACTTAGGTATTGAGATTACCTATTACCTAGGGTACCTATTATTAGTAATAGGTACCCTCACGGATCGGACAGGGTTTTTTTTAACTTATTGTATAGTTGTATATTTTCGGTTGGTCCATAATCTCGAGTTATTCAGTACACATTAGTTACCGGAACATAACGAGTTATGCGATTTAAATGAGACCTCGCCCTAACACGGAACAGAGTAATTGAAATGTACGTAATTGGTAAATTACCTGTAGTATATACCAACACCGCTGCTAAACGATACCGTAGTGATAAATGAGAGCGTAACTTCCCATTCAAAATGCTTTGGAATACAAAATAAACTGCGCTATTTATAAAATAAAAAAGTTACATTAAACGAGGGATATATTTTTAGGAATTTTACCTTTATAAAAATGATCAACTTTTACTATGAGACCAAACCCTAAAATATGAAAAACACTGCTATGATCTTCGCTATCAAAATGAGGAAAGGAGATCTTCCTCCAGTTTTTATTTTCACATAATTATAGTTAGTATCATAGTAAACATTGTTCGTTACATAAAAAATAATCTTCCTTAACCTTTGATTATAGCACATTCCCTCTCATAGGGAGGAGGCCTGTGTCCCAGCAGTAGGGGAACATTATAGGCTGATGAGGATGATAAACCTTTTGACCGCCAGAGCATAAACGCACGCGCGTGCCCTCCACGGCAAGCCACAATTTCACCTACCATTACACAGAGTACTGTTCCCGAGGAAAACAACAATAACGTTCGTATGATAATAGATGGCACCACGTGTCTTTCGAATCATGATTGTATTATATGATTACAAGCAGTGTACAACCCGGATTGATTGTCAAATCCTAAATTAAAGAAGAAGAAGAAGAGAATTAAAGAAGCCGCAGGAAAAACCTTAGTATTCTATAATGACAAAGCAAACCTTCAAAGAATACGAAAACGTAAGAGGTTATGTTACTCGTTAGTAACAAAGCTGGACGGAAAATAAATGAGAAGCAAGTAATTCGTCAACCGTATTTCAACTGTAGAATCGTAAAAATATATCGGGTGAAAAGCGGCATGCTGCTTGTATTGAACAAGCTAGTAACCAGTCTGTACACTGCCACGTGAACTGTTTTGCACTACGTTGTTATGTCTATGAAAAAGTTTGATTTTACGTGTGCATAGTATAAACGAAGTCATTTTTCGCGTTCGTCGGTGTGGCCGTTTAAATAATTTTATTTCTTTAATGGATTTTGATGTGTAACTAAAATATTTATTTAGCGAGTTTATAATGTGTATTTGAATAGCAACGGCCTAAGAATACACGAACCATCAGGAACAAATATGTAGTAAGTTCAGGAAACCATTATTTTTGGTTTCATCGTGATTTTATTTCGATCGGTTGGATCGGATGTCTATATGAAGTTTGACTAGTCAAATCAAATGTCATTTATTCAAATAGGCTGATAATCAGCACTTTTTGAACGTCAAAGTTTATAAGAGACAGTCTCCCAAAACGCCCATGCTTCGTTCGACACTTCCTAGTAATTTAGCTGGGAAGAAAAATAGGCGAAACATACTACCCAGCATCACATCTATCTGTTATGACAAAAGGACGCTAGTTTGGTTAATTTGACCTTCAAGATTAATCTAGTACCCAAAAAACTTCACCTGTTTCCAATTGAAAATTTAAATCCCCGTCATACCCGAATTGCGCTGTGAACTGGATTCATTGGGCACTCTCCGCGCACCGCAACAACTCTCGACGGTCGCTACCGTGCGCACGAGGATACTCGACTTTAACCGAATGTAGGTCGGAATCATTCGGTCTTTCACGATGGACGATATGTTGCCACTTACTAGAGAATGGACGTTACGTTGTACATTGAGGAGATAGTGTGGATAGCTACGGTTGTGATGATGTACTTGGTTATAGTCAATCATTAATCCGATTAACTATTGACAAACTTGATTCAAATCATAAAGAATCAGGAAATCTTTTGCATATTAAGTACCATCTTGAATTGTGCGTATATTCGTATCACCACTTCATAAGCAGTTGTATAAAATGGCTATTACATTGAAAATTGACGCGGTGTGATCATTTGATAAACAATTAGTTTCCATGAAATTGTTTTATTTAGGTACATTACCTAAATAAAACAATGTTTAAGTTGCACACATCATTTTAAATAACTATCGAATACTTTGGCGCATTGTAAGAAAAACAAACAATAGAAAGAATTTTGAAAACCGTCCAAATAGCGAACACTAAGGTAAACAAGAACAGCCTAAAAAGTATAAATACACGAACGTAAATCGCCGCATCCAGCTTACAAAAGCAGAAACGAAAAAAAAACAGCTCGCCACTCGAATGGCCAGCAAAAACTCCTGCGGTTAGGTTTGGGAAAAAAAAAGGAAATGCCCAAATGTCGTCCGGCTTAAACACAGTTTGCCACTCACCGTCAACATTTCAACTAGCCACAGTAGCCACTAGCCACTCCAACATAACATTATGCATCAACATGAACGGGACACAGATGGCTAGTCACTTTTATGTGCACTCCGTCGGGCTCTTGGACTTTTATAGGAGGCACACCGACTTCTCGATGCAATTTATTGCCTCTTCAGTAAAGTGATCGAGATACTGTAATAAAAATATTTGAACTACATTTTATTTTTCAGTTCTGCGCTAGGTATTGTAAAATCTAAGAAGTCGTTTTTGTCAATGTAAGTACAGTCTTGGAAATTAATTGTAAAACTAATAGACTACATACTAAAATAGTGTGTTATTTTTTGACAGTTGTATGAAATGACTAAGTGGCTGCTTGTCAATCAACAATGCAATATGTCAAAACTTGGTACATTAATTTTAATTCCATGTTTTCCTATAACATATATTTTCCTATAAAAATCATTGTAATTGTGGTTTTCACTCGTACACTAGTAGGGTTAAGAGTAAAACCACCATATATCAGTGTGGTGTCTTCGTTCAGGGTTGGGTTGTACAATAAAACACTGTTTCCAATATTACTGCGTTAGACGTGCTGTCGCTACGGCTGTTCGAAATAGACAGAGTGCGGCGCATCGCTCCGCACTCCCTCCACCGCGCATCCCCCACCACAGCACGCATAACTCATTTATTAAACGCCACATCTCTTCTTTACAAAATATAAAGAAACAATAATACAATAAATATTAAACGTCACAGTAATTAATGTAGGTTCACCCATAAAAATATTGTAATTAATATGCTTACTACTTTTAAATAAACCTTCTTGTGTCGTCAACCCTAGCTTACCTTTTCAACTTGATTTCGTAACACAAATAATTACATCCATATGTTACCCCAATTTTCCCATTAAAATTGAAACTCTACTTATTTATGATCCACATTTACGCTTCAAAAACAACCCCAACTTTTCATTCAAATGTTATAAGTCTGAAAGGGTTGAAGGGTTTTCGAAATTACTTTCAGTGGGTTTAGGTCGGAAATTAAGCTATATATCACTGTGAATCTAGGCTATTTATAATGTGTAGATACTAGAACAGCTCACTTAACCTGTGAACAGCTCGTGTATATGGAGGTAAACAAGACATGACTTGACATGACTCTCCGGAATATTTAGGTACAGATCTCCGGTTTTAGCACAAACGCATGGAGTAAATGTAACTAAAATACAAACAAATTTTAAATATGCATAATTATGTTGACTTCGAATGCGTGAGACTTTATTTAAATCTTATTCTTTCTGTTACGTCTATAGGTAATACAAAATTGTGCTTGTCAACCTACCAACCAAAATGCTGCAGGATAGTTGAAGTATTTTCGATTAAAAAATCTTTAAAAAGACTGAATTGAATTCAAAATACAACAACAACGATTTGTATTTTAAAACACCGAAAAATAACTCTCTTGAAAAATGATACGATTTGATTTCTAACGTAATAAATAACAATATCATGGGTCTTTTATTAAGTTTTCCTTTAAAAATCACTAGTTAATCGCTCATAGGTTTTTATAGAAGTTTCTGTCAAGGAAAGATCACTTTTAGCAAGTTCTTACATTTACTAAGTACAAACAAAGTAGATATGTAACTGTCCCATATTAGTTACAAGACCGTTTTCAAATTGTTTAGGAGATTATGTACTTAGACATATTGTATTCACGACTCGACAGTCTATTCTGTTATTCAATTAACAATGGGTTGTTCCATCTCGGTCGAGCGTTCCATAGTTCTATGGAAACGGTTTTGAATCGGGACTATGTATCGTAACACTATAATGGTGAAAATTATCTAGTTCTAGCATTGTTTCACCCGCGTGGAGTTCCATAATTGTCCCACGGGATCATACTACTGGGATAAAAGTATCCTATGTTAACACAGGTTATAAACTATCTCTGTGCAAAATTTCAATTAAATCCGTTCAGTAGTTTTTGCTTGAAAGAGTAACAAACATCTATCCATCCATCCTCACAAAGTTTTTTTATAAGTAAACAGGGTGTCCGGTAATTAATGGACAGCCTTGAAATAACATAATAGAAAAAAAATACGAAAAAAAAAAGAAACATACGTAAGTACCTGTAAGCAAGTTCATTTATTTTGGACAATTAGTATTAATTATTTTTTACACAAAGTTCACATCTTGGGTAAAAAAAATGTGTGACCAATAATTTTAAAATAATGTCGGTTTCAAGTAGATTTGATAATGGTACAATTCATAATTGTATTTTACATGGAGCGACTGCCTATCTGACCTCCACAACCCAGTTAGTACTGGGTAATACAATACCCCTTGGTAAGACTGGTTGTCAGACTTTCGGGCCACTGACTACCAGTAACGACTGTCAAAGATCTACAAATGACAGCCGGGACTAACGGCTTAACGCGCTTGCCAAGGTACGGAGGAAACTCGGTATGTAATTGGTGGTCACCCATCCATGGAGCAACCTAGGCAATAGTGGCTTAACCTGAAAATCGACCCGAGTGGCTGTTATTATCAACCACGAGCTCCTCTCAGATAATGTTTATGTTAAAACAGTTATAATAGACCGATTGTTTACCTAAAACAGTATTCGGTCCGTATGTAAATTATTATTAAACAATTGAGTAGAAATAGTTATAGTGAACTATTTTATCCAATTTGCGACTACCTTCGTAAGTTCAATTCCTACAAACTATCAATATTGGGACTCAACATTATTAAATCATGCAAAACAAACTTTCCTTTCTACTTTAATAATTATATAATTTTGTTACTATGTTTTAACTTCCTTGTATCGGATTGTTCTTGTATATTTTATTGGCTTTTTACCCGTGGTTTCAGCTGCGTAAAAGTCGGAAGTTATTCCAAGAAACCTTGTACCCGGATTAAAGTGAAGTCCTATGTTTGATTTTTTCACTGATTCAAGGGGTAGCAGACTTGAGTATTTCGAAGAATTTAAGCTTGATTCCTCCAGGCGATCCTGAGAAAAGGAGTCTTGACAGACGGACAACAACGTGATCCTATAAGGATACCGTTCTTGCCGACTGAGCTACGGAACCCTACAAACACTCGTCTCACCCTTGTCTATCAGTCTTTTATTACGTAAGAAACTCTTGTTCAACATTTCATGCTTCAAACTCAACGGCTGTCCGTTGTCTGTCAGTAAACAAATTAAAGGTTATAGCGTACGGCTCCTTTCAGCTGCGTAGGCTAATATGTTTATGTAGTTATGGTAGTACGAAGACCTAAATAGACAAAGTAAGTAATACCTAAAGATAAAAAACGGTACCGACCTAAATCGGATCGGAGTATTCGAGGTATAAACCCACAAACGAAAAAAGATTTAGAGAAAAAGTTGTGTTATAAAGGGTATCTACCTATAAAGGGTGTAAAAAACCTCTTAACGAAGCCGAAAGGCACTTGTTCTCCCCGTCATTGCGATAATTTTTTTGTTCTACACCATACCTGGGAACCTTCTAGTTACGGAGATATTGGGGGTCAAAGTTACAACTTTTTCACAAGTTTTTTTTTCAATACAAGTTTTTAATGTAAGATTTTTACTTTAAACACCTCTACTACACCCGTTGTTTTCAATCAATCCATCAGCACAATGTTTTGAGTGCGTTACATTGAGTTTTACCACAAAATATGTTTTATCACCCCAAAAAAAAATTCGTTTCCCAGCAATAATTTTTGCGTAAAGTAACTTAGTTTGATATACATAATGCTTGGTTGACGGCTTCGTGATGAGGTTGTCTACAACCTGTATGTTAGTATCAGCCAACCTTATTTAAGTAGGTACACGGTGTAAGGGATAGCCCTCCGCAAACATTAAATAAATAAAGAATCCACTTGCAATTTATTTTGATTTAATTTTTTATTATTTTTATTTTATTGTTGATTGATTGTTTTTATTTTATTATGAAATTTTGTTATGTGAATGTCTTGTTATTTATTTTGTAATACGATTTTGTATAATTTATGAATTAGATCATTTAATGATAATATTTTAATTTACTTTTAAGTTTGTGATTTGTTTTTATTGAGTTGTAATTGTATTGTGTTTTTATTAAATTAATTATTTGACTATTTATTTTTATATTTTATATGGATGATTATAATCTGAAATAAACGTTGAATAATAATAATAGTATTTTTTTTTAAAATCATGCTTAAATACGTTTTTTGGCTAAAGCTTCGTCCACATTATAACGGAGCGGAAGATAAATAAAAATACTTCGGTAATCCGCAGGTCAAAACAAAGTCAAGGCAAACTGTCAATGCTAAACTGTATAACACTTATCTACGCCATCCATTGTTTATTTCGTGGCCCTTATCGAATTAGGGGGAAGTTTGCGAGAAATTACATTAACAGCGAAGAGGACGGACGACGAGCGTTTTAACTTAATGGGCATCCCTCGGACTCCCTCGTCGTCACTTAGCCACGACTCGCCGTTCAATAAAAGAAAATGTGGACCACTCGGCACTCGCCAAGTCTACACGACCAACTCGCACTTCCAAACCCTACACATATATGAACCAACGCCAGATACACTTTTTTATCCTTTTGGATCGGAAATCCTTTGAATTATGTATAGTCGAGACAGTATCAATATTTTCCTTAAAAGTATTTCGGAAACAACACTAAAAGTATTTCTTATTCCATTTTTCTGGATACAAAAGTTGGGTGCATAAGTAGAGATTCTATGTGAGTTGGCTGTTACGGTTATGTCTTAAATAAGGTAGCACTGAATAGGATAAAGTTTGTAAATGATACACGAAAATAAAAGTTTAGTGGCACTCTGTTTACGAAAAAGGAGATTAAAAACATACGGATCGTGATACTTTTGAAACATTTTGGATATTATTTTAAGAAAAGAACTTACTTTAAAATGTTCTTTGGAGAGTTTCGAAATGAAAAGTATCTTATCTCGCTGCTAGATTTTAAAAGAACTATACTAAGCGAGCCTTCATTTACTTTATAACATAGTGAAACATGCTTTAACTTCAAAAAATCCCTAAATACATATCTAGATTTCGTCACACAAGATTTAACTCAAACACACAGGAGATTAACACAACACAATACTATTACGTCTCTCAAATGACTGCTTCGGTAATTAAACAAAACGGTAGCTCAAAGCCAAATGAATAATCAGAAGTGTTCCCACATCAATGGGTTTTAACACCTTAATCTGGAGCGAACATCACGAGATGACGACACAATGAGTGAAAGGACGGATTCTATTTAATAATCGAGAATGGGTGTCTAAACAGTTTTGCACGATAGGTGACGGTGATACTGTGACGGGATTTATCGAGTCTAATTTAAATATTTATGTTAAAAGAAACATTTTTTTTAAGATAATTGTGGAGGTCGACGCAAATGACTTGAGGAAACTTTTGATAAAGAAGGTGGTTATTAAAAAAGGGTTTCTAATCAAAGAAATGATGGACGGACAGAGTGAAAGATGAACACTAGAAATGAAATGACCACCAAATATGCATGCAGCAAGGATTAAAAAGATATGATGCGTTAGTCCCAAAATAACCTACCGAAGAATGATGCCAAGATAACAAAAAGTTTTATAAAGGAGTATGTCCCGTTAGGTAACTATCCCATTTCGATAACTAAACAAAAGACGTGCAAAACAAGTGGAAAAATGTCCCAACTCGTAACTATTCTATATCCTATACTCCTGGACGTAAAATTAAATGTCGCATAATTATAAAAACTGGGAAAAATATGACATCGCATGTACCTAGCACATTTTATCAATATTTCTGGCACGTGCCATTTTAGCCTGAGGCTCTAATATATATATATATTTTATATATTCATTTTTGTTTTATATAATTATTATTTTATATATTAATTTGTATATATCCATTTTATCGCCATCGAGGTAGACCGCGGCAGAAGTGATGTGGACCAGAACTTGTTTACGGGGCAAACATGGCCACAGATCGCTTAGGATAGAGAGTTTTTCTACATCTACACTACACTACATATATTAATAATATAATATAATATTATAAAGAGGAAAGATTTGTATTTTTGTGTGTGTGTATGTATGTTTGTAATGAATAAACTCAAAAACTACTGCGCCGATTTCAAAAAATCTTTCACCATTAGAGCTATTATAGGCTATATTTTATCCCCGTACTCCCACGGGAACGGGAACTACGCAGGTGAAACCGCGTGACGACCGCTAGTAAAGAATAAAGGGAAAATAAAGCCCAGAATTGGTACACAAAGTGTGTAAAAACATTTTCCCGTATCTTCTTTGAACTCAAACGCTTAAATTATCCACAGGGATTGCAATTATTATCGGGATTACAAGTAAGTATCATATCTCAAATTCTATTCCAAGCCGTTCAACAGTTAAATATGTGATTTGGTTAGCAAACGTTGGAACTCCATAATATTCGAACTTACACATTTCATACTATCTACGGCATACCTATGATTCTCTCTGTGTAACTGATATCAAAGAAACCGACACCGGCACAACAATCGATGTTAACGATAACAACAACGGAGGACTGATCAGAAAACCGATTATTGAGAGGCACCATGAATATTCATTGTCCAGATGTTCGGCTATGTTCGGTTTTGTTCGACCATGTCCGCCGGTCTAGTTCGGACATGAACTGAAAGGCTGAATATCCTATGAATCAATGTTAGATAAGACTGTCTTTACAATGCGGACGGGCCGTCAGGTCGAGTAATGTGTGTGTCGGAATGGTAGTGACTGCGACATGCTGGCATAAGTTACGTACCTACTAACTATGCATGTGTTGTGTATGTGAACTGACTGATGTTATATTTATGCAGTCTATCGAGTCTTAAAAAATATGTTTTGGTACAAAGTTGGTACAAAGTATGTTTCAGTATTTACAAAGATTTTATTATTAAACTTAAAATGTCAATTACGGAATATCTGTCGTGATTTATATTATTTTTGAGCTCCCGATATTTACGCGCGTACTCGCGTTTTTTTATTTATTTTTATATTTACGTTTTTTAAAAACCGTTAAAACTTAAAACCTTGATTGATTTTATTATTGTTCTAGATTTTAATTAACGTCCTACTTGTGTATTCTTACTAATCAAGTTAGTTATTTGGCTGATTCTCTGGTTTCTTAAAACAGTTTCTACGGTATCACATCTGAGTTATTATTTGTGACAAGACAGTATTAAAATTCATTTTATAACCACTTTGTCGTCAAAGTAAAAACAATTTAGAATAATTAAAACTCCACAATAATTATGTCCTTTTCCTTTTAAGCAACTATTAAGAAGCCAATCTTCAATCTAATTGTGTCAAAAACCAACAAAAAATGAAGCAATTAGCTCTAATTTAATTAAACGACGTCGAAAAAGTTTTTCTGTTTACATAAATTTATGCACACAAGAAACTCTAGTGTATTCGCACCGCGTTTTCAAATTAACAAGCTGAAACTAGCTAGTTTAGACTTCTCAATCGCGCATTTAATAGCTTGGAAATGCATTCCATGAGACAGAATACGTGACTCAAAAAGATTTATTGCTCCTGACTTAATTCAGGCAGTCTTCGGGCCGCCGGCGAAATTAATGTAGTCTAGATTCTAGATAGAGACCTGTGATTTAATATATTCAATTATGTTAGGCAAGTGAACTATTGCTTGATTGCTCGGTTATTAATATCCTTGCCTGTTTTGCTAAATTATATGTTTATAATTGAACAATACTCAATGTATTTACGACTACCAAACATGGCTTTCTTTCTTTCGTTCACAAGATGGGTGGTTATTATGAATATAAAATCATTAGATTCTACATCAACAATGACTTTTAATCTTTAATTTTACCTTTTCATTTAATCTAAGTACAACAGATTATCCAAATTCATAGCTAAACAATAGGAAAACTTGCCGAGGTTGGTAAAACATAACTAAGTTTTATTATTGTAATTACTCTTTGTTGCAAACAAGATCCAAAAATATTTACTAAACACAAACAATCGCGATTCCTTACTTTGTACAAAGCTGAACTAGAGAATACTAAATGAGGTACGAATCAAAGTTACGGAAATCTAAATGTTTCTATAAACAATATTTTCCTTTTTCGTGTTGACCGACCCTAACAAAATAGAACTCAATGTTTTTGAGTTTTAACAACGTTTTATCATTTTGATTGTGGTGAATCAAAGGAGAAAATTGTGTTCGTTGGATAGTGAGTAAATTGAGTTTATTGCAAGAGCTAACAAGGGGAGCTGAAACACAATGCAAATGTTAAACAAAGTCTTGCAGACCACACTTTAACTATTGCAAACAAATATTTTCCCTCATAATTTGGGTTCATGTTACAAATTGCGCCTCTTCGCACTAATTGGTAACGCCTAATTGGTAGTCGCTACAGAAAAATTACTTTCATCAACGAGCGAAGAGTTTCATAATTACTGCAATTAGGACCATTGCGGCGTTTTGTTCCGACGAGACGGCGGGATGGCGGGATGGCGCGGACGTGTCGCGTGTACTAATTTATCATTTTTGTGGCTATTCACAACCGCTTTGAATTAATTTAAGTCGTTGGTAACGCACGAGTCCCCATCCAAACACCCCCACGCATATTCCACGAGATCTATCGACACTCGTAAGTGGCGGTGCCCCCACGAGATTTACAATTACCAGCAATTAGGAGTTTGCCATAAAGTCAAACGAACCGACGGACCCTGATATTCTGATCACGTAAAACTTTCATTATGCGGAGGAAGTAAAATATACATGAACGATAAAAGCGAAATGCATCCCGTATTAGATGAAAGAGCAATCTTCTAATGCAACCACGGCATCACTGAATGAGATAGGAGCTGACGCTGTATCAACATTCAAAATGGAGCGCATTTCTGTTCATGAATCATTTTGTTTGCACTGTACATTGGAATTTACACTTAGTAAATAGCAACAATGGAAAATTAAACTAGACGAACAAAGAGAAAGTACAAAGAAAAGATAGGTAACAAAGTCCGCTATAAATTCGGAGTTTGTGAGCGGTGCGGCGCGCGTAATGAAAAGTTACACAGCGTGTATATCGTCGTGTACTGACCCTGTACTATACGATATTAGTTGTAGGCATGCTGCAGACGACAACAATGTTTTAGGTACAAACATAAACGAATATTAATACTTTGTTAAGCCATCTACTTAAAAAGCTTTGCGTGGGTTGCTATGGGGCTGAAAATATATTAGCAGGGGCCGACATTTGCAGCCTCGGAAACATTATAATTATGAATACGTTGTAAAATACAAGTTTACCTGAAAATTAAGTATAAATAAATGTACCCATGTTAATATTATACAAATGTGAAATTATCTGTCTGTCTATTACCTTTTCACTGTTGTGGCCCCGCATCAAACTAACTACAGCCTCCATCAAACTGCAACGCTTGCAAAGGCTTGCCTGCATGGCGATCACAGGCTGCATGAGGACTACTCCGACTGCGGCTCTCGAAGCCATGTTGGGGCTGCCACCGCTACATCTGTTCATACAGCAGGAAGCGACAATGACGGCTGTACGCTTTAAAACACTTCAACTCTGGGGTAAGAGAGAAACACAGCACACCGCGGTACTGGAGGGATTCTACAACGAGTTCCCCCTGGCGAAAGTAACAAACGATCGGATACCAAAACAATTCGTATTCGATAAGAAATACAAAATCCAGCTCCATGAGGATGGAGTGTGAGTATTATTTCGTAATATGTACGATATCTATGTGTGCGCGCACTTAGCTAAGTAAGCAACTTTTCTACATATTCCTTTTAATGTAATTACGTCTCAGTCTAATAAAAGACACCAAACTATAAAGTGTGTTTCTTTTACTAAACACCAAGGTTCCAACATCACATGGCGACCCTGCCAGGGCTCTGCTAAGGAACTTTATTCTTTTGTTTTAGCTTTTAGGTATTGGTAACCAATTCATCAAGATGTGCCAGTCAAAAGTTGAAAAAGAAGACGTGTTTCTATCCCAGAACGCTGCTGGAGATAATTCAGCTCAGTTGAAAGAATTTGGAAACCACATACAAAATATAAGCACGGTAACATATATTTTGCTGGCCCTGGTTGTGGCACTTGTACTATTTTTTGGTTGCAAGTTATATAGGGCGTGCCATCGACGCCTAATTCAGGAAGAAATGGGGATGCAAGCCATATCCCGCATCAGGTCGTCTCTACGAGCCAGGCGCAGCGTTGAGGAATCTACTGCTTAAGCAAAACGAACTATTCGTGAGTGTTAAAAACCTACATATACTTTTATTATTTCAAGTGTTTCCCATGAACTAAAAGTGTTATCAAAAATATTAGAATTCTAACGTTTTCTAACAAGACAATATTATGTGTAAAGTATAAAGGCAGTGATCAAATTTCATTACGCTAATATTATAATTTATAAAAAGGCGCACTGATACTCATCGAACATGATACCTCGCGGCGAATAGTGCTTACGTGTGAAATTCATGTACCAGTATGTTACGAAATAGTGTTAAGTTTTACCTAATAGTAAATAATTATAGGAATATTTTAAGAATATTACTTACATTATGTTAGAAAGTTTAAAAGAATGTCAAGAGATATTATGTGAAATACGAAAATATTTAGTGAAAAAAGGTCAAAGTCGGTATAAAGGCCAGACTATTGAAATAAAATTAAGTCAAGCTAATGATATTTTTGAGAAGTGTAAATCATTATTATTAGTTTTAGGTAAAAGTAGCGATACGGAAGTAATTACGTTAGGAAAACATATTTTTGAAAAGTGCCAGGAATTGTATTATGAAATAAAAAAATTATGTATTTTTCCTAAATCAATAGAAACTAACAAAATGGAATTCGACTTAAAAGTGGCATGTAATTTGATTCCAGTGATGGATGACACTGAAAGCACCACTAAGAGAATGATTGACTCTATAGAAATGTACGCGAATATGCTCGACGATAAAGGTAATTCTTTATTGATCATTTTTATCTTAAAAAGTAGACTTTCGGAAAACGCAAAATTGCGTATTTCTGACAAATATGAGGCGGTTTCTGAATTAGTTAAAGATTTAAGGAATAACTTATTAACAAAAAAGTCGTACACAGCCATTCAATCGCAGATGCAGATTGTGAGACAAGGTCAAAGGTCTATTGAAGAATATGGTAAGGAAATAGAGCAATTATTTACTGACATGACAATTTCTCAAGCAGACGGAGATTCCAGTGTGTATTCTGTACTTAAACCCATAAATGAAAAATCTGCCATAAAAACATTTACAGACGGACTACGCAGCTCGAGACTATCCACAATCATCGCGTCGCGCAATTACAACAACCTGAAGGAAGCAATCCAGGCTGCGAAAGACGAGGACAGGCCTGCTGCACAGCTACAAGGTAACGTCATGCATGCATCAAAGCAAGGACGTACTTTCTATAATAATAGACGCTTTAGTGACAGTCGTGGTCGCGGTGGTAGTCACAATTATGGTCAAAACGCAAACTATTTTCGTAGACAGCTAGGACAAAGTAGTGGTAATGGATACCAGCGTGGAATAGGGCGCGGAAATTATAATAACTATAGAGGAAACAATTTAAATAACAACTTCAGAGGACGGTATAGTAATCGTAGACCTTTCCAGAAAAATAGGGATAGACTCAACACTCAAAACCGTAACTTATACATGGCAGAAAATGTTGTGGACCCTCAAAGTAGTGAACAGACAAATAATAGCCAGATTCAGTTTTTTCGATCTTAAAAATACCATTTTATCATGTAATAAAAACACAAAATACGTGACATTAAACATCAATAACTTAAAATATTGTTGGCTTGTCGATACTGGCGCTTCATTATCTGTTAAAAAAGGTGAAGCAATTCCCTTTAACACGCCAGTGCAAAGAGACAATACATTAATAAATGGCATTGGAGGGCAGACCCGATCAAAGGGATTAGTAAATTTAACTTTGAAAAACTCTGACAATATACATTTTAATCATAACTTTGTAATTTTTGAAACGTTACCACTAACGGCTGATGGGATTTTAGGATTAGATTTCTTAACAAAATATAATGCTAATATTAATTTACAAACAAATTTAGTAACTTTATATAAAGATAATAATAGTTATTCATTACAATTAACTAATTATGTTAGTAATAATAAAAATTATTTAGTTATTCCTGCTAGATCCGAATCGATACACCATATCTATGTGGATAAATACATAAAAGGTGATGTTGTTGTGTGTGGAAAAGAGTTAAGCAAAGATATATTTTTAGCAAATGAAATTGCAAGAGTAAATAATAATATGATTCCTATTAAGATCTTAAATGTTACAGAAAAAGACGTAGAATTACCATTATTAACACCAGAACTACATTCTTTAAATGACTATCATATATGTTCATTTAATAAAACTGGTATAGACGCTAATAGAGTTCAAAAACTACTGAACGAATTAAATTTATCTCATTTACACGATGAAGAGCGTAAAAGCATTGAAGCAATATGCGCAAAATATGCAGATGTGTTTTATGTAGAAGGTGATAGGTTAACAACCACAAATGTTTACCAACAATCTATTACTATTAAACCAAATGTTTCCCCAGTATACGTTAAACCATATCGTTTACCACAAGCATTAAAGCCCGAAATTGAAAATCAAATAAAAAACATGAAAGAGAATGATATTATAGAAGAAAGTAGCAGTGAATGGTCAAGCCCAATATTGTTAGTACCTAAAAAAACTGTTGAAGGTCAAAATAAGAAATGGAGGATGGTAGTAGATTATAGGAAATTAAATGAGATCGTGGCTGATGATAAATTTCCGTTGCCAAACATCAATGAAATACTAGACTCTCTTTCTGGCGCAATTTACTTTAGTCACCTTGACCTTCACCAAGGTTACTACCAAGTGACCTTGAACCCTGAGAGTCGTAAGTATACGGCATTTACAACTAGTTCAGGACAATATCAAATGAAACGTTTGCCAATGGGGCTAAAAATTAGTCCAAGTTCATTCAGTCGTATGATGTCAGTTGCTATGTCGGGCCTAACATTTGAAAAATGTTTTGTATATTTAGATGACCTAGTAATTTTTGGGCGCAATTTGACTACTCATAATCAAAATTTAATAAGCGTAATGGAAAGACTTAAAAAAGTTAACTTAAAATTAAATCCCCAAAAGTGCGAATTTCTAAAAAAAGAACTTTTGTATTTAGGGCACGTCGTATCAGAAAAAGGCGTTTCTCCTGATCCAGAAAAAACTAAAATACTCCAGAATTATCCAATTCCAAAAAATTCAGATGACGTCAAGCGTTTCGTAGCATTCTGTAATTATTATAGAAAATTTATAAAATCTTTTTCTGATATTACTATACCATTAAATAAATTATGCAGAAAAAACGAACCATTTCAATGGACAGATGAGTGTAACAAAGCGTTCGAAATTTTAAAAAAGTTATTAATAACACCCCCAATATTGCAATATCCTGATTTTTCTAAAGACAATGAATTCGTAATACAAACAGATGCATCAGGAACAGCTATTGGCGCAGTTCTATGCAACAAAGACTTGAGACCCATAGCATACGCTAGTAGGCCATTAAATAAGGCAGAAAAGAATTACCCGACAATACAAAAGGAACTTCTGGCCATTGCCTGGGCTGTGAAGTATTTTAGGCCTTATGTTTACGGCCGAAATTTTACATTAATGACTGACCACAAACCTTTAGTGTATCTTTTTGGAATCAAAGATCCTTCTAATAGATTACTCAAATTTAGACTCGCTTTAGACGAATATAAGTTCAAAATTATTTACGTAAAGGGAAAAGAAAATACTGTAGCAGATGCTTTATCTCGAGTTATAATGACATCGGATGATCTAGAAAATATGCATAAACAAGTAGTGAATGTGATGACAAGAGCACAGAAAAAAAGGATGAATGAGATGAATGAAAATAAAGATTTGAAAGGGACAGCGGATCTTAATAAATCTGAAGACGATTGGCCTGATCAACCAAAAGTCGTAGATATATTAAGAAAACCGCGTGACACGATTGAGATGATGTTTATGGATGGCAAAACATTAGATAAATTGAGAATGAGAAATATGATTACTGTGGAAATAGAGTGTTTCGCTTATAGAAAAGATGTAAAACATTTATACATTAATCTTAATTTCAAGGCGCATTTCTCGCGAGTCGAATTTGTGCAGAAATTAAGTCTATTTTGCAAAAAGATAGGTGTCGAAGAAGTATGCATAGTAAAAGATGAACAGAATGTTGAATTTATTAAAAATATTTGTAGTGAAATAAAGTCACTAGACGATTGGACAGGACCCCGTATATGTATATTGCGAGGTGTTAAAAGAATTACGGACGATAAAGAGAAAACTCTCATAATGAATGATTTTCATTTACTGCCATCTAGCGGACATGCTGGTATGCGCAGGATGATAAATACTATTAAGAATCGATATTTTTGGCCAAGCATTGAGAAAGATGTTCAAGAATTTGTGCGAAAATGTACGAAATGTCAAAAAATGAAACATAGTCGTTACACTAAAGAACCAATGGAGATAACGAGTACGGCATCTTCGGCTTTTGAAAAAGTATACCTAGACGTAGTAGGACCCCTAGACAAGTCCATAGATGATTATTCTTATATTTTAACTATACAATGTGAATTGACCAAATTCGTACAGGCAATTCCACTTGTAAATAAAGAAACTACGTCTATTGCTGATGCATTCGTGCGTAATTTTATTCTGGTATTTGGTATTCCTAAGATAATAGCCACAGATCGAGGAACGGAGTTTATTTCGTCTACAATGGAACAGGTATGTAAAATTTTGAATATTACAAAACTATCGTCTACTGCTTATCATCATGAGTCAATAGGAGCTTTAGAAAATACCCACAAAGTGTTGGGCTCATTTTTAAGAATTCAGTGCGATAATCATCCGGAAACTTGGAGTCAATGGTTACCTTTTTGGTGTTTCAGTTTTAATAATACCATTCATTCAGAAACAAATTACACGCCACACGAATTAGTATTTGGTAAACTATGTAATATACCTTCCAATTTGTCTAATCATGTAGAACCACTATACAATGTCGACAGTTATCCATTGCAATTAAAATATAGACTACAGTTGGCACAAACTGAAGCTAAAAATAACTTAATAACTAAAAAACATAAGAGAAAAGCTAAGTATGATATTTCAATGAATCCTGTTAGATATAAGGTAGGAGATTTAATATTAATTAAGATAGAAACTGGACGTAAATTGGATCCTCTTTATAAAGGACCGTATGTAGTTGTAGAAGACTTAGGATGTAATGTTAAGATTAAAAATAATTCAAATAAAGAAGAAATAATTCATAAAAATAGGACGAAACCATTTTATGAATAAAACTAATTAACTGTACTTTCTTATTCATTAGATTATAAATAATAATATATTGATCTTTTTCTGTTAATTTTATTTTATAACATTTTCTTGTTCTATCGTAAAAATTGTTTATGTAGGTACTAAGTTTAACTAAAAAAAAATATGTAATATTGTCATTTTTTTTTTCTTCGCCCCCGGGAGGTGGAGTGTGAGTATTATTTCGTAATATGTACGATATCTATGTGTGCGCGCACTTAGCTAAGTAAGCAACTTTTCTACATATTCCTTTTAATGTAATTACGTCTCAGTCTAATAAAAGACACCAAACTATAAAGTGTGTTTCTTTTACTAAACACCAAGGTTCCAACATCACAAGGATCACCGCTGCGAGGAATTAAACCCCGCGGAACTACGGATCTTCACGGATGGATCTAAAACAGGTACCTACTGGCACTGTTGCTGGAGTCTTCTCGGAGGATCTCAACATCCACATAGCCAAACCTCTGGGGGCCCACAACACGGTATTCAGGCAGAATGCATGGGCATTTCCCTGGCGGCATCTGCCATCTTAGCCAGGAAGGTTGTGGACCACTCAATTCGTATACTCTCAGACAGCATGGCTGTACTGCTAGCACTGAACAACCACACAGTGAAGTCTGGGTTAATACACGAGTCTCACCAACGCCTGACCCTGGTTGGTAATCTCAATAATATAACCATCCAATGGATCAAAGGACACAGCGATTCCCGTGGCAATGATGCGGCGGACGAACTCGCCAGAAGGGGATCGAGCATGGCAGCGGTGGGACCTGAACCTATCGTACCACTCCCTTTCGGATACCTACGCACACTGGTAAGGAAACGAACTAGCGAACAACACCACAAGCTGTGACTGGACCACGGCGAGTGTAGGCAGGCCAAGGAAGCACTTCCTGCTATCGACGGCCGCTTCACCAAACGTGCGCTGCGGTTGACCAAATCACAGCTGCACACAGTTACAGCCGCCATAACCGGACACGGCTCTTTTAATAAACACCTCTTTGTTTTAGGAGTCACAGACGGCCCCCTGTGTCGTGCCTGCATGGAGGAAGACGAGACAGCAGCCCACATGCTTCTGCACTTCCCAGTGGTTGCAACATACAGGGCAACTTATGTTACTTTGGTAACCCAGGTTCCCTCCGCGAGATAGTCAGCAATATTGGGGCGCTGCTGGCCTTTCTCAGGGAATTGGGATGGATCGAATAGTTTCCCACCCGCACGCAAAATACGCGTTTTGACGTGTAGTTGCGGACACCAGCCCGTTATACAATTAGGACATGCAATTATCTGCTCATTTCAGTATTCAGATAATTCGGATACTTGGATAACGTTATCCGGATAAATCCGGATAATACGGATAATTTGGATAGGAGTTATAAAAATAAAATTTAACCACAATATCGTCAATGATTTATATTCAGTAAACAGTCTAACGAACCAAGGCAAAAATAAAATAATCAAACCTAAGTAGGAAACAAACCAAGTCATAAAATTACACAGATTTGACAACTTGTAATAATTTTTATAAATTTTAAGTACTACAGTAGTAAAAAATCTTAAAATTAGAACTATAAAATAATAAATGATAGTCGTCATAATGAGATCTTTTAATCCATAATTCTCTGTAAAATCTGTAACCTCTACTTATATGTTTAAAAAGCAATATTTTAAGGTAAAAAAAAAACAAATACAAAACAAAATATTTCTTTTAAACAGAGTAACCTCATTTTTGACAAGCGCCTGGCATATCTTAAACTTTGTTCATAAATAAATTAAAAAACGAATTGTAACAATTAAATATTACTTTTTCAGTCTTTGATAATAAGATCGAAGGGAACTTTCAACTCAAGCTATTTAATGTCGAGTCGTATAGAGATGTCCTCAATTTATTGCACAGGTAGCCCGTTGACGAAAATGCCCTTTCAGATTCCACGCTGGTTGGAGGAATGGTCATAAGAAAGTTATATATTTGACTTAGATGCTGGCTTCTTGGACCGTCTCTATCGAAGAGTGCCATTTGTACTCGGCATAGAGTTTCTAAGTCTTCATTTTGCTTTGGAATTGCAGTAGATGTTAATGGTGTGTTTGATAAAGGTTTTTCGATCTCTTTACGTAATTGTTCATCATCATCGTCATCATTATCTGCCATAGTTTCCGTGGTAATAATGCTCGTTGGTAAATATTTTTCAACAACTTATTCAGAATTTCTTATAATATAGTGCCTGGCACTATAGTGTAAGAAATTCTAAATACGTCACATGACTTTTGTTCATAGAATTTCGTAGGGTTGTGCGAGAATTTGAATGTACTAACAAGTTCCGTTTGTCAGCGTTGAATAATGCGTGCTTTTAAAGATTCTACTAGCTGTTGACTTATTGTGCTGTCTCTTTCAGTAAGTTTTAAAATCATAAATTTCAGGGCACTCTCAGCATTAAGCAGATTGCTTCTACGGTTGTTTTTATAACATTCAAAGAAATAGATAGATCTTTTAATATATCTATTTCAGAGCTAGAAAACTTAGTGTCGTTTTTTAAGTCGATCAGTGTTTTCATTATTCCATCTGTTTCAAAATCCAGCACAAACACACCAGTCAACAACATTACATAAACAAAAACGTCCGTACAAATTTCACTCAGAGGCCGTAACTAATGCCGGACGAAGTGTCCACACTTTGCAACATAGCAAAGAGGTTCAGTTCAGTGTTGCTATTTTCGAAAAAAATCCCGAATAATTGTGCAACAAATGTATAAATATGTAAAAATAATAAACCAAAAATTATCCGTTTTATTCGTATTATCCGAATAGTAATGCAATTATTATCCGAATAATTTATATCATGGGTATCCGGATAATTCAGATATCCGGATAGTATGCCCTATATACAATACAATACAAATACCTTTTCACTCAATAATGTCTGCACGGATTTTGATAAAATTTGATTGCCTGGGGCATTAATCCCAATAGTACGTTACCGTAGAATAGTTTTCATCCTCTACGTAAGCAAAGCCGCGAGCAAAAGCTGTTATTTTGAAAAGTAATTTCAAAATAACAGCTATTTACTGAATGCATAAGACATACTTTTAAAGAAAAACATTTTTTTTTCTTCTTTCTTTCTTCCTGTCGGTATGTCTATCTGTTTGTTTCGGCTAATCTCCGAAACGGCTAGACCTATTTTGACAGGCCTTTTACTAGCACATGGCTGACGTTATAAGGAATAACTTGGCTTGGCTGCTTGCCTACTTTTATTATAGAAAATGAATTAGGGTTCCGTGCAAAAAAAATGAATACCCTTGAAATTTTTGACAAAATCGGATTCAAATAAGGAAGTCGTATTTTTATAATAATTTCACGCTGACGGACGTCGCGGGTAATAGCTAGTGTGTTTATAACGATAGTGTTTTTTCGCTTAGCAACAAACATTATTAACTAAACTAACACTAAAACTTACTGTAGCACACAATTCAACACACAAACACATATCACAATATTCGTAATCCTAACATTTCAGCTTAATCTAGTTCCCCAAGTTCCCTGGACTTATTCCAAATGGTTTAATTCGAGCCTATTCAAGCCTTAATCTTTTTATTCACACTTCAGTAATAAGCAAAAGTTCTACTTTTATGGCTGATTGAATATTACTTTACGAAAATAATAGTTTATTGAACCTCTCTGATGTGTTTTGAAATTACTTATTCGCTAACAAGTCGTTCGCCCGATCAATTCCGAAAAATCACGAACTTAATATCTTCTATTTAATTTTTCCATTCCCTATTGATCCTTTTATTTAATAAATATCTATAATAAAAAATCTTACTTAACCGACTTTCGTTGTTATAAGCAATATTGCATGTTTTTAGGTCCAGCGGCTTAGGCTGTACCTACTTAGTTGACAGCAATATCTGCCGTTCTCCAAGGCAATAATTATTGCAATGTTTTGCAACAGAACCCTGCTACTTTATGATTGATTTTACTATGATGCCGTATAGGTATACTCTTGAAAACAATATTCTTAATAGACTTCTAAAAGGAGGAGGTCATGAATTCGGTACTTATTTATTTTCTTATCGTTTATTAAATTTTCTAATTTTCCAGTTTTGTTCCTTTTATGTGGGTTGTGTGGCTGGCTGCCCTAACCTACTGCTTGTCTCATTCACTCATTTCAAGTTATTACTGAGAAGAATCATGAAATATGAAGAAGCGTTTCTGAATAATAAATGCTTTCTATATTGGATCGTGTCTCCATCTTGGTTTTATCGTAAGTGGATCGCATCGGTGAATATAACAACCTTAAATAATGGATTTTTAAGTTTTATTTTCGCATCTCTTCTCATTTTCTAGATGATCGATTTGATATTGTCGTTTAGGGATATTGTTGTGGGATTGGTAAGGTTATTAAATCTTGATAATTTTAAAAGCTATATAAATATGAGTTGCTAGAGTAGAGTTGTTTCTACAGTAAAAATGACATAACACTTTTTTAGGCATCCTAGGTTTATACCTATTGTAAAAGAGCCCTTTTACACGTTGGTACTTATGTATCAAAGTGTAAATCTTATTTGTTTTATTTATTTTTTTATTTAAAAAAATAATTAAACTAAATAGGTACTAATATTGATCCTGTTTAGTACGGAAGTTACTGCTACTGGAAGTCATCATCTTTATTACTCTTTGAGTCTACAGAACTCGAAAAAACTAAGACATTAATAAATGTAATATTAATATATTATTATACTATCGTCCAATATGAAATTTATTTATGTTACACAGTTACCAGTCATCGTCGGTAAGAAACAATATTTTAAAGATATTCCTAATAAAAAGAATCCAAACATCACATAATTTTAAAACCACAACCTCAAAAATAGACGCCATTTCAATTTAACAGTGAAAAATCGTAAAAAAATAATCATACCGGATCTTTCTACAACATTTTCCAGGCGTGAAACATTTCGGTGCATTTTCCATAGGGGGAAGAGTGGGGATAAAAGGAAAATGGATTAGCGGCTTTTACTTGCCCACAAACTGACAGCGCGCTGTGGTCGGAACTCATACAGCGAAATTATTGTACCTTACGAGGCTTGGCTTACGAGGTAGGTATGTGCTCGCGGTTCCCGATTTTACTCTGTAATATACATACTAATGGGGTGATTTTTTTGTTGAAATTCGGAGTTGTTATATATATGTTTTTATATCTTGTTTTAGTATACCTTTTTTCGCTCGCCGAGTGGTGTCCGGAAACCATACCATGGAGTCTCATGTTCTAAACCATGTCATGGTCTATCTGCGAGCCAAACCGCTAAATCCGATCAGTCGTTAAAAGGGAAATAACAGAGTTATAGGTACATTCTTATTTATACTTTTTTTTAGAAGTATGGATATAGTTTTTTTTTTTTTAAATTGTCTTTTTTTTAATATTTGTTAGTTTTATTTCAGTTGGCATTTTATTTGTAATTTTAATTGTTTTTTTGTATTCTAATTTGTATGTCAGGAACGACAAATCATAGAAGAACGTTTACTTTACTTTTTAAAAGATCCTTCCATAATGTTGATACCTACCTCTGTTTTACAAATAAATAATTCTGATTTGTAATATATATATTTTTTTTTATGTTTGTTAGGCGTAGTATGTTTATTGTTTTCTATTATGTTTGCACGTCATGTCCCTGCGATAAATAAAGTTTTTTTCTTTCTTTTCTTTAATTTGTGTTCAATATGTGCATTTATACTTAGTACAAAGCAAATCCTAACTTCCTGACTATAATATTATAAAAGCAAAAGTAAGTTTGTTTGTTTGTTTCTTAACTTTCACGAATAAACCACTGAGCCGATCATCCTGAAATTTATATACGTTGTCGGGAGTACAGAAACGGGCATAGGGTAACTTTCATCCCGAAAAAAAGTACTGTTCCCGTGGAAAACAACAATAACGGGCCCTAGCGCTGTGACGTTTTTTTTTAATGTTACAGCACCATGCTGAGATAGGAGCCTTTTGTTTTTTTTAGGACAGGACCAATTTAATTTCATGTTTTTTTTTTTCATTTTTCTCTTTGTTTAACTTTTTTTTTATTAGCTGTACTGTTAATTTAACCATTTTAATTTGTGTTTTGTCCTGTGCGGGCTAATAAATGTTTTTTCTTTCTTTCTTTCTTTCTTTCTAACGTTCTGATGATAACAAATGGCGCCACGTGTCTTTCGAGTCATGATTGAATTATATTATAATAGAAACTTTTATATAGGCCATCTTACCGATTTCGGTAACAGTGACCCTTTGAAGCTATTTCCTTGCGTGTGCCCTTATATACCTGGCCAGACAGTAAATACCCGGTCACGACTTAAGCAGTAGAGTTGACCGGTAGAGTTATAGGTGAGGTGTAGGAGGGATAAGGTCTCTCTTTCCGTAAGTATTTGGCGCTTTTATTTCAAAGTTTCAAGTCGCTGGTTTTCAAAAGATTTTTACATTTTTGTAGATAAAGCGCCAAGACGACCTATGTAAAGCGAGCCTCTCCCAACCGAGTAGTGTGTTAAAGAGTTTTTTTTTTATTATTTAACGCGAGTGAAACCGTGTGCAAAAGCTAATAGTTGATATTTTTATCTGCATAGGAATTGCATATGACGTCGCAATTTTCTAATCACGCGTTGATTCTCCTTCCGAACCTGTCCTGGCATTTTAATTGCAGAGCTAAAGCTCGAATAAATACGGAATTCAAATTACGAAATACTTTACCTTCGATGTGTTAAGAAAAGAATTTACAGCTCAGGCATAACGCTCTAGATTGCTAAACGAGGGTTGTTATTTTATTTTGACTTTTTTTCGGGTTTTTTTTATGTTAATTTCAAAGTTCTTCGTAACATTCTGGAGTCCAAATTCAAGCCCGGTCGGAGGCAACAAGCTCGCCAGTCGCCCCCTATAACAAAGACCTTAAACATAATTGACGATATAAGGGAGGTTATACTATAGGAAACGACACAACTGCCATAAACCTTCCGAGATTACAAGCGTGAATCTATGTTGATATTATTTTCTTCTTTAATAATCGTTTTCTATTATCTCGTTCATCAATCCTCTGTGTACCCAAGCCCTTAGCCCTTGCTCCAACGTCAGCAAACCAAATAACCGACAAAAAATAGTTCGCTGCTAAAATCTGCACAACACAGCCGAAGTTTGTAAATGAAAAACAAACAATGTTTTAAGTATCCTTTTACACGAAAATAGCATAAGGAAAACAGCAAAAAACAATTGAAACACGCTGTTTTGTTTACGTTACAGGAAGCCTGTTAGTGAAGGTGTTCGAAATATACCTAACCTACAAAATATGTGACAATAAAAAAAATATAGAATTATAGTTCAAGAGAGTAAGTGGAAAAACGATTCGATGACATTAGTGTAAAGAGATTTTATTCCCAACTGTAATTTTTTTGGGATTTTTTCTCCCCACTTGCTCACAGACAGTAGTATAACAGTTTCCTTAACCACTTCACACGACACAATTTCGACCGCTATCTTGACGGGTTGGTGCGAATTACATCATGAAATTCAGGTATTTTCAACTTTCAGCACATGTCGATATTATCAATGTATATATTAATAACATCTTAGCCCGGCTGAAGACCACCTAAAATATTGTTTCAAAGCTCTCAAACTATAACGGTCTCGCTGTACGTTAAAAATACCGTAAAATACCAATCGTAGTCCGAAGTGGATACAAATAAATAACTCGTTTCGATCTTCCCTGAGTTGTTTATCGACGCGCTAAAATGTTCTATCGCTATGCAAGCCTGGCGCAGCTAGCAAGCCTTGCTATCAATACATTGACTGTCGATATAAATTGCACACTTTGACAAGGTGCTATTGTGTACTAAGAACGTCTTGGAGAATGCCTCGCAAGTTTATGTAAGATTAAATTATGTATCGTAAAATTGAGGTTTTGTATCCATGGTGACAATTTTAATGCTTAGAAAGCCTATAATGATGGATCATCATCATCCTCAGCCTATAATGTTCCCACTGCTGGGACACGGCCTCCTCTCAATGAGAGGGAATGGGTAATTCACCATCGGGCCCAGGGCGGATTGGTAGATGTCACATGTCTTTGAATTTTTGGTTCTAGGACATGCCGGTTTCCTCACGATGTTTTCCTTCACCGTTTTGAGAGCAGTGGTGATGATAAATTACACAAAGTAATGCGGCTGTCTGGGTTCGAACCCACGACTCACTGTTCGTAAGTCGGGGCCGCCAGCACTGGGCCACCGCTGCTCTCAATGCGCTCTAATGATGGATAGATCTCTTTAATATGTACACGTAAAAAGTAGACATTTTCTAATGGATGATCTTATGGCTAGAATAATCCCACTTCTGAGACAAAGGTTGGATCTCTGTGAGAGGGGGAGGTAGCCGTGGTTGATACCACGCGGGCCCAGTGCGTGTTGGTAGATTCCACTTCTCTTGAAATTTTTGTGGAAGGACATGCTGGTTTCACTACGATGTTTTTCTTGTCTATTTAGGCAGTTTACAGATATCAAAATTATTTATGGCTAGCGGACGTCACGCGGTTTTTACCCGCGTAGTTCCCGTTCCCGTGGAAGTACGGGGATAAAATAGTAGATAAAATAGCCTATGTTACTCAGGGTGAATGTAGCTTTCTAATGGTGAAAGAATTTTTGAAATCGGCGCAGTAGTTTTTGAGTTTATTCGTTACACACACAACAATACAAAAATACAAATCTTTTCTCTTTATAATATTACTAGCGACCCGTCCCGGCTTCGCACGGGTGTCTATGTTACTCAGGAATAATGTAGCATTCTAATGGTGAAAAAATTTTTGAAATCGGTGCAGTAGTTTTTGAGTTTATTCATTACACACACAACAATACAAAAATACAAATCTTTTCTCTTTATAATATTACTAGCGACCCGTCTCGGCTTCGCACGGGTGTCTATGTTACTCAGGAATAATGTAGCATTCTAATGGTGAAAGAATTTTTGAAATCGGCGCAGTAGTTTTTGAGTTTATTCATTACACACACAACAATACAAAAATACAAATCTTTTCTCTTTATAATATTACTAGCGACCCGTCCCAGCTTCGCACGGGTGTCTATGTTACTCAGGAATAATGTAGCATTGTAATGGTGAAAGAATTTTTGGAATCGGTCCAGTAGTTTTTGAGTTTATTCGTTACAAACATACAAAAATACAAATCTTTCCTCTTTAAAATATTAGTGTAGATTATAATTATAATATTATAATTATATAGTGTAGAAGTGTAGATAATTAATAGAGTAGATACCGTGCTTTTATCTGAAAACGTTGTTTTGCAAGTCCCCTAACCACAAATAACAAATCAATTATCATGAATCAATGACTGACTAAAGGTTAGGTACTACATGTGATTAATTAACGACTAAATCGACCTTTAACCTAACACGCAATTCTTCGAATGCCTACCGTAAGCACCTGGTCAGTAACCACTAACATGTTAGGAAAACCACTGAAGTTAGTCGGCACTGATTACCTAATAAAATACCAAGTAAGTCTTGTACGTGAGTCTTTCAAGTATTTTATTTACGTTTCTGGGAATAAGTATTACTAAGTATTTAAAATACTTAGTAATACTTATTCCCAGAAACGTAAATAAAATACTTGAAACACTCAAATTGTTGACTCACTTCCTACTATGGTCTACATTGATGATGAAAATATCGTAGATCAAGTATGAGGAGTTAAAATAAGTAGTACAAATGACAAAATAATGCGTAAGATTATCGGACAATGGTTTTGAATTCATGGGAGGAAAAATAAACAAAAAATCATATGCTTTCAACATTGCATTTTGAACCTAAACGCCATACAATTGAGTTGGACTTTTCCAGCAATTTTATTGGAAACTAATTGTGCGATCACCGTCATAATCAAATTAGTAGTAGAAAACATTACTCGTTACGTGTGTCATCACATGCCTCAAAGGCAAAAAACCATCCACTAAAGTTCCCCAAACAAATTTATTACAGTGTTCTGAAGATATTGTATTATGTATTTGTTTGTCAATCCGCTAAATACATACTATAAACAACCTTAAATAAATATATAAAATAAATATTCACAAAAAATGGAAGTGTTGTGAAGTTAAAACCAAACCACATAAAGAGTAAAACTTCTTTACACCGCGAACACATCTCACATCGCATCTACGTTCACACCGGTCCCAACGTGCTTAATCTAAAACAGCACATGAAACACGCGTGCAAACAACAGGATTGCGGTCAGGTTACATAAATCCTTAGTATAAACATTAAACACTGAACAATACGTACGAGTTATTTATTATGTTGGAATGATAAACTTTTGAAACACGCTGAAATTGCCACATTAGAAAATAAGGAAAAGTTTTTTCTAAAAATTGTGTTTGTCAAGCCCCATGTTCGTTGGAAAAAAAGTTGAGACACTATTTGCGCAACATTGTGTTCCGCGTTGTCAAAACATGTTATGTTATTTAGCTCGGCGGGATTCTATTAGGCCACCAAAATGTTTTCCGCAGCACTAAAACATGTTGCACAAATTTTTAAACACAAGGATAACACGGGTTTCCAAAAAAACTACAACCAGGGACAGGAATTTAATTGCTTGTCTTTCGAACGAGATAGTTACTGTTCTGTTAACCTTTAACAATCCACTTTCGAGTTAAGGCCAAAGGCTTCATAAATATTAAATCTCTCTGAATGGTTCGTTTGTGGTTTGATCTCGATAATTTCTACTAACAAAAAGTATTAAACGTTTTCGTGTATTTACAGTTACTTTAACGACATGCGTAGAGCTAATTTTTTTTTTTTTTCTCATTTTCCAACACGGGTGCGGGAATGAAAATTGCCACAGATAACTATACAACCTACCTATACTTAGTCCAAATTGGTTCAATGCCTATAGTCGGCGGCGGTGATTGTTTTTTTTAATCTCGGCAAAGAGTTAAGCGTCTTTACGGCGTTAATTTTTTTTGAATATTTAAATAATGTTTGTAAATAGAATATCATCAAAAACCATGATTATTAAAATAAAATAAACGTTTATGAACAAATTAACATTTATTTGTGTTCTAAACTCAAAAATATTTGAATTTTCTATTTTTCAAATGAGGCTGTTTAGCGGCTTTATACCTTTGCTTCTCCTTCAACCTGGCGAAAGCAAAGCGCGGAAAAAGAAAAGAAAATTTAAATCATAGTTTCTCAATAATTCATGACAAAAATATTTGTCGTTTTTTTTATTTTATTACTTCAAAAGTGTATTGAAAAACATCGTTTGATATACGTGGACATTTGTTATTGCAGCTCTCGGCTCAATAACAACACTCGTCCGCCTCGAATACAATAACAAACCTTCTTCACTTGTATCAAAATGTACTATTTCTCGCATCACCCAAAGGTTGACTGGTAGAAAATGCCTATGGCATTAAGTCCGCCTCTGTACTTTGTGCTTGAAGTGTTAAATAAATAAATAAATAAAATACCTACGCCATTGGTTTTTTTTATGTAAGGGCAACAGCCGATTCCACCAAACTCGGTCAATTGATAAATGTCCCGTTAAACATTTTGATTTACGAGTACCTACTATCTCATTATAGAAAACAGTCCGTCAAAACGCATGATTACATAATTTCTACTAGAATTTGATGAAGTTGAGCCTGAACAGTAAAGCTTTATAAAATGTAGGTGTTATTTTACGTAGAAATAAAATATCATCTGCTTAGCCTTTTCCCAACTATGTTGGGGTCGGCTTCCAGTCTAACTGGATGCAGCTGAATACCAGTATTTTACATGGAGCGACTGCCTATCTGACCTCCACAACCCAGTTCGTACTGGGTAATACGATACCCGTTGGTAAGACTGGTTGTCAGACTTTTTGGGCCACTGACTACCTGTAACGACTGTCAAAGATCTACAAATGACAGCCGGGACCGGCTGCCGGGACGGGCTTTACGTGCTTTCCGAGGCACGGAGGAAACTCAGTAAGTAAATGGTCACCCATCCACAGACCAACCTAGGCAAGCACGGCTTAACCTAAAGATCGACCCGAGCGGCTGTTATTATGTAGCCACGAGCTCCTCAACGTAGAAATAAAATAATAGTAGAAATAAATATTGTGATTCATGGTTTTAAGGCTCCCCGTTGTATTTACATACTGAGCCAACCGAGCTTACCGAGGTAGCCACCTGTTTGAACTGTTAAAACTTATGGGATATCTTCTTCTTCGTAAAAAGCATATTATGTTTCTTGGAGTAAGCGGCTAGTATTTTAACGATTGTTGGGTACATTTTAAATAAGTAGGTAGGTACTTACAATATTTAAAAAAAAAAACTATATATATGTTTCAAATGTAAAACTCAAAGAATAATATTTTCAAACAAAATCGTAATATAAAAATATGCTAAAAAATATTCGCTTCCCTTAGTTTCCAAAACCACCGCTTGCATACTGAATGTAATAACAGTTTCATACAAATTAAAATAAACTACCCACAACACTTGATTATGGCTACGAGTATTACAAAAGTTGTACAAAATTAAGAGAGATGACCACGGCCAGCATTCAGAGACACTACAGGACCAACTCTAATGGAAACTGAAAACTAACTTTAGTCCGGAATGGACCTAAATATACCTATATACCTAAACACCATCCTTACGTTACATTAAAACTGGAAATTATGTAAATTCTTTCATAACTTCGTTGGAATTACATGCATAATTATGACCTATTGCTTTTGATCCTGAATATGGTAAAGTTTGTTGCTTCAAATCAAAACAGATAGGTCAAAGTTTTAAACGGTTCCCCTGTGAATAACGGTCACCGTGTTGACGGTATAATGGAATTTAAAATGGCGGATGCCCATCGACGATAAACATTAAAAGGAAGAAAACATATAAACGGCTGAATTACCGTCCAATTTTAAATTGATCTCTAAAGTTAATTAACGTCATTTTATACAATTTCCGGAATAATAAGGTATCTTATCGATATTAAGAAACAGCATAATTTAAACTCAAAGTATCTATAGCAATTTCAAAAACGTTATTAAAATTCGATTAGTGTCCCTTCGCTACACACTCTATTTAAAACTTCTGATGTCCTCGATACCAAGTTGCTCATGCTTACCCAGTCTAAACCGCAGACCACACCGCCAGCTAGCGAGCGAGCTGGCGGGCGAAGCGAGGCGAAGGACATTATATAAACTAAGCGAAGCCTTGGCGAGATAAACTATTATGGGTTCACAGGTTCAAAGGAAAACTACGGATGGACGGGCGAGCGAGCGAGCGGAAGAAGATCGCCAAAGCGGGAGCGGGTGGGCGCACCGGGCGAGGCGGGCGTGCAA
This sequence comes from Xestia sexstrigata, assembly GCA_941918905.2. NCBI lineage: Eukaryota > Metazoa > Arthropoda > Insecta > Lepidoptera > Noctuidae > Xestia > Xestia sexstrigata. Next base: position 9,950,133 of record OW799203.2, read on the forward strand.
GCGAGCCGAGCGAGCATCGTTTTACCTCTTTTTATACTTCGGTTCACACCGAGAACTACAGAGCTGTATCGCTGGCATCGTCGGATATTTCTTTCGAATCATTTGTATTGCTGACATAAGTTCACGGTATGAAAGACAGTATGAAAAGAGGTGAAACGATGCTCGCCCTGCTCGCTGGCTCGCTCGCTATCTGGCGGTGTGGCCTGCGCTTTACGTTCACATCGAAATAGTAGGTAGGATAGGTATCTAGGGATCCGCTTGCGATGTTAACAGGGCAAGCAAAACTTGCGAGAAACGTGTTGCGATCTACATAGATCATGTTGCAGTATTTGTAGGTACCACGAACATGAACGGTGTTAGTGCACTCATGTGCTAGGCTTACGTAGGGACAGTTTATTTTGGTTATTGAGTAGCTTCAAAATAACTAAACCTTTTTATTTTTGTACTTAACTGTTTCAGATAACATAACATAACATCACGCCTGTAATCCCCGAAGGGTTAGGTAGAGGTGTACCTTACAGTACACCCACATTTCGCCAGTTATGTTTTTAAGTGCCATGTATCTGAGGGCAAGCCTATTGCCATCAACCGGGCACAGTTCCAGACTCCATGACTGCTACTGGGAAATTCCTGATGGGAAAACCCAATAATAGTTTGCCCGACCCGGGAATCGAACTCTGGACCGCATGCTCACCAGTCGACCACTTGCGACCACATGACCAACGAGGCTGTTTCAGATAACTAGGAAGGTAATACATATCAACAACAGCCCATAACGTCCACTGCTGGACATAAACCTCTCCCATGATGGGAGGAATTTGCCGTAATCTCCACGCTTGGCAGGCGGATTGGAGATCGCAGTGATGAAAGACTAACAGAAAACACTGCTGCCCATTCTCTGGTCTACGAAGGCGCAAGGTGTTTTGCCTCAGACATTAATCGCCTTATACGACACCCGTGAGTGTAATGGGTTGGTTCTATTCTACTCTGCCGGATACCACACCGCTATTGCCATCAACCGGGCACAATTCCAGACTCCATGACTGCTACTGGGAAATTTCTGATGGGAAAACCCAATAACAGTTTGCCCGACCTGGGAATCGAACTCTGGACCGCATGCTCACCAGTCGCGCTTGCGACCACATGACCAACGAGGCTGTTTCAGATAACTAGGAAGGTAATACATGTCATAGAATTATATTTATGATGATACATTATTTTAGTACAGATATTGATAAGAAGAAACTATAAGTGGCCGTGGTCTCTTCATCAAGACTTCTTTGATTTGCCCAAGTACAATAGTACTCCGTAGCTCTATTTATACAGGACTAGCACTCGCCCGCGACTTCGTCCGCAAAAGTTGGTATAGCTCGACTAGTTTTCATGATATAATATAATAGCTTTCTTGTTATGTTCTTTTTAATTTTTGGTATTTGTTAAAATATCTATTAGTTTATCTTATCTGTATATGTGTATTAGTATCAATCTAAATCTAAACTCTCGTTAGCAAAAAGTTTTTTTTTTAGACATTACTTTGTACCCTATCACTATGTTTTCCTATTTAACCCAAAGGTTGACTGGTAGGGAATGCCTTGTGGCATTAAGTCCGCCTATATACCACTATTGTACATGAAGTTTAAATAAATAAATAATAGGCTTGTGTCCTGAAAAAATCTAATTATAGTCTGCGCCAGATAAGTAGAAAATAAAGGTCATTAACCCGCATAAATTTATTCAAACACATAATTCCGAAAACAGAAATAATGACATAAACTTGTCCCAAAACTACCTTAATCGTGACTTGACTTTTCTAGTGGTAAAAAACGATTCATAATGTATTATCGGGGTACCAAAGCAGAGAAATTAAGGAAAGAGCAATTACCTTTAATTCCTACTTATCTGCGCAGACTATTATAGTCCGTCAGTTAGATTATCAAAAACTATTTGACACGTATTTTTTCTTTTGTTACGTAAACCAAAATTGACGAAAATACGATGCTTTTAAAATTCTCAATACGTCACGCCTCTACTCCCGAGTTTTAATGCGTTTTATCTTTGTCAATATTCATTGAATTACAAAAACAAAAAATACGTGTCCATTATTTTCCAATACTCTAACTGACGGACTAAATAGATTTGCAACTTATTGATAGTGGAAAGTAGCCTATTTATAGCCTAAGTTACTCAATCTTTTTCATTCTTTTAAATCGATTTATACCTAATCGACTAGCATATTCCAAACGGGACATGCCTAAAACGGAACGCTTTTAAAAGCGCGCAACACTGAACGCTGAGGTGTTGCCTCACTTCTCTTCTACCCGCACGTTTGCTAAGAGCTCGCTCCGGTAGCTTGAGCCTATAAAACCAAAAATCACAATTTTCAAGTGTTTAGCAAAATAGACCACGTATATCGACTCCAGCCTATGCGATTGCTACATTCATCATCGAAGGACAGGGGCCCCTGAAGAAGCTTGTTTCATCATACCAAGTCAGTCCCAAAATTACGGTCTATGCTAGCCAATTTCTCCATTTATGCGACAAGAAGCTTTACTTGAAATTGGCGATACTAGAGCTAATATTCTTCGGTAAGACCGTCGTAGCTATAGCAGGATCGGGGCATGCAAAGTTTACGATGGATTTAAAGGTTCAGGAGCTATCAGAAAAGTATCATCCGGAGACGAGGAGTACGTACCCGAAGTTATCAGGGTAAAATTGGTGACAATACTAACAAATTGGCTTTATTATCACCCATTTCAAGGAATCCATCCAATTAGCAACCGCCCGTTGTTTTTTTATTTTTCGGATGGGAAATCATCAAATGATAATTATGATGATTTCCTACCTTCCGCTCTGGGCGGAGCGGAAGGTAGTGTCAGACTTTTACTGACTAAACCCCATCCATGTTCCTTCTTAGCCATTTGTGTTCCAAGGCCGCGGTATCTCTTTCGAACAGTCCCGCAGCCCCGGCAGGCATCGGTCCTTGCCCCTTCCTTTTGCTGACTCTCTTTGAGGCGTGCGTGGATCACGAACGCGCCGTCGACACGGTCTGTCGTCATAATCCGGACGGACGGCGAGCTAGCCCATAGATCTCCGTCCATTAACAACCGCCCCTTATTGAGTGGACAATGGTAACTATCGAATATCATATAATAATTAAGGAGTCTCTATTTTTCCTCTCTAGGACAACAGGAAGCAATGCCAGCCAACGAAATGGCGGGCAGAACTTTAAAAACACACCATTCATTTGTTTCGCAGTCGTGTTTTGTTTGCTGTGCATACAAAATCTAGGTAGCACGCACCATGTTGTACCTACAACACGAATAATAAAGTGCTGTCGAACATTGGGTCTAATATTACAGAGAGAAAAATGGTTTTTCACTACTAAATCTGTGCTATTTTATATTTCATGAGCCTTTTTACTCCTTACTAATATTTTAAATGCGAAAGTTTGTGAAGATGGATGGATGTTTGTTACTCTTTCACCCGAAATACTTTTTATCCCGTTAGTATGATCCCGTGGGACAGTTGCAGAATAAGCATAAGCTAGTCAATATTTTATAATCTTTCACTTTAATATAGTAGTGATTGGTGTGATTATATTTATGAAATTTCATTTTAAAAAGTATAATTTCCTTGCAAAATAAAACAATCAATCCCAAAGCCTAAAGCATATAATAATGTAGTTATCTACGATTAATCTCGACCTCGACGGAGTACGAACTGGAGATTATGTGAGAACGAGCTTAAAACTTTGTCTACCGTCTAACGTGGACGCCTAACACAAGCTTACGAAACTCCCAGGTTAATAGGAAAAGTGTTAGCGTGTATTATCGTAGGAAAGCAGCCAATTTTAAAAGATACACAAGAACTCGTCGATAATCAGGTGTGGAAAACATGGACCAACAAGAATTTATATGTGGTAGGTATACTACAACTAAATCACTCGACTACTGATTAAAATGTAGCTTTTAAGCTACCCCGGCCATAATAACAAATCGATTGACACCTTCACTGCAAGTACGTAGCAATCGAAAACGATCGAATCGATACGATTCGATAAATCCGACTTTTCGATTGGTTAAAAACTCATTTTATCGAGAATAACTGTCAGATTTATCGAATCGTATCGAATCGAGTGCTACGTACTTGCACTGCTTATTCGAAAATCGCATGAATAGTTTAGGCGCGACGAAGGAACGGAAATACAAACATACATACATAGACTGCTAAAATTATAATCCTTTCTTTTAGCTTCGCCGTAGTCGGGTAAAAATAAGTTTGTTTACAAACTGCTCAGTATCTGCATTTTAATTTTAAGGTTATGTTGCTAAAGAGGAACGCTGACTTCTTAATCACAGGAATATGCACCTAGTTTATAAGTATTATAATGTTGAATTTTAATTTGTTAAGACAAAATGGTATCGTAGAAATATCAGGATTTTATTAAATCGAGAATTGTTTCTTTATTTTATTAGAAACCAGCTTGGGCCTGCAGCTTCGCCCGCGTGTAGCTCTGGTAGTTGTCCCACGGGATCGAACTAACCCAAGTGTTCCAGTAATCCAGGTTATAAAATATCTGTGTACCAAACAAATGCGTTCAGTACTTTTTATGTAAAAGAGTACCAAACATCCATCCTTCGACCCATCCATCCACACAAACTATCGCGTTAACATTTCAAGGTATTGGCGACCCCTTTCTACCGCACACATTAAGCAACATTCTCAATAGCAGATGGCCAGCTAAACATGAAGTTGTTTAACAAGCACGATTTCAACTCCCGTTTGGTATTCACTCAGTTAACACAGCCTGAATTATTGAAGAGTTTGTTTTGTATAGAAACTACTCGACATCGCACCACGGTTATTCACATCGCCCGCAGTACATAGTAGGTACCTACAGCACAGTCTCCGCAATCAGTCTAGAAGCGTGGCATTCCGCTACAATTTGCGTGGCGCTGGTTGCATAAAAGCCACTCCTATGCCCTCCCCCGCCTTTCTGAAGGCGACGTAGACAAGTTTCCATCGTGAACAAGGAGCTAACTAGCCCGGGAATGTTACTGTAGATAATGTACTCAATTCGTCTTGTATTCAAGCGCCGGATTCGGAGCGGAGCTTCGGTTAATGCATTAAATAAACTACGTATATATTACGCTCTTTGTTTATTCACACTTCAATTGTACGCTCTTAGGGCACTAAGTTATAAATTATTTATTTCCTCGCTACCTTTAGGTTTAATCTGCTCGCTGCGTCAGTGACAGACGACGCAGTGACTTAATTTTACGCCTCCGCAGACGGTCTAGGAACGGAATAGAACTATCAAACACGGGAAGAAAGAACAGACTTTTTCTTAGTGTTATATACGGTGCTACGAATGCTACGATCACTACCATTACGTTGAGTAAGCGAAGTCGTCGTTTTCAAAGCCAACTGTAGGGAGTCCCCATCCATCGATAGATATTATTTCCTCTTCCACTCGATGTAAAGACCTAGTGGCTGCGGAGTACACCGTTCGCCGGAGCAAACTGAATTAGGAACGTTTTTCTCCATTTTATATCTCTCACCCTCTAAGGAGCGACGAAGTGTTGAATTATTGGACTTACTTTATTTTATAAAACGATTTCGCCTCCAGGAGATTTCTGTTTACTTTGCTACAAAACGTTTTTCGTATTTCCCGTTTCATATTCTATTGATACAAATTGATAGTAAGTCGATTTCCATTCGCTTTATGTACGTGTATAATATTAAAGCGAATGAGAGCGTGTTATTGGAAAGCAAGTTGACAACACCTTTGATAGACTGACAGGCGTAAGTCCCGCGATTTCTTTTCTGTCGATGGCGGCACCTTTGGAATATTTGTGAAAACAGGCTTGTTTGTTTTATTTGAATGAATAAATAATAATGTGTGCTTATGTTGATTCATTTTTCTTCTTCTGTTTCAACATAACTCGAGGCTATCATTTAATTCCTACCAAATTCTACTTTTCTTTATGGTTTAAGAATGTATTTATCTCAGCTCTTTTTTCTGTTCCTTTTGATATAATTATTATATCTGCGATTTAAAACTAATAAGCCGTACTAATAAGAGTTATTGTTTTTGTTAATTATAATATTTCTACTTTCTAATAGCAGTAAAGATTACATAGGCTAGGTACATACACGTACATGATTAACAGATCCAATCCAGACTTAATGCAGCTGTTTCAAAATGGCAGTTCACAGTAAAACGGACAGTGTAAATGGGATTTATTTGAGGCTGCCGGCCGTCACTGGCTTTAATCTATTAATGACTGCCGATATACGATGTCACTATCGATTATATACTTTTAACGGGATGGGAAACCGGAAAACATTTTATACTTAAAAAATGTTTGGCAATAAATATGTCACCCTTTACAAAATGAGTGTCATTAAGCGCAGGCCACTGCGCCAGCTAGCGAGCGAGCGAGCGAGCGAGTCGGGCTAGCATCGTTTCACCTCTTTTCATAGTTCCGATCCCGCGATCGATCTTCTTCCGCTCGCTCGCTCGCCTGTCCATCCGTAATTTTCGGTGTGAATCCACGTCTAGCTTGCTTCGCTTAGTTTATATAGTTTCCCTCGCCCGCCAATAGAATGGGTCCCGCCTGCTTCCAACTTTTTAAATGTGCTTGTTTTCAGCTTTTCAGGTTTTGTATCGCATTGAGGTTTTTTTCAACAACTTTTTTTTAAGAATACCATTTTCCTAGACAGTTTACTAACAGCGCCCTTCTGACACTGTCATAAAAGTGCCACAAGAACCATGCGTCAAACATTTTATACCAAAACTAACTCTGACAATAAATATGTCGCCCGACACAAATTGAGAAGAATATCGATAAGTCCATCACAAGTATCGATGTCGTTTTGATCTCTAGTAATGCAATTACTATCGAACTATATTCTCGGTTCACAATACTCCTGTTCCGTCGCTTTTTGAACAATGCAGTTTTATTGTTTCTTTTTTTATTCAGTGAGTTTTTATTCTCAACAGCTGTCTGTTTTTGACGTGAACTGTAGGGTGTTATAATACTTACATAAGTAGGGTTAAAAGTAGGTACCCACTGTACCTATTTAATACTTGAACTAAATGTACTGGTTTAGTTCAAATCTTGGCGCAAACTGTATCCTAGGGAACAAACAGCAGCAATCACCAATCAAGTCTATAAAGCAGTATACTCAAAAGGTGGCACGAAGTTTATAGTGGTCAGATTTGCATGGCACTTTTTTGATTGAGTTCTGAGAGGTGTGGAGAAGAAATTAAAAAAAAGCACTATAAACTTCGTTTCACCTTTTTGTCCAATTGCACTCGACTAATTATTATACAAGGTGTTGATAATGATTCTCGACCCGAATCTATAATAAAAATGGGTCCAATGGTGGTGGTGGTTAAGCGTAAACCACTCGTACTAAAACGTAGCCCGTATGTTACTAGCCCTATAACCGTGCCTTCACACACACATCGCGCGATGCATGATTCTGTTTATTTTTTCGTGTTATTCTGCATTTTAACAATTTAAAATAGCAGATTTATTCATTTTTTTTTTTTAAAAAAAACGTTGCCCCACACTAGGAATTTCTCCTGTATCGTGGGTGCGTTTACAAACATTTAAACTCACATACACAAACAGCCAGACCCGGAACCACTATCCGCCATACAAATATTTGTACCGTGCGGGGATCGAACCCGCGACACGCAGCGCAGCATCCAATCGCTTAACAACTGCGCCAACCGTGTCGTCGATTATTGACCAGGTATCGTAATTTAAATTGATTATTTATGTATTTTGTGGCAAGCTCCGAATTTTGACTACAATACAAAACTACACCTCGTATTTTTAACGCTCTGTGTAGATTTTGTACTTTGTTTTGAAACCACTGTTTTTCAACTTACAATCACACACAATTACACCATGTTCCTAGTTATATCATACACTTTTCCTGCATTTCGGCTAGGTTTATTCACACATATTGTATCCAAAAGCCAACCTCATTCAAATATTATCGAATCGACACACGCCAAAACTCCATTACATTATAAAGTATACCCATAGTAAGCCATTTTGTGGTTCCATACCCTCACTACCTCATTCACTCTCTAACTTGATTAAGGAATTTAAATTAGTTACATCTTATATATGTAGTTTTATGATAGTCAAAGGGCTGACTGATGGTATTATTTAGCCGATAGAGCGGTAATAGTTTTGATCAATTAATGCATTATTAGCAATCGTGTTATCGGCATGAAGTTGTCAGTTTGACAAATACTTAGTGATAATTATAACGTTACAACGTTTTTTGGCGGAAAATTTAACGAGCTCCGCAACCTATTAGTTTTTTTTTTTTAACCGACTTCTAAAAATGTGGACGGTCTCAACTCGGGTAGTTTAGAAGTTATCTTCTATAATACGTATTTTTTCTTCTATATATCTTTGTGGATGGTCTGCTAGAAACTTTTAGTAACAATGGAAAATCCATGCTCGACTAGAATTTGTTTGAGATACCATCATACCACAAATAAAAGGCTGGAAGACGGTTATTTTTTACCCGACTACGGCGAAGCCAAAAGGAAGGAAGGGTTATGATTTTAAGCAGACTATGTATGTATGTTTGGATTTAAGTATGTTCCTCTGTAGCGCTTAAACTATTCATCCGATTTTGATTAATAAGGTGTCAATCGATTCGTTATTATGGCCCGGATACCATTGACTACATTTTATTCTGTAGGCGAGTTTTTTACTTATAGTATAACATACAAATTCTTGTTTGCAAAAAAGTTTTTTGTATACCTTTCACAAATGTTTACCAAACTAATTGTTGATAGGTACAGAAATTCGAATACACAGTGTCAAGTCGAAAACCTACAAACAAAGAAAACATCTAAGCTAACCCACCTACACCCAAAACAAAGGTTTAAATATATATAATGGTACCTACTTCAGTTTTCATAAGCAACGGCTGAACAAGATAATATTGTTAACTATTTTTAGAAGCGATGGCACGTGTAACTACCCACTTATAACTCTTTACATAAAGTCGCAAAATTGCGGAGAAAGGCATTTAATTTTAAATCTCCAGTGAACTGGAAACTAATTTGCATGATGATTAAAAGTAATTCCTGTATTAAATCACTCGTTTCTGAAAACTGTACTTAGCCATTTCTATTGGGTACTTTATAAGGTAAATACTTACGTATGACGTTAAATGGATCGGTTTTTCTCCGAAACGGATTCATAGTTTTTGAGACCCCTTTTACCTTATAAAGAAGTTATCTTATAGGTGACTTATAAGTATTTTCAGTGGACGTATTGTGGTCACCAAAAACGACTACTGGCGTTTAAAACAATCCATCTGGCCATAAAAACCAAGTAGGTACCTACATCGCTTAAAGGTCCTCTTTCAAATAAACACATCAAGTGAGGGATCAACAAGACGTATGAAACACAAAAACATTAATCCCACTCAGTTCGTCCATTCCTTTTCTTTATTAGGCAGTATTGCATAGTTTCTGTTCCGAGCAAGGGTCTAGAAGGTACCTATGTACCGCCAATACGGTGTTTCCTTTTCATTAAGTTTCCACGCACAATATTGCAGGCTGGTCGTAAACTTTCAGAGGTGGTCGGCTAGTCTTTGTTACCCCTTACGTCCGTCCACCGAAGTAATGAGACTTAGGAAAAATTATACCTTTAATGAAACAGAACTCGTTTACGCATGTTTCGTGGACGCAGACGCAATTACAGACTGGATACAATATACGAAGTTTAAGGGTGTTGTATTTTAGCGCAGTTAGAGTGTCTCCTCTTTAATTAGTTGCAGATAAAACACATATTTTATTGTGAGAGGATCCTTCGTCTTATTGCTCAGGTAGTTTTGCTGTTGGACATATTTATAGTCCGCGCGGAGACTGATATTGTTGTGACGCGCAAGATTGTTGTCGTGTTTTAAATGGAAGGGTTTATTTTCTGTTTTCTTTTAGAAATTTCCTTCAGACAGTTTTAGAAAAGCAATGAAAATCGACAGAGAATAGAGTTACCGATGTAAAAAGTAAAGGAAAATATCTCGAACCAAATAACTTCTCTACGCTCTAGTTATTTATAGGTACTTTCTGAATTTCTCATCAAAGGGTGCTTTTGAAAAACGAAAATTACCTTTCTATAAGTAGCTAAAAAGGTATTTAACTCTCTTCAAACTTCAAACATCTTGTAAAAGTGTAAGTAATTGGATTTTTCTGCAAATACTACATGATTGACTGCCAAAAGTGGGTTTGATTTCCTGGTAAGCAAAGTGATATGGTTTTATTTTATCGAGTTTTCTCACTAGCAGTCCGGGATCTGGATGTGGGCCCTGCTAACGGCAATTGGCTCACCTTCTATTGCATGAGTTTTGGACCCGACTGCCGAAATTGTATACATTAAATACCAACCTTTCACCACAAGTAGATAGAGATGTATACACTACTACCTACCACTTCAAGAAATACCTACAAACGTGATGTTATATTATACTTTCTTGATAAACAAACAAACCACTACAAACCATCTTGGAATGGCTAGAGAGTCATTTATGTTTATTCAATAATATATGCAAATAGTATGACACTTCTATTTCCAACGGATCGTTTGAAACCATACTGCAATAACAAATTGAATTGAAGAACTGCATTGGCGCATAAATGGCGATAGTCTGGTCGTACTAGAGAGCAATTCTATTTGTCTTACAACTTATACGACATTGTACTCTATGTCCTTGTTTTTCTTATTTTGTTTCAAGTGTACGGAGAGAAATTGCCATGTCTTCTGCAGAAACCGGACCTTCTCATAAATCGTTACATTGAGTGACTTTGCCAAACGCATCCATGTTTGGCAAATGTAATGTTGCTGGGAGTAATATTGTAAGAGGTCAAATTAAGTTGTCTAGCGCAACTTCACAATCATCATCTACCTCGACTATTCCCAACAATGTTGGGGTCGTCTTCCAGTTTAACCAGATGCAGCTAAACCAGTATTTTTCATAAGGTGACTGCCTATCCTTTTTTTGTTGTATGGAAATTCCTACAGATATTACCCTCCGTCTTGGGAGAACGGAAAGTTCTGTCAAACTGTTACCGACTAAAATCCCACTAATTCCCATGAGTGGGCCCTGGAGGCACAAGTCCGGCTATCTATAACCCAATTGCTGGACGGTGATTGCGGAATCGTTACCGGTCGTATGCGTTTTAAGTTGTTAAAGTTTCTCCAATAAAAATGATTTGGCCCTGCTGGGCGCTGATCCTCTTGGTTTAGATTCCGTCACTTTCACGGCTGTAAAAAAATGGGATACCTACAGGTATATTTGGTTCCATTCGAATGCCAATCACATGACTCGCCCTTATGTCATGTTACATTTCACAATTCCAGCATCCAAAATGTGAATATTTCTGCAAAAATTACGTAGTTACATTCCAAATCTGTTTATTTCGCTAGACTTACCATGATGAGAATGTGAATGCTGAAATTTACAATAGGTTCAGGGTATCTACAGAGTGATTGAATCATCGAGGCGCCATCTATCGTTAGCAGTGCTAGACACCCAAGTAGGTTTAGAAACTTTCGGTCAGTTATTAAAACCATACGAACCCTGAAAATCAGCAGCTGTTTCACACAAAAGTGCATTACCTACTCGATTGAAACGTATGGTACAGCTCTGAATTTTTGGAATCATGGTAATTGTTTGGGCATCGATGTTCCTTACACCGTGTTCACTGGAATGCCAGATAACATACTAAAGAACTGCTATAAGTAACAACCTGCTCTTCTTCTCGTGAATTCAGTCGACCCTAAAACTATCAACGATGACAAAGAAGGCGAGTCTCATGTACAAATTTTCCCGAAAAGTCAACACACTGCTTCCTTTCAACATTACCTTTGTGATAAACATGGAAATGTCACGATCAAACACCTTGCAGGGACCACTCAGCATAACTCCGCAATATTGCGCTTTACACTCCGTATCTCAGTTTTATTCCGCAGTTGAGCGCAATAGCAATGTTTTAACGCATTTTTATACTGAATATAGCAGAAATAACGAACCGCGCCGGCGTCGAGTGAATTAAAACTAATGGAACGGTTAATTTCTCATGAGGATAAAGCTAGCGAACTCCGCCCCACTGATTCTGTTGCTCCCGGGCCACTTCCAGATTCGCACTCGACAGTTGTTTTTTATTTGCTGTGAAATGTTTATGCAAACGCTATCCTTTTTTGGTATAAATCTGTGATATTGTAGGTACTTAACGGTAGGAGAACCGTTTTGGTTGTTTTTTTAGAAGCTGACATAGAATGTTTAGCTGTTGTTTATGTTTTCTTAGAATTTAAGTGGAGAGCGAAAATACACGGGATCACAGGTGATAAGTCGGCGTTTTTAGTAACTGAAGGTTAACGTAGCAATCATCCAAATACCCACGTAGGAAAGTACACTTAGTATGTATTGCTTAAACAAAAACTTGATTCGTAACAGCATTTACAGCAAATCTATTCAGTAAGAAATTGGTACCAACGCGAAACGGTGAATTATTATAATAATTAGAGATTGACGATGACAGCACGAACTCACCACTCACACGGAAAGAGTGCCATGGCGTAAGTATCAATGTATGAGGAAAATACACATATCTACGATAAGAGGAGTATTTATACGACGCAGATATTAATATCTATTCGCAGATCGACAATAACCGTTCCGTACAATGGAATATCTCCTAATACATTTGAGGAGTTCAGGAAATCTCATTTACTTAACGTTTTAATATTACTTACACGTTCTTTATTTGATATCGTTTACTGTAATAAAATGTCCATATTTATTTATTTGTTAAAGGTATTGACGCTTGTTTGTTTTAATAAATCATCTGCAAGTTCTGCACTAATGTAGTCAAAATCAAGGAACTTGTAGATAAAGAGCTACACGAGTTTCTTCTGTTTGCAATGACTGTCCTTGCACTAGTAGATCGTGCATTGCTCCAGTTTAGCCGTTCACCTTCATTAACAAATTTTACGTAGATGACGCGTAAACGATAACATAAACAATCACTAAAACAAACAGAATGAACTCATTTTCAAACATGTATATTTTTTTTATTTTCCAAACACCCCACACACACACTGTTGGTGCCTACATTCCAATGAGAAAATGACGCGTAGCCGCAGAGGCAGCACCTGCACTAGTTTTATATATAGGCAAAGCTACACACAGGCTTTTTTTTTTTTTTCGGAAGGTAAATCGTCAAATGACTTCTCCCGCTCTGGGCGGAGCAGGAGGGAGTGTCAGACTTTTACTGACTAAAACCCATCCATGTTCCTTCATCGCCCTTTGTGTTCAAATACAATCAGTTGAAAAGCTTCTGAACTATTAGCAAACATAATAGGATAGATGACACACCAAACAATTGACATACTTATTACGAGCTGTCAAAACGCGGTTCTCTCATAGATTTTGTATGGCAATAGCACACCGTGACGTCACTGTTTGGTCAACTCAATGACTTCAAAGCAACTAAAAATCCAATTTGGCAATTAATTCAAAATAAATCGGGTTTTCAGGCCCGAAATAAAGTATTTTTTTTATGAGATTGGTGTCTTGGAATTATTGTTTTATGGTGTCATCTACCCTAATCCTCACTAATATTGACAAGGTATATTGTACACACATCAAAACAGTTTGTGATCACTAGCATAAGCTGATATAATTTTTTAAATTGAACTTTATCAAGAAAAATTCTGTGTTGTGCGTTTTCTTTAAATAGAAATACCTAGTTTGATTAAAAAAATAAAACTATTTTTTATTTTTTATTAAAACGTAACAAAAAAGATTTCGATTTTTCAAAGTGATCTCAAACCTTTTTTTTATGTGTGCATGCATATGAATCCTTTCGTTAAATGGGCATAGTCAGCTAGTTCGATCTCACTAAGGATACCTACTCATCCCACTTAAGCAAGAGTAATTTTTCTTTGAAGCTAAAAACTGCTGTTAAAAGCTTTTGAGAAAGAAAATCTATCAGAGAAAAGTTTGCTACTTAAGCAAAGGCTTTTCTAAATCAGAATTACTTTGGTAATTATAATAAAAGCAGTCCAAAATAAACTCATTTTATTGGCGACACTATACAAATGGCGGGAAGCACACTGTTAAGCTTTACAAATGATTGTCATCATACTTCTGTCTTCGGGCGGCCGGGGTTATAGAGAAAAATACGCTGAGGGCACGAACGGGACGCCAAGCGTGAGTCAGCAATAAATAACCTGCGTGATGATGAATGGAACTTGCCAACAGATAATAAAAATAATTACGCACATAACACCCTTTACATCCACCCTTTATAGCTTTTTCTTGACGTTGGGACGCGAGAAGAAGGCAAAGGTATCACTAAATCAGCCTTAATGTTACCTATCTGTGCTACTATTCCGAGGAAAGGTGTTGGAACTATATGAAAGAAACCGTTTTATCTGTTTATAAGAATGTAGCTAAAACACAGATATAGGTGCCTATCTACATTTATTTTCCTTAGGGGTAGATTACCATAAAAATGAAGTGCCCATAGCGCCACCAATATAGAATACCTTCCATGTAAAAGCGCTGGAACTTCATGTTTTATAAAAAGTAACTAAATATTAACACTGAACTAGAAAAAAGGCTGAAAACACCAAATTCTAAATTGATGAAAAGCACTGAACATGCATTATAAGGGTGTAACAATACGCTTAATGAAGCCCAAAGGCACTTGTTCTCCCCATCATTCCCAGTATGGTGAAAAAGGGATCAAACCATTTCGTTCGACCCAATAAATTAAGTTCTGTCGCCATCTATCCAAATGATATGTTGAAAACCAGTGACGAAACCAAAGAACTGGTGCAAAAAATCATACGGCCCGAGCAAATGAAACTGCAAGTACGTGGTGTCCGAAAAACGAAAAATGGTGGCGTAATAATAAGTACCGAGACGAAACAAGACGCCGATAAGCTGAAGAACGCAGTCCAGCTCTCTACATCTGGACTTACCGCCGACGAACCCAACAAGCGCAAACCTCGGATCGTGGTTGTAGGAGTGCCGACTTCTTTGGCTGAAAATGAGGTTTTCAAGTGCATTTTCGAGCAAAATATAGCTGACAAGTTACCAGCGATGTCCCTAGAATCCTTTTTGACCTTGATAAAATTAAGCCACAAATCTGGGAAGAGAGAGGCTGCGACCTGTAACTTCGTTATTGAAGTTGCGGCCAACATACGAAAAATTTTAATACCTCAAACTAGGATTTTTATAAATTGGTCATCATGTCCTGTCAGGGACTTCACGTTAATTACGAGGTGCTATAAATGCCAGCAGTATGGCCATGCAGCCAAATCTTGCAGAGAACTATTTTCCGCATGTGGTCACTGCGGTGACGCAGGTCATACAATGTCCGAATGCGCGAAGAAAGCTGACACTCCGAGATGCGCGACTTGCTCCCGCTTTAAAAACCCCAGTGACCACAAAACGGGAGACGCTGAATGCCCTGCCAGAAAAATAGCGGAACATAGATATAATTATAAACTCCGTCGATTATGAGGGCACCTAGTGCGTCATACTCCAAGCCAGGCCGTTCCGTTGATCTTTCGCTGTCTAAGCAAATTGTCGCCCACAACAAAAATACCTTGACGGTGTTATTCGCAATGTTTACTTGTTTAATACTGCTGACAATCATATTAGTATTAGCAAATAAGTGCTACAAACTGTTTTCCTTAGATTTATTTACGTATGTGTGACCCTAATTATTATTTGTTGTTCGTATCTTATAATAGCGTTTAAGTTCATTAGGTATATCATAATATATTAACCCACACTAACTTATTTCACTATTATGTTTTATACCTATTGTTAAGAAATCCATTGTCCAAATAGTATTTATTAGAAACATGCCGCCTGTGATACAGGTTTAACCTAGTACAGGCATCGAACTCTGTTATAACAACATTATTTTTAAGACTTAACTTGTATTTTTCGTGCCAATTTTAAATTTGAATAAATATATTATTATTATTATTATCATTGCGACCATTTTTTTGTTTTGGACCATACCACCACCATACCATTACCATTTCTCCTTTTGCAGGTCTGCTGGCAGAAATTTCTTAAGATTTTTAATGTATTTTCCTGTGGTGTATACTGTGTGTACGTAAATAGTAAAATAAATAAATAAATAAATACCTGGAAACCTTCTAGTTATGGAGATAACGGGGGTCAAAATACAAGTTTTTAATGTTGGAAATTTACTTTAAATACCTTCACGAACCCCGTACTATTCAATGCGTCCATCAGCACAATGTTTTGAGTGCGTTACATTGAGTCATACCGTAAAACGTAATGTTTCACCTCAAACAAAAGTGGTTTACCAGCAAACATTTTGTAGAGTTACTTGGTTTGATGTACAAAATGCTTGGTTGACGGCTTCGTGAAGGCTCCATTTACAACTTGTATGTCATCCATCATAATTTCGGTAATTAAGTAATAGGCCTTGTTCGATTCCGAGATTGGGCAAAGTGTTGCCAGGTTTTTACAACAGTGATATCTCAGCAACAGCCTGGATTCTGATTGAGCACGGTGGATGGCCACAGGCTCACCCCTATTACATGGGACTTAACTAGACTAGTGAACATTTCGCCAGTATGTCTGCCTAACTCCTCGTGGATGTTATATTAATGTTAGGTACATAAGTGCCTAAGTTCATATCATAAAACCAGACAAGTTCAGTACCTACCCATACCTATCTAGCGACCAAACATCCAACCCTAATTCCTAAAACCACATTACTGATGTTCTTCGCTTCAAAATAAATACACATCGGGCCGACCGCAGTGCACCATCTCCAGGTTACGCGAATTTAAATTCTACGGTTCACTTGACACAAAACAGAAGTTCGCTACACCGCCTAACTTGTTTACCCACTCAAAGGAAGCAAGAGTTGAGAGCTGTTCGAGTTTTCTTAAGCCCGTACACTTTTCTCCCTGAAAAAGTCAGTTAAACGGAATTTCGAACACAATTTCTGAGTAGGTACTCAATTCGTTTTGTAATTATGAATAAGCTGCCACTGTATAGCCTGTACCTAATAGATTTAACATTAGGGCTTTTACTTCTTTCTATAGTGACCACAGAATGTTTTATTTTGCGCCTTGTTATAACTAAGCAGAGATAGCTCGCAAACTGGTGTAAAAAAAACGCAAAAATGACGCTACCAACGATAAAATATTATAAGTACCAGATTCCCAGCTGCCTCCAATCTAAAAAGAAAGCTAAAAATTAGGACGCCAGTAGCTACCCTATGTGAGAAAACTAGGTTCGATACCTTCCTATACCTAACTACTTAGGTAGGTACTATAATCTTTTTCAAAGCAGTTTACGATTTTAGCCAACATATCTACGTACAACATAACCATAGGTACTGATACTGTTAGCATGCGTCATCCCACTGCTGGGTAAAGGCCTGTCCTCATAACTTCCCATTGTTTCTGTCTGTGGACCCCTGGTAAGGTTTTGTTTCAGCTCGTCCCGCCATCTTCTACGAGGTCTGAGATAACCATTAAAAAGTGAAATAAATAACACTTTAGGTAGACTCAACAAAACGAAAATCCTTTATTTTCTGGTACAATACCCACCCACATACAAAAATACATTGTATATCATGTAAGTTTTCTATTACGCGGGAATATCTTCAGCAAGCAGTTATCATAGTTGGGCGGAAGACGTGTGCGGAATATTGCCTTAGTTTCAGGATTATGTTTGCTCCACTGTGGCTTATGAAAACCCCATACTAATACGGTAGAACAAATTTGTACCGTTTAATTGGTTTTGACGGTTTATTAATACAAAGCACATAGATGTTATGCAATGCCTTTTAATTTTATAATTAACAAGCTTTTGCCCGAGGCTTCGCTCGTGTTAATTTAGAATTTGAGAATCAATTTATTGAACATTCAATTTGAAAGACACGTGGCGCCATCTATTATCCTAGGAACGTTGTTCGACGAAGTTATTGTGGTTTTCTTCGGGAACAGTACTTTTTTTCGGGATGTATCAGGTAAGGTACACCTGCCTGTTTCTGTACACTGACAACAAATGAAAAATTGTAGGAAGATCGGTTCAGTGGTTTATGCGTAAAAAAGGTAACAAACAAATAAACTTACTTTCGCATATAATGTTTTAAAGTTACCTAAGATTTAGTGTTGGACGTTGGCAAACTTATCTTTAATACAATGGTATCTAATTATTATCAAAGATGTACCCAGCTAGGTGCTGAAGATGACTGGGAAGGAGGAAGAAAATCAGATTGGGTAGGTACTCTTAGCTTGCTCTGCGAGAGAGAATTTATTCCCTGGTAATATGCCTGAAATAAAAATATAATATTTCTACAGTTTATTTCAAGCCACCAAATCTTTTTTTATAACCTGAGTTTTGTATTTTTACAAAATTCAAATAAGTAGGTACCTAACTAATACGTACCTACCTAGCAACCCATTGTGAATTACTGTAGGTATTCCTTTTTAATGTATTTTACATTAGTAGTTAGTACCGCTTGCGAGATCCATGAAGACACTACCGATAAGTAAGTATACAGGGTGTAAACAGACCATTCACGAAGCCGTCAACCAAGCATTCTGTACATCAAACTAAGTAACTTTACGCAAAAAATATTGCTGGGGTAGGACTATTTTTTTGGGTGAATATTCACACAGTAGGACTCAATGTAACGCACTCAAAACATTGTGCTGATCGATGGATTGAATAGTACCTACGGTGGTCGTGCAGGTGAAAGTAAAAAAATTACATTCAAAACGTATAAGTTAAAAAAAAAAACTTGTGGAAACGTTGAAACTTTGACCCCCAATCTCCGTAACTATAACAAAAAAATTATCGCAATGACGTCCCAAAACAAGTGTCTTTCGGCTTCGTTAAACCTCCTTTTACACCATTTATAGGTGACGACATAAACTACTTAATTATGCTGATGCACTGTGTACAGTGTCGACCAAAAGTCCATAGGCAATCTCACAAAGCATTAACGTTTAGTTTGACTTACGACCTTCTACTTTCAAGAAAATAGTCACCAAATCAGTCAACATTGTCGTCTACAAGTAATTGTGGTTCATAATTTCAACATTGTAGTATTAGCCAAGATGGCCTAGCGATTAGGCGCGTGCAGATAGATCTATGAGCGAATCAGTAAGTCGTGAGTTCAAAGCTCACGTTGTTACTATTATACTTTTTGTAAGTTTTACTCGATTGAAAGTAATGGGACAGTAATATTATATTCTTTATCTTGATCGCTTTGAGCACACAATTCCGTAAAGATAGGAAGGTAGATCATAGAAAAATAAGTCAAGAATTTAGATTTCTGTGAGGTAGACATGAGTTTTATGAATATTTTAACTTGATCTGAATGAACGTTTTCGTTTGGTTGTAGTTGTTTTTTATAACTCCTTCTCTTTAATGCAATCTGTCCTGAAACATTCAGCAATAGATAGATGATGGTTTCTGATCTTGCACGGTATAAAGCCACTGCCTTATCCGATCGGATAAGGCAGTGGCTTTACATGATCATTACAGCTTATTCATGCTGGTTGTAAGTAAGTCTTTGTCCTTCTTTTCAGTCCTGTAAAGGCAACAGGGTTTGACATTAGTTTAATTGCCAATTGATTTGGGTGATTTTTAATCTGGCCCCTTATGCACAACGCTTTCGCTTCGCGTTGTGAATAAGGGGCCTGGCGGAGTATGTGGTGATATTAGCTTTGATTTCTTCTTTGACAGTCTTTATCTTTAAATCCTTGTGAATTCTTTTGTTTGTGACGTACCAGGGAGCATTTACTATCTGTCGTAGTGTTTTAGATTGAAACCTTTGAAGGATTTCGATGTTTGAGTTCGTTGCAGTTCCCCAAAGCTGGATACCATAGCACCTTAGGGGCTTGAGTATGCATTTGTAGAGAAGGAATTTGCTTTCCAGAGACATTTGGGAGTTTTTGTTGAGCATCCAGTGTAGGCTGCGGAGTTTTGTCCTAAGGCTTTGCTTTTGGTAAATATGTGGTGTCTCAACGTTAGGCGTCTGTCAAGGTGTATTCCAAGGTATCGAGTGACTTCTGCTTGGGGTACTTCTATATCGTTTAAGGTCACAGGTGGGCGGGCAGGTTTCTTTGCGTGTAGTGAAAGTCACCTGGACTGATTTTGTTTCGTTAGCTTTTATCTTCCAATCTTTAAGCCATTCAGAGATCAGCTTGAGGCTGTTTTGTAGTTTTGCAGAGGCCTCCCTCGGGCAGACATCAGTAGCCAGTATGGCCGTATCAGGCGAATAATCGGCGCAAGGGCCTGTTAAGACATTTCTATCCAGCGGCAGGTCAGCAGTAAATAACAGGTACAACGTGGGACCCAGGACACTGCCCTGAGGTACTCCGGCATGAATCACACGCGTGTAGATTTGTGACCTCATCTCCCTGCTTCACTAGGAAGAATCTTTTACTAAGGTAGGAGCGCAGAAACAGGTAGAAATTTGTTGGGAGAGACGTTTTTATTTTGGCCAGTAGACCCTGGCGCCATACACGATCAAAAGCCTGCGAAATGTTCAGAAAGACTGCACAGCAGTACTCTTTGTTTTCGAATGAGGTGTTGATTTTTTCCACCAGTCTATGTACCTGTTCTATAGTACCGTGGCCCTTCCTGAATTCAAATTGGTGTTCAGGAATAAGGTTTCTTTCCACCAGGATCGGCATGAGTCGCTTAAGAAATAGTGTTTCCAGCAGCTTCGAAGCAATAGGTAGTAGGCTGATAGGACGATATGCTTTGACGTCATTTTCAGACTTGCCAGGCTTTAAGATCATGATGATCTGCGCGACCTTAATTTAATAGTGCGCGAGTTTAATAGACAGCGGTATTGTTGTTGGTTTTTCCGAAAAAATACAGGCAAATATAAATATTAATTGCGAGGGGCGACTATAATTATTATCGTGCTGCTTAAAAGTGGTCATAATATAAAACATATCTGAAGAAACCGGACTGAATGTGAGTAAGTATTATATTTATGAATTGTAACTTAAAGTTTAATAGAAATTAAAACCTAATTTATTATTGTTTAATTATTTGGTGACATATGCACTAATTAATTGTTTTAAATCCACCATTAAACCTAAAAGATAAATAATTAGTGTTAATTATTGGATTCATAAATGCAGAGTGAATGATCACTTTAGTATTTTGTTCTAACTGCCTAACATCACTTTTTTTTTGTTTTAGAGGAATACTGTAAGTCTCTGAATCAAAAAGCCTTGCTAGTTGACAGTGAAGTGGAAGGTCGTCGCTTATTAGCAATGCGCAGCGACGACATAATATTAAACATCTTTATTGAAAAAGAGGAAGTACATTTTACACATATCACAATATTGTCACAAGTACAGTAAGTGAGTAAACAGATCCAAATGAACCCTAACGTATAAACTAGGCCAAGCCTGTATCTTAGACGTTAGTCTCTTCCAATGTTGTTACAATCAGAGATCTATGAGTATAATGTGATTAAACATTACAAGGCAAATATTTTATATTAATAAATAAGTAATGTATTATGCTCAGTTTAGAATGTGGGTAGAAGTTAGTTACTATCAAGTATTACTTATTAAAATACTCACTCAGCCCATGACGTGATGCAATATGCTAGAATAGATTGTGCGAGTGCAAAATAAACAGTTTTGCGGAGACGAGTATCAGTCAGGTGCCTTAGTTTCAAACATATATCAACTTTCTTGTTCTCCCTGCCAGAAGATCAATATATGGACACCACGTGAATTTTTCATCAAGGAGAATACCAAGATATTTAATTGTTTTAACCCTGTCCAGATAGCCACAGTCGTGTGTTTGATGGGTTGTGCTTTGACAAGAGTGAATTTGAATTTTTAAATTTTTAAATATGGTAGGCGAATGTGAAACAAATGGTTTTACACCTACGAGACACTTTGCGGAATTAGTTGACACCTCATCGCAAACTGTTCGCCATGCCCTCCACGCTGAAGGCTTGCATCACAGAAGATCAGATATGAAGCCCCTCTTGACAGAAAGACATAAAGAAGATCGATTACGTTTCGCACGGAATAAACAGTGTGTTCGCGCACTTTGTAATGTGGATTCATTAACTTCATGCAAACCATTGTTCCAAAAGCTAAATTTATTAACAGCACCGTCCATGTATATATTTGAGTCTTGTATTTTCGATAAAACACATCAATACCAATACAAATCGTTTGGTGAATATTGTAATTTGAATACCCGTTATCCCAATAGCTTTCCCTTGCCAAACATAAAAACTGATCTGTATAGAAGAAACTGTTACCCCAAGTCAATTAAATAATTTAACAAATTACCTAATGAGCTAAAAGACCTACCCATTAGTTTATTTCGAAAAAATATTACGCCTGGTTAGTCAATAAATGTTTCTATACTATCCAGGACTACCTTAGTCCTAAGAATAAAAAATTATTATAACACCTCACTAAGTTCCTAATCTGGTGCAATAATAGATAGTTATGTTCTTAAGCATAGTTATATCACTCATTTCGTTATTATAAGCTTTTATTTTATATTTCGTATACCAGAAATGGTTAATATGAGGATCCTCATTGTTATATTATGTAATGTAACATTTTATGTACCATCTATTTACCCATATTATGCAAATAAATTATTTGATTTGATTTGATTGATTTGATATTTAGATTTTGACTGGAATACTACCATATTTTCAGATGAAGACTTTTAAATCAAGTCAAAAGGGTAGGTTACATTTATGGCGCAAGGATAACACTCGCTGGTCTGATAAAAACATAATCCATAATACAGACTCAGGTCGAATTACGGTTAATATGTGGGGATCATGTGGGGATGGATAAGTGCAGCAGGGCCAGGAGAACTGGCTTTTATTCCTCCACGCGCCGACAGTTCTACTTATGTAGACGTATTAGAAGATGTCATGCTACTAAATATTAATCCCTACTAATTTAGTTTTAATTAGACGTGTAACAAAATATTTCGTAATATTAACTTATTCGTAATTATTTAATGATCTTAAATAGATGTTTAGTTTCAATATTCTTTTCTTCGAGAAAATGAACACTTAAACTATAACCTCAACACGAGTTACATTTATTGTGACGTCACTTATAAAATATTAATAAAGTCTCAATCATATATATTAGTTTTCAATAAACTCTGCTGAATACCGATACCTATATTATGTGGGTAACAACTATCAACAATAATTATTATACCTATTTGTGTGATTTTCCTTGTTACATATTATGAATTGACTTACAATAAGTGGGTATACAATAATTAATCTTATGAACGCTTTCAAGAGAACTTCTTTTATATCTAAGTAGGAATGTGACGTTACACAATTCTCATGAAAGTTTGTTACGTAATTTCATAAATAAATAAAACGAATAGGTAAACATTTTTGTTATCATTCAGCACGACTTTTTTTATTTCCACCGTCCAACACCGAAAAGATAAATAGGTACACAATCACTTATATAGATAAATAATAATACTATAGTATTTTTTACTAATATTTAACTTCTTATAAAAAATAAATAATAAGTATGAATCCATTATAAAACATATCCATTTTAAACTAATATCACCAAGAAACAAAAAACCCACACATCGTAAACGGGATTTAAAATCGGATCTCTTTGCTCGTAATCCTAATGCTTAGCCCAAACAGCTACCAATACTTGGTAAATAAACGTAAATTTAAGCTATCCAATGGGAAGATCAGGTCGCCACACAAATAAAATCATGCGTTTGCTGCGTGTATAACAAAAGAGACGGAAATATATTTTTATGTTTCGTGGAGTGTGACGCGACGACATGCGATTGGGCGAACTCTGTGGCTGTGGTGTGCGTACTGTATTGAGACCACTTTACACATACAGACGCACGGACGCTCGACCGTGCGTTCATAGCAATACAATCCTTAGCGTGCCTATGCACTTATGAACGCTTACAGTGTACAATACTCGATGA
Source organism: Xestia sexstrigata (assembly GCA_941918905.2). Classification (NCBI taxonomy): domain Eukaryota; kingdom Metazoa; phylum Arthropoda; class Insecta; order Lepidoptera; family Noctuidae; genus Xestia; species Xestia sexstrigata. Next base: position 9,974,202 of record OW799203.2, read on the forward strand.
CCTCAGTAGAGCGTCCGGAAGAGTGGGCCTTAAAATAAACAAGGACAAAACCGAGGTCATGTTGTATGCCCATGTTACACCCACTCCTATCAAGATCGGAGACTCTACACTCGAAGTTGTAGACGATTATGTGTACCTGTACCGGTACTTAGGACAAATGGTCCAGTTAGGTAGGTTTAACTTCGAGACAGAGGTCAATCGTCGACTCCGACTCGGCTGGGCAGCGTTCGGGAAGTTGCGCGGTATCTTCACGTCCAACTTAGTGTCTCAAGACGAAAGTCTATGACCAGTGTGTGTTGCCAGTGATTAAATACGGGACCGAAAAGTGGTCACTCACAATGGGCCCCATCAAAAGGCTCATAGTCACCCAAAGGGATAACCAAGGTTACCGACGTAGCCCGAAGAATTGCCAAACTTAAGTGGCAGTGGGCAGGGCATATTGCTCGCAGAACGTATGGCCGATGGGGCCGAAAAATTCTGGAGTGGCGACCGCGAACCGGAAGACGTTGCGTTGGAAGGCCTCCCACTAGGTGGACCGATGACCTGGTGAAGGTTGCGGGAATCCGCTGGATGGGAGTTGCACGGGACCGGTCAATGTGGCGACACTTGATGGAGGCCTATGTCCAGCAGTGGACGTCTTTCGGCTGAAATGATGATGATGATGATGATGATGATGATGATGATGACTGTGTAGGTAGGTACTTTATCTACGTTCCAGGTCTGAAATCTGCCTGTACCTACCTACTTATTGCCTGTCGCTTTAGTCTGATCTGCATCCAGTTGAACCTACTGGATTAACACCTGTATACTAGTTGAACACCTGCTTACATACACACATGCATGCATCCTTGCTTGCTGGGCCATTGTGCGTTCAAGACATTTGAAATTCGCACAAACTCTTATACACACATAAACACGGTCTAGGGATATTTCATACTCAATTAAATAACTCGAAAAGTACTGGCCGCATTGGAATCTTTTATACACCGATTTGTTTGTAATTTATCTCAGACTAATTCCAAATTCAAATTTTTGAAAATTCTTTTGTTTCGGTGGCATAAAAATGTCTTGATGTTTATGAGAGGGAATTTTCATTTGTGCGAAATTTAGAAAACAATACGAATTACGTTTAGTTACAGTTTTTTTTCATTTTTAAACGAAAGATAAAGTTAAAATTGAGGTATTGTAGCCATGCAACGCCGACATTTGACGAGGGCGGAGATGTTACGAGCTGTGGGAATGCTGGAAGCTGGATCTGTTCAGCGTAATGTTGCTGAGGCCATAGGGACCATAGGCCCATCAAAATGTAATTTCAAGATTGTGGACACGCTATCGTGCCACAGGTGAAGTAGCGGAGAGGCACCGGGGGCCAAGTCGCATCACTACCCTCAGACAAGACCGATTTTTGCAAATTACTGCGCGAGCACAACCAAATGCAACGGCGACTCAATCAGTCCAAAGGCTGCGAGTGGAACACCAAGTGCTTGTGAGTGACCAAACTGTAAGAAGGCGACTGCATGAAAGCAATCTACGCTCTCGTAGACCACTCCGGGTCCCACCTTTACGGAGAGGCAATCGTGGACGACGATTAGAATGGGTTCGGAACCACGTGGACTGGGGCCGTGACCAATGGTCCAATGTGCTGTTCACGGATGAATCCAGGTTCGGCTTCCATCCAGATTCACGAAGGACGCGTGTTTGGCGAGTTCCTGGACGATGGAGCCGTCTCCAGAACCCTCAGGAAGTTCACCCATACCAAGGAGGAACAATTATGGTTTGGGCAGGAATTCGTCTTGGAGGACGGACGGATCTCGTTTGGGTGCGGGGCAATATGACGGCAGAACGATACGTCCAACAGGTGCTGGGGCCCGTAATCTTGCCCCACAGAACACAAATGGGGCAAGATTTCCTGCTCATGCACGACAATGCCCGGGCACACACGGCGAGAACGGTAGCAGCTTGGTTACATACACATAATGTTAGGGCCTTAGACTGGCCTGCTCAATCGCCAGATCTAAATCCCATTGAGCATGCGTGGGATATGCTGCAAAGAAGAGCTCTGAAGGAAGTTCCTGAAAATCTGGCTACAAAAGATCAACTTTTTGCGCACCTCAGAAGGACATGGGACAATATTCCGCAGCAAGACATCGACAACCTTGTTCTGAGCATGCCGAATCGTTGCCGAAGTGTTATGAACATCATGGGCGCTTTCTCAGACTACTAACTTCAAGTTTATAAACACAAATTAAATGATTTTTCTATTTTTTTCAGTTTTTACTCACAAATTAAAAGTTCATTCATATACGGTTTCCGTCTATGCTTCATTTTTTTTCCATAAAATCCTGAAATTTTAATCTATACCTTAACCTTTATTAAAAAATGGTAGAATATTAAATAACGTATGTTTTATATATATACATGTCATATAAATAATTAACACAATGATAGTAATTCGCTTTTTTAAAAATATCCCTAGACCGTGTTGATGTGTGTATAATCTGACTTAATCTGACGTCTAGTGTTATGACATTTTGTTTTGACAATTGACATTGTCAAATGTCAACTTGTTGCGTTCATAACATACTCATAAACATTCGATGCGTCCTGGTATTGATGGTATTGACTGATTTTTTGTCAAAAGTTTCAACAATAAAAACTTAATTTTAATTTTGTCATTAAAGTTTTATCAGTCAATAAACAATCGATTCATTTCTTTCTCTCTTTTCTTTTCATTTGCGAGATTCACATAATAAATGATTAAACACATACGTGATTGGTATAAGAGTTCATAACATCGCAACTGTCACGCGTGTCATTTTTGTGCGTTCCATAACAATGGCAGATAATGATGCATCAATTTGTATTGCATCTCTGTTTATCACTATAAAATTACTATGCTTTATCTCTGTTTCACAGTTCTTGGTAAAAAAATGTTGTAACAATAACTTGCAACGCAAAATCAAAGCTGTAGTTCGATCAAATTCGTAATAGGATTCTACGTTTACGTCAATAATATTGACCTTGTTCGCGGAACACTCGGACTGGTTTGTGTTGTGTTGAAAAAAACAGATTTATAATTAGTTTCTGTTCTATATTAAACATACAACCAGACTGAGGACTTCCCTACCGAGTTCTAAACACAAGGTACGTTTATTTCTTGTTTTTATTCATTACTTGTTGTATTTTATATTGGATTAAATACTTTATTCTTCATTTCCGCAATAGCGCTCGTCACGGATATAGAATCGAAGCTTTAGTTTACAACGAACCAGATGGTGACGCATGTAAACTTGTGCACCTATCTGCTCAATAATTTAGCTGAATCTAAAATGTATGACCTTAAAACTTTAAAAGCCTTAAACCCCGCTTACTATAGATAGGTAAATGACTTTATTTGGTGTTAATCAGGCCCAAAAATTTGGTGTGTCTTTACCTAGATCCAGGTTCAAAGTGATAAAATATTCTCCTCGTTTTCCTGTGCTATCTAATTGGTACATATTTAAAACGCACTGAAAGGTTAATTAATTACATACTTAATTATAAAAAATAAAATTGTAACAAAGTCAAAACTTCAAAATATGGTAAAAAACCCATAGCTAAGTACGTAACTTACATTTAAAAGTTATCGAATTGATCAACTTAAAGCATAATCAGACTATCTAAAATACAATTAAGGAAAATCTTAAACAAATACTGTGGGAATAATACAAACAAAAATTTTTGTGGTTTTTTATCTTAATAAAAATACGTAAAAACCAGCATCGAGTATCATCAAACAAGACAACTCATAACATTTCTTGTTATCAGAGTATGTACATAAAGCAAAAAAACATTTAGGTATATAGCTTAACTCTATACTGTTAGAGTCTAATAAGGAAATCCGTGCAGATTCTTGAAGCACAATTTAAATTGATTCATCCTGTCATTACGCATTGCTATTTCTAATAAAAGAGACATGTATTGTATATTTGTATAGCACTAGATTGTGCCTGCATAGATTTGAGTGGGATCAGGAGTTCTGGCAGAGCTATCTTAAATTGGTCACTTAGCAGGATGTTGAAAGACAGATTACTCTGGGGTATATCTACTTCTAAGGTGCTGAACCTTGCCTGTGGACGTTGGGCTATGGGCTAGCTCACCGCCCGTCCGTCACATGACGACAGGCCGTGTCGACGGCGCGTTCGTGTTCCACGCGCGCCTCAAAGAGAGTCATCAAAATGGAAGGCTCCGCAAGGACCGATGCCTGCCGGGGTTGCGGGACTGTTCGAAAGAGATACCGTGGCCCCGGAACACAAAGGGCGATGAAAGAACATGGATGGGTTTTAGTCAGTAAAAGTCTGACACTCCCTCCTGCTCCGATCAGAGCGGTAGAAGTCATTTGATGTTTTCCCATCCAAAAAGGTGCTAAACTTTTTAATAAAGGCATAATTGATTGAAAAAAATTGAGTTTAACCGAAGGTAATACACCAATTAGGCTAGGTTTTTCTATTTTCTTTGATAGAAAACAGGTCTCCTCTGCCTTTTCCAGAATATCAACCAACTTCTCCACCCATTGCCTTGACAATTTCATTGTGAATCAGCCATTTTCCCCTTTATTATTTTTATAAGTCATTAGTCATTTAAATGGTCTACTGCACATTTAATTGGAATTGCTGAAAAACAATTCAGTTATAAGTGAGTCATGGCAGACATGTAGTTATTGCCTTAGAAGGACATAACACAATATATTACAATAAAATATCCCAATAATTTAAATTGCTTCATTAGCTAGTAAATCGCAAATAACCAAACTGCGGGAATATTGTAGGCATCATCTTCTGCCTAGCCTTTTCCCAACTATATTGGGGTCGGCTTCCAGTCTACCCAGATGCAGCTGAATACCAATATTTTACATGGACTGACTGCCTATCTGACCAACACAACCCAGTTAGTACTGGGTAATACAATACCCCTTGGTAAGACTGGTTGTCAGACTTTTTGGGGTACTAACTACCTGTAACAACTGTCAAAGATTTACAAATGACAGCCGGGACCAACTGCTTAACGTGCTTTCCGAAGCACAGAGGAACCTCACCCATCCACAGGCCAAACTAGGCAAGCGCGGCTTAACCTAAAGATCGACCCGAGCGGCTGTTATTATTTAGCTACTGTAGGCAAATAAATAACTAATATTATACACACATTCTGTTTAATATCATTGTCATTTATAATTATGTCCACAATACATAGTTAATTAATATAAATATAAAAATATGTATATGAAAAATTGAAAATCCACACAACAAAAGATTTTGAAAACCTGTCCAACATGTGGAATATTGAAGTCTTGATTTGCTTTGTAGATTTGTAATCCTTCTTCTAGATCAGTTGGGTAAAGACAGTGGAGAACAAGGTATTGTGGTTTTTATGTAGCTGTTCAAATCTAATGCTGATAATGTTCTACTATCGATTCCAGGTGTTAAAAATTAAGGCAATGATTAAAACATGGCCAGTTTAATTAAAAATTAGGCTTCGGTTACGAAATCTGTAATCTAATTATAGTAGCTGATTAAATCATCAAAAATAACTTTTTTGAGACCTGCTCAAGTTAACAAACCATGTTCTCAATAAATTGTGAAAATTAATTGTTTCTATGCATCAATTTGTATTGCATCTAAGTAGGTCAATAAGTTACGGTCCGGAAGACGTTGCGTTGGTAGGCCTCCCACTAGGTGGAACGATGACCTGGTGAAGGTTGCGGGGATCGAGATCGATGATGATGATGAATGCTGGATGGGAGTCGCACGGGACCGGTCAATGTGGCGACACTTGGGGGAGGCCTATGTCCAGCAGTGGACGTCTTTTAGCTGAAATGATGATTAGTTATTTTCTATAATGCCTCTCACCGTGCTACGAAACCTTCACGATGGTGGTCTGACTGACAATCTTAATTGATTCTGTCCAAAATTTGGCTACGTGTTTGGCACATTCATTAGTGTCCATGAGCTATTGAATATTATTATTTACCAAAACCATGAGTTATCAAATAAAATAAGCCCTATCAGAGAACTATTAGGTATTGAGGTTGCACTGGAGCGTTAAAACGAAAGGGGTAACATGCAATAATCTCAAAATATGTATCACATTATGATGTATTGCCGACCATAAAAACGTCTAGTTTGTGTGAGGGAACACTTCCTCTGTAGTCGACTAGGCCGGGAGTCCGGGAGCGGCACACACTCGCCGGTACAATTATGGCGTTATGCCAACGTCAGCTTGCTAATATCAGCGTAGAATCCAATGGATATAAGTCACGTTTTACCAAAATGTTCAAAATCCAGCGCAATATTCTACAATGGCGGCAAACGATAGCTGTGGGACAATTGCGGAAGTTTATACTTTATAGCGACAACGTTACTGTGCAGCAAACGCTTAGCTGATGCTATTTTTACTTGGAAACTATAGTGCTTAGGTTCTGACGCGCAATTTGAAGTCCATTAAGTGTAGAACAATGCATTCGTTCCGCGGACTCCTTGACTAAACTAATAGTATCGCAATACACTGCATAGATAAACTTACTACCTAGGTTACGTTAAATAGTTCCTGTCGATAAGTTTTGTTACTTTTGGGACTGCTATAAATCAGCCCCATAGTCCGTAGCTAGAGATAAAAACCTCTCCTAGGTTTCGTCATGGCGTGAGGCTAAAATGGGGTGTGGTGAGTACCCGATTTTAGCCTCATGCTATACGCACCCATTCTAGCTAATCGCTTACGGCGCGGTTTTCTGAGTTCTTGGACACTATTGATCTGGCAGCCCACACACACAATTCATAATTTAAGAGATTAAGAAATATTTATCAATTTTAGAGAATGGCCTTCCCTTTTTTCTCTTATCTCTGTATCCTATGCTAACATGCGCCAATTTATCGAAATCTTCATTATTACATCATGAGGTCCAGTAATAAGCTGTTCTTTGTACTTGGGATAAAGCTTGAAAGGTCAGCCAGACAGATTACTGAACTTGCTATTGAAGTATCTTAACTATAATATAATATGTACTGGGAATGGGATGCAGTAGCGAAGGGTCAATTTTTGTAAGAGGTAAGCCGGAGTACACATCTTTAATGTGATACTTATATACAGGGTGTGGCGTAAGTAGTGGTCCACCGTTCAGGATTCGATGAACCAGATAATTAACTATAACAATTAAAAATTTAAACCATTTATACCCAAGGGTTCCGAAAATTTTTCGTTTTTGTCTTTTATTTACGAAATTTCTACCCTTTATTACAAATTTGGTTGTAGTTTCAACAAAAGTCATTAATCTTTCACTTTGATTTCTATTAATTACTGCTGAATACTAGAGCTACCACGATAAATTATGATTTTTTATGTAAATTCAGCTCTTTTGAAGAAAAAGTTGGTTCTTCTCTAATTTTAACCCAAATTTTTAACACACCATCAAGTTCAAGAGCGATTTTTGTAAAAAAAACGTACCACATTGTCAGTGCCCATGTATTTAATAATATGCCTACTAAATGCCGATTTCAAAATGATATCATTATAACAGATCCAATAATTTAACAAAAAGATATTCAATTTTAATTGAAGAAAAGAAGATTTTCATTAAACTATTTTTTTAAACTTTATTGCGTTAATACTTACGATATTTGCTAAAAAATGCACTACAGTGTCAATGCCCATTTGTTTAAAAAAAAACTACTATAACAGAGTTATGTAGACCTAACTTGTTACTTCAGGTATTTGAACAAAGAATTAAAAAAAAAAAAAACAAATCACTTTATTTATCATTTATTATTAATCTTTGTCATGATTACAATCATTAAAATTAAACGAAATGTTCAAAATGGCCCCCATTCGCAGAAATACACGCTCTGCAACGTCGAATAAACGACCGTTTAAGTCGTCGGGCAAACCCGCTTTCGCTGACTTCTCTAACTGCTGCCTGGATTCTAGTCCTCAATTGGTCAATATTTGTGATTTCTTTGCTATAGACTTTTTCTTTTAGGCAACCCCAATAAAAGAAATCTAGGGGATTTAGATCTGGCGAACGTGGTGGCCACAATATTGGACCTAAGCGCCCAATCCACCTATTTGGATACGCTGTATCAAGGTGCTCTCGTACTCTAACAGCATAGTGAGCGGGACAGCCATCGTTCTGCAACCACATGTGTTCTTGGACTTCAGGAACGACACCTTACAGAAGCAAGGGCAAGTCAATTTGCAAAAAACTTAAATACCTTTCTGCATTTAATGTTTCTGGCAGCTCGTGTGGACCAATTATCTGTCCGTTAATGATACCGGTCCAAAGGTTTATTTTAAATTGATACTGTGATCTGTCTTGCCTTATGAGATGCGGGTTTTCTAGCTGCCAGTTATGCAAATTGTGTAGATTTAAATATCCATCTTTTTTGCAGGATGACTCGTCGCTCCATAGTATTTTATTAAAAAACTGCGGGTCTTCTCTTATTCTGCGTAGCATTACTCTACAAAATGTTACTTTCCAGTGATAATCTCTTGGTAGCAATGACTGTACCCTTTGATAGTGGTATGGGTACAATTCATGTCTTTTGAGTATTCGATGTACAGAAATGTAAAAAGTTAGATTGTATCCGTTTTTTTAAGTTTTAATACGTTTTGTAATAGTATTAACGCAATAAAGTTTAAAAAAGTAGTTTAATGAAAATCTTCTTTTCTTCAATTAAAATTGAATATCTTTTTGTTAAATTATTGGATCTGTTATAATGATATCATTTTGAAATTGGCATTTAGTAGGCATATTATTAAATACATGGGCACTGACAATGTGGTACGTTTTTTTTACAAAAATCGCTCTTGAACTTGATGGTGTGTTTAAAATTTGGGTTAAAATTAGAGAAGAACCAACTTTTTCTTCAAAAGAGTTGAATTTACATAAAAAAACATAATTTATCGTGGTAGCTCTAGTATTCAGCAGTAATTAACAGAAATCAAAATGAAAGATTAATGACTTTTGTTGAAACTACAACCAAATTTGTAATAAAGGGTAGAAATTTCGTAAATAAAATACAAAAAGGAAATATTTTCGGAACCCTTGGGTATAAATGGTTTAAATTTTTAATTGTTATAGTTAATTATCTGGTTCATCGAATCCTGAACGGTGGACCACTACTTACGCCACATCCTGTATAATGAGTCTATAGAATACTGACTGTACCATTTTTCAAACGGAATCTGGTAGGAATCGAGTAGTTTGGAACCTTCGCCACTGCTGGGATGTCCTCATTTTATTGAATGTCAACGGCCGTCTGTGTTTTTACCCAAACTGAAGCTACATATTTCAACTAAAATGACCTTCTCACGAACTCTTATCGGGATTGTTTTTGTGATGTCATCTCCGAAAAGTTGGAATTATAGTTCTCCAGTAGTAGTATGATATAGAGCAGACTTGAAGCGATGATAGAGTTGGAAGGGGACATCCATTCTTTTATTCGTATGTTCCGAATCATGTGGTCCGAAGTGGTAGTGATTCAAAATGTTAATGCCTTCGTAAAATAATCAAGATTTTGCTGTTATTTGTCATGATGTCTCAGTGCATTCCGTTTTAATGAGCTAGTTATGACTATGGCTAATTATGACTTAAAATAAATAAACGTCACACATTTACGATGTTGTCTGCAACATGTTAAGTGATACGAATACAGATTGTAGCAGACAGAAACTAATGGGGCCTAAGTAGAACAATCGCGCTTTATCACAGTTAGAATGACCTGTCTCAAGGATATTTGCATCATCTTAATATACTTCTATACACAACCGGTTTTTTCTCACGCTAAAGGAAAAACACAATAATTCTTGAAGAAGCTAAATTTATTCATAAACGACACTGATTACAGCTATTTAAAACCACAAGAAGAGACATAATAACGTTAATTAGACATTACCTATTAATCAATCAAAGAAGCACTGAATATATTAAAAAAATATATCTATTGTTTAAACTCCATCCATGTGTGTTTTGGCCTAGTTAGCCAAAACATAACCTAGATAGACTGTGAAAGCATATGACTGCCCCCTAGTCTGCTCACTATATTTGAAGAAGGATTTCAGCAGTTTTATAAACGATAGTGTCCGGATAATAGGGTAGATACAAAAAAAAAATAGTGCGCGTGGAACTAGTTGGCCGCCCCTTAGGTGCGGCAGGGGTGAGGGGGCGGGTTGCCAACTGCTCGCAACGCACATGAGATTAGACAGTGATGACCAAACTCGAGATATCGTGAACAATAATTGTTCAATTATTGAAAAGAATAAATAAAAAACAATTGAACTTTTAGAAGTTTATATTGTACCTATCTAATTATATTGTAATTAATAGTAAAATAAACCAAAAACAAATTAAGTATATGAAATTATTCTGACATATTGTAATTATATTTAAAATTATTTAATTAATATAAAGGGTGTAAAACACCTCCTAACGAAGCCGAAAGGCACTTGTTCTCCCCGTCATTGCGATCATTTTTTTGTTCTACAGCATACCTGGGAACCTTTTAGTTACGGAGATATTGGGGGTCAAATTTCCAACTTTTTGACAAGTTTTTTTTTAAATACAAGTTTTTATTGTAAGATTTTTACTTTAAACATCTCCACGACCCCCGTACTATTCAATCCATCCATCAGCACAATGTTTTGAGTGCGTTACATTGAGTTCTACCACAAAACATGATTTTTCACCTCAAAAAAAAAAGTTGTTTCCCAGCAAATTTTTTTGCGTAAAGTTACTTAGTTTGATGTACAGAATGCTTGGTTGACGGCTTCGTGATGAGGTCTTTTACACCCTGTATACTTATATGAAATTACTCTGAATCACTTGATTCTGAACTCTCTGAACTTGATTCAGAATCATCTTGTAAGTTTATAATGATTTCGTCCATCATAGTATCAAATCTTATATCATGATTCCAGTATTCATGTTCGTTTTTTTGTACGTGGTGATCGCATTTTTGCCATTGTTCGGCAGAGAATTCGGAAAATAGCCTTGTTAGTATTGTAATTTTATCGTCCAATGTAGCATTAATGTGATCTCTGGCCAGGCAATTTTTAATATTTGCCCACACAAGCTCGATCGGGTTGAGGTCTGGATTATATGGAGGTAGTCTTAGAACAGTATGACCTGCAGCTTTCAGAAGTTAATCAATCTTGTATATTTTTTTCTGATTGGGTCGTATTAATCAACCTCAAGAGTTCGGCTTTGACAGCTTTGGCTTTAGAAAATGGCACGTTATGATTTTGCAACCAGCTCTGCATATTAATTTTCAAATTGGACATAGTCGGTTTCTTCTCAACTTGCACACAATTATTGGCAGCATTATCCATAATTATGACCGAGTTAGGTGGAAGTTTAGGTATTAATTTTCGATCAACCCAGTTGTACTAATTTATGTATATTCGCATCAGTTTTATATTCTAAACTAATGACATCAACTTTCCGTTTTTTAAAAAACGTATGCACTATAGATATTATTTCCTTAGATTGTTTTTTTATCGGCGGACTCATCTTGCTATTGCAATCTCATGTGCGTTTTGTCTAAATTAGCCGGAACTTTCACCACGTGTTGCCGTCGCGAAGTACGGTGCCGCACTGAGTAATGACAGCACGCGCCCTGCCTCTCCGTCCCACCGCTCACATACCTAAGGCGCGGCCAACTAGTTCCGCGCGCACTTTAGTTCGTCAAATAGACTTTAAAAAAATGTTAAACACATTTTTTCCTTTTTCACGTACACAAAAAATGAAGACGATACAGTCCGTCGAAAACTCGTGTGACTTCACATTTGAGTACATTTTTACTCATGATCTTTGACACGTTTTATCTTCAGCAATTTTTATTAATTTGATAAAACAAAAAACATCTAATATTTTTCGATTATCTAACTGACGGACATCATCATATTTTCAACAGAATCATATTTTTACCAAAATTAAAACCACAATTTCACCTGCCATTTTGTCACATATTTGTGTCGTTTGGCGTACAGTGCACGCGCTTGCTTGTCACGTATATGTGACAGTGGCGTTCAAAAGGTTAATAGATAGGATCATCCATGTAGGTTCTTATTGCTGTTGTGTCTTTACATATAAGTGACAACATAGAGCTATCCTGATTACATACAATAATAATACCCAACAGTTGTTTAATACGTATTATCTCACAACGAATGGTACAGACACCCATAAAAATAGAGCGTTTATGGGTGATAAGTGAATTATGCTTGTCCCTCAATATCTCCGATCTACATTTGGCTGTCTTCCAACCAATATAATCTCGCATACACAACTTCATACGTTGGAATTCTGGAAATTCGCACTTTTCTAAATACGATTGTCTGGGAGCTCTCGCTGCTTTTGATTTATGGTGAGACTAGCTTTTACCAGGCTTGGGTGGCGATGAAATGAGAGATTTTCATATTCAACCATCACAGCTTCCCAATATTTAAAACTTAAAATGCCACTTACGGGATCGAAATATCGGGAATTCGGGAGCTCATAATAAACAATAATCACGGAAGATCCCGTAAGTGACATTTTAAGTTTAGCTAGGAACCGTGATAGCTTAAAACAGTGTTCCCAATATTCGTTCTGTTATCTCTAATACACTTAAAATCTGGTCTACCAATCTGACACTTCCTTAATGCTTGATATGGGTCGCGTGAGTCCATTATTGTGTGACCTTCCAAATCTCAAGGTTTTCGGTTTGATAGATTGATACTACCCTGTCATCTTATATCAGAACACGAGGCACGATGTGTCTACTGAGAAAACAGAGCAAGAACGATGTTTCATAATTTTCTGTTCGTGTAAAATTTTAATTGATTCGTTATGCCGTGATTGACTAATAACGAAAATAGAGTTTGATTAACAACGCCTACATTCAGCTGGTTTTAATCATTTGATTAGCCCGATCGATAATTCCAAACGGTTTAAGTACCTACCCACAATATTCGTTAATACATAAGTAAGTAAATGGCCGAAGTTTTGACAGTAATTGCCATAACTCCAAGAATAATCGACACACACTAGACATTATGGACTAGAATTTATTCGCTACAAAAGAGATTTCCTTAAGTATAATTAAACATTTGTTCTCTTTAGTGCGCATTTGTATTAATAATATTCAGTTATCGTAATAATCCGAGGAAGAAAAGTGCTTGTGGCTATAGATCAGCTGGTACCAAGGCCCAAGAGCCGCAGAATAAATTTTAGTGAGTATAAACGCTACAGCTTTAAGGCCCGTCTTCACAAAATGTCACGGAGTGTTAGTAAAAACAACCATCATATAAAAGAAAAACGTGAACAAGTAGTACTGGGTGGCTGAACGGACCTATTCCATTCCAAATAAAAAAAAGTATCCCGCCAAATTTAGTTAGGTTCTTTTCTGTCTGTTATCGTGGTTGTTTTGTGTTATCTTTTAATACACTTAATTATAATAAAATGAGTTTTTCCGAAAATTAGACACTGACTCCGGAATCATTTCGTTCTAAAGCAGCAGTTATAGTGGATGATTTGTTGCCGCCAAAATCTCGGGAGTTTGTATTTGAAAACATACAATTTGTTCTGCGACTGGAAAACCTCGAATGGCGCCCGTTCCTCCTCTGAGTGCATAAAGCTTTACGGCCTACTAATACAAAAACAGTTTTAATGTTCATATTTAATCGTTTGTTGTTTTATTACTGATTATATAATAAAATGTGATAAATATAAATACTATTTATTTTCTCACAGTCAATGGTAAAAAGTAGAGTACACAACACGTGAAAAAAAAAAAAATTCGGTCCTTGTATCCCTCGCTCCGCTAAGGATTCTAATCTAGGATCCCTCGCTACGCTCGTGATTCTACTCTAGAAACCTTCGCTGCTCTCGGGACCCAACTTCGTCCCTCGAATAAAATTCCCTTTTTTTCACTTGTTGTAAGTATCTACTATTATCTATATCCATGATACGAATCCTCCAAAAAAAGTTCTGAAACTATAGGGTGTTGTAGTATTGTAAGAAGTCTATGTAAATTCATGGAAAGTTTAATTGCTGAGTATTTAATACAAACAATGTATAGGTAATTATTGAATTATTTATTGTAATAATGATTTACATTTTAAATCGTACAATCATTATAATGCAATACTAATATCGAACAAAAATGGCGAGATACGACGTGAATTCAAAATAACCTATAAACTTTTTTTTTTTTAATTACTGTGCTGTGGTAGTGAAGCGCGCATACATGTTAATGTTCTTTTTTTTAAATGAGTTGCTTATTGAAATTTTGTACAATATTATAACAACCGTTTGGATGATAATTATTATGGCTATTAAGACACTGGTTGTTTTAATGTTGGCAATAAGCTAACTGTTTCAGATACTTTTAAAGAGGATTTATAGCATGGGTGTAGATAAAACATTAAATTTAATGATATGCCTAAACAGACGAAACGATCATATCTTGATCGTCATAGATCAGTCGTAGAGTTTATAATCAGATAACCAAAGAATGAAATGATAAATATTTTTCAGTATTGTTTATAGATTTCCGGTCTGTTTGCACTGCGCAGGTCCCATTTTGGTGTTTTTTTCAATATTAATACATTCCTGGAAGACCGCTGTTCATCCGATGACCTATTCGGGTTATTAATAACACGTATGATCTCATTTACGAATTACCCCGCATCTTATCAGCTATTCGACGTACTTACTCGTAATATAAGGGTAAACAGTTTCGCTTCTCAGTAGCTGTTTAACTTTTGTTATTATTGGACCGTTTAGTGCGCAATATTTTTATCGACCATCTGACTACTACGTGTGAGTGTTGTGAGTTTTAGATTTTCTATTGTTGCCATTTAATCTCGGGCGCCAGCAATACTGAAAGCTTTAAATTCGTACAGCGAGTATAAATCGATGTGTCGTGTATAAGCTTAGGCGGGCGGGAACGAAAATCTGCTCAAACCGCACGTGATACCACCTCGGGAGCATTTTTATCTGGCATCGCCTTCGCCGCAAGCATGAAGTGTGAACACACCGGAGATTTCCGCCGATATAAATCCCGGTACGCGACACCCTTACTTTACACCCGTCGCATCCTCAGTGCAATCCGTGAATTTGTGGAGTGTAAGCTGCCGGCGGTGCATCGCGTCTAGAATTTGAACGCGCCAAATCTTGCTACCACAACGCCGAACTCTGAGCGCTAACGGTCACGTACTCCTGTCTATGTATTCACAGCTTTGACACCGCCAGCGACGTCACGTTTTCCTTGTTTCTGTCGTGGTGGGCTCTGATTCGGTTACTTCCTTTATCTAACAATTTACCAAACCTTACTTCGACGTCTACATATTAAATTTGATTACGCGACAAGGATGTCTGTTTCTGGAATTCTGGTCCTTGGATCATTTTCGGTGGTTGTGATCTGTGTGTGACGTGAAGGATTAGAAAGCTATTAAATAGACAATAGTCAGTAAGAGGAATGCTAGTGGACGGCTGAAACGCGGAGGTGACAGGCGGACCGTTAACGTGGCCGTTACAGGCTCAAGTGATATATGAGCTGCGAAGTGGCTTGGTGCCGCTGTCACTTCGCGTTCCGCCGCTCCACACTGGCAAAAAGATAAAAAGGATTCCGAAATACGATTCACAAGTGGGCTGCCGGAAATGGGCAGAAAGTTACCGAGCACGGCTTTATGTCGGGCAATATATCTCTCGTATCGCTATCCAATTTCTGCTCTATGGCATGTAATATCCCTCTAGGGATCCTTTAATTTGAAACTCCTTTTAATCAATACCATTATTCTAACCTCAGTTTAGTGGATCTTTAAAGACCTTATGGGATTTTTTCCGTAATACTTATTACTATGTATTACGAAACGTGAGAAAACCTTCATTTAAGACATTTAGCACTAGTAGGGCAAACACGTGTACGGTGTAGTTTAGGAATTTGTTATTACTTATGTAGGGACAATATTATTTGAATCTATTTGATTTGAATTTAACCATCATCATTATCTTGCACTTATCCAAATTCATTTGGGGCCGGCGCAGTTCGTCTACTTCTTCCATACTTCTCTATTACTCGTCATCTCATCAGACACCTCCATTTTTGCCATATATTTATACAGTCTATCCATCGTTTCTTTGGTCTTCCTCTACTCCTATACCCATCCGTAAGTAATATAAAATTAAATCATCATTATAACAGTAGTCATAGTCATCGACAACAGAGCTCTTAATAGAAAAATACTTACACGGAAGAGCAAACCTTCCCGACCAAACTAAACACCTGAGAAAAGCCGACCCAAATTGATTTTTCCCTACAGTTTATTCAACCTGTACTTTCCGTAGATAAACTGAAGTTTAAGTTGCGTGACTGGCCCGACCGCCAGCCTCCGACCTTCATTGACCTGCGACATTGAGGCGCACCCTACAGCTCCATCCCTAACACTTCACCCACGGATTTATTTCAACCACAACTTCTTTTAGTAAACATTTTAGTGAGGGAAATATTCCAATGTTTTAATGCCCTTGTTATACTGAAGAGGCTCTGGGATTACTCCGTAAATTTTCCTTTAAGTAGGGACTTAAAAGGCAACGAACTACGTTACACAACTAAGTAATCTTTATATCAATGGTGGGTATAAAGCGATCGCTGTCGCCTGTACAGATAGACAGAACAGGACGGTCAAATCATTTGATTGCACCGTATTTATACTATTGTCCGACGTTTTTGGTCTACCGGGAAAATCGTTCTATCGGAAATATCGTCTGCTTCTTTGTGCGTTTGTGATGCGGATGGACGCCTAAACGGAGAACGAATTGAAATATTTGTAAGTACCGAAAAATAACCTTTGTTTTGTCAGCGCTTCAAATCAGATCACCAGTCTAAAATGTACTTCAATGTTTGTACACGTGCAAAAAGCAATTCAAATTCAATTTGCGCAGCGTACACTATTCGTAAACTATATAGTCCTGAAAGGAATTAAATATTCTAAGTCGATCTACAGAGTACACAAACATGGCGCTCTCGCTAACTGGATCCGTCGCTTCTCCTGTTTTCAATAAAGAGAAACAACTTGTGTCATATCCGCAAAACGTTTACTTACATGGTGGAGCGCAGTAGTTGGTAACGAGGTTATACGAAACAGTTTCGGGCGAAATTGCTCGGGGAATGTAGCTAGGTGTCATAAAGTTTCTGCAAAGCTGTCGGACAGACGTGTGCAGCGTTGAAATACACGTGTCGAAGCTATTTCATCTTGCTTACACTGCAACTTTGTTATAGAGTCCTGCCATTGGTACTAAGTGTTCTACTAATACGCTCTCGAAGTTCCAATTCTATATGTTTTGGAAGTGGTGGCGTCACGTTTTCGTTTATTAGTTTTACTTGCATTTGTGGAAGCTATTTGAACCAATGTTTTTGTTTTTTACAGATCGATCATGGATTGGAGGACGGTGCTTTGTACCTTCGCCTTGGTGTACTATGCTGATGGATTCTCAAGTGAGGTTTTATTTTGATGATTAACGACAATCGTAATTCAACTATGTCAAACCGTCTATTAACAAAGAAGTCGATACGTTCAGGAAGAATTGTTTACCTTTACTAGCCTACATTACACAGTTTGAAAACAGCTAGACCGTGTAGCCTTAATGTTAATATTAACATTTCCTGACTGTTATTACGTGCATGCGTGCAGTCCATTCGACCTGCGACCTTCACGCCTACGTAGCGAGGTATCACTTGATATTATATCTTATTTTGAACGATCCTCGTCTTCAGTATCTCTCGATATTTGACAGCCGAGCACTTTTCCTGAGAGCACGTACGCACAGCCTCCGAATTGCCAAGATATGGCTCGATTCCATTACCTAATGTTGGCGTAAACCGCGCATCAGACTCCCGGAGCTACAAAACAATGAGTTATGATCCTACTCGTGATGCCCTTTTTATTTGCTTATATTGCATGTAAAGCAACCGAATATTTTATTTCGGGGAAAATTACATTTACTCGTTAGCCTGAAATGTTTTTGTTACATTTTTGTGGGAAAAGGAATACTCTACTACACACCTATGTATATACCGGTTTTGTTACACTGGAATTGTGTCAAATGTCAACCTAATGATAACAAATAACAATTAGAGGCTATTAGTGCTTACATCACTACTAAAACGTTATTCGCTGCGAAAACTACGATGAAATACTTTAAATCTTTGGCGACTTTATTTCGGTATTTCTTTCCTCACAATAGGTACACTATGAGCATTTTTGCCCAGAGAAGACGTTGCTGTAGTCGTAAAAGTTTTGTAATAACAATATAGTAGTGAAATATTAAGACGTAAAGTGCAGAGCAGTCGGTTAACAACCAACGTTAAACTTCATCATTATTTCCAAGCCAGACACGGCTTTATTATCTGCACGCGGTTTTCCTTTCACAAGGAATATGATATGGATCTAAAAAGACTAGAACTTCCGTTTTTACAATCCGCTTTAAGACAACTGCAGTTGTCCCGTTTTCAAGTGATTAAAGTCGCGTCTGGGAATTCAGGGAAGTTGCAAGCTAGGATTGAAAAGTTTAAAGTAGTTTCTAATAACATGTTAGTCATTCTAGAAAGTCAGAACATTTGCAGATAGAGATAAGTGCATGAAAAACAAAATTTTGGTGCTGTAAATGTACGAATTTGTTAGTAGGACATAATACTAGGTACTGCAATTTCGGATAAAGAACCTACCTGTATTACAAAAACGTATTATGATAAAGCACATAAAACCTACGTAGTGGAAAACAATTCGATGGCAAAGTTTTTCGGATCGGTAGGCTTTTATTACGTGTGATATTGACTCTCGAAGACGACGGCGAGTCCAATCTAAGTATATAATCTTGTATATGCAAATGATCCCTATTCCCTTACAACCAAATTCTTTACCCGGTCACGCCTTTTGGGTTATAAAAGGGCGAAATTCTCGTAGACACAGCGGAATAAAATAAATTCATACGATATTATATGGAGTTTTTTTTTCCATTTTCAAACACGTTTTACCTATCCAAATCCCTTTTATTATTCTAGTAAACGGGCATGAACCGATTGTAGCTTGCGTACTCTGTAGATAATACCACTAAGTAGGTATCTGAAAATGATTTATGTTCTGGAAAAATTTGCAGTACTTCCGCATCAGGAATTACATTAGGAGGAAATGGACGTCCATTTTGTTTCGTGTGTACATTGTAAAGATGATTCGGAAAATTGGGTCCGCTCTTTCGCTGTAAGACAATTTGATGGAGTGGTAACATGTGATACTGTTTTTGTTCATGTTTTCTTAGAACAAAAGCGTTTTGACCTTCGGTTATTCAAGGTCGGTTAGTGCTAGAGACAAAATAAATTCCACAAGAACTTTATCAGTGGACAACGGAGAGATGTTGCCAAAGAATACATTTAGCTTCGTCTCGACTAGTCTCGTATGACTTTCTCGGTATTTTATTTTATTTTTGTTCCCTGAAATCTGACTAGCAGTGGTCGCTGAACTGGCAATGAATCATGTAACCACATAATTATACGAAAACCAGTGAGTTACAAGGCTGTTATAGCGTCACAAACTTATATTAGAGAAGATTATTGCTCATTACTTTTGAATGAAGCCTGTCAAAATCGTAAACAGCCTACAAAGGTCAAGTGACTTTAATTCTGGTCGAAGCTATTTTAACTTGAATAATCATCGACACGACAAAGAAAGTAAAAAAATATCCTTAAATGAACATGTTTCATTTGTTTGTTTTATGGTATATTTCAGAGTACGGACGTACCTGCAAAGACATAGGATGCCTCAACAGTCAGGTGTGCGTGTTAGCAGAGGACCCGTGTAGTTTCGGACACACTTCGAACTGCGGCACATACCCCACCTGCAAAAAGAAGTCTGAAGTTGACGGAGGTAAGATTAGAATTGCATTAACATAGTACATCTAAATTAGACTATTAAAAAGTACCTATTACATTACGTGTGATTAGTTTGGAGGTACTTTTTTTAAACTAAAAAGTCCGTAACTGCTGTTAACATGGTTTATTTTAAAGTTCCAAGTTTCGCTGACGCGTCCGAGCATCTCGAGTGGTACTTATTTGGCGAATAATTTGAGTAATGTTAGCTACCAGTTGCTCTATCATACGCGGCTTATCCATATAGACTTTGGATTTTAAATAGCCCCAAAGAAAAAAGTCTAAAAGTGAGCAGTGTGGTGTCACAGGATCTAAAACGGCCAATTGACCGGTCCGAAGCGCGAACACCAAATTGTTCTCGCAATAAAGCCATGGTCAACGTGCTATGTGGCAAGTAGGCTTTCAAAGTTTTCGATAGTATAGATAGCGAATCGTGCGTTCAGTAGTCCAATTATGTTGACTATAAGTTGCTCTAAGTGCACGAAACACCCTTCTCGTAGAACGCTGATTTTCGTAATACAGCCGAATAAACAAAATATTCAGCTGTATTATGAAAATCAGCGTTGACACTGTGCCGGGTTAGAAATAGTTAGTTCCATGATAAAATGGCAAACTATACTGAACAAAAACACCAATATAGGTTAACGACGATTCACGCTTCCTGTCAAAAAAACCATATTCAAAAAAGCACCTTTAAATGAGTCACCCATTACTTACCACAACTTTTTAGCTCTACCAATTTCTGTTTATGGGTTTCCAGGCTTATTTGTTTTCCCATTACATTATCAACTTTTATTAAAGTAATCTTTTTTTTTCAGGATCTCACTCGGAGCCAGCCAGGCCACCGCCAAAACCTCAGTCACCTTCGTACGACTCTGTCCCTAACTACAACCCACCAGCCCCTCCCAGTGACACGTCCAGCGGTGGCGGGTCACCTTACGGAGGTTCACCATACGGAGGAAACTCGCACACCGGCGGCAACCCACCCTATGGCGGAGGCTCACCCTACGGCGGAAACTTACCCTATGGTGGCAACTCACCATACGGAGGCAGTTCCCCCTACGGCGGAAGTAGCAATACTGGAGGAGGATCTCCTTACGGCGGAAGTAGCAATACTGGAGGAGGATCTCCTTACGGCGGAGGAAGCAATACAGGAGGAGGATCTCCTTACGGCGGAGGAAGCAATACAGGAGGAGGATCGCCTTATGGCGGCCAGTCACCTTACGGTGGAAACTCGCCGTATGGCGGATCTTCGAATACCGGGGGCAACAGCCCGTATGGAGGTAATTCTCCCTATGGCAGTGGCGGCACGCGCACCTCTAACACCGGCGGATTAGGAGGCGGTGGAAGCCCCATTGACAGTATACTGAACTCGCTGAACAAATATGCTAGCGGCGGAGGTGGCAGCACTGGAGCCGGCGGAAGCCCTGCCGGCTCAGGCCTCTCTAATATCTTTGGAAACATCCTCGGCAATCTATCTAAGAATACCGGAGGATTGAATAACTTGTTCAACACTAGGCCGGTTATGGAGAACCCGAATTACTCGTCGTACGGTTCCAATTCTAGGAGCTCTAACCCCCAATCTTACCCATCAGGATCTCAAGCGACGTATCAGCAACCGAATCAGAACAAGAAATACGGACAAAGTTATGCGTCCCATAATGGAGCGACCACACGCAAGCCCGTCCACTATGGGTGGAATGTTAGGTAAATTACTTTCCAAGACATCGTAGCAAGCTATTGGTTGGTGCCTCTGGATGTTTTTGCGTTGCACAAGCATTGCTTTTTGGTCCTGCACTTCAATATTGAATCTCTTGCTATGGTTTGGAGTTCCAACACCCGGCTTTTGGAACGAAAATCAACACAACAATTAGCCTTAACTTTCAAGCGTGAGTCAAGAACTGCTGTGATTGGTTGACTGGTTTATCAACAGCCAATCGGACCACTTGGCTTACGTTTAATTTTCGTTCCAATAACAGGGTGTTACTTTCTGCCAGTTACGTTTTCCGCGCTGCACTGTACTCGATATTTCAAATAGTGTAAGCTTAATTTTAATGTTGCCTTTAATTTTAATGCTGCCTTTATTTTTTTGGCGGAATAATAAATAGTCATTAAGAACAATCTCATTTAATACAGCACTAATGCTTATATTCAAATTTTACGTCACAAATCAAATTGCATTTGCAATTTCATAACAAATAAACCTAAACTAATTTGTAATATACACCAAAAAAACTCACAAAATCATGTCATAGAATAAATTGTAAATAAATAAGGTGGAGGCTAATCTCTTCTGATTGACAGGAAAACCAGAGAAACTTCCAGATAACCTGTTTAACTAAACTTTGCATGAATAACAGTACCTGGATAACTTTCGGTGAGGCATGATTTGTCCAACCTTTTGAGGCTATATTAATTAATGATAAATAGAATGTACGCACCTTTTTTGTTTTGCCGTATGATCTGTATTTTTATTTTGTTCATTGCTTTTTAAAGAATACTCATGTATACTTTGTGGCTAGTTTAGATAGAACGTAATTTAGTGGATGATTCTCAGTAGTTTAAAACAGCATTTGCGTCAACAGTCTCAATATAGACTATTCTGCAATTTTAAAATATAAAATCATGGTAAAAAAACGAATTGCCTACTTTATTAAAGAAAATAAATAACATGAATATTTTATAAAATATCCAAGTCGACTCGGTTATTCACAACATACTTTCTACACTAAATCTAGCCTACATTATATACCACAAAACATCAGTGCCATTTCTAATATTGTTATATTGTATTTTCATTTCAGTGTGACAGTGGTCTTGACGTACCTGATACAGCAATATGTCCAGAATATAATTCGTAAATAATTGTATTTTTTATTTAACTTTTAAGTATGTAATATTTTATTTAAGTAAGTATATGTATACGGTGCGATATTGTTATTACATTTTATTGCATTTAAGCTTTAAAGTGAACATAAAATGGTTATTTTTTACAAGTTTATAATTTTGACCTTTTGACTGCAACCGACGCCGACGTTGATAAGAATCTCCAGTAAATATAACCTATTTATTAAATATAAGATTGCTATAAACTTGTACTTTTATTCTACTATACCTGCGCTATGTTGTTAAACAAATAGCATACAAAATAAATAAATAAAATATCGTGAGATTTGTGTGAAAAATATGTTGGTGCTTGTATTTAGCTACGACGTAGATAATATCATTCTGTATTAATGACGTGTATGTTCAACAGGTTAAATATAATAATAATTATATTGTGATAAAGTTTATCGTGATAATTAAATGAAAAACCAATGTTTATAGTATTAAATAATTTATTCAGTCAATTGAGACAATGCAGACTAGAAACATAAGATTCGGTAAATAATATAATGTTTATCTGAAATTGCACTACAGCAATAATTTTGAATCATAGAAACTTTATTTCTGATTAAATTTAACTCGTATTTTCCAAGGATAAGTATATATTTATAATAAAAATATGTATACAACTTGTATATTTATTAATTGAAGCATACTGCAGGCATTTATTTCTACCCATAGCAAAACCCAAGGAATGTCAAAACTTTATACATTAACTTAATACTAAAATAACCTACCCCCATATTTTTTACAACCAAAAGTTTTCTGTAGGTACTTGAAAATTTAAAACTGTTTCATAAATAATTCAACAAATATCTACGGAATAAGCTAACCATTTCCATAAGTTATACAAATGTAGAACATTTTGTTTTCAATGTTAGAATGTATTTCCTATTCTAGAAATTTCGAAAAATGAATGTAACCTAACCTTTGGTACGGAAAGGAACGTGAAGCTGTGAACTGAACTTTTATCTAAAAAGAAGGGCTTCTTGTCGTTTTGATGTGGATCCGCGTTCCGTAACTTGTATAACGTGATTGGATCCACGTTCCAGCCTTACGAAAGGTTAATAAAGAATAAAATGTACAAACTTTACTCCGTCCGGGAAACTTTCATTGAAGAGCTCGCGCATCGTGTCCAGAACAACTGCCTCTCATATCAGACCTCTTGAGCCTTGATGCAGTTGAAAAGCAAGCGGGAACATCATGTCATGATGTCGATGGAATCTCTTCACTACTCACATAACTATCAAAACAGTAGTTACCACTATTTACGTACTCCTTTAGAATTAATTTATATTGTAAATAAATGTTCCCAAGCACCAAGTGCTATGAAAATCTCAAAAAAAATCCTCATTTCAATCCCACCCGAGAATCTCATCTCCAAACTGGTGATCAAATGTGTACATAGTATTTAAAAAAATGTGTATCCGTAATAGCCTGTTTACACTACAACGGAATATCGTGGGACCCTAGAACCTTACCGTATTTATGTGTGGTATTTTCTAACTAAATTGTCGACAGTAAGCGCGCAATTTACTGGCTGCACTGAAAATAAGACCGTATTACCATTAAAGTAGAAAATTGAATGAATGCGACCGTCTGCGTTTCTGCTCTCAGTATGAATTGCGACCAGAATTTTTCCGTTCTGTCTGACAGACCCTTAGGGCGCTTTTAATTTAGACGTTTTGTGTCGGACCGCTGCGGTACCGAAGCGGTGCGTTAGTCGTACTGCGTAGGTGCGGTTGTGATTTTTCATAGAAAACAAACGTGCGGCAGCAGTCCGACATCCCGTCTATTGTCGAACGTTCGCAGTACCGACGCCGCACTGTTGCCGCACCGCGCGCTTTGTATGATAACAAACGTACGTCTCGCAGTACGACAAACGCACCGCTTCGGGCACCGCAGCGGTCCGACACGAAACGTCTAAATTGAAAGCGCCCTTAGTCGGTAACAGTCCATGATTTTAATTCTGCATTATGATTATTTAAATAAAAAGCGCGCGTCTACAAAACAGTCCGTTGCTGTGTAAATGGGCTATAAGGGTTGGCCGCGACAATTTAAAGTGTGCAGTAAACCCCATGATATTACTTAGGAACGAATCACGACGTACGGCCGAACAAGCTATTTGGTTTACAGTTTAACCCACAAATTACCTTGTAAAATGTTAACCAAATAGCTTGTTCGACCATACTATAAATATAATATCGAAATAGTGTGGCAAGATATCTACAACGTTCTAGGTAATGTGCATTGGATTTGCCGTGTCAGCCAAATGATTAGTTTTATCGTAACGATAGTGCGCTATTTATCTTTAATTCGAGATCGTGTTTTGTTCCTAACAAATATACTCCCTGTTGTACATTTGCTGTTAATAATATATATAAGATAATATTGTTTAAAACTATTCTATAACACTTATATTCGAATTGAGCTAACCGGTGATCTGAGATTACTATATTAAATTAATTGCTTACAAGTTTTTCTTTTATTTCATCTTCACTTTTGATTTTACTGATTCTGGGACGCTTGCTTTTGTGTATTTGGTTTAAAACCATGCCTAGTATGAGGAACCCAAGCCATACTCCATACCAATAGTGGTATACTGACGAATAGTAAATCCAAATACGATCGAATGTGAGTAGAAGGAATGCAGCAGCTTGATAGGACTCCGAATGGGAGCGCAGGAACCACATTACAAATCCCAGGATTTTCTTTTTCTGAAAAAAAAAAAAAGTAAGTACTAAGAACTGTTCAGGACGCTACATACTGTCTTACAAAATCGGAGTCATCGATTCAAAGAAGAATAACCTGTCCCCAAAATCACAGATATATTGGTTTATGCTTACCATTCCTGTGGCGTCCTTATAATAAAGCTTGAAGTAAATGTCTTCGGCCATCAAGTAGAATGGGCAAAAGTAGATACAGAAGAAATAGCCGGCGTGGAAACCGTGCCAGATCACCGACACAAATAAAGCTGCGTGGATCCTGAAATCATACGCAAATTCAGATTTAGTTTCGTTCATTCAGAATAGTTGCTGTAAATCCTATAGATACTAGACACACACACTTTTACTAGTTAAGAGTTTTGTTATTTTTATGAATAAGGCTAGAGTTTTGTATTGAAATAAAATAAGCAAAATTTTAGGCACTGCCCGAGACGGTTGTTTCATTCAGCATAGACTAAGATAATAACAATTTTATTCAAAAATAACTTACTTTAAAGGCTTGACAGGGAACCTCTTATACACAACCATGGCCACCCAGTATTGCACAGCTTTATTCCATACTTTCATAGAATCACGTAATGTGACCACAGTCTCGCAACCCCATACATCCATTGACTCCACTGTATTGAAATCATATTGAGTGTTCCTTGCCTCCAGCTCTGACCTGATAGATACGAAAGATGAGTTTGTCTAAATATTTGATAAAGACAACTGTTATTTGTAGATGTTTGACAGTCATTACGGGTTGTCAGAAGCACAAAAGTCTGACAACCAGTCTTACTAAGAGATATTGTGTCTGTTAACTATGTTTTAGAGGTCAGATTAGCAGTTGCTCCATGTACAACACTGGTATTCAGCTGCATCAGGTTAAACTGGAAACCGAGTCTAGCATAGTTAGAAAAAAGCAGGTAGATCATAGATGTGTATGAAGGACTACTTATTTATTTATTAAAACTTTATGCACAAAGGCGGACTTAATGCCTTGGGCATTTTCTACCAGTCTACCTTAGGGTGATGCAGAGACAAAACAGTAGGTGTAAGTGCAGAAAAATTCCAAGAAAAACAATATAACAATAAATACATATATACAAACAAAATATACAAAGTCAAGAGAGATTAAAATACATTGATGATGAAAAACAACAAATAAATTATGAGACAAGTCTGCCAACTTCTTATGTAGGTGTTTGTGAGCTGTTACTTTAAATGTGAGCCGACTGGTTGCCATCCTGGCACTTTTGGTGATATTAGGTTCCATGCGTGTCATATGATAGCAGATAGTAGCTGCAATATCCACATTTACTGGGCACAATAACAGTTATTCAAAAAGGAATCGGAATACAAGGCACATTTTAACTTCTGGTTGACCCACCCTACAATCTGACACCATAGTGGTGTCAATCAGACCAGGCCTGGAAATACAATAATTTTCATAATAAATTAATGAAAGCAAATCTTCTCATAAACTAAATATCCTTACATTTGTTTCAACTTCAAATATCCAACAGTGGGTCCATGTCCAGTCCTATTCCTGCCCTGGACAGGGTATGCACCAAGTCCAGCAGAAGTACATACACTCTCAGCCAATGTCATTCCAGAATATATCCGCTGGCGGAATTGGGAAAATAAGGCCCATGGGTACAGCATTCGGTAAACAAAGTTCCTGTTATTGTGGTCTTCTGTTAAAATGTACTGAAACAATTAAAAAGACTATTTGTTTTTTTTTTTAACTTTATTTTGGCCTAGCTTGCTTGGCCTTGCTTGGACCTGGGCAAAGGCCTCCCTCAACTCTTTCCATTTTTCTTCCAGCACGCGTAGGCATGGCATGGTTTTGTCGACTTCTTCAATGCCTAATTTCTGTTTTCACCAACACAAGTGACACCTCTAATATCTATGCCTACTGCTCGTTTTCACCAACACTAAGTGACATCTAATTCAAAGCTTAGTGCCCGTTTTCACCAACACTAGGTGCCACCTAACTGAATGCCTAATTTGTGTTTTCACCAACACTAAGTGACATCTAACTCAGTGCCTAATGCCCGTTTTCACCAACACTAAGTGACATCTAACTCAATGCCTACTGCTCGTTTTCACCAACACTAGGTGCCACCTAACTGAATGCCTAATTTCTGTTTTCAACAACACTAAGTAACATCTAACTCAATGCCTACTGCTCGTTTTCATCAACACTAAGTTACATCTAATTCAGTGCCTAATGCCCGTTTTCACCAACACTAAGTGACATCTAATTCAAAACTTAGTACCCGTTTTCACCAACACTAGGTGCCACCTAACTGAATGCCTAATTTCTGTTTTAACCAACACTAAGTGACATCTAACTCAGTGCCTAATGCCCGTTTTCACCAACACTAAGTGACATCTAATTCAAAGCGTAGTGCCCGTTTTCACCAACACTAGGTGCAACCTAACTGAAGGCCTAATTTCTGTTTCACCAACACTAAGTGACATCTAACTCAGTGCCTAATGCCCGTTTTCACCAACACTAAGTAACATCTAACTCAATGCCTACTGCTCGTTTTCATCAACACTAAGTGACATCTAATTCAAAGCTTAGTGCCCGTTTTCACCAACACTAGGTGCCACCTAACTGAATGCCTAATTTCTGTTTTCACCAACACTAAGTGACATCTAACTCAATGCCTACTGCTCGTTTTCATCAACACTAAGTGACATCTAATTCAAAGCTTAGTGCCCGTTTTCACCAACACTAGGTGCCACCTAACTAAATGCCTAATTTCTGTTTTCACCAACACTAAGTGACATCTAACTCAATGCCTACTGCTCGTTTTCATCAACACTAAGTGACATATAATTCAAAGCTTAGTGCCCGTTTTCACCAACACTAGGTGCCACCTAACTGAATTCCTAATTTCTGTTTTCACCAACACTAAGTGACATCTAACTCAGTGCCTAATGCCCGTTTTCACCAACACTAAGTGACATCTGACGAGGTGCCTAATGCCCGTTTTCACCAACACTAAGTGACATCTAACTCAATGCCTACTGCTCGTTTTCATCAACACTAACACTAAGTGACATCTAATTCAAAGCTTAGTGCCCGTTTTCACCAACAGCAGGAGCCACCTAACTGAATGCCTAATTTCTGTTTTCACCAACACTAAGTGTCATCTAACTCAGTGACTAATGCCCGTTTTCACCAACACTAAGTGACATCTAACTCAATGCCTAATGCTCGATTTCATCAACACTAAGTGACATCTAATTCAAAGCTTAGTGCCCGTTTTCACCAACACTAGGTGCCACCTAACTGAATGCCTAATTTGTGTTTTCACCAACATTAAGTGACATCTAACTCAATGCCTACTGCTCGTTTTCATCAACACTAAGTGACATCTAATTCAAAGCTTTTTGCCCGTTTTCACCAACACTAGGTGCCACCTAACTTTATTCTTGGTAGAATAGAGATTGAATTGGTCATGACACATGTGCAGTTCTGACGGAACCTGTTCAGTTCATGCTTATTAAATTAGCATAACAAGACATGATATTTCATTAATTAATCAGGGGTTATGTAAATTTAATGATGTTAATAGTTTTAATTAGTTTTAGTACTAACATATCTACTAGTAAAAAAAATTACAAATGAAACATGCTCACCTCTAGCGGCCAGATCTTAGATAAAGCCAAGTACAGTGAAATATAAAGAGGGACCATTCTCATTGTGTTGATGGTAAAGCCAAAACAGTCAACATACTTGCTGTAAGGCAAGTGGAAGTAGTCATCAAAAGTCCGGTACCTATAGTAGGGACCTGAAACATAATTGTGGCTTATCATTTAAATTTCCCACAGACTTTTTTAATTACTGGCATAATAGCTTCTCAAGAAAAAACACAATAACTAGGAAGTTTAATTTAAAAATTAACTAAATTCTAAATGCAAAACACAAGCAGATAATATTTAAACAAAGGGAACATAAAGTGACAATCAAAAGGTTTTATGTAGTTATTTTGTCTATACTACTTTATTATTGTAAGTCTGTTATTTGATCTCTTTTTTAGTTTAAGTCAAAGAAGCTTTATTGTCCTAAGAATGTTGTGTACACCTATAATTGGTAGGTTGCTTGGTTAATGCATACTTTTATTGATAAATGTTATATAATAATATGTATGTAGGTACTGTTGGTGCACCTATTTGAAATAAATAAATAAATGATGATGAAAAGAAATACCTGTTAACAGTCCAATGTAATTGAATGTATAATGGAACAAGTCTTCAAAAGAAGGATTTATTATTTCAAGAAAGTCATCATCTTTCGTTTTTACTTCTTTTGGTTTTTGAATTTCATCCTTTTTAGCTTTTCCTACTGCCAACCAAGACCCATTGATTTCAAATGCAACCCCCACTACTCGTAGAACTATTATCATTTCAATGAGGTTTGTCTGTCCTGAAGATAGTGGGAAGCTGAACTTATCAGCCAGCCGAAAGAAGAATAGATATCCAAACATTAAAAAGAAAGACACAATATGACAGTATCTGAAACAGTGTAAATAGCACTTAAGTATTATGTTTCTTAAATTTTAAGAAAGTTACTATGGTTGTAAAATAGTAAAATTATTAGTTATTTATTAATTTGATTAAATAATTAATACAAGCAAGACAAAACTACATACATTTTTGCCTGTTTGTTATAGACTTACCTTACAGTAGCCACTTTTATAGCGATTATACCCAGGAGTGCTGACAAAATAGGATGGATAGCGCTATATCCCGAAACAATCATAATAAGTACAAGGCCGACTATGCTGCCGACCCATTTCTTAGCTTGCACTGTTTTTAGAGACCGGTAACGTGGTCCTATCCCTACGCTAAATAGAAGCAAGGATAAATATATTATATCGTTTTTGTTTTTAATAAAAAAGGACAACATCTTTTCTGAATGATTATATTACAAATACACAAAAACGAATTGGAAATATTTAGTTGGTACAAAAACGCACACAACAAAACCAAGCAACACAACACAACGTATGTATGGTTTGACACTTCACACTTGACACTTTTGACAATGACAAATAGTGATAGTGACAAATGGTGACGAGATACAAGCTACCGAGATTGCCATACTCGACAAAGGCTTGCCAGTAATGGTACTTTGAGGTAAATAGTTGTACAATTATTCTTTGTTCTATGTTATGCATGAGTTAGGGCATTATTGGCAAATAGGTTCTTGTTGTTATTTACTAGGTATTTCTAAATACCCGTCCTAGCAGACATTATTACATTATGAAAAAAAAACTAAAATATTGATACAGAAAAGATTCTTAAGTTTTGGTTTTGCTGAGTTTGATTCTAAACTTGGCGTTACTCTTGACGGCATTTTTTTTGTTGGCTTTCGTGTCAAACCGTCAATAAAGTAGGGATGGTCGATATTAACA
Organism: Xestia sexstrigata; assembly: GCA_941918905.2. Lineage (NCBI taxonomy): Eukaryota > Metazoa > Arthropoda > Insecta > Lepidoptera > Noctuidae > Xestia > Xestia sexstrigata. The sequence continues at coordinate 10,005,165 of OW799203.2, forward strand.
TCGATATTGACATCGATTCAGAAACATCGATTTGTGGTAATCATACTGTAATGTATCTATTTAATAGATATGGTAACACTGTCTCACAGCCACAAGTAGTCGGGTAGCTGTCACGAATGACAACTGTCAGTCACCACGAATGGCGGGAAGTGGTAAGGTGAAGCATACCCTGGAATGGGGGCTTGGTGGTAAGGTGAGAATGTGGTATTGTTAGTGAATTGTGCTATCAACCTATTAACTCTACTACAAGTGGATACTACACATACAAAGATTAATTATTTATTTATTAAATGTACAGACGCCAGCACATCAAGCTACTACAATCAGTTAAATTTCTTTAATAGACTGCCAACTTTATTGCTAAAGCATTAGGTTCAAGGTCGAATGGCAAAATTTGACAGTTTCGGGTAGCTTGATGTGCTGACGTCTTTAAATGTCTAGAATAAAAAAATAACGATTACTAGGCCTAAATATTAAAATTCCTTGAATTTTTTGGGTACATTGAAGTTCTTCTTTTAATTTGTCTTTTTTTGTTGTTAGAGGTCTTTTCAGGTGTTGACCAGCTTTAAAAAACAGTTTTTCCCAAGCTGTCGATGTCAATGTGCAGCAAACTTTTTTAATGGCTTCTACTTCCTTCAACTGATTTGAGTTAATTAATAAGTATAGTACCATTCAAACTTAATGGCGGCTCGGAACATCGTACGGTCCGCTGCCCAGATCACAATTTTTAGGGATACCTAAAACGCGCGCTCTCACCCGCACTCGCCCTACACTACACGTCTTCGATTTAGTGTGTGAGTAAGAGAATTTCTGCTTACGTACAGTCGAGCTCATAATAATTTGTTGTTGTTTGTTAACTGTTTTGTTGTTTTTTTGTGATTGTTTTGTTAAGATTTTTTTGTTAGTGTTCCGTTCGTTGTTCGTTGTCATAAAATAAATTTACCTACAGTTACACACAATATTGCCGTCCTCGTAAACATCTATAAATAATATTGGAATATTGTTCAGATTTTTTTACAAAAGCTTAAAAAAACACAATATATAGAAATTTCGATTCCAGTTCTTCATCAATGTTCGTGTTTACCACACGACTCGACGTTCGTTACCATCGACGTATTTCGATCATCCCGTTGACTAGCATCCCTACAAGAAAGTTCTGTCAGTCAGTAGCAGTGTTGCCTCCTTAGCCTTTTTCGGGCTAGATCTAGAACTTTTTACTATGGGTAAACTCGTTTTTTTATGCTTAAGCCCGAAAAGAGCAATCTACTCCTTTTCAAGCGATACGAAAACTTCGCACCGCGATTACCAAGTTATGAAACAATGCGCGCCATGTAGATTTTGTCAGTTCACACTTTAAAATCCCTAATTGGGTTGGGTACCTAGAATATGATTTTGCTAAGGTAACATCATGTGTGAATATTTTGACTTCTACTCTACTTCGGCAGATATTATTTTGGAAGATTCTGATGAAGACTGACTTTTAACAATTTAATATAATTCGATTTTGCACTTACTTAATTTTTTATTTTTTATTATTTGTCCGGTCAATTTAGACATTCGAAGCTACCCTCCCATCTGCGTCGACCGCGATATGTCAAAACAAGAAGCGCGTCGACCCGCGCATGCTCGCGAAATATTTGCACGTAATTTGACACGTTATACAAAAACACTTGGCGATCGCAAAATACAAAAGTTATAGCTATATAAAATTAACAGTGAATTGCAGAATAGATTAAACCAAAAACAAGATATACAATTATAAATTGATACTCATACAATAATGTAGAACTTGAAAAACAGTGATAAAAACGGATATTTTGCTAATAAAATATTAATTTGCTCAAAAACTATTAACTTTTTACATTTTTTTATATCAAAATAAACTAGATCATATTTCCTTTCCAACAAGACCACAATCTCATTAATAACTGATTAGCATCATATCAAAACATTCATTACAACCTAGATACTCACTGTTTGTTTACATCTGGTAACTAATTTTACCAGACGCGGTTGGACGAACAAACAAAAAAAAACCACTTGTTTTTTTGGTGTAGATAGTTGAACAATCTAATCACCACACTAATTAAACACTATTTGTACGTTTTCACACACGTTTTAATCACAAAATCACTTATTTCTTCACACTTCACAATCACTGTAGGTATACATACCTACTGCATATTCACAGGCGAAATACTGCAACTTTGCGATTCGAAACCTAATTTGCGTTATCATAACACGATAGTACAACTTCTCACGAACATTTAAAGGTATAACACTATATTACAATAACAAATACGTAGCTCGTAATCACTTGAAATGTGACACTAACGCTAACACGATGACGCAAGAAATGGCGCGTTGTGTTGACGTAAGTTTGTTTATATTACTTGACAACTTGTCGATGGATTATAGCTGTGATTTTTGGTACGGAGTTTAAGAATGATATAGAGATGGGAAATAAAACATTGAATTCGTGGACAGAGCACGTTTAGTCGATTTTTTAGTAAAAGTTTTGGACAATTAATTTATTCTGACAGCGCGCGGCTCCCACTGAAGTCGCGCGCTGACTAGTGGGTATAAATTTACAACAAGCTGAAAATTGGTGAAATCGTTCAAAATATAATTATAAATAAAATTTTAAAGTTCCCCATCTTTCTCTATAAGGACTTTTTTTATTTAAGGTCAAAGGTAAAAAAAATAGTTTTCTCCGATTTTCAGCAAAACGGTAAATTTTATCATAAAAATACCTCATACAAAAATTGTAGATCATAAAATTATCTATAAATTATGTTAAGTAATTTTTTTCCAACGAGCCACCGTTTCTGAGATACAACGATTCAAAAATTTGTAAAAGTTGTAATCGTCATAATATGCATGAGTATGCCTCGTACATACATCTCCAGAGTTGTAATATAAATGGTGTAAAAAACCTTTTAACGAAGCCGAAAAGCACTGGTTCTCCCCGTCATTGCGATCATTTTTTTGTTCTACACCATACCCGGGAACCTTCTAGTTACGGAGATATTGGGGGTCAAAATTCCAACTTTTTGACAAGTTTTTTTTAACGTAAGATTTTTACTTTATACACCTCCACGACCCCTGTACTATTCAATCCATCCATCAGCACAATGTTTTAGTTGCGTTATATTGAGTTCTACCACAAACCGAGTTCTATCTTTTTCCCATACAGGGGAAAGATGGGGAACTTTCAAATTTTATTTACAAACAAAATGTATCTATTTAGTTTAAAAACTATCTGGTGTCCACGACACAAGGTTCGTTGCTTAGTGTGGCATTAGATGGCGCTGTGTGTAATAGAATAGAATAGAATAGAAAGTTTTTATTTCAGACCGTAGTCCATAGGGTTAGTAACAATTTTACTTAAGTTCTAGTGTTAGTAGGTTACAGATACAGATGAAAATGTACAATCACAATTCGGCTTGGAGCCGCATCCACCTCCGCATCATCGGGAAATCCCACCGATCTGCGAATACACTGAGAATACTGTTGGTGCCGCCGCGAACACGAGTCATCAGGGATGCACATCTATTTCTAATAATGGCGGCAAAACCATCAATATTATTATCTGCAAACATCCCTGACGCACTAGTCGCACTACTACGCCACGGCAGCCGCAGCAGCATTCTCAGTGCATTATTGTATTGAACGCGTAGGTCGCTGTATGTCTGCTGAGTAAAGTTGACCCACAAGCTGCACGTGTAGAAGGACTGACAGTAAGCTTTGAAAAGCGAAAGCAAACATTTGCTAAATCTAGCTCATTCTAGCTTGTCCGACTGCCCCTTTTCAAAAACCAAGGTGGCAACACTGGTCAGACGTCAGCTGTCCAGTCATGTCAAAAAAATATTGATTAATTTGTATCCAGACCAGATTTCTGTCTGATGAGAAATACAAAATACTGAATGTTTTATTGCTTTGAATCAGATTTTACAGTGAAAATGAACGAAGAGGAGAAAAAAGAAATTATACAGACCCTTAACATAAAGATAGGTTCTAATATAAGTGATTTGGCAGGTGCTTTAGCGTTACAAGCTGAATTAGCTAAAAAGCGGGATAAAATTCAAAGTACTGTAAGTCCCTATCACTTTTATAAGTTTTTAGCAATTTGTTGTTTTTACAAAACTTTTCCAGTAAATTGACCAAATATTTTCACCATTTCAAATTTTCCAGTACATGGTTTTCTAAGTAATATTATATTAAATTTTAGCTTCATGCAGTCAACAGTGAAGTGCCAATAAAACTGTCAGCGGCTTTGGAAAAAGCTGAATTAAATTCTGACCAAATAGACAAACTGAAAACTAGAAGTGATGACTTGAAAAAGAAAGTTGAAACATTCCTGAGTAAAACAGAACCACTGAGAAATGAGGTTGATAAAAGGTTTGCTGCTATCAACAAGCTGGAAGAAGTGTTACTCTACTTAAAATCCATTGAGAAAGTTGATGAATTAAGGTTTGTGTAAACACCTGCTATGATCCTTACATACTCTGTTCACGTCATCCACATTAATAATCTGGTCATACAAATGTATGTGTTGAATTTATTAGACATTAATCAAAGTCATTCTAAATTTAATTCTCGTTTTTTCACTAGTTTTACCCACACACAGGCACACACCACAAATTAAAATATCAATTAATTCGAGTCATCTAGTAAAATGTTTTTTCTGTGTACATCGTAATTGGCGTAATGTTCATTTTTTTTTTTATGTTAATGTACTGTCAGCTCTGACCTTTTATAAATAAATAAATATAGTTTTTCTGAATAAGTTATACAGGTGCTAAGATTTTGTTTGTTTTTTCTAGTCGTCAAATGAAACAGACCAATCCCAATGATGATGAGCAGTTGGTTCTCCTCTATGATGAGCTCAGAAATATGTGTGGCCAGTACAAACAGGGACACAGGTCCATTTACGTAAAAGAATATACGCACTACTGGCATAATGTGCTCAAAGACAAATTCACCAAGTAAGTAATACTTCAGAAAGTTAATATTTAAACAGTCAACTAAGTATCAAGATTTTTGCCAGCTTCAAAATGTTTTCTGCCAGCGTGTCAAGGAGATTTTTGTTATTAACCCAATGTTTAAATGGTGATTCAAATATTTACTGTAGAATTATATTTCCGAATTTCATACTTCACAACTTAACAATATGACCATTTTAAATTCTGCTGATACTAGCTAATGCCCGCGGCTTCGCCCGCAAATTATATACGAAAACCTTCCTCTTGAATCACTCTATCTATTAAAAAAACCCATATCAAAATCCGTTGCATAGTTTTAAAGATCTAAGCAAACATAGGGACAGACACAGCTGGCGACTTTGTTTATAAATTATGTATTGAAGTGATCACGTAATTCGGTGTGCCTTTTGGCATTAGCCTTCTCCAATCAACAACCAACTCCTCTTTAAATAATGATTAAAATAACTAAATAATCAATTAAATTTTTTATTGATAAGAAACAAGACCAGCACTGCAAGTACATAGCAATCAATAACGATCGGATCGATACGATTCGATAAATCCGACTTTTCGATTGGTTAAAAACTCATTTTATCGAGAATAACTGTCAGATTTATCGAATCGTATTGAATCGAGTGCTACGTACTTGCACTGCAGGTAAGCTATTATTGCTTCATGTTAGTAATTAGTATTTCAGTTTTTATGTGCACCATGTCTTACTACTACTTTCTGTTCCAGAAATTACGAAGATGTACTAAAGCTGGTTAAATGGCCATTCTCAGCTCTACCAGAAAGCCAGCCAGCACCTAAAGAGGTGATGGTGAAGTTTAACAATTTGACCAGATATCTGTTCCTCATTGAATTACCTGAAGATCTAGTAAGCAGTAATGTTGCAGATGCAGGTTTGTGGCAAGGTGAATAATTCCTGCCTAAAATTTTATGAATATTCCAACCAGTACCATTTAAAAACAAAACAATACCAATATTTGAATTTAGAATCTCAGATAATTATTAGGGTTTAGTAACAAACAAAACAAACTCAATGTCATACAGGTGAAAGCTCAAATTCTATTGCCACTGAAATTCACTTAGGACCTTTTTTTATAAGCCATCCCAAAAATCTACATAAACTTCATAACAATTAAGTAGAAAATTGTAACTGGTAATAATTTATGTAATAATAATAGATTTATTCCATCAACAGAAAAAGGCCCATGTACTCCTGTTAGACTCCTACTGAGTCCTCTTAAAAAGAGGTTTCAATTCCATTTTACGGGTAGTCGCCAAACAGCGCGCATCGATCGACCGGAGTGGTTCCTCACACAGACACTCACTTGGATAAAACACCACCAAGGTTTTATAAAGAACCATGTTCAACCAGTTGCTGATAAGTTGGAGATAAAGCATGTTAAGGCAGTGGTATGTATGCAGTTGTCTATTATTGGTCATCATGATTATAGTTCTGTGATTCTGTGCTGTTGTATCGTAGTTTACTTCTATTTCTTTCCTTTCCTTTCTTTTTCTTGGCCCTGCCTTCTTCTAGCTTTACAAATACAAAAGGCAAATTGCCTTGAATTTTGTAAAAAAATATTTAAAAATAAAACTTTATGACCTGCAAACTCCAACCAGACAAGTGAAATTCCATCGGTAGAATGAAGTTGGAAAAATAAAAAAAAACTTGAATTATTATTATACCTGCTACCGAAAAAACGAATCAAAACTACCCTAACAATTCATTCTGATGGCTGTTAAAAGTCGTTGTAGGAAAACAAAGCGCCAAAAAAATAAAACCGACTTAAAAAAAACACACTAAAAGAAAAGTGAAAAATAACTTTAGCTTCAGAAACCGGTGACAAAAACACTAAATCAATCAAACAAAGGACACCGACTTTCAAAAGTCGGTGACCTTTGTTAAAAAAGGTTTTTTATTTATTTTTCCATTTTTAGTTGTTCCCAAACAAGTCGTCATGAATTTATTTTACATTATTAACAACACATGTCATGGTAATAGGCTTATCCCCAATGAATGGAACTTAACATTTATTTATTTATTTAATTACAACGGTTGTATTTAATTAAACTAATTACTGTAACTAAAAGTAGAACTAAAAGAGTAAGAGATAACATAAAATTAAAATAACAAAGTAAAGGTTCACACATTCATAAATTCCTCTCACAATACTTCTGACAGGCCAATAAAATCTTTGTCCATCCATCTGCAAACATACCCAACTTTCAAAATCTGGGTGTATTGTACACATCTGCGTACCCCCTCAGAGCATACACGCGTGATGTTACGTCATGATGTTGTATAAACAATAAACATCCAAGCGATTGCAGCAATGACGACAGATATACCGTCTATTTTTGAAGAGTTCCATTGTATATCTCCTAAGATCAGCATCAGATCTTCACCTTCATTCAATTTAAATGGGACCACCTCAGGAATTCATTAGAATTTTGAGAATCGGTCCACAAATGGGGGAGAAATCAGGGAACATACATAAAATAAAAATAAAATACATACACACGAACATATAACCTCCTCGTTTTTTGAAGTCGGTTAAAAACCAATTGCCAATGGGGGCTATCGCGTGTGAATTTGCCACTAGAGGCGCTTGTGTAGACTAAGGTCTTCCAAAATGTCAGATGTCATAGAGTGTTCGCGCGTTGTGTGCTTCTTTATCACGTATTTATACTAATACTCACGATTGTGTTCTAGACAGCCATTCTTGATTAATTATGACGAAGATTTTGAGTAGCAACTTAGGATCTTATTTGTTAGTACTTGGAGGTAGAATGATTTTTAAATGTTTCATGCTTGCTAATTTTAGGAAGAATATCGTAAATATGTATCTAAAGCTTACACTATGTTGTACGTAATAAAATAAACTTTTTATCAAGTTATTGGTACTTTAAAGTATTAAAAATAGAATTATTGACAGGACCTTACTCGACAGTGCGCTATCTGGTGAGCTCAAAAACGATAGCCCTCATTGTATAGACCCTCAGGTATTTGCAGAAGCAGTCCCAAATAACTTTTAAAGTAGGTACTAAATCAATTTATCCTTTTCAGGACGAATTCAATGCTGGCCTTATAGCACTAGCCGCCGAGAGACTCCATACAGTGCTAGCAATGTATCACTCCCAGGGCTCTAAAGGCGAAATAGTCGAAGTCGACGCGGCATTTGCTCATGCAGTGGATGAAACTCTAGGTTTTCAAAGAGAGCTAGTTGAGATCACTGGCAGAGAAATCAATACTGTACTCTCTGTGCTAACCAAAGTGGAGACGTTTTTAAGGTGGCAGACTGTGGAGAAGAAATGTAAGTTGAAGATTTGTGGAATGTTACCATTTTTTTTAGAAAACTAACTAAGCTTTACTGCCCATAAATCAAACATTCGACAACTAACCAACAAATATCAGGACTATGTGGTCAATGGGCTGGCTAAGGCAAAGTAAATCTCAGATGGCGCCACCATAGTTGGTCTCAATCTGACCAACAAGTTTAAGCTATTTTGAAATATAAAATTATATTGGTGTTGATTCTGTTGTGCACAAACTAAACTTAATTTAGGCTATTGCTATCTTTTACTAAAAGGCAGTGCGAGAAAAGGACGGCTATAGCTATGAACTAAGTTAGAGATGTCAAACTAGTTTATGCCTTGCGCTTCACCGTGTTTTTAGTCGACATGTTTTAACGTGCACCCTTCATTTGCATAGAAATATTAGTTTCAACTAAATTTGACAGCTCTAAATTACGTCCGTCTCTTTCTCGTTTTATTATAGAGAAAAAGATAGCAATAGCCTAAATTAAGTTTAGTTTGTGCACAACAGAATCGACACCATTACCACATTTTCAACCAATGACGATATTTGGGTACCAACTATGCTAGCTCCACAGTTCCACATTTATTAGTTCCACAGTTAGCCTCCCCATTACAGCCTCACTCCCAGGCTCTCTCCACGGTTACCTAGAAGATCATGATACCGACCGTGGGCCCCTAAACCGTAAATCTTTGCAACATTAACGACTTGCGCCTGGTTGCGTCACAGTTATCTGGCCTTAAAAAGCGAAAACGGTGAAGCTCAAAAGATATTTTAAGGGATGTCTATACTGAAAAAATACCAATATTATTTTAGAAGTATTTACGCCATAGCACTGCATTGATCCTCCAGGGCTACCTTTCAGGAAGCCTCAAGAATGGCCCAAGACTGACATACCTGTAGGGCTATTACGTATCTCTGTTGACAGCTCGAAATGATAGTAACTGGGCTCAGTGTCCATCAATTAACTGTCAAAAGGTTAGTTTCGTATTATGTATGACCAGTCGCGATCAAATATGACGTCATTGGTTGTCATCGTGGCTGATAGTCGCCGTAATTCATTTTGACAAACGCTTTCGTATCGATACTAATATTTTTTAAATTATGTAAGCGTAGTAGACAACAAATTGATGACATATGAGTTTGAAGTGGCTTTCGTGAAAGACGTTACACCGTACCCAGGCTGTTAGTCACCGTAAAGTGATATCTACTCAGTGCGATACGTAATACAAATGTTATGACATTCACGGTTGTCATCAAAGTTCGGTATACAACCGAAGCTTGATAGTCACTGGATATCAGAAAGATACGTAATAGGCCTGCTGGTGTCAAGCTAAGGCAAAAAACCACCAAGATAGCTCACGATTCCTGCCGGACCATTTATAGTAAATTATCCCACCCGAACGTTTTGAATATAGCTTATGATACTCTGGGATAATGTTACTTTTCAATAGTGAAAGAATTTTCAGGATCGGATCAGTGAGTTCCGAAGGTTACCCACTATAACCAATATTACAAACTTTACCACTTTATAATATAGATGATAATTTTAACCTAATCCTAATCGTGAATTTACCAACAGATGCCTTAGCAAAGATGGACGAGAGCCTAGAATGTCCTCAGTGGTGCGAGGTGGTTGGGTCGGGCGCGGGGGCGGCGACGGGCGCGTCGCTGTGGATCCCGCGCGCCGCTGATTGGTTCGTCACACTGCTGCGGACTATCGAGGATAGATACAAGCTGCTACCTCAACCGGGGCACAGGTCAGTTACGACAGGGCAGTCGACATGTTATTTGTCTATATAAACGTTAGAAGTCAAGTTTTAATTTACTGGAAGTTATTGCTGTCATAGTCGATTGGTACAGGTTTCGTGAATATCTATATACTAATATATACTAATGTATTGTATTGTATAACGGGCTGGTGTCCGCAACTCCACGTCAAAGCGCGTATTTTGCGTATGGGCTATAATCCACAACGCGGGCCCAGTGCGGATTGGTAGATGTCACATGTCTTCGAATTTTTGGTTCTAGGACATGCCGGTTTCCTCACGATGTTTTCCTTCACCGTTTTGAGAGCAGTGGTGATGAAATAAATTACACAAAGTAATGTGCCTGTCTGGGTTCGAACCCATGACTTACTGTTCGTAAGTCGGGGCCGCCACCACTGGGCCACCGCTGCTCTCATATATACTAATATTATAAAGAGGTAAAGTTTGTGAGGTGGTAGGGGGGTAGGGGGTAATCTCTGGATCTACAGAACCGATTTAGAAAATTCTTTTACCAATAGAAAGCCACGTTATTTGTGAATGTCATAGGCAATATTTTTTACTAGATGTTGTTGATATGTACTAGATATTTATTACTACGTCCATTTCCAATTTCCATTTCTAATTTTACCCCTACATTTTTTACAGACTGAACTTTTTGGAGCTCCAACTAGAGCTGGTAGAGGAATGGCGCATCCGCCTCACTCAACTGCTGAGCGCGGCACTCGACAATCTTCAGGTGGACTCCTTCCTTTCTCCAGACGCGGCGTCACATCCGGTGACAGCTGTCATCAACGCTGCTCATCATACCAGGACTGTTTTGTTACAATGGGCTCATTCTTTGGTAAGCAATCTTTTAACTTCCTAGTTAAAAGAAAGAATAAGCAGGGAAGACAAAGATAGTTTATGTACCTAGTTTTGTTTCATCTTGTCATTTTTAATGTGTTCCATTAAATAAACTCGTCGAATCTAGGTTCCGACAATTTTTGAACACATTCTAGGCAACCATAAATGTTCCTATTTGAGGTCTATTTTAGCATGGCAAAATAAGTACCCATCTAATATTCATTGATTTACCGGTTATAGGATGTAGTAGGCGGTTATCATTCTCAATCAATACAAAAGATGGTCATTTAGTTACCTGCATCCGTCAAGGGGGTGATTCTACCCGTCCTACGTAATAGTGGTTGTTAATAGTTTACCTAATAAAAATAACACTACCTAGTACTTTTTACTTAGTACTTTACAAACCAAAACAATAACTTTAAAAACACACTTTAAATTAACTTATGTAAGGTCTATATTTATACAGCATTACCTCCAACTGCACTTCTACCGGCGTCAGTTCCTAAACTTCACTCAACAGCAGCATCAGGACGAAGAGTTCAGCGAGGTCACGTCAGATACTGAGTATACTGACTCTGATGATACGCCGAAGAAGAACAAAGGTAAGAAAATTGATGATGCGCCGTTGGGTTTTCCATTTTCAGCTAAGCGCTAAAAGACGAAAATTCAAAAACCTAGCCTTTTCCCAACTATGTTGGGGTCGGCTTCCAGTCTAACCGCAGTTAAATACCAGTATTTTATATGGAACGACTGCCTATCTGACCTCCACAACCCAGTTAGTACTGGGTAATACGATACCCCTTGGTAAGACTGGTTGTCAGACGTTTTGGCTGTAAAAGATCTAGAAATGACAGCCGGGACCAACGGCTTAACGTGCTTTCCGAACCACGGAGGAAACTCCGTATGTAATGGATGGTCACCCATCCACAGACCAACCTAGGTAAGCGCGGCTTAACCTAAAGATTGATCCAACTGTCTACCTTTTTAAGGCGACGCATTGTTCTACAACCGGGCACGCGCGCCCCGGGATTGAGCGGGGACTGAGCGTCTGAGCGGGGCGAGGAATGTTAGCTTATAACTAAAGGACGTAAACGACAAAATGTTTTTTGTTATATAATTTAGTTGGAAACGATAATTTGAGAAATTCCTTCTACAATTTTAAAGAGTATGTATAGACTCATCTACGGAGAAGAAGGAAGGGCTTCGGGAACGAAGGAAGAGGCTTAAATTGGTCCCGTTTGCCCATAACATGTAAATCTCTTTTTAATAAGAGGTATGTTTGATATTTTTTTCTATATTACAAAAGTTACCTAATCATGTATTGAAAACTAACAAAACAAGGTTTTTATCATCAATTATCAGGTCACCAACTTACATTTGTTTTGTAATTACTGACAAAATCTGAGATCATTGACTCCAAAATTTCCAATGCGTCCTCTTAAGAGGGCCCTTCCCGGGCGGCCTATCGTCAACGCGAGTATGGTCAAAAAGCTTGTTGTTTCATTCAGAGCCATCGCGGCGATATTTTTTCAACTGCCCTGTCTTACCTAGCCCCGACCCCGCACTACTCGTCACCCGCGCACCTCATATCGACTAACGCGAGGACATTGAACGAAAGATGGTGTTCGAAAATTTATAAAACTTGTTCCAGGAAATACGTGTTTTGAATAAGTCTTACAAGTTTGTGAAGTAAATATTTGTTATTTAGAATCTCCACTACATTTGCAAGGCTTCTAACAGGATATTTTCTTTACTTTTACAATTTATGAGTACATTATAAACGGCCAAAGTTGAGGTAAAATTTGTGCAAAACAGCAATTTTTGGAGGCTTATACTGAATTTGTTCCTACAAATTTTAATTTTTTTGCTTCGATAGAAGCCTAGATATAGTGCACAAGATACCTATCAGTTCAAAAAAATTAAAGATATATGTGTAACAACGGCATAATCACGCACGAGCGTTTGTCAAAATTCTCGCGAAATGTATGGCGGGATGGCCGCTCTTAAAGCTACAGTAATAATTTAATTTTACAGATATATCTGCACAAGCGTTGTCTTTAATGGAAGTGGAACTACAAGCCAAGCACCTTGCGCTTAGTGAGGTGTCGAGGAGGAATTCACTGGTGGTTGACTTGAACCAGTATGATATAGTAAGTTTTTCAAAGTTTATTCTCAGATGACCTATAAAACGCACAACGCAGCGTTACGATACTTAGTCCAAATGTCTTTTTATTTTTTATATGCTAGTCAATAAGTTCAAAAACGTGTTAATGAGTCACACCAACACATCAAAATATTATTATAAAAGTTCTATTAAAACAAAAACTGTTATCATTTGCACGAGTACTCGTGCGCTGTAAATCAAGCTGCAAAAGTCATGTTCGATTGCGGGTGATGCGAAGTGTTTACGCTTATTTGCACTTATTATTTTAACGAGTGTTTACGTTCATAAAAAATTATTTGTAAAGTGCACTGATTATTTCGACTCGCAGCTCGCGGAGGCCGTACTTTAATGTTCAATATCTCAGTAATTTTTGTAGATAGGAATATATATTTTTTAGACATGCTGATAACAAAAAACGTTGGTGTGACCCATTCTTGATAAAGCTCCTAAAAATATAAGCGATAGCTCATTCAATTCGGAATGACTTTAGAAAAATTTATGGAAACAGTGTATTAACCTCTTAAAAATTGCAATTGTTATTTAACAATAACTTATTAACAAATTAAGATTCATTCAATTATGAGGCATTTCTTCACAGTATTTAGCAAAAAAAAACATATTTTTAAATAATTAAATTGAAGAAATTAAATATAGGTGTACGTTTCTCCCCCAGACGTCACCAATAGTGAACCTAGCAGTGACCGGACCGCTCGCCGGTGACGACGAGGCGGAAGAGGCGGGCGTGTTCGCAGAGGCGCCGGCTTTACTAGCCAGGCTCCGGGACAGCGGCCTTGCCTCACTGGCTGAACATATACTACTCGAGTTCAAGGCCGGGCTGAAGGACTATAAGCGACAGAAGTAAGTAGTCAGAAGTAAGGAATAGGGTAGATGACAAAAATAATCTAATTAGTCAGATAGATTTCCAAAAAATATTGCATACATATTTTTTTCTGTTTTTACGTTAACAAAAAATGAAGACGATACTGTGCGTCGAAAACACGTGTGACGTCACATTTGAGTACATTTTTTTACTCAAATGTGACGTCACAAGCCCCCACTCTTGATCTTTGACACGTTTTATATTCGTCAATTTTTATTTATTTAATGAAACGAAAAACACGTATCCAATATTTTTCTATAATCTGACTGACGGACTAACAAAATCATATTTTTTTAGTCAGTCATCATCCCTATCTTAACCCTTGGTCTGTACCACGGATAAAGAGAGAACTCTCTATAACTGAAAGGAAATAATTATCCTGGGATGCCATCACGGCTCACATCATAAAAAACACACAAATCCTTGACTTACGGTTATTTGTAGAAATATATTCGTTGCTGTTTAGTCGAAACATGTTGTGAACTTCGGGACCGTCCATTTATCACGTGAGGCTCGAAAGGGGGGGGGGGAGAATTGAAATAAACCTTAATGATGTCAGTGGGAATTAAAAGACATTCCGATCCATACAGTACGACAGCTCTGATAACGGTCTTGTATATTGTCCCTGGCGAAAACGGGAAAATAGTTCCCGTTTTTCGTTACCCAGTGAGGCATACAATATGACAAAATTATGTTCCCCAAAAAGTACCAGGCTGGCATGAGCTCAAGGTGGTTTGCATTTAGATTATTCTGGGTATAATAGGTACGGTCTTTTAGTAATAAATACCTTCTTGAATTCATGCCCGTCTAGTACTTTTCGTAAGGTTACTGCTCATAACTAGCATAACTGTACTAAAACTACTCGATCTCGTGCAATAATTTTGAGTAATACTGTATAATTCAAAAATACAGTGAGTCAACTGGAACAATTTTTGATTATTTAAATCGCGCATGCTTTCGTCACAAGAGGGCGTTCGTGTAGACTAAGGTATTCCGAAATGTCATATGTCATACAGTGTTCGCGCGTTGCGTGCTTTTTTATCACGTATTTATACTAATACTCACGATTGTGTTCTAGACTGAGCCATTCCTGATTAATTATGACTTGAAGATTTTAAGTAGCAACTTAGGATCTTATTTGTTAGTACTTGGAGGTAGAATGATACTTAAACGTTTCATGCTTGCTAATTTTAGGGAGAATATTGTAAATATGTATCTGAAGTTTACACTATGTTGTTATACGCAATGAAATAAACTTTTTATGACGTTATTGGTACTTTAAAGTATAAAATAGAATTATTGACAAGACCTTACTCGACAGTGGGGCCATCTGGTGAGCTCAAAAACGATAGCCCCCATTTCATTGGTCCTCAATCTATAAATACATTTTTAACACCCTTGCTCGTAAAGCTGATGTTATTCCACCGGTTTTAAATATGTAAAGCGGGTCATAAAAAACGCGTGTGCTACCAAAGCAAATAGTTAAGTTATAGTCCATACAAATTCCATAACAGTATTATTTGCCATTTCAAATATGGAACTGATCGCCGCCGCACGACTCCAGCTAGTGAGCAGCGCGCTGTTGCTATTCAAATTTCGAACTAATCGCCTCGCGGCGCCAGTCAGTAGGCAGCGCTAGAGCGCTGTTAAAATGGCGGGAAAGGAACAGTGTGCATTCACAGATTGAGTTTATTTAAAATAAAATAAAAATAAAAAACAGTTTATTCGGTAATTTAAAAACTTGGCTGCATGCTCTAGCGTCTTTGCCAACATTTTCACGCAGCCACGGCAGAAAATAATCCTCGCGCCATTTTTCTCAAAATTTCTTTTCTTTGTACTTGTATTGTGAATATTTTTTTTTTCCGTTTCCTCGCAAATGTGTTAAAAAACGTCGTACAATATACGTGCGTATTGGTTATAACATCTTAACGCACTAATATCGTAATGTACTATTACTAATGTTCTTCCTATTTCCACCCAGATGGCACGGCCTGATGATCATAGAGGAGATGGCTCTGAGCGTATCGCCGTCGCTGTGCCGAGCGCTGTCGGCGCTGTGCGCGCGCCTGGCGGTCGCGGCGCAGCGGCTAGCGCCCACACTCACCACGCGACTGCGCGCGCATCTCGCTGAGATCGTCGACATCTACATCTTTGAGGTGAATCACAGTAAAATTAGCAGAAGGTTGGCTTCAAAGAAACGACCTAAACGCCGACGTTATTAACCGAGCGCCCCTTTCCCCGCCCGTAAGGGAACAGACTAAGGGTCGCGCGCGCCACGTCATTCTCTTAATGATCAACCACACAGTATACCCGATAGTAGCAACCCTAGTCCTGATCGACAGTAGGCATTGAATTCGAGGACACGTCCGAGTTGCACTACTGCTTATCTTTTTACTGTGGTCCTAAGTTATTAACTAAATGATAGTGATGCTTTAATGTTATTATTATAACCTACCCAACGGCCGGCCTATTAACGACACTTACATCTGTGTAAGCCACTCGTCTGCTTTACCTTTTTCGGGGCTGGCTTCTAGTCTAACCAGATGCAGCTGAATACCAGTATTTTACATGGAGCGACTGATATCTGATCGAGATCGAGAGATAAGTTCGTGGCTAAATAATAACTGCCTTTAGTAACCTAATGATCGACCCGAGCGTGCCTAGTTTGGGCTGTGGTTTGGTGACCACCCATTACACACCGGGTTTCCTCCGTGCGTCGGAAAGCACGTTAAGCAGTTGGTCCCGGCTGTCATTTATTCTTTGACAGTCGTTACAGGTAGTCAGTGGCCCAAAAAGTCTGACAACCAGTCTTACCAATGGGTATCGTATTTCCCCCAGTACTAACGGGGCTGTGGAGGTCAAATAGGCAGGCGCTTCATGTAAAATACTGGTATTCAGCTGCATCCGGTTAGACTGGAAGCCGACCCCAAAATAGTTGGAAAAAGGCTATGCTGATGATGAAGGATACCTGATCTCCACAACCTAATTACTTGATAACACAATAATAGATAAGATTGGGATTTAGGGTTTCCGGCTTCTGGGGTTTCTAAATACCTGTAACTATTGTCAAACTTGCGTCTACGAATGACAGCCGGGGATGACTGTTTAACGAGCTTCCCGAGACACGAAGGGTTACCAATTTACGATATGAGATTAATGTAGATTGATCAATCCATTCAGCAGTTCCTAGTCCCCCTCCCTCCTCCCCCCAAAAACAACACACAACGTGTTTGGTGCCTCTTTTTACGTAAAACAGATCCGGAGTTTTCTAATGAAAACTCCGCGCCTCCATAACATTGCCGTATACTTATACTAACTGTATATTACAAAAAATAGTACACTGTGACGGGGGGTATACTTAAATGATGTGGGCACACTTTTAGAATTGGTGAATCTTCATTGATGAATCATTATCATCAACTTATGTGTGAGGGTTTGGATTACCAAACCCTCACTCAAACTCAAATCATTAATTTTAATTAGACCACTTTTGAATGTCAAGAAAACAAAATAAAAATCGAAGCTATAGCCACAGTCACAAGGCATAATAACTTGAGAAAGTACTGTAGTTGCACATTCCAAAGCGTATATCTCTATGGTGAAGAATGGGCAAGAAACTCTATGGACACTCTTTTCAATCAAAATATTGTTACAAAATCTCGGTTACATCATTCATGTTGAGATTATACATATATGTGAAAACGATGTAGAATGACGTGCACATTAAAAGCGTCCAGAGTAAAAGATTAAATCAACAATTTAAAAATAAAGTAATTAATATGAACCGTGGCAGCTAAGAGATGACCAGTCCCGACTGACAGCGCCTGTTCACGAACATGACGCATGGATCAGCGCCATTCAACTCAATCATTTTGACTTAATGACCCAACCCACCTGCCACCATCAGCGAGACATTTGAGCGACCATGACATTCTCTCAGCCACCAAGGAATATTCAAGTCAATGAAAGATAACTAAATGCAAATGGTAGCTTTACAGTACATTGTACTCACACATGTGCTAGAGCAGCGGTGGCCCAGTGGTGGCGGCGCCGACTTACGAACAGTAAGTCGTGGGTTCGAACCCAGACAGGCGCATTACTTTGTATAATTTATTTCATCACCACTGCTCTCCAAACGGTGAAGGAAAACATCGTGAGGAAACCGGCATGTCCTAGAACCAAGAATTCGAAGACATATGACATCTACCAACCCGCACTGGGCCCGCGTGGTGGATTATAGCCCATTCCCTCTCATTGAAAGTCTATAATGTTCCCACTGCCGTGTCCCAGCAGTGGGAACATTATAGACTGATGATGATGATGATGATGATGTGCTATGCAATTATACAATAATAGAATATTTGCAATGTAAGAATATTTTAACAATCTTCTGCAGCTACTACAATAATTTAGTTTTCCCCTATGATTGTGGAGCAGGACCAGCATTGAGCCAAGCATTTTTATTATCAATGTAATCCCCCAACTTATAATATGCTTGCCTGTATAGTGTGCGTTTTATACATGATTTAAATTTCGTCTCATTCGGTTGTAGAATGTGGGGACAGTATCCCGTCATCGTGATATTAATTTCCTTAAACAGTTCTCTTAGAGAATCGCGTCTACGTAATTCATATATGGCTCTGATGGCTCTTTTCTGCAGAATAAATATAGACTCGAAGTCTGCAGCCCGTCCCCATAGTAAAATACCGTATAATATAATACTATGAAAATAACTAAGATAGACTAGCCTCGCGGTATCAATATCAGTAAATTGACTGATTCTTCTAACAGCATATGCTGCTGAGCTCAGCCGTCCTGCAAGAGATGTTAAATGAGGACCCCATTGTAGCCTTGAGTCGAGCGTAATTCCCAAGAAAACCGTTTTATCGATAAATTCAAGTTTCTCTTGATTCAATACTATGTTACAATCACTACTTTTGACATTTGGTAAAGAAAATCTTATGCACTTAGTTTTTTTCCCATTTAGTACTAAATTATTAGAGGTAACCCAATAAGTATTATATTATCTGTGTGTGTACCCAATTAAGAACCTGCAGTACGTTATTTACGTCGTCAAGATTTGTGGCACGTCTGTTTATCTAAAATATTAAAGAAGTATCGTCACCAAACAACACCATTTGCGGTGGTTGTTAAATAAATGGGGTAGGTCATCATGTACACTAAAAAGCGGAAGAGACCCAATATCGAACCTTGTGGTACACCCATTTTTACTTTTAAACCCATCGAATTTTCACCCTTTACTTGTACATGCTGCTGTCTATCATTCAAATACGATTTTACTAAACTGAGCGCAAGTTTACCTAAACCGTAATGCTCAAGTTTCAAGATCAGGGTTTCGTGATTAACGCAATCAAATGCCTTCGAAAGGTCACCGAAGATTCCTGATTACAAATAACACTCTGATTTGCGTATTAACAGCTTCTTTCTTTTGTAGGAGATAGTGCTTGAGAACTGGTTTAACACGGGCGGCACGATGCAGTTCACACACGACGTGAAACGTAACCTCGTACCTGCGTTCGCAACACCTAACAAAGTTGCGTCCGAAATATACGAGTTGCCAAGGTAAGTCCAATAAAACGAAGAAAATAGTAATAATGACTGTCATAATTGACGGCAACAGTAACAAACAAGACACGTTATTAATATTGTTTTATACAAACCTGATTGGCAATAAACATTTTATTTAATTCAGTTAGCAATCGAATCTGAAAAGTGATTGCTGTCATTCTCATATTCCACAACATATTTGGACTATAGACAGCAACTAAAATTAATGAAATAATAAAATTAATAAATAATAAAATTCATTTAGCAATAATAAAATTTATATTAAAAAAATATATAAAGTAGGTATAACATTGAATACAGTTTTCTTAAATCTAAGTCAGAGAAATATGTAGAAAGTTGACAAATATCCCCATCTGAAACAGACTTCACGAGGCCTGCAAACTCCTCAACCTGGATTACGACGACGCGCGCCGTCTCCGCGCCCAGCTCACGAAGGCACCAGACACTGCCGACGACATCATCGTCAGTTACGGCATCCGCCACATACTGTCAGAACAGGCCCTTCAGATCCTCAACCAGAGAACCGACCTCAGTGAAGCAAGCAGTCCTTCGTCAGTCATGGAACTTTTCTGAAGATTCGAGGGAGGAAGTTTCTAAACAACTTGCCGAAGGACCCGGACATCAGTTTTAGAAAAAGTTCGTCTTTGTAGTGTCTTCTTTGTCACTCTATCGACGGTCTCATTCTAAATAAAGGTCGATGGGTCGCTCGGTAGCTAGTGCACTTTGGTATGGCATGATCCGGAATTCCGGCTGCAGATATTGTCGTGTCACTGAGTTCCAGTCATCGTTCTAGGTGATCGAAGAAATGTGTTCAATAAACTAAATACTTTTCAAAGTAAGCTTGAAATGCTAATATTTTCGGCCTGCCCTTTGCCAAGATCAACTATCTTAAAATATGCATGTTGTAAGAAACAATTGATCTGAATAGTTACACGACAACTATGTTTCAAAATTTCCATTCGTGTCCATTATTTTGCATTTTTGCTCAAGTTTTGAATATAGAAACCTCTTTCGCCGGACGTTATAGGAACGTTTGTATAAAAATCCTGTGGCCCAGATATATTTGCTAATACTCAAGTGTATTTATTTAAACATCACTATTCGGTTAGAATATCAATTTGCTTCTCAAATCATATTTTTAGTAACCATGCACAAAGCTTTTATATTTGTAACATAATAAGGAGTTATGTCGGTGTCTATGTGGGTCTGCATAATTTTTATCACCTAATATGGAATTTCCAACTGCTCTGTACTTGACCAAAACATTAAACGTTTGATAAAACCGTTATTTGATGCAGCTTCGGACATCGGACTTGGAAATGTCTTGTAGTGTCCGGCGCGTCGTCCGGATCTAGTCCGCAAATTGTCCATACCAGATGGGTGGAATTACTTTAAATTATATTATAACACCCAAATTGGTTGCGTCGTTGCGTAAACTCGATCATCGAACTCAAAATGATTGGGACTATTTTTTCCAAAAAAAATATAGTATAAATTGATTAAATTTAAAATGTTTTTTTTTTTATTATTATTATTCTTCTTCGTGTCGATGATTCCCATTTTATTATTTAGAACGACCTAAAATTAACCGTGTATGTATTATTTTCGTTTCTTTTTTTTTGAGCATTTTTTCATAGAAGTTTAGCATTTAATGAAGTATGAATCAACTATTATTCATTCCTTACACTGAACCAAACATAGCCGCCGACTCGATCCATATTAGACGCATCATTTTGTGCCAAAATTCATGCTTTTCCAAATCGGAACATTAAATTACATCATTAGTAACTAAAAGTAACTAATAGGTTCGACGGCATTAGCTAGTGGCAAGTTGACTTGAAGAGATAACCTCCTCCTCATAAAAGATTAATTAACTGCCGAATACACAAACGCAACATAGTTTTAATTAAATTAGCCTTTAACTCTCGTTCTATTCTTGTGAAAACAAAGTCAAATTGACGGCGAAACTTCACAAGCTTGTAATTATAAAAAAAAAACTGTTGGGTTTGCGGGGTACAGTCACGAGCGCCAACATGTATACACTTTCCTAAATATAAAAGCAATTTTCGCGAGAAATAACGATTGTTACTTGGAGATAGTGTATTTTTCAGAAAAATATGATTTCCAAAATACTATGTTAGTAACAACATGAAATGTTAATCAGAACATTAGGACAGAAACACTTTGAAAAGTTGTTAAGTGTTTACATTTTGGTACTCGTGACTGAACACCTCTGCCATGCCTCTGCTATGATGAAAATATATATTTTTAACTCATAATTGTATTAATAACTAGAAAAAGGGAATAAGGTGTAAATGATTGCGTGACGGTTGACAGGGGAGAAAAAGACGTGTTGCGTCTAGAAGTGTAATTATAGTTAGTCTAGATATGAATTAGAAAAAAAATCTTTTTATATGTTTCCCTAGTTAATTTATCTTGACCTTGTATAGTGAGTAAATGCCAGAAACATTGTTGAAAGCGGCGTTTTAGTAGTTTATTTATGTGTGTAGGTAATTGTGTGTTTATTTATGTATTTATAAGCTGTCTACATTTGAACGGCTAAATATCATTTATAATATAATTTTTAATGACTTATATGTATAAAATGTTAAATATATCGTTTTAGCTTAGCACATTATGACTTCTATTGTGGAACATTTATCATATAACTGTAGTATGCAATTAAATTTATCAATGAAACACTACACTCTGTAAAGTAATATTTTAAAATGTATTATCAAGAATGATTGCTTTTTGATCCCTCAAGATAGTTATTTAGTGACACATGTTACTTGTTCTTCTTTTTTTAGTACACAGGGTGTAAACGGACAGAACGTTTGGTTGACGACTTCGTGAAGGCCCGAAGTCGTCAACCAAACGTTCTGTACATCAAACTAACTAACTGTGCGCAAAAATTACTGCTGGGATACGGATTTTGAAAAAAAAAAAATTACGGTTTGCGTTGACTCAATGCAAAACATTATGCTGGTAGGTGCATTGAATAGTACAAGAGTCATGGACGTATTTGAAGTAAGTTAAAACATTTAAAACTAGTATTTAAAGAAAAACTTTGGAATTTCGACTTTCAGTAACTAAAAGGGCCACATTGACCGGTCCCGTGCGACTCGCATCCAGCGGATTCACGCAACCTTCACCAGATCATCGGTCCACCTAGTGGGAGGCCATCCAACGCAACGTCTTTCGGTTCGCGGTCGCCACTCCAGAACTTTTCGGCCCCATCGGCCATCTGTTCTGCAAACAATGTGCCCTGCCCACTTAAGTTTGGAAATTCTTCGGGCTACGTCGGTAACCTTGGTTCTCTTGGAAACTCCGAGCATAGCCCTCTCCATTGCCCTTTGGGTAACTTTAAGCCTTCTGATGAGGCCCATTGTGAGCGACCAGGTTTCGGTCCCGTATGTAATCACTGGCAACACACACTGGTCATAGACTTTCGTCTTGAGACACTGCTAAGTTGGACGAGAAGATACCGCGCAACTTCCCGAACGCTGCCCAGCCGAGTCGAATTCGACGATTGACCTCTTTCTCGAAGTTAGACCGACCTAACTGGACCGTTTGTCCCAGGTACACATAATCGTCTACAACTTCGAGTGTAGAGTCTCCGATCTTGATAGGAATGGGTGTGACATGGGCATTCGACATGACCTTGGTTTTGTCCATGTTCATTTTAAGACCCACTCTTCCGGAAGCTCTACTGAGGTCATCGAGCATTGTACTGAGGTCTTCCATGATCTCAGCTATGACCACTATATCGTCGGCAAACCGAAGGTGTACTCGCCATTGACGTTGATGCCTAGCCCCTTCCAGTCCAGAACCTTGAAGACATCCTCCAGTGCAGCGGTGAACAGTTTCGGAGATATGACGTGTCCCTGTCTCACACTTTGCTGCAGGAGGATAGATTCCGAGGCTTGGTCCTGAAGGCGGACTGACATGGTGGAGTTTTTGTACAAACACTTCAACACCTCGATGTACCGATAGTCGATTTGGCACCGCTGGAGAGACTGCAGTACAGCCCAGGTCTCGATCGAATCGAAGGCTTTCTCGTAGTCCACAAACGCTAAACAGAGGGGCAGGTAATACTCTTCAGTCTTCTGTATAACCTGCCGCAGCGTATGTATGTGGTCCACGGTGTTAAAGCCTTTTCGGAAACCAGCTTGTTCGAGAGGCTGGAAATCGTCAAACCTGCGCACGAGACGATTCGTGATGACTCTTGAAAACAACTTGTAGACACGGCTTAGAAATGTGATGGGCCTATAATTCTTCAACCGGGCATTGTCGCCCTTCTTGAAGAAGAGTACCACCACACCCCTGCACCATGTCTGTGGCGTTTTTCCCTCAAGTATGACGGAATTAAACAGCTTCTGAAGGGCCTTAAGTTCCGGTTTTCCACCCGCCTTCAGGAACTCGGCTGTAATTCCGTCATCACCTGGTGCCTTGTTGTTGTTTTTGAGCTGCTTCAGAGCCATCCTAATCTCGTACAGGCTGTCGTCCGGGATGTCTTCGGTATAGTGTCGGGTCAGTCTAGCTCTTGGGTCGTTTGCTAGATCTACGACGGGTTTACTGGTTGACGTGTACAACTGTCCATAGAAGCTCTCGATCTCCTTCAGAAGATCCGGTTTGACGGATAAGATCCTACCATCGTCGGTCTTCAGTTTCGTAAGCTGGCTGTGCCCAATAGCCAAATCTCTTGCAAATACCTTGGAGCTTTTATTCCGCTCAATCGCGTCTTTAATACGATCGGTATTAAAGCGGCGGAGGTCGCTCTTCAAGGATTTAGAGATCCGTCTATTGAGCTGCCGGTATTTACACGCCTCGTCTGAAGACTGCAGGATCATCTCACGCTGCTCGTTCATGAGTTTGAGAGTGTGATCGGAGAGTCTCTTGTTCTGATCTGGACGACGTGCCTTGAAGAACTTAGACCCGGTCGTATGGACAGTTTCCACGAACCCATCGTTGTATTCGTCCACTGAGCTTCCTAGGCACTCGAAACGGTTCTGGAGTTCAAGCTGAAAGCTCTCGGGGTTTTGGATTTGGATCTGTGCTGGACGGAGCGTAGACTTCATCAGTCGATACTTTTCAAGCTTGATATTGATGTTTAATGTGCCTCTTACCATGCGGTGATCGCTCCCGGTTTTCACCGAATTGATCACCGAGACATCATTGAACATTTGCATTTTGGTTGACATGATGAAGTCAATCTCATTTCTAGTTGCACCATCGAGGCTCTGCCAGGTCCACTTCTTGTGCTCATGCTTTCTGAAGAAGGACTTCATCATATAGAGGCCCTCCTTCTCCATAAAACTAGCCAGTTGGTGACCCCGGCGATTCTGACGTCCAACTCCAAATTGCCCCACCTGCAGCTCATCCCCGTCTCGTTTGCCCAGTTTCGCGTTGAATTCATTGATTTACAAAAACAAAAAATACCTGTCCATTATTTTCCAATACTCTAACCGACGGGCATTTAGTCCGTCATAATAAATTGTAATTTATTATAGTTTTATTGTTTTATTGCTTACAAATGAACTGGAGTGTTGAAACCTTATCTTTGTAATAATTAGCAAAACAAATATAAATCAGGTAAATGTTTTTGTACATTTTCAAATTTTTGTCTTAATGGTGTTTTATTGTTTTCGATCAGTGTCACAACATACACAATCTACATTGTATTTGTATATTTGTGGTATAGGTAGATGTGTTGAAAACACTTTAGACTGAGTCTTATTATAATTTAAATTACCTAGGTAGATAGGAACTATTTTTTTATTGCATTGACTGCTTCGTTGGACTAGTGTTGAGCATGAGGTCCTGGGTTCAATTCCCGGGCTGGGCTATGGTTAATGGGTTTTTTCCATCAGGCCTGGTTGATGGCTATGGGCTCGCCCCCTATTACATGGGACTTAAACATAACTGGCGAAATGTGGGTGTACTATTAGTACACCTCTGCCCTACCCTTCGGGGATTACAGGCGTGATGATATATGTTTATGCTCTTAATACATCGCGGGTATAATTGTGTATGATGACGATGCATGTATCGTATCTTTCCAATTAATTAAACTGTAAATAAATAAATTTATATATTCATGTTTTTAAATGTTTTATTTTAACAAAATACAAGAATATTGTACAAAATAACTTACGAACTACTATCTCAGATAGATTAAACAAGCAATGGAATCTCCATTCTTTGTCTCAGTATGACCATGTTTACTAAAAGTATTAAAACTAATATAAAGCCTGCATACAGATCTCTCTGATGGCACAAATTGCACCCTGAAATCAAATGCTTAGAGTTTTGCAAGGGTCCGCATGAAATTATGTTTCACAAGTCAAAAGAAGCGAAAGTCTTGGGACTGTCGTAATTTAGTAAACCCTGAGGCCCTTGCACGAGCGCGCGGTATATAGGTACAACTAAACGTAACGTAAAAATATCCATTCTTTTTAATCGAAAATAGCAATTTTGTTATATTGTTTGAAACAAGCCCAATCAGTATAAAAAATAGATATGATTATTCTTTAATTCTTAAAATTATGGGAATATTACATGTGACAAGTATTCTTTTCACATGTTTTTAATTTTAAAAGTGACGTATTTTAGCCGCGCGTTCGTGCTAAATTATTGATGTTTTTTTTTTTTCTGAGATGAAATCCATCTAACGCGATAATATGCAACTTTTTCGATGATTCCTACTGTATCGATTGTAAAACATACCAAAAAATACAAATGAGCGATAAATGGAGTGTTCAACTATTTTAAACAGCCAATTTCTAACCATATAAATCTAAATTCTATGTTTGATTTATGTGAAGTTTACATAATCGCACAATTGCTATAGCAGGTTCATAACGCATCTTTTTGACTTACAAAACATAATGTCATGAGCTCTCGCGTCATAGTACATTCCATTGCATTAACACTTAAAACTAACAATAGGCTTGTGTCCTGAAAAAATCTACCTAATTATTCCGTCAGTTAGATTATCAAAAAATATTTGAACCGTATTTTTTTGTTTTGTTTCGTAAACCAAAATTGACGAAGATACGACGCTTTTAAAATTCTCAATACGTCACGCCGTGTTATAATTTTATGTGCGTTGGGACGTCACGAGCCCCCACTCCCGAGTTCTGATGCGTTTTATCTTTGTCAATATTCATTGATTTACAAAAACAAAAAATATGTGTCCATTATTTTCCAATACTCTAATTGACGGACTAAATAGGTTTGCAATTTATTGATGGTGGAAACTAGCCTATTTTAAATTAAATCTATTACTAGAACCATAATATAATTAATGTACTATGGAACGAAAGATTCATGTTTTCCCTAAACTCCGAATTTGTTCACAGCCACTCGCAAAATTCATGTACAACGTAACTAATTTGTCAGTGCATTTGTCAAATCAAATAAATATTTTTTCACAAATATGCAATCAGTATTCATTAGACAATCATAATACTTCGCATACGACTACTTAGTTTCTAAATCTAAAAGTACAGTCATCAACAACATTATTTATAATACTTGTAATAAATATTGAATTTAATTTTAAGCTTACAATTAGTTTCTTGCTATTACAAGATTACTAAATCGTTCAATAATTATAATTTTCCTAATAATAACTAGAACGGGATTATTAATTATTATTACTATCACATAGCACTGGCGGTGGATTCAGTGAATCGCCTTTTATTATGATTTGTTAATGAATTTCAATTTAAACGCTTGCAGTTTGTACTATACATTATTTTTACATACAGCTAGTCTAATATTCCTTTTGCTATATCTATATTACAATAAATTGTCTTGAGTCAGCTGCTACGCCATAAAACGGATGAACTAAGTACGTTTTTTATTGTCTAAAGTAGAGCGAATAAAGTATGTCCTTGGGCACTGCGTCTTATTAATAATAATAGTATTTATTAACATTTTTCTCCCGGAACAAGGAAAACGGCCTGAGCCTCAATTCACGTCGAATATTTTCCTTGTTATCGCGATTTGAACCATTTTTTTTAGTGATGTTCTACAACTTGACCTCGGCGTTGATGGAGTTGTTGGTGCCTGCTTCGGCCTCGCGCTGCTTCCGCGGGTCTTGCGTGGTGGTGTTCCACCACTGCTCGTCGCCGGACGCGTAGGCGACAAACACCAAGTTCGTCAGTATGAACACGGCCAGCGCTATCCAGAACACTAGTCGCCATTGTACTAACGTGCTCTGAAAAGATAATGTGACCATTAGTAAGCCTTAAAATTGCATAGATATTCCCACATTATAAGTTCCAGTATGGATCAAACCTACCGGTTTGTTAACGATTATCAAGCCAAGTAGTTACTTCATCAAATCCATCAAAGTGCTATTACGTATGAGAAAAGCTATTTTCCGAATTGTACACTCATCAAAATTATTTCATTTTAAGAGAATAAATACTTTTCCATGAATTACAAAAAATTGGGGCAGAATGGTGCATAATATTCGAAATACATCGCTTACATACAAGTAGACCAACACAGTGCACCTGTGTTTTAACATAATGGAATGCAATAAAAATAAATACCTATAAACTCAACTGATTGCTATAACCGTCAAAGCCTTTTTGTTGCCAAACCCAATCTCAAGGACTGGTGTTCGATTTGCCAAAATAACCTTGTGCTGCAAATCTGCAATACAATACGCAATTCGTTCCGGTACTTACGTCAGGAGTTAGCAGGCCAACTAGGTAAGGCGCGATGATGCCAGTTATAGCCCCTATGCCGTTCACGATGGCCATTATCGTGCCAGCGTATTTCCCGCTTAAGTCAAGTGCGTTCACTTTCATGCCGGGGTAGAAGGCGCCCATCAGACCCATGGAAGCAGTGAAGAGGATGACGACAGCGTCTGTGTTGCAGCCGGAGTATGAGGCGAGGATCATGCAGATGCCAGGACCAACGGATGCTGTAAAGAAAATTGTGATTGAGTTTTCGGACTAATCGGAGCGTTGCTAGCATGTTCCTAGTTATCCCATCTAGTATCTTAGATCTATGGTAGTGATAAAAATGTAAAGATTAAGATCGTCTGAATATTTCATTATGTGAACTATTGATATCAAATTGTTAGAATAAATCTATGTGCTACATAAAAAATAGTTTCTCGTCACAGAGTATTTATGCGTAACTCACAACATTGCTATTTTGCTATCAAAAACATAAAATCCGGTACTTAGTAAAATCGCGAAACCTTCCTCAATTATCATAAAAGTGAGCAAACAATTTTACCTAATTAAATAAAGCACAATGTTATGGTATTCAATTAGCATGTAGGTACATAAGTGTTACATACCGATGGTGGTGAAAGTCTTTCTGGCGTTAGTGACAGTTAACCAGTTTCTCTTGACAATCTTGTCGCACATCCAGCCGAAAGCGATGGAACTCAGCCACATGACTGCGTAAGGCAAGGCAGCAAGCGTGCCTGTCCGATGTATGTCGAATTTGAGGACTCCCGTCATGTACTTGGGAAGGTCGGTCACCATCGTGAAGTATCCGTAGTCGTGGCCGATCTGTAGATAAGAAATGCAGGTAAGAACTGTTACATTTGGACGATAATGGTATTTGTTTACGCTTATGCGTTATAGCTAGGTATGTGATTACAATAGTCGGAGTAAACGGACATTGATAAGCGCTTGTTTTGATCGTTAATTACGAAAAATGACTTCCAAGTACGTAGATTTGTAGATGATTAAACTTTCTGCGCTACAGGCTTTCATTTAGACTGAAATCGAAAGTCATACTACACAGTACTTGCAACTAAGTAGGTACCTACTGTCAATATTGACTGCCTGAACTCACTCATCTCAGGACCTAGGAGGAAACTACTTAACATCAACTAGAAACTACAATCAAATAAACGCGTACCAATCTTAAACAGCTGCTTGCGTACTTAGGTACGACGCACGCAGCTGTTTAAGATACGCGTTTGACCGCGTGGGACAGCCATATATGCAGCCAACAATAAGCTTTAAACAAGCCGAATTTTGGTTTAATTCGTGTTTAACACACAATAAGCAATTATGCTAAGCGGGTGAGCATAATGACTTGATGATCTAGTCATACACTCCTTTTACTACGCCTTATTTGTTTTGAATTAGGCAAAACGTAACGTGTTAGGCTGTGGTTACATCTGTGAGCACGTGAGCGATGTTATCTGCAATTCCAGGTGGCAGCATAATGCATAATCTGTGTATAACGGTCCGGGTGCTGGGACACAGACCTCCTCTCTGTAAGAGGGACTGGGCCATCTAATCCACTACGCGGGCCCGATACGGGTTGGTGATGTCTTTGTTTTTCTAGGACATGTCGGTTTACCTTGATATCTTCACCGTTTTGTTACCATTGGCCATTGGGTTCTGTTTTTCGGATGGCACCTACAATGTAATATTATTAAATAGGTACTTCTCCTTTCATTGTTTCGTATTATTGTTGCGTTATTGCGTCGTTGTAGTATCGTAGGCTAGCATAGTTCCTCCTACCTACTCTACTTCAACTAACGCGGTAGGTAATTCCTACTTCTAAGTTAAACTTTGTCAAATTCTTAGACTATAGGATTATTTCCTGTATTTGTTGATGTTTCTGTAACTGTGCTACGTAATGTAAACGCTCTAATGACACGTGCTAAGGCTGAGATTCACAGACCACACTTTACTTTACAGCAAAGGAGTCTTCATAAAGTAAGCTTTGTATTACCGAAGTTTACTTTCATCTTATTTAATTTCAGAGACAGTTGCTTGACTTTCCTTAGAAAAGTAAGGCTCCAAAGTAAAGTTTAGGGAACGACGTGTGGCTGTTACGTTAAACGCATAAATGTTTTGGAGAACATATTTTTAAATCAAGTTTTATTTCCTAAAAAAAATAGTTATTAACATATTATTCAAGACGAGTGTTTATAACGTGCTCTTGCTTAGATTTATATTAATATTATTATCATTTTATATCAAAACTAGGTGTTTGGAAAAAAACATGTATTACGTGGAACGAAACGAAACATCGTTGACGTTGACGTTCTGTTTACTGCTTGTACGTAAAATTCAATTTCATATTTAATTTACTTATTTGATTCGATCTACGCATTGCCTAAGGACTCCCGAATTCCGATACCGCCTCACCTGTTAACTTGTTAGATCGGTAACCAGGTAGGTAGTATTTGCAACAATTGTCAGTCAGGTAGTAGTATCAAGTCCGTTAAAACAAGCCAGGGTCGGGAAGATTATTAGGAATATCAGAAACCGGTAGACACAGCAAAATTCGTTAGAAAAATATATTATCATAAAGTTAGGCAAGAAAACAAACGACACGACGAACCGCCAAAATACAAACACACTATAAATGTCAAATCGACATGACGTTTTGAGCTATAACCCAACCAAAATAAAATATGCTTCGGTTCTTAAGAAATTAGTTTTACATGAAGGACTACATTATTTATACGTATAGTAATGTAAAGTTTACTTTGAGGCCAAAGTCATGATTATCGACTACTTAAGTGTAACGTTCTTACGTACCTACGTTGCTCGACGTAGCCTCGTACGTAGACACATAGGTACATTGCGAGAGCATTATGCCAAATGCACGTGTACAAATAACGAGATGCGTAGGTACCACCGCCGCGCCCGCAGCCTGCACGGCTTTAGCAGTTTTGGTGCTATTCAAATCCGTGTTACTTATCTACGTGTATAACAGTTAATTTCAACTAAGACTGAACTATTTTTATGCCAAGTTAGTAAAATTTAAGAGTTACTTTACCTACTTATTAAGGCGTATTATGTAAATAGAATTAGAGCAAAGAATCAGGAAAACATTGTATTTAAGTAGGTACTAGTAGGTAGTCATTGTGCTTACCTATACCTGTAAGTCTTTCAGAATATTATGTACTTAGTACTGTAAACAAAAGACTATAACAACTAATTACGCAGGTTAATTACTTATCACACTTACAATAGCATCATCATATGCCTAGCCTTTTCCCAACTATGTTGGGGTCGGCTTCCAGTCTAACCGGATGCAGCTGAATACCAGTATTTTACATGGAGCGACTGCCTATCTGACCTCTACGACCCAGTTAGTACTGGGTAATACGATACCCCTTGGTAAGACCTGGTTGTCAGACTTTTTGGGCCACTGACTACCTGTAACGACTGTCAAAGATCTACAAATGACAGCCGGGACCAACGGCTTAACGTGCTTTCCGAAGCACGGAGGAAACTCGGTATGTAATGGGTGGTCACCCATCCACAGACCAACCTAGGCAAGCACGGCTTAACCTGAAGATTGACCCGAGCGGCAGTTATTATTTAGCCACGAGCTCCTTTCCCTAGCATTATTTCTTGGATATTGGTGTGGGTTACACGATTACTTAGTTTTAAACTTATTCTGTCATACTTTCATTGTAATGTGTAACTGTTAAATGTCCCAACTCCCAATAAAGTAAAATAAAATAAAATAAATAATTATACAGGGTATTTCCGTCCGTCTCATGACGACAGGCCGTGTCGACGGCGCGTTCGTGTTCCACGCGCGCCTCAGAGTCAGCAAAAGGAAGGGGTCCGCAAGGACCGATGCCTGCCGGGGTTGCGGGACTGTTCGAAAGAGATACCGTGGCCCCGGAACACAAAGGGCGATGAAGGAACATGGATGGGTTTTAGTCAGCAAAAGTCTGACACTCCTTCCTGCTCCGCCCAGAGCGGGAGAAGTCATTTGATGATTTCCCATACGAAAAAAAAAAGGGTATTTTAAAAATTAACGAGTGAAACTTAACAGACGAGAAGAGTAGAGGGCCCTGTGGAACGAACTTGTCTCTAAAACTATTTTAGCACCTCATTAATATAAAGATTATGATGACTGATGTAATTGTTTAAGAAGGTAGTGTAAATTATCGACTTGTTGTTAAACATTACATGACCTGTTTTACACATTTTTCATGCATCGAATTGAATGCCATTCAGTGAACTTTGTAAGAATTATGAAATGATAAACTGTGAAGGTAATGCTAATGTCATTGGTCTTAAACAAAACCTTTAAAAGACCATCATCAACAACAAACAAATCACACTAATATCATAAAGGCGAAAGTTTGTATGTGAGTATGCATATGTTTCTTACTCTTTCACGCAAAAATTACTGAACGGATTTGGATGAAATTTAGCACAGAGATAGTTTATAACCTGGATTAACACATAGGATAATTTTTATCCAGGTAATATTATCCCGTGGGACAATTATCGAACTCAACGCGGGCGAAGCCGCAAGCATAAGCTAGTGAAAAATAAACATTGACTCCCTGCACATTTACTCGTTTAAAAATAAACATTGACTCCCTGCACATTTACTCGTTTAAAAAAAACTATTTAGTATTCCATACGGCCATTCTTTATTTCATTCTGTTTTTTTTTCCGTTCGTTAACTGCCCTGGAATTCATTTTATGCCTAATATTTTAATGCTAGCGACCTCTAACGTTGGTAAGTAGCTTCCTCACCGGAATATTGATGGATTGTGACGCGCGAAGCTAATACTAATGCACCTACAACTTAGTTCCTGAACAGTGAACAAAATTTAGTAAATAAGTGCCAAGGTGAGAGAGATTAGTTTAATCATAACTTTAAATTGGATGGGAGTTGTTAAACTTAAACGGATAAGAAAATTTGATCAAGGCAATTGGCTTATATGTAGATAGGTATGATAAATCACAGTATGCATTGATTTCAGTAAATGTTTTAAAAATATAGTTTCCGTTACGCAAGGTCGGAAATTAGCTAATCTGAATTACATCAATCAATTGTAAGCACCTATTCATATCATCGTTATGAGTGAAAATATAGCCGTACAATAGATTTGTTTTACATTAATTTCAATAATACAAGAGGGACATTGACTGCTTCCTGGTCTAGTGGTTGAAAGCGCGACTGTTGACAATGAGGTCATATTTAGTTCGATTCCCAGGTCGGGCTAAGTGTATTGGATTTTTTCAGTAATAGTTACGTAGTCTGGATGTGCGTCCAGTTGATGACAATGGGCCCCTATTTATTACATGGAACTTAAACATAACTGGCGAAATGTCGGTGTGCTATTAGGTGTAGGTAACTCGGTACCTCTGCCTAACCGTTTGGGGATTACAGGCGTGATTTAATGTTAATATGACAGTGGACATACCTGAGCGCAGACCAGGGCCCATAGAGGGACGGACATGAATATGGCCTTCCACGGAATGGCTGAAGGCAAGCTGCTACGGTGACTGCCCAGAGCCTCTTCTAAATACTTTTTCTCCTTGTCGGATATGAACGGATGCGATTCGGGGTCGTTGTAACACAGCAATGCCTAAAACAAAATAAATGAAATTAAGTTTAAGTAAAATCATTAGGTACCTTGTCTAATAATTCGCGAAGTCAATAATCTATAGATCACAATTTCGAAAAAAAAATCTAAGACAAAATTATAATAAATCGCGTACCTACCTACTTTAAGTATAAAGTATTTTCTACCTGTTATAAATCAATAAGGAACCAATTTACAAAGATAAAGAAAAGATAATAGTTTTATACAAAAAACCAGACATTATTCTTTGAACCACTAAATATAGACACGCCAATTTATTTTAATTAATGGTAACTGTCGCCTACTTGTAAAACTGGCAAGAAAAAAAAAACAAAATATAAAACCGGTCTGGTCTGGATACTCGGACTCACATGGGTACCTTTGTACCCATTTTGTTACCTATATCTAAGTACATTTAATTTTATATAATATTCAAATTTTTCTTGGGACTTAAGTTTATACAGGGTGTAAGTGGTGTAACTTAATAAACGCAAGACCTCTCGTATGGTGTCTATGGCGACCATGGAACTAAACAACTTTTCTTCTCTGACTTTTGGAAATTCATAACTGTTTAATTGAGGATGAGGATGAGGAACTTGAGGAACACCCTGATCCCTATGCTTCAAAATTATCATCGAAATTTTCGAAAACATTTAAAGAAGAATGGACAAGACTTACCCAAAGAATAAACCAGAGAATTCCGATAGCGCCAAACAGGTAGAAGACGGACTGCCATTCCCCAGTCTCCTTGATCACCAGCCCTGATAGATAAGTTCCTGCTATGTTGCCGATCTGCGCGCCTCCGAAGACCAGGGAACCCATTCTTCCCCTCTCCGATACTGGTGCCCATCGCGCAAGCATTGCGTTTAGTGCGGGGAAGGTGAATCCCTGAAAAGATAGTGGTTATGACTTGTTGATGCTTGTTGTTGTTAATGTCAACGAAAAAGTTCGTAGAGAATCTAATGATAGAGGTAATATTTCATGGTTTATTTGTACAAACATTTGTCCCATGTTTAATCAGGGCCAAATCTTATGTTGATAATTAATAGTAGTTTGAAGGGCAGAGCTTAGCTTGCGAATGTAACTACGCAGGCGGTAACATCGGGAAACTCTGGTAAAAGAATACTTACCTATTATTTAAAATGCCAAGCTAAAGATCATAGATTCCAGCCTAATTCATCCTCGATTACCAATTTGGTCTTCTCCACTTGTGAACATAAACAACTTGGTATATTATTACAGGAAAGAAATGCGTACCTCTCCAAGTCCTTCCAACACCCTCAAAATGATAAGTCCAGTGGCGCCACCAGCGCTGACAGTCCACGGCGTCAGTAGCGTGAAGACTGCGGTACTCAGCACGCCGAACCCGAGAGAGTACTTCCCTCCGAACCGTTCTGCGAGCATCCCGCCAGGTAAGTGCGTGACGATGTACCCGTAGTAGAACGCACTGAGGATCATGCCCTGCGTCGCTTCGTCCCAGTCGAAGCCTGTTAGCTCCTGAAAGAGATGAAAGTATTAGCATTTTGTGAGTATGAGAACGATAACAAGGACCAGTCTTTGATTAGTGGTACTTACAATGGAAGATCGAGAAACATGATAGGTACCTACTATGAAATTAATCTTTGATCGTTATAAAGATCAAAAGGGGGCAGCCAGTGCGGGGCATTTGTTGTACCTACAATGCAAGATCCAGAAAGGCATTATTGAACAATTCACTGATCCATAGTATACGTTACTAATTGTCTGATTCGATTATTAAATCTTTCTTTTATTCATCCGTTTATCCAGGCTCGGACTAGGACCCGAAACCGACCCGGGCATTAGAGAGACGGTCAGAAAACCACTAATGTAAATTTCGAATCAACTGTATAAAACATCTTAAATCGAACTTTGGGCTGAAATGCTAGGCTACGACTTTGATAAAGAAGAGGCTCGAAACTAAAAGAATATCGACGCTGTCGAACAAATCGGCAAGATTTTGAACCAGGGGGAGGGGGCAGAAAAGTACGAGTAAAACGGATTTGTAAGGGTTAAGTTTACTAGCTACTGATGCAGCTGAACTTCTTCTAAGTATCTAAACACTTGATTTAATTAAATAGAAATAGAAGTTACTAATTTTGAAGAGTTATTTGAAAAGTCTAGGAACTAAAAAAAAATGAGCTCTCCACTTCAGAGAAGTTAGCTTTTCTTTAGTCCTTTTATTTAGAAATAGACGTTCGTTAATCGAATTAGAAATGCGCTCGGAAATTTTAACGCCCTACAGGCACACAGGCGGCTACAGGTTAGAATTGTTTCGACCCTTTATACAAGACTTACTTGATGGACTTGCAGATAAAACCAAGAATCAAGAGGATGTAGATTGCATGAGCGAGCGAAGCGAGCTCGAAAATTTTCACGTCTTGCCTCGAAATTCCGATATTTTTAGAAATATGTAATTTGAGATCAAAATGTCTACATGCTCCATTTTTTGCAACCTTGTGTATGCATGCCAGAATTGCCTATTAAGGCCTCGGGGCAAGGGCTCCTAATTTATTTCAGCCTGCCTATACCGGTCGATCATGCGAAAATCCAAAAAGAGTGCCAGTCCGGAGGAAGAACGTACGCTAGCTACAATAGGCATGACGACAGTATCAAAAAATTGCAAATCTATTTAGTCCGTCAGTTAGAGTAAGTATTGGAAATTAATAGACACGTATTTTTTGTTTTTGTAAATCAATGAATATTGACAGAGGTAAAATGCATCAAAACTCGGGAGTGGGGGCTCGTGACGTCAGAACTAGCAAAAATTTATACCTAGGCGTGACGTATTAAGAATTTTAAAAGCGTCATATCTTCGTCAATTTTGATTTACGTAACAAAAGAAAAAACACGGGTCAAATATTTTCTGATAATCTAACTGACGGACTTATTAGTTTTTTTTTTGTCGTCTCACCTATTTATTACGTAGGTACTTACTAATTCTGTGACATCAGGCAGGAAAATTAAAAACTTTCAAAAATTCCGAGCCTAAAGGGTACTATTACTACAGATAGAGTCTAAGAGTAAAATGAATTAGGTCTTTGACTTGATGGTAGAGGACGTTACTGGGATGTTTTTTTTTTTTTTTAATAAAAGAATGTTATCACCAATTGGCCACACCGGCCCACCGCCCCACCGCTCATCCGGCTGACCAGTCCGGGCCTGCCTTTACCCTTTTCATTAAAGTTAACCCAAGTCTGAATATCAGGTTTGTTTACCAGTCAAATCTCCAAAACAAGCATAAATTGTAGAATAACAGTGCATACTTTATATCGGTAATTTAATTCGGTAAACATAACAAATCGGCTATTTTTGCGGTAAAACTGCTTTGCGCGGCTTGGTAATGTAGACTTAAAAAATACTATATAGGTACCTACGATTTAATATCGTTTAACAGATTGTAAAATTCGTTCCGATCCGATGCGATGCAATGCAAGCCGACGCGCGGCGCAGCAAACACAATAGTAGATTATGCACCGAGGGGCTAAAGTTGTGTCTTATGTCACGGGCGTCATATTGAATCTCGAGCGCAATGAAGGATTCGGGATTTAACTCCCGAGCGCAGCGAGGGAGTTAAGTGTTTAACTCACGAGCGAAGCGAGGGAATACAAGAATACTTATTGCAGCGAAGGATTCAAGCTAGCCCAAGGCAAAGACACCTTTAGCCCAGAGGAGGATACTCTACTTTTTACACCTACTGTGATAAAATAATAGCCATAGTACGAAAAACAAAGTATTTATTAAATAAACAAACAGTAAGAATAATTAACTAATGGTACAGCCAATTACTATTACGGTATTACGGCGCGGTACGGTATTTGTTATTATTAATGCCAGTTTTATTGTTATTCCTTTTAAAAAATGGTTCGTAGTTATCTTAACATGGCAACGATATGAAGAAGCAGTCGTTATGATTTTTTAGGAAATCGAGAATATCATCCACGCGTAGTAAGGGTATCGAGAATAGCTTT
Organism: Xestia sexstrigata; assembly: GCA_941918905.2. Classification (NCBI taxonomy): domain Eukaryota; kingdom Metazoa; phylum Arthropoda; class Insecta; order Lepidoptera; family Noctuidae; genus Xestia; species Xestia sexstrigata. The sequence continues at coordinate 10,043,059 of OW799203.2, forward strand.
CCTCTTTCTGGCACCAAAGGGTGTTTGTTAGTACTATACTGCCAATTTAGCTGAGCATGTGAGATTCCAAATTCAAATCACATTATTGACCAGCGGTTCATAATGAAATCCAGTACAACATTATTGACCGGCTGTGCCCCCGGCCACTAATGACTCACTTTAGGTTAAGGTTGCTTGACATATAATTTGAAATTTTCGAGCAGGTGGTGTGAAAAATATATTTTTATTTTTTTAATGAAGATCATGTGTGCTACGGTTACACATAAATTATATTCTAAGAGCAAATAAAAGTTTACTACTTAGTTTTTAATTATTTGGTCTTTGGTCATGTTACTTACCCACATTAAAATGCGTTTATAATAACTTTCCAGAGTTCGATAGAGCCAATTAGCCTTCACATCTAACCTGTAGGCACAACAAATTGACCACCCCAATTTGATATAATTATCACAAATTAATCAACAACGTATTGGTTAACGAAAACACATAATGAAAACAAATGAGGTTTTAACTACTCGATTTACCTAAATTAATGTCATTTTATTAATGTTATCAATAAAATGACACCTAAGAACCGCCTTACAGATGTGTTGGTCACTCAGGAGAGCTGTGCTTATCATTACTATGAGGAAATCCGTTAGGAATGCTACGAAAAATGACATAACTAAACATACAACAGTTCTTGCTCCTTGTGACTTTAGTCACTCACACATACCTAGTACCTACCTATAGTAAGTATAATTTTAATAATTATACTGTGCTCATAGTTTCTCCTTCCCTATTCACGTTCATCTCAACATAATTAGTATCCATCAAGGTAGCCGTCTTCTTTTCTTTTTAGCCACATCCATCCATTTATTTGATCTTCCTCTATTCGTGGAACTACTACCCACATTCATTCTCAATCTTAAAACTTTCTAAAATTGCAGGAAACAAAACTATCAGATGACATTTTATTCGAATAATAATAGCAATAATTATGTATTAAAATCAATTCCAAATATTACATACTAAAGGTTTAAATAGTATTTTAAATGGACATTGGTATGAATTCTTATAAAAATATAAATTAATAACACATAGGAGAATATTATACAAATATACTACGGTTACGCGGCGTGCATATAATTATATGACGGCAAATCTAAGAGTATTTAACAACATAGCAACCTATTCAATTAATTTTATGTCATCATCAGGTACCTATCTATTACGACATCAAACATACCTATTATATAGGTAGGTAATTAGTTTAGTAGGTATATTAGGTCAGCGACCTCTACCATGATATTTATTTACTGATATCGCATGAAAAGGTTTTCTTCAAGACGATCTGCAGCAGCCTTTCGAACTACTCAACTTTCTGCATTGCATTCATTGTCTACCTAACATATCTTCCCAAGGGTGGATCAAACACAATCACATGGTTTTCGAAAAATTGGAAAATAATATTGATGACATAGGTATTTTTCCGATTGCTTGAGGACCATTTGTGATTTTTTTTTTCATAGTTAATTCTTAATCCAGATATGTAGCCTTACCTGCCTAAGTTCTGAATACTTTCGATGGGGTTTAACCTTGAAAATAAATATCGTAGATACCAAAGAGCAAGAAAGAAATATTTTTCTGTATTTCTGACCAGCACTACGCCCGCAAAAAGTGTGATAGGTCGGATAATATGCAAGATAATATAAAAATAATTTATAGCCTATAGCACTTCCGACTATTGTACTTATATCAGCGAAAAAAAAATAGAATTGGATCATTAGTTCCGGAGATTATCCCCTACATACAAACCTACAAACAAATACCTCTCTAAAATATTAGTAAAAATGAAGTATTATTGAAAATACTTACAGTAGGATCCGCTCCATCCCCGCTAACATCTGTAACATCATCAGCAGGACAGGATCCATCATTGCCAGCCGAATGCGTCGGCCGATGGACCATCTGCGTGATCGCTATGTTGAGGCAGACCCGCATCGTGTATGCGTTGGCTACGGCCAGGAAACCCATGATGGCCATCACCCATCTTTGAGGTATTAGGAATACTGGAAACAAGGAAAAATTATCTTTAGTAAATTTTCAAACCTGAAATACCGAATTGAAAATTTAAATAAACTGGGGCAAAATGATTGTGTGGCATGGAATGAGTGGAAACCACAATAGAATACAAACCAAAAATGTTGAAAATTAGAGGTAACTTTGTGATGGTTTTCTATCGAGAAAATTTTATGCTATTATGTTTTTCGTCAGGGTCAACCTTCACATTTATAATGAAGTTTCCTGACATATACTTTTTTTCCAATTTGAACATGATTTACTACTAGAAAAATCTAATCAAAGATTGAAGATTTTGCTTTAGGCCCGCTCTTAATTATTAGTAGATTGTCAAAATTAACAATTATCGTGTCGAAGATCGGCCATTTTGTCACAATTTCAAAAGCAGCCATGGACCCCGGAAATGCATCAAATAATGTTTTAGTATCGCTTCAATATTGCTAACCACGTTACAGATTTACATAATGGTATTTTGCATAACACTTTTAGAACATACGCGTGCGGTATAATATAAACACCAACTAAAACATTTTAATGTATAGCCGTAATTAATTACAAGCTAACAACTAACAACGTTCATTATGCACAAAGGCATGAAAAAAAAACTCGTTAAAAATATTCTTTATCGCATTTTAAACAATTAATTAACGAATACATTTTTTGGGAGTAAATTGCTGCTGTTTATACATACACAGGCATATAAAACAAATATCTTATTACATGAGGATATAATATTTAATGCCTCAGTGTGTCTATTTGACCCTGACTTTGTTGCACAACCTGCGTAGCGGTTTAAGAGAATGCACTACTACTGCAACGATTGTGTAAAGATTCGACTCATACCCATTAAAAATATTAACTGGCAAAATGTAGGTCTTTGGCATGGCATAAATGTATTTAAAAATACATTTTATTGGTTGACTAACGACTAGAAAGTTGGCGTCCTTTTACATGTTTTATTTTTTAATTTAAGACTTGCATTGATAGATAAATTATGCAATTCATAATTAGGGTTTATGTAATTTTAACGAGCCCGAAATGTAACCTCGATTAGTCATTTGTTTATCCTGTTTAGCTGATCGTTTTGTAATTTGTATTTGGAACCACTTGCTTGTCTTCCTCTTTCTTTTTTGTGATTACAATTTCGGCCAGTCATATCAGGCAGTTTATTTTTTTGCATTTGTTACAAAGGACATTGGCCAAAATCGGCTCACTAGCGGACTGAAATGAACTATTTACCAAAAAAAAAACGCATTGGTACATTTTTGTCTATACTTATATCGTTGTTTGTAAAAAGTTTGAAACCAATGGGGTAGTATGTTTTCATCGTCCTTATTTTATTTTTAAACGTTTTCATGTGGGTATCTTTTTATGAGTCAGACCAAAAGGCTGGATGCCGAATATAATCAAATATGAAAAAATTATTTAATTCGCTTATGCACTCGTGCGCTGTTGATACTGATAAAATACCCTATTTTTTTTGACTTTATCATTAAACATTTTTTTCCGTTTGACGGTTCATATAATACACTTTTCTTCCAAACATCGATAGAGTGCTAATCGTCTCCAAGTGAACTGTGTGACATCCAGACAGATAGACAGACGGACGAAAGCGAATCTTTGCTACAAAAAACCGGGAAATAATTAATAAGTATCATAATCACAGAATGTTCATTAACTTTTCAGTGGTTTTTTCCTGTCTGTCATAAAACGACATGTATCGTGTCAGAGTCTAATACCTGGTTAAAACACATGCTGTGAGCACTCTGATAGTAAACAAGTCCAACAGTTATTGTCAACAATGATTTCTAAGTACGTTTTGTATCCAGTTATACATAATTACATAACAGTGTTAGGTACTTAATGTATGAATAAAATCTGCTCTACTAGCTAACTAGGATGCTCTATTTCACATGCCAATTATAAAAGAAATATGGACATTCATGAATCCTTCAGAATAAGTACCTACTTACCTACCTAAATTAAGCAAGAAAATAATTTCATTTCTAAGTAATGCTTTCTTTAAGAAATTATTTTCATTTTTCAGATTAGTGTCATACATAAGTAAATAATGCTTGTAACAGTAAATTAACCTAGTTTATATAAAACTTTTTAAGGTTCCGTACGCAAGTTGGTGGCTACGGAACCCTTTAATAGCTAACCATGCTATAGTTGGTGCCAGTTAAGATAAGAATAGCGGTCATTGCCCTTTCCCTAATATCTCTTCGTACGAACCAAAACAAATAAACCATGTATCGTTTATCATTAGAAAAAATGATGAAGATCACGATAGATGACGATTCAAGATTTGAACAGGCTTATTTTTGGTTTTCAAAGTTAAGAAGTTTAATAAATGTAGGTGGGTCAATGGCCGCTATTCTCATATTAACTGGCACCAACTATAGCTAGCATGTCTGTTATGGATAACTTAATCCTTTCTCTATGTTAACTTCAAATTGCATCCAAAATGAACAGTCATTCTTATTACCTAGAAACTAACCGACACCGACACGACCGAACCGGCTTATGTGATTCTGATTTGTGATATTGTGATTAGTAAAGTCATACGATGATACGACTATAGGTAAGTAAGTATAGGTAAGACCAGCTGTGCGAAAAATCAAACAAATGTTCAACTCTCCATGTTGCTATCAATAGTTACCTTCATAAGGACAAAGATACAAACAAACAATACACGATGCTATGCAAACAGGGTTTGAAAAAGGTGATAGGTAGATAGTTATTTAGGTATCTATTTTCGCTCTACATACATCGATTCCCGTTACGATTTGATTTTTACTTTTGATTTTTCTCGGCTTCATTGCCTTTACGAGCGCACATTCCATCGTCTTAGGCCCCGTTGACATGGTGAACAATCAGGGGGCCTAGTCTGCTATTACAATTTATTTCTAGTTTTTCGAAAATCATGTCCATTAACAGGTTTTATAATAATGGCAATACAACAATGTCATTGTAACACAATTCTATTACGAGACCATTGACCGACCAATGATCGACCATTATAAAGTTAGCAGATTACGAACTTTTAATAAAATGACAATGGCATCGTTCAACAATTATGAAATCAATGATAGATCATTGTGACACTATTGTAATAGCAGACTAGGCCCCCAGTACAATATTTTACTGCACAATTTTGAGATGGTAGTTTTATATGTAGGTACCTACTAAATTTTGTTTTTAACAGTCAGATGTCGAATTGTCGACCTATCATGTGCCATCTTTTGATCCCAACTTTTTACCGTACTGACAATCGCCACGGGGCCTTACCATACTCAGTTTTCCTCGTACATTCCGTCGAGATTGCAAATAGTAGATACTTATATTTTACAGTTTATTTGTACAAAGCTGAGTTTTGTTGTCAATGTCGCGGTCACCGCCGACCGCAATCTCATTAGATGAAATGAACCGCGGTTGAATGCAACCTTCAGTGTTTGAGCACAATGTTGAGTTGGTCTCAGTTTGATTAACAAACCCCACCTGCGGAACCTGGGTTTATTGACCGTTCAGATGATGCACAACACTATAAATGGAACACAATTACATAAAAATGGAATTAGTTTAAAACTTTTTATAGTAAACCTGCTTACGAACTTTTTTGTCATTTTTTTTTGTTTCAGAGCAATCATATGAATCGTTTGTACTTTGCTGTTTCAGTGTATTGTGATGAAAGGTTGTCCAGGTGATTCAATCTGTCGCAGTTTAAAATGCTTTGAAAATATAAATAGGAACCTATCTCTTTAGATTCTTTTAACAACGATTCGCAGAACTTTTGTCTCGAATTTACCACTTCTTTCAGGTTTTCAGTTGCAAATGTTCAATAAAATGAAATTACTAATACTTAGATCACGAAATCAACTGGAATTGCAATAACGACCTTAACAATATTTCACAACAATGGACATTGCAGAACCTACGCGGAACTTCCTGAATGCCAAGTTCGAAATTATCTATTTTCCGTAGACGATTTAGGAAAAAATATGTTAAGGAAAATCTAACAGGAAAGAGTAGACCTATCTAGGCTTACATAACGTTTTACAAATGTGCGTCATCCATTTCTAAAGGACCGTAACAAAAGGGATAGGCAATAACAACAGATGACGAAAAAGGAAATACAACTTACCCATAGTCTAAACGTAAAACTATATATTATATGAGTCAAATTAAGTATTACTTACCATAGAATACATAGGTACAGTAGGTACATATTACTAAAACGTGTAAACATTCTCAAGTAATAGAAGAAAAGAAAAGCGACAGTATCGACTTACGGTTGATAATCTTAATCTCGAAATAACTACCTATTTACGAACCGTTTAATAAAACTAGTTTTCAGCTTCACTTCCTTCTGAAGCAGTTAATGAACATTGTGTCACTATGTTCGTTAAATGTCATTATCTCATGTCTTCCAAGCAGTAACAATTTTCGACCAAATGAAAACTTTTCAATCCTATCAGATTTAAAATATCACACTATGACACTATACAATATTACAAAGGCGAAAGTTTGTACATGTGTGTATGTTTGTAACTGTTTCACACAAAAACGACTGAACGGATTTTAGCACACAAATAGTTTGTAGACTGGATTAACACATAGGATACTTTTTTTTTTTATCCCGTCGACGGCAGTCGTCGGTGCCGTCGACGGGTGGCGACGCTTGCAGTTGTGGCATGCCGCGTTAAATGTGTGTCGACGGCTGCCGTCGACGCTTGCACTTGACGCGGGCATAAGCTAGTAAATAATAGATTTATCTATCCATAACTTCCACCTCACGGAGTCAGAATGTCTCATCGCATTAAAATTCGGTGCAATTATCCTCTTATCACAGACAATAGACGACGGATATCAAATGAAGTATAAATAGTTGATATTAACTTGTGATCGAATTGTTTGTCACTGCATTGTTGCGCAGTGGCACGTGACGTGACGGATCTGGGAGCGCAGGACATGTGGTCAGCCATCCGATAACAGCCTTTAACTTGAATAGGACTTTAATAGGCGTAGTGTACACTAAATAAGGTCAAATGAACCAGTCTTACCAAAGGATATCGTATGACCCAGAAACTGAGATGTGTGGAGGGCAGATAGGCAGTCGGTCCATGTAAATGCTGTTTTCAACTGCGTCTGGTTAGACTGGTACCAACTTAGTTAGGAAAGGCCAGGAGGATAGAAGTATGGCGGCAAAGTTTCGCTAGTTAATTTTATTTGACCCTGCATATAATAAGCCTCGTACAGGTATCGATTTGGAAAAATACCGAAAAAAAACAAGTTATCACGATTTTTAAGCGGTTGCGAGTAAAGTTCAGATCAGATGATTGGCGTGTCCCAAATATAAAAGTAGGTTCTTCTCAATTTTTATAACACGTATAGGTAATTGAGTTGCACTTTTTACCGTTTTGGTTCCCCTTGACACCAGGGCAGGCAGTCTCGACAGATAACGACAAAATAGCTAACTTTTGATTGCTAATGCTAACGAATAAATTCGGTTACAATGAAGATGCTTGCAAGAAACGCATCATGGATGTAGAGACTTGCTTTACACGCAAGCATCATTATTGATCAGGTTGCCAGTGCAAGAATGACGATTTAAGGCCCTTCTATCCCTAAAATTAGCAACTCTATTTGTGGTGATCAAACTTCGTTTGAAAAACTGTTAGAATAAAGTTCTAATCAGCTTGCACTACAAAGCGGTTGTTACGTCAGTCATTGCGGCCGAATAGTGCGAAATGAGTGTTTTTTTTCGATTTACTAAAAATCTATTGATTGGACTAAAAAAATAAAACACATAAGACCTGCTTTACAGTTTGTTCAGTTAGTATGCAAAGTTCTCTTTCTTTGTTTTCTTTTTTTCATGATCTAATTTCAAGTACTTTTTGAATACCAGCGGTTTATTGTTCGATTTGGAGGTAACTTTGGATTTTTTTTCTATCGAGAAAAGTTTATGGAATCGTGTTTTCGTCACACATAGGACTTAGCATTAATCCTCAACTTTCCTATTTATTTTAAAATGAATGCTGCCGTATTATAGGAGTAACGGAGGATCGTGCTAAGCCATTTGAGGGATATATAGCCCTTAACGGTGGGGCAACCGATACAACAGTATCGGTTGCAAAGCCAGAGTTCAGCCAAAACGAAGATTATCAATATGTAATTCTTAATTTATTAGTTCAACAACATACTGAATAAATGTTATCAAGAATTTGGAGGTTCATACCAATTGGTGTGAACTAACATGTGTAGTGCGTATGTGATGAACTGGTGGCAGAAATACAGGATACAAAAAATAACAAATACGAAACCATGAAAGTATGCAGGTACCTATATGTTTCATGATTCTATGAACCTATAAATTGGTCGACAGATGCACTAAATGCAATTTTATTCTAACAAACGTCCAAGGTAAGTTTCCGCTTCGTCTAATGGGCAGCTAAGTGCCAGTAATTATCCGTTTGTGTTAACCAAGTGCTTCTATTGACACACTAATTGTAAACGAGCGTTGGCGGATAAACTAGGCGTTAACTTGTGCATATGCCTGCCTGGAATAAACTAACACGTTACCGACGTGCACTTTCCACGCGAATGCTAATTTTGTCCATTGTCTTCTAAGAAATAATGTGATCTTATCAGATATTTATAGTATGTGTACATCGAAAGGAAAAACCGAGGCTTAGCGGCTCTTGTATTCCGGAAACCCGCGATATCACAGACTTAAAATTCGCCATTTTTTGCCCTTATTGAAGACCGCGTTAAGGATAGGAAATTGTGCAGAATTGGCGGTCATGAAGACCGAGATGAATATAATCTAAAATCAATTGTCTCGAAACAGTATTACAATTCAATGAAGAGAAAATGAATTACGGAAGTTGGGTTCAATTCAAGTTTAATTAATAGGAATTTTCATGAAGTCTCACATCTACAACGACCTTTTGTTAGAAATCCCACAGTACTTATAATATATAGATATGAATACCCTATGACTATGACAATAGGTCATGTGTCACCTCATGTCCTGCCAGAGACCCGAGGCATTGTAATCCTACACAAAGGTTGACCACTTCACAACGTCACCCACCTTTATGTCAGATGTCAGGCTTCCGTATGAAACATCCCAGAACAATAGGACTTTTCAAAGTGAATCTGAACCAACGTCACTGCCGACAAACAAAAACGGTTTTATAATTTCCGTTCTCCGCGCATAGAATACAGATCAAAGCGCGCCGTTAAAGTTCCCGTTGACGGCCTAACACCGAATTGCAGTGACGTATGCAACACTGTCCACAAACCGCATCATTAAACCAATCCGATATGGAGCTGAAACCCACGTTCCCGTCAAGTCAGCTACCTAATTTGGCATCGGTATCGAGAAACTCGTTAGAAGTTGTAGTTTTTGCATCAATCCGCGAAAAAGTTTATATCAAAGTGGCCGAGCGGAGTATTCCGTCGTACGATCCCGCCGGCCAATGGCTGCTCCGAACAGGTCCGCGTTGCCAGACAGGCTGGCGGTGGTTTCGCGGCTTGAGACACATTGTAATTTAAACGCATTAAATCGCAGCTTTCCAAGAAGCCGTAAGTTGAGCCACGTTTTATTGGATACCTACTCTGCATTACTGCCAATCTCAAGTTTCCTTTGAATATCGGTAGACTGATTGGATTGACAGGGAGGTATGTCTGATTACCATGTTGTTAGTAAAATACCAGAACAGTTTTAAAGATTCTTTGACATAAACAATTTTAATCAAAGGATTATCTCCTCCATCCAATATCGGTGTACTTACACCACAAAGGTTTGTAAACCACAGCACGTGGAAAACGGTTGATTTGACTATCTGAAAATCATAAAGCTACGTAATGCAGTTCTTATTGACCATTAAATCCAATGCATAATACGTCGTGTATTGGTATTTATGATTCTCACACAGTCAGATCTGCTGTTTTCCACGTGCTGTGATTCGCAAACTTTTACGACCATTTAGCTCTAATACTTTCACCTTCGTCGAACATTAAAATAATGGAAACGATTCTGCGATTTTAACTCTTAATCGTGCGGAAACTTTACAGGAACTAAGGGTACCTAGGTATATCTAAGTAATTGGTATTTATTAGCGACAAGAGAGTCGTTCGGCCAGTCAGGTCCCTTTCACCTCGATGCTGTAAATCAAACGACATCGTATTAGTCGAGTACTGAGTGGGCAAGATAATAGATTTTCCAAAAGCTGTCCCATTAATAGATGATTGTAGAATTGTCGTTTTCCCCTTTCAAGTAAACTTCTAAAATGCTGCTCATACTGCAAATTTTGGAGACATTGTTGATTAAGGTAATAAAGGAAAATTAACAAATCATATTAAATATTATTTTTATCTGGATTAAAACAACTGGAAGTCATACTTAGTCATGGGGAGAACTTTTGCCTAGCAGTGGGGTGACGCAGGCTAACAGATCAGTACACTTTTATACAGGGTGTAAAAGACCTCATCACGAAGCCGTCAACCAAGCATTCTGTACATCAAACTGAGTAACTTTACGCAAAAATTATTGCTGGGAAACGACTTTTTTTTTTGGGGTGAAAAATCATGTGTTGTTATAGAACTCAATGTAACGCACTCAAAACATTGTGCTGATGGATGGATTGAATAGTACTGGGGTGGTGTTTAAAGTAAAAATCTTACATTAAAAACTTGTATTTAAAAATCAATTTGTCAAAAAGTTGGAACTTTGACCCCCAATATCTCCGTAACTAGAAGGTTCCCAGGTATGGTGTAGAACAAAAAAATGATCGCAATGACGAGGAGAACAAGTGCCTTTCGGCTTCGTTAAGAGGTGTTTTACACCCTTTATAGGTGTACCTTTCTGCAGTATGTACTCGTATTATAGGTACTCGTAAGGATGTGTCACTTTGTGGATTTCTTATTAATCTTATAATAGCTAGATCGACCGTTGAACGACAATTCTCCTGACTCATAATAAAGCACAAAGTTAACTATTTAGCACTTTCAATTAACAACAAGTTACAAATCACGAACCTAATTATCATCTTCTCATCAATCTTTATTGAAAGACTGACAAAGCTAAATTCGATCGCAACACTAAGTAATTTTACGGTTAGCACAAATGTTCCGCCTAATTAATGATGCTGTTACAATATAAAATACAATGTTTTTGTATAGGTATACAATAAAGTTTGATTTGCACAGTTTCTTACGCGCGAATCGAATCGCGAAATAAACGATCAAGTGGTACAAATTTCTTGTAACAACTTTTTACTTTACTACTTATATAGAAATGTTTACAGTTTTCGTAAACTTAACGCAATATCTAGTGTACCTAACTAACACAAAAGATATCACTTTTAAACTTTAGTTTAAAGATTATTATTAGAAGCAACCATTTCAAATAAGTGTCCAAATTTTTCAAATTTATTTGAAAATGATAAGTTTAAGTTTGGCAATAGACTCGCCCCCTATAAATGATGAAATGTCCGTGTACTATTGGGTACACCTCGGCCTAATCTTGAAGAGGTATCGCGCTATAACTATTGTTACCTAAAAGTAAAGTATATTGAATTACATAAGATCTATATGAATTTATTTATACTCCAACAAACGATACTAAGATATATTAGAAATCAAAACTATACAAAGGGTTTTTTTTACGTTATTTCCTTTAAATAAAAGAGCCCACCGCCTGCACGTAGGTATGTGGAAAATGGAAAAAACGTCATCATCATCTGCCTAGCCTTTTCCCAACTATGTTGGGGTCGGCTTCCAGTCTAACCAGGTACAGCTGAATACCAGTACCTACCTATATTACATCTGAACTCCACAGCCCAGTTAGTACGAGGTAATACGATACCCCTTGGTAACATTCTTGGTTAACAGACTTTCGGGCCACTAACCTGTATGTAACGACTCACAAAGATCTACAAATGACAGCCGGGACCACCGGTTTAACGTTCTTTCCGAGGCACGGAAGAAACTCGGTAAAATGAAAAAAAAAAAAAAAATAGAAAATAGACCGAAGCATACATAAACCTTGACTTTAAATAAAATAAAAAAATACCTAAGAAAAACCGAGCAACCTTATGAATTAAATGCTAAACGATAAGCTCTCATTCCTCTTTGCACAAAATTAAATACAGGATATTGTTTTCACCATGATAATACAAAATAGTTCACAACAATACAAAACACATGACAATGAAATTCCTTTACCAAGATAATATCCTCGTGATGATAAAGGAATTTCATTGTCAAGTTTTATTTTAACTTACATTTGAATACGAGAAGAAATAATAGCATTTAAATGTAAAACTTTTACATTAGTAAATAACCTTTTGTAATCAGACACGTTTACTTATAAATTAATAATTTACATAATAGGAAGGACCTACTATGTATAATAAAGCACTTTTATTAATTTATGTATTTACTGAGAAATTGGAGAATAAAAATAATAACAATTTTAATTTTTTTTTTCTAAAAGATTTGCCTTAATTTGACATTGTCGACATTGCTCCATCACTCAGTCATAAAAATAATTTTAATGCTTTAGCAGTAGGTAACGTTAATTTTTTAAAAGGCATTTGGTTTTTGTTTTAGCAAAAATAAAGAAATGCAGGCCAGGCAGATGATGTGGCACATCAAGCCTTTCCCAACTATAGGTAGGTACTCCACTACTCCAATCTAACCGGAAGCAGCGACTGCCTATCTGACCTCCACAACCCAGTTAGTACTGGGTAATACGATTCCCCTTGGAAATACTGTTACGACTTTCAAATATCTACAAATGACAGCCGGGACCAACGGCTTAACGTGTTTTCTGAGGCACGGAGGAAATTCGGTAAGTAACGGGTGGTCCTGGTCACCCATCCACAGACCAAGGCAAGGAGATCGATCCCAGCGCCTTTTATTATTTAGCCACGAGCTCATCTTTGCTAGAGAGCTGTCACGCTGTTTTAGTTTAAAGATCCAGGATCAAACAAAATCTCATTCAATAAATTTCACCTAAATTAACTTGACTGCTGAGTTGAACTTTGCTCAACTCTCTGATACGAAGTCGTTCCGCCTACCTCAGCATAGGTTCACAATAACTTCACTCAACACGTCACGTGCAACTACACTCAAGCAATGTAAACGTGACACAAATTAGCGCCTAGTGGTATGTGATAATTGTATATTAAGTGACAATTTGCAATTTATATCCTCCATTGATATGCCGTGAATGTATTACGTCGATATTGCCATACAAAGGGTCTAAAAAACCTCTTAACGAAGCCGAAAGGAGTTCTCCCCGCCATTGCGATTATTTTTTTGTTCTACACTTTACCTGGGAACCTTCTAGTTACGGAGATATTGGGGGTCAAATGTAAGATTTTTACTTTAAACACCTTCATGACCCCCGTACTATTCACATCAGTACAATGTTTTGAGTGAGTACCATTGAGTTCTATCACAAAACTTGATTTTTCACTCCAACAAAAAAAGTCGTTTCCCAGCAATAATTTTTGCGTAAAGTTACTTAGTTTGATGTAGAGAATGCTTGGTTGACGGCTTCGTGATGAGGTTGTTTACACCCTGTATGGGAACGATACCTATGTAGTTTGGCTTTTCATGGAAAGATACAACACAGAGCCAACAAAAAAATAGGCCCTATTAGGAAGATCTGAAGAATAGCAAAACATCACGCCTGTAATCCACGAAGAGATAGGCAGAGGTGTACCTAATAGTACAACCACATTTTGCCTGTAATAGGGGGCGAGCCTATTGTCATCAACCGGGTACAAATCCAGATTCCGTGGCTGCTACTGAGAAATTCCTGATAAAAAAGTCAATAACAATTTGCTGAAAAATAATTAAGAGTTGTGTCTTATGTCACGGGCGTCATATTGAATCTCGAGCGCAATGAAGGATTCGGGATTGAACTCCCGAGCGCAGCGAGGGAGTTAAGTGTTTAACTCACGAGCGAAGCGAGGGAGTTAATACAAGAATCCTGAATGCAGCGAGGGATTCAAGCTAGCCCAAGGCAAAGACACCTTTAGCCCAGAGGAGGATACTCTACTTTTTACACCTACTGTGAGAAAATAATAGCCATAGTACGAAAAACAAAGTATTTATTAAATAAACAAACAGTAAGAATAAATAAATTAACTAATGTTACAGCCAATTACTATTACGGTATTACGGCGCGGTACGGTATTTGTTATTATTAATGCCAGTTTTAATATTATTCCATTCCTTTTAAAAAATGGTTCGTAGTTATCTAATTATTCTTACAATATTATGTCTTCGAAAACATGGCAACGATATGAAGAAGCAGTCGTTATGATTTTTTAGGAAATCGAGAATATCATCCACGCGTAGTAAGGGTATCGAGAATAGCTTTCCTCTTTCGGGCACCAAAGGGTGTTTGTTAGTACTATACTGCCAATTTAGCTGAGCATGTGAGATTCCAAATTCAAATCACATTATTGACCAGCGGGTCATAATGAAATCCAGTACAACATTATTGACCGGCTGTGCCCCCGGCCACTAATGACTCACTTTAGGTTAAGGCTGCTTGACATATAATTTGACATTTTCGAGCAGGTGGTATGAAAACAATATTAATTATGCGTGGAATAGTTTTGCTTGTAATTGGGCCACATTGAGAGCACTCGTACAAGGCAATTGAGACCTGTTCTGCATTAGCCCGCTTTTACAGATTAGATCGCACGCTGCCGCTACACTGTTAACCATCGCTTACCGCTTCAATCGATTTAAATATTTGTCGCGAACCGTAGTTGAAGATGAAGACTGTGGCTACGGCAAGCCCTAGACCAGTCCTAGCCCAAGACTATAAATTGCCATTGGAAGACCACCAAGTCACCAACCCACATTGCCATTGGTCCCGTGTGGTGGATGACGGCCTATCAAGTCTTACAAAGAAACAGCCAGTGTCCCAGCAGTGCGAGGGAACATTATTGGCTGATTATGCTACGCTGAGACTTCATTTTCGTTTAGGATGATCAAAAAGTCGATCTTCGAAACAAGTAGGTGTCTACATATAGTAAGTAAATTAATATGTATGATGTACTCGTATGCCTACTCGTACATAAACTACGGCTGTTTTGTTTACCTAAAAATAGTTTTTGGTTAGTCTTTGAAAATATTTAACACAACGAGTTATGCAAATGAGAGTGACATTAAAAAAATATAAGAAATAAACTTGACTAGGTACTTCGAAATGCATTTACGACTTTATCAAGAGCGCGGAGAATATTATAAATACATAACTTGAATATTCAATAAGATTTTAATTGTTTACATTATAGGACTAAATTACCTTTAAACATGTGCGTAAAGATTGAGGGCCATAGCATACGATGCCACATTAATCGCTTTATTCATGATTTTCAGCATCTTGGTACTAATTTAGATAGGTAATTTAGGTAGATATTTTCTATCCATGTAAGATAAATGTTTATAGATGATAAAAACGACTAGAGGTTCCTCATCAACGATAAACGCAGCAGTGCAGATTCGGTTAAACCCGAGCGGACATTGCACACGCGGTTCCGGACACCATCATATCTGTCAAGTGTCTGCAGCAGGTCCGTAGTCCGTACCGGTTGGTTCGAACCTTGATACTCTAAATGGCAACTCAACAAAATGCCAAACAGTGAAATGAGAAAATCGGTGGAGCAGAAGAAAATCAAAGAAGACAAAACAATAGCTAGGCCAATATCAATTTTTTTCTCATCTCTCAAGAATGCAATCGAATTTTGACCATAAACATACATATACGGCAGCCCAAAATGGCGTTTGTTCCCGAACACTTGTGTACATAAAAAACATCACCACACATCGCACAGACAATACCTGTGTAATGAGATTGTTTCCAACTTCTTTTGATAAAATTGTCGTTTGGAACAGCTTGATCTGTTTATAACCGACTTCAAAAAGGGGGAAATTCTCAATTCGATTGGTATTTTTTTAATGTATTTACACCGATTACGCTGAGATTTATGATCCGATTTACGTGATTCTTCTTTAGTCTGATGCGGAATAGTTGCTATTTGGTCCCATAAAAAATTAATATAGTTTGGCCCAGTAGTGTTATTTTATTAACATTTTTTGTGTCATTTAATTACTTCATTTACGTATGTTCATCGATTTCTCTCCCATTTGTGGAGCGATTTTCGAAATTCTTTTGTCTTGTCAAACAAAGGTTACCGACTTCGAAGCTTGACCTTTGATTTATTTGGTTTTTGTCACCGGCTTCTGAAGCCAAAGTAAGTTTTTTTTAAGTCGGTTTTATTTTTTGCAAAAAAGTTTTTTGCCAGCACTTGTTGCGGCCAGCACAAATCAGATCGAGGTGACTTTGGGGCATCTTTGGGGGAAGCCTATGTGCTGAACATATTGGACGTCTTTTGGTTACGATTGTAAACAGTTGTACCTATGTCCATCTTGTGCGTTTTTTTTTTATCGCAGGAACGAAAACAGTAGCGAGGCAACGATAGAAGTTTATTCAAGTTCAAAAATAATTAAACATTCACTGTGTGATACTGTCGATCTGGTCTTACTCATAAAAATATCTCTAAGGTAGTTTTCTTTTGCACGGGTTATTTTTACATAAAGACATTTACTATTTTAAATGTTATCATAATAGTGACATTCCCAGACCCATTTTACTTCGTGAGGAACAAAACATAATTATAGT
Source organism: Xestia sexstrigata (assembly GCA_941918905.2). Taxonomy (NCBI): domain Eukaryota; kingdom Metazoa; phylum Arthropoda; class Insecta; order Lepidoptera; family Noctuidae; genus Xestia; species Xestia sexstrigata. The sequence continues at coordinate 10,059,839 of OW799203.2, forward strand.
AATAACTTATTACGTAATGTCCAAATCATCTACATAGAAATATTTTTTATGACTGTATTGTATTGTGTGTATAGCTTATTATTATAGAAAAAGGAAACAAAACAAATAGTGCACGTAAGTTAGGTACGTCTGGGTGATGCAACGTGCTGATGAAGTTTCAAACACAGAGCATGGAATAGCCGGTACTGGCAGCTAGAGATAATTTTAACACTGCGTTTAGTACGTCTGACCAAAGATATCCAAGCAAAAAAAATACTGATTAAAGTGATTTTATTTTGACCTATTTAGGATAGTGTTGTTATGTTAAGTAGAAGATATAAGGTATTTACGCGCAAAATGAAAATACTTTTATCAATGTCGACGTGTTGACAAGCTGTCTCTAGCAGATACGACTGATCTGTGCTCTGTCGTGTCGGAGCTTTGAATAGAAAATAAAACGAAATCAAAAACTCCTGTTTTGTATGTTATTACAGATATGAGCATGAGCCTGTAAATGGGGTTAATAGTGGAGAATATTATAGATTTGACTGTATTGAAATCACAAATAAGTTACGCTAAATGGTACCAAGAACTGTTGTCAGACGGGCGGCCCGCGTGCCCCGGTTGTTCCACGTGGATTCATGCAGGACCAACGCTGGGGCACGAGTACCTCTTCGTCAACTAGAGGAAAACACACACTTCATGGACATAGATATCTTCTCTCTTTCTAGTAACTAATTTAAAACACTGGCTATCAATATTCTTTCACCACAATTATACTATTTATAGCTTCTTAATCTAAAATTAATTAATTAATTTAACAAATTTATCTTACCGTTGTTTATTTGTTCATTTATTAATCCGTGGACAATGGTGTGGGTTATATGTTTACCAATTTTTGTAACTACTCATAATTTCAAACCTGAACATGTAACTGTTTATTTGTCCCTAATACATAAAATAAAATATCATTGATGGATTTTTTCACAGAGGATTATCATGGGTTATTTAATTTTGTTCGATCAAAAAAATCTTTCTAGCCAACTTCTAAAAAAGGAGGAGATCATGTGTTCCACCAGTAATGTTACAAACAAACAAAACCTTCACATGTAAATAACATTTAAAATTATGAACTAGAAAAGTAACCAATTTTAATAAAGTTTATTTCGTATGTACAGGAAGAGATATGATCGTAAACTGAAAGGAAGGCCGCGTTACGAAAGTCGCCGACTTAGGTGATGAACTGATGCCGATAATTACCTAGGTACAAGTTGCTTCCTCGACTCGATTACTATCGATATCTTTGAAGATACGAACTGTTGCTGCACTAATAGTTACGTATTTCATATTTAGAGCAATATATTTACACTTATGTTAATATGTTAGTAAGAACTCGTTTGTTCTCTCTGTGGAATAGTTTTGTTAAATTAATCTTTGGTGAAAAAAAAAAAAATTTCCGTACTAACTTACATTCCTCACCAAACGTCGTTAAAGGATGAATTAAAGAAAAAACCTTCCTCATCTTCGTTGTTTAAGGAATTCCTGTGCATTTTATGAGTGTCATCCTGAACTTTGACAAATTAATTATTTCGACACGGTCCCAATTTCGAAAAACTATAGTTCGACTACTCATTGCTTCGACAGAACATATATTCGACTAGCATTAGTCCGCCAGAATATACTTCAACATTACACACCTTCCAAAAACACTACTTCGACAAAACCCTTCCTTGATAAGCACTTGTACATTCAGTCAAAAAAGTATCGGGAATGGATGATTTGTTTATGGTTCCAAATTTTTTTTTGTTTTTTTTTTGTTGTTGTTAGTTTAGCACAACTGTTTTCCATTTTGGCGCGGAGTTTGAGTTACATCTGTTAATCAGATTAAATACAGTACTGATTTTAGTTATATCATATCTAGTGTGTATTGCGAATTTCTTAATGGACAAAAATATCGGACAAAAAGTTTGTCTTAAATTTTGCATCGCCAATGGAATTTCGAGTTCGGAGTCTCTGAAAATGTTACAGAAGGCTTACAGTGAATCGACTTTATCAAAAACACGCGCTTATGAGTACGCGCAAAGCGTTCAAAAGCAGTCAAGGTGTGATGGAAGATTTGCCTCGTTCTGGTAGGCCATCAACGTCTGCAACTGAAGTTAACATCGCAAAAGTGAAGGAAATAGTGACTGACAATCTTGCCGGAAGGTCAAACGGTAAATAAAAAATATTATTCGGACGTTATGCAGCGTTTAAGAGAGCAAATTAGATAAAAGGGCCAGATTTGTAGAAAGAAAATTCTTGGATTTTGCACCACGATAATGCGCCTTCGCACAGTTGTGAACGATTTTTTGACCAAAACTCAACAAATACCATCGAGCAACCACCTTATTTATCAGATATGGCTCCAGCCGACTTCTTTATTTTTCCTAAACTCAAATTACCACTTCGTGGCACCCGTTTTCATTCAGTAGAAGACATAAAGGAGAATTCGCGGCGAGAACTGAACTCAATTCTGGAATAAGCATTTAAAAAATATTTTTATAATTGGATTATTAGTTGGCGTAAGTGTGTCGGTTCTGAAGGAGCATACTTTGAAGGTGATAAAATAAATTTGGATAAATAACTAATATTTTGTGTTTTATTGATCTTTTCCCGGTACTTTCTTGACAGAGTAGTATTCCAGGATGACACTCGCATTTGAATACGAGCCTAGCGGTTTACATGCCATTGCCTGTCAGTGAAATTAATATTTTTAAAGGTTAGGTAATAGTGTCATTTATAAACATTTTTCTTTCACACTAAGAAAAAATGAAAGCGTTAATAAGTATTTCAATGTAACTTAGTTGCAAGACAAAAGAGCTTAGGCCTTTTTCTTTCTTTTCTATTTAGGCAGGTCGTTTTTCAAAGATCACTTTCACAGAAATGTGAGCGTGTTGCATCCAAACAAGCGATGTTTTGACAGTGAAGCGTCGTCAGCAAAATGGTATTCAATAGATTTTTTAATTTGGTTTTTTTTTAAGTATTTTTTGTTGACCTTTTCTTTTCTTACGTTCTACAGTACCTATTGTGATAATTCCAATCTCGGCGTGGGGGGCCAGGAGTCCATAGTACAGCAGGGTATCCTTGTTTGGTTTACTGACTCCCACAAACCTTTGTACTTCCAATATTTGTAACACCTCTATATTGGTTTTGATTCCGTTGTGCACAAACTAAACTAAATTTAGGCTATTGCTATCTTTTTATCTCTAATAAAACGAGAAAGAGACGGACGTAATTTAGAGCTGTCAAATTTAGTTGGAACTAATATTTCCATACAAATGAAGGGTGCACGTAAAAACATGTCGATTAAAAACACGGTGAAGCGCAAGGCATAAACTAGTTTGACATCTCTAACTTAGTTTATAGTTATCGCCTTTCTCCGCCGTCCTTTTCTCGCACTGCCTTTTAGTAAAAGATAGTAATAGCCTAAATTAAGTTTAGTTCGTGCACAACAGAATCGACACCATTGTAATTTATTGTATTTTTGAAAGAAAATATTTTTTTATTAAACTTATAGGAACTGTCACTTACGGGACTTACACTCCCAAATAAATTGGACTAGGAGCAAGACGGAATATCTTCTGTAATTGGTACCTAAGTATTTGTTTTGAGCTTCCGATATTTCGAGGCTGAACAAACGCTGACGCAAACAGAAGACACTGACGGAAGATATCCCGCAAGTGACAGTATAAGTAAGTTTGTACTTAAACCGTGAAAGATTAGGTAAAACAGTGTTTAAATCTTTATTATTTAATTTCTAAAAATCCTAATTTCAAACACATTATAGAATCCAAGTTTTACATAATATACGAAATAAATTAATGAGGAATGATTTGCGGAATCGAATGTAACATTAACCTTGGAGGCCCGACTACAAGTTATAATAAATTTATAACTCGCAATTTAACATTCTTTTCTGCTCATAGCTTTTTAATCCTTCAACTAAAGCCTATGGAATAAAATAATGTATACTTTACTTGATTATTTATTAGTTAGGTATCAGTAACGCAGATTATTTCCTGCATAGATACTGCTAAGACAAAGCATACCTTTTGGTGTGACGTAAATAAGGTTCAATATTTATAAAACATTGAGTGTCTCTCTACGTTAGTATTTATAAAATATTATAAAAATAAAATGCCTATTGCCAAGCGGTTGGTTGAGTCAGCTTATTGCCAATGTGGTAGAGGCCATTTTTTGGTCAAAGAATCAGAGGGCCTAGTCTGCTATTACAATAGTGTCACAATGATCTATCATTGATTTCATAATTGTTGAACGATGCCATTGTCATTTTGTTAAAAGTTCGTAATCTGCTAACTTCATAATGGTCGATCATTGGTCGGTCAAGTCAATGGTCTCGTAATAGAACTGTGTTAAAATGACATTGTTGTATTGCCATTTATAAAACACCTGTTAATTTCTATTAAGGCTGGGGTATCTGCTACATTAGCAACTCTATTTGTGGTGGTTCAAACTTCGTTTGAAATACTGTTATAATTAAGTCCTACTCAGCTTGCACTACAAAGTGGTTGTTACGTCAGTCACTGCAGTCCGAATAGTGCGAAATTAGTGGTTTTTATTTAATGGTAGCCCAATAAATCATTAGATCAAAATGCCAATTGTACACTTTGTGAAGAAAAAAGTTACAAATATTTGTGCAAAAAAAATACTAATACTTAATGCCGTTTAAAAAAATAGTAAAAATGTTTCACTTTGATTTTTTTTTTCATAATAGTAATAATAAAGTTTGAATTATTTCAATTATACCAATTAAAGTATAGAGTCTAATAAGCAACATATTTTTTTTGCACATTTATATTTACTCACCAAAGTGGAGTTACATGAAGAAAACCTCTCCTTAGCAGATCCCACCCCCTTAACAGGTTTTTTATCAATTTTTTGAAAATTATTTCTCTTTTCGAAAAACTAGAATTAAATTTGAACATCTAATCATGCCAGATTTCATTTATATATATTTTTACATATTATTTATTAGTGTTCTATGCAATCTGAAGTAGTAATAAGTTCGTAAATTAACCGTAATTACTAATAAACCATTCAATAATATTTTATCTGTTTAGCTGTCAAAGTCAAATGTGACATTACTGCTTACTGACGATTAATCTGTTTTTATTTGTAGCGGCCGGTGTTTTGATTTATTTTCATTTATGTGTTTCAAATTATCTTTAAGAAAGAAGCTTATATTTATTGCAATACAAAATGGTGCAAATTTCGGCTGGAACTCAAATTTTTTGCAGATACCGCGTATTTCAGTCATTCATTTGTTATTGTGTACGAGATTACCATTCTATGCTATTTCTTTCAATGGAGTGTCAGTGGTTGATCATTGGAAAGTCATAATGACGCCATTATATAGTAGATTACCAAACTTGTCAAAATCAACAATTATGAAATCAATGATAGATCATTGTGACACTATTGTAATAGCAAACTAGGCCCCCCGCATTGCCACGTTGAATGGCAACGCTATGCTGGTAGCCTTCTGGGTACTTTTCCCATTGACAGCGATACTAACGAATCTGTTATTCTTTTCTCCTTTTGATGAATGAATGAATGAATGATTTATTTATTCACTTACAATTTCTTAACGCTAAGTACATTTCCCCACAAAACTGCTTACACAGTTTAACTGTGAGATCGTTGAGTCTATCTTACAGTAAACTTAATATCATGTACATCTAGAACCCATTATATATACTTAATACCTACACTTACGTAGAATCCAACAAATAAAAAAAATACATGTTGGTACTTTCATATTTTTATTTTTATCTATGTCTGTAAAGTTGTAATTCGAGTTATTTAATGATTGCCTATGATGTACGTATTAAACTTTGTGGCGTGGAATGATAAGCTGACGATAAATATAAATGTTAATGATAATGTGTATAAATTATTATGTTTTTTGTATAATTTATGTGTTTGCAATAAAAACAACTCAGTGTGTCATTTCCATTTGCTAATATTGTAACCTGACCCCCACTGATGAGACGTACGTAGATTACATTTTATAAGTAAGTAGATAGATTAGTTTCCATAGTGGACAATTTTCTTATAAATACCTAATCATGGAAAATTATATATTAATTATATAATAAGTCACAATTACTAACGAATGAAAAGATAAAATACATTTCTAAATAAATAATTTAGAATCAGAATATAATCGGGATCATTACATTGTTTTCTTGTTAAATTCTCGTCACACAGAAACTAAATAAGCATAAGCTGTCTAATTTTAGTGGCTAGCTTTAGCCCACGACTTCGTCTGCGTGAAATACACATTCAATTTCCACCAGTGAAAGTTTTTTTTAAATCGGTTGAATAATTTCAGAAATTACCTCCTACATGTAAAAGAAGATGGGGCATAACGGGGCCCTTTTAACTTCAGAAGCGTTTATCAATGAAATTGTGTATATATGAAGCTAAGTTCTACGTATTATATAGTCTAGTAAAAGTGCTTTAAAGCGCTGTTGTAAGCTTTTGTGAAATGTATTCATAGGTCTGATTTTACCTCCGTGACAAGTAGGAATGGTTATAATAAATTATAAATCATGTTATTCTAAGATCTAGGCAAATCCAATATAATAAAAATGTATGCTGCGATTACCTTTTGTCTTAATTTGACCAAGATCTATCTTTGGAAAGTATTTTTAAGACTGTACGCGAGCTCTAGGTGTGGTCCCCAGATTGCATGGCCGTCTGCGTTTACTCTTTACCTATACCGGATGACTTTTTATCACTTTCCAAAAAAATGTGTATATTAGGTGAATGGAGTAGAAGCTTATGGCATAGGTACTTAGTTTTTGTTTTCTTTTTTCCACAGCTTATAAAAAAATGGATCTATCATCAAAAAACGCTACAAATTTCAAGTAAACTTTTCATATTAGAAACAGAAAGAGAAATTTAAAATAAAAATGAAAAATATCGAATTTCAAATCATACGCAATACGCGTAGGTATCATTTGAATTTCGTTTTTTTTCTTTTTTGTAAAAAAAAAAGTCTGCTTGCTGCCATTTGCTTCTACTCCGTTCACCTGTTATACCCATTGTTTTTGGAAAGTGATAAAAAAGTCATCCTGTATAAAATACTAGCGGACGTCACGCGGTTTCACCCGCGTAGTTCCCTTTCCCGTGGAAGTACGGGGATAAAGTATAGCCTATGTTACTCGCTGATAATGTAGTTAGGTATCCATTGCTGAAAGAATTTTTAAAATCGGTCGAGTAGTTTTAGAGTTAAATCGTAACAAACAAACAAACAAAAAATCAAATCTTCCCTCTTTATAATAATATATTACTAATATAGATATAGATTTCAATTTCAATTTATTCAGGAACAATTCACATTGTATTTGATTATTATGTATTTGCAGGGATTACATTGCAAAATTATTTTTTTATCAAATGACAATCTACATCAATCATGGACCTCTACTACCTACTTATTATAATAGGTAGGTACTTAATTAACAACGAACAGACAGACAGTTACCTACAAGTAATCCTTATTTATTTTAAATTTACGATGATTTTAGTAGACACTAATGCTCTTGTTATTGTAGGAACGTGTAAATCAAATAGCCATGAATATGCAGATAAGTCATTTACGACATTTTCCATAGAATTAATTTTCATACTAAATTGTGTAAATAGGATATCTACGAGTAAAATATTTTTTTTTTGCTACATCCATACTCCGATGTGATCTGTTGTAATTTGTAAATCAGCATGATTCAATCCATCTATTTTTATGATTTTGGTAAAAATTGCTTGTTTAAAACCCACTAAGGTTAACATTTCTGCTTGATGGCTGCTATTAATTATAAATTACTTGAGGGGATTGGCACTGATAGCCGAAATACAGGTTTTTGCCTAGTTCGGCTACAGATGTTAAATTCTTTTGCGTTGTTAAAAATATAGCCTAAAAGATATTTGTAAAACTCTGTGACATTTTCTTGAATAAATCTTATTATTATTATTATTTAATCCGCTTGGCCTTTTCCCAATTATGCTGGGACCGGTTTGAAGTTCAACCGGATGCAGTGAAAACCAGTATTTTAAATGGAGCGACTGCCTATCTGACCCCTTGGTAAGACTGCTTGTCAAAATATCGTACATAATATTTTAAAACGTGCAACGGAAGCAAAATTAAGATTTAAGATAGATATTGCAAAAAAACATGTGCTGAATGAAAATACAACTTTCAACAGGTAATCGATAATCTATAACATTCTAGTTCATCATCTGCCTAGCCTTTTCCCAACTATGTTGGGGTCGGCTTCCAGTCTTACCGGCAGCAATTGAATACCAGTATTTTACCTACATGGCGCGACTGCCTATCTGTCCTTCGCAACCCAGTTAGTTCTGGGTAATACGATTCCCGTTGGTAAGACTGGTTGTCTGACTTTCGGGCCACTGACTTCCTGTAACGACTGTCACAGATCTACAATTGACAGCCGGGACCAACGGTTTAACGTGCTTTCCGAGGCACGGAGGAAACTCGGTATGTAATGGGTGGTCACCTATCCACGGACCAACCTAGGTCAGCACGGCTTAACCTAAAGATCGAACCGAATGGCTGGTATTATTTAGCCACGAGCTCTTCAGCTTTTCAACTAGTAACATTCTAGCTAAGAGACCAAAATACATGAGCACTTAACATCTAATAAAAATATCTAGCGACTAAATACCAATTTCGGTTTCGAAATTCGGTTCACATTTCTTATGTTGGTACAAGTTACCGGTATTACACGGAACTCTGGCTAAATAACGAGTTCATAACAGCAATTTACTAAATATTAATTGACAGTTACCTCATTTCTTCGTTATGCACATTTTACTTCATTTTGGGACACGTCGTACAGACGGCAGCACGTCAAGCTACGCAATCTGGCAATTTTCTTTGATAGATTTTCAATTTTATCGCTAAAGCATTAGGTTTAAGGTTGATTGGGAAAATTGGTCAGTTTCGGGTAGCTTGAGTGCTGGTGTCTGAACACACACAGTGCGAATTAGTTTTTAACGCAACATTTACCTAGGTTGGAAATATTAACACAGTACTTTACTTAACAGAGCTGAAATTCTACTTTGAAAAATCTTATATTAACTGACAGATGACTGGGTGGGATTTACCCTGGGTCTAGATGCATGAAACTTACTCATAAAAAATGATCCTCATCTTCTGTCTAGCCTTTTCCCAACTATGTTCGAATCGAATTGAGTCTGACCATAATTATATTACATGGAGCGTCTGCCTATCTGACCTCCGCAAAGCAATTTGTAATACGATACCCCTTGGTAAGACTACTTAGTTGTTGTAAAACTTATAAAAAAATAAATACAATTAAAAAAAAACCTTAAATTGTATCATAAATGCATAGAACATATTATTAGTTAATTCATCATAATTATCACAAAACGTTTTTAACATTGCATTATGAACATTTCGATAATTTCATTACATTACTTACATTTCTTTTTTTTTTTCACACGCGGCCTGATATATTATTTGTTATTTATCTACATTTTACATTCTAGGTGCATTCTAGGTTCGATTACAAAAAGTGTTACAGGGTTTTTTTTAGCTAATCTATAATAAGCCGACCTAAAATAATTACGTACGAACTGCCTCTTTGGTCAAGTGCTGAGTAGATTAGGTAGGCTGAGTGGGTTCGATTCCCAGGTCGGGCAAAGTGATATTGGATTTTTCCATCAGGAATGTCTCAGTAGCAGCCGGTAGATAGGCAATAGGTTCGCCCCTATTACATGGGACTTAAATATAACAAGCGAAATGAGGGTGTACCATAAGGCCTCTGCCCAGCTAAATAAATAATTAAATGACAAAAATACGATTGGTAAATCATACTTGTTTACAAAAATAAATCTCGGTAGATAATAATTCAAAAACGTTAACATTAATTTAAGAATTAAAAAGCAAAGATTAATTTTAGATCTAATTAAAGGTAACACTTGCTTTAACACATCCTGCTACTTAATTTAAATTAATCAAAATTGAACCATCTCATAAAAAATGATGACAGGTGAAAATGTAAAATTAAAGTTAAGTAGGGAAGGGAGTTTTTTTGTTCTACACCATACCTGGGAACCTTCTAGTGACGGAGATATTGGAGGTCAAAGTTACAACTTTTTGACAAGTTTTTTTTTAAATACAAGTTTTTAATGTAAGATTTTTACTTTAAACACCTCCACGACCCCCGTACTATTCAATCCATCCATCAGCACAATGTTTTGAGTGCGTTACATTGAGTTCTACAACAAAACATGATTTTTCACCCCAAAAAGAAAAGTTGTTTCCCAGCAATAATTTTTGCGTAAAGTTACTTAGTTTGATGTACATAATGCTTGGTTGACGGCTTCGAGATGAGGTCTTTTTACACCCTGTTTAATAAAACGATAGAAGTTTTAAGAGCGGCCAACCCGCCATACTTTTCGCGAGAATTTTGACAAACGCTCGTGCGTGATTATGCCGTTGTTACACATACCTATATCTTTAATTTTTTTGAACGGATAGGTATCTTGTTCACTATATATATCTAGGCTTCTAACGAAGCAAAAAATAAAAAATTGTAGAAACAAATTCAGTATAAGCCTCCAAAAATTGCTGTTTTGCACAAATTTTACCTCAACTTTGGCCGTTCATAATGTACCCATAATTTGTAAAAGTAAAGAAAATATCCTGATAGAAGCCTTGCAAATGTAGTGGAAAATCTAAATCACAAATATTTATTTCACAAACTTGTAAGACTTATTCAAAAACACGTATTTCCTGGAACAAGTTTTATAAATTTTCGAACACTATTTTTCGTTCAATGTCCTCGCGTTAGTCGGTATGAGGTGCGCGGGTGACGAGTAGTGCGGGGTCGGGGCTAGGTAAGACAGCCCAGTTGAAAAAATATCGCCGCGATGGCTTTGGATGAAACAACAAGCTTTTCGACCATGCTCGCGTTGACGATAGACGCGCCGGGAAGGGCCCTCTTAAATGGAATAATTCTGTAGTTATACATAAATTATAATGTGTACCTACCTACCATTGAATCGTATAAAGCCATTACATGTCGCTAAACGTTTGTACCACTCTACTATTACCATTTTCTGAGAACAAACTGCATGTTTTGAAAATGACTGTCTCATCACCATGTTGTTATTACTACATACTCGTATATTAATTAAAAAACAATATCTTCAACAAATATTAAAAAAAAAAAAAAAAAATATTTTGTTTATGATGTTGTTTTTTAATTATTATTAATACATACACTACATCACGCCTGTAATCCTCGAAGGTTTAGGCAGATGTGTCCTTATAAGCCCACATTTCGCCAGTTATTATGTTTAAGTCCCATGTAATAGGGGGCGAACCTATTGCTATCTACCGGGCACAAATCCAGACTCCGTGGCTGCTACTGAGACGTTCCTGATGGAAAAATCTAATATCACTTAGCCCGACCTGGGAATCGTACCCAGGACCTTATGCTCAGCGTTTGACCAAAGAGGCAGTTCGTACGTAATTATTTTATGTCGGTTTATGATCCACTTTACCTACTTAGGTATTAGTAAATAATGATAAAGCATACTATTTTTTTTATTAAACTATGGTGTCCCACTGTTTAATAAAGGCAAAAAAAGGCATTGCAATTGAAGTTTCTTCCAGCCTAGGTACTCTTTACTAACCTAACCTGAGTAAAGTAATTTTAAAATATCACTAACTTTAATTAAAAGAGAAAAAACTCAATTAAATTGAATTGGTATTATGCACGGGTTAATATATGCTAACTTTGCCAATTTTTGCCGCAACGTAATTAACATTTTATATCGATTCATTGTAAATAGGTTAAAAGTTTAACTTTAGAATATTTGATTATCTAGTCTATTTGGATTCATGGTCAAATTAAACTTTATTTATAAAAGGCTGTTTTATTCCAACCCCTTTTAACTCATTTGCAAAGTTGAAGTTATTTAAACAACAAACCGTATCATTTAATGAACTGAAATTATATTTAAGTAAATATTTATGTAATCCCAAGAAAATTGCGATTAATGTTTAAGTACACTTTTTTATTATTTTTTGAATCATATTTACGTAACTTGATCGTTTTATCCACACTTTATTATTTAATATAGTTTTACGACATAAATTCACGCCACATCCACAACCTATTAAAAAATCAACCGTGAAAATCGGAAAAAAATAAAAATTAAAACACTCACGCTTTGACAAAATCAGCTGCCAGCCGGTCAACATGTTTGTTCTCTTGAATTAAAAAAAACTCCACAAAAAAGCACTTTTAAGTTCAGATTTATTATTCACTGGATTTTATTTGATAATATCCATAGGAATCATAATATCACAAGGTACGAGTTTTGTCGAAGGCGCGAAGTATGCGCAGGAGTCGCGTGCACTGAACCGTCACCCGCAACACGCAGCCTACAATTACGCGCCCGCGCTGCTACCTCCAGTCTATATACCGCAGCGCCAATCGCCTGGCCAACGTAAAACCATACTACACAGGCCACAGTACTACTTTACCATAATCAATTATCCTGTTGTTGATATAAATCTAATTTGTTTTTTTTTCTTATTCAGAATTGAGGAAATCATTGTAGGCTTGAACCGCCGTAAGATAATGGATCTTTATTAACAGACGTGTGCAGTCAAACTGAAAGTAAGTAATATGATAGTAACGATGTTTTTCTTGTCTAGAAGAGTATATAGGAATAAACCTACCTATACTTTAACATAATAAATAATAATAGGTAAAGCCGTCAGAAGCGAATTATTTTTAATACCATCAAACAATCAATTAGGTACCTAAGCATAGATTATTTTTTCGTTTAAATTTTGTAGATTCATAACGACGCAATTTACTAATTAGATCAATAAGTCAAAAGCCGCCCAGAGCGAAGATTTTTCCCCTATTGATAATATGACAATAGGATAAGTACAAGGGTAAGTACTTGGCGAAATGTGGACTAACTACACTTGTAGTTAGCTTACACACACACGCACACACTTATGCCTCTGTTTAACCATTCGGGAATAACAAGCGTGATGTAATACCTACAAAGAACGTCACCTTCGTGATTCGAATACTATTCAAACTCCTTATTCAATATTATCTACGAGCATGTAAGTAGAAAACTATTCCATGTGGGTCATACATAAGCTATAAAATCGGTGTAAAACCAGTATTTTTACGTAACAGCGACGCGGTCAAGTTCAGTAACACACGCGCGTGCAAATCGTGTGTCAAAATTGCAATTGTCGGGCCTTAATGCGAGTATAATTCCCCGTATCTGATACACTGGTTACACTGACTGTTTTCATTTTCAAACAATTCACATAAAACGTGCAATGTATCGGACACGGCTCTTTCCTTTCACTTACGTTTGCGTTACAATAAATTGTGTTGTATTTGAAAGCGCTGCCTGGATTTATTTCACATTGTTGCTTTTTGTTTAAATTATATGACTGTAAACGCGCTGTAAGCATAATAAGACCTACCGCGAGGTGGCCTACCAACCGAAATGTAATCAGTTAGTCATCTAGCACCTATTTTCCATCCTTTAGCTCTGCCTGGTACCTCAGCAACATAGGAAATATTCCGCGCAAACCCAGCAGCCTTAAAATATTTTCGTGGCCGCGTTCATCTTTTCGTAAAAAAATCCAATTGGAGCATTGCTAGACTGATCAAACCATAGATCAGTATTATTACAAACTTATTGAACTCTAAGAACATGATGATGTCAATTATTTTGATGGAAAGGTCAGCTTTACTTCCCTGTCCCTAGTAACAATGGTACTTAAGATTTTGTGATTACACAATAATATTCTAATTTTGTTTTTATCTAGCCGTAGGTAATAGTTGTTTTAGTTAGATATTTAGCGAATCTTTATTGTAAAAGCGCCCGTAATTTTTGTCGCTTTTGTTGACCTAGAGCCCCGAACAGCCAAGGGTATTCGGGTAATTTTGATCGGACTGTTGATTGGCATCCTTTCGGTACTCTTTATTTGTAGCTCTTAAAGGCTATGACAGCCTGGTACGGTATCTCAGCAACTTAGCTAACATACCTAACTCCAGTAATTTAATCTGTTTCTAGCAAAAACTAACAAACATATAGGTCGGTACAGATCTCCATCAATTAATGAATTAATCAAGCCATTGATGAATAAATATAACGCGAACAGGAAAGTGTGTCATCACTTCTAATGTTATCTACGTAACAAATAAATAAAACATGTAAATTGCGTTAGATGGAACATTAAGTAACTATGTGCTTTCGTCCTGGTGGGTCCTGCTCACACGTGGGCCATACGGTAAAAGAGCTCAAAAGATCAATTCCTTGAAAGAAACAAACGCGATTCGCGTTCGTTAGAATCACTACTACAATGTTAAAATGAGGGTTTTTGAAATGGTATAAAGATTGCACGCAATACCAGCAGTATTTACTTTATAGGAACTTAATGTGTTGGTTTGCGTTATAATAAATTTGATGTAACAACCTATTGTTTCTCTCAAGAAAAGGGTTTTCCCGCAGTCACCATGTCATAGCATGATCTACTAAGTCGCTGCTGGTCATCATGGCATAGAACCTTATCAATGAAAATGACTATTGGAACGCTGAGGTTGGTTAGATGTAGTGAGTTCTTCTCTCTTAAATCTCTAGTTTAATCTCCTTGTGAGATGTGTTGTGTTGGCATTTCTTCATTATCGTCATCATCCACTGTCCAACTTCGCCCTGTACCTACTAGGCATAAAGCCTCTCTTTTCTTGTAACAGTCCCTATGCTACGGTGCCAGTCTCATCCACGTTCTACCCACTCGTTGGCAACAATATCGTCCACCCGTCTTGCACCCGGGCTACCTACCGCACACTGTAGACAAGACTGCCTTTAGACAGACAATTATCCCTACTAGTGCGAGCGAGAATAAATACTCTGTCTCGCTCGCACTAGTAGGGTAATTGTCTCTCTAAAGACAGTCTTGTCTAAAGTGTGCCCTTAAGCTGAACGCAGACCGGGACGGCATGGCAAGGGATTTAAATGTTTGCCAATGGACATTCAAACGTATTGATATAGAAATACGACCGTGCCGCATCTTTCAATACAAATCTTTCGATGCCACGGCATAATGTTAAAGCATAGCAATTTATGTCGTATTTCTACATGCATACGTGTGATTGTCCATTGGTAAAAATTTAAATCCCTTGCCATGCCGTCAAAAAGGAGGAGGTCCTCAATTCAGCTATTTATTTTTGTCCTATACTTCCGTGGTTTCTGGTCCGATTTAAGTGATTCTTTTTTCATTTGGTAGAAGATGCTCGCGCGGTAGTCCATTATACATTGTATTCACATTATCTACTTGGGTAGTTTATGAATTATCTTCTATAATACATATTTTTTCTTCTATGTCTATGTGGATGATCTGCTAATAACTTTTATTAACAATGGTAAATGAATACTCTACAAAAATTTGTGTGAGATACCATTACACCTACCACGATTAAAAAGGCTGAAATAAAAAAAAAACATTTGATAACAGAGTGAAACTACCTTACTTATCTATTTTGTGACATATATCATCTACGCATCATTAATTATTCTCTTACATTAGATGTTGCTCTTTCTGCAACATTACACAATTAGTACTGTACTTAGTAACAATATTGCACATGAACAAGTTTACAAAACAATCGATCATTGATCTATTGGTTGCAAAAGTGATGTGATAGCTCTTACAGGACAAGATTTTATCTCTTGGCCTGTAAGAGCAGGCTCATAACATAGCATCAAAAATTCCTCCTCAACGCTGAGTTTTTGTAAATTTATTTAATTCACTACAAAATGCATAAAACAAAGTGAAAAAAACCGGCCAAGTGCGTGTCGGGCCACACGCAGTGTAGGGTTCCGTAGTAGCCCGTTATATTTTAGATTTTGTTTTTCAATGCAAGTCTTTACCCGGTATAAACAAGCAACTACTTCATCCTACTCACTTGAAAGGATTTATTCAAGGATTTTGTATTTGGTACAAAAATATCCAACACCCAAGTTCAACGACTATTACTGCTAAACTAATAAAGTTATCTTAACCGCTATAGTTTTTTCTTTAAGGATCATGAAATGCACTATCATTATGAATTTTTCAAGATTTTTCAAGCCACCAGTTTAGCTTTTAGAGGGGGTGGGGGACGCCTTACTAGAACAAAAATTTGCAATTGTAAGTTATTAAACTTACAATTGCAAATTTTTGTTTTCGTATTTCGTAAATGGAGCAATAGATCGAAAAATAGTGTTAGCAACCCCTCAGTCATTTTAAAAGACCTATTTAACGATACCCCAAACGATGGGGTAAGACGACGAAAAAAAAAAATCCCCACTTCACATGTATATTTTCCAAAATTTAATTTTACTACTTTGTCGGCGTAATTACACACCCCTACAATTACAGCTTTCTAATACTAACGGTCTCTTAGCAAAACCTCGGACAGACAGACGGACATGACGAAACTATAAGAGTTCCGTGTCAGTACTACGGAACCCTAAAAAGTAAGTAATATGGTCAAGCAGTTTTTTGTTCTCATGTCTTTTGAGATTTTTCAATTCACTAACAAAACACGAACAGCTTGGCAATGGCCGTGGGCCGCGGGGGTGTGTCAATATTATTTGACACTGTATATTATCTCTTATTAATATGACCTATAATGTCGTCATCGTTCAACTGTTGATAAACAATAATGTGCCGTTATTATTAAACAGTCATCACACATTGACGGGGGAAAATACATATAATGATAACAACAGATTCATATTTGCAAATAGGAAGACAGATTCTATCTACGTTGTAAGTCTGCGCATGGCGCAAGCAATCAAAATTGACGTAGACGTCTATAAAGGGGGTCGCATATCAATTGATATGTGAATAAACAAGAACATTGAAGATTATGAACCACTTAAACACATTTATCAATTGATTTTAAATGGTGAAACGTCATTGCGCAAAAAACACGCCTCCAAATCATCTCCAAATTGTTTCCATACGACGCAAGCGGTTTAAGAGGCTTCGCTTTTCGAATAGGAATGTGTGTAAGTGACGATAATGAATAAACATTGTTCTCGCCTTCAAGTAGGTACACGAGCTAGTGAAACTGCAG
Organism: Xestia sexstrigata; assembly: GCA_941918905.2. Classification (NCBI taxonomy): domain Eukaryota; kingdom Metazoa; phylum Arthropoda; class Insecta; order Lepidoptera; family Noctuidae; genus Xestia; species Xestia sexstrigata. Next base: position 10,077,046 of record OW799203.2, read on the forward strand.
GACAAGTACATTGAAGGGACTTGTAAGGTGCATCGTCACATAGCCGTAGTGATCCTCACACACTATACACGCGACTGTAAACAACCATTCTTCTATACAATACAGAGCCTGAAACAATATTAATTTGCTCTTAAAGTACGCATATAGCCCTACTGTGGCCCTTTTAGGCCCTAGGGCGTAAAGTAAATCTCGTACTCGTGACTTGTTGAGCCACGAGTACCTCGACGTGCTCTGTCCCGGCTGCCGCGACCTGCTGCTGCGTGATGCGCACATTTAGCTTCAAGTAAACAAATCTGACGTGATTTTTATTTTATTAAGTAATATTTAATAAATGTTTCTTGTACTAAATTGACTATTTTTCTCACACTCAAAGTGAAAAGTACAGTGTAACACACGGCGCTAAAATCCCGATAAAACTCGGTTCCTATTACCTCGTATGTATTACCTATTACCTTGTATTACAATGTACTATTGTTGGTATATCTCACGAATTATGTTAAAAGGAAGAAGTTAGTATTGAATCCTAACTAATACCTATTATAAATGCGAAAGTAAGTTTGTTTGTTTGTGACCTTTTCACGCCAAAACCACTGGACCGATCATCCTGAAATTGCATAGGAATACGTTGTCAGGTGTACAGAAATGGACATATATATGGTACCTTTCATCCCGAAAAAAAGTACTGTTCCCGTGGAAAACAACAATAACTTGCTTATGATAATAAATGGCGCCACGTGTCTTTCGAATCATGATTGAATTATATTATTATAGAAACTTTAGTAGTGTGTTTAATTCTAAATTACCGTGAGGAAAACCGTGGGCATAGGCTAGCAGATAGTATAGTTCAATCATGCGACTACCGGATGGTTACGAGTGCTCTGCCGGCTACCGGTCCACATTACAATTGCACTCATTAACTCATTACATGTGTATTTCGTCAATCTTTAACTAATGCGTTCAAGCTTTGTTACGTAAAGTAACTATGACTAAACTATAGAAAATGTTACTTGTTTTATTGTGTTCAATAAAACAAGTATTTAATGGCAAGTCAGATTGATTGCTATATGCATACTTCCGTGAGTGTTATGTAGGAGTACATTCTAAGAATAAGGTATTTTCAATTAAATTCTTGGACAAAATAAAATACAACACGCTATTGTTTTAATAGGCAGGAGGTGTATGTATTGTATAAGAACTCCAGAAGGCCCACGACCCAATGTAGGGTAATGCACCCCATCGCAAGTTATGTTTAAGTCCACAGGATGAGCGTTTTGTCATTAACAGGGAACTGTTCCAGACTCTGAGACGGCCTTGTTGGTCGCAAGCGCGACTGCTGAGCCTGTGTTCGATTCCCAGGTCGGGCAAAGTGTTATTGTGTTTTTATAAAAGTATTTTCTCAGAAGCAGCCACAGAGTCTGGATTTGCGCCCGGTTGATAGGCTCGCCTCCTATTACGTGGGACTTAAACCTAACTGGTGAAATGCGGTGCGGTCTTCTTTCTTTCTTTCTTAGTAGGTACCTACACCTCTGCCTAACTCTTCGGGAATTACTGGCGTGATGATATGTTATTCCAGACTACGGGCTAATATCTTTAAGGAACTTTAGGGCATCAGAAAAGCAGGTTGTCATTTGTTTCTGTGTACCCACCTACATCAGAAGGGTACAAATCCAAAGGCCGCATTTAAAAACCGCAGCGGCACGTCTGGTTTTTTTTTTTGGCAATGTTGCCATCTCATCATCATCAAATAGTATTGGTTTGTTGTTAAATGCGCCACGATTAGGTATTTTCGTAGGTAAAAATAATTATGCTAATTTTACCCTTTACTTGGATAACAAAGTGTGTTATTTGTTTTAGCAATTATCTTGTCATGGTTTAATGTTACGGTCAAGTTTTAAAGCTGAGCTACGGTACTGTTTTTGTAATTAATAACTAAAAAAAAACTAAAATGATGAACAGTGGTTGTAGGGATTTAGGATCAATGACCTAAGGCATTATCATCATCCCAGCCTTTTCCCAACTGAAAACTGAATGCAGTTGAATAGGTAAGTACCAGTAAGAATACCATATAATAGTAAATACCTTTTTTTATTTTTATCGGATGGGACATCATCAAATGACTCCTTCCGTTCTGGGCGGAGCAGGGGGGAGTGTCAGACTTTTACTGACTAAAACCCATCTATGTTCCTTCATCGCCCTTTGTGTTCCGGGGCCACGGTATCTCTTTCGAACAGTCCGCTGCCCCGGCAAGCATCGGCCCTTGCTTTGACTACTTTCTTTTTGCTGACTCTTTTTGAGGCGCGCCGTCGACACGGCCTGTCCTCATGAGACGGACGGATGTCGAGCTAGCCCATAGATCTCCGTCCACCGGCCCGCTCCTACGGTGGCCCCCGACGCCCGGGGCGTCTCCCGCGGCGGCCGGGACGTGAGGTTCTCTCCTATCTGCCCAACCGTTTCTTCTAAACCTAAGCGCATTTGTTTTTCTCGCGAGAAGTGTAAATAACGAAATGGTTTCCAACACATCTCCGCTCCTCTAGTCCTCGCCTTATTTGAGTCCGGGCCTTATTACTGCTGCGGTTTGCGGTATCGGTCGTCCTCTGAATTGTACCATAGCAAACCAGTTTATTGTATTTTACAATTTGTTTTTCTTAAACAAACAAACAGTGCATTCATGATAATTTTATTTACGATTACTAACTAAATACACGAAGCTAGTAGTGTTTTTTCGACTAATATTCTAGGAAAGTACATGGATCTGTAAAGGTGTATTTAAACTGGAGATCTTCGACATATTTTTATTTCTTTATCGTAACGCAAGAGACGTAGTCCACCTCACGCAAGTTGCAAAGCAGTAGTACCTAGCTTGCGTAAATCATTACCTTGCATGCAAGGTGTCAAAATCGCAGAAATGGCGCGATACTACATACAAGCTTCGATGGATCGAAATGGCATCGAGCAAATTAGGACTAGATAGAACCGCTAATTACACACCAAAGTTTGATGTTCGTGTTCAAAGCGTTTTTATTTGGTTGAACGGCTTCACGAGTGAATTGATCTAGACAAGGCACCACTACTTCATCGTGTGGGTACTGGTTACTGAGATACAGTTCCAACACGCCTTTCTAACAACAATTCTACACAATCCAAGCTAAAATAATTTAACTCCAGTGGTCTTAAACCGAGTGGCGTCCAAGGACTGGAAAGAGGTGTAGGTCGTCCTGCGGCGAGATGGGCAGACGACATTGTTGCCATCGATCGCGGGAACATCCTGGATGAGGCTGGCACAAGAACGTGGAGCTTGGCACAAGCTTGTTCCAAAATTGAACCAGTGATTATAAAAAAACAACACTAGTTCCATCATGGAACTGTTAATGATACTAGTGACAATGAAGCTAATGGAGGCATATACTCAGCAATGGGTGAAGTCGGTCTATGGATGATAATGATGGTCTTAAACAAAGTGGTAAGCGCTTTTTTAGGGCCTGCGTAGACGACAGACTAGCCCTGACGAACTTTTTAGTCTTTAGTTCTTATGAGAATAGAACCTAAGCAAAAGGCTTGTGTCCTGATTCTAATTAGTCCGTCAGTTAGATTTTCAAAAAATATTTGACACGTATTTTTTCTTTTGTTACGTAGACCAAAATTGACGAAGATACGACGCTTTTAAAATTCTTAATACGTCACGCCATGCTATAATTTTTACCACGTTTTGACGTCACAAGCCCCCACTCCCGAGTTTGTATGCGTTCTAACTTTGTCAATATTCATTGATTTACAAAAACAAAAAATACGTGTCCATTATTTTCTAATACTCTAAGTGACGGACTAAATAGTTTCTCAATTTATTGATGGTGGAAACTAGCCTATTGTATGCAGTACCTAACGCATAAGACGCGCAAAAAGTCCGGCGGCCAAAAATTCCGTGTCATTCTGGCAGATCACGACTATCACGACGCGTCGCGCCGCACAAAAGTGCGCGAAAAAAATAGAATGTTTACTGCAACGCGTGCTAACGTATACGGCGGCGCACACTTTTAGCAGGTATGCAATCTGCACTCGAATAGAATGATCGAAGATGTGCGTCGTGTGCGTTGAGTCTAAAATCCGCGACGGACTTTTTGTATGTCATGCAGAAGACATTTTGTGCGCCACAGACTCATCTGCACAAAAGTCTGTCGTCTGCGCAGGCCCAAGTGTAAGTATTGTATTTCTACAAGAACTGTCGACAGGATCGACATGAATTTTTCAGTAACTATAATACCTATGAATCCAACACATTTTTTTACTTTTCCATTATCGGTTTTGCTTAAATAATTACAGCCGCTCGTGTCGATCTTCAGGTTAAGCTGCGCTGCCTAGGTTAGTCCGTGGACGGGAGACCGCCCATTACATACCGAGTTTCCTCCGTGCTTCGGAAAGCGGTCCCGGCTGTCACTTGTAGGTCTTTGACAGTCGTTACAGATAGTCAGTGGGCCGAGAGTTTGACAACCTGCAGTCCTGCCAAGCGGTATCGTATTACCCATTACTAACTGGCTTGTAAGGTTAGATAGGCAGTCGCACCATGTAAAATATGGTTAGACTCAATTCGACTCCAACATAGTTGGGAAAAGGCTAGGCAGATGCTGGTTTCGCTGAAAGATGGTCACAGTGGTCTAGGTCTTCGGTAATGAGTAGGTAATTCTTTTGTTAGTCTCAATATAAACGCACCTTAAAACAAATGCCGGCCACCGTCGCACACTGCGCAAATATTTACTTAACTTGACATAGAATTTACTACAATATTGTTGAATATCCTGCTTCGGTAATCCGGTAGGCAGAAAAACTTAGTCTTTAGTTATGTACTTATTTTATTAGTCTTCATATTTTTTCCACGTGAGCTCCAAGCAGCCTGTAGATGCTGTTGCTGTGCGTGCTGACGTGGAGTTCACGAGTCGTCTACGAGATATCTACGAAGCTTCTACGAGATGTTTATGTGGAGCAACATGCCCTACGGCCCACAAGTCTAATGACAGTATAAATCAAATATATATATATATATATATATATATACGAGTAAGTACCTACTCCAGAATAACCGATACGATGAGCACTGCAACATAAATACTGTCAAGTGGACACTGTAACAATAAAATAGACAGATTATAATGAGTATAAAAGTACCTTCGAAGCCGAAAGGCACTTCCCCGTCATCGCAATTTTTTTTTTTAAGCCATAGGTACTATCGAGGACACTCCCGCCTGATCAACACTAAGCAAATTTTGCTTGCACTTACAACATAGAAACGCTCGCTAGCCCCGCCCCGTTGACTTTGTATAGAAATAATGAATGAAAAGATATCGATCGGCCGAGCGCACTGACGACGCACGCCACACGAGAGTTATTGTTATTTTGCGCGCCAAAGTTGACGCCTTCTTAGTACGCCTAAACTGTAAGGGGGCGCGAGCGTGTATCGGTGCCTCCGCATGATTTAAGCGAAAAAATGTTTAACTGATCAGGCGGAAAAGACCACGACTGTACCTGGGATTTTTAATAACTACGGCGACATTGGCGGCAGCCCTTGTCTTTTCACCCCAAAAAAAGTCGTTTCCCAGCAACAATTTTTGGGTAGACCAACTCAGTTTGATAGTACATGCCTTGGTTGATGGCTTCGTGAAGTGTCCATTTACACCTTGTAAACTAAATAGGCACGTGAAAAGACTAAAAAAATAATAAATTTGTATGCTTACTTTGCATCGTATTAGGAATCAATCAGCAAATGAGATGACTACAAATGAACCGGACACATACTAGATTAGTTTCCATCCGAATTGAAATGATGATCCGCAAATCAATGCCGTCGATACTATAAATAGAATCATTTAACGGAAGATTATTCCGATCTAGGTACGTTTTATTTGACAGCAGAAAAACTAGTAGTATAATACAGTGCACGTATACCTACTCACGGAACAACATGATGTTCAATTTATTGGAACACTACCGGGCCTATAGTCTTTGTTAGAACTTAAACATGTGCAACACGAAATATTTTCCCTAACTAAAGTAAATCTAGTGGCACAGAATCCAGGGCCAACAACTTGACCTTGCAATGTTGTTACTGAAAGGAAATCGAGACACAATCAGCTATTCCAGTAACAATTGTTGTGACACGACGGTTGCAAAAATTGGTATAATCGTTACAAATAATACTTGGCAAAAAATAAATTGGACAAATAATTTTATTGTGGTCTATCATAGAGATATCATATTGAAAAGTTATTTAATCTGTGTCAAGTGGATTATAACCTCTTTTCACTCGAGGTTTCAGTTTGTCGGCACTTCAAATTATATCAGTCTATGATTGTGGTTTTGTGCTACATATTTTGTGTTGTTTTTTCCGCGTAGGAAAGTATAAGGCTAGTGGCAAGAATTTAATTGTTACCTTTTAGAATTTAATTTTGACCTTAGTTTTTTTTTTTAAATGGCATATCGCAGGTCAACCTAGAAGGCTGGCTTCTGGTTATTCAGACTATCCTGCGGGTGCCTTGAATGTACCTAAGACCTCCAGCCAGGGGCATAACTCAATAGATCTATCCCATAAATTGTATTGGTCGGTTGGTTCCATTGTATGCATTTGTTAGACACTGGTTAGATTTACACAGTCATGTCGACCCGTTGTCTAAAACCAGCAAAGTATGCCAAATAAAACGTAGGTATATAAAATGTTTTTTGGCCAAATAAACTAAAAATAAATAGTCTACTTCATTACTATTTGAGTACATAGTCGTGTCACTACTGCCATGATGTTTTTGTAAATTTGACTATGTCGCTATATCGTAAAGATCAAGGGCCGGCAGTCTCGACAGAGATAACGATAAAATCGCTAACTTTTGATTGCTACTAACGAATAAATTTGGTTGCAATAATGATGCTTGCGAGAATCGCATCTTGGATGTAGAGATTTGCGTTACTCGCAAGCGTCATTATTGCAATTTATTCGTTAGTAATTATATCTCTGTCGAGACTGCCGGGCCCAGGAGCAGTTTCAAATGAGTCAAATATTCATGAATAAATAGTCTATGCACATCAGAAATTTAGAATAAAACATGACAAGGAAATAAATGCTATTTTAGAAGGGAATCCCATCATATTTGATTACGCTAGAAAATGAAGTCAGCAAACATACACATGTGATGCACGTCATGTATAGATCAGTCTAGAGTCACATGTACTCTACTCTGTATTCAAGTAGAGTACTCTTATGAGCTCAGACTTAGTTACGTACCGCAGACCTAACGTCAGTAGTAACGAAACCAGTATAAGCTTGCCTCTCATTCCATTAAAACTCCGTACTACGCTAGGGCAGATTAAGATCATAGTGTTACTACCGACTTGAGGTCGATTTAACTGGTATTATGTTACGGAAGTGGTTTGGTACGAACCGAATACATTTTTGGAGGTATTGTAGTAAAACCTTTATTGAAGTTAAAGGTAGCTTCTTCTGAGTTCTGCTTTAACGTACTGAGTTAAAAGCACTTATTTCTATCTAAACCTGAAACCTGTAAAATCTACTTGTTATTTTTGTGCCATCTTTCGATAAGTAGGGTGATGTCGTTATGATTTCGTTTAGAAACACGTTTGATTAAAGAACCGACAGCGAGAGGATTCGGATGAAATTTGTGGTATACCGCCGTTTACCCGAATTTTATTTGCCCTAATATCATTTGCCATAATAGTCAACAGCCATAATATCATACGACATAATACTCATTTGCCCTACTCTCATTTGCCATATTAGTCACGTGCCAGAATCATTGTTTCCCATAAAGTCACTTACCATAACATCATTTGTCATAATCATTGTAAGCCCTAATTATCTCATGCCCTAATTATCACATGCCATAATTATGAAATGCCATAACATAATTTGCCATCGACATCGGGTGTGTAACGGTTGTTTATATCAAGAGAAATTGGATGCAATTGGGACTTTAGGGCACCCCGACTCGGACAGGTTAGGTTAAAAGGGGATGGCGGGGTCGTGTGAGCGAGCGAAGCGAGCGAATAGACCCCGCCATCCCCTTCGTGGTTTTTTTTTTATAAACCACACAGAAGTAGGAGCCCCGCGAAGCGGGGCTCCGTCGACCTAACCCACCATCAACCATGCACAGAAAAAAAAACCATGCACAGAATAAATAAGTTTATTCTTATTATACCAAACATTGCGCACCCATCGACATCGACAAAACAATTTATTGTGGCGCTTAAATATAATGTCATCATGTGTAATGATTATTACGGGGCTTAAATATTTGTCTAATACTTGTTATGCCATTTAAATATTATGTCTAATAATTATTATGACACATAAAAATAAGGCAAACAATACTTATGGCATTCGTATCTTATGGTATCTAAAATTCGGGCAATTAAAAGTATGTCATATGTCTTTTAGGGCAAATGAAACATTCGGGCAAATGAAATTCGGGTAAATGAAATTCGGGAAAATGATGATTATGGCATATAATCTTCGGGCAAACAATAGACAACCGAAATTTGTCACATAGATAGCTTATCCCGGTAGTATGAACCCGTGTGGCAGTTACCGCGGGTTAACTTCACGCGGGCGAAGCCATAGGCAGCAGCTAGTATACTCGTATACTAGAAAAATATGTTTCTATATGTTGATGGAAACTAAAGACAAGTCTACAAAGCGATCTATTTAAAAAATTCCATGTTTGTTTACGCAATGGAAACTGGAGTATGTTCGTGACCCAATGTTTAGTCGTGGCATTATATTCTCAAGTATAGAAAACTAACAATAATACCAAGAATTGTCACTTCTTAGAAAGAACCTCATATGTATGTATTATAAAGTGTTTACGTAACATCAGTTTTATTTGCGAGTTTGCGACAAGGTCGATGTTTGTGGTTTTAAATCTAAACTAGGACACTCATTTTTTAAATATAATTTATGGCTTCAAATGTTATGCATTAGAATTAGAATTTCAAGACGTTAAAATAGCCTTGCAAAAACTGAGATATAAATACTAACATATTCTATCGTTTGTGTCCTGATCAGTAGGTTACACCTACCTAGAACGACCTCCCATGGCCCATGGGTCACTCTACGCCACCAATATGTTAGGCGCACGCGCACCCCAATTTTCCGGGAACTGAAATACGGCGGCGTAGATGGTAGGCAGTATGATCACGTCTGTTATCCCCGAAGGGTCAGGCCGAGCTGTACCCAATTATGGTAAGCCAATATTTGGCCAGTTTCCGTGGCTGCTACTGAGAAAATTCCTGGAAAAACGAGCTGTGACGGGAATCGAACCTAGGACCTCATGCTCAGCGGTCGCGCTTGCACTTATAATACAGGGTGTACACAACCTCATCACGAAGCCGTCAACCAAGCATTCTGTACATCAAACTAAGTAACTTTACGCAAATAAATTGCTGGGAAACAACTTTTTTTTTTAGGTGAAACGTCATATTATGTGGTAAAACTCAATGTAACGCACTCAAAACATTGTGCTGATGGATGGATTGAATAATACGGGGGTCCTGGAGGTGTTTAAAATAAAAATCTTACATTTAAAACTTGTATTTAAAAAAAAAACTTGTCAAAAAGTTGTAACTTTGACCCCCAATATCTCCGTAACTAGAAGGTTCCCAGGTATGGTGTAGAACAAAAAAAATGATCGCAATGACGGGGAAAACTAGTGCCTTTCGGATTGGTTAAGAGGTTTTTTACACCCATATGTGACTAGGTATTAAACCTACATAATTATATTGTTCTCAATGTACCGCACTCAAAACATTGTGCTGATGGATGGATTGAATAGTACGGGGGTTGTGAAGGTGTATAGAGTAAAAATCATACATTAAAACATGTATTTAAAAAGAAAACTTGTGAAAAAGTTGGAACTTTGACCCCCAATATCTCCTAAACTAGAAGGTTCCCAGGTATGGTCTAGAACAAAAAAAAAATATCGTAATGACGGGGAGAACAAAAGTGTTTCGGAGTCTTTTTACACCCTTTACAATCAGCGATCATTGAGGTAGAAGAACTCGTTTAGCTCATGATTTGAGAAAGTACCATCAACTTAGCAAGAAAAATAATTGATTTATTGTGGACATAGGACCTAAGTACAAGTATCGCTACTTAACCGAAAACATAAAATTCCTTTTAAAAAACAAGCTTAACTCAAAAACATAGTGTTTACTTACAACATTCTTTGATGTAGATCCGTCGACTGTTCGCAGAAGTAACACCAGTTGACCGTACTTATTTACTATGCTGTGGTAAATAATATGTCAATATCTCACTAATATTTCTTTGTTAACTTGTATACATAAGTTACACGTTCTTTGTCAATTTGTCAAAGTCAATTTGCGAAGTTTTATAATAAATAATTGAAAAACCACAAATATAAGCTAGGTGATATAAACAATCAAAGTAACCATCTTCGCTTTCAGTACAAAATCAAAATCAAAGCATTAATTAATTTCAAGTAGGCTAGTTACAGGCGCTTTTGAACTGTCGAAACTAACATAACAATGAAATGTAGCTACAGTCCCCGTCACAAGGCATAAAAACGGTGAAAGTACCTACTGTAGTACAACTTTGATAGCTTAAATATCGGAAATGTCATGCTTTAGATCAGGGATTCCCAACTAGTGGGGCGCGCCCCACTTGGGCGGATGTAGGGTGATCAAGGGGCGAGCAGGTCCAGATCTAAACGAACTACCAACTCTTAATGTTGTCGAGTGCAATTAGACAATAAGGTGGAACGAAGTTTAAAGTGGTCGGATTTTCACGGGACTCTTTTTATTGAGTTCCTAGTGGAGTGGAGAAGAAAGTTAAAAAAAGAATTTCGCCGCTCGCGATTTTTTTTAATTATATGTCAATACTATAAAGGGTGTAAAAACCTCTTAACGAAGCCTAAAGGCACTTGTTCTCCCCGTCATTGCGATTATTTTTTTGTTGTACGGCATCCCTGGGAACCTTCTAGTTACGGAGATATTGGGGGTCAAAGTTCCAACTTTAAGACAAGTTTTTTTTTAAATGCAAGTTTTTAATGTAAGATTTTTACTTTAAACACCGCCACGACCCCCGTACTATTCAATCCATCCATCCCATGAAAATCCGACCACTATAAACTTCGTTCCACATTTTGAGTCTTTTCTGTCTAATTGCACTCGGCTAGTGGTAAAAGCGGAAGAGGTTCTTGATAAGCAGCTGGATCAAGGGCTTGATTCAGAAAGCGGTACTTCTGGACACGGCTCGTATTGTGAGGAGGTTTCTCTCTCTGGAGCCCTGGCCGCCGGTAGCTTGGAACCCGTTCCCGATACCGGTGGGCTACAACTTTTTATAGTTTTAAAAATGTAATAAAATTTGTTAATGATTATTTTATTAAAGTAAAACATGTTTCGAATCAAGTGTTTCCAAAGATAGTAGTCCGGGAGTCTTACCCAAAATCGATAAGATTTAACGGAAAAAAACGATAAGCTAACGCAGCAAGATAAACCGTTTCTCTTGTAATGCTAGGAGGCAAAACGTCTCATGATTCACACTATTTCTGCAACAAACATTGTGCTAATTAGTACCATTATAGAAATAGATATTCCATATTCTGTTGAATATGGTAACTCCATTGCTTCCATCACTGATTCTACGTTTCTATGTTGCAAATGATTGCGTTTAGAACTTTAATGTTCAAATTTAGTTAAATATTTGTTTCTTCTTTTTTTACTTTGTGCAGCATAGTAAAAAAAGATATTAATTAAGTACATCAAAAGCAAAGCCCGTAATTGCTTCATATATTATACATATTTTCATTGATGAACGGTCCTAAAATTAGGAGAGCCCCAAAAAGCCAATTTTCTTTATTCCTAGTGCAGATTTGAAAAGGAATGCCTCTGTAATTTATTGATGTCGCCACAAAAGAATGTTGTTGTTTTATTTTCTTTCATCATGAACACAGGAATTTAGGTACGTAATTAAACATAAGAAAAACTTGGTGAGGAAAATTCTAAAACAATGAATAAATTCTCGGGGGGAAACTCCGCTGCCGCGACAAATTGTCGCTCAGCGGCCAGACTTCCGGCGGGATCTCATGGCGACATGGAGAGAGCGACTGTCGCAAACCCGTGCAGGGCACGCCACGACAGTGGCGATAAGTCCCCTCTTTGAGGAGTGGCTGGAGAGACGCCACGGCGTCCTCACCTTCCGCCTGACGCAGGTCCTCACCGGACACGGTGTTTTCGGGAGGTTCTTGCACCGAATCGGGCGGGAGGAAACGCCCGGGTGTTTCCATTGCGAGGATCGACCGGAGGACACGGTGGAGCACACGGTGGAGGTGTGCCCCGCGTGGGCGGAGCACCGCCGTGTCCTCGAAGCGGCGATTGGCGGCGGCGTCCTCTCGCGTCCGGCCCTGGTGCAAGCCATGGTCCGGAGCGAGACGGAATGGGACGCCGTCACCTCCTTCTGCGAAGCAGTAATGCTAGAGAAGGAGGTGGCGGAACGTGAGAGGGAGAGAACCTCACAGCGTACCGGCCGCCGCGGGAGACGCCCCGGGCGTCGGGGGCCACCACGTGGCCCCCGGCCACCGTAGGCGCGGACCTGTGGACGTTGGGCTATGGGATAGCTCGCCGTCCGTCCGTCTCATGACGACAGGCCGTGTCGACGGCGCGTTCGTGTTCCACGCGCGCCTCAAAGAGAGTCAGCAATAGGAAGGGGTCCGCAAGGACCGATGCCTGCCGGGGTTGCGGGACTGTTCGAAGGAGATACCGTGACCCCGGAACACAAAGGGCGATGAAGGAACATGGATGGGTTTTAGTCAGTAAAAGTCTGACACTCCCTCCAGCTCCGCCCAGAGCGGGATAAGTCATTTGATGATTACCCATCCGAAAAAAAAAAAAAAAAAAAAGGCATAAAAACTGTGAAAGTACCATATCGGAACTGTCATGCTTTAGATCAGGGATTCCCAACTAGTGGGGCGCGCCCCACTTGGGGGATGTAGGGTGATCAAGGGGCGAGCAGGTCCAGATTTAAACGAACTACCAACTCTTAATGTTGTCGAGTGCAATTAGACAATAAGGTGGAACGAAGTTTAAAGTGGTCGGATTTTCACGGGACTCTTTTTATTGAGTTCTTAGTGGAGTGGAGAAGAAAGTTAAAAAAAAGAACTTCGCCGCTCGCGACTTTTTTTAATTATATGTCAATACTATAAAGGGTGTAAAAACCTCTTAACGAAGCCTAATGGCACTTGTTCTCCCCGTCATTGCGATTATTTTTTGTTGTACGCCATCCCTGGGAACCTTCTAGTTACGGAGATATTGGGGGTCAAAGTTCCAACTTTAAGTCAAGTTTTTTTTTAATGCAAGTTTTTATTGTAAGATTTTTACTTTAAACACCGCCACGACCCCCGTAATATTCAATCCATCCATCAGCACAATGTTTTGAGTGCGTTACATTGAGTTCTACCACAAAACATGATTTTTCACCCCAAAAAAAAAGTCGTTTCCCAGCAATAATTTTTGCGAAAAGTACTAAAGTACAGTTTGATGTACAGAATGCTTGTTTGATGGCTTCGTGATGAGGTTGTTTACAACCTGTATATAATTTGATATATAATATAAACAATAATATATTATAAGGATTTTGACAATAATTTGCAACTTGAGTTTCAGTAGCGGTATTTGAAAAAAAAAAAGCTTTCATTAACATAGACGATTTTCAGACATTTCCGAATGAATTTTAAGTCACTACACTCATGAAAGTAGTCTTCATTAATACTTTCTGGTACAGTTATCTGTGAAAACGCATCAGTTACCAATTTCAAAAGAAATCTTAGTCTTAAAATTCGTCATTTTAGAAATAATTGCAGAAAAAGGGAAATTATCAAAAAAAATACTTGAAATATGCATTAGATCGACAACAATGAACAAAGAAACAGACCAAATTAGCGTTTAATGGATGCTCGGAGGTCACACTATTACGCTACAATATGAATTCGTTGAAATGAAGTTAAGAACGAAAAAAAAAAAAAAACCAAAGGAAACTAAAAAAAAAAAAAAGTCGCGGTCGCCAAAATTTTTCTTTTTAATTTTCTTCTCCACTCCACAAGGAACTCAATCAAAAAAGTCCCATGAAAATCAGACCACTATAAACTTCGTTCCACCTTTTGAGTATTTTCTGTCTAATTGCACTCGGCTAGTGGTAAAAGCGGAAGAGGCTCTTGATAAGCAGCTGGATCAAGGGCTTGATTCAGAAAGCGGTACTTCTGGACACGGCTCGTATTGTGAGGAGGTTTCTCTCTCTGGAGCCCTGGCCGCCGGTAGCTTGGAACCCGTTCCCGATACCGGTGGGCTACAACTTTTTATAGTTTTAAAAATGTAATAAAATTTGTTAATGATTATTTTATTAAAGTAAAACATGTTTCGAATCAAGTGTTTCCAAAGATAGTAGTCCGGGAGTCTTACCCAAAATCGATAAGATTTAACGGAAAAAAACGATAAGCTAACGCAGCAAGATAAACTGTTTCTCTTGTAATGCTAGGAGGTAAAACATCTCATGATACACACTATTTCTGCCACAAACATTGTGCTAATTAGTACCATTATAGAAATAGATATTCCATATTCTGTTGAATATGGTAACTCCATTGCTTCCATCACTGATTCTACGTTTCTATGTTGCAAATGATTGCGTTTAGAACTTTAGATGTTCAAATTTAGTTAAATATTTGTTTCCTCTTTTTTTACTTTGTGCAGCATAGTAAAAAAAGATATTAGTACAGTAGTCTACATCAAAAGAAAAGCCCGTAATTGCTTCATATATTATACATATTTTCAATTTCATTGATGAACGCTCCTAAAATTAGGAGAGCCCCAAAAAGCCAATCTTATTTATTCCTAGTGCAGATTTGAAAAGGTTATAAAAAGGAATGCTTCTGTAATTTATTGATATCGCCACAAAAGAATGTTGTTGTTTTATATTCTTTCATTAACATTTAGGTACGTAATTAAACATAAGAAAAACTTGGTAAGGAAAATTCTAAAACAATGAATAAATTCTTGTATAGCCATCCTACTGCTTGGTTTTACTTATGGGATAGTTCTGATCTCGTGGACAATAGCGAGTTACACTGTCGAACAAACAATATTATCATATTTACCTGTGATTTTTAGGATTCCGTAGTCTTGACAAGGAACCCTTATACTTTCGTCAAGTCTGTCTGTCTGTCTGTCCGAGGTTTTGCTAAGAGACAGTTAGTACTAGAAAGCTGTAATTTTGTATGGGTACGAGTATGTATATCAATAACGCCAACAAACGGTCAAATATTTTTTTGGAAAAAAACTTTTTTTTAGGGTAGCTGACAAAATTCATCCCCACTACACATGTAAGGGATGTGAACTGGGGATGATTTTTTTTGTCATCTGCCCCATTGTGTGGGGTATCGTTGAATAGGTATTTTAAATAGCTTATTGGTTGCTAACACTATTTTTCGATTTAATGCTCCATTTACGAAATATTAAACTTTAAAGTGCACATTTTTGTTCCAGTAGCCAAAATCTGGAAAAGTACATAATGGTAGTGCATTTCGTGAACTTTAAAGAAAAACTGTAGCGGTTAAGATAACTTTATTAGTTTAGCAGTAACAGTCGTTGAAATTGGGTGTTGGATAATTTTGTACCAAAAACAAAATCCTTAGAATAAATCCTTTATACTACACCTGCTTGGAAAGTACCTTGATACTTTATCAAATTTACGGTAGAAAGTACGTCATTGCATATCGAACAAATATGCGGGGAGAAAACGCATCTGAGCGGGAGAGAAAAGAGTATGAAAATCCATTTCTTACGTGGTTTTTCTTTTTTAATTTTGGGTAAGACTATGCGCCGGTAACCTAAATATCAAAAGCCAAAAAGTTTTTACAGTGAGTTTTTATCTCCAAGTTCGCAAAATGACACTGGCCACTAGCTGTGTGTTGGATGGTGTCGGGCTGGCAGTGCGACCCTACGGCGGCAGGATAAACAATTTGAAAAAAGAACATGTGAAATTCCTCCTACATTGTCGCAAACATCTCAAACAAACATTAATGGAAAAAGTGTTACATTAAGTTTCACTAACTGCAACAATTTCAGTATAAATTTCAATTAGTAAAGATTTCGTTTTTTATTTTCCTCGTAGGTGTAGTATAAAGCACTATGTATCACTCGAGAGAAAGTGCGATTCCCGATCTCGGGTGTTTTAAAGCCCTCGCCTACGGCTCGGGCTTCAAACGACACCCTCGACGGTAATCGGTCATTTTCTTCTCTCGGTGAACAATGTACTATTAATTTGACTAAGATGGAGTAGTTGCTTGTTTATAACGGGTGAAGACTTGCATTGAAAAACAAAATCTAAAATATAACGGGCTGCTACGGAACCCTACACTGCGCGTGGCCGACACGCACTTGGCCGGTTTTTTTCAATATTTGTCTGTGTCTCCATCCCATCATCTCCATCTGCCAGGTCAATGATTCTGGGCGCCAGTTGCTAGTTATAGGTACATAAAGGGTGTATACCTCTTAACGAAGCCGAAAGGTACTATTCTCCTCGTCATCTTTTTGTTCTACACCATACCTGTGAACCTTCTAGTTACTGAGATATTGGGGGTCAAAGTTCCAACATTTTGACAAGTTTTTATTTTAAACACAAGTTTCTAATGTAAGATTTTTAAACACCTCCACGACCCCCGTACTATTCAATCCATCCATCAGCACAATGTTTTGAGTGCGTTACATTGAGTTCTACAACAAAACATGATTTTTCACCCCAAAAAAAAGTCGTTTCCCAGCAATAATTTTTACATAAAGTTACTGAGTTTGATGTACAGAATGCTTGGTTGACGGCTTCATGATGAGGTCTTTTACACCCTGTAAGGCGATGTTTCCTTAACCTTTTGAACGCCCACAGAGCATAAACACACGCGCGTGGCTCCACGCCAAGCTACAATTTCTTCCCAAATATCTACAAAAAGAATAGGGATTCCAAAACTATTTAGGTACTTAATTGTTTATTTCGTGTTGTAGTGCACCGCATTTTTTGTCACATATTTGTGTCGTTGGCGTACAGGGCACACGCTTGCTTGTCACTTATATGTGACAATGGCGTTGAAAGGTGAAAAATGCATTATATAACGAGTTCGTCAGTCCTGTGTGCCATAAAAAGATCTTTAAAATTCGTTACGTGTAGCCTTATAAACGGACAATCAGTCTTACCAAGGGGTATCGTATTACTTAGGCCATTGATCCTTAATGAAAAAAATACAACTACTGTTCATCATTTTTGTTTTTTTAGTTTACATAATTAATTAAAAAAACAGTACCGTAGCTAACATCTTTAAAATTGACCGTAACATTAAACCATGACAAGATAATTAATTGCTAAAACAAATAACACACTTTGTTATCCAAGTAAAGGGTAAAATTAGCATAATTATTTTTTACCTACGAAAATACCTATGACGCATATAACAAAAAAATAATACTATTTTTAGCCAGTACTTGGAATTATTGTTTGGTCTTGAAAGACTTCTGTATTAGCGCCTTTTTAGAATTTATAGTATTTTCATAAATAAAGTCAAGGAAAATAAAAAAGATGATACCATAATGAATGTTATTTCTGTAGCCGTTACTACAACAAATACAAATAGTACATTTTAATACAAGGGACTAAAATGACCCATTATAGACGAGGTAGTTTTACTACCGAGCTTTAGCGAGGTAGTAAATAGTAACCGAGCTATAATGGGATTTTGGCGCCGTGTGTTACACTGTACTTTTCACTTTGAGTGTGAGAAAAATAGTCAATTTAGTACAAAAACATTTATTAAATATTACTTAATAAAATAAAAATCACGTCAGATTTGTTTACTTGAAGCTAAATGTGCGCATCACGCAGCAGCAGGTCGCGGCAGCCGGGACAGAGCACGTCGAGGTACTCGTGGCTCAACAAGTCACGAGTACGAGATTTACTTTACGCCCTAGGGCCTAAAAGGGCCACTTTAGGCCCGCATAGTAGGGCTATATATTGGCGTACTTTAAGAGGGCCCTTCCCGGCGCGTCTATCGTCAACGCGAGCATGGTCGAAAAGCTTGTTGTTTCATCCAAAGCCATCGCGGCGATATTTTTTCAACTGGGCTGTCTTACCTAGCCCCGACCCCGCACTACTCGTCACCCGCGCACCTCATACCGACTAACGCGAGGACATTGAACGAAAAATAGTGTTCGAAAATTTATAAAACTTGTTCCAGGAAATACGTGTTTTTGAATAAGCCTTACAAGTTTGTGAAATAAATATTTGTTATTTAAAATCTCCACTATATTTGCAAGGCTTCTATCAGGCTATTTCATTTAGTTTTACAATTTATGAGTACATTATGAACGGCCAAAGTTAAGGTAAAATTTGAGAAAAACAGCAATTTTTGGAGGCTTATACTGAATTTGTTCCTACAATTTTTTATTTTTTGCTTCCATAGAAGCCTAGATATAGTGCACAAAATACCTATCAGTTCAAAACATTTAAAGATATATGTGTAACAACTTCATAATCACGCACGAGCGTTTGTCAAAATTCTCGCCAAAAGTATGGCGGGTTGGCCGCTCTTAAGAGCATGAGAAGTGAAAAATAAATTAAACCCTACTACGATTGTACGGCACCCTTCATGCGCGAGTCTGACTCGCATTTGGCCGGTTTTTTATATCCTGCATTTACACTTTACCTCTATCACAGCCTCTACTGACTACGAAGACCGAAAATAAATCATTAGTTATACTACGTACCTAGTGGAAAGTCTAAATCATAATAAATTGTATGTCAATTTAAAGGAAATTGACAATTTTATGTAAGTATCTCGATAAATAACGCGAGCTGTCGTCACTTATCAATGAATAGGTACAGCGTGTTTAAATTACACCTTGTTTAAATGGAGTTACTCATTGTAAAAAACAAGGATTTAAAGTTATGAAAAGGACCACCAGACGAAATTTTGTAGTCAAAAACTAAAAAGACTACAAAATTAGTGTCATACTGAAGTGTACGATAGTGAAATCTTAAATATCGGATTTAGTATTCATTGTTGCGTACCAATAAATATCGTAGCATTTTTTTCCTGAAACACGCATGGGCGCAATAAAACGTGTCTACGAGGCTACGCGTAGCAAGTTGCGCGTAGTCATTGCAGCTACGCGTAGCAAGATACACGTAGCAAACTAAGCATATATTTTTGTACGCGTAGAAAACAATTCAATACTTCGCAATATTACGCACGTAGTTGCGGTGAAAACATTTGCTAGCAGTTTCGATAGAATCCCTCTTAGAGTTATGTAAACTGGCGAAATGTGGGTGTAATAGGTAAACCTCTGCTTAACGCTTCGGGGACTACAGGCGTGGTGTTTTGTTATTATGTACAACATCCTGTCTTCATAATAATGCCAATGGCCATGACAAAGACAAACGTGATGTCCGCAGCACTTGATATCGTCGCAGCACGTTATATTGGTTTTATTTATATAAACGAGCTATTTAATAGACAAACCATTGGTTATTTCTGTTTCAAAATATTTGTAAGTAGTATTGTTGGATGATATGACAAGAAAGGAGGTGTCTGATGAGATGACAAGTAAAAAAGAAGTATGGAAGAAGAAGACATGCTGCGCAGACCACAAAGGAATGGGGTAGATGACACACCGATCAATTGACATACTTTTTAAGAGCTGTCAAAACGCGGTTCTCTCATAAATTTTATATGGCAATAGCCAACTGTGACGTCACTGTTTATTCAACTCAATGACTCTACTATTTATTGATTTCAAACAACTAAAAATAAAACGGGTTTTCAGGCCCAAAATAAAATGTTTTTTTTTTTTAAATTTGTGTCTTGGAATTATTGTTTTATGGTGTCATCTACTCTATTTGGTAAAAGGGCAGGACAATGATAATGACTAGTATAGCTAGCACTAGCGGGCCCGACTCACGTGTTGTGGGTTCGAATTTTGGCAGGCACTTTATTTTGAGTACCTAATTTATTTAATTCATTGCTCTCAAAACAGTGAAGGAAAACATCTATAAGAAACATGTAAGCAAAAAGAAGACAACGTGCAATGTGTCCCATAATTTTAAACTTTTAGGAAAAAAAAACCGGCCAAGAGCGAGTCGGACTCGCGCAACGACGGTTCCGTACAAACTTTTTAAAGGACAGACTTAACTTTGCTGTTCGATCCCATGAAACGGCTATTGCACCAACCGCAAATAATAAGTTTGTAATAGTAAAATCGCTTTTTTTTTGTAACTACATATTTACGGTTTTCAGATTTTTCCCTTTACATGTGCTGTAAGACGTTGCTTCTCGCCAAATTTCGTGATTCTAGGTCAACGACCCAAAACCTATAGGGTACTTCGGGTTGACCTAGAATGGTCAATTTTGGTTAGAAGCAAGTTCTTACAGCACAAGTAAAGGGAATATTCCGAAAAATAAAAAAAGTTGAAAATCAAGGTAAATTTTGGTACTTACAAATTTTCGCTAAAATCTAAATTTGCCCATATCTTTTTATCATGTTGACTCAGGACCTTGATTTTTGTACGCCTAATAGGGACTATAGACCTCAGTATCTGATGGTATAAATTTCAACTTGCTTGGTCCTCCGGTCCGGTTCCTGAGAAAAGCGGTGGTGACAGACGGACAAGAAAGTGATCTTATAAACCCTTCCTTTTTTTACCTTTTGAGGTACGGAACACTAAAAAACAGAAAGCATAAAAAAAAAATTAATTATATATATGAATAAAACAAAAAAATTGTTACGTATATAAACAAATCAGTGAAACTCTGTATCATAATAAAAACGATTTCCTGATTCTAAATTTAAAACAGCGAAATCGTCCCTCGCCACGCTGTAATAGATTTAAAAAAAATGCTCTTAATTCTATAACTATTAGTTTTTATCCGTGACAAAACCTAGCGTTTTTATATTAAAATATTTAAAATAGAATTGTTAACAGGTAAACCCATCTTATAAATAGGTACTTTATTTTTAAACGATTTTGTCAGGTTTACTTATTAATGTTTTAATTCATAAAAAAATTCTACCGCATAACAGTGGTAAGAATTCAAAATCGACAGTGCCAACTATTCTCGTTGCAGTAAAGACAATTTTCGTACTGCTGATGTACGATTGGCTGTACCCTAATAATATGATCTTTGAACTTTGTAATATTCACAGGAAAAGATTAACTGCAAGCCTTTACCTCATCATTGTCTTCGCAGTATTTCCCAAGTTGGATTGTCGTAGGTACCTAAACCATTGCTGTATGGTTCATTTAGCGAACAATCGAAGTACTAATGTTTTATTTTATTGTGTAAATCTGAGATGTGACCAACTTGTTATGATCCTTTGTTGGTAGAAATAAACGTTTTCTGTTTTTTATTCTAGTTGCATCCTACAAGATGCTGCCAAGACTATCTAAGCAATGCTCTAAATAACTTTTTCTTAAAATAAATACAATCTCTGTCTGCCTGTTGCAATTTACGGCTGAACGGATTTTGATATAACTTAGCAGCACACTGATACTTACGACAGATAGGTACAGGACAAACGATGATGTTGGATAGGACAAAGATTAATTTTTATATCGGTAGTAACTACGTTCTTGTGGGATAGTTTACCGTATTTCATGAGACAGAAGCCGCAACAAAAAACCGGTTAAGTGCGAGTGGGACTCGCGCACCTAGGGTTTCGTACAACTTTTTAACTACATTTTTTTCCAAAAAATAGTATTAGCAACCCCTAAGTCATTTTAAAAGACCTATTCCACGATGCCCCACACGTTGGGGTAGACGACGAAAACAAAATTCATCCCCACACCAAATGTAGGGAGCTACCCTAAAAAAAGTATTTTCCAAAATTTTATTTTACCACTTAGTCGGCGTAGTTTATATACACACCCCAACAAAATAACAGCTTTCTAGTACTAACGGTCTCTTAACAAAACCTCGGACAGACGGACAGACAGACAGACGGACATGACGAAACTATAAGGGTTCCTTGTCAGGACTACGGAACCCTAAAAAACTAGTAAGTTTGTTGTTTAACTATCCAAAATAAATTCGGTACTCATCAATAAACAAATGTAACCAAATATAAAACAAAGAATACGGATCTCTCGCAAGCGATCAGCAAATCGCAATGGATGTCAAATTGTTTCTTCGTGCTCGCAAATCGCGACCAACGATTTTCCTAACCGCTGCCATGCCGCAGTCTGCCACTGCTGTTCAAACATTCATGTCTTGTGCCAACTTTATTATCCAACGAAGGTTCTCTACGAATTTATGTTCTTTACATTTCAATTATTCAGTACTAAATTGTTAGATTAAAGAGACCTCAGACCGTGATGTTTATCTAGCATGTTTAGTTCCCGTTCTAAAATCGGAAGTGGCCATTTGATCCGGTGTCATTGCCCTTATTGTCAGATTCAATTCATCCTTCATACCGCCGCCATTGACGGCCATTGTTGTACCCATAGATTTAGAGAAATGAAGCAGAGATGTGTAACAATTTAGTTTACAATAAAGTGTACTCTAAGTACCTACTCTATCTCTCTATGGTGAATTGATGCAACAGACTTGAATTCTTCTATATCATTGGACTAGAACCTCATTTAGGCGTATTTTTCCTCATCTAGTCATAATTAAATATTGCTGGCTTTGCAGGAAACACTTTAAGAGCTTGATTTAAAAATAAATGTATAAAACCTCTTTATCATTGACTTGGGGTATTCGCTCCGGGAAAACGGAAATGCTGTTTGTCTAGTTTTCCTGTTAGAAAAGACGCGATTGGCATTTCCATTATCATCGACGTCTAGGAATGTTGCTTTGGTTCCCCAACCCAATCTTTTGATGACGTTAGTAAACTAGAGATCTTTTACGTCATAAATCAGAATTTCAGGCAGGAATTTCGCAATAGAAATGAATTGGATAGAATTGATTCAGACAGAGAGTAGATTGAGATACATAGCACACACTGCACACATTGTACACTTTCGAGGGGTATTCCGGAGGAAATCTCCTTTTACCTAATTTTTAACCGACTTCTAAAATGAAGGAGGTTCTCTATTCGGCTGTATTTGAATACTTCTTTTTGCAAAAAAAATATCCGACTTCCAGAAAAAAAATCAGGAAGTCGATGACTTTTGTTTGTTTCATTGACTTTTTTGCCACCGGTTTCCGGAAGTAAAATTATTTTCCATTTATAAGTGTTTTTTTTGGAAGTCGGTAACTGTCTTATCGCTATGGAAATCATTTATCAACCAATGCTGATTATTTATACGTTCAACACCACGCTGCAACGACACTATCTAATGATATTCTTACTCAATAATAATAAAGTTAGAGATCAATAAATTAAAATTCCTAACTCCTAAGTAAGAAGCTGTAGGCACTAGCTAGCGACACGTGATGAAAGTGCATTTACATTAACTTATCGCTGCACGTTTTAATCTGCTAGTTCAGTTGTTGAGGCTAAGGTAAACAGAACACATTATTTATTATAATGTGTTAATATTATTTGAAGAATGATCTAAATTTCATCATCATCATCATTTCAGCTGAAAGACGTCCACTACTGGACATAGGCCTCCCCCAAGCAAGTGTCGCCACATTGACCGGTCCCGTGCGACTCGCATCCAACGGATTCCCGCAAACTTTACCAGGTCATCGGCCTAGTGGAAGGTCTTCCAACGCATCTGAATTTGAATGAATGTAACTAAAATCACCTAATTTCTCACCGCTAACAGTTCTTAAGGACTCTTTTACTAACCCGTAAGGATCTTGTTGTTCGCAATAAATATTTATTTGATTTGATTATTTTAGTTTTAAACTTGCTTGCTTGAAAGAAGAAATATTATATATTGAATTGAATTAAATTAATGAATGAATTAAAATTTAGTAGAAATATATATTAAATTAAATATATAAATGTAGAAATATATATTAAATCTATATTGTTTGATAAAATGTCAAATGGAATGATAAATGTAATTCTAAATGCAATAATATTTGATGAAATGGTTAAAGGGTTTAAATTAAATGTAATAAAATCGAAACCAAAATTTACTAATGTTTCCTATAATGTTAAAAACTTAGTTTAATGAAATGATAAATAAAAAATAAACACTAAATATAATGTTAAAAAGGTGAAACGCGATGTTTTATCAAAATATTAAAGAATGCTGTTAAATTTAAGGTTTAATGAAGAAAAAAAAAATTGTATCGTTTGCTGATGAGGTACGATCAGAATATGGAAATAAACCAAAAATACTTCCATTACAGAACAGAGTACTAAAGGGAGGAGGAAGACTCTTATGCTCAGCAGTAGGTGGAACCAGGCCGCCAATGCCGAGAAAAGAAAATAAAAGGATCCGTACCATCAAACTCATATAAACTAATTCTCCTGGCCTTATGACAATTTATTTTAGGGTCAGCGCATCATGCCTTCTTCCATACTTCTCTATTACTCGTCATCTCAGCAGTCATCTCTTCTAAAGCCATATCATCTTTCACACAGTCCATCCATCGTTTCTTTGGTTTTCGTCTAGTCTTAGGCCTGAATTCCTGTCACGGTGACGTCGGTCGCGCACGGTCGGTCGTGACGTCAGCGAGAAAAAGAAAGTCGTAACCGTAAGTCGGCATCACAGTTTGGTGCTATATAGAACACAATGTATACTCGTACGCGCGACCGACGGACGCAAGAGACCGACGCGGACGTCAGCGCAGGAGGAATTCAAGTTTTATAGCCTATTGTTTATAGTATTTATGCTATACTTACACTTTATATTCATCATTCATAATACTATTTATCATCCTTTTTTATTTGTTTCTATGTTTACACTCAGCAAATCGATCTAAATACGATTCATTAACATAAAAATAGCTGAAATAAAATATTATTACTCATATTTTTCATGTGACACTTACGTCAAATTGTCAAACTGTCAGTTACTTTTTTATTTTTCTTTCTGGCTTATTCCATAATGGTTACTTTTTGGTTTGTACAATTTAAATTATTTTTATTAATATGTTCAGCTGAAATATTGTATTTTATAGATTATTACGATTGTTTACTAAATAACTTAATTTTCAATGAAATTTATAAAATTCTTTACGCACTCATGGATATGTCCTGGCCGACTACACTTGTCAGATGTGATGATGGCCACAAGAAGAAAACTAATACTAATACTAATACCATAGACATAGTATCTAATACTACTAATATTTGAAAATTGGAAAAGAAGACTACTTTGGAAAACGAGCTGACGAACGGCTGGAAGCAGGCTACGATAGGATCTCAGATGAGAGGCTTTAGAAAGCAGCTTGGTTTTTGCTGTCACGTACATATACTTCCCAGGGGATCCAACTAACGATTCACCTGGGTCCGATCTTCGGAAGCTGTCTTCGTGCCTTCCACTAGCGCTTGTCTTGCAGAGCTACCCTGACGTCTGACCCTAAGAACTACACTGGTGCCTTCCTACAGAGCTGGCCTGGTGCGTGACTCTGAAAACCGCACGACGCCCTTCCAGCATAGTTTTCCCAGAAGCTTGATCCTGTTCCTGTCTCTCCTACAGTGCTGAACGGATTTATCACCATCTAAGTGCGTGATCTATAAACTTCCACCTTCATACTTTCCATAATGCGAGGTAGGTCTTTTTATAATTAGCTATAGGTATTTCTTATCTCATCTGTAAATTATTCATCTCTTTCACTAATTAAATTTCAATTGTACAAGTCTGCTTATATCCTTTCTATTTTAATAGGATCAAGTATATTTGTTACATGCTACATTCATACTCAATATTTTCCTCATTCCTCCGTTATCAAATAGGCATTGCCATTCAACGTGGCAATGTTGCCTGTCTTCTGGGCACGTTGCCGGATGACAGCGATGCGGAGGGGTATTTTAATGCCATTGTCATCATTGTTACGTGTAAGAACTTAGTTTCAGTCTTAATTTAGTATTTTTTTACGTTAATATTTAGTTTGTATATTATATTTATTTAAGGTAGTTTAGCGCCTTCTGTATCAATGTACAAGCTTACTTAAACCTTTGAAGATTTTACTTACCAAATGTAAATACAAAGAAATATCACTTAGCTACTTAACGCATTCTTCCTTAGTAAAAACTAAGTGCTTACCTGGCTACCTTGCAAGTGGAACTTTTCGCGCGGCCCACTTCCAGGAGTCGTCGTCGCACATTTTATACATACCTACCCATCTATGTGAACTGGTTCCAACACTATCACACGACACACACCTAAACTAGCTGTTAAAGGTTTTAATTCGCAGTTCGTGGAACGTTTGGTTACGAAAATAAGGCAGGTTTATTCAGCAAAAAATATATACTTAAGTAAGTAAAGGTCATTTTTTTTGTTTTGTATAATATTTTTTTATCCGGAACTTGGAAAAAAGAGTGTAATTCTCTTCCTACTTAGGTATAACATACCAACTAACAGAAGTAAGGTAAAAATAAACTGAATCTTTATTTTTATTTATTATTAGCCATTTGTGTCCCACTGCAGGGCAAAGGCTGAAAAACTGAATCTTTAAGTAATATTTTTAAGTTATTACAATTAAATAGAACGGACGTTACGGAGGTTCCTTTAAGATTTTCCTTTTAATCAAGTTTGGTCCAGTTCTACTTTTGAGCCTTTTGTGAGACATTTGGTTTTCTCTTATTGTATAGGCTTAAATGATAATTTATAAACGCCTGACTTAAAGTCGCGAACTATTTATTTGTCTAATTATCACCTTATTGCAAGGAAAAATATTTTCCATCATGCATGATAATGATTTGATTGCATAATTTATAGACTCGTAACCAAGATGAGGTTTCGGAGATACACTAACTAAAACATCCGTTTAGTGCACTATAAAATACAATAATTGGGTGATTCTTTGAGGTGCCTCAAAACGCGGTCAAACGGTCTTAATTCCTAACCTATTGAACATTCCGTCTTAGGACCAAACACAGATTACTCTTTATATAATTTCAACATTATACACCCAAAATTATGTATAATGTTTATAAAAATAAACATCTAATGTCAAAAACGGGAGCAAAATCGGTGTTCTTCGCGCGTCACACTCGGTTCGCATTCACGGCAAACCTTAATAACTTTTGTATTCAATTCATAAGCATATACATACATCAAATTAATCTTGTTTAACTATGCATCATAAATAGTAAAGCAAATTAATTGTATCTCTTATATTACAATACTTAATAGACATTATGTCACACGATTTTGCTTGTTTCGCTAGCGCGCAACAAAACTGCACCTCTCTTCCAAAAGCGCCAATTTGTCGCTACACGTTTTAGCTGCACGGGTACTCTGTAGTATCCCGGCGTCAAGAGATATGTACGTTCTTCGCTTCTAAACAATAAAAAAACGAGGCAAGTTATTCTTTGAATATTTTCAGGTAGCCAAGAAACTTTCATGAATATATTTTGAAGGATAATGGTTTTTAATTTTCCAAATCATTTTGAATTAAGGAATAAGATAGATCGTCGAGATTATTCCCAAGTACTTTGTTTGTTAATTTACATATAACTTTAATCGTAATTCACAACTTTCGTGGCACAACTTTCGTGGTTATTTGTCCACGAAAGTTAGCTAGCGCACCGTAAAAGCTATAAATCTCCACTAAATAATAACTATAGATTTTTTTTGTGAGTCGTAGATGCATTTACTCGATTGTCGTGAAGCTCAAAAGAAAGGTGTATGTATTTGTATAGGTATTTATATACATGCATGTGTTTCAAATTTTTTCTTGTAACGACTAGTAGAATGTGTTTCTGTTTGTATGTTTTCTCGTAGCCAATTTAACAGTTTACCCCACCCCAAACTGGGCTGTTTTGCCAATTGTATCCCTCTTGCTTAAAAAGTTTCGTAACTTTCGTGGGCACCAAAATTTCAAAAAATAATATCTCTGTAGTTTATGCACCGATTTACATATAATAAAAATTGCATGTATTGTTTTTACGGCGTCTTAAATGTGTGTCCGTTAATTTAAAGATTACTCTAAAAAAAATTGCCAAGAAAGGTACTCGCAGAATAGTTTTTGAAGAACTACCCAATTATTAGTGACAGTAAAAAGTACAACTTGATGAACTACCTAGTTCATCTTTAAATCACTGTTAATTGAGGAAGGACGCTTAAAAAATTGCATAAATCTCAAATGTTATTGCTGATTGTTGTGGTGGCGCCAATAATGAAAACAGATTTATACCTATTAATGTTTTAGTGTCAGTCCAATCTCTCCAAGTGTCCATTATCAAACGGAAAGTTACCAAAACACCACAAAATTACTTCATTTTCAAAGTGTCTAAAATGTAGTTGATGGCGTGGAATCTTCTACATTTTAAACAAGCTTCATAACATTGGCTTCATAATCCAATTTAGACGGATATACCAGAGTTACGGGCGGCAGTCACACTTAGATGTAGGAATGTTCAAAATAAATAAAACAAAAGGTAAGCACCCACCTCTGGTAGAAAGCGGCACATTGGAAGGTTTCTTCAACAGAGGTGTCCATTCGGATGCAGATACGCCCTGCTTACTCAATGACACTGAATCTAATGAACATCTTTTCAACATAACTTTAGAAAACAAAGTGTTTAACATTTTACGTTTAATTTTCTAATAATTAAAGGCACTGGCTGGAATTCGGGAAAAAAGGTGTGATGTCACTTTTCAAATGTACACTACACTAGACCAAGTCGCGTGGAGTACTGGCCATGTACACTTCTACAGTTACTCTATGCAATTAATAAATTTAAATTAATGTGTGTACTGATAACATGAAAGTACCTACTTAACTGTAGATATGGGCTATTCCCACGACAGCATTTACTAATAATTGTTATTTTGTTGTATTTGTTTTCAATTGTCAGTAATGAGACAAAAATGAACGAAACGATACAAATTAGACAAACTTATTTTAAATTCTTGACTATTTTTACCGTCATATTTCAAATGCAAAAAAGTCGATAATTAGTAATGCAGGTATCTAGGCCAAGGCCTTGAATTGAATATTACGGAATAATTAAGTGAGGACCTTTAAAAAAACCCTGAATTGTGGCACATCTTCTCAAGTTCGATACAAAACTAAAATATACTACTATCTGTTATTCGACCTTCCTCTAAGCATTACAAAAACACGTACAAGGGTTCCAAAATTAAAAAGTGGAGAATAACCCTTAAATGCATTGCCTACTTATGTTTACTGTTGTTGTTAAGGAAAAATACGCCCTACGTCCCTATCGCTTGTAAACAAACAATCGGGATAAACTTGACATAGATAATAATTAGATAGCTGTGATTAGCGTTATCTCCAGCAAACACCTTCTGCTTCGACGACGTAGTGACTGGGACCAAGTTGCACTCCTGTAATAAGTTCATAGGTTCAAACAATGATCTCTGCGTTGTGGAATATTTCCGACCTCAGCTCTTTGAATAAATAAATAAATTAGTGCCTTATCTACATTCCTCAGAGTTCGACGACAATATAGTATTTAAGTATGTACAATTGCACATATTTTCCTACTTCAGAGTGAGATTATACATACATATATGCAATTTATCTAATTAAATCGAATAATTAAAAAAAAAAAAAAAAAAAACTACAACAACTCTTCTAGGTTTCTCAATTGCATTTCCTACAGCGGGTGCACCACAGGGTCCTTTCTTAGGACCCATAAAAGTGGCAAATAAAATGATCCGGTTGCCTACATATTAAGTAACCTAACCTGCTTTTTCGCTTTTAAATAAAAACCCTACACAATTCTATCTGTATTCATTTTAAAACTAAACGGATCTCTACTAAAGTAACTCAAGGGCAACTCGATATGCAAACATAGTTTGCAAAAATTACGGTGACTCCTACTGCGAACTATTTTAAAGAATCATTCTATAGAAAAATGGCATTGCAAATAGAGACCGATTTGCAAATCAAACATGGCAAGTAGGTACCTACTTAGATCCTACAGACATAGGGAGGACATTATTATATTACAGTATTCAGTCCTCAGCTGCACATGCTTGTAGCTATGAACATAATATTTTTTATTTTAATCCCTATTTGTATAAGCTATGCAAGACAAGATAGGCAAACGGCCTTAATTGTTGACGTCATTCAATCTGCTGGTAGACCATCTTCGGTAATAGCTAAACTCTGTTGGCGCCCTAGTAAGTTACTCTAAGATTACTTAACATTTTATGTTTAATCATCTTAGTGAAACATTCTATTGCAAGCAATAATTAATTCAATGTTCCAGCTAAAATAATTCAACTGCATCATATACTTACAAAAGAATACATTCAATTCAGCGCTGGAGACGTTATCAACGGTGATAACGCTCAGTTTTACGATGAGGTACAACATATTGTGTTCTTAGCTGATCTGAACTGTCCTGATATTAATGCTTACTTTCAAAAGGTAAAATATTTTCTTTATTTCATTAGATTGATGGTTTTAGATAATGCAGTCGTACGATGCTGAGGCCCAATTTGTATGCGTATGTCCTACAGTCTGCAATGTTCTTAAATGTGTTTTGTGATGAACAGTGGCAGGCCGATTAATTGTCATCACTTGCACTGGCAGATATCTGGCTTCCCTAATACCCAAGCTTGTTATATGATTTAGTAGTATTATTGCTGTTCTTCATTTCTTGCACACGTTATACTTAGACACCGATTACTGTTAGTCCAGCTTTTTCCATACTATTCAATACTTTGTATTTGTATGAACTAGAACAGCTTTAGAAACTTCTTCCGAGCACCGTTTCGATGGATACTTTTTGGAGACTCTGGCAACAATAACGAAAACATTGTACCGGGGGCTGTGGCTAACATAGACGTGCTACTCGACTCCGAAGTGTTGGTCCTACGGAGCGTCGACGATACCTACGAAATGCACTTCAGTAAGTGTCCTAATAACGAGTTATTTAGTACTATGTTGTGCGGGTAACGCTATGGATTTGAAACGTTCTTGTTTTAATTTTCACTCCTTCGTTTGTTATTCTGACTCCGTTAGTAGCAAGTTCGTTTAATCGAGCACGAAAATTGTTAGTTTTTTAATGGTTTATGGTAATTTCTGCTTTTTTATGCTTGTCTAGAAATGTTCAATCGTAACCTAGGTGTTTAATTTTATGCTACAGTAACATCATCTTTGCCTGGTTCATAAACCTAGTTACGATCACATTGGTCACTTACTTTACCAATTTTGTTGCAGTTTACAAGATAAGTCCCAACACCACTTGGAACACCGAATACTACGGGACTTGGGATACAAGAAACAGAATCCAGAAATCTCCCAGATTCATTGAACCGACATCTTTGAGACGACTCGACATTGATGGATATGAAATCAGTATCTGTTACGTACTGACAAATAACAAGAGCGTCGATCATTTATCTGATGGCCTGTAAGTGTTACACCGTTAGATAGTTATGCAGACAATTCATTATAAAGAGTAATCTTATTAGATGATACCAGCAAAAAAGTAGCGGTTTATAAAACAATCAGTAAGACTTCTTCAAAGATTGTGAAGTAGCACAGACCGCAGTAGTAAATGTAACAGTACCTACACATCAACAAAATGTAGGAACATTTATTTTTCCTTTATAAGAAAGTTGCATAGACAAGTCTGGGAATTTTGTTACAAAATTCTGCGCAAAAAAAGCACAAGTTCATTAATCAGCGAAACTGGTCGCGGGATATTTTTTTAATAACTTTGTACTAACTACAGTTGCCCAACTATTGCAGAGACGATCACATTGATACGATTACAAAAGTGAGTTTCCCCACGACCAACCATTTGCTGGATTTCCTTAATGCTAAAAGGAAATATATTTTTGCTGACACTTGGGGTTACCGGGTCAATGGCACTTGGAACGGAATGACTGGCTACCTGGTTAGGGGTGAAGTTGAGGTTGGAGGTAGGTTACCAATTAAAGTTTATGTCAATGCACCATCTAAAAATACGAAACGAGTTGCTACAACAGTCCGTCAAAGGAAAAAATTCAACAATCACGTTACTAAAGACTGTGATCATGTAAATCTAGCTATGACTACTATCGTCTGTTTCGTCGACATACATGAAGGTCTTGTACATCCCGTTTGTTACACAATGAGAAGATGAACAACATCACAAACTGAGCAGAAATAACATCATGCCAGTCACCAATTAACTTTGCATTGTAAGCAATTGATTGATTAGCTAATCATTGTAACGGTCTCCGAGCGATGTTTTTTTGGCAGTGGGTATTTACGGATCGCAAGAATTATGAATGACCTTCTATTTAGAGCAAGAAACAGCATTCGATTATGAGTAAGACTCGTTTTACGCAATCGGGGACAAGGAATCGATGACTCTATCAAAAATAGAGACTGGATAGAGCAATGATGATAAAGTAGCTGTATTAACAGTCGATACAAAAATTGCTCCATGTAAAATACTGGTATTCAGCTGCATTCGGTAAGACTGGAAGCCGACCCCAACATAGTTGGAAAAAGGCTATACAGATGATGATGATGACAAAAAAAATAAGAAGAACCCAGACAAATGGCAATGACTTTCAAAGCGATTAGTTTTTTCGTTTTCCATCATCGCTATTGCAAAAATAATGTCACTCTGTCTAGGGCTGCAGCCTCTTTCATTTTCTGCTCGATTGTTTTATCCATCAATCGACTGTGTGTCAAAAAGAGTCATAACCCGTTTAATCATGTTCATGACCATTCATTGACTGGATTGATTGCTTTTTCATTTTCCCCTTTTGTATAACCCACAGGATCACCAATGTTCTTCACATTTGAACGTGTATCATTAGTAGACTACATCGCAAGTCCAACGCCAACTCGCTCTAAATTCGTATTTCAACAGCCAAAACTGTCGTACGAAAACAATTTGTTCTTACTCCCATTTAATACTACAGTCTGGTACTGCACCATAGCTTTAATATTCATTATATACCTGGTGCTCCTAATGGTTACAAGGTGGGAGTGGAAGAAGACTAGGCATACGATTGAAACGGTAAGTGCTTTGTAAATGCAGGTCCCTTATCCCTATGAAAGTTCATTAACTAGGTAACATTCTAAAGTTCTTCATAAGGACTGGGTTATGGTCTGTATTGATTGCATGAATGGATCACTCGTGTTCACTAGACATCAGAAGTGCTCAAGGCCGCCAATGTAGAGCAGAAAACAATATCTATAGATTGTATTGTATTGTATAGCGGGCCGGTGGCCGCAACTCCACGTCCAAAGCGCGTCATACAATACACGTATTTTATGTACAATATCTTTAGACTTATGCATGTACTTATACATATACAAATTTTCAATGTCTTCAGAGGGAAAAAGACTCGGGCGTGCTAAGGGCCAATTTCGTTGATGTTATCATTTTAATATTTGGCGCTGCGTGTCAACAAGGAAGTCCTTCTGAGCTCAAAGGTAATTTAACATTAAAAGTTGTATAAGACTGCTCCATAAAATCGTGATCATATCTAAAATGGTTTGGAATTAGTGAATATTTAGTAAAAACATCCGAAATCTTGTTTCTTTCTCTTCCCCTTCCAGGGTCCTTGGGTCGTGTGGTTATGCTGGTCCTATTCCTAGCGTTGATGTTCCTCTACACCTCCTATTCTGCCAACATCGTTGCTCTTCTCCAGTCCAGTTCATCTCACATCAAGACTCTCGAAGACTTACTGCATTCTAGGATTAAGTTTGGCGTTCATGATACTGTTTTCAACAGATACTATTTTTCGGTATAATTTGTGCAGCCTCTTTAACATAATCTTCCATGCTATCCGCACTTGTCCCTGATTTGAACTCGTGTTTTTATAGACTGCAACTGAACCTGTACGGAAAGCAATCTATGAGAAGAAAGTAGCTCCACCTGGAACTACTCCTCGTTTCATGACTATGGATGAAGGTGTCACACAAATGCGAAAGGTTTAGACTCAAAATAATTAGTAGAAATCACTAGTAGCAATCTTAACGCCAAAAATGGCTTATAATGAGGTTTTCCTTTCCAGGGTCTATTTGCATTTCATATGGAAACTGGGGTAGGATACAAATTCGTTGGGAAATATTTCAAGGAAGGGGAAAAGTGTGGCCTTAGAGAGATACAGTATCTGCAAGTGATTGATCCATGGTTAGCTGTCAGGAAGGATACTCCATTCCGGGAAATGTTCAAAATCGGGTATACAGCTTTTAATAATGAACTTCGAAATGATTAAACAAATTCACATTTTACTAAATTATTCTGATCTTTACAGAACCAAACGTATTCAAGAACACGGACTGCAATACCGAGAAAATCGTCTGATGTACGAGAAACGGCCCAAATGCTCAGGAGGAGGATCCAACTTCGTATCAGTCAGCATGGTTGACTGTTATCCAGCTGTACTCATATTAACCTACGGGGCTTTTGTTGCCTTATTCTTACTTGCTTTAGAAATATTAGTGTACAAAAGAGAAAAGCTCTTGCGCTGTTTAAAACACAAAAATTACCAGTAAACAAGAACGAAGTAATTTCGTATTTCTGTAGGCTTAAACGCACTTAAGGAAGAATGATTGTCGGTTGAATCAAAGCTAAACATACAGTTAACACTGAATCATGAATAATAAGTTCTCGTAAACGGTTAAGTAGTGGGACAGCCCTTGTGATTAACAAGCTACCTGTGTATTATACCCAATTAACGAGGGGCATCAACAATTACATGCATGGAAGTAATAGGCACGTAAATTATAGTTGCACAGTCTGATTCTTAGACATTAGTTTTCTTTGTCGCTTCATTGGATACTGCTGTCTTCATTATGAAGATTTTGATGTTATTCATAAATATATTGTGTTTAAAATGTTGCGTTTCAATATCTAACCCAAATAATGAGCTGCAAATGATTGTTGACGTCCTCAAATCTTATGATAAACCAACTACGGTTGTAGCCAAAGTATGCTGGGAATCTTGTAAGTATGGTATTTTTTTTTTATAAAATTGCATATATAGCTTACCTTTTTGTAGAACAAAAATCCTTTTCAAACACAGCGGCCGCAGAAACAAAACTGGCAAAAATGTTGTCAAATCTGGAAAAGCCAATTAGCGTGCGTTATTTGTGGGAAAACAAAACAATTCAGCAGCCTTATCCAAATAACCATGTGCTATTTATATTAGACAAACATTGTAAACATGCTGCGTTTTTCCTCAAGCAGGTAGGTTCCTGAAAACTTCCCAAGAATTTTAGTTACCTACATTACATGTTCAATCATTTAAAAAAAAATCTGATTGTCAGGCTGGCGCAAACAAAATGTTTAGCAAGTCCTACAGATGGTTACTTCTTGGTAATCCAATACAAGACAATGGTACCTTTGCATCGGAATTCGAGGATCTAGAAATTTCCGTTGATTCTGAAGTTATAATAGCTCAAGAAAAAGAAAATAACGATATCTTATTACATACCAGTGAGTGTACGATTAATCGAGTAGCCAGTGCTGATGATTCTGATTTCATAGGACAATATTTTTGTATACCAGACGGTAATTTGTTACAGTATACAAATTAAGGATCAACAATGAATGGAATACGGAATACTACGGAACTTGGTCCGCAGGTTATGGTCTGAATAAATCAGAAGATAGAATACATTCAAATATGCTACTTAGACGAAAAGACTTCAAAGGAGAACCTTTGACCGTGTCTGTTGTTATTGGAGACAACAGAACCAAGACTGATTTACTTGGCCTGAGGTATTTTATAAATGTATCCTTTGTATGACTGGGAAGTAACATTCTTAAGTACACCTTAATAATAGTACCTGTTGACCTTAAAAACATTTTATATTTCCAGCAACATCTTTGTGGATACCCTTTCGAAGAGCAGTTTTCGTTGTATCAATCCCTTGTATGACTTTTTAAATGCATCCAGGGAAGTAATATTTGCTGATACATGGGGTTACCCAACCAATGGTACTTGGAATGGGATGATTGGAGACATAAAAAATGGGAGAGCGGATTTGTGTGGTTAGTTAGATTAAAATAATATTTAAGATATTGGTGTCGATTCTGTTGTGCACAAACTAAACTTAATTTAGGCTATTGCTATCTTTAACTAAAAGGCAGTGCGAGAAAAGGACGGCTATAGCTATGAACTAAGGTTGCATTCCGAATTAGAAAATAATCGCTCACAGCGCTCACATCTATAATTGGCGTTCCGATTTAGATATCACTATTATGACAGCTAAGAACTGTCATCAATTCGGAACGCTCGTGAACGCGTTGACAGTGAACATAACCCCAAACCAAAACCCTCCACAAGACCTATTTTTGAAAATAGAAGTTATGTTGGTTGATTCTATCGACACTGATAACTCAAATTTTGAGATAGAGAACGATTCGTCCAGTGATGAAAAGGATGGCGGATGTGTTTATATTAGCGATAAGTTCATAGCAAAACAACACAACCTGTCAACACAACTGTCATTTTTGTCAGCGCTCACGGTGATATTTGTTTGGGGCATAGTTGGTGTAATCGCAAGATGGCGCATGTCATGACGTCATCTATGACGATTCAAGGGACATCGATATCGCGCTCACGGTAATTCGGAACGGGTTTATGGACGATCAAATCGATAACAGCGCAATTCGGAACGCGGCCTAAGTAAGAGATGTCAAACTAGTTTATGCCTTGCGCTTCACCGTGTTTTTAGTCGACAGGTTTTTACGTCCACCCTTCATTTTTAAGAAAATTACGTCCGTCTCTTTCTCGTTTTATTAGAGAGAAAAAGATAGCAAAAGCCAAAATTAAGTTTAGTTTGCGCACAACAGAATCGACACCATTTATTTCAACCCCTTAACCCAATTAAGTAACTTGAGTTACATCGCAGTCCTTGTATCCTTTTTTTTCATCTTTGACTCCATCAGTCATGATCTCAGTATTCACCTTTCTAGCCACATAATTATTCACGCTATTTACCTTTGGACATTACCTACATTACAGTACAGACATACCCTTCTATAGGTATAGTCAGGAACATCTTACTGTTGCGACTGCTACTTTGATTACCTACGCAATGTTGAATTTCTTTGTAAACACATTTTTTCTGTTCTCACCAGGAATCGTGACATACATAACAACAGAACGAATGTCCTTTTTGGAATACTTGACCATCCCGACGCCAATTACAGCAAAGTTTGTATTTAGGCAGCCTCCTCTGTCGTATCAGAACAATCTGTTTATCTTACCGTTCACGAGTAGTGTGTGGATGTGCCTTGGTGCATTCGTTCTTATACTGGGTGCTATACTGTACATTAACACGAAATGGGACAATAAGAAATACGAAAATTATTATAAGGTGAGGATGCAAAAAGAGAATCCCTTATTCAAATTTATTATCTTAGTTTTCTTAATTAATTTATTATATCCTCTATTAGTCGTCATCTCATGAGCTATCTCCTTTCTAGCCATGCAAAAAGAGAATAGGTATTTGATGAAAACATTTTGTTTCACATTGATTAATGTTTTAGCAAAAGCTGGACCAGACATGCTTGCCACCAACTTGGAGTGACACTACAATTTTTCTTCTCAGTGCTATATCTCAGCAAGGAAGCTCTAATGAGTTAAAAGGTTGGGTTAACAAAACTATTCACTGTCGACTATTTCCTAAGTACTTATTTTAAAGATGGTGTTTTCTCTTTCAGGGACCCTTGGACGTCTTGTAATGTTTATCGTGTTTTTGGCTTTCCTTTTTCTATACACGTCCTACTCAGCCAATATTGTTGCGTTACTGCAGTCGACCTCCAATCAAATCCGAACACTTCCTGATTTGCTAAATTCGAAACTAGAACTCGGTGTTGAAGATGTGGCATACAGCAGATATTATTTTTCAGTAAGTTTCTTTTAAACATTTTGTATTCCTCTAAGGGCGTTCGCCCACGTCCGATGCGATGCAAACGAGCGACTAAAGTGCGATAGGAGCGGGCAAAGGTACACCCAGCGGCAGTACCTATACATCGCCACTGAATAGCTGCAAAAAGTCGCAGTGAAACAAATACATTATTCATGTTCTTTTTACAATGTTATAACCCTTTTCACAGGCCGCTTATACTTCTAAAGATCCGATCAAAAAAGCAATCTTCGAAACCAAAATAGCACCGAGAGGTAAACCAAACTACATGAGCATTGAAGAAGGTGTTAAGACCATGCAAAAGGTTGGTATCATACATTCAATAATATTGTGATCCTCTCTACTCTACCCATTGCCTTACCAACATAGTCTGCAGGTGTTTTACCTCTGGCAGCATTAACTCAATAGCAACCTTAAGAACAGCGTTATGATTTTGACACTGATGCTAAATCAGTGCTAAAATAACATAAAAATACTGTAATGTAATAATTCCAATTTTCCTTCACAGAGACCGTTTGCCTTCAATATGAACTTAGGCACTGGTTACAGAATCGTGTCAGCGTTCTTTCAGGAACATGAAAAATGTGGACTCCAAGAAATCGATTATATTCAAAACAACAAGCCTTGGTTGTGTAGTCGGAAGAACTCTCCGTTCGGAGAAATGTTTAAAGTCGGGTAGGTGGTCAAAGAGAAAACGGAGATAGCTCTGTTCCCTTAATCCAAAAACTTGTTTTTTTTTTTCCGTTGTCGACTTTTCTTTATGAGGTGACTGCTGAGATGACAAGTAAAAGAGAAGTATGCAAGAAGAAGACGCAGGGCCGCGCCGCCCCTGTGTGCGAAGTGTACAGCGCACACAGGTGCCAAGACAATAGGGACGCCGCCATCGAAATTATTTTTTTGTTACACTTACACAACAACATATTCTTCAATTTCAATTTTAATTCTTTATTGCATATCACATGTGTGTTAAGATCTTATAATTAAAATAAAGTTCACATGGATTGTCGGGCACAGCAATTTATAATATTAGACAGTAAGTAGCAAAAACATCATTAATTAAAAAGTTCATTCAAATAAGTAAATAATGTCAAACGATAAAATAATGTGATTTTTATATTATTTATTCTCTATTTTATCTTTAAATAGAGAATAAAAAATATATAAATCGCATAAAATAAAGTTATAGTCAAATCAAATACATCTCATTCATTCTCATCTCGGTCATTAGAATAATAATCGAAATACAATCATGTCAATAAGATAAATCAAAAACAAAATGTCAATAAATTAAATAAAATTAAAGTCAACTATATCATGTCACTAAAATAATAATCAAAATACAATCATGGTAAAAAGTAATAATCAAAAATAAAATGTCAATAAAATAAAAGCAAATTAATGTCAAAAACATCATGTGATTTTTATATTCTTTCTAATGGTGTATCGATTAGTAAGTAGGTACACTATGTCAATAGGCGCAACCTATGCCTTGTAAATAACAAAATGGGGGAGAAATCGGTGAACGTACATAAAATTAGACCACACGACTGAAGTAATAAAATGACACAAAAAATGATATTGCGTTGATGTCTTTTTGAAGTCCCTTTCTTGGTTATATTGGTTGTTGGTTTAGACCACACGACTGCAGTAAAAAAATGTTAATAAAATAAAAACTACTGGGTCAAACTAAGTTAAATTTTTATGGGACCAAATGGCAAATATTCCGCATCAGATTAGGAAGAATCACGTAAATCGGATCATAAATCTCAGCGTAATAATAAAAAAAATAATATACCAGTCGAATGGAGAACCTCCTCCTTTTTGAAGTCAGTTAAAAACATTACAAAACATATAGGTATTGCGCTAGTTGTACAAGTCTCCCAAGATAATATTCACGTTTGTGGTTTAATTTTACGGTTTGGGTTTTAGTTTATACCAACGGAAGTGTGTACAAGGTGCGCATTGATTTTATATAATAAGAATAAGTTCTAGCACTAAAACCAATACACAGGGTGGAATTTTTCAATGTCACCTGGAGGGAAAGTACTCGAAATACTGGAGATAGCAAATTTTACTCAAAGGAAACATTCCTTTATTTTTAAAAAGAAACAAATCTGCATTCACAGATTTTCAAAAATTCGCTTGCCACATTCGGGCATCGAACCCGGGATGGATCGACTAGAGTTCGAAAAAATAACATTCTGTACCTGACATCAATCGATAGGGTCAATCATATGGATCAAGTCTCTCTACTCTAATAAACATGATAAATTAAATGAAAGGAAAACCAAAAAATAATTAAAAGTGCTATATCTTATTGAATTTATCCCATTGAATTTATAAATGTTCTTTATAGTTCATGATTTTCCCTTCATTTAATTTATCATGTTTGTTATAGAGATTTGATCCATATGATTGCCCCCCTATCGATTGATGTAAAAAAGTACAGGATATTATTTTTTCGAACTATAGTCGGTTCGATTCCAGAGTGTGGCAAGCGAATTTTCGAAAATCTGTGAATGCAGAAAAAATAAATGAATGTTCCCTTTGAGTATTTGCTATCTCCAGTATTTCGAGTACTTTTCCTCCAGGTGGCATTGAAAAAATAGTATAGTTAATAGTATAGTTTGTGTGTTAATGATTGTTTTAACATTTATTTCGGTCAAAATTAACAAATAATAAAAACAAAAATAGTTTGAAACGAAGATTTGTGAAAAGAAGAGGCGCTTCATAGGTTTCGCACACAGGCGCTGTGAGAGGTCGGCGCGGCCCTGAGAAGACATACAATTTTTCAACAACCACACGTAGGTAAAGCAAACCACACTAAAAACAGAACACCTTTTTTTTTCGGATGTGAAATCATCAAATTACTCCAATGGCGAGCTAGCCCATAGCTCACCGTCCACAGGCCCGCGCCTACGGTGGCCCCTGACGCCCGGGGCGTCTTCCGCGGCGGCCGGGACGTGGGGTTCTCTCCCTCTCACGTTCCGCCACCCCCTTCGCTAGCATGACTGCTTTGCAGAAGGAGGTGAGGGCGTCCCATTTCGTCTCGCTCCCGACCATGGATTGAACCAAGGCTGGACGCGAGAGGTCGCCGCCGCCGATCGCCGCTACGAGGACACAGCGGTGGTCCGCCCACGCGAGGCAGACCTCCACTGTGTGCTCCACCGTGTCCTCCGGTCGATCTTCACAGTGGTAACACTCGGGCGTAAACAACCGTGTCTGGTGACGACCTGCGTCAGGTGGAAGGTGAGGACGCCGTGGCGCCTCTCAAGCCACTCCTCAAAGAAGGGACTTATCGCCACTATTGTGGCCTGCCCTGCACGGGGTTGCGACAGTCGCTCCCTCCATGTCGCCATGAGATCACGCCGGAAGTCTGTCCGCTGAGCGACAATTTGCCGCGGCGTCGGAGTTACTCCCCGGAGTAGAGCCTCCGCGCGCCATTCATGCAGACGCGCGAGGACTATCGCCTCCAGATCCCGTGGTGGCAATCACGGGCCAGCCTTACGGCTACCACCTTTTGGGCCGCGTTCTGGTAGTGGGCGGCTCGCCGCCTCAAGGAACGCGCCCACACCAGGGCTCCGTAGAGGGACATGGACCGCACGGCTCCCGCGTAGAGCCTCCGGCAGGAGGCGTTTAGAACCCCCAGGT
Source organism: Xestia sexstrigata (assembly GCA_941918905.2). Classification (NCBI taxonomy): domain Eukaryota; kingdom Metazoa; phylum Arthropoda; class Insecta; order Lepidoptera; family Noctuidae; genus Xestia; species Xestia sexstrigata. The sequence goes on from OW799203.2 coordinate 10,118,682, forward strand.
TGGGCAGGAGCCGCCTGAAGGCAGCCCCGGTCCGTTCAAATTTGGGGGCCAAACCATCGGCTGTCGAGGACAAGTCCCAGGTACTTCAATGTCGACTCGACGCCGATGGATACCCCTCCTAAAACAGAAAACCTTAAAATGACATCCAACATACAATCATAATAAGCAACACCAAGTAACCCTTGTTTATAATTACAGGTATATCAGGCTTCAAGAGCACGGATTGACTGACAGGGAAAACCAATTAATTTATGCGAAGAAACCGGTATGCTCCGTGATGGGTGGGAGCTTCGACTCAGTCAATATGGTGGATTTCTACCCAGTGTGTCTTATGCTGCTGTATGGAATGATCCTAGCTTTCGTTCTGCTTGGAGTCGAGATTTTAGCACATCGTCGACAGAAGAAAGACAGCAATCAAAACGAGCTTTAAATAAATTCAATTTTTAACTTTAAAATAATGAACTAACTGCTTAATTTTCTTCAGCTAGCTTTTAGTGTTTGCTTGCTTATACGTTAATATTTTTATACGTTCTACCTAAATATGATCAAAATAAGGTCTAAAAAGTCGAACACTTAGGCAGGGATCACTATAAAAAGTATTGTTATGGATTGGATGTTATATAAATCATACTATACACCTACTTATTTTACACTATGTTAATCCGTCACATAATAAAGCTTCTTTCCTCTCGATTTTTCCTTTAAAACAAAATAAGTAAAATACTATCTATCCTACATCTCCAAGTCTAGTCTATCCAACATTTCCGAGGCAGCCAGGCAGTCTGTTGCACCTACATAACTGCTCCGTTATCGGCTGTGAAACCGGTAATTACATAGGAATCGATTACCTCGGCGGCTGGATCTCTCGGCGACTTGTCTGATGTACGGCAGGTGGAATAGCAATTAAGATAAACACCGGCCACTGGCCTGCCATCTGCGGCGCGTAACTGGGTTCCTGGTCGAGTTAACATGACTGATTTACATGTCAATTGCAGTTTGATAAGCTGTTGGTAGGTACCTAGGTGATTTGATGATATTCGTGTACCTAAATGACGTTTTTGTAACATGGGTAAGCTAGAATACCTAGGTATTTGGACTAATTAAAATTTAACTTTGAAGCAGTGTGCAATCTTTTGTAAAGAAGGCTATTGCCGGTCACTTAAGCAAAAAGAACTACAACTCAGTGAAAAATCAACATTTATTTAAGAAACTCTTATGAAACATAACTTAAAGTATTATTCTAACATAATCACAACCATTGAGATCAATATTAATTCGAAACATGACACAATCGACTCTTTAAAAATATTGGCTTCGACCAGTATTGTCCGACATGGCAGATAATACCGGTCAGCAGGTTGGCAATACCGGTCAAGCTTTTAGCGGCACAAGTCGCACACGCAGCCATCGGGAGACTTATAACCCGAGCACTCAGCATGAGCCACACTGTACGCACCTGTACTAAAGCTCGTTGTTCCTGCCATAATCGTCACATAACACGCATTTGTTCTCCAGATCTTCGACATATGTGTCATCATTATCATTGCGTACGTCAGTCATTTCGATTTCGGAGTCTGATGAACTCTGGTCCTTATTCTCATCCTGGGGAATTCTTTTTCACCTTTCTGACATTAGTAGATTAGATTCTGATTTAGCTGGTCTTCTTTTCGCTGCTTTTTTTAATCCTGCTTTTGCTTTTGCACCAGATTATTTCTTCTTATCCCTTGTTGCTCTTCTCTCTTCTTTTTATACCAAAGCTTCCTTGTTTAGAGTGTTTGTTAGAACAGTTGCGTGTTGTTTACGAGACACTCCCTGCACTTTCTGATTGTTCGTGGGTTTCTTCGGAACTGGTAGAATCTTTGGCGGTAGCGGTAACTCCTGAAGTTGAGGGAATGGCATTGTCTCTTATCGGTTGCAGGACTTAGGGAGATGCTACAGGACTATTTCCTGGTGTTCTTTGGGTGTAGCCGCTTAAAAGTGATGATGAATTAGGTGCTCTTATGTTTGGGTTTGTGGGCTCTGTGCTTAATAGGTTTACTTGAGCATCTGGAGTTTGGTTGCCTGTGTCGCACATGTTTTCTACCGAAGCCATCAATTCACTGCTGTTAATATTTCAGCAGCCAGAAAGTCTTCCTCTGTAAATACGTCTGGGTTTAGAGGATATATTCCTGTAGCAGTGCATCGCTTTCCAATGAATAAATGAATTGGACGAGGATATATAAACATTGGCGGAAGGTAACCTCCAGTAGCACTCACTGCACACACAGCAGTAACGTTCTTCCCTATTTCACCGGAAGTTATAGAGCCCACCCGTTTTTGACCTTTCTCAGTAACAACTTTTCCTGGCTCCTGCACTGAGGAGATTCCAGTTTCATCCACATTGTAAATGTTCCTTGGTAGAAACTTATATTTTTCCATTAACTCTTCAAGAAGCTTAAAAAATATGGCAACTTCATTCTTGTTAAAAGCTGTAGCTCTATTCAGACTCGTGCCCTTAGCCTTCCGAACAGACAATTTATTTCTTTTTATGAATCCTCTAAGCCAATCTTTGCCAGCCATTCCAAGACTGTTATTAAAGTTGTGTTTCATGCCATTTTTAACTGCGTAGGTATTCAAAAGCCATCTTCCTTATCTGAATTGAAGTGCAGCCATAAAATATCTTACCTAGTAATTTTACATGGTCTGCCATTTCCGCTTCTTGGTATTTCGTGAAGACTGGTTTTCGACCCATAGCTGGTAATTCACTATTCTTGCTTTTCAGCCTTTCTTGTAGGGTTGAAAGTGGGATACCGTTAGACCGAGCTGCCTCTCTTATCGGTGTTCCTTCTTCGGCAAGTTTGGATGCCCTACTCAAATCATTTTGGCTCCAATTCACCTTTAATCCTTTGCTCCTATTCCGAGTCCCCGACATCCTAAAAAGGAAAATAACATAAAACTTCACGGAATAAATGGTCAAAAATATGGTGCCCTTCCAAACATAACTAGCGGTTAATACCGGTCAGCATGACCGGCATAAGCCACCCATATACTTTTTTGGTTAATAAGAATTTTAACAAAAACCTGTAGCAAAGTGCTTGAAATCTATGATTACATGGGTAGATAGATAACTATACGGCAATAAATAACACTGACAATTAATAAAACATGAAAATTAAGACACTCACCTCTTACGTTCCGCGGTTAAAAAGTTACAATAAAGTGGCTCTAAACAAACTGACGTGCGGTTCTCCCTAACGCGTGCTCGGAACTGAGCGGGGGCCGGTGCATTGGCGCGGGGAACACTCACGCCACCATCAATCGATTTGTGTGTGGGCAAAAACGCTGTAATTTATAAGATAAGTAGTGTGTTGACCGTCATTGTCGCCTGACCGCGGATACCCTCCTTTACCCTACATGAGTTTGTGAACGGACGACTTTTGAAGCAGAAAAAGGAGAGAAGAATTTAAATATGACCCCTAACTCCAACTTCTACTATATCTACAGTAAGTAATTAATTGGTCTACCTAATAAAGTCCAGTACTTTGAGCGGCTGTGATGGCCTTATGAAAAAGTTAAACCACAACTCCACCTGTTGTGAAGTTTTATTGTGTTCTGCTGAAGTTTAAAATAAGTAGGTATTATATTTAGAAGTTGAGCGTTAAATTCCATAATCCTATAAATAAATAAATACAATAGACTGTAGGTACAAGTAAGTACTGATATCCTGTGAAGATATCGATTGGCAATTATCAATTCATCAAACGAAAAAATGTCCTAGATCTGAGATTTAATTTGAATTAAAGACAAGGAACTGATAAGATACCTACTCAATTTAAAGTGTTCATTATTGCGATAGTGAGTGATATCCAAAAATCACCGAAGTACGCCTGAGTCAGTCACAAAGGAATGTTTGTTTGCGCAAAATGGATTTCAAAATAGTGTTAATTGTGCTAGCTTGTGTTGTTGGAAAAGGTTTTGGTGAGTTTTTTTATCATATTTAAAAGCTTGGTATCCTATATAACTGTAGACCGGGAAGCCTACTTATATGTCTAGGTGGGTAGGGTACTCGTAAAGTATGAAAAGCACTTATTTTAATGAAGGACGTTAGTTACCCACATTAAAAGATGTGTACCGTACCTAGAGAGACTATTATAGCAATGCATTCAATCAATCTACGCAAGAACCTAGCAGTGCATTTATTTTGTCATTGACGATGAATTTTAGTAGGTATTACTACCTACCTATGTATTTTCCAACAACACATTCCACATACCTATTATAGGTAAGCCTTCAATATGTGGACATGTTGAACATGCTTGGCTATTCTTATTCTCCGATCAGAACTAGTGCATAACTTATCATTGACTATGAAATGGTTATTTTTAGGAGACGGATTACGATGCTACACTTGTGGCTTTTCGTCTGTGGACTCGGATCGAGACTGTCTCACAATAACCAATGATACTCGAACCGTGGACTGCCCACACACTTACTGTACCATCTTGAGACAAGAGTTCTTGGTAAGTACCTATGATCAAATTATGATAGTGTTAAAGGGTTTAACCATAGGTTTAACTTAGCTTACCTACTCACTGTTACATTGGAGAACAAAGGGCAAATTGGGACCTCATGAAGTACCTACGCGGCAACGACCATGACTTTTGGCCGCAGAACCTTTGTCATTCGACCAGAAGTCCGTGAGAGAGACGGATAGATCCGAATATACGGACGAAACGTTAGAGAGTAGGGCCCCTGTTTTGTTCAAAATAGCAGCCGCTCATGCGACAATTCGTGGTTGCAGCCGCGTAGTGCGCTGGGCCACATAAAGTTTGTCCATTTAGGTGATTTAGAGGTACCTACCTATTTTGTTTGTCATAGTCGGGTGCTAGTCTCACTATCTACGACCTATTGAGTAATTTATACGGGCTGCAGGAAATGCGCATAATACTGAATCCTTCGTGCCTTCTGGACGGGCGCATTTCAAGCTGCATATCTATTAAACTAACTTCTAACATGATTACTAGCATTGCGCACGCCTAATTACTTACTTTTTCCAGGACCCAGTAGGCCAAGTAGCCAGTTTCACTCGTGGTTGCGAGGGCCAACCTGACTTCTTGAACCATGAAGTGGTGGATTCTACCTTTAGAACGTTTTACAGAGCCTGCACAACAGAACTTTGCAATATCGGTAGGTTTCACAGTTTTAATACCTGCCTACCAAAACTTCCTTTTAGTTTTGCAGTGTAGTCGGGTAGGTAATAAAAAAAGCGTGTTAAAATATAAAAACTTAAGATTTGCTAAAAGTGTGAGTTGCCCTGCGTGATCGAATCAGAAATGAAGAGATCTCCACAGGAGAACGGATAGGTTACTGAGAGACAGCCCAAGAATTGAAGCCAAAATTAAAAGCAACCAGAAGTGTTAGTTGGCAAGGCACATTGTTCGCAGAGAACGATGGTCAATGAGACCGAAAGGATCTGGAGTGCGATTCCGTAACGGAAAGGAAAGCGAAGTTGGAAAGCTTTGTATAGGTCGCGAGAAACTGTTGGATGCAGGAGGCACATAATCGACGATGGTCGGCGATTTAGCGACGCTTTCGTTTGGGGGAAATTCATGTCCAACAGTGGTCTCCTTTCGGCTGAAATGATGAAATAACATCTGAAAATCATTGTAACTATAGAGTTTAAATTACCTAGTGACTTTATTTTACAGGTAACGGCATACAATCGGTTACCGGTGGTAACCTATCTCCTACGCCTGAGTACAATGGACTTAATTTACTCGTACCGGGCACAGGCGATGCAGCTAGTATTAAAATAAGTCTAATTATGTTACTTCTGAGTATTTTTGTTATAAACAATATATAACTTTTCATAAAATTGCCAAGTTTTCTTTTATTAAATTCCAATAAAAATCTGCCTACTCCATTATATATTGTACATAAGTTTTTGGCCTTTCCTATGACCGCCTGGTTCGATGCGTTCATTCATGCATAGAGTAATGCAATTTTTATTTTTCAAATTCAAAGATTGGACCATAGAGGGCAAAATACCAATAAGTACTTATCTGTAGCTAATCGTGTAATTGTAACCGTTGCCACGGCAACTGCGAAGCGTAAATATTAAATGAATTTTAATATTATTATTTTTCAGTTGATGATTAGTCTTTATATATTTTTTGTGTATTCTATATAAAATGTGTTTCAATTAATGATCAGTGTTTTGAACGTATCTCTATCATTTTGACAGTTTCCTGAGCGCAAAATGTCAGTCTTAGAACGTAATAGGTTATGTTGTCTATATTTAGTAAAAATGTAATTAGTAACTTAAATTAATAGTTTTGTTGGTTTAAAACCAAATATGACCACTTCACCTACAAAAACGAAACAAAAATTGTCACTGCGGAAACGTCTGTTTGTTAAGAAATCTCCAAAAGTTGGATGCGCCGTCGATACAGATTCCAACGACGAATTTGCACAGTCTTCATCTCGACCAATCTCTCCCGCTGATCCCTTCTTAGCTGCGAGTGCTCATAGTGCTGACCATAGCATAGAAAGCTCAAACCAACAAAACTCTTCAGTAGAACCATTTTGTAACAACGTAAGTCTTAAGGCGACCAATTCCCACAATGAAGACGACAGTAACCAGAAGTGTTGCAGGACTTTCTTCAGACGGTCCCGTCCTAAAAGCCTGGTGGATAACCAAAATTCTAAAGATGAAGCACATTCTGTAACTGGCAGTCCAGAGAACAATTCCAACAGCATAAGTGACCAAACAATATGTTCTCAATCTAAATCTGAAGAAATACCCAAAGCTACAATTAAATTTCCTAAAAGTGAAGATATCAAGAAATGTTTTGAACATTCAGGATCATTTGAAGGAATCAAACAGACGAAGAATAAATTATTTGTTAAGAGATTATCAGCTGATCATTTGATATCAACTGAGTCCAAGCCTCTGTTTCGCGCGTCATCGCCTGAGAGTGACCGGAGTAGCTCTTTAGATCGGAAAAGAAGGTAAGGTATAGTCATGTAACAAAAAAAAAGGTTTTATTTTACTCTATATTTCTTCATAATGGTGCTGGAAACTTTTCTGTTGTATTTTTGTAATTGTCTACACTAGGACCAAGTCGTCTATCGCACGGTCATCGTCGCGTGCTGGGAGCACGGACAGCTTAGCTCGTAACTCGCTGCTTGCCGCACAGGTGCTGCGTCTCATACCCACTGAGGAGGCTCGAGAAAGGTTATCTGTTGTCTATGTCGTTATGTTGTATTAGAAATAGAAATTCATACCTACATTTACATTTTCTTGTTGAGAGTACTTAAAATTTCAATCGCTTATTGTGAATAACTATTACAACTTGGCTTTTAATGACAGGAAGAAATATATTCCATTGTAAAGTTTATTTAACATTTAATTACAGGAACTATCTTTATGGGCGTCTAGCGTCTCATTCCCTTCTAGGAGCTGCAGAATTGGAACATGTCTTCCCAGATAGAGAGGTGAAAATATTTGTAGGATCATGGAACATGAATGGACAACCACCGCCAAAGTAATATTGTTATGTAAAATTTAATTTTCATGTATTTTTTTCCATATGAGCATAGTTCTGCCAAAAACTACCAACCCACAACAAAATTTCCTCCATTTTTTGAATGTAATGTAAATGTAATGATTTTAAATTGGTTCTAAACATTTATTTATGTATAAGGGACTAATTTTACTAGATGAAAATATAAACATATATTATATATATAACATTTAAAATACAGGGTTAGTTTGATATATTGAACTGAATCTATAACATATTGTGGGCTGACTAATTTTGGCAGAACTAAGTCCTTTCTAATAATTTATTTATACAATTTCACAGGGAACTGGCCGATTTCATATTCCCAAATCAAGTGACGCATGTCCCAGATATTTTTGCTATTGGGACACAAGAGTCATACTCTGAGCGTACTGAATGGGAAATAACTATCCAAGAAGTATTGGGACCATCACATCTGTTGTTGCATTCTTATTATTTAGGTTAGTAACCGTTTGTTAACTACAGTTAACTCATTAGTAAACTGTGAATGATAAGGATTTTTTTTCCTCAAAGTATCAATTAGGCATGCTTATGAACAGAACAAGTACTTAATTATTTTGTTGTTTACCCGACTTTGTTAGCACAAAAAGGAATTTATTATTTGAGATGGAATTTTCCATTTCGTAACATTTTCAAATCTCAACATAATTTGTTGCTTTATGAGAAAAATCGAGATTTTTTCGGGTATTTTGTTCTTATATTACTGGGCTTTTCAAATTTTGAATAAAACTCTGTCCTGTTTTTCCAGGTACAATACACTTAATGATATTTATAAGAAGAGACCTGATTTGGTTCTGTTCTCTCCCTGAAGACGCCAGTTTATCTGTGAGACCAGGTACTGCGTTTTGTACCAAAGGCGCCGTCGCTATATCGTTCGCATTATTTGGGTCTACATTCTTATTCGTGACGGCCCATTTGACCGCACATCAGGAAAAGGTCAAAGAACGAGTGTCTGATATCAAGAGGATAATTAGGTCTATCGACTTGCCAAAGAATTTGCCTTGTAGGCATAAAAGTAAAGGTACGTTATTGATTTTTATCTTAATATTATGCACCATATGCGTTTTCATTCATAAACTTAGGCCTAGATGCAGATATGTTGTCATTCTGGCACACTTCCAAATGGAGATTGAAAACACTGAATAGTAAGTAAATGGAGCAAAATAACGAATGATGCAATCTACTATATAATATGCTCGTATAACATAGCTATTACTACTACGTATAGAGAAGACAGCACGAACAAAATCTGTGCAACAAGCGCGGCAGTGCGGGGCGCGCGGGGGGCGGCTAACTAATGAGTCATAGATGCGATGTCACCGTTTTAGAGGTGACACTGTGTTTATATTCTGCCTATTTCATTGGGTACCCCCTTTTTTTTCGGATGGGAAATCATCAAATGACCTCCCGCTCTGGGCGGAGCAGAAGAGAGGGTCAGACTTTTACTGACTAAAACCCATCCATGTTCCTTCATCGCCCTTTGTGTTCCGGGGCCATGGTGTCTCTTTCGAACAGTCCCGCAGCCCCGGCACGCATCGGCCCTTGCGGACCCTTTTCTTTTGCTGACATCTCTTTGAGGCGCGCGTGGAACACGAACGCGCCGCCGACACGGCCTGTCGTCATGAGACGGACGGACGGCGAGCGGACGGTGGCCACCACGTGGCCCCCGGCCTTTCTTCTTCTCTCACGTTCCGCCACCTCCTTCGCTAGCATGACTGGTTCGCAGAAGTAAGTGACAGCGTCCCATTCCGTCTCGCTCCGGACCATGGATTGAACCAAAGCCGGACGCGAGAGGTCGCCGCCGCCGATCGCCGCTACGAGGACACGGCGGTGCTCCGCTCACGCGAGGCAAACCCCCACTGGTGGAGCACACGCTCCACCGTGTCCTGCGGTCGATTTTCGCAGTGGTGACACCCAGGCGTTTCCTCCCGCCCGATTCGGTGCAGGATCCACCCGAAACAACCGTGTCCGGTGAGGACCTGTTTACTCTGCGGAACAATAGTAGATTGTATGACAAAGGAGCAAAATAGTATTTTTACGGCGAGGGCGCTATTTTGAATCCAGAGCGAAGCGAAGGATTCTAGAATAGAATCCCGAGCATAGCGAGGCATTCTAAAATAGAATCCTGAGCGTAGCGAGGGATTCAAAGTAATCGCCTGAGGGAAAAATATGTTTACTCTCGAGTCATATACTCTACTTTTCATCTCGTTCTATGAGAAAATAAATAAGAGACACTTTAAGTAATTAATGAATAAGTTTAATTAAAAAAATGACAGGATGTAAAAAACACCAATTACAAATTTATATTTATATCTAATACACTGGCGAAATTTAAAAAAAATATTGTCTCTGTGTGTGTGTATTCTTTGGGATTGATTTAGTTGTGACATTTTTATCACTTTCCAAATAAAAAATGGGTATAATATGTGAACGGAGTAGAAGCAAATGGCATACTTTGTTTTTTTTTTTGTTTTTTCGTATGATTTGAAATTCGATATTTTATAGTTTTTGTTTTTTTAATTTCTCTCTCTTTGTTCTTATATGAAAAGTTACTTGAAATTTGTTGATGATGGATCAATTCTTTTCTAAGCTGTGGAAAAAAGAAAAACAAAACTAGGTATGCCATAAGGTTCTACTCCGTTCACCTAATATACCCATTTTTTTTGGAAAGTGTTAAAAAAGTCATCGGGTATTTTGAGTGTTTGTAATCTCAGTATATGTAGAAAGGCGTGGCGACAATGGTGTGGGCGAGCTTTTAATTTAATTTTTCTACAATGCGGGTGCTGACCCCGCACCGTACAGCAAACACTTACAGCCAGTAATTTATACAATTTTCGTTCGATTTCAATGAACGATTCATGTTCCAAATTCAAATCTCATCACTGCCCGCTAAAGTCTAGTGGAGAAAAGAGCTACTTTGCTCCCGCTTATAGGGGAACAAAACGACACTTTTCGAATAGAAGGGATGAAAATAATATATTCTGGTATATATACCTATACTAACTGGCCCAGTCAGGGTCATGGGAAGTCTCATTCCTAAACAAATTGTATTGTATTCCTAAATAAATAATTATTTTATTTCAGGCCAGTAGCCTTTACTTGTACAAACAATTAATCAATTAAAACCAATCAATCTAAAAAAACTATTAAGTACGTAGCTAATTGATTTTCATCTTTCATGGTTTTACCTTCCTTCAATTAATAACCACAGATTCTTTTCTAAATGTGTAAGATTATTATTTTCCACTATAAAAATATAAGTCAGCTAATACTATCTATACGTCAACACACGCACGTTACACACTCAATGTCATTTCTTAAATTTTTAGTCTATGACAATGACGCAAAATGGCGTCCGCTAAATATTTTTTTAAATAATCATCTAGTTACTTACCGATGGAAAGTTATTCCTTTGCACTTTGCCGTATTATTTGAATAATTAGTGCAATATCGTAACACACACAAGCATATTTGTTGAGTTTTCACGTTTTATTGCTTTAAAACAAACAAGACTTAAGCGCTCAAGAGCGAGCAAGCGACTGAGTGAACTGCGGTCGGCCGACCGCAGTTGAACGGATCACTGAGTGATGGGGCGGCGTCGTCTCTATACGTAGTAGTAATAGCTCAATGTCTCATAATATAATTATGCTCTCATCATGGTTACTGATAATCTGAAATATCTTGTTTAATGTAGATAGAGCAGCAGACACACTCCAATATTTCAGCAAAAGAAAAGAAATATTATTAATGCTCCATGTACTTATTTCTCCATGGTCGAATCTCAATTCTAGTCAGCCTATTTAGAGTCATTCTAGAACGATTTTAATTTTTATCGAAAGTGCTAGCTTTCTTGATTGGCATCATAAGGAGTCTAGTCTAGGCCAATGCGTTGAATTACTAAATAAATATAAAGTGTAAATATATCAATCACTTTTCTTCCGCGAAACGTAAGTAAATATGACTCGTACTGATATGCTATCAATTTCCTTTCTGATATCTTTGTTGTCACGTAGATATATTATGACGCGTCATACCTATAGATTTTACGTAAGGATTTTAATCATTGTTTGACCTAAGGAAAGTTAATAGACGAAATTACAAAGCCAATTGTTTAAAAAACCAGCCACTGTTTCGCCAGAAATAGACGGCTCATAGAAAGATTAGATAAGATAAAGTAGGAGCTAATTTGCTCTAAAATAAAATAGACCACGGTCGATACAACTTCAGCATATTTTACAAGACTTCCGGCTTCTTAAATATAACCGTTTTCACGGACACTACATCATGTGCCTAGCCTTTTCCCAACTATGTTGGGGTCGACTTCCAATCTAACCGGATGCATCTGAATACCAGTGTTTTACATGGAGCGACTGCCTATCTGACCTCCACAACCCAGTTAGTACTATTATAGGTTTCACTAACACTACGCCACAACTAAACGAATGCTTAAATAAAAGTGCAATATTGGATTTTCAACGCTAGGCCCAGCGCCTAAAGCTTAAAAACGACGCGCCACCGGGCATTTGCAATGTATTTATTTGAACCCTACGCACAGTATTCGCGTTTTCGTTCACAAAATTTATCTAATAATAATTTACGGTTATATTATTTATTTTCTTTAAAAACATTTGAATAAGTTATTTATCTAGTATACCTAATCATTAATTTATTCAATGAATAATAAATATCGTATGCTGTATTAATTCCAGATGTCACTAACAATTTTGACTACGTGTTCTGGTGCGGTGATCTAAACTTCAGATTGGGTGAACCGAGAGCTGCCGTGTTGCGATGGATCGAGCAAACAAAAGTACATTTTTATCTTTATTTATGGAAGCGCGAAACGCTAACCAATGTAAACACTACTCGATTACAGCCGATTAGCATCTGTACCCGAGTATTTATCTAAAAATAAACTCAACCACATATACAACTATTTTTCTAACTATGAAAAGTCGAGTTTTGTTTTAAAAATATCAAATGTAAACGTAGCCGGCGAAATTAAATAATCAGACGAATCTTCAGACACGTTATGGGCCGCATATCGAATAAGAATAAAATAAAAACAATCCGTCGTCTGTGAAGTTTTACCAGTTAACTTATGAAGGTCTACATAAGTTAACTGGTGAAACTTCACAGTTAACTTATGTAGACCTTGCAGTGGTTACTAAAATGCGATGCGGAATGTTTTCGCCAAAATGAACAAGTTTAACATAGGTACGTGTACCAGTATTGTTATATTCTTATTCCAGATTAGGAAAGAGATGGGGCTAGCTGTCCTGTATAGCTCCATCGCTACACCACTCTGGCATAAGAATATAACAATACTGCTTTAAGACGCCATAGTAAATTTGGTAACCCCTCTGATCTTACTTTCACAGTTCCCGTTACCTCATCACCTGCCCCACGGGTTACTGCATGCGGATCAGTTGACCGCCGTGCTAGAAGATGGCGCTGCCTTCCGGGATTTTAGGGAAGCTCCCATCACCTTCCCTCCTACTTACAAGGTATTATCTATGATTTATACTATTAGCTTTATTTGTTCATTAATGATAGACAAACCATATACACCGTATACAGTATTCCTAAACCGCTGGGTGTAGCTAGAAGCATGAAATAAAGTACCTTTTATAACGAAAGAGCACTAAAGTCGGTTACATACGAAGGCAGAACAGTAGGCGGCACAGTACTGCTACTGTTTGAACGCACAGAACAGTACTGTCTTGACAGTAACTGTGCGTTGTTGTTGTAAGCTATGTTGAGGCAGGATTTTGAAATAAATCATCCTCTAAAGGGACTAAAGGTGTTGAATGAAAGTTGTTGGCTACTATTACTCGGCCTGACCATTAAGCATTCAGTTAGGTGACACTTAAATGTTGGTGAAATCTGGCATTAGGCATTGAGTGACACTTGGTGTTGGTGACTGAAGGATAGAAAAATTTCTCACGCATTCTTCGCTTACGACGAAAGACATCTTTCTACAATCTGTAATTTTGTCGATTCTCCCGTCGACAAAACCCGTTTCCACAGCGGTCTCGCTACGCGTGCAGACACTTTAACCTTGAGCTGACCTAACGTAGTAAGAAGTTCCATAGAATAAGGGGCCCTACGTGACAGAAATAAAGTTGTATTATTGATTTTTCCAGTACGATCCGGGCAGTCAACAGTTTGACACGTCTAGCAAGCAAAGAGCTCCAGCCTATACCGACAGAATACTGTACAAAGCGAAGTCAATGACCTCTAACTCGTCTGCGTTTTCGGGTGAGCTTTCGTCTTAAATATTATGGCCTGACGTCACTAATCTGAAGATTTCCATTATTTGTTTTCCTCATAGATTAATAAACAGTTTTCAAAATTCTTAATCTATGTTTAGAATAATGTTCTATTTACAGTGGATACTGGGTAGAAAATTGGTGATTACTGGTCTTGACTTCGCAAGGAACAACAGTTTCGCAAAGGCTTTGAGACATATATCTCTTCAGGCAAAGTCCCTGAAGAGGTCATCTAATATTAATCTAATCATCTAAAATAATCAGAATATAGAACCGCCAATCAAACCACTTTAAACGAGATTTGCTATCAAAAATATTTGAACAGCCAATCAGAAATCGGCAGTCAGTGTATGCAACCTTTAACAAAATGTAGTTAATATAGACTTTACAGGAAGTCATCCCGTGTCAGGTGTTCGCGCAGAAAGGTACTGGTACATCCACAACTTAACTGTGAAGTTCTTATGATCTATAGTAATACGGGCCTATTTTGAATAACAGGGGGTATGCCTATTTTAATAATTGTGCTGAACTTGGCAAGAAGCATTCGAACTAAGAAGAACCCGTAAATGAAACATGCAAGAGTAAAAATCAAAACTTACAGTACGCGGATATACTATCGAGGAGACTCCCGCCTGATCACCAACTAAACAAATTTTTGCTTGCACTTACACCATAGAAACGCTCTCTAGCCCCGCCCCGTTGACTTTGTATAGAAATAACGAATGAAAAGATACCGATCGGCCGAGCGCACTGACGACGCACGCCAAACGAGAGTTATTGTTATTTTGCGCGCCAAAGTTGACGCTTTCCTAATAGGCCTAAACTTTAAGGGGGCGTGGCTCGGCGTTTCCGCATGAAAAACTGATCAGGCGGAAAAGACCACGACTGTACATATAGCTATTGAGTTTCAGAAGAAATGCGGCTTTATAGAGCGTCGTCTTCACATTCTTTATTATAAAGAGCGACGGGTAGAACAAAAAGCAGTAGGTACTACCAAGTTTACTGACGGTCGCCACTTTTTTGACGAACCGAATGGCGTAGCGGTAGTGAGGGTGCCTTACGTTCTTAAGGTCCCGGGTCCGAATCCCGGTAGGAGCAAATGTTTGTGTGATGAGCATGGACATTTTTGTTTCCGAGTCGTGGATGCCTTTAGGTATAATAAGTATTTACAAACAAAAAGTATCTATGTAGTATATTAACTATCTGGTGTCCACGACACAAGCCTCGTTGCTTAGTGTGGCACTAGATGGCGCTGTGTGTAATTTTCAGCAATATTTATTATTACTTTTCACTCTTATGCTATAAGTAATAAGGTTGAAAATTGGTCGACCGATAGTGAACTCCGAAGTAAATAAAAAAAAAACATACTTAATTCTAAGCTTCCCCTCCAACATTTTAAACACTGATTTTCACACCTAAGTTGTTGCAGGGCTACGTCGCATCAGTTCCGTGCCGGTTACTTCAGGAATCAAGTGCTTGGCATACAACTCGGTGCAATCTGTCTGCACTAGCGACCACAAGCCAGTGTGGGGACTGTTTTCGACCATGCTGCGGCCAGGAACTGACGTGTAAGCATACGTGAATGTTACGCACCATTACTGCATTCCTTCATGCGACGACGATAAAGACGGTCCCATTTGGCAACAGATTTGAATTGATTGAATGCCACAACATAAGAGCGTTTATACAGAAAGGGGGCAACGTGGCAAATAGCTGTCAAATATTTCGCCGTTTTGATTAACATATTACTGTATGGAAATAATAAATATTGCTAACTAGTGATGTAAAATATTGATTATGAAATGCAATGTTTAATTAATATCAAAACACCATAAAAAAACAGTATTTGGAAACTTTCCAAATGCCTTTTTTAGACCTAAAACGGTTATAATATGAAATTCTGTTTTAATTGCAATTCACTATTAATTCTAGTTCACTAGTTAGCCATATTTCTTATTTCCATACCAGTAATATTGCCAAATTAATTAAAATAGGTAAATATTTGACAGCTAGCTAGCTATTTGCTACGTTGCCAACTTGTTGCAGGAACGCTCTTAGAAGAGTTATTTATGTTGTGGGCAATGATGGTGATAGTGCACTCTTTTTACTTATAGTACAGTATGATTCCTTTGGCGCTTGTATGACATTGCCAGAAGAGCGCTATTGAGTACTCTGCCCACTGCCACTTAATGTTGGTAATTCTTCGGGCTACGTCGGTAATCTTGGTTCTCGTCGGTAATCTTATATAAAAAAGGAAGTCTGATAGTGGCGCCGGTGGCTGAAAAGTTGTATGGGAATCGGTTGACTTGGTATCGGCATGTGATGCGGAGAAATGAGGAAAATGTCGTGAGGAAAGTTTTGAGTATGAATGTGGGTGGGTACAGTCACGAGCACCAATTCATCAGCACGTGTTTTTCTCCTACTGTTCTGATTAAAATTTCATATTGTTACGAACATAATGTTTTGTTGTTTCATAATGTAACTCATATTTTTATGAAAAAGATCTCCAAGTTACAATCGTTACCTCTAGCCAAAATTTAGGAATATGTTCATCTGTGACGGGCTTCCTTATTCTTATCTACGTTGATATGTTACAGTGAAAACTGTTAATTGGTCAAAACCACTTTTGACTGCTGTCAGTCAAAATCCTTATGAAGTTATATATGTTGTTTTAGAACGCCTGTTGTAATTACCTAGTCTTTTCAAAGGATCACAAAAAAAGCAACCTAATAAGTTTCTAAGTAAATGTTAGTTATTGTTAAAATAGTGTTCACTGATCGAAAGTAGTTTTCACCAGTCAAAAGTAGTTTTGACTGTGACATATACATATTGCTGCTCGTGACTGTACTAGAGTAGACGGAGACCAAAGAAACGATGGATGGATGCGTGAAGGATGATATGACAAGAAAGGAGGTGTCTTATGAGATGACGAGTAATAGAGAAGTATGGAAGAAGAAGACATGCTGCGCCGACCACAAATAAATTGGGAAAAGAGCAGGATAATGATGTTGAGAAGGGCGCTGTTGGTATACAATTGTGAAATAATCTGTGGAAATTATATTGAAAAAAGATGGCGGCTGTAGTTCCAGTTATTCAAAAGAACCATGCGACTCTGTATAAAACAGTATATTTTGTCACTATACTTTATTAAAATATAATATTCGATCTACATCAAACATACTGCATTCAATAGCTTCGAATTTTAAATAATAAATTCAAAACGACATGATGTTTTGTTGCAGTGTGCCCTTAGCTGCGGGCTTGTTCAATCGTGAAGTCTACCTTGAAGGTATCAAGCGTCGGAGAGCGCTACTCGACCACGCGCCCGGCACCTCCGCGGTATGTAACGTTCAATAACAATCATCCAAGTAACTTCACAGTTACCGCAACTTTTTTGTTCTTTTAAAGAGTGTAAAAAACCTCTTAACGAAGCCGAAAGGCACTTGTTTGCCCCGACATTGCGATAATTTTTTTGTTCTACACCATACCTGGGAACCTTCTAGTTACGGAGATATTGGGGGTCAAAGTTACAACTTTTTGACAAGTTTTTTATTGTGTGATTTTTACTTTAAACACCTCCACGACCCCCGTACTATTCAAACCATCCATCAGCACAATGTTTTGAGTGCGTTTCATTGAGTTCTACCACAAAACACTTTTTGATTTTTCACCCAAAAAAAAAAGCCGGTTCCCAGCAATAATTTTTGTGTAAAAGTTGCTTCGTTTGATGTACATAATGCTTGGTTGACGGCTTCGTGATGAGGTTGTTTACACCAAATATACTGTACCCAATGTATTACAAAATGTACGTAGAACGTATACTCAAATAAAAGCGTAAATATATCACGCAAAAGTTTATTTTCGATTGTCTTTATCTTGACCAAGTGGCCGTTTATGCCATTGTAACAAAAAGTATTGCGTTTACCAAAGAGGTTTATATTTTTGTTGTTATATTTATTGATTTACACTTTTTAAAATGTTTTATTTTTATTTATTTATTATCATCATAAGATAGCATAAGTGGACAGGAGTGCAATGTTACAAAAGACGACTTACATAATATTATTAGTTTTTAAAATATGCTTAATTTAGTTTATTTTTGTGATGTGCTCATTCTGAAAACGGAAAAGACAAATCTAGTCAGTATAATGAACTTCAGCAGTATTCCTAACAATAATAGTTATTTATAACGAAACAACAAACTAATATAATTTTAATATTTGTATTAATTAATATTTCCACGTAGCTCTAAATTGTTTAGCATATATTCTATTCTTCAGATAATTATTGTGCTGTAAACAAATTAATATTCTTGGCTATAGCTTAGCAATGAAATCTATGTAGAATATGATTTCGAAACTGTGTAGTATATTTCCAAAACCTGTTTAGAAAAGTGAGCTTTTATGATTATCATAAACGTAGGTACGTAACGTGGAGTTTCTAAAACAGTACTTAATTAAAATATTTCCTGCCTTAAATCACTGTGTTATACCGTCGAATGAAATGTTAAGAACATTTCAAAGAGTTGATCAAACTATGTTAATTAGGTGCTGTGATTAGTATTCGTCTAGTCTGAAGTCCATTCCAGTGAACCGTTGTAGTGTCGACAATCTAGAACATGTTGTATGTCTATAGTAAAGTTGTACAGTGATCCGAGAGCCCATTACAAACATAAAGGGTGTCGCCTTCAAGGAATATTATCGCACAATTGAGGCGCAATGTTACGTCCAACATTTCGTCCTTCGATTTGTAGTTGTTATCTGAAATAAAACGGGAATCATGACAGGTTATGAATTCATAATTGTCATGAACGATCGGCCAACTAGCAACTCCTAAGAATGTACGTATCTTACATTCGTTTTAAAGCCGAGCATCGGATATTAAAATAATTTTAATGAATATTCGATAATCATTTGTTAAGTAAACTATTTGTCGTAATCGTGTAATTAAGGTTTGTGTTTGTAAATTATAATTATTCGAAAATTGTAGGTCTCTTTGGGTGCCAGTCTAAGATACTGCCAAACCTAGTATCGTATTATTACTAAATTCTTACCGACCAATAATAATATTCGTGTTTTTATAGAAAACTAAAATAAAACGTCCTGATCTTAGATCGTGACAAACAAAAAAAGGACTTAGAATGTTGTAGCAGATTTGATGTTATATGTGGGATTTAATAATAAAATAAAGTTGAGTGTTTAAAAGTATTTTTTCATAACTTTTCGACAGTTAGTCTGAGAAGATGATGATTAAAATTCGACTGTGTGTAGTAGGCCTAGACCTAGAATTTGTACTGTCAATTTGTCTGGCTGTCTAGGTGAATAAAACTCCAAATTATGATCACGAGGACGCCAAGTATCACGTTGGCAATTATGATCGGCGAAATTTATCTCCTTATACTGCACAGATTAAGTCCATTTTGAATTGATGAAAATTATTGCAACTTGTCAGTACTGTCAAATTAAATGAATCATTAGCCTTGAGAAAATTCCATAAAATCATTCTAAGTAAATCAGTCTGTCTTCCATAACGTGTACTTATCATATTGATATATAATTTAAATCAGGATCGTTACCTGAAGTCTAGGCGTCAATATACTTAAACTTTATAGGAATTAACAAAAAAACTCCTGTACAGTCACAAACGTAATGCTAATAGATATCACCCAAACTGTTTCAGTTCCTTCCATGAAGGGATTCAAATGACGATATTTTAGATTGTGATTGTGACTGTACGTTTCGTATTCTTGTGTATCATTCATAATGTAAACTTTTTTAATCATTATTACAATATTTTATTAATTTAATATTAGTACCAGCTTTTTGCAACATATAACACTTTTTTTAGCTTCTATGCTGTAGTGAATTAAATTAAATGTCGCACAAAGAAAAAAATCACATTTTCTTCCGTTCCCATTTCTTCATTTAATATATTTACACAAAATGTAGTTATAGTACGAGGCTGGTTAATACTTGATGTTCGATAAATAAAAGTACAATGTTTTATAACGATTTTATATCAACATACATACTTAATATTATTTTTCTGTTATACACGTTTGGTCTACAAAAAATGTGGGTACGTGAAATCGTGATAAAAATCTCATATCGTAGAAACTGTTGTATACGAGCGTACCTACTTGTAGTGTATGTATATCAAATATGTATAAGAGACAAACAGAGATGGTATATTGCTAACAATTTTTATTTTGTACAAGGATTTTTTCTGTAATAGTAAATAGCTAAACAAATTAGTCATAATGTTGTATTACTTTGGATAGGTCCTGAGTGGGGAGGTGACTGCGACAGAATATTTACAAGAAAGAATTCTCAATCATACTGTTATATGCGACCTGTTAAATATAAGGTGAACATTATGGGGGGCTTAATGCCTACAAATACCAAATATATTTTTTTATTTAGAAATCTTGCTTATGATTGCTGACTGGTTAACATAGTTAAGTATACAGTATTATGCCTATTCGCTAACGCAATAGTCCGTAGATTTTTGTCGCAGTTATCTAGTATTTAGTATTAATTGGTTATGATTTTCATTCAATGAAATAATTGTATTGTCATTATTGTGAATTATATTGCTAGTCCATATTTTATAGATATACTAAGTTTATAACTTACTTAAGTCGAAAAATGTTATGCTAAATATAGTTAACTTTCCTCGCTAATTCTAGTTTAATTTACCTCGACAAAGTCCTTAAATAACACAAAATATACGACGGCGGCTGTAAGACCTATGTAGTTACAGAATTATAATCATCAAAATAATCAATACAACCCTCCAAGTTCATAAAGGTTCAGGAACGACTTTGACCTTAAAAGTCATTTTTCCACCTTTATGAACTTAGAGGGTTGTATTTATGATTTCGATGAATATAATTCTGTAACTACATACGTCTTACAGCCGCGACTAATATTCTAATCAACACACAACCTAGCATTGGCCTGCAAATTGCAAAAATCGTAAGAAAATTCGATTTCGCGGGCTACCCTGGAGCATTCACCTTAACAACGATTTGCGCAAGTTGCGGCTTTACATCTCCAATCTATTTTTTCACACTATTACATAACGCATAGTAAACCAATAGAAAGATAATAGCTAAAATGAAATGTTGAACTTAGAATTTTAAGGACTAGCACCATAAACTGCTAAACACATTTAACGCTACAGTGTGGCTGACATTGGCAGAGCCACCATCAGGGATTTTAATTTAGTCGCTAATTAGTCGAAATTAGTCGCCAAATATCAGATTTGGTCGGTCACTGGTTCAAAAGATATAAGGGTTTATATGTGGCCCTTCTGGAGAGAGCCTACCCCAGCAGAGCCACATTAATATCTCAAAAACTAGGGCACCTAGCGAAGATCTGTTTTCTCCCATATTTACTCGCTAATTAGTCGAAATGAGTCGCCAAATATCAGAATTGGTCGGTCACTGGTTCAAAAGATATAAGGGTTTATATGTGGCCCTTCTGGAGAGAGCCTACCCCAGCAGAGCCACATTAATATCTCAAAAACTAGGGCACCTAGCGAAGATCTGTTATCTCCCATATTTACTCGCTAATTAGTCGAAATTAGTCGCCAAGTTACAGATTCAGTCCGTGTGTCATTAAAAAGATATTAAAGAATTCAATTTCCCCATACAGTGGTACAACCAAATACAAAATACTTAAAGTAGTTTTTAGACAGGTGTATCTACGACGTCTGGAGGAATTCTATAACTTCAACCCACCAAAGGAAAGCAGTATTCATTACCTAAAAACAAGATCTACAATAAATATATGTAATTATTTAGGTATCGAACAAAATGTGTGCATTTAGTCGCTGGCAGATAGATCGCTGCGCTCCGTTACATTTACACGGTAAGTAAGAAAGAGATAGATGCGCGTGTACAGACGAGCTACTTAAAACGAGTTGCCCGTGACGTACCTACGAGTAAGTTAAAGTCGGCCAGTTTAAAGTGGAACTTAAAGAATAGTTAGGAACTCGAATGTTGTTATCTTTAGGTATTCCGCAAATACAAAAACGGGGAACAGAACGAGCACCGGCGGCGCGTCGGCGGTGTTCGCGCCGCTCAAAGTATTAAAAAAAAAGGTAAATTAACAAACTTGCTCTAAAGGATTTTTTCTTTAGTCATCCACCGGGAGTACAGCGAGAAGGTTTGTTTGTGTAAAATATTAAAAGAACAATTACGAATACGGGCTTTTAAGTGCATTGGACATGTCACATGGTGGTGGACAATTTGAGAGTGTTTTGAAAAGAGGACACCGTATGAGTGCAGATAATTTTTAATTTTGTAAGTTACCTTGATTTTTTACGTCATTTGCGTGTTTGTGTGTGCGTCCTAAGATACCAATACTGATGCGCTACCTACCAATGTAGTCCGTCGATGTCCATATTATTTGGCTACAATTAGGATAGTTAACGTTTTCAACGTTTAAGTATTACATTTCACTAAAGATACGATAATTTTAACGTATTTATTATTCTAACGTAAATTAGAGCTCAACATTGTAAATTAGTAAAACAGTTGCATGCGACTGTACATCTTGACACTAAATAGACCAAGAGCAAGGCTTAATGGTTTCAAAGAAGTTTAAGCCACTCTAACTTAATAATTAAAAACATTAAACATGTATTTAATAGAGAATTTATCTCTCTCGGTCATTTCTAAGGACTTTAGACCGATAAAACTAGAAGTATATTACACATATTAATAGAAATATTTTTTCTTGGCAATTTTTCGTGAACTCTTCGATCTAGCTCTTGGACTATACCTTAATAATTGAACTTATTATATCTTCTGAACTAGGACCCGATTAAATCTGTAACTTGGCGACTAATTTCGACTAATTAGCGAGTAAATATGGGAGAAAACAGATCTTCGCTTGGTGCCCTAGTTTTTGAGATATTAATGTGGCTCTGCTGGGGTAGGCTCTCTCCAGAAGGGCCACCTATAAACCCTTATATCTTTTGAACCAGTGACCGACCAAATCTGATATTTGGCGACTAATTTCGACTAATTAGCGATTAAATTTTTGTGTTATCAAAATTAAAATCCCTGATGGTGGCTCTGCCAGTGTCAGCCACACAATGCTACATGCAAACGGGCCGAAATTTATAAGTTCAACAAAAACTTGAATATTAAAACAGAGGCATTTTATACTTTCTTGATAACACTATGAAGGTAAGTTACTCATGTAGTCCCATTTTACCTGGACACAATTCCGAAGTTAACGAAATTTTGGGATATTGTTCCGGTGAGGTGTGGGATCTGAATTTTCGACCTCGTGGAGCCTGTGGTAACTTGGTGGGGAGCAAAAAACTTTATTTTTGAATTGTTTTCGGTTTTTCACTTATATCTTCTAAACTATGCATTTTGCAGAAAAACGTGGAAGGGCATAGTTGTAGAGCATAAAATTTTCTATTATTTTCATCTGTAAAAATCAAGTTACTTACCAATACTTATCCATACCATCCAGGAACAATATCCCAAAAAATTT
Source organism: Xestia sexstrigata (assembly GCA_941918905.2). Classification (NCBI taxonomy): domain Eukaryota; kingdom Metazoa; phylum Arthropoda; class Insecta; order Lepidoptera; family Noctuidae; genus Xestia; species Xestia sexstrigata. The sequence continues at coordinate 10,142,034 of OW799203.2, forward strand.
CGGTAACTTCGAAATTGTGTCCAGTAATGGCCTCTAATTTTTACCTGCCGACTACTAATAGCCCTACTTATTTACTATTACCCCCTTGAACATTATTATAATGCCACTCGACACATGCGGAACCTTTGACTCCATTCACTTCCACACTGCACCATCGTTCGTAAAACTTGGCTTCTCGTCCCTTTCCGATGTAGAATGTATCTTCACTGTCCACCTGCACTCGAACTGCGTAGGATTTGCCTCCTGAACATACAAATAAGTTTTGTAAGTAGGACTGCCATTTTGCAATCTACATAAGGTTTAAAATCTCACTAAACAAGGCCATTAAGTTAGCTAGCGTTACTTTAAAAACGTGATAGATGTTATTTTTCGTTCGATTTGACTAATACAAGCTTCCACCCGCGTTGATTATTTTTTACACAATTTCTTTATGCCTATGTGTTATTCTGGTGTATAAACTATATTACTATAAACTCTCTCCAACATTCGTTTAGTCGTTTTTCGCGGAAGAGCAACAAGCATCATCTATTCATCCTCACAAACTTTCGCATTTATAAGTATGTAATATTCTCATAGACAAGCTGCGGTGAAAGGATCGGAATTGGAGCGAAGGATGCACCTGACGTATAGTCTCTTATTCGCCACACAATGGGGGCTATCGCGCATGAATTCGCCGCTAGAGGCGTTCGGTGTAGAGTAAGGTCTTTCGAAATGTCAGATGTGTTCGCGCGTTGCGTGCTTTTTTATCACGTATTTATACTAATAATCACGATTGTGTTCTAGACTGAGCTAATTATGACTTGAAGATTTTAAGTAGGAACTTAGGATCTTATTTGTTAGTACTTGGACGTAGAATGATTTTTAAACGTTTCATGATGCTTGCTAATTTCAGGGAGAATATTGTAAATATGTATCTGAAGTTTACACTATGTTGTTATACGTAATATAATAAACTTTTTATAACGTTATTAGTACTTTAAAGTATAAAATAGTATTATTGACAAGACCTTACTCGACAGTGGCGCCATCTGGTGAGCTCAAAAACGATAGCCCCCATTCTCCACCCCTATATTTTCAACCTTAGAAGTGTCAGTTTACTGGTAATTATTTTCAAAAAGCAATTCCGAGGTCCACTTTACCTTCTCGAGAATACTTCAATATTGTGACCGGTTGTTTTAAGGCTGAAATAAGACTAAAAAGGAATGTGACGGGTCTTACCAGCTTCGAAAATGAACGCATAGTCTCTGGGTAAGATTTGATTCTCTCCATGTTGGTACAACTGGAAGTCGCTGGACTTTACTGGTAGAACAGCTTGATCTGATTGGCGGCAGAGGTAGCCGATGGTCAGGCTGAAACAAAAAGTATTTATTTAGATGGCTAGAGACTTTTCCAGCGAGTAGCTGCCATTGAGAGAGGCGAAATTTTATCATCAACTGCCTAGCCTTTTCCAACTATGTTGGGGTCGACTTCCAGTCTAACCGTATGCAGCTGAATACCATTATTGCCTATCAGACCTCCACAACCCAGTTAGTACTGGGTAATACGAGGTCCCCTTGGTAAGACTGGTTGTCAGACCTTTTGGGCCACAAATGACAGCTGGGACCAACGAAAATCCCGGAATATCCGGGGCGAAATTTTATAACTTTCGAATTTTCGCCGTTTCTTTGGACTATGCTGACAAAACGCGGCCCATGCCCATGATTACGTCACACTGGAGAAACATTCAAACAAAACATGTTGAATAACTTTCTCTCTTTCTTTTCTCTTAGTTGAAGTCTTTCATCTCATCAATTTCCGCCAGTCTGGACGCACAGTTAATAAGCGTCGGCGCAGTTTTCAAGTCAATGTCAACAAGCGCAAGGTTGGTATTTGTTTGTCAGTGAAAACCGAGCTGCGCGAGTTCTGCGCTAGTCCAAAGACTTAATAGTAATACTATCCGAAAAGAATGGATACTTACTGCGATAAAACCGCGGGCTGACATACTGTGCCAATGGCCATGCAGTCTCCGTTTTCCAGGAAGATAAAATGATAGACGTAACGGTGGAAAGTACGCCAGTCTCGGAACGGTCCTGTAAGAAAAGGGCAAATAAGGATGGGGCATCGCAAAAGAGATTAAGTTCAATATAAGTAAGTGATATTAGTGTATAATTTATTAAACAGGGTGGTCTGATGAGATGGGTCGGTGTATGTGCTAAAATAAGCTTAATCTTTATAATTATAATATATACCTACGCACGGGCGTTTTTTTAACGCACACTGGAATTTTAGCGTTGGGTTCAACACCGCAGGGTTGAAAATCCAACAGCTAACGAACAAGGGATTTTTTACCGCGCACTGTTGAATTGTTAACGCTCAGCGCGAATTTGTGCGAAAGTGACCGAATAGTGGTATCCAGATCAATATACATCAAAGACTAGTGTAGTGAGCGCAACTGCTGAGCAAAAGGTCCTGGGTTCGATTCCCAGGTCGGTCAAAAGTGATATTGGGTTTTTCCTTCAGAAATGTCTCAGTAGCAGCCACGGAGTCTGTTCATGGTAATAGGCTCACCCCTATTACATAGGACTTAAACAACTGTCGAAATGTGGGTGTACTATTAGGTACACCTCTGCCAAACCCTTCGGAGATAACGGGCGTGCTGTTCTGTTATGCAGGCATGTTATTTAAATCTAAGACTCACCGTAACTGTGATCCCTGACGCATGGTATGTCGATCATGTGTTGTTTGCCGTCGATAGTGACGGTGCCCTCCAGAACACCCATCTGCTCATAATGCGTTTGATGTAATCTGGAAATTATGAGGAGGTACTAATCTGGTTCTTACCTTTCTTAAAGAAGCATTGTCGGTTAAAAGAATCTTTATGTAAAATGGGTGGAAGTGATTCACGTGTTTCGCAATACTGAGGCCAAATTCGAGTTATTTCACTAGTACAAAATGAACTTTGTTCGAATAATTTATATAGCATATTTTTGATTGGCTAAATTAAACGAAAAAAATGGGTAAATAATAAATTTATAGTTATATATGTTAGGCCGTATATAAAGTATGTAGTCTCACGTTTTGGTTTTTAACCTTTTGAGCGTAGTCACATTTATTTGTCACATAAATGTGACTTTAACGGTCAAAAGGTTAAAAACGAAAAAAAAAAACGGAATAAAGGAACGCGTGCCCTGTACGCCAAACGACACAAATATATTTTGATGACACAAATATATTTTGATAAAATGGTAGGCGAAATTGTGGCTTGGCGTGGAGGGCGCGCGTTTGCATTTTTATACTCTGGCGGTCAAAAGATTAAGGAGGAGTTAGATTTGTTATTAACGACTTATGATTGAAATTCTTACTTTTTGAGTAACTTGAAGTAGCCTTTCGACCACTTCTCCCTGGCCAAGTCTCTGGCCAGACATTTGGGCGACATCTGTTTGTCGTAGTTGAAATGTGAGAACACTGCGCTCCATGTCAGTTCTGCTTCCACTTGGACTGTCTTCTCCTTGTCATTTTTGGGTCTGTAATAATAAAAATAAGCACTTTTTTATATAATTTCAAATTAAAATAACTGATAACTCGCATAATTATTATGCCGTTGATAGTATTAAGCCGTGCTTGCCTTTTTTGGTCTGTGGATGGGTGAGCACCCATTACATACCGAGTTTCCTCCGTGCCTCGGAAAGCACGTTAAGAGCCATTTCACAAAATTACAACGCTCGAGTTTAGGTAAAAAAACGCAGCTTTGTGTATGTGTGCGTAGCAATCCACACATACACAACGCAAACAGTCCACCGCGAGTGTCGAGACAGACTAAACAATCTTGGGCCGTTATAATCGTAATGCACCTTGGTTTGAGATTTATGCAAAAAGATAATTTATTTATTCAGTCTTTATTCTATGCAAGCTTTCTAGACTAATAAAACACAAATATATGTTATGTAAATATGTATTTTATATGTATGTTTCTATTACATATACAGGGTGGAATTTTTCAATGCCACCTGGAGGGAAAGTACTCGAAATACTGGAGATAGCAAAACCCTTGGGTTTTCCTTTAAAACTACCAAATAACCTTTCAAATTGTAATTACAGTTCTATATTCCATGTCGATATAATTATGTTAAGGCTAATGCTCCAGGGTAGCCCGCGAAATTCAAATTTTATTACGTTTTTTGCAATTTGCAGGCCAGTGCTAGGTTGTATGTTGATTAGAATATTATTCGCGGCTGTAAGACGTATGTAGTTACAGAATTATAATCATCAAAATTATCAATACAACCCTCCAAGTTCATAAAGGTGCAGGAATTACCTTGACCTTGAAAAAGTCATTTTTGGAGCATTCAACTAACGTGATCGATAAATGTGTATATGAATTGCAAATAAAAATAATATCCATCTCGCTTCTGTTGCTTTCAGCTTTTGCAGAATTTTTATTTTTTATTTTATTGACACAATGATAATACAACCCTTACGCCCCATTGCTAAAACTAATAAAACAGAAATATAACAAATATTCTACAAACTACTAAAATAATACTTTACTTGATAATAAACGAAATTCTAACCCAATGAAAAAAAATACAAAGCGGTTCAAAATGTTGTAGTCGTAGTATAACAATGCGTTTACGATAGATACGCTCGAAAATCGGGACAAGGAAAAAAATAGCACTGGTCCTACGTCGACGGGCGCTCGGGCCGTACTAATCGGTGCTCGCCTCTGCGTCGTCATTTATTGTAATTTAGAGTGATGTTAAAAATTATATTATGTCTGATTAAATGAATTGATTTTAATAAAACTTTGGAATTAGTTTAGTAAAAGATCATAGTTTATTTTTACATAATTTGTTTAATGAACAACAATGTTCAAACCAAAAAATCACGATAAAATAGCGATATAAAACGTAAAAATTGACCTAAAACTTTGTTTTTTTTACTAATTAATGTTATTAATTATCGATATTCTAGTACATTATGTGTCGACAAAAGTATATTGTCTGATGCTTTACGTATTTTTTACAGTGAAATTTATAAATATTTATGATAGATATAGGAGTCTGAAATTGACTCTGCGATGATTTTTCAGTAAACTAGTTGTGGGAGATTAATCACTACTTACTAAATAAATAAGTTTTTGTAAATGTGTTACATGAAGTGTCAATAAGAAAGACTAATCTATTTTTAACATGTATTCAAAAATGCCAGGGTGTTATCTAAGTTAGTAAATTAGGCGACTAAAGTCTTAGAAATTTGCGCGAAAATGTGAAATGGGTCTTAAGCAGTTGGTCCGGCTGTCATTTGTAGATCTTTGACAATCGTTCCAGGTCAAATAGTAGATTATTAACCAAGGGGATAAAGCAGTGTCTTCTGTCGCGGGTGACGATTTAAATCGCGAGCGTAACGAAGGACTCGAGGTTTACTCCCGAGCATAGCGAGGGTGTTAAAAACTTAAATCACGAGCGAAGCGAGGGATTTAAGACGAGTCCTGAGTGTAGCGAGGGATTTAAGTTTACCCAAGACTAAGACAGCTTTATCACCGAGGAAAATACTCTACTTTTCGTACCATTTGCGAAAAAATTAACACAATAATAATATGAGATAAGCATTTATTAAAAATAATGACAATTAAAATAAACTTAACGTTTATGTATTTCAAGAAAACAAAAACGCGGCAAATTCCTAGACTAATATTTTTTGTCGGAAAAGCAAAGGCATCAAAAGCTCAGACGGCCTCGTCGGTTTTAGTAATTTTATATCATAACTGCATAATAAATGCGTATTCCTTTTTCAAAAAGATGTATAATGCTTTATATACTAACTCAATGGTGTAAACACAGATGTAGTTCAGTATGCATTGCGGTAAGTATTCTTAATTTAAAACGCATTCTCCCCTAGACGATGAATGAAATTCAGTACAATTTTCTTTCTGTTTTTAACAGATTAAAAATGACTATTGTTATGTTCGCTTTTTGTGGCATAGAATGTCACTTTTTTGAGCAAGTGGTACGAAAATTATTATTATCAACAATTTTTACAAGATAGCCGTTGTGGATACTTACTTCATGTCACCTTTGTAAGTTAGTTTCCAAGTGCGCATAGGTATGAAGTTTTCGACTTGAAGACCTTTTATTCTGTACAAGCCCTCTTCGACCATCATTTGTTCTTGGTATGTGTCTGGTAGCTCAGGAGATAGAAGAAGATCTTCTCCTTTGACCTGAAAAGTAATTCAAGATTAGGTAGGTACCTTCCATATGCCTAGCCCTTACTTACTGAAGGATTCGGATGGCTAAAGGAAGACCAAAGAAATGATGGATGGACTGTGTGTAAGATGATAAAGCGAGAATAGTAGATTGTATCTTATGGGAGCAAAATAATATTTTTAGAGTAGAATCCTGAACGTAGCGAGGGATTCAAATTACGTCGCCCGAGCCAAAAATATATTTTACGCCCGAGTGATACACTCTACTTTTCATCACCCACTATGAGAAAATAAAAGGCGCCTTATATTTTACTCACTGTCACTTGAACTCATTTTTCAAAACAAAACCATGAATTTCTAACAATCCGTGAAAATTGACAAAAATGCGGGCTGTAGTTTGCACGTTTTTTTAATTTGATTTCTTTTTTTTATTAAGCCGGCGGCGCGCGGCGCGAGTTTGGGCTGTCATACCAGCCAGTCTTTATTCAAACAATATTTGCGTTCGATTTCTTTTAGATTTTTTATTTCTTTCACTAAGATGTTCCAAATTCAAAAAGTGCGTGGGAAAAATAATTGCTGCACACTTATAAAGAGGATTCAAAACTCATTACTGCCCGCTAAAAGTTTCTTATAGAAAACACCACCTTTGGGTGCACTGAAAGGCGAACCAAGTCGTCCTTTTCGAATAGACGGGATGAAAAGGAAATGCCTGATGTGATGATGAGTAATCGAGAAGTATGGAAGTTGAAGTCATGCTGCGCTGACCACAAATAAATTTTAATAAGGGCAGGAGAATGATGACGATGCCTACGTTGGAAGCGGCTTCCAATCTAACTGGATGCAGCTGAATTACTCATATTTTACTTGGCGCAACCTACCCGACATTGCACTACTTTACCCGGCTATAGATACTTACCGACTGCGCCATTTAAACAGTGGTCTGAAGGTGGGTTTTTGGGTTCGAACTTTAGGTCGGGCAATGTAGTATTGGGTTTTCTATATATTCTTTATTATGTCTTCCTGACCAATTGGCGAGAAGCACAACACCCAAAGAAATGGAAGGAATGGGGTAAGGCCTTTGTTGAGGCCCAGGAGTGGGACAGTCCAGGCTAATAAAAAAAGGTGTCCATAGCATTCAGTTGCACACACAATTAAATACTATGGACACCTTTTTTGCTATATGCGACGATGCTTTTTGTGCTATAGTTTCAAGGGCCTTAAAATCGTTGAAATATGGACACTATAATATAGGTAACCTCTGCCTACCACTACGGTGAAAGCAGACGTGATGTTATGTATTTTTATATTTTCTGTGTAAATCTACCTATACCAATGTTTTACAGAGGAAATATTAGATTTTTTGTTTGTTTGTGTGTTTGTTACGATTTAACTCTAAAACTATTCGACCGATTAAAAAAAAATCTTTCACCATTGGTAAGCCACGTCTATAGTGAGTAACATAGGCTATATTTTATCCCCGTACTCCCACGGAAACGGGAACTATGCGGGTGAAACCGCGTGACGTCTGCTAGTAATTAATAAACAAGTATTTCAAACCAACCTTCAAGTACAAGAAAGCATCAACAACATTCTTAGGTCTCCTTGCGATCCCGCAGATAACGGCGTCGCCTTCCTTATTGTTTCCATTGAAATATACCGCATCGATGGCCTATAATATAATTTTTATTACATAACTTTGCTTCAGGATTGTCGTATCAACGTAGATTAAAGCGCTTAGCATTCGTTACAGCCGCGTTGGACCTCAGCGCATCGCATTTCAATACAAAAAATGTGACGACCAGTTTAGGAGTAGGTATTATGGAAGCCCGAAACAGATGAACATACACGCGTAGCCTGTTAAATTCATAACCCTCCTTTGGCTTTGCCGGAATCGGGTAAACATCAGTGCGGCCCGCTTGTTTGAGCGATTGATCATACAAACACTGTTTTGAATTTCGCGGTTTATAACTAAACTATACTGGCACTTACGGGATACTCGTATCTTCCATCATTGTTATTTATTTTAAAGAAGATATCCCGTAAGTGACAGTATACATTTGTTCATACAAAATACCTATACGAAAGGGTGTAAGTTAGAGGATTTATGCGTTGCGATACGGCCCTCTCTAAAGGTAGTATGTAACACATAATAGTAACTTACGTCTGCAGTATCGTTAAGGTAATACTTTTTTTCCAATGCCTCATCGTGCTTGTGAACGTGTTGCGTTCCGTCATGACTTTTGCCATATTCGACGGTATATATCCGATATAAGTGATTAGAAAGCTGAAAAGAAACCATAAAAATTATTTTTTGTGTCATAGAATTAGCGGTTCCGGCTGCGGCTTTCGGAATGATTGTAACCAGCTATGGCTCCACGATTGTTGCTTTTCGACGGCCAAGGGCCAGTGCCAATACTTTCTGTAATTTTTCGGAAAATTCACCTTTTCTTAGTTTACAATAAGGATCAAGTTCGCATATTCTCGAAAATTTTGGTTTTTTTTACTCTGAAAATCGCTGCCTTCGTCATTTAGAAGTTCCCGTCATTCCGCCGTCGATATGTCATGACCTCATCATTTGTTTTATAAATAAGCCGAATCAGTAATTTATATGTGAACGATAAGTGATACGATAGTGAGGAGTTGCTTTAATTCAATCACAATTTACATACCTGTTTAATTCTTAAAGTCGTGTACATAAAAAGAAACTTTAACCAGTAGAACTTATTCTTCTGTTGATAAACACCAAATATCGCCGGCTTGCTTGGCTTATTTAGTATCCTAAAAAATACCACCAGCCCCACAGGAATAAAAAGTGGTAATAAAATGGAACACAACATTTTTCCTGCTTTGATTTAACTTCTAAATTAACCGGTCACGATTACTAGAAGAGACTAAATGAATAACTTCATTTAATCAAATTACCGTCTGGTGCCCTATCTTATCTGATACCTACCGATAATTGTGTGATTCGGAACCAAATATAGGATTTTAATAATTATTACTCATCCCCACAGTTTAAGCGGATCTGTGATAAAAACAAGTACCTAAAAACTACAGTTGAAACTTTGACCCTGATTAGTTGGCTGCCATTTAGTTGATGTATGTTCTTTATAGAACTTTGAAGTTGCCGCCTTGAAGAAAGAGATTTTTGAAGTTGCCGTCATCTGGTTTGGCACACCTATTGGATTTTCGTATGAACGATCGATAAAATTAGACAGTCATCATCAACATCATCATTTCAGCCGAAAGACGTCCACTACTGGACATAGGCCTCCCCCAAGTGTCGCCACATTGACCGGTCCCGTGCGACTCGCATCCAGCGGATTCCCGCAACCTTCACCAGATCATCGGTCCACCTAGTGGGAGGCCTTCCAACGCAACGTCTTCCGGTTCGCGGTCGCCACTCCAGAACTTTTCGGCCCCATCGGTCTTCCGTTCGACAGTGGTTCAAATAAATTTGAAACTCGAAACTCCTTGCCATTAGGCCATAAAAGCATACACAAAGTGGCAAAAAATATGTTTTGATCATAAATTATCTAAACGCCAATGACCAAATGGAGCAATACAAACAAACGACATTATGCTATGTTATTTTGTTCTACATAATATAAACTTTTTATTGACAGGTGCAGAATAATATAAAAGCATCAATTTAGGTCATTGGTTGTCGAGCCAATTACCTAAATTGATGCTTTTTGAGCTCGTCCCTTTAAGTCGACCAAGTAACTCCTGTGTGAAGGGTCATATTCGGTCATATTCTAACTTGCTGCAGCTTAGATCTGATTATCTTGGTTTTTTTTGCACCTATATGTCAACCAAGTAATTCCTATTTCTGAATGATGGGTCACAAGAAAATCTAACCTTTACGAGGCGGCTCAGGGCCCTTCTCGCTTCGGTCGCACTTGCAGCTATACTTCTTTTTAATTGAAGAAAATAAAAGCAGATTCTTAATGCCATAATGTTGGTACTAAAAAAAAATAGTTTTGAGATCTGTTGTTTACTATACTTTTTTATGAAGAAAAAACTCATCAATTCAATTATTAAAGAGAACCGTCTCTAGGAATAAAAAAAAACAATAATCTGGAGTTAAGTATTTATAATTATTTATTCCAAACTTATTTTAAAATAAACAGCTTTAAAATAAAATGCACAAGCCATAGTAAATTAAAATTGCTTTCAGATTTCCGTTTAGAAAGTGACCGTCGATATTTCAATGCAACAAGGTCTTTTAATATTATGAGGATTTACTACTACAATAATTTCACACAGTGAAATATACTCAAGACATTTACTTAGTAGTCTTTACGATAACTTGGAATACGTTAACGGATTGAAAAAAAAAAAAAGATATAAATATATGTATATTATTATTATTTATTCAGCCGTTGCAAGAAGATGTTTGTGCACACATTCCTCCTTGTTGATAAGATGCGTCGTCTTGTTCACGAGTTGCATCAATGAGTTGAGGTTGTTTGACCACTCGTTCAGGCGGTCTGACGCGTCCATATTCAAACTGGAATTATAAAATAATGGTAAAAATCACGTTTTTTATCCCCGAAGGGTTAGGCAGAGGTATATATAGGTACCTAATAGAAGGGTAAATTTTGTAAGAGGTAAGCCGAAGTACATTCTATTTTATGTGATAATATTATTTGCCTATAGAATACTGACTGCCATTTTTCAAAGGGAATCCAATAGGAATCGAGTTGTATGGACCCTTCGCCACTGTAATACAGTATTCCACCCACATTTCGCCAGTTATGTTTAAGTCTCATGTAATAGGGGGCGAGTTTATTGCCATCAACTGGGCACAAATCTAGGCTCCATGGCTGCTGCTATTGAGAAATTCCTGATGGAAAAACCCAATAACACTTTGCCCGACCCGCGAATCGAAACCAGGACCTCTTGCTCAGCAGTCGCGTATCCGACAACTAGACCAACGAGGCAGTTGGTAGTGGAATAAGTACAATTAGTAAAGATTTTTAATATATAAGAAGAAGAAGAATAGTCTTTATTTTGTACACCGTATAAATAACAGTTATAAATGTAATGTATGTGTGGTTTGAATATTTCTGTATGGCCAGGTCTACCTAACTCTCCTAAAGCGTCACGTTCCTGGAACATAAGTTACAATCTTCGCCATCAGTACAACTTTAATATATTTCGGAAACATGACGCTTTAGTAGAATTTGACTCATATAATATTGATGTCAGCTATTGATGGCCAAAATTTTCAAATCCTTTACATATTTACTGAATAAACATACTACACATCTCTAATTGCATGCCATGTGGTTTTCAGCAAATACTTAAATGGCTGCTAGTCACATAACGTGTTAAAAGATATCTGATCCGTATATTAAGCTATGCATTTCACAAGCAGGCATAAATTGTAATTTAAACCTTATTGACATGTTTATAAAAGTTCCAAGACAGTCTCTCTGTATTTGCAAGGACTATTATAGCAGTTTTCTAGCTATTTTTTTATTTGGTATAGATATTAGTGGTCTAGTTAAAATGAAAGTAACTGGCGAATTATCCCAAATTCTTAGATAAAATACTTAGATTCGATGTTTCTATTGACTTGACAGCGACATTTTAATATTATTGTCTCTTTCACTCATACTTACTTGAAATACTATGTACGCACTCTTCTCAATGTTCTCAACTTTCGCGCGACTAAAGTTTTTATTGAACTATTTAAAATCTTTGCAAACAATAAAACACAAAATGAAATTTCGTCTTTACCTGAAATGCACTACGCCTGCAGGACGGTCGATTTTGGCGCGAACTACGCCGCTGACGACGAGCTGACTGAGCGCCTCTTCCGTCTCGGTCTCACTCAGTCCAAGCAGTTCACTCATTCGCTTCACGGTAATGCGAGTGTAGTATATCGACATTATACGGATATTCTGTAATAGAAGGTAAACCAGTTAAATGTATTCTTCTAATTTAACTAACAGATGTGTTGTTATGCAACTTCCTTACCCCCGCTAAAACAATTATTTGTAAAGTTTGTAATTTTTGACGTACAATAACTTATTCGATTTATTGATTTGATTTTAACTTTGACGACTGTTTATAAAGGAAATTTTCAACCAAAACATATCGACAGATGGTGTTTTTCAGGCCCAGATGCTACCACAGGTTAGCAACAATAGTCACATTACAAAACCCCATAAAATGTTCAGGTGTATGTCAAGTTGATGAATGACACATTGGTACTTACATGTTCAACCACCCTGTTCTTGAGGTCATTCCAACGCTCCTGACCTTTCTCATCGGCTGAGTCGAAGTAGCCCGTGCCTCGGAGAATATTCTCATAATTTTTGCACAGACAGTTCCATCTGATGATCTCTGGGGTCATGAAAAGATCTAGCAACTGTCTGAAAATGGGAGAAGAATTAGCTGTGATTGCAAAGAAAGTACAAGTACAAAAGTTGTAGTGAAGTTTACTGCATCAAAGCGAACTTTACTAAGGAATTGACTGAATTTAGGCCCGGACTCCACCAAAACGGAGACGAACGGAGCGGTGCGGAAACTTGCAACATTCAACCAATTATAGGAGAGACGAGAGCGCGATGTGGATTTCAACGAATGTGATTGGTTGATTCCCGCGCGTCTCCTCTAACCCTAAGCTACAATTTCGAAGCCGACCGCAACCGCAAAGCAAACCGCACTAGCGTAAAAACAGACACCATCAACAGAACTGGTTTCTAAGTTACTATGAAAAGGCTTCCAAAGGTGGCGATTTTGACGCTGTTATCGTTTTTCTGAAGCTTTTATTTGCCGGTTATGGTTCCCTTCGGAATAGCTTCGGAGTACTTTTACTCTTACTCTTCGTTGGTTTTGTAGCGGTACTACAAAAAGTACTACAGCAAGCAACATAGACCAAAAAGTACTACATCGCCATCTATGACACAGACGATGAACTAACAGCGAAACACGTCAGAATTCCTACATCGCGCAAGCAAAGTTATCCGCGACTTAAGACTATACAAGAACCCGACAACAACTGTCAGGCAGTACCCCACCAGCAGTGCAAGTACGTAGGAATCGATTCGATAAATCTGACAGCTAATCTCGACAAAATGAGTTTATGTCGAATCGAATCGATGTCGCAAGTACGTAACTACTATTTTAACGATCGGTAGCTAGACTCTAAAATTTTAACGATTTTAACGAAAATGCAAGTACGAAACGACATTTTGACAGTCGAGATCGACAATTTACGTTGTCAAGCTCGGTAATTTATCGACACCTTTTAAAAGCGCGATAAGCTTATCGATCATTAATATAATGGATTTAGGCTTGATTTAGGACCGGGGTTGCGGGACTATTCGAAAGAGATACCGTGGCCCCGGAACACAAAGGGCGATGAAGGAACATGGATGGGTTTTAGTCAGTAAAAGTCTGACACTCCCTCCTGCTCCGCCCAGAGCGGGAGAAGTCATTTGATGATTTCCCATCCGAAAAAAAAAAAAAAAAAAGGCTTGATTTAGGACTTATGGTTTTATTGCTGGGTGATGAGGAAGAACGGCAGCACCATCACAATGTGATGCGTATTCGGAGGCGACGTCTCAGAGACACGAACAATCCTCTGCAACTTCCAGGAGATTTTGTTCGTCTTTTTCGAGTGATTCGAGAAGTGGCAGTCATTTAATACAAATTCATTCATAATTAATACAAAGGAAAGAGGTAGATTTACGGAGGACACGATCCACTGGATTCCCTTTCCATATCGTGGTAAGCACCTACTGTTTTAGGTTTGACAGCCATAAGGTTTTATGCAGTTGGGATCTACCAAAGGTGCATTGGGCAGGAGTACAATCTTGCCCTTGGCCACGAAACTGTGAGCAAGGTTGTGCGAGAAGTTTCGAGGGCAAGAGTTCGCCGCCTCTTCCACACCCACCTACGTGAAGTCCCCAGGAACTGCAGCTAAAGGAGAGCTATTGTGGAAGGATTCCAGCACTGGAAAGCGAGATTGCCTTGGATGTGTTGATTGCACCCATGTTACAATAGTCACACCCTACAACAACAATCCCGATGAGCCCTCATATGGGTATAAAAAGAGTTCTACGGCAATAACACACAGTTTGATAGTACTTATTTATTATCCAATTTACAATTTACTTTTATTTATTTAACAATCTTTAGTCACAGAAAAGCCATAATTAAATCTTCCAATATTTCTTTCAAGTTAAACATGAATTAGAATAATTTATTTAAAAAGTATTACAAAAGTGTACATTTAGGTGTAGTAGTGTTTCAGAACATTTTAATAACTCATTCAGAGGATATATTTATTCCATCCCAGTATCTAGGTACCCAACAATGTTTACAATCAATTTATAGCTACTCATACAAGTATGCTAATTAATTTTCCTAAACTGTTTTAGGTGTGTGATGTTAACTGCAGGCTTTTAAATGTAAATGCATGATTCCCAGGGTCGAGCTCGAGCCCTCTTTAAATTCGCACTCTTGGCCCTTGATTTGAGATCACTCCATGTCTGTAAGAAAAGCATTAGCAGCATTATAACCTTAAACCTTAATCACAGTAATTATTATGACTGTCTCTGTGATCAGTCAGTCTACTACTCAGGTAGTGGACTGCTAACTCAGAGGTTGTGCGTTCAATCCCCATAGTAACACATGGGAACACCTCTGACACCCCTTCAGGGATTCATGTTGTGACAATATAATGTTCATTATTATGATCAAACAAAAAAAGTCATGTGAAACAAAAGTTGAAAAAATTATAAACAAATGATATAATATTAAAGAGTAGTTTGTTATTAAAACATCTACAAATCACTCGCAGTAAACCACTGATCCACAGTCTTGTTTGGGCCAAGGTTTGCCAGCTCTTCTGCCGATTTGGCCCACTTTTCATTCTGTTGAACCATATAATTGACTATAACATCTTTTTGTTGCATGTTACAGCGCCGCCTAAAAGTAAACATAGGATTAATGACACAAACCATTAACATCCAGCAGCCTTTTTATTGAGAAAAAGCTAATAGTGTAATCACTCTGTTGTTAGGAACCAATTTCCAGTAGTGAACATGCCACTGTGATGTGAAATTCTATAAGATGATAAATAACTATATTGTAAAAGTTGGTTGGATTGAATTGAATAGAGCACTTGAATCTTTGCTTGCTTGTTACAGCTATTTGCTGGTTTTTCAGCCAAAATAACTAACTTAGGACTGTTTATTACATAACTAGAGAGTAGCCCCAAGATTTGAATGTTCTAAAGAAACTTAAATAAGGATGAAGCTTTGGAACTATTATAAACTGTTCAATATAAAAATACGTACCTTGCTCATTCAGCCATCTCCGAGAACGTTGAAAAGTGAAATATTCCTGTTATTGTAAAGACGAACCACTGACTGTGTGACTGTATTTATCTTATATTAAAATTAAATTTTCGAAACAAAACAAAAGTTTTTTTCTCAAACCTTCAAAAATGTTATTGTAAACTGTCAAAGTCAACAACAAACTTTTTTTTTGGCAAAGGTAAACACGACGACGTTATGAAGATGGGATATTTTCTGTATTTTTACTAAAATAATTGGAAATTTTGGTAAATACTGGTAGTTTCTCTCAAATAAACCCTTAAACATTGTTTACAATGCCTAACATCTATGAAAAAAAGGATTTTTTAAATATCTCTGACATTAGTCGTGCTACAGAAATCCCACCTTAAATGTTTTGTCTGTGGACGTCCTCAGTGTTGCCATTTGACAAGCGATCCTTGTCGACTCGATTCGTAATACGATAAATCTTATCGTCGCATGTTACGTACTTCCAAATTCGTTAGCAAAATCGATAAAAATGACAACCTAAGCGATCTCGATGTCTTATCGATGCAAAGTTCGTACTTGCACTGCAGACCAGACACAACACCCGTCTGGTCTGATTCCGTCTGGGTCGTCTGGTTTTCTATGGGGGATGAAGAGCTTTACACCCTGTTCTTCATACCCCCAAAGTTTCAAATCCGATTGATTCAAAGAGTTAGAGGGGCAGGTATTATAATCAAGTTGTTTTTTTTCAGTATATTATTCCATTTCTAAATTCAATGTGGACTTAAAAAGATAACGGAGGGACATACTTGTAATCCTGCAGTTTTTCCAGTTCCTTATCCTCATAGACTCTGTGCGTTAGATCGGCCTGTTCATTATCATATGGAGCGAGGATCAGAAACACCACGCTACCAATTAGTGCCTCAGACCCAGCAGACTGGCCCAAAGCCCGGAAGTGACGACACACTGACAAGTACGCGCCGTTATGTTGGTCAACCGCTATCATGAGCCGGTAGAACTTCTCTTTCAATACCTGTAAGCAGTTCCAATATTAATGGACGAGGATGAGATGAGAAACAGTTTTCTAATCATATATGTTTTGCTGTTGTGCCCAAAAAACTATTAAAATAAAGCAGATTTTCATGTGATAAGACTGGTTTAATTCATTCAACCAATCACATCACTATATGCTGCCGCTAATAACACTTATTTTGTATAATACAAACCAGAGTGTCCTCCTCTTCAAAGAATCTGGTGTTGATCTTCTTAGAGATGATTTGTGTGCGGACATAATCCTTGATGTTAAGGCACAGCCTCATTTGCTCCAGGATGAGCTCAACCTTCTCCCGTTTATCCATTGAACCGTATGTCTCAACTTGGAGCTCCTGAATGATCTTTGCTGCTTCATTGGCATCTCCTTCTTCCTCCCTAATCTTCGCTAAGATATGAGTAAGCCTGGCTCTTTCCACTTCAACATAGATTTTGCCCTCGGTTATTGATCTTAATGTTTCAATTAGTTTTATTTTTGTTTCTTTGTCTGGTGTTTTGTCTACGTAAGTGCAACATTCTTGTACCATTTTCACTACGGCTTGTTTGAGCTGGGACCTAAAGATTACAGTAGATATGTATTAGTTTAAAACATGACTTGCTTAGGGGCAACGCAGACGACAGACTTTTTGTCTGCGACAGACAAAAACTCTGGGAAAAATTTAGCGCGATTGATGTGTTTGACTACTTTTTAAACAGACTTCTTTGGCCACTAAAAGGCGATCAGTAGGATCCTTTCCATCAGTAGATCCTTATTTATAGTGATGAAAATATGCATAATAATTCAACAACCATAACAATATAATAATTATTATGCATATTTTCATAATTATAATCATAAATTTTTTATGAGTAAAATATTTACAAAATTAGTCCATTTTGTAAACAATCATTTGTGATTATACAGACCGACAAAAACAATCAAAGTTTTGGTATCTAAGACCTGATTTAAAGTGTCTATTAAAGTGATCTTATCGACGAAACACTTATGTGGGGGGTACCCCACATAAGTGTTTCCTTAGCCCAGCTTAGAGTTTCGTTAGCCCTTTCATCAGGACAAAACAGTGAGCAATACGGTAGTATTGCCCACTTTTTTATGTCCTGATGAAAGGGCTCTCCTAACTCTTTTTTATGTCCTGATGAAAGGGCTCTCCTAACTCTTTGCTAAGTCTCCCAGGTTATGTTGGAAATTATGGATATAAATAAAAAATAATAATAAATCATTTAATTAAGACCAAACATTTTGTACATTTTATGCACCCACCAAACTGCGTAACAGTTTAGAGAGAGGAGAGAGATAGAGGGGAGGGGGGAGGGATAGAGAGGTAATGTCTATCTTGACGCTGATAAAATATAAAAGCATTTACAACCGAGTGTTTGTCAAAGATAACTTAATGAGTATAAGTATAAGGAGTCCATCGTACTCAATCCGTGTTGTTTTTGCCAAATAAGACTGAAAAAATTGACATTTTGTCAAAAGCTTTCACAAATTATTTTATTAAACCTGATAATTATTGTTGAACCTCGAACTCGTCGACTCGTTAACGACACCACAAATTTCGAGTTACCTAAGACCCAAGTAGAACACTCGTGTGGAAATCCTTCCTGTAGGTTACTCAAAATACTCTTGGAAACAAGAAGTCTGGTGACTATGTGGACTTGTTGATCACTATATTAGACATACTTAAAGTCAAGTCTACAGCCACACTCAGAGTCGTTCATTAAATTAGTCCTAATGAATACTTAAGTAATTATTAAATCCGTTAATCAATGCTACATCCCAGAGACATAATTTAAGGGCTCATTAGCTAATGACAGATTTATTTAGTATATGTAGGGCGAAGCATCCTAAAATCATCTTATCGATTGCATATCGATAAAGCCTTGGTGTAGCTACATTTAAAAATTGTTGATATTTAATCACATTACGTTTATTTATAAACATTGAAAATTATTATTCAGAGTAATATAAATGATAATCAGTTCTTTTACTGTAAGTTTTTACTAAATTGCAAAGGGGAACAGCTATTTTCATTGAAATAAAAAAGCGATCTTTTTCTATGGCATAACTGCTGTCAACTGTCAATGTCAAGTAGTATCTACCAGGCGGGAGTTTGTGTTGTGAATTTTAATTTCATCTGTATTAATTTACGTTATGGTAAGTATATAAGTAATTTCAGTGAAAATGTGATATCAATAAAATTCAACGACACACACCTTGTGTAATCGAAGAACTTCCATTCATATTTGTTTCAATTAATTATATGATAGGTAAGTATCTGCTAACCCTGCCTCACTGTAGCGAAGTACCGTAATTTTATTAGTAACATTATTTCCAGTGCAAATAGTAATTCTCTTTTCATTGGTTTCCTGAGGTCGGATGCCACCAACGGCAATATCACACTTTTTACAGATTCCGGTGTAAATCTATAACTTGCGTGAAATTCCTGAATATAATATTTTGTTGTTTGTGTGTTGCCTCGGTGCCACTTCTCTATATCTTCTGGCATTATCTAAAAACTCAATGAAGTCTGCCAAATCAGACATTATTCCTTTTTAATTAATAAACGTTTATGAAATCGAATTCGCGGGTAACCCTGAAACGTAGATGTCAAAATCAGCTATTAAATATTTAAGTAAAGGTTTTGCTTTAATTAACTTTAATTGTCATTAAGAGACGCTAATTAACCGTTAACTGATTCTGAGGGTGACCTTTTTTAATTTTGACTAAGGAACCGTTTAAGTAACCATTAACTGAATCTGAGTGTGGGTGTTAAATATTTTGCTCTAAATATCATGTCGGCCTGTGTTATCAAAATATAGTCATGAAATGTTTTCCAAATTACCGTATTCTATCATATTTACCTTCTTTTCGATAGAAGAATTACTTGGTCATTGAGTGCAGACCAATTTTTTGCTTCATAACAAATCTGCACAATAGCTACTAAGATCCTAGCAGTGGAAGCCATATCAGCACCCTATAACAAAAAAAAACATTCATCATAATGTAAATATCAGACATTAAGAGGATACAAACATCAAGATAATAATCAGTTATTATCAGGTTACAGGTTTATAGGACTGTTGTTGCCAATAGGCCTGACATTGTGGTGATAGATCGATTGGAGCGTCGCACAATGATTGTTGATATAACGGTCCCGCATGACGAGAACCTCGTGAAAGCAGAGAAAGATAAACAATTCAAATATCTAGATATCAAGGTTGTCGACATGTGGGACGTGAATACAGCAGTCATTGTGCCGATAGTCGTGTCGGCCAATGGCCTAATAGCCAAGAGCCTCGACCAACATCTTAGGAGGCTCTCGCTTAGGTTGGTTAGGCTGGATCAAGGGCTCGATTCAGAAAGCAGTACTTCTGGACACGGCACGTATCGTTAGGAGGTTCATCTCGCAAGAGCCCTGACCACCGGCAGCTCGGACCCTGTTCCCAGCGCTGGTGAGCTACAATTTTTTTATATTTTAAAATGTTTTTTTATGTATTTTTTTAATGAATATTTAAAAATGTAATTAATTTGTAAAGAAATAAAACAAAATATAAAAAAAAATGAGACCAATAATACTTCTTCTTCTTCGTGTCGATGATTCGATAAGGGTGGTAAACAGATGTGGAGATCGTGTGCACGGGATTTTGTTTTAAAAATTAGCAGATTTTGTCCGAGCTCATGGTACTTACTGGTCAGACAAAATCTGAGTTATTTATTTAAGAATTATCGGAAGTAGCAATTTCTTCGTTGTCATTATCGCATGATTTAAGATGCCAGTGGCTGTGCTACTTGCAAATCAACAACATAAATCTGCAATGTCAAATACAGTGTCCTATTTCAGATATCAGTATCTAAAATCTGCCTGAATATTTTTAATTCTATGTTGCATGGCATTTGGATCATCATCATAATAAAACTAACTAGACATTCAATATAACAAAGAACCTACAAAACCAAATTATCAACATGTTAAGTACATGAGTACACCAATCATGAAGTTATTAATTAACTTAACTAATTAGCCCTATTCACCTGCGCTTCAACCTAGTTAATAGGTTGGTCCTTAGTCACTAGAATAAGGGCAAGTTGCTGATTAATATTTTTTATTCATTGAAATCTAATTATTGGTTAAAGAACCTGAAATAATTTCTATATTAAACGGTTTTGAGTTTCACTTCTCTGTTATTAGCAGACAGATGGCAACAGTGTTGAACTATAATTGCTTGTGAACATGTTGAACTAACTAGTAAGTATTTATATACCATTCATCAAGTGCTGCGCTTTAACAAGACCAGTCCAAAAAGTCATATTAACTTTTAAAATATAAGTGTCTTTAAGTAGTCCTATAATGACTTGTAATAACTTTGACTGTATGGATTATTGATAACCTACTGATTATTTTTTTGGTATGATTATTATTTAACAATTCACCTCGAACAGTTTCTATTCAATTAAGAAATTGATTAAACTGTATGCTGTGTATAAGCTGAGTAATTTGATTGAATTTATTTTGTGTAGTCAATATGAGTACAATCTAAATTTATTTTAAAATGTAGGTAATTGGTAATGGTTAATTGTTACCTTAAAAAGTAATAAAAAAAAGGGAGTATGAAGCATTAACTTCAGGTCCTTTATCTAGGTAAGTTAGCCCTACAACTTTAGTAAGTTAATCAAAAATAAGTAGGTAGCTACTATGACTCGTGTGTATAATGAGATGATAAGTAAGGGAGAGGTATGGAAGAGGAAGACATGCTGCGGGGCCCCCAGATGAATTGGGATAGGGGAAGGAGAATGATGATACTAGGACTCGTGGTCATAATCATGGCTTCTTGGGTGGGGTCCTGGTATCGATTCCCAGGTTGAGAGGAGCCTTGTTGGGTTTATTCATTGGGAATTTCTCAGTAGTGGCCCAGGAGTCTGGATTACGCATAGTTGATGAAAGTATGTTTGCCCCGTTGCATGGGATTTGGAAATGGCTAATAGCATGGCTGA
The DNA here is from genome assembly GCA_941918905.2 of Xestia sexstrigata. Taxonomy (NCBI): domain Eukaryota; kingdom Metazoa; phylum Arthropoda; class Insecta; order Lepidoptera; family Noctuidae; genus Xestia; species Xestia sexstrigata. The sequence goes on from OW799203.2 coordinate 10,163,563, forward strand.
TAGACTCCGGACCCAGTTTGGCCGCAGCAAGGAAATCCTTCTCAGGTGGAGATTCATTAATGACTTTGTCCTGGAGTGTGGGTGTGGTGCTGTTCCACAAATGCTGGGGCACTTAATATCATGTTCTGCGTGTCCTGCTGTTTGTTCGCTGAGGAGCTGATGGACGCTACCGAGGGCGCCAGACTGGTGGCTCGGTTCTGGGCCATTTGAATTGCCATCGACACGCTAAGAAGATGATGGCTGGCTAGGTATGGATATTCTATTGTGTGCACCTCCGTCTGCGTCTTGAGGTATTGCAAGCCTGATGTTATGTTGAGTTATGTGGTGTAGATACTATGCAAGAATAATAATAGTGTGCAATAAATGCGGCAATGTAAAGTATATCACACACATTGGCTGAATTGAAGCTTTTAAGCAGTGATTTGAAATTGTGTAAGGTACAGTTTCAATGATTGTTGTCACAATGTGGAAATGAACATGCTAAATTAATTTTAAAACATACCAGTTGTAACATTTCATTATTATGTGGAATAAGTTGCATTGATTAGGTAGATGGTATGTTACAAATAAATTATGGTTACTTACATAAAGCACAGATAATATTATACTTCGCATAAAGTAACAAGTAGGTAATATGTCACCTTAATAGGGACTAGTGTTTATGTATAATTGGGTAGTCAAAATTTAAGGTGTAAACAACAGATTTAATTTAGGAAAATATTTATCAAAAACATAACAATAGTACATGTAGTGACAACATTCAGTTGTATCTATTTCATTTTAAGTATACTTATTTTATTAAGAGCGGTGGTGGCCTAGCCCGACGTAGGTCGTGGGTTCGAAACCAGGCAGGCATTTTGTGATATTTCACTCATCACCAGTGGACGCTCGTTAAATGGTGAAGGAAAACATCGTGAGGAAACCGGCATGTCCTAGAACCAATACTTCGAAAGACATTGTGACATCTACCATGCAGTTTTAGCGTGGTAGGTCAAGGGCATCCATTAAATTGGACCAGTGAATGCTCGTTAATGGTGAAGGAAAACATCGTGAAGAAACCGGCATGTCCTAGAACCAATACTTCGTAAGACATGTGATATCTACTATGCAGTTTTAGCGTGGTAGGTTAAGGGCATCCATTAAATTGGAAGCAATGGGCATCCATTAAATTGGAAGCATTGGGCATCCATTAAATTGGAAGCATTGGGCATCCATTAAATTGGAAGCATTGGGCATCCATTACATTGGATGTATTGGTCATCCATTCAATTGGACGATTTGGGCATTAATTCAATTGGACGTATTGGGTAACCATTAAATTGGATGTATTGGGCATCAGATTGTAGAAGAATGTTCATCATTTGAGTTAAGGAAAAGGATTTTGTTGATGAGGAAGGAGTTACTTTGGACAAGGTGGTGTTTGAAGCCAATATATTGGAAACAGTATGTAGTATTAACTACAAGAATATAAAACTGAGGAGAAAAGGCAACACAAATGAAGTTAATGCAGTTGCAAATAAAAATACAAGATGCATAAGAGGAAGAATAGAATGCTAAACATGATAATATTGTGGAAATAAAACTAAATTATTTTAAAAGAACCATGGAATTTCATGCGGTTCTTCTCCATAGGAAATAGACAACCCGAACCGGACACCTTTTATCGACGTTTTAAGAAGTGCCCATGTAGGACTATGTGTAATAAAATATTATGATTTTGGCTAGAGAAGAATCTCGATAGTGACAAACATTTAATCAAGTGTAATAAATGTGGGAGTAGTGCACACGAACCTTAAAGATTTGTCCCGCTAAAGGAAACAGTGTCACAACTGGTGTAATATAGGAAAACCAATACCAAAGATGTAGTAAGTAAAAAAAAATAAAAAAAAAACTAACAAAAACTTGAACAAATCAATAAACTGTAGGAAGTAAATATAGTAAACGACCACGACAAGAAAACGCAGCTACATTCTAAAAAAAAAAAGTTCTTAAAATTAATTTACAAAATTGTCGATGATACGGGGATATAATGTGATGAAGATGAGTGAAATTGAAAATGCAAATTGATTGGGGTTGTAAATTAAATTAGCTAGCTGACGAAGTTTGGAACTATCTGAAAAGTAACAACGAATGTGGTTGCAAAGAGGTTAAAGAACCAAACAAAACTGTTGTAGCTTTTTTTATGAAGATAAATGGTAAAAAGGAATATATTATGACAGCAAAATGTAAGGTAAAAAATAAACTGAGAAAGGAAAGGAATATGGAAATAGGAAAACGAGCTCATACTGACCCAAAGGTTAGAGTAGATGATAAAGTTTATTGAAAAGATATGAAAAGGTCTAATAAACTAATAAGCAACTTCAATCCTACTCCACACGTAGTGGAGGCTATAGGAGATGTTCAAATGGGGTAACTGGGTAAACCCTGAGAAGGTAAAGCATTTTCATTAAAACAAATATAACAAGGAAGGGATGTAGTGTATCTATTTAATAGATATGGTAACACTGTCTCACAGCCACAAGTAGTCGGTTAGCTGTCACGAATGACAACCGTCAGTCACCACGAATGGCGGGAAGTGGTAAGGTGAAGCATACCCTGGTCCCTGGAATGGGGGCTTGGTGGTGAGGTGAGCCTGTGATATTGTTAGTGAATTGTGTTATCAACCTATTAGCTCTACTACAAGTTGATACTACAAAGAGGTTAAAGTAATTTAACGGTTTTATAGTTCCACTTTGTTCCAAATTACAGTATTTTAGATAAAACACTAAAAAGCCGCCAAATGAAGGAACTAGACAAAAATGGCGTTAAGGTTAATTTTATGTTTATAAAAACAAAAAATAAATATATAGTTTTTTGGTTACTTACAGATGATAGGTGATGTGCTTGGTATTTTTTTACCCTTCCTGTATAATTCCGGCACAGTTTAATAGCACATACCGTCATTTTATCGCTGTTATTTGTTTATTACTTAGCGCGCGTAATACGTATTGACGCCAAAGCGGCACGATCGGCACTAATCGGCGGGTAAGAACTTATAAGCTAATCGTTGGCTGATATTTTTTGACACATTATATAATCAAAGGTTGGAACTAATATTTCCGTATAGTGAAAGGTGTATGTAAAAACATGTCGACTAAAAACACGGTGAAGCGCAAGGCATAAACTAGTTTGACATCTCTAACTTAATTCATAGCTATAGCGGTCCTTTTCTCGCACTGCCTTTTAGTAAAATATAGCAATAGCCTAAATTAAGTTTAGTTTGTGCACAACAGAATCGACACCATTGTCACTTAACAGCATTTATGCATAGTACTTTAATAAGAGATTTTGTAGTAAATACGCCAATAACGGCATTTTCAATATGAAATATAAATATTTTGCTTACGAAATCCATCACATTTGGATCGGAGTTCTTAGAAAAAATTAACATATTCATATTCATTATCGTACGCGATTAAAAAAGAGAATGCTATAACAGTTTGCGAAAAATTGAACAAAATTGGTGGCCCGGCCAGAGAGTATGTTTCCTAGCCACGCCACAACGTTCACTGCAATAAATCGTCTAATAATTTTACAAACTCATTGGTAAATAAATGTTCGTCTATTGTTCGTTCTATTTATTATTAGAAACACTCCAAAAAGTCAGTGTTTATATGAAAACCACCAATTTTGTAATATTTCTCGCAAACCGTTGTAGTACTCTTTTTTTTAATCGCGTACAATAATCGACATGTAATAGGTAGTGTGGTCTGTGTGGTTAGTGCTAACCTGGTGTCAGAGGTTTTTTGCCATCCATGGGCCTGACTTGAAAGTAAAATTCCGTCGAGAAATATCTCTATAATTTCGTCTGCGCCATCTTGATTTTCGAAAACGACACCCATGAAGAAAAAACCGAAAATTTTCGTCGGCGCCATTTAGGATTTTTATTTTGACCTCATTTTCATTATCAGCGACCCCAAAAACCACGATAATGACACCCATGAAGAAAAAACTGAAAATTTTCGTCGGCGCCATTTTGGATTTTCATTTTGACCTCATTTTCATTATCAGCGACCCCAAAAACCTCGAAAACGACACCCATGAAGAAAAAACTGAAAATTTTCATCGGCGCCATCTTGGATTTTCATTTTGACCTCATTTTCATCAACAGCGACCACAAAAACCACGAAAATGACACCCATGAAGAAAAAACTGAAAATTTTCGTCGGCGCCATCTTGGATTTTCATTTTGACCTCATTTTCATCATCAGCGACCACAAAAACCACGAAAATGACACCCATGAAGAAAAAGCTGAAAATTTTCGTTGGCGCCATCTTGGATTTTCATTTTGACTTCATTTTCATTATCAGCGACCCCAAAAACGTCGAAAACGACACCCATGAAGAAAAAACTGAAAATTTTCATCGGCGCCATCTTGGATTTTCATTTTGACCTCATTTTCATCATCAGCGACCACAAAAACCACGAAAATGACACCCATGATGAAAAAACTGAAAATTTTCGTTGGCGCCATCTTGGATTTTCATTTTGACCTCATTTTCAATATCATCTACCCCAAAAACCTCGAAAACGACACCCATGAAGAAAAAACTGTAAATTTTCATCGGCGCCATCTTGGATTTTCATTTTGACCTCATTTTCATCATCAGCGGCCACAAAAACCACGAAAATGACACCCATGAAAAAAAAACTGAAAATTTTCATCTGCGCCGTTTTGGATTTTCATTTTGACCTCATTTTCATTATAACCAACTCAAAAACCACGAAAACGACACCCATGAAGAAAAATATAATATCAATAATATTATTAATTATTATAATAATAATACGCGCTAACAACCCCCAGGAATCATTATTTTAATCAACATACACCCAGCACTGGCCTGCAAAATGCAAAAAACCTAAGGAAATTTAAATTACGCGGGCTAAAGAACATTCACCTTGAATCCTGGCCTTGTGTTGTAGCAGCCAATCATCCCAGCTACACTCGCAGGAGTTACCGCCCAAAAATGGCTGCAATCTATACATGTGTGCAGTTCATACACACGAAAATATGCACCAATTTGCCGCTGTGTGCGTAAATTTATCAATGGGTTGAAGGCCAGCAGACTATTTGCCTATAAGATGCGTCCGGCGGGTGAGCGTCGAGCTTCGTAGCAACTTCCAGTACAGTGTTGGTTACATAACACGGGCGCGAAAAATTGCTCTAAGTATTCGAACAGGAGTTTGAACTTTTTTTAATATTTTGTACAAAGTGTTATTTTATTACATAGTTCATTAGTTATAATAATTGCCCCAGTTGGTAGGGTAGGCTTTGTCTAATTGCCTCTTCGTAGCGCACGCCCATGCTTAGGCAGCTGGATTAAGGGCTTGATTCTGAAAGCGGTATTCCTGGACAAGGCTTGTATTGTTAGGAGGTTCCTCTCTCTGGACCCTGTTTCCGACACAGGTGGGTTACTACGAGTATTTTTTTTTTGTTATATTGATTTTCTAAGGAATATTTAAAAATGTAAGAAGTAAGTTCAATAAATTAATTATTAATTAGGAATAAGTACACAGTTAGACACAGCGCATATTGTTAAGAAGTTTCAAGAGCCCTGACTACCGGTAGCTCGGACCCTGTTCGCGATTTTTTTTTTAATGAAATTAATGTGAATGAAAATGAATAAAGGAAAATAGAACAAACAGTAGACAAACATTTGTTTGCCAATGAGTTTGTACATTATTTGATGATAGTTCTTACGATTGGATGATATTACTTCCACATACGTGATGGCGCGGCTAGGAATCATACTTTCTGACCAATTTTTTAAAGATTGATTTAAATTTCTGATTAGGCTCTTTTATTTCTGCAAGTACCATTTTATTTGATTTCCTCAACTATAATTGTATACCAGTTTCAAAGCTAGAACGCCGTTACATTTTATTGTTCCTAATTTAGCGGCATTTAAGCTCTGTAATCAGCCTAGAAAATAAATGCAGGAAAAATATCCACAAAAGTTACTAGTTTTAAGTGTGGCTAAGTGGCTTTAGCTGCATTATGGTTTAGCATAGTGTTTGTTCTCGGAGTCATAATGCTTAGCTATAACAACATTAAAGTATTTAGCATCTTTATTGTTTAGTTATCAAGAGATTTTTTTAAGTCTTTAACATGTCAATAAAATTATAAATTATAATAAATAAAATGAAAATCAAACACTAAAATGCTGTTGAGGTAAGCTTGGCAACATTATAGTTGTGGTTCCCTAAGCTGTAAATTGTAAAAACACTAAACAATAATGCAAAAAAACTTATATTTGTTAAGATTAAATCATAAATGACAAGTTGACGGCGAAGTGCCAATAACACCTAACTGACTTTTAACAAATTGCTTTTTAAAGTTAGTTAGGAGGTAATGCCATAAAATAAACATGTTGGTATAGTTGGGAAGTATTTCCACATTTTAATTGAATGCTGTTGCAATTAAAATACACTTAGGAGATTTCACTAAAACATGCAAAATACGCCTTTAAATTCAAAATGATAAAAAGGTTAATTTCTCGAAAAATGTCAGTTAGGAAGTATTGGTACTTCATCGAAGTGATAGTATGACTATTTGAAAGTACAAAACTAGATCAAATTTTTTATTTCAATACCTCACGCCTAAGAGATAATTATGAAACGGCATCCATTTTTAATTTAGCTGCGCTTTTTTTTGTCCATAACTCGAAATATGATTTTGCTGGATAACGGCATGATAGCTTTAGGATGGCAGCAATAAGAGAAAACAATAACTTACAGTTCTAGTTTGTTTTTCTAGGGCCAAAAGTTGGTCAATGGCTTCTTGAAGTTTGCCTTTGGACGCCCATGATTTACACAGTGGTATCTTTTCATCACAGGTGGTACTGTAGTCAACCTAAAACAGGTAAAACACATTTGTATGATTGTTTAAAAAGATTAATGCCTTATTATGCATAACATCTTGTTACCCAAGATTGTCTAGGTAATAAAATAAGCTAGACAACACAAAAATGCGAATTAGTGCGAAAACTGTATTGTTTTGAAACACATCAGCAATTTGGATATTTTAGTAGTTTCCCTCAACACTTTGATAGTTTTCTAGAAGAGCACCAACCATCTCGTGATGGTAGATAGATTAAGTTTATGAATATACTTTGTTATTATAGTTGTACTTACTTCCATTTTAACAATTTTGCCGCTGGCATCAAGACTTGTGATATCGTCGTTCGTCGACATTGTTACAAAGCTGAAACAGATGTAAGATCGTCAATGCAAAGATAAAAATTTCAAATTAATAGAGTCAGTCAATTGAATAGTGAATTACTTTATTATTATGGGCTGGTAACAGAGAGAATATTCAGTAAACAATGAAAAGATTTTCAATTCTGACCAAATTGACCAAAACGCTCGGTAATGCAAACTCACGACTATGACAATGACAGATGGAGGTGGATCACGGATGACTTGACAGTTTTTGGATTTCTTTTACTTTTATTATGGCTTGAAAACTGGTCTTTTAGGCGCAGGAGCAGCTCGACTATAATGAAAGGAGCACACTAACGCCACAGGTTTCGCGGTCGCGCTGAAATAATCTCATTTTTATACTACATACCAATACTACAATCGATGCACAGTTGTAACTACACAAAATGAGAGCTGTGTTGCTACTGGAATGGATTGTGTGGTCTGATACTCGCGTGGCTGATTCGATGAGGCAATTTAGTACTATAATAACGCTTTCCTATATAAATATAGGAACTGAAAAAACACGTGTTTTCTTCATTGAATAATAGAAATTAAAATATCCCATATACTGAAGCTTACTCATTTAAAGTTAAAGTACTCAAAGAAAGTTTTTATTCGAACACGAAATTATTGTATCAAAAGTTTTATTACATCTTCTTTAATTAGTTCGCAGACCACATAGAGCTTACTTAGTTTAATAACAATGTCGCTCCCGCTATCTGTACGTACGCAAGGGATTTAAAAGCAGTTTTCAGCAATGGATAAAGTGACTCGAAGAGAAAGGTTTATATGTATATCTACAGTACACCCGTGCGATGCTAGGGCGGATCGCTTCGCTATTATTACATTAAACCAGTTAACCTTTTGAACGCCATTGTCACATATAACAACGACACAAATGTGTGACATGTGAAAATGATTAAAAAAGGGTCAAGAATTCTTACATCGAAAGGTTAAATCGTTAATAGCAGTGTGTAATATTATTATACTCTTTGGCAGTGTGTATGTTACGGGTAAATAGGTAATACTAGAAGAAGTAAACCCAGGTTTACCCGGGTAAATTTAGTACATGCAAGTTTGCTGGGTAAAGCTCGGCGGTGCTGCTACGTCGCCTACATCCCTCCACGCAGTCCCAAGATAAAGGGTCTTGACAGACAAACGGACAAGAAAGTGATCCTATAAGGGTTCCGTTTTTTCCTTTGGTATGAAATTGGTGGCATCAAATCGCTAGTAAAAAGAAGGCGAGACCTCTATTAGGGTTGGAAGATTTTTGTATGAAGGGCCTAACTTCCGCCATTTTTATTTAATTTTCAAAACAGAATCAATAGAAACAAGTTTTGAATGTGACAAAATATTCATGTTTCCGAGAATGCTATGAAAGTTAGAATCTATTTACTGACAGCACAACCAGTATAAACTTTGGTTTTATAAAATCACGCATAAAACTTGTTGTTTGCAACCAAGTATTGATTTGGTCTCGGAAACATGTATTGAAAACAGGTTTAATCCGTGGCCGTTATTTTGAAAATAAAATGAAATCACGGAAGTTGTTTGTCTCTTTTGTTTTATTGATTATCAGCTCTCTTCTAGCATTACACATAACAAATAATTATATTGTTATGCAATGATATTCTTGTAAACAGATATGTTGTGAGCGCGCAATCGTGAAGACTCAAAAACGGCATAATTGGCCCGTATTGCCTTTAGTCTGTAACACGCATGGCGACGAGCGATATGCTGCTACGAATTTAGATAAAAATTGTAAAAATGCCATCGTGCGTGTTCAGAAAGTGTACCAATTATGATACCAAAGTAAATAAAACATAAGGGATCTCATACCACATACGCAATATTTTCTAATATTCTGCTAGTGGAGGATTAAAAAAAGAAAGAGATGGGAAACGCATTTTTGTCGTGAGTACGACAATGATGCACTACAGACATAGAACAACACTATCTGTATCTTTTTTTCTTAATGGTTTTATCGAGCTATCCCTTTTGTATCATTTGAAATGTAGAACGAATGAAAAGTGTGGTGCCGCTGCTGCGCGAAACACTTATTTCGGTGGTTTTGTAGGTGTATAAAGGTGAACACACACCTAACCGCACCGCTGTCGCCGCAGTCCTTTTCTCCGTATAAAATTTACCAACGTAATTGTAGGTACAATTTACTTTGACAGTACATAGACAAAGTACAGGTGTCGATTCTGTTGTGCACAAACTAAACTTAATTTAGGCTATTGCTATCTTTTACTAAAATTAAAAATTTTAAAAACACATTAACGTCGAAATTGTAATTAGAAAGAGTTACGGTTTTTAAAAAGCCTAGTATCCATGTTAGAAAATGATTTGTTTCTGGTTTTCTTTTTCATCTTCATTTCATTCGTTCGTTCTATTGATAATGATAAGGAGGTAGCTACCTATGGCGTTGTAGGAGTCGATTGATTTATTTTTACATTTTACATGTAATAGTTTAACTTCATGACGCTAATCTCATACGAGATTTCAGCATTTAATTTACTTTATCTTTAGGGAACGCGTAATGCGCGTTGTGACTCTTCTGTGGTAGTGAATATTTCTTTGTTTTTTTGCCCAACATATGTTGGACTACTTTTGTTCATTGGAAATTACCCGGAACAAATTTGTGTATACGCGCACAATGATTTCATCAACAAATTGTGATAACTTTAGTCCAAGTCGGTGCATGGAAATCAGAAGTCATTCGGCTCAAGGTCTGGCTAGTTCCGTGTGTAATACAACGATGAAGATACCGTTACCGCCCCGACCATGGATCACAGGTAAAATGTTGTATAATATCACCACGACGTGTTGTATTATTTCCTATAAATACACACGGTTCACGATAGCATTAAATTCATTATAGAAAGCTGTATCTACGCGGAAGATTTTTGTTGTGTTCATGCAAATTTACTTTGATTCGAATTGTGAAAGTTATCGTGCAGTTGCAATATTTTAATAAAGGTCTTCCGAGTTGACGGATATATTTCTGTTTTCAGTTAGATTGAGCAACTGTTGTTTAGAAGTTATGTTTTGGTAAATCACATGAAGCACAGATGAAGCAGATGTTTGTTATTTGTTATTGTAATAGAAGTTTAGGTATACTTACTACGTATCTTCATCTGTCACGTTTGCTGTGCGCGTATGATAATTTATGGTTTTATCATGGTTTTATCTGTATCTTAATTCATTGTGACAATGTAAGTGATTTACAGGCTTCTGGCCTTGCACAGAAGGAAATTGTATAAAATTTATCTTTCATCAAAATGTTAATGATGCAATTCTACCTAACTAGTTTAGAGTAAAGTAGTAGTGTATAGTTTTTTTGTGTAGATGATATTCTAAAGAAAATATTATTTAAAAGAAGGCTATTGAATTCATAACATGAGTATCAATGAAAATGGAACATCTTTCTATAACTTAATCTATTATCAACTTTAACATCATAGCTGCAAAGTTCATATTTGTATGATGAAAACTATCACGGTCTGGCTCTGCTTTCAATATTGATAAAAATAATTAGTCAATAAACAAGATATGTAGTTATAATTTTAATAAACTTACATTTATTGATTACGGTTATTGACATAATTAGGAAAGAGCATGATAGTTACTTACTAATTTGTTAGGTGCAAATTGAATTAATTTTTTTTTTAATCCATACCTATTAATTTATTCTATAATTTACTGCAATAGGCTGTAAAGTATATTTAACTACATAATTAGTGTAGTGAGGTACCATACTTGTTGTTTGATATAACTCTGAATAAGAACTTAGTTTGTCTGTAGGTGTAGTTTATGTAATGAAATCTCATTCAAACAATAGGGAATATGCACGTAACTCTTTCTTCATTTAAATCAATAAAATACAGTACTATCAACCCAAGAAAAGTATTAAAAGTTAAGGTCAATTACTGTTTGTCGCACAAAAATAATATTAAACTCCTGCAATTTTCTATGACAGTTCAAAGGTCCGAACCTGTCGCGGCCATGATGTGTCGTCATTATCCACAATCTGCCTTGTTTACATCAAATTTTTTTGGTCTTAATAAAATAATTTTACTAATTGTATGTGCTTTAATCAAGTCAAAATTGCAATAAAATTTTAGTGAAACTTTAAGCACTTTTCAAATAAAGTGTTTTTTTGACACAATGAACTTGGCGTCAATACCGGCGTTATCGAGGACGATGCGTTTTGAGGGTGCGTTCCGTTTCACCAAAAACATGCTACATAAAACAGTAAATTGTAAAATAAATGATTTATTAGAAACTTAAACAAGTGTACCACCATGTTTTTATGCGCCAATACAAGGCATTTTTCATAAATAAAAAGAGTTTTGTATTTCATGCATATTCCATAGTATTGCAAGCTGATATGATTTAAAATTAAATTATTATTCTAGGGAAATCTGTCTCCTTGAATTAAAATAGTGACATGAGGCTTAATGTTCTAATAAAATATTATTATGTGAAATGCCTTGTGCAATAATATGATGATGACTCATACCTATAATGTTAGCAGATTTTGTGATGTTAGTTTTGGTATTATTGCAATTTTAAGTTCAATTAAGTTTTTTTTTTAATTTTTTTTTTTACTGATAATATTATATTGTTATTATGCAATCTTAATCAAACATTAGACAGCATTATGTCACCATATCACAAAACTCTTTCTAGGTTCCAATTCATATTCCTACTGACTTTTTGTGTCATATAGTGCACCTTAGGTACTCAGCCTGGTCACTATCTTGCTGACTGGCTACTTATATAAAAATAGACAAAGGGTGGTGCTTCTACAGCCAGATCATCAATTTATATGTCAATTCATGACATTGAAAGTCCACTCAAATTCATGTAGCTCTTTCCGCAAAAGATCATTGCAAACACTAATCTGACCAATATAACGTAGTGTTAATAAACCCCACCTTACTAACATTATTTGTAAACTAAACAAAAATAAGTAACAAGGTCACCAACAACTGTGCTAACCGCTCGGGCAAGTTTATCACTTGTACTTGTAGATTGCTTCAGGGTTTAATGAGTTTACTAAATGTAATATTCACTAAATCACTATTTTTGTTTTGTCTTAAAATAATTTCCTTATCATTCAGAAGGGCATTTTGGTTTTATTTGTAAATTTCAAAAACACAGTTCTTCCCCACTTGCAATGAATGGTTATCCAATTTAAGGCAGTAACTGATCGCAAATAGGATGTGCAAATTATTTTGTAATCGTCATTGGTATTGCACACTGCCCCTCAGCAGCAGCCACAGCATAAGCAAGTTCTCTGTTCACATTTATGTAATTCGAAAGTTAAAATTGTGTAACAATTTCGTGATCTGTTGCTATGCAGATGCTGAAGACGATTCATCAGATGACATTGATGGTGTTATAAGGGAAGAGGGTATGATACCCATGGAAAGAACCAGAATGAGGTCGCGGTACCGCCACCACAAACAAAGACAGACAAGCATACCAATCGGTATATTTTGGGATATTGAAAATTGCCAGGTATTTTTTTTTTCTGCTTACAAAATTATTTTTGTTTTAATGGTTGAATACATTAATCGAATGTTCATCTCAATGCACCTCTATCTGCTATCCTACTCCCTCTTATATATGTATATCTTTAGTCTACATCAATTTATGTAAGTGAGGCCAAATGGCCTAGTCAATTGACTGCCCATTTAATTTATTTCACAACCAATTTTTTTTAATAAATACTTCAATTTCAGATACCGCGAGGTTGTTCCGCCATAGAGCTGGTGGCTGCTATTCGAGCTAAGTTCGTAAGGGATGGGAGAAGAGAAGCAGATTTTGTAGTTGTTTGTGATGTCAGGAAGGAGACAACCTCAAGACTTTTAGAACTTAATGATGCTCAAGTAAGTTATTCGTTATCATTATATTTAGCTTTTTGCTTTGCCGCGCAGAATTCGGAAATTATCCCAAGGGCACGTAATACTAAAATAAAAACATGTACTCAGTGAGGTCATGTTTTAGCTGTGCTCAGATTCCAAATTTCACTCAAATCTGTTACAATTTCACCCAAATCTGTTAAAATTTCACCCAAATCTGTTCAGCCGTTAAGCTGAAAAGCTGTGACAAACACACTCACTTTCACATTAATTTGGGTACTAACAATAACAGTACCTAGGCAACATTATCAAACAGATTTAGTTATGGCAGACACTCTCCAAACACATTTTTTTTCTAATGCTTTCTTAGCTTAAATAACAGCCAGGTACTGTTATTGAATTTCACTCAGTTTCTTGTTAATTGGCATAACACATTAAAATGCACTCATAAATCATGCATTATTATTCTTAGAAGCGACGCCATAGTTACTTACTTGGTAAACATTTATTTAAACGCTATCAAACATTTTTACTACTTAGTCCATGTGGAGTTTAACACCACAATTTTAAACAGGAAAAGTACACGAAAAAACCATACTGCAGCCTAACTAAAATTTAATATTAACTAAAATAATAAATACTCAATTATTCTTTCCTTCAATTTTTAGACTTGAGTTACATAGACTTATGTAATATTTTTCTTCAACAGGTGAGCTTAATACATGTGTGTAGGACACAAAAGAACGCGTCGGATGACAAGCTTAGGCAATGCATGAGGAGGTTTGGTGACCTCCACTCATCACCTGCCGCCATACTATTGATCTCAGGAGATATTGACTTTGCTGCTGATTTGACCGACTTCAGATATAGGTATGTGTTCTTTTATTTTAAACTAGTATAAAATCATACTAAGATTTATTCACAGTTTTAATTCATTGTTTTGGTTTTTCCATTTAAATATTTACCCAGAAATTACCATATTTACTCATCAGGAAAAACATGGAAGTGATATTGGTGCACAAAAAGAACACGTCTGCAGCTTTAATTGCGTGTGCCTCGGCTCACTATTGCTTTGACGAGATTGCCTCTACTCTCCCCAGAAAGGTAAATATAAACCAGTAATTGCGATTATCACTTAAAAACTTAATTCTGTTCAACCGTTTGAAAATGACAGAGACAAAATAATGTTTTAATTATGTGTACAGTGTAGTGTTAAACGCATTTAGTAATTGGTGTAAGTGGGCCTTAGTTAACATACCCGGGTCTTATTGTTTACACATTGCATGTGTAGTTCGAGAGTACTGAGTTCTGATATGCTATCAAAAACTTACGTGTTTCTACTATGTCAATACCATTCATTTGGTTGATTTCAATGTGGTACCAATGAAGTGAACAATAGTTAAGCTTGTGATATCCATCAGTCCAAGTTAGTTATTATTGAGAATTAGGACTAACTCACGGAGAAAGATTATTATAGGTTGTTTGCATGTGGAATCTATTGTTCACTCTAAGACTACCATTCAGTTTGATTGATTTTTACAGAATTTTCAAATCATATTGTAAGCAATATTTTACAAGAAGCTGTCATTGTCTGATATTGATGATAAAGCATTATCCAGTAATCAATAATGCGAATATAAATTTAATGCTGACTAGATACCGTTCGGTCGTGAATACTAAATGCTAATCGGTCGCTTTTATAAAAATACAGCTTAGTTGGAAATATCTATTTCTGTTCAATTGAAGGAAAGTCTCTGAATTATAATAGTTTTGTAGTGACAACACATTTCTCTGTGGTATTAGTTGAAAATGAAAGTCAAATTTTTCTTTAATTGAACTTATAAAAATATATACGGTTGAATTGAGAAACCTCCTCGTTTTTTTGAACTCTGTTAAAAATAGAGTGCAAAATGGCTGTGAATTGCTTATTTTTGTTTGTTTGGCAACAAAACAAAAGCGATTTAAATAAATCACTCATGTGGTCAGCTACTTTTCTGTGTCAACCACTTTATTTACAAATTGTAAAAACAACATTGTAACATTACAGTTGAAAAGAAAAATATTCATGAGTAATTTAAATCAGTCTCTAAAACAGTAATAAAACACTAACACAATCTTTAAATCCAGTTTAAAGTAGGAAGATCCATAAATATGGATTTGGGTAGGTACTAAATAAAAGCTTTGAGTCGATGGGAGTTGGGATGTTCCATCAGCAAATCTGACGAAGTTTTGTTCAAACTTTCATTCGCATAAAAGCGATGTAATTTGAAAAATCCTTCCGTTAGTTAGAAAGTGATTGTATAAGGAACTCATGTCAGGCTTCTAGACCCAGCTGTTTATATGCTGTGTGTTGTCTGATTTTTATGTGTTGTTTAGCACCTCACTATAAATAATTACATTAATATAATTCAGATATCGAAAAGCGAAGAAGATACACCAACATGTGAGGTGGAAGTGTTGAACTTGCCCATCGAACAACCGCCCG
This sequence comes from Xestia sexstrigata, assembly GCA_941918905.2. NCBI lineage: Eukaryota > Metazoa > Arthropoda > Insecta > Lepidoptera > Noctuidae > Xestia > Xestia sexstrigata. The sequence goes on from OW799203.2 coordinate 10,179,167, forward strand.
AGCTCGTGTCGATTCGGCTCCGCCATCTTGCCAAGAAGTGTGGCGGTCGGGTCGTCGCGGTGACGGCGCCTACGGCAGTAATGAAGTTCTCTACGCCAGACCATGCTTCAAGGTAAGAAATGCATGCACGTTATTTTCATATTGATGCTGATCAGTTAGTTTATCTTGCGTGTGTTGTATATTATATAACGGGCTGGTGTCCGCAACTCCACGTCAAAGCGCGTATTTTGCGTATGGGCTATAATCCACCATGCGGGCCCAGTGCGGGTTGGTAGATGTCACATGTCTTCGATATTTTGGTTCTAGGACATGCGATGTTTTCCTTCACCGTTTTGAGATACTGATCTCAAAACGGTGCAGGAAAACATCGCATGTGATGATGCGGTGATGAAATAAATTACTTATTACTTATTATTGTGTGCGTGTTATACAACTAACGAGATATTATAATATTTCAAATTATGGAATCGGTTCGTAAGTTTCTTAGTCTCGGATTCCTGGCTTGTCAGTATTTTTTATCACTAAGTCCATAGAAAAGATAGGTCTGTTTCAGGAATAAAAAAAAAATGTGTTCACTTATCAACATCTCTTTAGCATAACAACCACTGCTATTGATGATAATATAAACAACAACAAAAATATTCATTTATTTTCAGGCAACTCTGGCCGATAGATATAACTTACAGAATAAAATACTAGGGAATATGCATGAAATACAAAACTCTTTTTATTTAAAATATTATGCCCATAAAAACATTGTGGTACACTTGTTTATGTTGCTAATAGATCACTTATTTTACAATTTACTGTTTATTTAACATGTTTTTGGTGAAACGGAAAGCACTCTCGAAACGCGTCGTCCTCAATAACGCCGGTAGTGACGTCAAAGTCTTTGTGTCAAAAAAACACTTTTATTTGAAAAGTGCTTAAAGTTTCTCTAGGGTTTTATTATAATATTGTTATTGCAATTTTCTATTGACTAGAGCACACACAATTAGTAACATTACTTATTCTATTAAGGGCAAAAAATTAGATGTAAACAAGGCAGATTGTGATGACGTCACACCATGGCCGCGACAGTTACGGACATTTGAACTGTCGTAGAAAATTGCGGGAGTTTAATGCAGTAGTTGGACTTAACTTTTAATACTTTTCTTGGGTTGACAGTACTGTATTTTATTAATTTCAAGCGAAGAAAAAATTACGTGCATATTCCCTAACCATGCGTTTCAAATCAAGCTTTTCTCATATAAACCACACTGGGCGTGCACTGTAATGCTTGATGTCCCCTCTTTAAATTGCGTCTCAGACTTCGCGAATAGACATGTAATGTAGCAAAATTGAGCCATGACCGATACTTATGTAATTAGACATCCCCTTTGCATGATGGACGGTAAACACGGGTCAATGTCTCTATGGCTGTTTCCATTGCTTCTTGCGTTTATGATCTAGTTTAAAATTTCATATACATACGGCAATGAACGATATGTGCATCAACAATGCATTGGGTAATTGATGGGTAACAAGGCCCTGCTGTAACTCATACCTAAATGCAGGTTGTATTATGAATTGTGGAATCGACAGCAGGCAATACCAGCTGTTAGTGAATTCACCGCAACCAATGTCGAATTGTCGACGCATATCCATACCATAAATGTGCAATTTTAGACCTTGCTTATTTTGTACTCTCATTACATTGCATGCACAGTTGGTTTCATTGTATACTTTTAGAATAGATTACATTGTATCGCATCGGGAATACAGTAACAAAACCACATAATTGAACTTTTTAATCAATGATTTCCGAATAAGGTATGCAAAATATTTCGCTTCCCTCTTTGTGTTCGCACCCTAATAGCCAGGAGGAAATCGATATTCTCTTACGTTTGCCTGCAGTTGTTACGAACGTCATGTTTTACCTTGTGGTTTTTATAACGTCCCAATTATGATTTCTCTGTAATATTCTTGCTTTGTGTCATTCAGACGTATGTGTGTTGTTTTGAATACAAATATAAGAACGTAAATGTTTTTGTGTAGATAACAATATCGCGAATAACACCGCGTTTTAAATGTTGTTTGTAGTTTACAATGATGGTATAAAATATAACAATGGGAACTCCACACTTTCCGTCCACATTTTCAATGTTTACCAACCTTTGTATCACTGACAAGACATTCAACCGTGTTTTGTTTCATGTGATGGGGAACACAGTCTTTTGCCTTCAACTACTGGAACTATCAAACACAGTCACGGTATCTCAAAGTCACTGTAAACATGAACCAACTGATAATATCTACAAACAATGGACTACAAACCTCTAAACGATTTGATATTTCTCCTGCATAGCATATTTTCGTAACTGAGCCAGAGGACTTTTGACACGAATTTGACATTTCAAGACTATAAGAAAATTGCTAAAAGTTTTTTTTAATACCCACATTGTGTGCATGGTGTTCGATTCCAGTCAGTTATAATTTGAATGTGTCATTGCATCGTCAGGCACGAGCCGAAACACAGTGATTTTTCAAAATCTCAAAATTTAAAGTGTAACGTTTTTTTGAAGTAGGTTTTTGTAATTTATTTTATATTACATTCAATGTTCGCCTGGCGCGAACTCTAGACACACAATGTTATTATCAGGGTAAGAATAATTTCTTTTATTGTTCATGTATTTTGCTTAATTTAATAGTTTTACGTCGTTATTGTGAACTAAACCCTGGGTTGATTGATAAGTTTTGTTTCAAGGATATTTTAATCAATCGTTAACGCAAACAAAGTTAATCCTATTATTATAATGCAAATTAAACAAAAAATAAAAAGTCATGAAATTCTATTAAATCATTTTACTTATTATGTGCACATTTCTACAATTTCGTGAACTTTCGTGTACAAAGAGTATTACAATGTACTTAGGTTTTAAAGTGAACCAACCGAATTTACCTAAATATGTCATCATCGGCCTAGCATTTCCCAACTATGTTGGGGTCGGCTTCCAATCTAACCGGATGAAACTGAGTACCAGTATTTCATATGGAGCAACTGCCTATTTGACCTCCACAACCCAGATAGTACTGGGTAATACGATAAGTACCCCTTGTTGGTAATACTACCATTGCCACCACACCATTAAATACCATTTCGTGAACCGTTGGTGAAAGTAATTTCTCATTAGCCCTATTTTCTTGCGAGTAATTTTCTTTTGTTGTGTCACGACCAGCTGATTATGGCCGTCATGCGACAGTTTCTTTCTATTTTCGTACGTATCCTTCGCTTTTATCGCAATTGGTTGATTTCAATGGTAGTTAGTAACGTCACACTTGATTGCCATCTCGACTTTAACGGTGCGGAACACTGCACAGAGTTTAATCGTGTCCATTCCTATAAATATTTGTTTTATAACGTGCGCAATCGATTTGGCAAATATTTTCACGTACTGTGCATAAATAAGCGTAAAAATTCACATCTGAGGAAACAATGAAACGTAATGTGTGTGTAATGTGTATATGTGTGTAAAATAATTCGGCAATGGGTGCATCAATTTCCCGCCATTAAAAAATATACATGTAGTCATAAAATTCATCATCAATGCTGAGATTTTTACAATAGAGAAAATATGAGGGTACATTGACAATAATTTCGTTACAACGTCGTGTTAGATCAGCTGTCGTATCTCCAAATAAAAAAAACAATACAAAACTCAGTAGGTATAATGGTATTGTGAATGAAACTAGTAGGTAATTCAAGTTTGTGTTATTGTGATTTCTGCTGGTCACATAAATATTGTCATAACTAAATAATTATGTTTCTATAAACGGGTATCCTACCGTGACTTGCAAATTAATTATTTTGAAAATACATTATCGAATGACAATAATTTTATTATTCAAATAGGCCTTGTCAGATAATACTGCGTGAACGTGATGCGCTCTGATTAATTTTGATGACCGTTGATTTGGATAACATCGACTATTGTTTTCCAGGCTATGAGAATTTTTCGAGACTGTTCTGGATTAAAATAGCAAAAATGCTAACTCAACAATATTTGAATACAAAATTGAGCAATAAAATCTCAGGCGTAGTATAACCGTGTTTTGTGGCGATATTCAACGACACTGCTAAATTGTACTTATTCAGTACAGGGTATAAAAAACATCAGCTGTTATCATTTTTTTCTAGTCCTGTTGTAGGAATCAACAGATCTAGGATCTAGGATTGTTCTACTGAATTCATGGTAACAGGTTGCGAGTTGATGTGTTGTTACAGTAATTTACCTTTGAATTACGTAAACCATAGCTGGTATTTTACTGCCATTTGATTCACGGTGTTAATGGCATTTCTATCACCATATATGACGTAAATGTGCAACGCCATGGCTGTGTTATATGGCATGAACACAATTCCTCCGACATTATGAGCAAATATCGACAGAAGTAAGTAAGAAAATAATATGAAATTTGTGGTAAATCGCATACCTGAAGCAAAATTAATTCTATTGATGACTATGTTTATGGTAAAATGGTAAAAAATATAATGGTGTGTATAATGGTAAAAGGTTATAATTTTAGCAGTCTATGTATTATGTTTGTATAAAGGGCGTAAAACACCTTAACGAAGCCGAAAGGCACTTGTACTCCCCGTCATTGCGATCATGTTTTTGTTCTACAGCATACCTGGATACCTTCTAATTACGGAGATATTGGGGGTCAAAGTTCCAACTTTTTGACAAGTTTTTTTTTAAAGACAAGTTTCTAAAGTAAGATTTTTACTTTAAACACCTCCACGACCCCCGTACTGTTCAATCCATCCATCAGCACAAAGTAAGATTTTTACTTTAAACACCTCCACGACCCCCGTACTGTTCAATCCATCCATCAGCACAATGTTTTGAGTGCGTTACATTGAGTTCTACCTCAAAAAATGATTTTTCACCCAAGTAAAAAGTTGTTTCCCAGCAATAATATTTGCGTAAAGTTTGATGTACAGAATGCTTGGTTGATAGTTTCGTGATGAGGTCTTTAACACCCTGTATACGCATGTTCCTCCGTTAGCACTCCGATGTTGATGAATAAGTCAATCGATTTCTTATTATGGCCTGGGTAATATAGGCTACATTTTAACCGACTTTAATAGGAGCAGTCGATTTTACCTTAAAAACTCTTGCTCGTGGAGGCGGATCCTAAGTGGTGTGTAAGTCGTTTTTTGCCTTGTATTTGTCGTAATGTAGTATTATGTTTTCAGAGCTCTGATGCGTATGGATGGAGAGGATGTGTACGGGCGCAAGATCAGCACACGGTATGCCCGCAGCGCGGTTCCGCCGACGTATTCCAGTGATGAAGGGTACAGCACTGCCCCGGCCACATATCAACAACCCACCTTCATACCTCCGCCGCCACAGGTTTGTACAACACATAAATAGATTCATGCCTTGAGTCTTTTGGCCTCGTACAGGACCAATGGGGAAGGAATCTGTGGAACTAATGGTGCTAAAATAGCTGGTTCTCAACATTGTCATTGGGTGAAAATGTGGTAATGTCATTTTATATTTCACGGGGTCTAAAATGGCCGCTTTAGAAGAATAAAAAAAAAAATGAAAAATTTAAAATTCTTAAAATCATTCAATCCATTTTAAGAATTTTACATTATTAACGTGATTCATAACGGATTCATATTACGATTCTTCCAAAGTGGCCATTTTAGACCCCGTGCCCGCATAGCATGACCACCGTAGACACAAAAGAGAATCGACAAATCTTTTGATCATCTGTCATTTTGTCGATTTAATGACAGATGAACAAAAGATTTGTCGATTCTCTTTCGTGTCTATGGTGGTCATGCTACGCGGGCTGGTCAGATTGAGACCAGCTATGGTGGCGCCATCTTAGATTATCTTTGCCTGTGTCTCCCCATTTCGTTTTTTTTTATTATTATTTTTCTTTCTATGTTTACTTTTTAGTAGCCATTTTATTTTTGAGTGTTATGTCCTGGCGGGCTAATAAATGCTTTTTCTTTCTTTCCTTGTTCTCATAAATGTAGGTAGAAACTACAGAAAACCAACTGCTAAGTTAGAAATTGTTTTCAATTTTTAACTTGGGGCTCTGAACTCTGAAGGATTCTTATATTTATTTAGCTTCGTCCTCTTTCATTCATCAAACTCTAGTTGAGTATGTAACTTGTAAGGTATACTTACCCAAAGTACAATCAAGAGCAAAATGCTTAGATAAATTATTTATGACATTTAAGACTTAGGTATCACGTTTATTTAGAGATCGCAAGCACGACTGCTAAGTATGCTGCCTGGCTTCAATTTCCACGTCGAGGAGGTGTCTAGTTTTATTTGGGCTTTGAAAGGAATTTCTCAAAAAAAAAAAAACTCCTGTCATCAACAGATGAAAATAGGCTTACCTCTTATGCTACTGCCACATTTGGTTTAGCGTTAACGTTAATGGCAATGGTCAACTACTCGTTAGTTAAGGCATTAAATGCGCGTTGGCTACATTTAGGTTACAATGCCGTTAAGAGTTAATTCTTCGAGAAGTCACACGTTAACACACAGTATTTTTCTGAAAATTCGTTAGTCCGGTTCAGCGGTTAAAGATACAATGCAGCTTGAAGCAGCTACACTAGTTGCAACAATGAGCGTCATAAATTGTTTTATGCAATTTGATGACTCCATGACTCTACGATTCCATGACTCGGAAACAAATGTCCATGCTCATCACACAAACATTTGTTCCTACCGGGATTCGAACCCGGGACCCTAAGAACATAAGGCAGCCTCACTACCGCTGCGCCATTCGGGTCGTCCAGGTAATCAAACCTTGTCACGGTAGTATTTTACCTTTTTTTTTTCACATGGTAAATCATCAAATGAACCCTCCCGCTCTGGGCGGAGCGGAAGGGAGTGTCAGATTTGTACTGACTAAAACCCATCCATGTTCCTTTGTGTTCCGGGGCCGCAGTATCTGTTTCGAACAGTCCCGCAGCTAGTATGCATCCCTTGTTTTTTGAAAAGAAGTGATAATGATGATTAATACTCTGTTTTGGTTTATTTGATTATACAGATTTTAAGTTATAACAGCATACAGATTTTAAGCATACAGGTTCAAGGCATCTGGCAACGCGCTTGCTGTGCGCGCGCGTCCCGCGGAATGAGACGGCGTTAATGTAGCCAACATCGCTTAGCGCGCTAAACTACGCGAAGTTATGAAGTTTGTAATTTAACACATTAAAATGTTGACCACATTTACGTAACGCCTAAATTAACGTGCTAAATTACGTGTTAAGTCGCAGGTGGAGCCGTAGTATTACTGAATGTGTAACACGTAACTCGCGAGATGTGGGTGTATCTATCCACTTCAAAATCCTGCGTTAATTACAATCATGATAATACGTTAGGTTCTTAATAATAGTGATTTGCTTTGCATGTAATAAAGTTTTGTTTTTGTATTTTATTAATTTTAATTCGGGATGGTTTTTTTTTTATTTTTAAATTTAATTATTTAAATCCTAAAAATAAATCAAATTATATAATTTTTTTAAAGGAATAAACAAGGCTTTATTATTATTATAATGCGTGGTGTCTGTCAGGTATGTTCCTCACCTCACGAGGTGAGCACGTTCAACACCCCGTGCATCTCCAAGGAGTGGGCCCTGGCGCTGCAGCAGTTGCCCGCGCCCACGCCGCCGCCGCACGATTTCTGCCCGCCGCCCGCACCCAAACCTAGGAAGATTAGGGGCACGCATGGTGAGTCACCAATGTTATTGCTGTGGTCTGTAGTGTTTATTATGACGACCCGAATGGCGCATCGGTACTGAAGCTGCCTAAGGTATTAGGGTCCCGGGTTCGAATCTTGGTAGAAGCAAATGTTTGTGTGATGAGCATGGACATTTGTTTCCGAGTCATGGATGTTTATATGTATTATAAGTATGTATTTACAAACAAAAAGTATCTATGTAGTATATCAACTATCTGGTGTCCACGACACAAGCCTCGTTGCTTAGTGTGGCGCTAGATGGCGCTGTGTGTAATGTCCAGCGATATTTATTTATATTTATTATTACAATTAGCTAACGAAACGCTACTTTAAACTGATATTTCAAGTAGCAACTACGTGTGGTCGTTACCGAAAATAAATACCGAATAAATATTTTTAATGTGTTTAGATATTATTACCAATCACATCTGTGTAGTTTTGCAAGCCAATTTAATCTTACATCCTGTCGGTCGGTCAGTATTTTCAGAATATACTGTCCGTCATAAAACTGTACCTAATTAAACATTGTACAACCTGTTGTCCGTGTGCCACTTAAAAATGCACATACTGAAAAGGTCTGTAGTTTAATTTATTGTCTACTTGTGTTTCACTCGTGCACTGTTACTATTTTTTAAATTCTAACATTTTATAAAGGGTGTAACTAGACTTAACGAAGCCGAAGGGCACAAATTGTTCTCCCCGTCATTGCGATCATTTTTTTGTTCTACACCATACCTGGGAACCTTCTGGTTACGGAGATATTGGGGGTCAAAGTTCCAACTTTTTCACTGTTTTTTTTAAACAAGTTTTTAATGTTATAACTTTACTTTAAATACCTCCATGACCTGTTTATTACTCAATGAATCCATCAGCATAATGTGTTGAGTGCGTTACATTGAGTTTTACCGTAAAACCTGATTTTTCACCCTAAAAAAAAGTAGATTTCCAGCAATAGTTTTTGCGTAGAGTTACTCAGTTTGATGTACAGAATGCTTGGTTGACGGCTTCCTTCGTGGAGGGCCTGTTAGACCCTGTATACCAACAATAAAGTACACATGATGGACCTACCCTACAGTTTCAAAATAATTTTCCACTAGGTTCTGTAAACCTGGACCGCTCGGGCTGCTCATCAAGCAATAGCGGTGAAGGTCGTCACCGCGAGCATAGCGCCAGTCGGGCCGTGTCTCCGTGGAACTCTTCGGCAAGCTTCAGCGAACATAGTGAGACTGAGGAGTCTACCGCTGAACTTACCGTGTCTAATTTACCGCCTTATGAGTCTACGGTTCTGCAGGTAAGATTGAACTTTCATGGTGGTGTTGGTTGAGGCTATGTCCACACTGAAGGCGTTTCAGTCTTGGGGGGCCTACCACTACTTTATATAGCAGTATTAAAGTCATAGCCCACATAAACGGCTCCGCTCCTACGCGGCAAAAATAATATAATTCAAATATGGGCTTTATGTATTGCTCTTTAGAAATACTTTGCATGGTCCGGGTAGGAGCGGAATCGTGTAACTGGACTAAGACATTTACTTGAATCGTCACTTCAGTGTGGGAAAATGATGGAGATATACATGACTGAGCATGTGTAGCTTTTCTTTCCAATACTAAAATAAGATAATTATACTGCTATAAGAGTATGTGGTACACTCCCTGATGACTAGCGACATTCATTTGCTGGCTTTAAATACTGAAGGCACCGAGCATTAATTATTTATTTTTATTTATTATGAGAATTAATCTATTTTTATCTCAAGATCTATGCCCATAAAGCCGTTTATGCTCCTTTATATTATCGCAAGTTTCTCCTTTATAATAATCTAAGCGCTTAAGCTTCGGTTTTATTAGACACAATAGACAAGGACGTCATGTTTCTGTGATAGACCATTCTGATGTCAACACTCTTTAAGGAAACCCAAGCTTTAGCAAAACACCCAGTACGTACGGTGCTTACGAAAATATATTTACATTCGCTATTATGTATTGGTCCTGAGCAAAAGAAGTTAGATGAGGTGATTTATTATTTATTTATTTTTTGTGAGTCTAAAATGAGTTTACCTCTTGATCTTGACTCCAACTGACACCTATATTTTATGGCGAGGGACTAGAGTCTAAAATAAGTTTACCTCTTGATCTTGACTCCAACTGATACCTATATTTTATGGCGAGGGACTAGAGTCTAAAATGAGTTTACCTCTTGATCTTGACTCCAACTGACACCTATATTTTATGGCGAGGGACTAGTCTAAAATGAGTTTACCTCTTGATCTTGACTCCAACTGAAACCTATATTTTATGGCGAGGGACTAGTCTAAAATGAGTTTACCTCTTGATCTTGACTCCAACTGACACCTATATTTTATGGCGAGGGACTAGAGTCTAAAATGAGTTTACCTCTTGATCTTGACTCCCACTGACACCTATATTTTATGGCGACGGACTAGAGTCTAAAATGAGTTTACCTCTTGATCTTGACTCCAACTGACACCTATATTTCCTACTATAACTGATTTGTGGCTTTCGTTGACACTTATTCCGTTACAAGTCTAAAATGTATACAATCGCCTTGATGAAACCTTCTTCTATGTTCTTGTTCTTGGCTGTGTTGAGCTTTGGTTGGGTTCATATACAGGCTGAGTTTTGAGGTTGCGGTCAAAAAATAGACATAAAAAAAATAGACTATTAATTGTAATATTCCTGTTTGCTCTGAAGATTTAAAAAATAACTTTTTATTTTGAACGTTGAACTCTCAGTTTAGTATTAATTATGATCTGCGCTTCAAAACTCAATCCTGTATTATAATATGTCGATGTTACCATCTTTAGTAATTCATCATCACCCAAAAGTGAGTTTGTCAAACTATCACAAAATTTTAAACAGGTTTAATTGGCATTAAAGAACACATTTGATTGCTTGGCTTAATTTGTGAGTACACAATAAAAATTATATTTAAAATATATCTCAAACAAAATGCAAGTGAGAGCTCCCAACGGACACGACGTGCTTTGCTTTGATGATTCATCACAGGCACACCCATCATCTGCCTAGCAGCTATGCTAAAGGCTAGGCCCTAGCCTTTTCCCAACTATCTTGGGGTCGGCTTCCAGTCTAACCAAATGCAGTTGAATACCATCACAGGCACACCACCAAAGATATAAATGGGTAGATTTCGCGCAAGTTAATCATCGATTATTTTCATTACTTGGTTACTTTGAACACGTACTGAAGCAAAACTCTAATTGACGGTCTTTAATGATCTAATCCGTATCAGATAATATTACAATACCGAAATCTACCTTTCTGAATGTTGATGGCATCAAATGAAAAACTTTTATATGCCACAACATTTCTTAATTATTTACACAGTAAATACGAATTGTTATTAGGTCTTTCAGTCGGTACACGTATGTATAATTGAGTCATTGAATGTTAGTTCTGTATGCCTGCTTATCCCCCCTATTTTATTTGTAACCCATTTTTTTCATAGTTTCATGTAATGCTAGTTAGCTAGTATATTTTTTATAATATCATTCATTTATAAGGGCTTAGAGTAATTTGTAACGTTTTTAACCGACTTCAAAAAGGAGGAGGTTCTCAATTCGTCGGAACCTTTATTTTTATTTTATTTTTTAGCGTTTATAATATTGGCCTCGTATCTTGTTTAGGAGATGCTGACTCAACTATTCAACCAGTACGTGCAGACGGTCCGCGTCTCAGTATGGGCAGCTGGGGAGGGTCCTTTAGCTACCGTAGTGCTACGCTCAGAGTGGGACGCGAGGCTCGCTATCGCACGCATCCACAAGCGCCGCTTAGATAACCAATGGACGGGGCGTCGCCTAGAACTGTCTCTAGGGAAACCCTCACCCGCACCAAACCTAGACGTACTTAGAGCACGTCTTAGAGCCATCCTTCTGGATCAAAAGAATCACACGCTTCCCCTACTAAGACTGAGGGATGCGTATGCTAGTCGCCATTGCTGCGCGCTGACGACATCAGACATAGCGAAGCTCAAAGACACAGTCATCATACACGAAGGTTTCGGCAGAATGGTTCAGTTGGTAGATCTAACTCCGGTGTCGAACTCTGAGATGGAGGAGGCACCCTGGAAGTGCCACATCCACGCGTCTATGAACACCGGTCAGGAAGACGGTAGCCGTATCTTGCAACCTGTTTATATGGAGATCGCGACTTTGGCTAAGAATGTACACATTCTGTTGGAAAATCATGGAGGAATTTTGCCATTGTTAAGGTAAACTTTGTTTAATCTTACTGCAGTGGTTTCATTTTATATGTGAATAAATTTGAAGTAGATTCATGAAAGACGGGGTTATCTAAGTCCACTTTTTTAACCGTTACTTCTCAATAACGTAATTTAATTGAATACAGGGCATGGGGACCTGGGTTCGATTGCCATTGTGGGCAAAGTGTTATATGGTTTTTCCATCTGGAGTTTATTCTTCTCTATCCCTTTTGAGATTACAGGCTACGTGTTATGATTTTTTCTTTTATTTTGTAAATAATTTGTATAATTTTAAAGCAAGTTATCTATCTTCCATACTTCCATAGTTTCGTGGAGTGCTACGAGGCTCGCTTCGACGCGCTCATGTGCGAGCCGCGTCACGGCGTGGCGCTGGAGCTGCTCCTGCGCAGCGTGGAGGGGCTGGAGGTGCGCGACGCGCCGTCGCGCCACCTGGCGTGGAAGAACGCGCCTCTAGCCGTCACGCCGCCGCTTGCTCACACCGCTAACAGTCAGTATTATACTATTTAATTATATTCGATTTTCATTGTCCATCGCGTTCTATCACTGGCGACCTGTCTCCAGTAAAGTCGTTTCAACTCGTCTTAAATAATAAGAGAGTCGCAACATAATTCTGGTATTAAAAGTATCCTATGTCCTAACCCAAGTCATGGTCCTGTGTGCGAAATTTCACCGAAGTCCGTTTTGTCGTACAACTTACACTTTTATCTTCACGGGGTCACAACAGCATCTCTGGATATTTTATACTCTGGGTGATTTTTTAAACGTGGGCAATACTTTGGGGGTTTAGTAGACACTATGGGACTCAGAAATATGTAACAACTGTTCCCTGCATTTTTTTTAATTAGTTAAGCGACCGTAAATGTATGGATTCATTTACGGTCGCTTTAGTTAAGCGATTGATTTAATTCAATTTTCAACAGATTTTTTTTTCGATAGTAAACGTTGTTTTTATTTATGAGTACGTTACTTCCCTTAACCTTTTGACCGCCAGCGCATAAACGCTCGCGCGTTCCCTCCACGCCAAACCACAATTTCACCTACCATTTTGTCCCATATTTGTGTCGTTTGGCGCACAGAGAACGCGCTTGCTTGAACGGTCAAAAAGTTAAAGTATGGCCCACGTTTAACCAATCACCCTGTATACCAATTACATTGGGTTTTTCTTTAGTTGTGTACTAAAGACAAAACCAATATGACGATGAGGGTATGGGGTGGCTATGCCGCTTCCTTTCTGTTGTCACGTGAGATTGTACTAACATTGGTACCGTTCGCAGGCGAGAGCTCTCGCTCGAGCAGCGAGCGCGAGCGGCCCCGCACGGCGCCGGCTCTGGAGCCGATGCTGGCGCTGTTCGAGAGGGAACTCATCGATCTCCTGCGAACGGCTCCTAGATGCTCCATACCGTTCAGCAAGTTAGTATTACACTCACCATCATATTTCTGCCCTTGTACCATTTCACTAATGGTTATATTGTTATATAGTTTGCCCTCAAAAAAGTACAAAACACGCTTTCACAGCCAAGTTTTATATGTACCTCGGACCGCTACTCTATAACAGGCTAAATGAAAAAGTAAGCATCTACTCTTTAAATCACAATAACTGCAAGAAAATCCTTAAGGAAACTCTTCAAACTATGTCTTATGAAGATACAGAGAAGTTATTACTTGTGCTAAAGTAAATATTGTCCATATTATTGTTATTTTTTAAATTAGCTTAGTTAAAATAGTATAATTTCATATACCTTTTTACATTGGTACCAATAATATTAATATGATTTATGATTATTTAATAAATTAATGTTACCTCAAAGCGCCTGAAACACAGGATTACCTAGTTCAGGCTCAAAGCATGGGTGAACTTGTCATAGATTTAAGAAAAACTGTAAACGTTTACCTCATATATTTTTGAATAAAATTTTATTATTATTATTATTTTATTATTACTAATGTCGGCGCAACACGTTTTCTTTTTCCAATTTACCTTGACGACCTTGCTATCATTAACTCCTCAAGTCAATGGGGAGACACAGGCAAAGATAATCTAAGATAGCGCCACCATAGCTGGTCTCAATCTGACCAATGAGGTTAAGCTATTTTGAAATATAAAATGAAATTACATTTAATTTACAACCAATGACGATGTTGGGAACCAGCTATGCTAGCGCCATTAGTTCCACAGTTTCCTTCCTCATCAACGAAATATACAATTTTACTAATTAACTGCAATAGTTTTGTGTTTTAGCATGACAATAACGGCCATTGACCTACCTATATCTATTGACGTTCTATATTTGAAAAACCTTATTTTTTTTACTTATCTATGAAGAGCGATACATAGTTTGTTCGTGCAAAGCGATATTAATATAATCTTTCGGGTAATGCCCGTTATTACAATACTAAAACGCAACATGTATAGAATATGGATAACTTATATAAAAGGTAATTTTGAAGATATTGTATGAAATCTCAATGATGCTTGCCTTCCCTTCTGAAAATTGAAATGCATCTATTTCCTCGCACAAAATTATGAAATCCCTGAACTTATCACTAGCTTCTGAAAGGTCGGATTAATGTATCTAATGTCAAATATATCTAACGCTAACTGTTCGTATTGTTGGTTGAAAATATAAGCAGCCAATCAAATTACGTCAGGACATCAGATTAATTGATCTGGGTTTTAGAAATCATTGTTTAACATGATAATATGTTTACAGACTTATACCTGCCTTCCATCACCATTTTGGCCGGCAATGTCGCGTGGCTGACTACGGCTTTACAAAACTCCCGGATCTGCTCGCTGCTCTCGGAAACGCCATTGTGGTAAGTTCTCCTTTCCATCTTTCCATCCCGTGGTTAAGTTAAGCTGCTGTTGCCGAGGTCAGTTCATGGATGAGTGACACTATTTCTTAACATGTTATCTGGAATCTTTGTTGAGATTGGCTGCCTTGTAAGCGAAAATCGGTCTAGAGATTATGATTATTATAAAAGGCATAAGAAAATAATGTTAAAACCCATGAGGAGTTAACAGGTGATTTGATAATCATAGTAAGATGTTAAAGCTGTTTCCAATTTGGATAATCACAGTGTTCATTATTTCATGCAAAGTTGCTTAAAAGGAATTGAAGTCTGCAACGAGACCGTTCATTATACAAGATTTTGTTCCTAACCTTGTCTTGGTAAACGTTTTAAGAGAAAGATATTTTTTTAAATATGTAGTGAAAGACTGTTCCTCATAGATCACAACACATTTGTGGACAATCATGAATAGTCTAGTTTCCACCATCAATAAATTGCAAATCTATTTAGTCCGTCAGAGTATTGGAAAATAATGGACATGTATTTTTTGTTTTTGTAAATCAATGAATATTGACTAATTAGATTTTTTCAGGACACAAGCCTATTGTCCAAGGTTAATCACTATACACCACAAGATTTTGACACATGACACATCAGCTGAATCGGCGGGGTGATGCGAATTGTCATGAAATTCAAGAATTTTCGACAAATTTCAGCATTCGAATTTCGATTTCCGATTTAAAAATATGACACGGAAGTTATTTCAAACGATAAGTGTGGTTATGTCTCCAATAACGTATTGAGGTCGGTAAAACCGTCAGTCTATTGCCAAATGTGTGTAAAATACATATTATTACACCCTTCCAAAGAGCGTAGATAACTTAGAATTTTGATGCGCTGGAAATGATGTACGTACATAGACAACCTTCACGTTTGGTAAAAAAAAATCGTAAGGGTAAAATAAAAACAGTAATATTCTATCTGCGTTCTTATTTTCGCCATTATTTATAATTACATAAATTCATAATATACAGGGTGTAAACGGATCCATCATACAGATACATCAAACTAAGTAACTTTACGCAACAATTATTGCTGGGAAACGACTTTTTTATGGGGTGAATATCACGTTTTAAGGTGGCATTGTATCCTAAAGTGTAAGTTAATTCCACCCCAAATCATTACGTTGGCACCACGGAAACGGTCAACTTGAATGCAGGTTTCCGAAAATCGCTCGCCGCGTTGTCTCCACACCCTTATGCGCAAACGTCGAAATAAATTCGTCGGTGAAAAGCACCATGCCCCACTGATGTAAGCGCCAGTTCAAGTATTGAGGGGTGAATTTAAACGTCCGGAATATAAAGCTGAGTTTTAAGGGTTCCGCACCCGAACGGGATCACGGGACTCTATTACAATGCCTTCGCTGTCCGTCCATTCGTCTGTCTATCAGCGGGCTGTATCACATGATCCGTAATAGGTAGTTGAAATTTTGCACAGAATGTGTAGCAACAAATAATAAAAAATAATTAAAAATTAAAGAGCCTTCCTTTACTAAGATGGTACGGAACCCTTCATGCGCGAGTCCGACTCGCACTTGGCCGGTTTTTGTATAAATATTGAACTATAATAATACATTTGAAAATCCGGTTTCACATAAGTAAGATGTTGCAAAGGGAATGAGAATTCTTAGATGTTTTGAATTTAATGTTTGACATTCATTTTCGACCGATATCCAAAACTCCACTAAATTGGAACACGTGAATCTTGTTTTAAGGTTGAACTACTTAATATATTTTCCATACAAATTTCGGGGGGTATTACTCCACTGTTGGACACGGTACATCTAAAGTTAAACATGATATCGTTTTGTCTCATTATTAATTGTGTCTGTGCGGAAACAGAATAGTAAAATAAAAAGCCATTCAAAAGTTACGAGCTACCAAAGATTCGTTTTTATTGCCAATTTTTACGTAACTTTGGGCGTAAATTAGTAATAAAAGAAGTGTCAAATTTCCAAAACAAAGTCCGTACCAACACAGCACAATTATCGCAGAATTGAATAAGTTTAATTTGTAAATGATTTATGCAGTGGTTTTTTTTTATAAAATTCCATTTCCCAAAGGCCTTTTCTTCGTATTTTTTTTATTCATTTTTCATCAACTGTGATCAAATTTTTCTTTTCTCTTTTCTTTGTTAGAATGGAAGCCAACCCCAACACAGTTGGGAGAACGCTAGGCTAGGTTGCCCTAAAGTTTAACATAATATATTTTTTAATTCAGGTTCTTGGCTCCGGATCGTCACGTATCATAACAATATCTGCGTCAGCACAAAACCGTCGTTTTACATCGGATCTCGTGAAGTTGTTGAAAGCGCAACCAGGACGAACAGTGCAGGTGCACGACATCGCTCAACTGTACCAGGCAACCACTGGCCGTCCGTTCTCTCCCGTCGACTACGGCGTGTGTTCACTCGGGGAGCTGATGCAGCGAGTTAACCCTCAAGCTGTGACCGTTAGCCCTGATGGCACTATTTCGCTGCCTCGCCGCACACCCACCCCTGAGGAGAGGTCCCGCACTCGACAGTTTGCTATGCAGGTAAGAATTGATCATTACTCACTTTCATCATTTTCATATCAACTCGATTTTCATTTAGGGATTGCCAAATACGTCATGGTTAGTGAATTGGTGTTTGCAGTATTAATGAAGATAGGCCAGTAGTAATGTCATAACTTTTGACATTCTGGAGTATCTCTCAGTTGTCTCTTCATCCACGGATAGGGCAGTCGCTTTTTTGGAGTAAACTTGACTGCATGACTGTACTGAAAGTGTTATAAAATATTTAGGACCATATTTATTTCGGCCGAAAATTCACGTAACTTGCTATTAGGCCGTGGAACTGCTCCGCCACACTCCCAACCTCCGCATGGAGTTCTCTCGCTTCGTGCCGGCGTACCACGCGCACTTCGGGCGTCAGCTGCGCGTAGCGCACTACGGCTGCGTGAAGCTAGCCGAGCTGTTCGAGCTGGTGCCGGCGGTCGTGGCCGTGTGCGGCGACGCGGGTGGCGAGCGCAGCGTGCGCCTGAGCCTGCCCGCCGCACGCGCCGAGCTAGCGCGGCGTCTGCGCGCTCTGCCGCGCGTCGCACTGCAAGATCTGCCCGCGCACTACGCGCATCACTATGGTGCGCCGCCGCAGGTATGTCGTGACCTACAGGCAGTGGCACTAAACACGATACTCGTTCCGGACATTACGAATCTGGCAACTATTTTTACCTTAAAAGTGGTATAAGGATAGATCGTCGCAACAATCGGTATCTAATGACATCTGGTATATATCCTATGGATGGCAGTCAGTGGATATCAGTTAAGTCGTGCTTCTATAGGTACATTATCACACAGGGAGTGTTTGGCAAGCTCGTAGGTAATCGCACTAGGACATTTTATTTTTTCATATTTCAGTAATTCCATCCAGAACCTTATCATACTTCCTCTACGTATGCATGACATTTCACATGATATTTTTTTGCAGCCCGATATGCTGGACGCGGAATCATTGGAGGGGTTAGTGTACGCTGCGGGCGGCTGCGTAGAGAATAACACGGTGGTAGCGCCGGGCGGGTCGGGCACCTGGGCCGCGTCGTTGCTGTGCGCCTGCTGCGTGCTGTGCGGCGACCGGAGCGTGGCGCGCGGCTCCACGCTGGAGTACTTCACGGCGGCGTACCGGCGCGTGCGCGGCGCGGGCCCCGAGCTGGCGCGCCTGGCGGCGGCCGGCGTGCTGCTGGCGGCCGACGCGAGCGTGGCGCTGGCGCCGGCCTGGCGCGCCGTGTGGCGCCTGGCGCAGCTGCTGGCCGACCGCGCCGCGCCCGCCGGCGCCGACGAACTGTACCTGGATTACGCTACTAGATATGAACCCGTGTTCCCCGGACTTGATCCTGGTAAGCGAGCCTTTTGTTTTCAACGCGTCTAATTATAACTTTTTTTAAATTTAATTTCACTAATTTTTAATCAAAATGTTGTAAGTAGTCTCATTTGTTTACAAAAACCCTTTTAAAGAAGTTAAAAAAAAAACAACAAGTTGACATCTGTCTTATCATTGGTTACCGTTCGATACATAACCACGAGTATGCTCAATAGGTGCAGAAGGCGTGGCAGACTTCCTCCGTCAGTACATGGAGATATTCTCGGAGATGGAGAGCGGCCACTGGACGCTGTGTCCCGGCGTCGTGCTGCCGCGCTGTCGCGAGCTCGCGTCGGGCCCGGCCCACGAGGACTACTCTGTACATGATACACCGCCCGGCCAGAAGGTATAATCACATGTTATAGCATTGTTTTTAGGGTTCCGTACCCAAAGAGTGCAAACATTACTAAGTGTTTTCGCACTACACTTATTTTTGTTTATTTTCTTTTTTTTTTCCCACAACTGTCTGGCAGTTTGAGTACTATAAGCAACCTACCCAAATGTCCTTTCTTTGGTATTGTTCGTCGTTTCGTTGAGCTCCTTGAGTTATAAGTCGAGCTACACGATAACTGACAAATGCTTGCACTGACTGGACAGGTCCACTCAAATCTGTGTGGTTCTTTCTTCAAAAGACCATCTCAGACACTAATCTGCATAGTCCTCATGTGAATTGAGCAAAATTATGTCTGGACTTCAAAAGAGACTATGACCTCTGAGTTTGTTTTTACTGTTTCTTCTCAGAGTAGTCAGGTACGAAACACCGGCCCCATCTAGTTTAAAAAAAATGACGTGTAAAAGTGTTTGTAAAAACCTATTTGCAAAATAAACATCATTTATCATTATCATTTACGTACGATCCGTACCCGTGAAAATACACTACAATACAAAATCGGATGACGGAAGCCGGATCTAGTGCGTAAACTACCATAGAAATTCGGATCAGATTCGGATCGGACGTAGTGCGAAACCGCTCTAAGACTCCACTGTCCGTCTGTCTGTCACCAGGCTGTATCTCGTGAACCGTGATAGCTAGACACTTCAAATTTTCACAGAATGTGTATTTATGTTGCCGCTATAACAACAAATAATAGTAAAAAAATATACGATAGTACGGAACCTTTCATGCGCGAGTTCGACTCGCACTTGGCCCCTTTTTTTACTTTGTTTGTGCTGCTAGCACCTCTAGTGGCGAAGCTCAGCAGTTTACTCTCCCGTCCCCTATTCCATAATAGTACATTATGGTACAAGTGTGTAATGTTGGTGATTAACGCTGAGGCGCCATTGAGACTCGAACCGTTAGGCGAGGGTCTTAAGAGAGCCGAGGACGGTAATCATCAATACAGACGTGTATCATGAAGAAAATAATACAAAAAATCATTTTATTTAGTAGATAATAGATATTTTTGTCCTTTGAGTTTTCTGGTGGTAAACTTTCCATTTAAGTGCTTCACATCTTATATCGGGTGGTGTACAACATAAATCATTTTCTTCATACCTAGTACTTGTAGACATTTTAATTAATTAATAACTATAATTTCAACAGTGAAAACGAGTTGTGAAAAAATTTTCGCAATGACCGGAAAAATTAATCAGTTTTTCTATGCGCGCGCATCTAACAATGGCGATGGCTTTTCACGGATAGCGATACATTCCCTCCTGATCAGAAGGTCTAAGTAGCTAAATGTCCAACAGCGCGAAACGTCTAATGATACAAAATGGGGAATTCAAAGTTTTTTTTATTACAGAAAAAAACAAAAGTTATATTAAAGAAAGTATTATTTATTAAAATCGTACAAGTTGAATTATTTTATATTTAAATAAGAAAGTTGCATGAAATAAGCAAGCAATAGGAACATTAATTTATTTGTACTATTAACACGATCTTTTTTGTTTCGAAACTTTCTTAAGAGCAAAGCAACAAGCACCTCAACCAATAAAATAACAAAAAAAAACCCTATAACTCATTTGTGAATAAAAGCAATGAAAAAGTCAGTTTGATTACAGGTGTCATTATGTGCCTAATTGCGGTGAAATTAGACCCATTTTATGATCAAGTGTGTTGAAAAATATATTTATTTTGCAAAGTGGTTGTTTTATAGTCAAAATTAATTAAGTTTTAAAACTAGACGAGGTCCGTGTTTCTATCAAACCTCAGACCAACTAAAAAATCAAGACATAGCGCTGCGAACAATAAAGTGAAATCAGCGCAATATACGTCTCGCTCTGTTCATACACACTCACACGCACAGACATCAAACTACAATTAAACTACGCCTCAATAAATGCACAACATGTTTATGAAACCGGCCTCACTTCTCTGTTCGCAGAGTTCCGTCTTAACTTTTTTTTGGTTTGAGTGTGTACACTCAAACAAAAAAAAAAGTAAATACGCACGCGGCATCTCGCCGTACACAGCGAGACGTAATTTGACGGCCTCACTATGCTGTTCGCAGTTCCGTCTTTTTACCTTTTTATTTGGTCTGAGTATCAGACTACTCTGAGAAGAATAACGAAACGAACTCAGAGGTCACAGTCTCTTTTAAAGTCCTGACATGTAATAGGTCCTGGTCAGGTTATAAGCAGATTAATGTCTGAGACGCATTTGTCAGCACTTGTGTAGATCAACTTTTTGAGTTATGTACATGAGTACTAACTTAAGGAACTCATTGTAATATTAGGTGCACTTTTATGGATAGACGGACGGCCGACGTGTAATATATTGAAAATCATCAGTCATGTCATAAATATAAATACCTATCAATAATTTTTTTTGGGTTCCGTACTCAAAGGGTAAAAACGGGACCCTATTACTAAGACTCCACTGTCTGTCTGTCTGTCACCAGGCTGTATCTCATTAACCGTGATAGCTAGACAGTTGAAATTTTAACAGATGATGAATTTCTGTTGCCGCCATCGACATATCAACAAAATAATAATTTAAAAAAAAATACGATCGTACGGAATCCTTCATGCGCGAGTTCGACTCGCACTTAGCCGGTTTTTTCCAAATAAATCACAAGCAATATTTGTTTCAGGGTTCCCGTGTATTCGATTCACCAAAAACCAATATATGGTGCTCCCCACCGGCTAGCGCATTGCCGACACCAACGGCTTTGCTTAACCATGAGAACCGACGTAAGAATAATTATTTATTTATGGAAAATACAACTAAGCAACTGATAGTATTTTCTAGAATGATAATGTAAATGTTCCACTATTTCTTTTGCAGGTCGTATCCGCTTGGCGGCTCACTTCGACGGTTCCTAGTCCCACCGCGTCGTAAAAGATGCATTCCTTTATATTTTTCATTTAGGTTAGTATTACTCGTGTTCCAAACGCGGCACCTGAAACTTTGGAGTGATGTGAATCAGGGTCGCAACGAATTTTAACTACTAGACTTATGTAAGTGTCCAATAAATTGTGATGTCTGTAACAATAATATTTTAGATGTTTATATTTTTATGTGTTTATTTAGTATAAGAAATCTTATGGTGCATTCGTGAAATGTTTAAAGTGCCGATGTAAAACTAATGTCCCACGTCTTGTACAATTTAATGGTAAGTCTTAAGAATCATCCTGACCGATAACTTCTTTTATTTTTTTTTAGTGTATGAATTCTAACAATGTTTTATTTTAATTGACTAATGCTACTTTTATATGTTTCCAACTGAGTTAGTTTCGTGGTGTGTTGTTTAGTCTTTCCAAGTTACTTGATGAACTAATTATAAGATTGTTTAGAACTTATCAACAGTTCAACTGAAACTCTAATCAATTTTATATTTTATTTTACCTTTTGACATTTTATTTTTTCTTAGTTTTTATATTTCCGTGGCTCTTCATGTAACAAAGGACTGAACAAGCTTCAAATGATACTTTAAGGTACTAATAAGTTTATGAAAGATCGACAGTATATTATCTACGTAATAATTTGTAAGTAGATAATGTTACTGCCATTGATACGAATAAAACAAAATAAACACTAAATGTACATATCATTGATTTGAGGCTCAAAATATGTTAAGAATAGTTGCTAAGTTTTATTAAATAAACATCTCGAGCACTTGTAACATTTTTCGGATGCCCACACAAAGTACAATGATCATACAATATGTTGATTGTCCTAGAGTTTTATCTTCTATAATATATTTCGGCCACAAATCTATTTGCATGTATCTTGCTTGTGTATTGTTCCAAAATATTGTCTTCTAGTTATTGTACAGACGAAGTTTTATTTCTCGTTCATAGGTAAATCACATTCGAATTTATGTAATTTTAGATAACATTTACATTCATGGTAAGGTTCTACGATGAGTTACGTAATTAATTACGCCAGTTAATTGTTGAATCTCACTGTTGCGAACTGGCCTTAATGACGTGTCAATTAATAACGTGCAAAGGTTTTATAAAAGTATTCGAATGAATGTAGATGTAGGTGATACTATTGCTTTGATAGAATATGGCCGTGCCTCGTGTGCGTTGATGCTTTAATTTATGACAGTCGTTTGTGTTATTCTAATATTAAATTTCTTAGTTCCACATTGTATTTTATGTGGAAAGACGCAGATTTATGTTTCATTTACGGTAGTACAATGATACTAATAAGTTATTTTTTGCTGGGAACATCCATAAAGCAATTGCTGGCAAGCATTTATTGGCTTGTTTGAACATGGAAAAAGTTGTATATAATCGAAGCTTCTAACCTCTAACGATAAAAGCTGAGTTATAATTGATTGATGCCAAAGCACTAGTTAAATATTATGCCAAATTGCCTTGTACTGAATACTAGAATAATGTGCTACAGTGATCAAAAATATGCCATTAGTTAGTGTAAATCATTTTGTAAATTGGAACTAATTCCTTTTGTCTTTCTAACATCACTAACAGATGTTTCATGGTTTTATAATGTACCATTATTTTATTTCTATAGATCTAAACGAAATCTTATGAGGTAGGTCTGTCTGACATATGTTTTAAACGACAGCCAACCTGCAATAGGAGGTAGATATATTTTATTTTTAGTCAATATGATTTGAGTTAATGAATAAATAGTATTATCAGATTTATTTGAATACATATTGGAAGGATAAGCTAATAATTAAAAATTGTAAATACACAATTTGTGATTTAAGTCTCTATTCTAAGGCATTACTACTGTGATACTTCTGTACCATTGAATGCCATACATTTGGTTTCAAATCAATTATATAATATGAAATCACAAATATATTCTAGTGCGTGCAGATGGTTTGTAATCATAAGTCGACTACATATTTTCATAGGTATGTATATAGTGTACATAATATTAAATTGATTATTAAATTGGTACAAAGTATGAACATTTGAATAAGATATACACTTGATAATGTGGAACTACGATATTTAATTATGAAATTTAATTATTTACAGATAATTGGTTTTATTTTATGTAAGCAGGATCTTGCATATTTGAAGTGTATTTTTTCAATGCAATTAATTTAACATTTACACTGCCAGTCCGCATTTACATCAGTATTGGCCATCAGATCTATGTATCAAAAAGAGATATTTTACGTAAGTTTTATCTATTAATTTAAAGTCCATTATGGTCATGTATGTTCTGAATGTGGTAACATTCTCATAAGGCCAGAGTACTGTCCATCGTTTAATAAATGTTACTTAAGGTTGATAAATTAATTACCAATTTCTGTAAGACTGTAGTGAAGATACACTTAAGTACTTTATAAGCTGTTGTTTTATTTTCTGACCAATAACTATGTATTTTGTAACAGTAAGATAGAATTAAGTACGCATCCGAAGTTCATCACGGGAAGATGTAACATTTAATATTATTTTTCCCACATCTTCGTAATTCTGTGATTATTTGTTATAGTTTTAACTAGCGAATCGATGTATTTGAATTAGAGTTGTTTCAGTATTGCATGTTTGATGAATGTGTCGGAAAATAAATGTTATTTTTTCAATAATATATGGTACTTCTTATTTTATTCTAGACAAACATCCCGTAAATGAAGTTAAAATATGTTTTTAGAAAAATACCTATTAATATAATAGAAAAGTCCTATCTATATTAATTAAAATGGATCGCCAAATGTGTTGCTAAGCGCAAAACTCGAGAACGGCTTGACTTATTTTGATGAAATTTTGTACTGTTGTTCTACATACGCCAGATTCGCCAGGGAAGTTTTCTGAAGGGTAGGTATGGGGCGAGTAGTAAAATATACAAGGAGGTAGTAGTAATAGGTAGGCAAAAATTCATTGCAATGCATGCCAGGGTACAGTCATGACTCACGAGCACCAATATGTAAACACTTTCAATTTCTGATTAAAATTTCATGTTGTTACGAACAAACAGCATAGTATTCTGGAACTCATATTTTTATAAAAAAGATCCTATCCAAGTTACAATCATTATTTCTCCCGAAAATTGCTTTTAAATTTAGGGAAGTGTAGTATGTTACAGTCAAAAGTTCAAAACCACTTGACTGGTGACAGTCAAAACCCTTATCAAGTTAAAATGCGTTTTATGCATTAAAAATATCTTGTTTTAGAACGCCTCAGTTGTAATTACCTAGTCCTAGAATATATTTGGTTCGACAGTTAGAGTATTGGAAATTAATGGACACGTATTTTTTGTTTTTGTAAATCAATGAATATTGACTAAGATAAAACTTGGGAGTGGGGGCTCGTGACGTCAGAACTAGCTAAAAATTGTACCAAGGCGTGACGTATTGAGAATTTTAAAAGCGTCGTATCTTCGTCAATTTTGGTTTACGTAACAAAAGAAAAAATACGGGTCAAATATTTTGTGATAATCTAACTGACGGACTAATTAGATTTTTTTTGTCGTCTCGCCTATTACATGATGTTTTTCAAAGGGTCACAAAAACAAAAACCTATTATGTTTCTAAGTAAATGTTAGTTATTGTTAAAATAGTTTTGACTGATTAACAGTTTTAACTGTGACATACATATTGCTGCTCGTGGCCACAGAGTACATTCTTATCTCGTGACTGTACAGCTAGTTTAGATGAAAATGAATATTACAGTCCTATCATCGTTTTTTTACCGACTGCATAAATGGCATTATTATTTTTGTTCTCGATACATTATAGTATCTGTAAAAGTGAACACAGACTTAGCCGCACCGCAATCACCGCATTCAAATTTTTCTATGCAATCTCGCACACAGCCATAGACACAGACTGCACACATACACAGATTGCATAGAACTTTATACGAAGAATTGGAATGCGGCGACTGCGGTGCACCTTTAGATTGCTGCCACAAGCCTGCCAACACCAGTGTTTCTGGTTGGTCTGGTTTCAATAGGAAACCATATGAAAAGACTGTCACACACTGCTGAACTGACTGCAACAAAAATTAAAATTCTTAAAATGGACTTTATGTTTATAACCATAAAGTCTATTTTAAGAATTTAATTTTTTTAACGTGATTCGTCTTATGATTCTGTTAAAGCGGCCATTTTAGGCCCGCTGGTCACTCTTAGCGTAGGCACCAAAAATGTTTTATTTATTTTATTTATTTGCGGCCATTTTAGACCCCCTGACCATAATAGACGTGTAAGGCCGCGTTCCCACTATGTCGTGGTGACGATTAATTTATCGTTGGTTTTTAGTTGGCAAAAGTCGTGGACGACAGTAATCGAGTCATCCTATAAATACACAAGCCACGACACCTTAAAACGACACGATTATCTGTCGTCACGACAAAGTAGGAACGCGGCCTAAGGTTGATGCAGTTGCTTAGTTTGTCCATCTATACCCTGCGTTGTGCTTGTGCCGGCAGTATATCGCATGCTCACCAGACTTTTACCCTTTATTAGATGAGGTGGCCAGAGATGCGTTGCAGCATCACAGTAACAATGCGACGAAGGGACGCGCAACATTTGAGAGGCCTCTTATGCAAACAGTGTCACGAAAAAAAAACCGGCCAAGTGGGAACTGAACTCCCGTGGAGAGGGTTCCGTACCTACCTACAATGCCAAAATCTTATATTGAGTTTACCACTTTATTTTCAATTGATAGAATTCTTATAGGTTTCCATGTAATCTACAAGCAAAAATGAAATCATTGATCTATATTTTGTATTTTTTTCAAAATTTTAGGCTCAGTAGTTTCGGAGACCAGGGGTGAGAACAGTAAATTTTAGTCTTCTTTCATGAATAAAATCAACTGTTTATTTTACAATAATAACAAAAATATATTTGAGATCCTCATAATTTCATTTGATATATGACACAGTAAGGTTTGCAAAACTTTTTTTAAAATTTTCTAATTTGTCCCCCGAAAATGACCCTTATTAAAAAAATATATTTATTTACTTTGCACATTTGTGTTTGGGTCATAGGATTACACCGTCCTACCAAATTTCACCTGATTTGGTCCAGTAGATTTGGAACAAATTGCCTGTGACAGACAGACTAGGGCTGCCAACATTTCTTAGGCGAAATATAGTATTTTTCAAAATAAGCTATAAAAAATATAGTACTACTACTTCTAAAAAATATTGTATTCTAAGGAAAATTTAAAAGATACTATATTTTTTGTACTTCTTGCATTTGTTAACAATGTTTTGTCTAAAATAAAAGCAAATACACATGCATTGGATTGCACTTGCATTTTATTACACTTAACGCTTACAGCATATAGCTTTACTTTCCTAATTTTTATATTTCGGACCTCAACTTCTCAAAAGAAAGAACACTCCGAACAACATCTAATTTAAAAATTAGTCACCAAAATCCTATAACAAAAATAAAACAGACCAAAAAAATCTTTTGATTTTGTGAATTTCGGAACCAAAGACAAAGGATGAGAGGTTTTCGTTTTGATTGATTAAAAAAATAGTTTCCAAGAACTCTCTAGATGGCGTTGAACTGACTACGTTACTTGGTGCCAAAGCCAAAACGCTTGGCAAAAAAAACATTGCGTCACATCACATACGCTACCGCTAGGTTATTAGTGTTCTGTGCATACGCTCCTTGACTGACACTTGCGTTTGACTAAGCTTCCGAATATTAACCTAGTTTTCTCGCGCTTTGTTAAAATCAGTTTTTTTACGTTTCGTACCTTGCAGTAACGTACCAAGTTCAGCGCCATCTATCCAGATACTAGGGAAGAGCTAAAAAGAAAATCCCTCATTCGGATACACGCCTCACTCAAGTCAATGTAAAGGCGCGTTCATATTTTTTTTAAATAAGGATTTATTTGTTAGAACTCAGTGAAAATATAGTATTTTTGCATACTATATATTTTTTCAACAGTAGATTGTACGCAGACCCGAAATATAGTACAGTACAGTTGGCAACCCTAAGACTGACAGACGTACAGACAGACAGACAGACGTACAGACAGACAGACGTACAGACAGACAGACGTACAGACAGACAGACGTACAGACAGACAGACAGACGTACAGACAGACAGACAGACGTACAGACAGACAGACAGACGTACAGACAGACAGACAGACGTACAGACAGACAGACAGACGTACAGACAGACAGACAGACGTACAGACAGACAGACAGACGTACAAACAGACAACACACGAGTGATTCTATAAGGGTTCCGTTTTTTTCATTTTTTGTACGGAAACCTAAAAATTATTTCAGAACAGCTGTTTTATGTTTTTGTTATTTCTGGGTCCCGAAGTTGTGTTAAATACAATGACCTTATGAAATTAAGTATAAATAAAAACTAAAATTGTATGTCCAAATGAAACAATCAAACACTATAATTTACAGACTTTATTGAAACAGCAAATACCCTACTTTAAAATTAAAACATTTTATTGCAGCAGTTAGGTTTCATGTCAAACTAGAGAGTTTTCCATGGCGTTTCTCAAAGACCATACGGTGCTTTTGCTTCATGTAGGCTTTGCGAGCATCGGCATACCCTCCAAGATCACCATCTGAAATAAAGCAAATTGCAAGGTTAATAAAATTATGATCTACAATGTGTTGACATTGCTATTATTTTAACAGCCCTGTCATGCAAGTTTTTTTTATTGGATTGGTGAGAGGACAATCCTAATAATTCTTTTACAATTATTATTGACATTAAGAGAAGCTATTTATGAAATCTAGAAGATCAGAAAGGTTCTCTAAATAAAAACGGGAGATAATATCAATTGATCACCAATTTTAGTAAATTGAGCACCACATTTTAATGAGGTGGTTGATGACAAACTAGTTTTGCCTAGGCCGACTTGGGGCACCCTGACATGGATAGATTAGGTTAGACAGTTGGTTATTTTTTTAAAAACCATTCAGCAGTACAAGCGGGGCTCCGTCGACCGGGTCTTCCTCGACTCGGATGCAAGACCATAACAGTTAAATTTCTGGTGGTCATACACTAAAAAAATAAATTTTTGGTTCTAATTTTACAATAAAATGAGGATTAATTTTGGTGATTATTTACTAATTTTGGCAATCAAAAGTGATATTTTTGCTGTTACATTTTGCTAAATCTGGTGGTTCGTTAATTGTATGCCAATAAAAACCAGGCGCAGGACTCAGATGCAGAAATCAGAACATTTAATTAAAGACCAGAATTAATCAATTACAAATAAGTAGGTTCCTAGTTACTGGTCTATCTATCTATACCATGCCATGAAGACAAGTATAATAAAATAAACAATTTAAAAATAAGAATACAATTAGACCACCACAATGAAATCAATACTTACATTTGATAAACCAGGCCTCTTCAGCGTCCTTGTAAGCTGCCCAAAGAGGTTTGCAGCGGGCTTCATGGTCAGGTTTTTCATAAAGCATGCAGTCCTCAAAACGTGCACGAATGATACCTAGGATCTCAGAGTCCACAGCTCTGAAAAGTGGATATTGGCCGTCAGTTAGTAATTAATATCTGCAGTATGAACTACATCTGATTTGAGTAGAAGGCTTTTCATTCAAATACCTCATTGGACGCCCAAAATTATTGTTGATGATATTAAATAATTGACTAGTATCCAAGAGCACAATAATAATTGTTCTAGTTTATGTTATAAATCACATCAAGACCAAGTTATAAGATCAAATTAATAAGAGCTAACCTATCACGTTTAAACTGTGAGTTCGCTTCGAAATCGCAAATGGGATCATCTTCGTAGCACTGGTCGATGGTAGGCACGCGGCGAAACTTCTGGTGATACCACGGGTACTTCTTCTGATTCGGCACCACAACCTTCTCTGGAAAACAAATAATAACAAACAACATCAGTATTCGCCTAGGGACTTACATAACAATAAACCAAAGTTTAAGGATTTTTACCACGGAACGCAGTTACTGGCAAATCTATTGTCGCATAAACGGCACTCGCAAATGCTCTAAATAGATTGGGGTCTTTAGTTTTACACTCATCGTCTGGCATTATTTGATCTTTTTATGAATTTGCCAGTACAAATGAAGCAACGTAATGTTGCGAAAAGATGGGTAAAAATGTTCGTAAATTGCTTTCAATTTGACAAATGACTTTGACAGATCTTATGCGATGCGGACAGATAACAAATTGCCATGTTTTTTTTTTTAATTTTTCATCTTTTTAAGGCAAATCTCATTTTGTGTGATAAGAGCACATTTAATATTACTGTTGCTTCTTTCTTTCTATTTTTATTTTCATACTGATCGCGACAGTAGAAAGTGTGGCTATATCCAAATGGATATATCCTATATACATAATATGTCGTAATATACTAACTAAATATATTTATATATTATTTAGTTAGAGCACTTTCAACATTTATACTTTACGCTATTTAGACAGGGTGTCCGGCAACGGAGTCCGCGTGACACTCGTCAGTTTCCCTTAGAATGGATAACCCTTGGTCCATAGCAGAACCCATGACCATCATCATCTGCCTAGCCTTTTCCCACTATGTTGGGGTCGGCTTCCAGTTTTACCAGATGCGGCTAAATACCAGTATTTTACATGGAGCGACTGCCTATCTGACCTCCACAACCCAGTTCTTCTTCTTATCCGGTACGCTCTTGATAGACCGGTCGTGATCTTTAAGTACTCGTAGCAGTATTGGAAGGGGCAGATGTGATGCACTTCAGGACATTTTGCCACCGCTGCCTGCTAGAGGTCATCCTGCTGCATTCGTTAAATGAACCTCCAGTGGCAGACTTGATCTGGTCAGTCGAACGCGTGGGTGACCTTCCGCGCTGTCTGGACCCGTATATATTTATACCTAAAGTCGAGTTTTCCGAAAATTTCACCATATGGTATCTAGTTATGACCCCTAGAGCCCAAATAACCTCCGGTTAAAAAGTGTTTATTTACACAGGGTGTAAACAACCTCATCACGAAACCGTCAACCAAGCATTCTGTACATCAAACTAAGTAACTTTACGCAAAAATTATTGCTGGACGGACGTTTCTACTGTCATAGAAAATTGCAGGAGTTTTATATTATGTTGCAACAAGCAATAGTTGTTTACAATACTTTTAATACTTTTCTTGAGTTGCTATTACTGTATTTTATTGTTTTGAGTGAAGAAAAAATTACGTGCATGTTCCCTATTATAGCGCCACCACTGTCACATGTAATCAATCACTGTATTGCTGATGGTACATTCCCAAATATTTTTAAAAAAGTAATTCTATAACCCCTTTTTAAAAGAAATGACAGAACTGATGTTAAAAATTATAGACCAATTGCAAAGATTCCGGTATTTTCAAAAATATTTCAGAAAGTGATATAATTATAGTTCCATTTAGGCCTGTTTCGAAAAATTTAAATTATTTTGCAATGAACAAAAGGGATTCAGAAAAAAATACAATATTAATATGGCACTGTTTGACCTACTATCAAGCGTCTTGACATCTATCGACAAAAAGAAACATGTTTGTGCGATATACAGGTGACTTTTATATCACTTTCTATCACTTTCACACCAAAAAAATTAGGTATAAATTATGTGAACGGAGTAAAAGCAAATGGCATGCTTAGTGTTTTTTTTTTTCGAAAAACGAAATTAAAAAAAACACAAAATTCGATATTTTTTTTTCTAAATTTCTCTTTCTTTGTTCTAATATGAAAAGTTTACTTGAAATTTGTAGCGTTTCTTTATGATAGATCAATTTTTTTCTTGATATTAGGTATTTTACTTTTTCAAATGATTGTTGTTGACAGTTATCCCAAATAAAGGCAACATCCTGTTTTAATAATCCATGTAAAGGTTCCAATAAAGATGATTTATCAGGAATAAAACGACCTACATAATTTACTAACCCTAAAAATTGCATCAACTCTTTTTTGTTACATGGAACTCTGAATTCAACAATGCTCTCTATTCTCTTAGGATCCAATGATATGCCTTTACTGTTAATAACATGCCCTAAATATGTAACTTCTTCAACCATAAATTCACATTTTTCCATGTTTATTGTTAAACCTTCTTTAGTCAATCTACTACAAACTTCTCTTAATAATTTAATATGACTGTCTCTGTCCTTACTATATATAACAATATGTCATCGTCATGTATTACTACCCCTTCTAAATCACTGAAAATATTGGAAAATTTCATAGAAAAGTATTCAGGTGCACAGTTTAACCCCATAGGTAATCTATTATACATGTACCTACCAAATGGTGTAAGTATTGTTGTTAATTTCCGAGACTTATCACATAAACAAATTTGGAAAAATCCAGATGTAGCATCAATTTTCGAAAATATCCTTGCTCCTTTCAGTCTACCTAGTGCATTTTCTACTTTATGAATTGGAAAAATAGGACGGACAATATTTTTATTAACCTGTGTATAATCTCCACAAATTCTAACACCATTCTGACCTTTTGGTACAACCACAATAGGAGATAGGTACAAACATTGTTGGCTCTTCGACCGGTACAATAACACCTAAACTTTCTAATCTGTTTAACTCCTCCTTGACTTTATCCAGCAGAGGTAATGGAACTACTCTAGGTGATGACTGGACATATGGAACTGGGTCGGAGATCAATTTAATGGTAAAAGTATCCTTAAACACACCTAAACTGTTAAATATATTGGGAAACTCTTTTTCTACATTTATTTCACCTTCACTAACATTATATGTGTTACACAATCTTAATATATTCATTTTTAAAATGGCTGGTTTCCCTAAAATAGGTACCTGTAATTTTTTTATTACAAATGCTTTACCTCTGTATACATTACTTTTATGATATAATTGTATCCAAATAAAGCCTACTACATCTAATCCCCTAATAATATCTGAACAAGCAAATATGTTACTTTTATTCTCTAACATATTTTCAGGTATAGCCACAATATCAGCCCCTGTATCTACTAAAAAATTTACCTTTTTCTTAAAAATTTCTGTTTCAACATCCACCTCCAACTTAAAGTCATCCTTTTCCTTAACCATGCAATTGATTTTTCGCTCTCTGCAGCATATAGCAAAATGTCCTACGCTTGCATTTATGACAAGTTTCTTTCGAAGCTGGACATTTCTCTTTATTATGTGTTTCCCATTTTCCACACCACCAACATTTTCTATTTCCTACCTTTCCCAATAAGATATATAAATAAATATAAAACGGCAATTTAATACTTTAACCCCTAATAACAGATTCCTCGCTTGAACTCATATTATTATTTTGTTTTTATATATCAGTCGGAAAGTCGCAGCAATCTTTGACGTTACTAATTATGAAAATGGCGCGAATTTGAAAATGGCGCCACATGCACGTGGCGAAAATTAGAACTAAATCTTGCGTCTCATTTACTCTTTAATATTAAAGTGAGACAAACGTATTGAGCAAAAGCGCTTCCAAGGAGGTTCGATCAGTCAGTGGCATGCAGTGGTATTCCACGAAGGGTAGGCCACGAAATAATGATAGCAAAAAAGATGTCGTCTGCGCCATCTTGGATTTTCGAAAACGACACTCATGAAGAAAAAACCGAAAATTTTCGTCGGCGCCATTTTGGATTTTCATTTTGACCTCATTTTCATTATCAGCAACCCCAAAAACCTCGAAAACGACACCCATGAAGAAAAAACTGAAAATTTTCATCGGCGCCATCTTGGATTTTCATTTTGACCTCATTTTCATCATCAGCGACCACAAAAACCACGAAAATGACACCCATGAAGAAAAAACTGAAAATTTTCATCGGCGCCATCTTGAATTTTCATTTTGACCTCATTTTCATTATCAGCGACCCCAAAAACCTCGAAAACGACACCCATGAAGAAAAAACTGCAGTTTTCATCGGCGCCATCTTGGATTTTCATTTTGACCTAATTTTCATCATCAGCGGCCACAAAAACCACGAAAATGACACCCATGACGAAAAAACTGAAAATTTTCGTCGGCGCCATCTTGGATTTTCATTTTGACCTCATTTTCATTATCAGCGACCCCAAAAACCTCGAAAACGACACCCATGAAGAAAAAACTGCAATTTTCATCGGCGCCATCTAGGATTTTCATTTTGACCTCATTTTCATTATCAGCGACCCCAAAAACCTCAAAAACGACACCCATGAAGAAAAAACTGCAGTTTTCATCGGCGCCATCTTGGATTTTCATTTTGACCTCATTTTCATCATCAGCGGCCACAAAAACCACTAAAATGACACCCATGAAGAAAAAACTGCAGTTTTCATCGGCGCCATCTTGGATTTTCATTTTGACCTCATTTTCATTATCAGCGACCCCAAAAACCTCGAAAACGACACCCATGAAGAAAAAACTGCAATTTTCATCGGCGCCATCTTGGATTTTCATTTTGACCTCATTTTCATCATCAGCGGCCACAAAAACCACGAAAATGACACCCATGAAGAAAAAACTGCAATTTTCATCGGCGCCATCTTGGATTTTCATTTTGACCTCATTTTCATTATCAGCGACCCCAAAAACCTCTAAAACGACACCCATGAAGAAAAAACTGCAGTTTTCATCGGCGCCATCTTGGATTTTCATTTTGACCGCATTTGCATCATCAGCGGCCACAAAAACCACGAAAATGACACCCATGAAGAAAAAACTGAAAATTTTCGTCGGCGCCATCTTGGATTTTCATTTTGACCTCATTTTCATTATCAGCGACCCCAAAAACCTCGAAAACGACACCCATGAAGAAAAAACTGCAATTTTCATCGGCGCCATCTTGGATTTTCATTTTGACCTCATTTTCATCATCAGCGGCCACAAAAACCACGAAAATGACACCCATGAAGAAAAAACTGAAAATTTTCGTCGGCGCCATCTTGGATTTACATTTTGACTTCATTTTCATTATAACCAACCCCAAAAACCACGAAAACGACACCCATGAAGAAAAATATAATAACAATAATATTATTAATTATTATAATAATAATACGCGTCAATAACCCCCAGGAATCATTATTTTAACCAACATACACCTAGCACTGGCCTGCAAATTGCAAAAAACCTAAGGAAATTTGAATTACGCGGGCTAAAGAACATTCACCTTGAATCCTGGCCTTGTGTTGTAGCAGCCAATCATAGCCCAGCTACACTCGCAGGAGTTACTTTTTATTTCCACGAACATTCGTCTATTTTGTAAGGAGGATCTTAAAAGTTGTAAGGACTTGCCTCTGATTCCATAATATTGTTACGTCGTACCCGTACTTACCTACAGTTACGGTAGTAGGTATCTAATAGTAGGTAGGTAGGTAATAGTAGGTAGGTAAATCGAGTCCCGAATGATGTAGGTACAAATTCGCAAACTACCTACAAAAGAACATCATTGTAATTTCGACCGTACGCCGAGGGCATAAAGTACCTACTTCTTTCCTCTGTACAAGTTGTGGAATTGTCTAGAAGATTCTAGGAAGTCGTGGATATTTCTCGAACGTTCGATCGCCATATAAATAGTCGACGTGTTTGCGGGAGCAGGCAGTCTGATTTTGGCTACACAACGAAGCGAATCGAAGTGAACTAGAAGTGCGATATCTAAGCGAATAGTGATCAGTAGTGTATTTGTTATTAAGTTTTAAGTGTTTTGTGATTATTAAAGTTATTTGTTGTTTCTTCGGTAGTAATTAATTTATCCCATACCCAGCTCGTAACAATATTCAAGTTTAGTCAGTAGTAAGTCATAATCAATCGTGTCAAAAGCAGAGCTAAGGTCGATGAATAGTCCTGCCACTTTCATTTTGTCATTTAATTGATTAATTATGTCATTTATTAGAGTGTATATTGCATCTGAGCAACTGACACCTTTCTGATACCCAAATTGTCTTAGATTAATTATTTTATTTACATTTAAATGTACATTCAGCCTAGTTTTGATGATTTTTTCAAATACTTTTGCTAAGGTTGGCAAAAGGGATACAGGTCGGTAATTTTTCGGATCAGTCTTAATACCTTTTTTGAATATTGAAACTACTTTTGCCAATTTCAACTCGTCTGGAAAGACAGACACCTCGAAATTTTGATTAAACAAATCAGAAAGAGGGAAAGCCAAAGTTTCTATATTCTCCTTCAAAATAGATATCGGCAAATCATCAAAACCACAAGATTTTTTATTTGCCATTTTACTAATAATCTGTGTTATTTCAGACGGTGTTGTAGCATAGAAGGTTAAATCACTTTCTACTCTTTTTGTACTTTCCAATAGAAAAGTCAGCTCTTTCTTTTTCATTGCTGGCGAGTGACGATTCAAACACAAAACTGTCAACGAATTGATTTGCGACCTGCTGGGGGTCAGATATCATCTTATTGTTTACTTTTAGGACTAAGTTTCTACATTGTCTATTTGTTTTCTTTGTACATTCATTAACAAGTTTCCACGTTTGTTTTGTTATATTGGTAGCGGTATTTAAATTATTTATTATGGCCTTTTTCCTAATTTGCTGAATAACTCTTCTATAAATTCGACCATAGTTGTTTTTATACTTGTTTAGGCTGGCATTGTTTACTGTACCTGAGCATAGTACTCTCTACATCTTACTTGAAACTTTAACCCCTTTAGTAATCCACTGTATTGATGTGTTTTTATATGGCTTTATCCTAATTGTTTTTTTCGATAACAATCTTGGAATACTTTACCCAGACAGCTTATAAAACTATTTATTCCCATATTTGTCCAATTTTTACTACTTATACTTTCCTTGAAAGCGATACTATTTTTATCATTAAATATTCTTTTTTTTATTATTACATTTTGATTAGATTTTTTCGATTTATTTTTTATTTTTTCAAGAGAATCACTGCAGAAAAGTCCACCATGACCATCTGCCAAACCATTGTGATCAACAAAACCATGATCTATGTCATCATCATCGAGATTTGTAATAAAGTTGTCTAAACATGAATATGCGTTGTTCCGTATAAAAGTAGGAGTATTTATTAGGTATCGAAAATTATAACATGTCAATGTCAATATGCTTAAAAATTCAGCACGTTTCTTACTGTCAACAAGTAAGTCAATATTAAAGTCTCCACATAAAATGCACTTCTTGTTAATAAAATGTTTCAAAAACTCTCAAAATTTTTATGATGAGGACTTCTGTAGCAACAACTAATTTAATATACGGAGCCAATATTGCCGGTTTACGGTGTACCCACCTACGAAGTTCTTCACCTATGAGGTTCTTCTTTTAAAAAATGTGCAACATTCGATTTTCGACATTCAATTGTTTTTTAACTGCCTTTTTTATTCAACTTTGACGTAAAGGTGGATACTTCGAAAATCCGAGTTATTTTTGAATACGAGTTCAGAAGAAGTTCCTATCTCGAAGATAGAAAGGCTTGGGATTAAGCTGTTCCAATGAAATTTGCTCTGTGAATGTCGAAATTTCGGACTTCGCTTGTTTATTATTAATTCCTTTCACACTTACAATATACACTTTGACATTGAATGATTTGACATGAATACTTATTTTGTTAAGTATTTTACCTTTATATTATTATTGTGACATTAAATGTTTATTTATTTATTTTTTTGACATTCGTTTTGTAAATTATTGTTAATTTTATTTAATTATTGTGAATGTGAGGACCATGTGGGTCACATATTTTATTTTATTTTTTTCCCCACGACTGTCTGGCAGTTTGAGTACTATAAGCGACCTACCCAAATGTCCTTTCTTTGGTATTGTTCGTCGTTTCGTTGAGCTCCTTGAGTTATAAGTCGAGCTACACGATAACTGACAAATGCTTGCACTGACTGGACAGGTCCACTCAAATCTGTATGGTTCTTTCTTCAAAAGACCATCTCAGACACTAATCTGCATAGTCCTCATCTGAATTGAACAAGATTATGTCTGGACTTGAAAAGAGACCTCTGAGTTTGTTTCGGCTGTTTCTTCTCAGAGTAGTCAGGTACGAAACACCAGCCCCATCTAGTTTTAAAAAAATGACGTGTAAAAGTGTTTGTAAGAACCTACTTGCAAAAATAAACATCATTTCATTTCATTTCAGACGCGGAACTAAAGCGGCTGAAACGGCTCGCAATATCAACGTTGCGTTTGGAGAGGAGACTGCTAATGAACGCACCGTGCGTTTTTGGTTTAAACACTTCCGTAATGGAAACTTCGACTTGAAGAACGAACCACGTGATAGACCGGCACACAGGTGAATAACGCTGAATTGAAGGAGATGGTAGAAGCCGATCTCAGTCAAACTACCCAGGAATTAGCGGCATGGTTTAACGTTACCCTACCTACAATATTGACTCATTTGCATCAAATCAATAAGATAAAAAATATGAAAAATGGGTGCCCCATGATTAGACTGATCTGCAGAAAGAAATGCGTGTTGAAACTTGTGTTGCCTTGTTGAATCGGTACAGAAATGCAATTCACAATTCGATCCAATATACTTATATTGGATCGAATTGTGACATGTGACGAAAAGTGGATTGTTTACGATAATTGTAAGCGAAAAATGCAATGGCTGACCCCAGGTCAAACGCCGCAACAGTGCCCTAAAGCAAAGCTTACCAATAAAAAGGTAATGGTAACTGTTTGGTGGTCTCTACATGGTGTTATTCACTATAGCTTTCTCAGGTCTGGTCAGGCAATAACAGCAAATGTTTACTGTGCCGAACTTCGAACAATGATGGTGAAGCTCGCAGTGAAACAGCCCCGACTCGTGAATCGATCTTCATCATTAATGCTCCATGATAACGCAAGACCTCACACTGCACGAGAACTCGTTGTAACTCTACAGGAGCTGCAGTTAGAAACTATACGTCATCCTCCGTACTCGCCAGACCTTGCTTCAACGGACTACAATTTTTTCAAAAACAATCGTGATTTGGGCAATTTTTTACGTGCTGATAAAAAAAATTCTACCCAGAAGGCAGTACAAAATGCTTTCACACAGTTTGTCGAATCTAGATCCTCAGAGTTCTATCGTAAAGGCATAAATGAACTTCCGTTTAGATGGCAGCAATGTATAGATAATGAGGGTAATTATTTTGATTAAATAAATATGGTATATCTTAGAAAAAATAAGTTTCAATTTTTCAGTACCAATCGGCAATTTCATACTTTAACCCCTACACAGCAGCGCCATCACCTGTTTATATAATTATAGATTATAATAATTGTTATTTGTTATCTAATCATCACTATCACTGCATAGTATGCTTAGATCTTTAAAATTACATAACGGATTTTGTTGCGGGTTTTTTAATAGATAGAGTGATTCAAGAGGAAGGTTTATATGTATATAACATGCATAATATAGTAGAGAAACACTGATAATTTTAGAGGTTTCTAATGTGATGTCGTAAATAAACACATTTTTTTGCGCTTACATTGCAAACGCTGGCTGAACCCTACGAGATAGATCAAAATAATGTACATCTTAAAAAAGTCTACAAAAAAGTCTGCGATGGTATATGTCTATCTCTTAGAAATAACCCACAATAACCATTTTTTATCCTTTACTTTTTACGAGAAATAATGGCTTTTTTACGAAGCGATTTTAAGCAATACAGTATTATTCCTTATCCAATTCAGTACTTTAAATACATTGTGCATTTAATATAGATCAATATGGCCCTTTATAGTATTTCATTTAAATGAATAATTTAGAAGATATCACAGAATTAATATTACGCGCTACTGAAAATATCATTCTCAGTGAAACAAATGGGGTCGCAGAAGCAATGATATGGTTGCAGTGTAACAGTTGCTCACTTTAACCATTTTCATCTTTTAAGTTTTGCGTAAAAAGTAATGCATTATTTTAGAAGCTCATGTATGGTGTATCTATATGGTGTAAATCTTTATAGATTATCTTCAATATCTATTTTAGAACGTATTTACCCTAAACACTATTCAATTTAAATGAATTTCTTAGGAGTTATCGCAACTGCCGGGGTCGCGGGACTGTCTAAACAGGATACCGGGGCCCTGGAACCCAAGGGCATCCGAAAGAACAGGGTGTCTTAGTCAGTGTGTTTTAGTCAGTAAGTCTGACAGTCCCATCCGCTCCACTCAGGGCGGGAAGACTCATTTAATGATTTTACTACCGAAAAAAAAATGGAATTATTGGAAAATAAAGGCACTACAAAATAATTTTACAGTAAGCGCACTTCTTTTTTTGTTCTAAATTGGTCCCAAGCGAAGCCGGGGCGGGTCGCTAGTAAATAATAAACACAACTAGAGAAGCCTCACTCGACCGGTGTCATAAGGCTGTAGATATCATTCAAAATGTTGGCTGATCCACCTAAACAATTTATTTGTCTGGTCTTCTATCGGTACCAATCTAAAATATTTTTCCCACGAAAGTCATGCTAAAAATGCATTGTTCTATAGCTGTAAACATAGAGCTTAGTCTTCCTGTTTCTAAATCTTAGAATCAGGATGATGTAGCCTAAAAATTGCTTTCCGATACCATTCCGTCATTTTGTGTACCGGAAATTCCTCCACGCTTCGCATCTGATGTGAGGGTGCATTCGACAGCTGATAGGCCTAATAAAATCTCCTTGTATAGCTAGCTAGACTCTTTACATTGAGCGTCAAGTCATTGAACGAAGGGCGGGGGCGCGCATGCGTAGCTGATACCTACCAATTTGGGTTGCTATTCACCACATCGAATACATTTGTGGTGGAAAATATTTCAAAATTCTATGTGTTTGTCTTGTATCGCATGTAATTTTTTTGTGATATCGTGCGGCAGCCTCAGAGCCTTCTACACTAGACTATAAAATTGCATGTTACAGAAACAGAAATCCTACTTCCTACTAATATTATTAATGCGAAAGTTTGTGAGTATGGATGTATGGATGTTTGTTACTCTTTCACGCAAAAACTACTGAACAGATTTGGATGAAATTTTGTACACAAATAGTTTATAACCTGGATTAACACATAGGGCACTTTTTATCTCGGTAGTATGATCCCATGGGACAATTATCAAACTTCACGCGGGCGAAGCCGCTGGCAGAAGCTAGTTTTCAATAATGTGAAAGCTTTGTTGGCCATTTTATTATTGTTATTGGATTTAGATCAAAATCCAAACGTTATTGTGAAAATGTGTTTGTTTCAATAAGTGTGAATTATTGCGATGGACTTTTCAAGGGTACAGAAAGCTCTTCCGGAGCTTGCAACACGTTTGAGAGGAGTCCTGTCATTCCACCATTGCGTATTGTACGTTAGTGTGGGAAGGCGTCGTGTTGTGTTTTGACGCGACACGCGGTATCGGAGCGCGGCGCGGCGTTTGGTATATGAAGTATTTTACTCTTTGGGTATGGCGCTGCGGCGCTGGTGATTCAGTCGTGTGGCGCGCGCGTTAGCGGCCACTGTTCTCTCAGTGCTCATGCGAGTGCAGTGTCGACGCGATGAAGTGGCGCGCGGCCCCTTCCCGCGCCAAAGAACGCGCCAATATCAGTTTCTTCATATTCATCATGTTCTTTGCGGTGTTTGGTGTAATAATCCTCACTGAACTGCTGCCGTTGGAACGGCCGAATGAGCCGACGAGATCGCAAAAAGAACATCTTCAGGTCAGAAACCCATAATTTATTTCTCTCATAAGATTCTGATTTGTGGCACAACGACGTCCAAAAATTTGATAGAACTGCTTGACCATGGCTTCAGGCCATGGTCACATGCATGCTCATTATTTTCAAATTGTTTTCATAACAGATAATTTCGCCAATATAGTAATTGTAGACAAAACAGTTGTGTGCAACAATAATACGGGTGCTGAGGTTATAAATAAACTATTAGTATTGTGTTTTAATCTTAGAACAAATACCCAAGTGAAATTGACGAAATATATAATTACTTATTACATAAAAACTTAAAATAGAAACTCAGAAAACAGCATAGTAAAACCCTTTTAGCAGACCAATAATATCAACGGGTATAATGCTCAAATAGTGATGACTGAATAGATCAACATTATGAGGTCAACATCCATATGGTTGAAGGACATTTGTGTGGATGCAAAGTCGCCTGATTTATGAATGGAGAAGTTTAATAATTGACTAGTTATTATCAACAGTGTGAAAACGATAGCTTCGAGCTTTGTTTGATAACACATTCCTTACGCAAGCTTTGTTTTGATTGGAAGTGAAGCAAATATTTACGTCACCGAATTTATTGTTAGTTTACCATTCTCGGAAAGTCAGAATTGGAGTTGAAGGTCTTTGCTTTTGTTCACATCACTGTAGTAAGTAATAGGCTCTACAGGTATTTTAGCTGAATTTGTTGCACAGTTTATAAATCTATTGTTGGCTTGACATTTACTTTCAATTCTGGTTGTTGTCTTAGATGGGGCTACATACCTTTTTCGCTTGAAATATAGGGACAATCCCCTTGTTTTTTGCAGTCTTAAATCTGATTGGCTTTTTCCGTCAAGCTGAATACACATATGAGCTTTCACTAATTTTAGTAAGATATAGGTACTACTAGTACCCCGATAGATTCTCCCTATGCTACCTCTTCATCAGGGCTTGATAACAGCTTTGATTATTGAACACTTGGAAATGTAAGTACCTCGCTACTGTTAAGATACCACTAAGAGTTGGAGTGAAACAGCTTCGAAACAAAATGATACCAAAGTATCAATTGCATATTGTGAATACTGATACTGTGCATGTAAGATTTCTGAATGCAGCTACAGTAAAATAACCTGCCCACCTAGGAAACTGATGCATTTTTAACTTCCGATACTTATTGTCTTTTTTTGCGGCAAATTAACGAATATATTCCATTTTTTCGAAGGGATTTTGGCATAAGGGCAACAGAATGATGATTCTATTTTTGAAGAACGCAACGAACGCCTTGAAATATATTCGTGGGTTCATTGTTGCATAAAATAGCTCAGGGACAGCGCTTGTCCATAAAAGTGCCTACTTGAAAAGCATGTCGGTGACCGTAGAACCAGTTTTTGGGACCAGTGACCTTGACTTTGTCCCCGTGTTTTAAACATGTATATGATGTCGGAAATTTTAAACAAGCTATCGTTTCTTTTTAAAATTACAGTTCCTGTTGTAAAGTCATATAATTAAGTCAAATCAAGCATCATCGAATTTCCATCTATCAGATTACTATTTCTGCCATTACTACTATTTCACAGATTATTTATTTATTACCAAATCCACAAACTCTTTACAATCTTATCTCGCTCTTATCTTGCTCTTTAATCTTCTTATCTTTCATTCTTATTCTTGATCTTCTTCATTAAAGGCATTATCGTATGAAGCATTTCATGCAGAGCGGGAGTAACTGGGTCGTCGTATATTCTCCTATTATTAAAATTGTAATTGATAAAATTAGAATTCAGGTACGGCTGTACCTTAATTTAAGTTAACCCAATAAGTTTACGCAACACAAGAACCAGTTTTTGGCTCACGTAGGTGTTTATTTGAGTAAGACTCAATTAGCGTTGCACCGGTCGCGGCACGCACATTTTTCTAAACGTACTGCAGCTTGTTTTAAGTATGCTATAATTTTGACTT
This sequence comes from Xestia sexstrigata, assembly GCA_941918905.2. Lineage (NCBI taxonomy): Eukaryota > Metazoa > Arthropoda > Insecta > Lepidoptera > Noctuidae > Xestia > Xestia sexstrigata. Next base: position 10,222,861 of record OW799203.2, read on the forward strand.
CAGGTAGGAAGTGCTCGGTTTAAAGAATCTGGAGTTTTCGATGGTTCACCACCTTCCTATGTTCCAATCAATACAACCTTAACAACCACCGAAATCAATACAACCTTAACAGGCCCAAAAATCCGATAGTCAGTCTTACCAAGAAAGGTTATTCGAGTTACCAGTAACCAGTGGTGAGATAGGAAGTTGCTCTTTATAAAATACTGGCAATTAGCTACGTCCGGTTAAACTGGTCTTGGATATAAGTTTTCGTTTCCGAGCACGATATACGATGTCTATTGGATGAAAATAAATAGGTCACATTGTCCTACGCCAAGTAGCCATGTAAATAGTTTTGTCAAGTTTAACAGCTGAAGTAACAACAAAGGGATCCACACTATCTAATAATTTGTAGACTGGGGATAACTTCTTGTTTCTACAGAAAAGCTTGGAAGTCACAAATTTACTAAAACGACTCTTTTCTAAGTCTGCTTCAGGTTAGTTCGGTTAGGGCACGCCACGATAGTGGCGATAAGTCCCCTCTTTGAGGAGTGGCTGGAGAGACGCCACGGCGTCCTCACCTTCCGCCTGACGCAGGTCCTCACCGGACACGGTGTTTTCGGGAGGTTCCTGCACCGAATCGGGCGGAAGGAAACGCCCGGGTGTTTCCACTGCGAGGATCGACCGGAGGACACGGTGGAGCACACGGTGGAGGTGTGCCCCGCGTGGGCGGAGCACCACCGTGTCCTCGAAGCGGCGATTGGCGGCGGCGACCTCTCGCGTCCGGCCCTGGTGCAAGCCATGGGCCGGAGCGAGACGGAATGGGACGCCGTCACCTCCTTCTGCGAAGAGTAATGCTAGAGAAGGAGGTGGCGGAACGTGAGAGGGAGAGAACCTCACAGCGTCCCGGCCGCCGCGGGAGACGCCCCGGGCGTCGGGGGCCACCACGTGGCCCCCGGCCACCGTAGGCGCGGGCCTGTGGACGGTGGGCTATGGGCTAGCTCGCCGTCCGTCCGTCTCATGACGACAGGCCGTGTCGACGGCGCGTTCGTGTTCCACGCGCGCCTCAAAGAGAGTCAGCAAAAAGGAAGGGGTCCGCAAGGACCGATGCCTGTTGGGGTTGCGGGACTGTTCGAAAGAGATACCGTGGCCCCGGAACACAAAGGGCGATGAAGGAACATGGATGGGTTTTAGTCAGTAAAAGTCTGACACTCCCTCCTGCTCCGCCCAGAGCGGGAAAAGTCATTTGATGATTTCCCATCCGAAAAAAAAAAAAAGTTTAGTTCGGTTAATGTGTTTCCATCCTTGTTTCTACAAAAAAGCTTTTTCCATTCACGCTACGTGTTGGCTACGTGAAGGACCGTGCGAAACAAAAGTTTTGCTACTTCTATCTCAGTACTGATGGCATTAGTGGAATTCATTAAGACGGTTTTAATCTTTTTCTAGCGTTTCAATTTATTTAAAAGCATCCTTTCTAATACCGTTTACGATTCTATGCTTTTGTTCGGTTGTATCATTAATCCATTCTGCTGTCAGGGTCTTTTCTGCTTTGTTTGTTCTTGCCACATTGATTTATAATCAGCTTAGAGTTGATACTTTAATTTGCCATGTTTATAATTTCTGCCATTATTAAATTCTGTCATTGTAGTTGTGCGTAGAACCTATGAACGTGAAATATTACTTAAGTGAAGTTTTTTTCCTTACATGCAAGGTCCGAAGTTTATCATCAACTACACCCCGATGAATAATTTATGTAATGGTAATATGAAGCTTAGTACACAATAAACGCTCTCTGACTTCTCTGGGACCATCGTTTGTCATCAAGTAACTGGTAACAAGAGACTACATTAAGTATCAAGTTTTTGTGACTGACTGGCATTCGATTACTTCTATGTCTTTCTCGAGGGAGTAACTGTTTTTGCTGGAAAGTCTGCTAGTAAATTCGAGTAGAGGTAGGGTACTTGGGTTTATCATACTCGTATTGTCTTGAGCAGTTTTCCGATTTAGGGAATGACATTTGAGCCGGCACAGAATGACATATGAGCCGGAAACTCTGTCTGGCCGGCTCAAACCGATGCTGTGTCACTATTATATTGTTAATAATTGCCTCTATTTCTATTGCGTAGAAGAGTTCGTGGCTAAATAATAACAGCCGCTCGGGTCGATCTTTAGGTTAAGCTGTGCTTGCCTAGGTTGGTCTGTGGATGGATGACCACCCTTACTTAGCGAGTTTCTTCCTTGCTTCGGAAAGCACGTTAAGCTGTTGGTCCCGGCTGTAATTTGTAGATCTTAGACAGTCGTTACAGGTAGTCAGTGGCCCAAAAAGTCTGACAACCAATCTTACCAAGGGGTATCGTATTACCCAGTACTAACTGGGTTGTGGAGGTCAGATAGGCGGTCGCTTCATGTAAAATACTGGTATTCAGCTGCATCCGGTTAGACTGGAAGCCGACCCCAACATAGTTGGGAAAAGGCTAGGCAGATGATTTGTATTGCGTAGATAAAATTTAATAGCATCCCCTCACTCTGTAATCAGGCATTCATTGCTGCAATGTTCCATTTTATGTCAAACATCGTAGTTTTTTTAAACACCTGTTGCCAGGCATATGCTAGTCAGTATGTGTAGTGCGTACCTAAGTGAATATCCTACGTTGATCGAATTTTCAATATCCGCGTCTGGTCGGCTCCATATTCGACGGGACGGCAAATGCAATTTGGGACTTATAAATTGCGTTGTTTAACTGTAGTTTTTGATATAGTACGGGTTGAAAGTAGTTGCTGTTTTTATTGTTTGTTTGTTTTGTATCATTTAGGTACTTACGAAATTTATACTTTTTAAATATTTTAATAATGGAAAAATACTTACATGGTCGTTAGGTATAAGTAAAAGGTTATCCTTTTTTTTTGAGTTACCGAAATAGGAAGCATTTATCAAAATGTAGCTTACGAAATAACTTTCGTACCTAAATCAAAATGTCACCTTTTGCCTGCTTCCTTTCCTTTTATTGCAGTCTAGTGCAAGCAAACCTGTTTTGCATTAAATTAATATTGCGAACGGTTGCTTAACAGTGACTCCACGTTGAAATTGATATCACGAGGCTGGACCCGTTGCTCAACGTTTTATGTATCTACCTATTCATTTATCGTGTAGGATAAAAGTAAAATAAAAATAGTAAGTGTAACATATAAAAATATACATTTATTTATATAATATTTAGGTTAGGACATTCATATTCCACACCACCTCAGCCGAAAGACGTCCACTGCTGGACATGGGCCTCCCCCAAAGGGGGGGTTTTGCCATAATCGCCACGCTTGGCAGGCGGGTTGGCGATCGCAGTACGGTTGTTACAAAAGCACAGAGAACGCTGCTGACCATTCTCTGGTAATCCCTTAGTCGCCTCTTACGACACCCACATCTTCATATTCCACGGATAACTATAAACTAAGTACAAATATGTCCAAATTGGTTCAATTCCTATAGTCAGCGGTAATTGTTTTTTGAATACCTACCTATTTAAATTGTGTCTACAAATAGAATAAATATCATAAATAAACATAATTTAAAAAAATGTTTTATGAACAAATTAGCATGTTGTGTTCTAAATTAAAAAACATTTGAATTTACTATTCTTCATGTTACGCTGTTTAGCGCGTTCACCGGTTTAGCGTCTTTATACCTTTGCTTCTCCTTCAACCTGGGGGCCTAGTCTGCTATTACAATAGTGTCACAATGATCTATCATTGATTTCATAATTGTTGAACGATGCCATTGTCATTTTGTTAAAAGTTCGTAATCTGCTAACTTCATAATGGTCCATCATTGGTCGGTCAATGGTCTCGTAATAGAATTGTGTTACAATGACATTGTTGTATTGGCATTATTATAAAACCTGTTAATGGAAATGATTTTCGAAAAACTAGAATTAAATTTGAACATCTAATCATGCCAGATTTCATTTATATATATTTTTATGACGCCATTATAAAGGGTGTAAAACACCTCTTAACGAAGCCGAAAGGCACTTATTCTCCTTGTCATTTCAATCATTTTTTTGTTCTACAACATACCTGGGAACCTTCTAGTTACGAAGATATTGGGGGTCAAAGTGCCAACTTTTTGACAAGTTTTTTTTTAAATACAAGTTTTTAATGTAAGATTTTTATTTTCAACACTTCCACGATCCCCGTACTATTCAATCCATCCACCAGCACAAGCACATCACCCCAAAAAAGAAAGTCGTTTCCCAGTAATAATTTTTGCGTAAAGTTACTTAGTTTGATGTACAGAATGCTTGATTGACGGCTTCGTGATGAGGTCTTTTACACCCGTAGATTACCAAACTTGTTAAAATCAACAATTATGAAATCAATGATAGATCATTGTGACACTATTGTAATAGCAGACTAGGCCCGGTGGCGAAAGTAAAGCGCGGAAAAAAAATCGTAGTTATAGTAATTCATGACATTTGATGATTTTTGATCTATTATTTTATTTCTCCGAAACTGTATTGTAAAACTTCGTTGATACAGATGGGCATTTGTTACTGTAGCTTTCGTCTCCATAACAGTGATTTCCGCCTCGGCTGCAATAACAAAGTTACCCACTTGTTTCAAAATGTTTGAAATAAGCTGTGGCTTTGTACTCTTATTTATTTTATGATGTTCTCTGATATTCTCTCTAGTGTGTTCATAAATGATAAAATAAATAAATATAACCGATTTTATCGTACATGGTCAGTTCTTCAATGTCGGTATGTTTTTTCCGTGGTTCGGAAAACTCAAAGCAGGTAGTTCGGCTGTCATTCGTAGATGTTCGGCAGCAGAGCCAGCAAAGCGCGACCAATGCATGTCTCTTCATTTTTCGTCTAATAATGACCCGCGGAAAGTCACTTTTAGGAATTCTTAATTTACCTGCTATTTATTATCAGGCTCTATTGCGGTTTTTTTATTTTATTTTTCAGTTCCTCGGTGCTACTTGTGTCAGTAACATAAAAATTATAGCTCGTACTGCAAGTTAACAAAATACGTTAATAAAACTAATAAACTTGTTAATGTTCCCTGGATGACACTAATTAGCTGGCCTATTACTCACTGAACACAATATGGCGGAAGTTTATAAGTTCGGCAGATTTATGTCCCACTTTAACAGTTACTAGCAGGGTAAGTTTATACCGGATGACTTTTTTATCACTTTCGAAAAAAAAATGGGTATTAGGTGAACGGAGTAGAAGCTTCATAAATGATAAAATAAATAAATATAACCGATTTTATCGTACATACCTATAGATTTTTTTCCACAGCTTAGAAAAAAATTGATTCATCTTCAAAAAACGCTACAAATTTCAAGTAAACTTTTCATATTAGTACAAAGAACGAGAAATTTTGAAAAAAAAAAATAAATAATAATAATCGAATTACTTTTTATTTTTATTTTTTTTTTATCAAAAAAAATCAAAAACTGCTACTTGCAGTATGCCACTTGCTTCTACTCCGTTCACCTATTATACCCATTTTTTTTGGAAAGTGATAAAAAAGTCATCTTGTATAACAAGCCCTTAACGCGCGTTTTTTTTTACGATATGTACCTCCAAGGTTTAAGTGTTGTGTATCCAAAGTGTAGGCATTAACTACTAGCTTTTGCCCCTCGGCTTCGCTCGCTTTAATTTAGAATTTAATAATCAATTCGGGTTGCACTCTGCTTGTATAATAATATAATTCAATCAGGATTCGAAAGACACGTGGTGCCATCAAAAAGTACTGTTCCCCAGGAAAACGGAATAACGTTCTTATGATAATAATCATAAGAACGTTATCGATGTTTTCCTCGGGAACAGTACTCTTTGTCGGGATGACAGGAACTTATGTCCTCTTTTTACACCTCACAACGTAAATGCAAAATTTAAACAAACAAACTTAGTTTCGCAATTATAATAAGGGCCATGTTCACCGAAAAGATAACGGTCTGATTATCTAAAAACAGCTGTTTAAAACACATTTTCATGTTCACCAAAGCAAATCAACCGATTAAACACGCTAATCAACTGTTTTCTCTAACCGAGGTGGGAGAGGTTGTTTAAAGTCCCGGTTATTAGTTAATCGGTGTATTTTGACGTTTGTAAATTACAAATATAACAAATTTTAAGGTTACATCCAGATATTATTGTGAGAATTTAACATGCAGTCTGCTTTGAATTATATTTTGGAAGAGGATGACGTTTTGGACGAGTTTGAAACCGTTGAAAGACTTTTGCGAACTCCTCGTTTGTATTCCACCAGACGACACTACTTCACGGACTTCGGTGTGTTGGTTTTCAATTACGCCTTGGTGCTTTAACACTAAATCAGTGACAATTTCTTTTTCGTCATGCGTAAAATTAGCAATGCGCTTCTTATCCATTGCATTTAATTTAAAAACTATTTCAAACGACCAAAACTTCAAACACAACAGATAATTTGATGGTTATAAAGAACTGTCATCTCAGGTATAATGCAACCATTTTAAGATGTTTCGCATTTGTACGGTTTTTTACGTGTTAAGTTACCCCACCCTATTTGACTGTATTATAATCATTCCGTCTTTCATTCCTAAAACGCTCGTTTACATAACCGAGCTAGAATAAGTTGTGGTGAACACCTAAATGTTAGCCTCATATTTAAACAACTGTTTACGTTTAGCGGGCCGATTACGAAACAGTCGGTTATTTACTGTTGGTGAAAGTGGCCCTAAGTAAGTTAAGTTAGGATCTATGGAGTCAAAAGACAGGCAGACAAAAAGCCGTCTTAGATAAATTCACAATATTGATGCTGCGTGGTTTGGATAATCTAAACTGCGCATATAAAAAACCCAAGAAAATGCACTGCAAGCGCTTTTGTTCTGAACTTCTCTTTTGTTACGAAAACAAAGCAACTCCAAATGTTTGTACCTTTATAGGAGGTACACTTATCAGTAGCGGTAAATATGCAATGCTAGGATTCTAGAAAAACAAACATTGATATTTGTTGATATGAATGCAAGATCTTGTGGGTTTTTCGCTGATGGGATAATGTTTGGGGAATATTGTCTATAGTGGTTACCCTTGTGGCCTTTATACATGTACTAGCTTCTTCCCGCGGCTTCGCCCGCATGAAGTTCGATGATATTGTCCCATGGGATCTTACTACCGGGATAAAAAGTATCATAGGTGTTAATCCGGGTTAGAAACTATCTGGGTTTAATTATATTAAGAATTTGAATTTCTATTTTCATAAATATAGCAAGAGAAAATTAAAATAAAATAAATTTTTATATTAATTTTTTTCAGTCGTTTTTGCGTGAAAGAGTAACAAACATTCATACACATCCATACATCCTCACAAAATTTCGCATTTATAATAATAGTAGGATTAGTAGGATGTTCAGTGGACGACCGTGACGTTTTGACTGGAGAGGTTGGGCAGAAGTGTAATGTAACGATGTACTGTTCGCCGATGACCTCATCATGAAAGGCTACAATTTCCATGATGATTGATTTTCTGAACTATGTGTTTCAGGATTGTTGAACTAGCTCTCGTAAGTTAAGGCGACGCATTGTTCTAAAACCGGGCACGCGCGTCCCGGGACTGAGCAGGGGGACTGAGCGTCTGAGCGGGGCGAGGATTGCTAGCTTATAACTAAAGGACGTAAACGACAAAATGGTTTTTGTTATTTAATTTAGTTGGAAACGATAATTTGAGAAATTCCTTCTACAATTTTAAAGAGTATGTATAGACTTATCTACGGAGATAGTTAAGAGGCTTAAATCGGTCCCGTTTGCCCATAACATGTAAATCTCTTTGGTAAAAAGAGGTATGTTTGATATTTTTTTCTTTGTTACAAAAGTTACCTAATCATGTATTGAAAACTAACAAACTTTCCAATGCATACTCTTAACGAGTTCGTCAGATTTGTACGTATACGACTAGCGACTGCCACGTCTGGTCATGGTTCAAATTCACACTAATTAGGTACATAACTAAATAAATTGGTTTCGGACGAATTAATATGCATCACGGCTTTATCACAAAATATACCTACACGTTGGTCTTGTGTTTTTTTTAGTACTTACAATATTTTTTATGTTATAACTTTTCTTTAAATACGTCCACAAGTTCCACGACCCCCGTACTATTCAATGCATCCTTCAGCACAATGTTTCGAGTACGTTACATTAAGTCCTACCGTAAACCGTGATTTTTCACCCCAAACAAAAAGTCGTTTCCCAGCAATATTTTTTGCGTAGACTTACTTAGTATGATGTACAGAATACTTGGTTGACGGCTCCGTGAAGGTCCGTTTACATCCTGTATAGCAACGTTTCAGCAATCTGGACGATAATATCCCAATGCGTCCTTCCAACAGTTATGTGGCAACTTCATTTCATAAGCTATCGGATTATGTATGACCAACTTATTCGCGGGCAAATGCAGAATTTATTAAAAGTACGGAAAAAATTCTCGTAAGCAAAATGTGGACTTAAATATCCATTTCCCCGAAGTGAACTTTATTTCTGGCTAGCTTTATTCGAGGTTTGGCATCGGGTGTATAAAATAAAACTAGAATAAAAATCGTTCCGTGTTCTGTTTAGTTTTTGTGAGTTGTAACTTTATTCGGAATCCTATAGAAATCGGTCAGTAAACTTTGAAAGGTTTTAAATTCAAAGAATGGGAAGTTGTGCTTACGGAAAAGTGAGTAGGTAGGTACAGGTCGTTAATTCAAACTTTTGCCTTTTTATTCTTGTCGTGATAAACTTTTTGAATTGGTCTTTACAACCAACATAGAGCATAGATGTACTCGTCTCTGATGAAAAGCCATAGATAGGGTTTTCGATGAAATTCATTTAGTTAAATAAGATTTTTCCAAAATTTTCGACAGCTTACAATCTTTCGAGATTTATCTACTACTGTACTTGCAATTAAACAAACAGAAGAAAATTTCAACTGTTGAACGGTAATTCTTCTTCATATTGTTAGTTGCAAAAAGCCAGACCACATACAAAGGAGATTAAGAAACGTGAGATGGCCTGCGGTAACATAGACCTGCGTACTACGACTGCGTCTCTAGCTTAGTACCTACGTAGATACAGTTTGGTCCTTCGAGTCATTATAATGTCGAGATAGTTCTTTAATTCATTTTGTATTTAAATTTTTAACGTAACTATTTAATTTTCATATAATTACTCATCAATATTCCCACATAAATAAGTGCTACTTAAAGCCAAACCTTTTTCTACAGTTTTTCCCAAGGGGGTAAGTAGGAACTACAGAACACCACCTGCTACGAGCCTTACAAACTCCTTACGCTTCGTCCACGTTTATACCTCTTGTCATACACTCACGTCGGCTGCCAAGTGCCAATACAAATGTATAACTCACTTAAACATACTCCTCATAGTATTAATGAACAATAAGGAACAGTTCTACAATGTTATGTGGAACTAATGAAATCTCTATGAGAAGTGACAAACAAGGTCAGTCGTGTAATTTTTTGTCCATCGCTGTTGTTACCGGGTCACACACATGGGCCAGTGAGACTCCCAATAAAGCGGGAGATATTGCCTTACAAGCTGTGGCTCGTATATTACTAATATGTAAATAATATATGATGAAGCAATTAATTTCCGAATAAATTGAGTCAGTGGGCGGACTGTCCTTCTATTGCCAGCCGTGGTTTATCCTTGATTTACGATCTTCGTCAAACTTTTCGCCGCTTGATTAAACTTTATTTTTTTACACTGTCAAAGTCGGGTTTGTTTGCATAATTAGATTCTACCAAACAATGGAACCATAATATCTAAATCATAATATCCTTTCACATAAAAGCAAACGGCCTAAAAAGAAAAGCTGCCATTAAATCTTATCATAAAAAAAGAAATAAACATAAAATGTAAGCATTCAAATGTTTTCAAAGCGTTTAAAACGCTTTCGTTTGTATGTTTATATCTCTTTTCGGCTTGTAAATATATGAGACTTTTAATAAAAGCGGTAGTGTTTTGTAAATAAGAGATCTGGAGGCAATGGGTAAATGGGTGAGCTATTGCGGTGGACTCAAGGCCATCGCGCTTAATGTGTTCCAAATGGTTTTACCTACGTTTTGTTTACAATCGTTGCATTAATCGGTTTTAACCTTCACACGTGACATTGACTGATTTATAAAATATCTAACTACTCGGTCAAAGAGTCACCTCACCCAGTTCCGAGGGAGTCATAAGACGATATGAGAGGCTGTCATTTTAAATTGTAATTGTCTCTTATTTGGCAGTGTAGCGGCACGACAAAGAGTACCTACTAAAGCAACATGGAACAAAAAATACTACAACGCCATCTATGATGCAGCTAAACAGCGAAATACATCAAAATCCTACATCGCGTAGTAAAGTAAAGTTATCCGCGACCTAAGAGTATATACAAGAACCCGACAACAACTGTCAGGCAGTGGCCCCCAGACATAACACCCGTCTGGTCGAAGGAATCTCCCTTTTCAATGGGGGATGAAGAACTTTACACCCTGTTCACCCCCAAAGCAGTTTCACAAATCGTGGAATTTCGAATGTGTCAGTGTATCGACTTCTAATAATAACTTGCAAATCTTATGAAGTTATTAAATACTGCTTATTTAACAAAAATGCTTCTTTAAATCATTTTAATTTCGACTGTACTGTACTTAATTATTATTTAACTGCATCCTCGAAACCTTACCAAAGCCCATAAAAAAGAAAACGAAATCTCGTTCAAAATAAAGTATTTTCCCTTGGTGAAAATTCCGAGAGATCGAGCTTCAGTCCGCGTAGCGGTCGACGGTCGGGACTTCGGGAGTGAGCTTCTCCGTTCATTAATTTTATTAGTGAGGTAAGGCGTACTAAGCTAGCTCGTAAAACAACAATCTCGAGTGCAATCAACTTTAAATATGTCCTACCTATCTTGTTCTAGTTGCTTCATCGGTTTACGGTAAACGAGCTTCGAAACTAGTTTATTTTTCTTATTAGCCTAGTTTCCAAGATTTTTTTTATAGCATCGCCTGGTCGCGTCTTGGTTAAAAAAACTGAAGCGTCCTCTAATGTTGGATGTCCCTGAGACCCCTATTTCAACCAAGAGCATGAATAATTTGCAGCAATATCTTAAGAGATAAATTCTTTGAAGGATCGCATGCAGCCAAATAAGAGACGGAGTTTGTAGAACTCGTTTTTCCTGCTCTAACCTATGAAACTTTACGCTGGCCAGTGAATAAACAACAGACTTCTACATCCAACTTCGCTAATGATGTTAAGGTGGAGAGGTGTCACGTTACGCGGGGAGAAAAGGAGTAGGTTGTAAGTAGGAGTAAGCTTTAAGGTAGCGGCGATTGAAGAGAAAACTTTAGTAGAACTAACTAGGTAGGATCAGGACATCTATTTACTTGTTGAAATGGTTAAGGAGGTAGGAGGCTGGAAGTGGAACGTATCTCTGTAAGGACATAAGTTGACAGTACAAAAATATGAGAAATCATTATAATTATTAGTAAATCCCGACCGAGGATAGACAGGCAAACACTAGCTAACGTCAAATAGTTTAGTGGTTAGACTAAAGCCTTTAGGTTTTATCTGCCGACATGATTAGATGCAAGGCAAATACGATCTGAATCAAATCAGGACATATACTTACTCCAAAAAGATTTGTTCGATGCAGGCTTACTAAACTATACTATATAATATACTTTTCCCACCGTTCGTTTGGTAACAAGATTTATCAATTTCCTTTGACAAGGGTTTAAAAAGTCCTTGAGATTAATAAATTTTTCATCGTTTGAGACGGGAATTTTTCTGAGAGAATACTTTTAATGGTGTACCGTGTAACTACTTTTGCATACTTAATACAAAAAAGTGATAACAAAGCGACCAGCATTTTTCATCCTCCGCAAGCCGGTAACATCTTGCAAGAGCGCTAATGAAATTCTTCCGGATAAAAAATGACGTCATAATAAAAAATGCGGAATCCAAAAGGATTGTATTTATCATACAAATGGGAACCATAAGAGGCTATTTTACGAGTGAGGATATTCGAGAAGATTTTATGAGCTGAATGGACTTTTTGAAATAGTCATATTGGCTGCTATTTACGATACGGTCTGCCTCTAAAAGAATCAACTATGATTAGGTGTGAATTAAGAAAAAAAATGGAACGAACAATTATAGGTATCTATTTTCATAATCAGTAATTGACCAGTAGGTACTCACAGCTACTTTATCAAAAAGGAAATACCAGTAGTGACAGGATATAGTCCTCGTACCAAATGCGCTGATAATGGCATATCACCGAATATTCATAGGAAACAGACAACACATTTTTAAACGGTTTTACGAGTGTGGTTCTACCGCAATTATAATTTTAATGGCAGCGAAATAAATGGAACACTTTTCATTCTGAATGAGGGTCAGACCTTAGTTTTCCTATAAATGGAAACCGAAAGAGAATTAAAACATGAATAAAAAGTTTTTCAGAATACTGTATAGTGTAGTCTATTTCAGACACGGTTTTAAATGACGGAGACGCTTTTATGGAGAAGATGAATGTATGTCAATGGAGCTACAGAAGAGAGCGCTACGAGATTGTGAAAGAGTACTAGTAGTTTGTACCTAAGGGTAATTTAAGGCCACCTATATTTTTATGACTGCTCTGCTAAAGAAGAAATGCCTAATATAGAATAGGTTGTTAAGAGCTATTATTCGATCTGTGGATTTATTTAATTGAAATAAATAATTTTAAAATGCATATAAACTTTTTTACTACTTATTTTTAATAAATAGCACGTGTGATTTGCACATCAATCGTGGTAAGGATAGTCAACACGTACTTTTTATCAAATGCACACTTGATTTTTAGTGCGCATCAAGTAGAAACGCTCTTGCACTTTTTAAGAGAATTAGTTTAAAATTTTAGGTCGTTTTTTTCCGAAATTTCCGGTGATTATTGAGTTGCGGTCAAATCAAGCGGGCCGGACACCGGACCGGACCGGATTCTGTCCATCTCCGGTGTAAGCAGGCAGTCCGCAGGCCGGTCCTCTGGGTTTTCCCCACCTTTAATTAGATCTCCTGTGTATTACTTTATTTATGCCGTGTGTGAATGCGTGCGTATCTTTAAACAAACAAGCCATTGAGTTAGGAACTAATATTTGCCTGATCTACAAATGTTTGTATTGCTAATGAATGGAACTGGCTTTGAGCACAAAATACGAATAGCCACTTTGTCTTGACACTAGCGACCTGCCCCGGCTTCACACGGGTAGAGTAGATTAAGGCGGCTTGACTTTTCCTGACACTTCCAACAGTTATCGTCATATTTCAACCAATTTACACAAAACCTAAACCCTCCTATCAACCACTCTATCTATCTATCTCTTATCACCGGTGACAGCCGCATGAAAATCTGTTCAGTAGTTATTGAGTTTATCACGAACAGACAGACAGACAGACGCCGCGGAGGACTTTGTTTTATAATATGTTATAAGTGAAAACACACAGCATGACACATTATAAATAAATAATTCGTAACACGCGCGTGTTATGTTAATTTGAAGGACTTGTGACTGAAAAACGTATGGAAACATCGTGATTTATGTCATGATGTATAAATGATGTAATGATATGATAATTATTTTATACCAATACTGCGTCTTAATAAAGTAGGTGAAGTACGTATTATTTGCATTTGTGTGATAATATCTTCGTCCTCAATCTTTTAATAGTAGATTATGCACCAAGGGGATAAAGTAGTGTCTTATGTAGCGGGCGCCGCCGTATTGAATCCCGAGCAAAGCGAAGGATTCTAGTTTAGTGTAGAGAAGAATCCTGAGTGCAGCGAGGGAATCAAGGTCGCACAAGACGAAGGCACCTTTATCCCCGAGGTGAATACTCTACTTGTCACACCATCTACGAGACAATAAAACCAGTAGTACTCATCATCATCATCATCAGCCTATAATGTTCCCACTGCTGGGACACGGCCTCCTCTCAATGAGAGGCGATGGGCTATAATCCACCACGCGGGTCCAGTGCGGATTGGTAGATGTCACATGTCTTCGAATTTTTGGTTTTAGGACATGCCGGTTTCCTCACGATGTTTTCCTTCACCGTTTTGAGAGCAGTGGTGATGAAATAAATTACATAAAGTAATGCGCCTGTCTGAGTTCGAACCCACGACTTACTGTTCGTGAGTCGGGGCCGCCACCACTGGGCCACCGCTGCTCTAGTCGGGGCCGCCACCACTGGGCCACCGCTGCTCTCCAGTAGTACTAGAATCAAAGTATTTATTAAAATAACAATTACAGTTTGTTAGCAGACCTATTTAAAACAATTAAAAGTTAAAGGTAACGTTTGATACATTAGACCAGTTGTGGAATGACAAAGTTATGTTTTTATTCGGTACATTTATTGAAGTGGAGGAGGAGTTTATTTGAGTATTACTGTTAAGTAAGGTTTCAGAAACTTTGGTCTGCTGAGGACCATTTTGGATCGTGAAAGTTGGTGAAGGTGGTGCTTGAGGTAGCGGGCTAGATGAATAGTGTTTTGATGTGGAAGGTTGTGGTGACAAAGGGTCCAAGGAACAGTTATCAACGGTGTTTTTTAGTTTGATGTTGTCACTAATGCGGCAGCTAATTTTATCCTTATTTTGTATAGAATTTTCAATGTAGCCCTCTGCTACTACATCAGATTTCCAGCCACCGTGTCTTTTAATCTGGGTCATGTCTGCTCCCGAATCCGCCAATAGAGTAGCCGAAGTTCTCCTGAAACAATGGCCCGTGTAGAGCGCGGAATTTGTCAATTTCAGGTATTTCGAAATTTCTTTGGGCATGCTGCTGATATTATTTTTTCCAATGACTTGCCTGGTGCACTTACCATTATTATAAGCTATGAAAAATCTGTTAGTGTTTATATTAGAGGGGCGTAGAGCTTGGTACTTTTGGATAATTTTTACGTATTCTCCACGGACTACGAATGACCGTTCTTTCTTTGATTTTGTATCTGGCAAATTTACCAGCAACAAATCTGGATGTTTTTCGATATCTTCGATTTTAATGTTTACGAGTTCATTTCCACGACAAGCGCCATTTACTCCGAAAATCAATGCCACCTGTAACGAAAATAGGTAAGTAGGTTAGTATTTAAGTAGGAAGGTAACTTACGTAATATATTAATTTTTATGTATTACAATATGTCAAATACTATCTTATATTTGACTGACAAACTCGTGTGTGTGCCTGTCTAATCTAAGAAAGTTTATTATTTTTAATAACAACACATAAATCTTACGAAGGTTTACAATATTAATTATTCAACTTACGAGTTAAAACATTCACAATCATCAGTACATCGCACACAAGCGATCGATTCATGAGCGGGGTAGCTAGTACCTATACTTATATATAGTAAGTAGTTATGTAGCTATTTCAGTTACAAAATATTAAATAGATAGTTATGTACTTACTTTTGTGGCAAGAAAGCTGTGGTCAGGGGCTTCATTTAGAAACGTTTCCACATTTTGAGCTGTGAAAACTTTTTTTTTCTTAGGACGATGTCCTTCTGATTTCCTTTTTAAAAATGCTAGTAATTTGGTGTACGTATTAATTTGTATATTATTTTTGATGCTTATTGTTGACCTGAGCATCGAATAGATGCACCATAGACTACTTGGCTTCTTTGTACATGATAAGTGCTGGAAGTAGTAGACTAAAATCACTAATTCAGATACAGATTTGACGCCCTTTGTAGTTTTCCACTTGTAAAAATCGTCGTAGGCTTTCATGTACGATTCCTTGGACTTTTCTGGGAGCAGATTGTTGGTAATGCCAATGGCTTCGGATTTAATGTACTCCGGAGTCAAATCACTATCATCACTCGACATTTTTGTGAAAATTTGCAATATTTTAAGTAATTTGTTGTATAACAATGAACAGAGCAAAGCAATTTTTAGTTTTCGCGCCTCTTTTAATTTGTGTTCTTTTTTTCTTTTAATTATATTCTATCTCGTGGTGGCCAGTTCGTAGTTCGAACAATTGATTTTTTAGTGCAGATTATAATGGTGAATGCATGCAATTAGTTTGTACCTACTAGGTACCTAACGTAAATATTCGTATGCGATTTATGTTCCAAATTCAAATCACATTACTGACCAGCGGGTCATAATTAAATTCAGTACAATATTAATGCCCTGCTAGACCTCAGGTCGTAAATGACTTTAGGTTAAGTTTGCATGACATATAATTTGACATTGTCGAGCAGGTGGTGTGAAAATTCTGTAACTGTATGAATAACACATGGACTGCGTTTTTTTGGCAAAACTTTGGAAGATTTTTTAAATTTTGTATTTGTTTAAAAAATATCGTACGTCATGTACGTAAGTCATGTCCCTTCCTTTTTGTGCTTGTGACTCAGAAACGGATGGACTTTGATTTGATTGATTGATGATAATTTACGATAATTTGTATTTGATGCTTTTTTGTTTATTGTATAATGATTTGTGTTTTTACTTTGTACAAAATAGGACCTGTATTTTTTAATAATTATTAATAAATAAACTAAACTAAACCGACTAAACTAACTAATTTGGATAGTTAATGAAAAATTGATGGAGTTTGATTTTTTTTTCTTCCAAACACGTCGACTGGGTTATCAAAATGAAGGGCTTTAGAAGGTGATTACAAAAATATAAAACTTATATGTTTAAAGTAATTCGTTTTTATACAAATCGTATAAAAAGTGAAAAAAACGTGTAATCACAAAAAAATCGTCTGCGAATTTTTTTCACATACTTAATTCATAACTTGCTTGGTTTTGCCTATCAGTATTGTCAGTCGGGTTTTTTTTAATTATTCTTATTTCTTATTCTTTATTGCACACAAAATTAAAAAATATACACACAAAATTAAAATATATAGCTTATAAATAACTTAAAAGCAAAAAATAAAAAAAGCAAAATAAGTTTTTTCTATAAATAGCTTTAATTTTTTTTTTATTCCTGTTTAAACTTGGGTTTAAATGAGGAATGAATGGTTAAAAAGTAGCTAGATGGTAGGTATATAAACTTTTCGTACCACTTGCTCAAAAAAGTGACATTCTATCTAATCATCTAATCTGTTCTAATCTATCATTCTATCTAATCTGTTAAAAACAGGGAAAGAAAATTGTACTGAATTTCATTCATCCTATAGGGGGGGAATGTGATTTAAATTTGGAATACTTTCCGAAATGTATACTGAACTACATCTGTGTTTACTACAGCATTGAGTTTTATATAAAGCATTATACATCTTTTTGAAAAAGGAATACGCATTTATTATGCAGTTAAGATTATTAAATAAAATTACGAAAACCGACGAGGCCGTATGAGCTTGATGCCTTTGCTTTTCCGACAAAAAAATATTAGTCTAGGAATTTGCCGCGTTTTTATTTTCTTCAAATACATAAACGTTAAGTTTATTTTAATTTATTTTTATAAATAAGTTAATGTTCCAAAAATACGTTACGATGTTAAATCAAAGCGACAGTGACAGTGAATTGTCGGATTCCATCAGTGCAAATGCTGCCGCAATTATAAATAATTTGCTTCCACCAAAAATTCAAGGAAAATTATTTAAAAACTTATGAAGAATTTTCAACGTGGAGAAGTGCGAAAGGCCTATCAATTTCAGAATCAGTACTTCTTGTCTATTTTGATTATTTATCCAAGACAAAGAATCCCAATACACTTTGGTGCATATACTCAAAACTGAAAGCTACAATAAGCATCAAACGCAGCATTGAAATAAATAGATTCACGAAAATACTGGCTTTTTTAAAAAGAAAATCAGAAGGGCATTGCGCAAAGAAGTCTAAAATCTTTACGACTCAAAATGTGGAAAAATTTCTTTTACTTTTAATTGTCATTATTTTTAATAAATGCTTATCTCATATTATTATTGTATTAATTTTTTCGCAAGTATTTTCCTCGGTGATAAAGCCTTGGGTGAACTAAAATCCCTCGCTACACTCAGGACTCGTCTTAAATCCCTCATTTCGCTCGTGATTTATGTTTTTAACACCCTCGCTACGCTCGGGAGTAAACCTCGAGTCCTTCGTTACGCTCGCGATTTAAATCGTCACCCGCGACAGAAGACACTGCTTTATCCCCTTGGTTAATAATCTTCTAATTTTGCAAAAAAAACAGGCACTTCAGATTTTTTTCTTTACTTCAAAGAAGAAGAACAAGAAAGAGATTTTATTAATTTGACGATGTATTGACATGTTATTTGAAGCATCCTGGCATGATTCTTTACAGTCCAAATTTAAATTTTGAAATTAAAAAAAGAAAAATAATGATTATTGTGGATTATTGTAAAATTGCTTTACTAATGGTGCGAATTGCTGAAACAATCTTTTTTACTGCTTACAAATTTTTTTTTTTTGGATATTTTCTGCAATTTAAACAATTTAATCTTTCTTTTTACATAATACCACTTTTTGATATGAGTAATAAAGCGATAAGGGCCGGTAAAATAATAGCCCTACTTGAAGAAGGTTGTTCGCAAACTTACGTGTCTCAGCGGCTAAATGTAAGTCGTTCAACTGTCCAGAGGACTTGACAACAGTATCAAGAGACCGGTTCTGTCAACAGAAGACCGGTTCGGGAAGAAAACGATGCATAGAACCAAGAGATGACTACTTTTTGGTGAGTCAGGCGTTACGGAATCGTAAGGCTTTAAGTGTGGACCTGAAGAAGAGCCTTGAAGAAGTAAGAGGAGTAGAAGTTTGCTTGTGGACGGTCAGGAGGATGCTTTTGGCTGCCAATATCAGGAGTTACCGCCCGGCTCGGGGCCCTAAATTACTCCGTGAGCACCGTGTTGCTCGAAACTGTGCTTCATGGACTCTGGAGGAATGGAATAAAGTATTGTTTTCTGATGAAGCTAGAATCTCTTTGTGTGGAGAGGACCGACACCGGCGAGTGCTGCGAAGACCACGGGAACGCTATGCGGAAGTGTGTTTCGAAGAAATCACTCCTTATGGCAGAGGCTCCGTTATGTTTTAGGCAGCAATTAATTCGACGGAGCGGACGGAGTTAGTTTTCATAGAAAATGGAACATTAAATGCTCACCGGTACATAATGGAAGTCCTAATTCCATATGCACAATCCGCATTGACTGCACTTGGGGAAGATTCCATTTTTATGGACGACAATGCTCGCCCGCACCATTCTGGCGACGTGGAAGCGTACATGCAAGAAGTTGAGATCCGTCGTTTAGATTGGCCAGCTCTAAATCCTGACCTCAATCCAATTAAGCATTTCTGGGATGTTCTAAAGAGACGGGTAAGATCAGTGCAACCTGCAGCACAAAACATCAGGGAGCTAAAAAGAATAATTGCAGAAGAGTGGGAACGTATTCCTCAAAACGTTATTAAAAACATCGTGGAAAGCATGCCCAGAACGATTCAAGCTGTGATTTTGGCAAGAGGAGGTCACACTCGTTATTAGGTTTTTACATTTGTAACTTTATTTAATTAAAAAAAGTAAAAAAATCTTCTTCTCTTTTTGCAGACCACTTCTTATTTGGGCCGTGTACATCGGTTTTAAAGAATTCATCGTTTTTTTGTTTAAATTGCCAGAATTCACTTCACGCGTATTCATTTACGCGATTATAAGTACGTCTAACAATTAAATTTCATTTAATTAAGTAACTGAAATCGACCTTAGAACGTCAATTTCCTTATGCCCGTTTTTTTGCAAAAGAGTGTAGTAGAGTAGTCCGAAGCTGTTGCTTTCTTCATAAAGTCGCTTTTCATGTCTCTCCGTGTAATCAGTTATTTCTTCTACACTACACAATAGATTTTGTTTCGGTTTTCGCCCTCGTTGAGAGAATTTATTCCGAAAGGTTTATGCATTATGCATTTATTTCAGAAATCTCTATGTTTTATGTCACCACCCACATCAGCCCGCGTAGCATGACCACCGTAGAAACGGGTATCTTCAAAGAAAGAATCGACATAATGACAGATGAACAAAAGAAATCTGTCATTATCTGTCATTTTGTCGATTCTTTCTTCGAAGAAACCCGTTTCTACGGTGGTCATGCTACGCGGGCAGGTGATTTCACACCCGTGCAAAGCATGGTCAGGTCGCTAGTTAACAAAAATGATGGTCAACTAAAGTGATTACCTGTGATTACCTACGTCTTTTGATAAACTTTAAACTTACTTTACTTCAATGTTAAATCATATCGAATGCGAAACTGATGAGATTTGTCAAGGATTTAGATTTTGATATGGAAATTAACGAATAAATACAGCAAATTGTATTACTTACGTCAAACTGTAGATTATAATAATGTGGAGAATTAAATTCGGGACGGACACTAGGTACAGGTTAAGGATAAATTTAATTTTACATTTTCCTCATTGAGAAGTACTCTATGCTGGCAAAACAAATATGCGACCTTTTTTTACGTTATACTTGGTTTTAAAAATAGTCTCAGGCTCTGTTAATGATCACAGATTTTTGACCACCCTTTCTTGACCAGTAGGAACAAAACAAAAAAAAGGACCAAGAAAGAGAAAGTTTTTAACTGTTTTATTAGCGCTTCAATAGCGGCCGTATGCTGCAAGCAAGAAGTGCCGTATTGGTGGTGAGATTTCGTCCGAGCTCATCGACCTATGTGCGCGAAAGTTGTACCTATCTGTAACAAGTTAACAACTGCATTCGTTTTTTATGGTTCACTAGCTTTAATCCGTGTCTCGCTTGCATGTAATTATCCCATAAGAACATGCTACCAGGGTAAGAAGTAACATAACATCACGCCTGTAATCCCTGAAGAGTTAGGCAGACGTAATAGTGTACACCCACATTTCGCCAGTCCCATGTGAGCCTAATGACATCAACCCGGCACAAATCCAAACTCCGTGGTTGCTATCCTATCCTACCCTATCCTTTCAAAGGTCAAGGTCAGGTCATGACTAACATGAAAGGAGCCATGGTGCCTTGTTATTTTTTGGCGGCCACTAACGAAACTTTATACACTTCGGAGAAATTGTATAAAGATTCGTTAGTGGCCGCTGAAAATAAAAAGGCACCAATTTTGGTAATTGGCTTTTCAATTGAATCTGCTGAGCCGTTGAGGCGTAAACAGCTGACAGACAGACGTTTCTTTCGCATTTAAATATTGTTATGAAGTGGCATGTATTAGTATGGATAGTTTTGTTACCATTTTTTTTACAAAAATTTATTTGTTTGTACACTTTTCTTATCTACGTGCAATCATCGTTAAAACATAAAATGCATTCCAGGCACAGATTTTAAACATAGATTTCATAAATGGTTTTTAATCGCTTTTAATTATTTTGTCGCTTGTTTACATGGCATTTGCAAGGTCAGTTTTATGGTTTTATTAATATGCTGGCGATTCATAAGCTGGGTGGACTATGGAAGGCCACGCTCCTTTGAAGGCCAACTATTAAAAAGTCGTAGTTATTGACATGTTAGGACATATTCCTTCTACACACACTAAGATCCATCAAACTCAAGCCCACAGATCGGCAAGGCGGCAAGTCGCTTGCGCCGCTATTTTGGCTGTCCGAGCTCACGCTTCGTAGACTTCGGTCGTCGACGTTAGAAATGTAATTCGTGCGTATAGCAACACGTAAGTTTTTAGTTAAATAACCTATTATTTTCTCATATTTTTTTTACTGTGAATTGTTGTACTTATAAGGATTGTTTTATGGTACTAACGAAAAAAGTAATGATTTTGCCTCGATTTAAGTTAAAATATTGGTAGTGTTCCTCAGATAGCCGGTGGTTCCTTATAAGGCCAATCAAATATGCCAATAAAATCTACAAATCATGAACACTTAGTTTTAGTTATAAATACGTACCTACCGTGAAAGTTAAACAATGTTTTATTTCTATTTAGAAGGGTTATTCAAGTTTTTAACTCGGATTGAAATTTTGGCCTTACAAAGAACGAAGGAGACGGAGACCCTTATGAAGACCAATTTAGGTAAAAAAAAGTTTTAAATTTCACTTTAAAACGCATTGGCAAGTTATTTGATATCAATATAATACTCATTACTATTATTTTTAAATAATTTCTTTCAATATATTCTTAGTTATACGATGGTGTTCAAGTTATGTTCTTTGAGTTTTTTAAAGATGATAAAAATAAATTAAGCATTTAATGTTTCGCTTAAATGAAAGAGCATATTATTTAGTTTTAGGAAAAGCGGATATATTAATTGTTACAACTCTATTTTTAAGTTAAACACCTGATTTATAATATTGGCCTCGTTTGGAGCCCTGTTTCTTGCAAGGCCAATTGGAAGAGCTTTATAAAACTTAAGTTTAATAAATAGTAATTAAAGTTAGGTTTAAAAAAAAGTATTTTATATGGTACACATTTATCCAGTAAATAAACGAATACATAGTGTTTATTCGTTAGCGTGACCTTCCTTGGTCCACTAACCTTAGTTTAAAATTAGTTATGTATTGATCGTTTTAAATGCTGTTTTACAGTTAGGTGACCTAACTAATGCACCTCCATTTTGAAACAAAGTGGTTGTTTTCCTTATGTGACGGAATACCTTGTAACACATAAGTCGATAATTAGTATATTAAAACAAATAATATTTTGTACAGTTTATCAAAGGTAAATATTTGATTTCAAAGCATTTATTTCATTAAACCATTTATAACCATTTTTGAATTGCCATGGAGTCGGTTAGTTATTCAACAAAGATATTTAAAAGACATAAAGAGAGGATTCAAAAAGTTAAACTGTATTTTAATTTAATCTAAAACATCATTGAGCTATTACTACTACGTACTCGTATAGAGAAGACAGCGCAAACAAAATCTGTGCGTAGTGCGGGGCGCGCGGGGGGCGGCTAACCCCGTTTAAATAATGCTGTGGCGAGCAAGCGACTGAATGAATTGCAGCCAGCTGACAGCAGTTGAACGGAGCACAGATTTTGTTCGCGGTGTCTTCTCTATAGGTACGTAGTAGTAATAGCTCAATGTAAAACATAGATATTCTAAAAATATGTACCCAGCAAAACCCCTTTCTAAGCCGAGAAACCTTAAAATTGAAATGTTTATGGAACGAAAATCGCCAGCAGGGTGAGGCATAGATACAATTTGGCTATGATCCGTAAGCCGGGACGCGTGGTAAAAAACCGCCGGGATGCCCACGTCATGCCCAATAAGCTTTAGCGACGAATAAAAATTCATGGCGGCCAACCTTTCTATCAAAAGGGATAAAACTACACTCGGTTTTTACAATAGACAAAATGTTCGGACGCTCATGTTCACGATTGAAATATGATTACAAAATGGAATTATTATCAAAATTGGATTTTATTAGATTTTGACCTTTGCGGTAAGAAAAGGTTTGAAGTAAAAATTTCAAAAAATCAAGTATAAATTGATTAACATAAAATTCACTTGTCTCTGTATTCTGTACCCTAATAAATCTTTACATAGTATAAAACAAAGTCGCTTTCGCTGTCTGTACGCTTATAACTTTTAACCTACGCAACGGATTTTAATACAGTTTTCAGTAATAGCTAGATAGTGTGATTCAAGAGGAAGGTTTATACGTATATTTGTACACACATTAGTATAGTGGTGTCATCAAGTGTGTTTTGTAGGCAGGAGTGTAAATATAAGTCACTGCCTAGGTACTCACGTTTCTATTGAGTAAGGTTCACACGCACAACACAAAACAGTAGAAGGAGAATAGAGAAGACAATAGAGCACAGTCACAATAATTGTCACAAACACGTATAACAGTTTATGGATAACAGTAAACACAAGATAACAGGCGAAACATGGGAATGGCGCGATTTCAAGAGATGTCAAATAAATCATGCGCACGCGTCGTTGTGTGGTTAGTGCCGACTCAAGGTCACGGAGGTCAACGATCGCGCGCTGCTCCCACGGGTCCCACCTCACTCGCTCGGTACACGTCACGATGACGTAGCTCGGCCGCGGTGCGATTCCAGTTTACAGTGTCCCGACATCATCCGACATTATATTGATGTTGTCAATATAGATGCCGGTGATGTGTAATAAGTGATTATTATAAATACATGTAAATAAATCTGTTTGTATGTAAATGTTTTGTGTTGTGTAATATACAATACAAATATGTAAACTATATATTAGGTGTATACCCTACATTAGTATCTACATTGCACCCGTGTGAAGCCGGGGTGGGTCGCTAGTATTGTATATAATTAATAAGGTACGTATAATAAAAAACACAACTTACAAACAAAGGTCTGAATGCCTGGAAAGTAGATGGCCTCATAAAACGATCACATAAACTCAACTATTTGATTAAAAAAACATCATTCGGTATAACGTGGTGACCTAATAGCTTACGGCCGGCAAATAGGGCGCAATAACATTTACTTAGGCCGACGGACTTCAATTGCGATTGATTAATAATTTACAGGACAAGTTTGTGTATGGCTTACCTATAAGTACATGGTAGTATACTACCATGTACTTATAGGTAAGCCATACATTTGCATATTACAGTGCAGCCCATTGTAAACATGGGGGTATAAGAATAATGTTTTTGTGCTTCGTCTTTCAGGTTTTGCACTTTTGATCGGACTTTTTGTTATAACTAAAAAAGTGTGATAAACATTTGGCGAAGTGGTGGTGTAAGGCCTACGCAGACCGGGACGGCATGACAGACAAGGGATTTAATTTAAAATTTTTGCCAATGGACATTCATATTGTCCCGGTCTGCGTAGGCCTGTACCATAGATAGATATAATATATAGGTGATATAATATATTATTTCAAAGTTCAAATCAAACCATGTGAATATATAAGAGCAGATTTTAATAGTTTCATTATAGACCCGCGGGAGGGTCGTTCCACGGCGGAGAATCTTAACACCGCGATTCAGAATTGTGACGTAATTGTACAAAGCCATCTAGTTTGGTTTTTGGAACTCAAAGAGACATATGTAGTGACTAATACTGGACGTCACAGAATGATATTAAATAGACGTAGCTAGGACGTACCATTCATGACCAACAAGGGCTGAAATAAATCGGACACAGAACGTGTCACTGGTGACCCAAAATAGACGTCATCAGGACGTACCATTCGTACCTAATACCGGACGACGGACCCTAAAATGACTAAAGTGGGACGTCGTTATTTCGTCGCAGACGTCATCTTGCTACTTGGGATATAACCTTTCGGAGATTACATGCGTGATATTACGTTATGCTTAAAAATCTATCGATACTTACTAAATATTATAAATGCAAAAGTAATTGGCTATCTCTGTTCTGTTACTAGTTTATGCCCGAACGGCTGAACGGATTTTGGTGAAATAAGTAAGTTCGTATGTTTTTTAGGGTTCCGTACAAAAAGTGCGTCTGTCTGTCACAGCCAATTGCTCCGAATCTACTGGACCAAATCAGGTGAAATTTGGTAAGATGGTGTAACCCTATGACCCAAACACAGATGTGTTAAGTAAATATATATTTTTTAAATAAGGGTAATTTTCGGGGGTAAATAAGGAAATAAAAAAAAAAAGTTTTGCAAACCTTACTGTGTCATATATCAAATGAACGGGCTCGTTATGGGGATCTCAACCATGATTTTGTTATTGTTGTAAAATAAATAGATTTGATTTTATTCATGAAAGAAGACGAAAATTGTCCATTCCCCTACCCCTGTTCTCCGAAACTTCTCAGCCTAAAATTCTGAAAAAAATACAAAACATAGTTCATTCCTTGTAGATTAGGTACACAAAAACCTATAAGAATTCTATCAATTGAAAATAATGTGGTAAACTCAATATAAGACTTTGGCATTGTACGGAACCCTCTCCACGCGAGTTCAACTCGCACTTGACCGATTTTTTTGTTGCAATATTACGCTCCCTTGGGATGATTCACGACTACCACGCGACCGCGACCGAATCCGCGCGCAGAAGCTAGTGACACTTTACATACGATATTCGATTCCTCGTGTTAATAAACATAGGTACAATATTACTTAACACATTTGTTAAGTATTTTAATCATAGATGCTTTTACGTTCAGTTTACTACGAGGTGCTCCCCGCACGGTAATGATTAGCTAATAACATTAATTAGTTGCTATGTTCATAATTACACGTAACAGTATGGGGGACTAATGTGGGGCCTGTCATTTGGCCTGATGGTCATTCACCCGCGATTGCCTTTGATAATGTTGTTATTACTTTACAAAGGCGCTAAAAATTTTATGGGGGAGTATAATTCCAACTAGAAGGGGGACGAGTGATCAGGAGGGGACTTTTATGCGGGTGCAGTCACGAGCACACGTTAAGTTTTCATCTTTGAAACTTAGTCTTGATCGATAACATAACTGGTACCTATTTTCAAACCCATCTTTTAGAAATAAATAAAATTGGAGTGTCTGTTTGTAATTTCAAAATAACAGCTTTTTGTTGAACACATATTATTATATATATTTTTTAAATATTTGTCTGTTTGTTTGTTCCTGCTAATCTCCGAAAAGGCTGAGCTGATTTTGCGGGACTTTTACTGGCAGATAGCTGATGTTATAAGGACTAACTAGGCTATTATAGAAAGAGGTTTAGGGTTCCGTGCAAAGAAATTAAAACCCGATCAAATTGTTAGCAGAATTCAAATTGGATTCAAATAGTTGTAAATATAAGGTAATGTTTTTATAATAATTTCACGCGCACGAAAGTCCCGGTCAACAGCTCAGCTAGTTTGTTAATAATTTCTTACGAATTTCTCTAAGTGTTAATATTGATGCTCGTAGCTGTTTAGGTGTATGTGGAACAGGGAGTAAAGTTCATTATCCCCAATTGTAAAGGGAGGGTCCTCCGAACAGACGGGTATTGGGTATTGGCTACTGCCAGACGGTTTTTGTCGGCTTTTTCTAAATGTACGTAACTTGCGGATAACTAAAACCGTGACGCAGGATTTGTAGTAGGTACCTACTTATCCTTGCGTCATAGATGGCGCTACAGTACTTTTTGACATTTATTTAAGCCGCTGCAGTTGTAAAGCAGTGAAACAATTTTGGTGAACAATATTTTTTTTTTTTTTTTTTTTTTACATTTTTTTTATTTTTTTTTTATTTTTTAGATGTAAACAGTATAAGATTCAAAAACATAACACAACACACAATAATCTTTCTATCTACTTTATAATACCTACACCTCTATCCACCCCCTCAAATAAAGGCATCATACTCGATGAGCTAGATGACCGCGATTAGTTCTGATAACTAGTGATAAACTTGGTCTGTTGGAGATAAGTTCAGTTATTAATGTGGCATAATCATAGATCATATTTGTGCAGTAGATGATAATAAATAATAATAAATAATAATCTGACTTACTCGCAAAATGTTTTGGTCCTAATTACATTGAACTCTTTTTTGTTGAACCTATGTTTATTAAAGTCACTCTTTGAGTTTGTTATCGCGATATTTTTCAAAACAACAATTATTACGGTTTAAACCAATCAATAATTTCTTCCGGGACGTGTATGTGTGTCAATATTAATTGTACACTTTAAAAAACCCACGCACAGTGAAGGGTTCTGTAGTTGTAATTAATAAATTGAATATTTTATCAAAGTAATGTAATGACCTGGGGATGAAACTTTGTCATTTTCGGCTGCGGGAAATTCAATCGGGCACCCAACTTGTACAATACACAATCATTCTATTACGGTCCAATTGTTGGGACAAAGGCCTCCTCTTTATGAGACAGAGCACCGATATTATCATTATCTTATCGCCCAAGTTGCTGTTATCGCTTCTGTTACAAAACTTCTCTTAATAATAATTACAGAATTAAACAATAACCAGTATTATGTTAATTTCTCGAGCATATTGAGCTTAGATTTATCCTTTGAGATTAAAACTGAATAATTTGTCTACATTGAGAGGTTGAGTATGGGTTTAAGTATAATAGTCTGTATATATGGACGTGTATTTCAAAGGTTTTACTACTTACATATTATAGCAGGCTTAATCACAGTGCCTCCATCAAGTTCTAAGGCAGGACTCCCTGAGCTGCCTTTCCTTTCGTAGTTAGTTCTTTATGATACTGACTACGGAATATTGTGTGCTTATAACGTTGTTAAGGAACTTGAATTTTGTTCAGGTTCTTGTATTTTTGTAACTTAAGTAACATGTTGACGGGGGCACTTTTTTCTCCTTTTGGCTGTAATTTGGAATGTATTGAAAAAATAAGATGGCGGGTTCCGGTTTTGGTCTCGCAACTCGTATCCTTGTGTCTACAAATATATTTTTACAAAGTTTTTTTTGTTTTCGTTTTTTCACAGGGATGGGACGGTAAAACGAATTCAGCGAGCGACGAAGACGAGAGTGCGCCGCCTGCGCACGCCCCACTCGATGCAGTCTGGCAACCTGTCGACGGAACTCGGTGAGTAATATAGAATATTGCTTGAAAGGAAAGTTCTAATGGGAGAATATAGTTTTAAAATAAAGCTAATCCGTAACCGTTTGTAAACAATTCGGTTAATCGAATGTCAGCACCAGTCACACTTGAGTTATGACCACCGTCCCTACTGCTAAGACATTATAGTGCTGTCAATATGATATTGGTGCCATGGACATGCCATTGCCTGCTCCTATAAGGCATAACATAAACATATAAGCGCCCTGTGGGTTTCTACAACAGGGAGCTATAATGATTACTTTACCAAATTTTATAAAATTTGGTAAAGTAATCATTATAGCTCCCTGTAATATTCAAAGTTTGGTGATTAAATACAATGACGACATACGTTGAGGGGAAGGACAAAATTTTAGCATAATAATCTCTGTAGTCGCGTGAGGCAAACAGTAAACTAACATGTGCTATAGGTACGAATATTTATATTTGCCAACATATATTAGACTTAATAATAACAGCCGCTCGGGTCAAACTTCAGGTTAAGCTGCGCTTGCCTGGGTTGGTCCGAGGATGGGTAAGGTGAAGAGTCACTCTTTACATACCGAGTCTCTTCCTTGCCTCGGAAAGCACGTTAAGCTGTTGGTCCCGTCTGTCATTTGTAGGTCTTTGACAGTCGTTATTACCCAGTACTACTGGGTTGTGTAGGTCAGATAGGCAGTCGCTTCATGTAAAATACTGGTATTCAGCTGCATCCGGTTAGATTGGAAGCCGACCCCAAAATAGTTGGCTAGGCAGATGATGCTTACATGTACGTTTTTCCAGCTAGATAGTCTGACCGCCTTAATCAGATTGGAAACGGGAGGACAGCCTGTTGTGCCCACCTTCGGAGCAGGGCCGGATTTAAAGGTGTGGAGGCCCTGGGGCAATCAAAAAGCGAAGGAAGCGGTTTTTTTTTGGAACAGGCGAAAAAAATATTTAGACAAGGTGTAACATAGACTTAACCGTACTACCTCTCGTGTGGTGTCTCGGATCATGAACCTGGTCATGGACACAAAGAATGTATTTTTTCTTATGCATAAAAAAAAAAACAAGTTTTTTCCTTGTGGAGCAAGTGATCCTGTTGCTCTGCCCTAAATCCGGCGCTGCTTCGGAGACTAGACTGCGATACACTGAGCTGACTGACTGATTGATTGTCATGTATTTGTAGCCAATACAAAGTATATACTACTCTGTCAAGAAAGTACCGGGAAAAGATCAATAATACACAAAATGTCTGTTATTCATTCAAATTTATTTTATCACCTTCAAAGTATGCTCCTTTAGAAACGATACACTTGCGCCAACGAATAATCCATTCATCAAAACATTTTTTAAACGCTGCTTCCGGAATTGAGTTCAGTTCTCGCCGCGAATTCTCCTTTATGTCTTCTATCGATTGAAAACGGGTGCCACGAAGTGGTAATTTGAGTTTAGGAAAAAGAAAAAAGTCAGCAGGAGCCATATCTGGTGAATATGGTGGTTGCTGGATGGTATTTGTTGAGTGTTTGGTCAAAAATTCGTTCACAATGATAGCCTTGTGCGAAGGCGCATTGTCGTGGTGCAAAATCCAAGAATTTTCTTTCCACAAATCTGGCCTTTTTCGTCGAATTTGCTCTCTTAAACGCCGCATAACGCTCAAATAATATTCTTTATTTACCGTTAGACCTTCCGGTAAGAATTCAGAGTGCACAACACCGCGATAGTCAAAGAAAACAGTCAACATGACTTTGACTTTTGATCGACTTTGGCGTGGTTTTTTCGGTTTCGGTTC
Source organism: Xestia sexstrigata (assembly GCA_941918905.2). Taxonomy (NCBI): domain Eukaryota; kingdom Metazoa; phylum Arthropoda; class Insecta; order Lepidoptera; family Noctuidae; genus Xestia; species Xestia sexstrigata. Next base: position 10,253,075 of record OW799203.2, read on the forward strand.
AGTTGGAAGGCGCCACTCCGAAGCTTGTTGACTAGTTTGCATGTCAAACTCGTAAACCCACGTCTCGTCACCAGTAACAATGCGTTTCATGAATGTTGGGTCCGAACTGACTCGTTCTGGCATGTCCTCAGCGACTTTCATGCGATTGAGTTTTTGGAGAAAATTCAGATCTTTTGGGACTAGCCGAGCAGCAACATGTTTCATACCCAAATGATTAGTTAAAATGGTACGGATCGACTCGTGAGATACAGAAAGTTCGGCGGCTATCTCTCTCAGAGTTGAATGGGGATTTTCAGTCACTATTTTCTTCACTTTTGCGATGTTAACTTCAGTTGCAGACGTTGACGGCCTACCAGAGCGAGGCAAATCTTCCATCACATCTCGACCGCTTTTGAACGCTTTGAACCACTCATAAGCACGAGTTTTTGATAAAGTCGATTCACCGTAAGCCTTCTGTAACATTTTCAGTGACTCCGAACACGAAATTCCATTGGCGATGCAAAATTTAAGACAAACTCTTTGTTCGATATTTTTGTCCATTATGAAATTCGCAATACACACTATATATGATATTACTAAAACCAGCACTGTATTTAATATAAATAACAGATGCAACTCAAACTCCGCGCCAAAATGGAAAACAGTTGTGCCAATCTAACAACTACAAAAAAAACTAAAATTTGAATTTGGAACCATAAACAAATCATCCATTCCCGATACTTTTTTGACTGAATGTACTTACAGCGCTGAATCAGTGCTTAATATTTCGAAACAGTTTAGTGAATAATTTATGATTTCCATGTCATTACGTGTAGGTACTAGACTAGATTAAATCCATGGACACGGAACGATCGATGTTAAATGTCACTGAGGTAAATAATCAATGATGATGTTCCTTTGGATTATTTACTTTATTCCATGTCTAATTACCTTGGGACCTACTGTAATGGTTGTGTCTGAATGGCTTTGCCTATCAACCTCCATGTTAATGGCATAGGTATATTAGAGAAAGACTAGAAATAAAAGTTACCTCAGATAATTAGCAGCGCTTATCGACATGCATGTACATAAACTTAAGCCCTCATGGTTATAGATAGTAACCACAGAACGTCTTAAACACTCGGGCACAAATAAATAGATTCATTTAATTCAGATATCATAAGATCCATAAAAGTAAATTCATAATTATCCACGTTCACAAATTTAATTCACAATGTTAGTAAAAATACAGAAATTACTTATCTATCTACGTTAGTATTTAAACTTAAGTGTAGGTTGCTCTAAAACTTATGTAACCGACTGCCCTGTCTGTCACTAAACATCGCCAGAATGCTGTTAGGGCTGGCGCGGACTCTGCAGCGCAGCGCTTGCGTAAGATGGCATGGAAACCGTCCACCTGCGCATCGGCAAACATCCCTGATGCGCTGCATGCCCGCGACAACCGCAACAACACCCTATACGCGTTATTGTATTGGACGCGTAAAGCATTGAACGATTTATGCGGCTTTGGTCTTTGGTCTTTCCTTAAAATTAATAGTTTTTCTAGTGTTGTTGGGGCGTAACTCCAAACAGTGAAAATGTTATATACTTGTTATTCTTGTTATGTAGACTTGTAAGGTATGTTATGGTATGTAAATGAGCAGACAATTGATTCCCTTGATGGATTTATTGCTATTGAATTATAATGATCCGATTATATACTAAGTTACAGAAATGCACACCTAAACAATATCGATATGCATAAAATGAGTATGATGTACAGCGTAGCTTGTACATATTGCCCACTCACAAAATGTAACAGTTTATAAAAAATGGAAAATGTTATGTTAAAATGACCTTTGTTTGATTGATTTAGTTTTTTTGTCACCGACTTCTGAAGACATTTCGCAGCCGTTCCTTTTAGGGACGGGTATGATGTGGTAAACTTTATAATTTTCTCTGCTGATTAACGGCACCCGTACCTCAATGATAAGATATCTTTCTGACATCATTGCTTTCACTTGTAAAAGATGATACAGGCGGAAAAAATCTTCTTGAATGTTCCTGATGGGAAGTGCCACATCCTTTGACTACGGGCCTGATATGACGTTCAATTCATCTCGAAGCTGTTCTGGCGCAATGAGGTGTAAGTTCATCTTGCCTTTGTAAATGTTGGTTACGGTGTCCAACAGTATCTCTTGAACGTTTCTAAGACGCTCTATAAAACTGTTTCCCGCGATTGCCGATATCACAAATTCGATTGATAATTCTCGAGACTCAATCTTTTGCTGAAGGTTACTCGTTTGTTTGTCTAGGTTTAGCAGATGTTGGTTGAATAATTTGTGTTTTCTATTGTTTCTTCCGATCTTCTAAGTATGTTGTATTCGGCTTCTATATGTAGTTGTCTGATTTTTCAATAATAGAGCCAGATGTTTCTCATTTTCTTGGATGAGTTCAATGTCTCGTTGATATTGTTCGGCGAATTGGTCATCCAATACTTCGAACAGGGAACGTGCGATTGACCCGACACCGTTGATAAAGCCGCGTTTGCTCCTTATGTACACCCGACCTTGCGGATTCAGCAATAAGCGGTTGTAGTGTTCGAGTTCACCGAACGCGTGACGTAATTGTGATGCAATGATATCATATAACATATGTTTTCGAGATGATCATTGAATTTAGTGAACACTGCTGTACCATGCCAATAGGGTTTGACGTCGTAATCGGCAACTAACAATCTTCCACTCGTCGCGAATCAATTTCATGTCGGTAGCTTTATCGAAATATAGGCCTTGTTGCAATTCGATAAGGTTTGTAGTGTTTGTTGTCGCGGTTGCTGGATTCAGTAGGTATAGCAGGGTCATCACTAATCCGAAGAAGTTGATTTTGCTTGTTCTTGCAGTTTGTTGACATTTTGTTATTTTCTCGTTTGTTGCTTGTTTTTTGAGTTCTTTTTCGGTGTTTTGTGGTTTGGAGTTTCCCTCGTAGTCTATTGGTAAAATAGATAGCTTTGTTATGGGTCTCTTTATGGGGCCGTTTCTTGTTTTCAGGGTTACAACACGAACATACCCGTCGTCTCCCGGATGAAGGTCTGTTATTCAACCCATCTACCATTTTCCTGCGGGCCGCTGGTCGTCATTAATAACAACCAAGTCACCAACTTTTAGGTTGCTCTGCGGCTTTTGCCACTTTGTTCTTGCTAACAATTGGCACAGGTACTCATTTTTCCATTTCTTCCAAATTTCTGAGTACATTTTCCTAGTCAGCTCCCATCTTGTTCGGGCGTCTTCTCTTGTTTCGATGACGGTCAACCCTGTTCTTCCTGTTAGAAAGTGTGCTGGCGTTAGAAAGTCGACATCTTCTACATTTTCACTCAGCGCACACAGAGGTCAGTAGGCCTATTACGTATCTTTCTGATATCCAGTGACTATCAAGCTTCGGTTGTACACCACACTTTGATGACAACCGAGAATGTCATAATATTGGTATTACGTATCGCACTGAGTGGATATGACTTTGCGGTGACTAACAGCCCCATCGATACGAAAGCGTCTGTCAAAATGAGTTACGGTGACTATCAGCCACGATGACAACTAATGACGTCATATTTCATCGCGACTACGCGCGACTATCGCGAAACTAACCTTTTGACAGTTAATTGATGGACACTGAGCCAAGTTACTATCATTTCGAGCTGTCAACAGAGATACGTAATAGCTCTACTGGAGTTGAGACAAGCTTCTAGTTTTGTTAAGATAGTGGTGAACTCCTCGAATGTTAACCTTTGTTCACCCACCACTCTTTTCAAATGGTGTTCCAAGCTTCTCACGGCTCTTTCCCACAATCCACCCGCCGATGGCCACGCCGGGGCGTTAAAATGCCACTGTATGGCCATCTCGGTAACTTTTTTCTGTAATCCTTCGTCCCTGTAGCTGTTTTCTATTTCCCCGCATTGTTCCATTATCAGTCGATTAGCGCCGACAAAGTTCGTGCCATTATCGCTGTATAAATGGCGGGGGGCTCCTCTCCATGCTGCCATTCTGTTTAGGGCTGCCAAAAATGCGGAGTTGGTAAGATCAGACACTAATTCAATGTGTACTGCCTTTGTTACCATGCAAATAAAGATGGCTATGCAACCTTTTGTTGTTTAGCCCCTCTGCCTTTAGTCATCTTGACTTCAACGAATCCCGTGTAGTCCACTCCTGTATGGTAGAATGGCGGAGCAGGGTTTATTCTTGCGCTCGGTAGTTCACCCATGATTTGTTGTTGTTTTGTTGGACTTATTTTGCGGCACGTTACGCATTTTCTGACTTGCATCTTCGTTACTCGCACGCCACCGATGATCCCGTATTTTTGACGAAGGTGCGATAAAGTTAGTCGTGGCCCTCCATGTAAAGTCATTTGATGGGAATTCATTGTTACTTGTATCGAAGTGTTTTTTTTTTCAAATCATGTAGGTACCAATTGCCCCGCTTGTCTCGGGAGTACAACACTGTGCAAAATCGATCATTACCATCGGTCACGATTTTGTACTACTTCTTCCCATTTTTTAACCGACTTCCAAAAAGAGGACGTTATCAATGAGGTTTTTTTTTGTGTGTATGTTCAGCCTTTTTTTCGCCAATTGTGAACCGATTTCGATGATTCTTTTTTGTTTGGAAGAAAAGTACTTCGCGGTGGTGTCGTTTAAATTTGGTGAAGATCTGATGGTGATCTTCGGAGAAATACAATGGAACTCTTCAATTATAGACAGTAAATCAGTCGTGATTGCTGCAATCGCTTGGATGTTTGTTGTTTTCACAACATCATAACATATCATCACGCCTGTATGCTCTGAGTGTGAGTGTGAGGTGTACTGTACACATCTGCATACCCCATGCAGATGTGTACAGTACACCCACATTTCGACAATTAGGTATGTTAGGTTCCATTTTATTGGGGATAAGCTCATGACATGTATTCGTCATTTATTTCATATTGTTAACAATATGAAATAAATGACTGCCCCGTTGGTCTAGTGGTGGCGACTACTCAGCATGAGGTCCTGGGTTCGATTCCCAGGTCGGGCAAAGTGTTATTGGGTTTTTCCATCAGGAATTTCTCAGTAGCAGCCACGGAGTCTGGATTTGCGCTAGCGCTCGACCCCAATTACATGGGACTTAAACATAACTGGCGAAATGCGAGTGCCAACTTTTCGGGGATTACAGTCGTGATGTTATGTTAAAATAAATGTATAGCTAATATTTGTATAGGAAATTACAACTAAAAATGGAAAAAAAAACTTTTTTGCAAAAATTAAAACCGACTTCAAAAACAGAACAAAGTGAAAAATAACTTTAGCTTTAGAAATCGGTGGCAAAGAAACTGAATCAAACACACACAAGTCACCGACTTCTGAAGCTAAAGATATTTTTCACTTTGTGGTGTTTTTGAAGTCGGTTTTGTTTTTTTTGACTAACTTAATGCTGGTAACTCCAAATTGCACTAAACTGCTTTGGCTAAGCAGGATTTATGACTATGATTTTGCTAAATTCGCTTTAACGGTAATCAAAGGATGATTCCTGACTATAAAATATAATTCTGTTTAGTCCGCCAGATAAATTATCGAAAAATATTGGATACGTGTTTTTGTTTTAGATTTTTTGTCATCTACCCTATTTTTGCAAAATATTTCCTTCAACGTTAAAAGAACGTACCTAACATAATATACAAGGAACGGTTCAGAATGAATTAATTTTACACGACTGCCCCCGTTCTTTACAATAGCACGTCGCTTCCTCGCCGTCGTCACATAGGTACTGTACCTAATGTTTCACAATTCATAGAGTGCTCACTTTACGTCTATGTTGCCATGCCAAGCTTTTTACCATTGATAACATTGCCTGTTGGTTGATAAAAAAATAGCAATTAACCATTAACACATGTCACATACCACACACCATTAAACCACACCATTATACACCATTATATCACATATAATTTATGTTAAAACTGACCATTTAATGGTCAGTTTAGTAGTAGTATGATAATTATACCTGCAATGACGTAAAAATGCTGATATACATGTGTTCACTAAAACGACAGCCGATAAAAATTCAATGAAAATATATATGTCGCAGGCATATCGTGGATTGCAAAACGTCGCTGTTAGTAATACGGCGTCTTCATGTTCAGCCGTATTACAATTCGGCTGAAATAAATTACGCCGCATTGAATGAGCACTTCGCGTTCGTCAAAGCCGCGTAAACGTGACACCCAAATACCAACGGGCGCATAGTCGATACGTCGCTTTGAAAGCGAGCGAAGCGAGCTCGGTACTTGGTACTCGGTACTCAGCACCCGACGTTAGGTTTGGTTAGGTTACATTAAACCCTGCAGACAGAAATAGGAGCCCCGCGTAGCGGGGCTACGTCGACTACGCCTTATTTTCGGATTTTTTAGTATTTTATTCGGTCGTTTCTTCTTGCTGACAATACAGCTAAACGTTGGACGCCGCTTTGTCGAACGTATCGCCATCACAGTCCGGCTGAACGTGGGGAAACCGCATTACAGATCGGCGACGTTTTTCAATCCGGCGCGCCATTTTGTAATACGGCGTGTTATACGAATTGGCTGCGACATATACATATATCGCAGGGTTGTCAATGATGGCCGTATCGATAACATTTTACGATATCTCAAAATAACGTTGGAGCAAATATAAATATAAACATGAATGTCACCCGCGGCAGTTATTACCTAAATAAAAATTACAAATACATTCACCGAGCAATACAAATTCTTGAATAACAACAAAACGTGTTCAAGGCCTAAACAATTTGATAGGTTTGTAACACATAACCACAAAACGAATATAATTCAGAAACGTTTGTATTTGATAATGTGTATCAACCCTGTATTCTGTGATGTCCTATGTCATATTTACTTTTATGGCTATACTTTTTGGTGGGAAAACTTGAGTCCTAACTACGCACGTACGCACGACTACGCACGAAAGCGAACTCGCAAGTAGGCGTGTTCGCTTTTAGAATTGGATTATTATTTCCCGAGATTATCCCCTACAAACAACCTTACAAATCAATTTTACCTCTTTTTTATATTAGTATACAAAGATATTTAAATAATATTTATTAATGTTTTCGGATAATTTATGCAATGAAAAAAAGTACTAACGTTTTATTATATTTTTGTAATTTCCATTTTTTTGCTCGCTTTCAAACCACTACAGCTGTCATCTTGTGTGCTTAGGCTTTTCCCAGAAAATGAAAAGAAAATCACCGTCGATTGTTTATTTACATAGTCAAACGCCTCATTATCGGGAGGCACGGCAGTGCCCCCGCCAAGTCGAAGCAAACACTGCCGTACCATCCTTTACTGGAACCATTTCGCCGCATTTTCAGGCCCTTATTTGAGAACCTCTGGATAAGACCAGAACGCAGAAATTTTCGTCATCCAGTAAGCTATAATCACATACTTAAAATCCAAAATTTCAAGTCTGTAGGTCATTTAGTTCCGAAGTTAAGCGAAAGCAAAGTTTCGCATTTATGACACTCACTCACTCACTCACTCATGATCATCAGAATAGAACTAGTACTTCCCATAAACTCAGAGAGTGAAATTTGGTACAGAGTTAGGGTTTAATGGCCACATAAAGGGAAAACTATAAAACTAGGATAATCGAAGATCTGGAGTACCTGGTGACCGTGATTAGAAAACACAAGAGCCCAACCAAACTATTAGAGATCGACATACCGCGTTACCAAAAAATATTCAACTTGGTGGGCCGCTTCATTTCATGTCAAAAATCGAAGGTCTGAAGTATCTGATGAAGAACCCTCAGCTGGTCTCAGCCGTATTAGAGATATGGTAATGCCCCTTCTACTATTGGTACATAAAAAAATCGACTGTCATTGCAAAAATCCAGCGTAGTGGGACACATCTTCTAATCTAATTTAATCTAGCTTATAGCGTCCCACTGCTGGGCGAATGCCTCCCCTTCTGCTTTTAATACGCATATAAATAAAATTAAAGGAAAACTCTGGATAAGACTAGACTGGCTTTTATACTTATACTTACAAGTTTACAAGAAGAAATAATCGAACGATTAACTTTATTCTACTCGAACATTACACAAATTAAATAAACAAATTACACTAAAATATTAATTTCGCTCAAAATTTGGTCAAAATATAATGCATTGCAGTGGCGGTGATACCCGCACCGCCACTCTTAGTTAGCACACGTCGCTAGATAGCGCTGACAAAAAGAAGTGAAATCCCACCAAAAACATTCTGTAAAAAACTAGCCAAGTCTCGATGGAGCTGCTTGTTTATCTCTAAAAAGTAATTAAATCTAGACAAAGTCGTGCCAAGTGTAAGGTTCCTTACTGCGATTTCTCGGGCTTTATTATTGTATGTAGTTAATGTTGTGTGACTTGGCCGTTGAAGGGTACACAGGGGTTGCGGGACTGTTCGAAAGAGATACCGTGACCCCGGAACACAAAAGGCGATGAAGGAACATGGATGGGTTTTAGTCAGTAAAAGTCTGACACTCCCTCCTGCTCTGCACAGACCGGGAGAAGTCATTTGATGATTTCCCATCCGAAAAAAAAAAAAAAGGGTACAAAACCAGGTACTCCATGACACCATTGCACCAATCTGTCGCCAGAACCGCTACCCATTGACGATGGAAAATTGGCACTTGGAAAACGTTGATTCAATAACCAGTCAATTGTAGGCTTGATAAAGCTGCGTATTTCAATAATACTTATGTATAGGCGAGCCTGAAACAAACAGTAGAATATTTTTTTCCAGTACAGATGGACTTTTAATCATTGAGAGAAGTCCGTCTGTACGTCTATTTTATGTTAGATCGGTGGTCGATTAGACGCTCCAAACAGAAGAGAGCAGAAGTCAGCATTGTCAATGCTGAATGCATGTTATGCACAATCAACAACAGCCTAAAATGAGACACTAGCGTCCAATTACCAATACCAGTATGGGCTATTATCTCGCTTAACAAACATAGGTAGTTACAACAGATATAACATTACGTGTAAACAAAATTGACTTGTACCCACTAACGTATAAAGAATGTTCAACGGCCAAGTCACACAACATTAACTATAATAATAAAGAAATCGCAGAAATCGCACCTTAGACTTAGCAAGACTTTGTCTAGATTTCATTACTTTTTAGAGATAAACAAGCAGCTCCATCGAGACTTGGCTAGTTTTTTACAGAATGTTTTTGGTGGGATTTCTGTTTTTTAATTGATACTAAAAAAACCAGAGCTATTGAGCAAATAATAAGCGAACTAAAATGGGAAATCTAGAGAGGAGAATTGGCATATTATAATAACGTGTTACCTAGCTAAGCGATAATGTAATGTAATAGCAATATACTTTCATGAATCTTAAATTTTACTTACTCAGCGTTTCCACAATACGCCATATTTGTTTCCTTCCTTCTAAGAGATACGTTTAAGTCCCACAGGAGTCAAAACTTGTGAATAGGTAATGTTAAAGACACTCACTCGGACTGAAAACTATTCCGTAAACAAACTGAAGGTGACCAATGGGACTGTGGATATGTCGGTCCAAAGAATTTTCGCAAAAGGTTTGTGTTTATTTAAAAGTCGATCTGTGATAGGAGATTGTATGTAATCTACAATCAGCTTAGTGTGAATTGAATCACATTTCTTGTAGAACCTATTTATTCTCTACTAGTTTTTGTCCGTGACTTCGCTTGCGTTATGGTTCGAAATTATCCCACGAGAATGTATTAAATAAGCCTGTGACACTCGGGGATAATGTAGCTTCCCATTAGTGAAAAAATTTTCAGAATAGGATCAGGAAATCCAAAGATAAACTCCCTACATACAAGCGTTAACTGTTTTTAATATTATTAGTACAGATGACAGGGAGGGAGGCCTTAAACTGGGTTGTGGAGGTCAGATATGCAGTCGCTCCATGTAAAATACTGGTATTCAGCTGCATCCGGTTAGACTGGAAGCCGACCCCAACATAGTTTGGAAAAGGCTAGGCAGATAAGATAAGATAAAGATAAATTTATTTATATGCCTGAAATATGGTATTTTACAGATTTTACAACAAATAAACATTAGTTCTTCATATTCCGCCAACTATGTAAATTCGGCATGCAAATTTTGTAACAATAACAATGATTCTAAGTATTCTAATTTTAACAAAACAATTAAATTCCAATGTCAAAAATAAAATAATTACTAAATCAAGAATTGTCTATAGTATCAAATCACAAATGTCAAATAAAAATAATTAAATTACAAATTTTCTAGAAATCAACTTACAAATGCTAACTAAAGAAATTCAATTAAAAAATATGTCAATTGCTTAAAATAAAAATGTCAAATATAATTTACATGTCATGCAATTCTTCCCTTTGTCCTAAAATTCATAAATTCCTTAATACTATAAAAACATTTTTCTATAAGCCATGCTCTGAGATGCTTTTGAAATAAGCTGGTTCGCAGTTCTCTAATAATCTTCGGTATATTATTAAATATCTGTACTGCCATTCGACTCGTGTTTTTATGGCAGTACGCTGTTCTACATCTTGGCATTGCTAATTTTGTTGGATCCCTTGACATTTTGCCCACCTTATAAACATTAAGGCTATCGGCTTTACTGAATAAGTGAGGATGTTTTTTTACAAATACTCCCATTTCCAGTATGTATGTACAAGCTAATGTTAATAATTTATGTTTTTTAAAAATAGGTCTGCACGAATCTAATGGGTCTGCACCAAACACAGCTCGTAAACATTTTTTCTGCACAATAAATGCCTTATTGATGTCAGTGGAATTTCCCCATATAATTAAGCCGTATCTTAGCACAGATGAGACATATCCATGATAAGCTAACAGCGCGGCTTTACGTCCAACAGTTTTCCTAAGATTTCTTAGTGCGAATGCAAAGCTGTTTAGCCTATTACATACATTTTCAATATGTTTTTTCCAATTACAATTTTTATCAATTACTATGCCTAAAAATTTCGTATGGTCAACCTCTTCAATTTCATTATCACCTCCAATAATTTTCATTGCTTCATATGTCATTTTGTAATTAGAGAAATTAATATATTTTGTTTTGGAAACATTTACACATAAATTATTTTGTTCAAGCCATTCTATTACAGCTTCTACTGCAGCATTAATTTTATCCTCAAATTGTTCATTTTCATTATCTTTATTTATTATCATTGAGATGTCGTCTGCAAACAACACGCACTTATTTCTCGTCACCGTTGGCAAATCATTTATGATGATGATGATGTGATATCGAGAGGCCTTTGACCAGCAGTGGGATAGAAGAGGCTCTTAAAACAAAGATGATAGTAAGTTGTCATTGAATGGACGTGGAAAATTGCTAATTGATACAATCTACAATCAGTAGGCCTATTACGTATCTTTCTGATATCCAGCGACTATCAAGCTTCGGTTGTACACCGAACTTTGATGACAACCGAGAATGTCATAATATTGGTATTACGTATCGCACTGAGTGGATATCACTTTACGGTCACTAACAGCCCGGGTACGGTGTAACGTCTTTCAAGAAAGCCACTCCAAACTCAGTTGTCATCAATTTGTTGTCCACTATGCTTCCATAATCGAAATAATATAAGTATCGATACGAAAGCGTCTGTCAAAATGAGTTACGGTGACTATCAGTCACGATGACAACTAATGACGTCATATTTGTTCGCGACTGGTCATACATAATAGGAAACTAACCTTTTGACAGTTAATTCATGGACACTGAGCCCAGTTACTATCATTTCGAGCTGTCAACAGAGATACGTAATAACCCTACAGCTTATTCCTGATTAAAACACATTTTCCCGTAGAACCTATTTACTACTACTACTACTACAGCCCATAACGTCCACTGCTGGACATAAGCCTCTCCCATGATGGGAGGAATTTGCCCTAATCTCCACGAACCTATTTATTCCGTATCAAAACCTATACCTTCTATAATATGCCTAGTATGTGAAGCATGGGTATTATCGAGGAAAAGTGTTTGTTGCTTCCTGACCCATTAACTAATTAACAAACTTCCACACACGTTGAAGGGCCCTGATAACGCAGGTAAGGGAAATTAAAGCAGCCAATTAATTAGTATGCATGCTTGGAAAAGTGTTGAATATTAAAATAAAATATACTGTTGCGGACTTTAAATTAAATGGAAATGTATGTACATGCAAATTATAAAGGAGTTTGTATTACTGTTTCTTTTTTAGTGCCACTTTATCATCGTTGAGAGTTATGTTTGAATACTTTTAATGGGAGACTAAAATTATGGTTTTAGCTTCAGATATTGGTTTAGTTGTTTTAATTAGAACGGTGGATATGATAACATAAAGTTCACAAGTGAGTAGAGGTCTTACTCAAAGTTTAAGAAGGAGGTATTATTCGTTTGTGGCTACGACCTACGTGGCTCGTAGGCTTTCGTAGGGGCTCGTAGGCCTTCGTAGGCTTTCGTAGCTTCGACTTAGTTTATTGCTGTTAGACTGTTTGATTGTTCCCAGACGTATAACTGAGGTGGGAATCGATTTAGAGCTGGCATGAACTGGGATTTAGTACCGTATAGTAGGAATTCAAACGGAACACTCCTTTATACTGAGTTATGTAAATGACGTACATGTATTCAAGCCTTTATTGATGAGCTAAGGCAAACAAAGCAAGTGGCAATCACGCAACTAGGGCGCAAATATAATATGTATGTTCACAAAATAAAGTCTAACTAAGGGGTTTCGTATTACGCGGTTGTGAAGGTCAGATAGGCAGTCGCTCCTATATAAATTCAGGTATTCAGCTGCCTCCAGTTAGACTGGAAGCCGACCCCAACGGGACACTGGGAAAGGGAAAAGGGTAGGCAGGTGATGTTATAATAAAGCCGTATATTTGTGTTAATTTAAATAGCTGTAAATGTCCAGTTTAGTTGTCAGATTTTGGGTCTTCTTTTGCACATGGTTGTGGGTTGTGATATAATACTTTAACCATTTTTCAATTAAACTTTAGGCCAGAAGATTACCGAGTTTAGATTTGATTATACGGAAAATTGTTAAAGTTGGTAGTCAATTTGCTACATACACCAGCCATTTCCCTGACTTTACATACATTAAGATATCTAAAAAAGAAATTTTAAGGTCCCAGTATTTATTTAAGGACAAAGAATAATTCAACTAGAAAGAAGATCTAGTGCAAAGAGTACACGCTACAGTTTTATGATCTGCACGAGATCCGATGTTATTATTTTACTGCGAGGTCATCGCGAACGGGCATCTTAAAGTGGCGAGCTTTGAATAAAATATCTTCTTGTTTTTATTTTACTATTTGGAATTCTTCTCGATGCAGTAAGAATGTCCGAAATAGATGAAAAAATAGATGATTAGAATTTTACGTGTATTTCTGAACACGAACAGACTAGACTTAGGCTCTCTCCATTTTCTTTCAACTATTTTCAAAATCTTGCTTTCAGAATTGATGCGCATAGATTCATTTTCATATGATTTTTAACACTGTTTCTGATAAAATTTGAAATTAATAAATAGTGACGGCAACAACAATACATTAGATGTTTTTCCTTTATAATATCTTAAGCAGGCACTCAAGAACACAAGTGCCAAAGTTTTTCTTTCATCCCCTTCTGTAGGTACTGTATATTGTTTACAAAAATGAAGTAGCTAAAACAACTCGAGTCGGACCAAAAGCGAAGGGCTTAAAATATCACGAATAAAACCTCTCGCCCCATATGGGGCGGCTCTGGCCTGCCGCCAACAGCCAGTCTGTACGAACATTAGCTGCTTTATTTATAACATTATTTACCTAAATAATGGGCTAAAAAACTTGTTTCGAAGTTAGTCGAATGATGTTGGTGAAATGTTTTTAGAGCTTATAGATTGAAATGTAGGGTTTTCAAATTAAAATCCACGAGCCTGATGGGCTTTCCCATTGCCAAAAATTACATTCCCTATAAGTGCGAGTATAACTGCAAATTATCATCCCCTATTTGACCCAATTATAAAGTTTCATGAATGCTTCATCATTGCTCAACTTCGTTGAAATTAAAAGAAACTCTTTTGCAAAACTTCGCTCATCGAAGAATTTAAAATTCGTGGGGTACCAGTTCGGTTTGAGGAGCTCGTGGCTAAATAATAACGGCGGCACGGGTCGTTTTTTAAGGTTCAGCCGTGCTTGCCGAGGTTTGTCCGTGGGTGATGGGTGACCATCATATTCATAGCATAGCAGATCGAGTTTCTTCCGTGGCTGGGAAAGCACGTTAAGCCGTTGGTTAAGTTGTTGATCTTTGACAGTTGTTACGTGTAGTCAAAAGCCGAAGCTTTACCAAGGGGTATCATATTACTCAGTTACTGGATTGTGGAGGTCAGATAGGCAGTCGCTGTTAAATACTGGTATTCAGCTGCATTGCATCCGGTTAGACTAGAAGCAGACCCTAAAATAATTGCAATAAAAAAACTTTTTTGTAAAAATAAAACCGACTTCAAAAACACATGACAAAAGAATGAAAAATAACTTTGGCTTCTGAAGTCGGTAACTTTAGTTCGTTTGATTTAGTTTACTCTGTCATACAAAAAAAGTATTTTCCAAATCGGTTAAGGCGTCTTCGAGTAATCGGTGAACAAACATACAAAAAAAAAGATTCCGGTGAATTGAGAACATCTTCACCTTTTAATGAAGTCGGTTAAAAAGGGTAGGCAGATAATGACATCCTATTGACAAAAGTACCCAGGTCCATGTAGTATGTGCGATGCGTACGGTGAATTAGGTACATCATTTCAATAATTACATAAAGAGAAAATCGTTATTGGATTAAACCAAGTGTAGGTCAACAAAATTTTGCCCTTGACGACACATTCGCTGGACATATGTAGGTACACATAATATTCAGCTGTCAAGAAAGTAATCAATAAAATGAATCACGTGCTTTCTAAGAAATCAACTACGATGCCTGAATTATTCATGGCGATAAAAAACGAATCATTTATCAAAATCGATCGTGGAATTGAATCAGTGTGACTGTAAAGAATTATGGTTATTATTGACATTAATTAACCGACTTCGAAAAGAGGAGGTTCTCAATTCGCTGGAATCTTTTTTTATTCACGACGTTTTCTTTAATTACACGATGAGCAAAATAATAAAAAAAATAACACGTTGCGGTTTCGTTGACAATGATACTGAAATCGTACCCATCGGTCTATGTATGTGTATGCTCACTCTGCTCGTATTACTGAAATTCACTCAAGACTCAAGCATTACTTAAAATTAGTTTTAACCAATCGAATGGCTTGAATTTAGTTTTAATTAATGCTTGAGTCTTGAGTGACCTTCTGCAATTGTTACTACCAAGTTCACTGACGGTCGACCACTTTTTAGGGTACCGTAGCCCTAACCAGGAACCCTTATAGTTTCGTCATGTTCGTCTGTCTGTCTGTCTGTCCGTCTCTCCGAGGTTTCGCTAAGAGACCGTTAGTACTAGAAAGCTGTCATTTTGTAGGGTTGTGCATATCAATTACGCCGACAAAGTGGTAAAATAAGATTATGGAAAATATTTTTTTGACGTGATAACGTCTTATAAATCGATGAACACCGGCTGCACGCACGAAAACGTGTCACACCCCGTTCAACAACACCCAACATCCAGCCCAAACCCTTGGACCTAGAAAACTGAAATTTTGCACAGTGGTTTCCTTTATAATGTAGACAAGGAATAAGGAAGGATTTTTCAAAATTGAACCCCTAAGGGAATTAAATAGGGGATGAAAGTTTGTATGAAAGTCCGTCAGTTTTAAAGTAAGGATCTTAAAATTTTGTGTTTAGGCTGACGATTGAAAATTAATTTACATGTGTCTCAGAGTTTTTGATAATTCTGCCCCCAAAGAGTTAAAAAGGAGATGTTGTTGTGTGTATGGAGTCCTTAATTTTAGAAGTAAAAATCACAAAAATTATTATTTAGGCGTATGGTTGGAAGCTAACGCAACGGTGGTTTTCAATCGTAAAGGGATTGAAAAGGGGGATGAAATTTTGTTTTTTTAAGTTAAAATCACCAATATCATGAAAAATGACGTTATCACGTAAAACTATCGTCCGTAAACTTTACAGGCAACCACTTTTTGTTTAGGGTAGCTCTCCTACATGTGAAGTGGGTATGAATGGCTTCTACCCCATCGTGCGGGGTATCGTTGAATAGGTTTTTTAAAATGACTTGCTAATAATATTTTTCGATTTAATGCTCCATTTACGAAATATTAAACTTTAAAGTGCAAATTTTTGTTCCAATAGGGCGTCTCCCCCTCTAAAAGCTAAAGTGGCTTGAAGTGGCTGAAATAGTACCAGATTTTGAAAAATCTGGAAAAATTCATGGTGATAGTGCATTTCATGAACTTTAAAGGAAAATTTTAGCGGTTAACATAACTTTATTAGTTTATCAGTAATAGTCGTTGAACTTGGGTATTGGATAATTTTGTACCTCCTTCATAAT
Source organism: Xestia sexstrigata (assembly GCA_941918905.2). Classification (NCBI taxonomy): domain Eukaryota; kingdom Metazoa; phylum Arthropoda; class Insecta; order Lepidoptera; family Noctuidae; genus Xestia; species Xestia sexstrigata. The sequence goes on from OW799203.2 coordinate 10,269,603, forward strand.
CCTTATTATACTCAGAATAACGAACAACAGAATCGTTCTATACTGTGATAACGGGCTACTACCGAACCCTACACTGCGCGTGGCTCGACATGCACTTGGCCGGTTTTAACCTTACTACTTAGGGTATAAGGGTGAATAGAGCCGGACTGGCAGTGATCTCGGTAGTAATTGATGTAAACACTAAGAAGAAGTTACGATTTAAATGTTTAATAATAATAATTTATTCATCAAAAACATTGTAGTACATGTCACAATTTACAGAATCGCTTATATATATGTGCTGTATTCCTAGCTAGGTTAATAGATAACCTGTGTTAAGGAGTACAGTGCCGGTCCCCAAGGAAAGAAACAATAAAATCGAACACATTATGCATTAATGTGTACGATTTTATGGTTTCTTTGTTATGTTTGCAATGAACAATCTTGGGAATCAACTCTTGTTCCTTCCCTGCATGAGATGGCAATGGGATTTCAGGCCTTCATAATAAAATTAAACTGAAACTGAATAACTAGCAATTTTACAAAATTAATTTGTGTTTAATTGTATGGATGGAGTAACAAACATTTTGGTTTAAATTAAAATCGGTTAACGTGATAAAAATACGTAATGAGGTAATTCGACAACTTTAGGAACCACGTGACGTTCGTTGCTTATAATGGACGCAACGGTGGCTATTCTTGTAACGTGACGAATTTTTACACCAACATTTAATTTAACAAGAAGAAAGATACAGCTTTGTATCTTTCAAAGAATAATTAGAGTTAAATATTTCGATAACATACCATAACATCACGCATGTAATCCCATAAGGGTGCGGCAGAGGTTTACCTAGAAGTACACCCACATCGCCAGTTATGTTTAAGTCCCATGTAATAGGGGTCTAGCCTATTGCCATCCCCAAACCCCCCTTTGGTGGAGGCTCATGTCCAGCAGTGGACGCCTTTCGGCTGAGATGATGATGATGATGATCTATTGGCATCAACTGAGCACAAATCCAGACTCCGTGGTTGCTACTACTGAGAAATTTCTGATGGAAAAACCCAAAAAAAAGGCCGGCGACCTAGGATTCGAACTCAGGTAAAGAAACAGACAGGCTGTCAAACTATTAAGCGTGTGTGTAACTAACAAAACATTGGAGATTTTCTGGTAGTAGTTAACCAGTAATAGTCAGTAGTTAGTTTATGACAGAGAGGCTTGTCACAAATTGTATTGTACCGTTTTGATGAGATCGTAAAGCTGAGATGAGACGTCTTCTAATAGCTGAACAATAAGATCGCGTCATGACGGTCACGTAGTGTTTCAATGACCTCAATTCCCAACATATAAGTATTCATTTAGTTTGGTTGATATGGTTACAAAAATAACCATCTGATATTGAATGAAAGAAAGGTCACTGCACAAAATATTTTAGACTATGCACAAATGTCAGACTTCAAACTCTGAAAATATTTTTAGATTGGACGAAAGCTTTGCATGAAAATGTTTCAACACATTTCGCAAAAGACAAGATCGTGCTATTTCTAAAAGAACCTACATTTCTGCTCAAGAGAATTTGTACGCGACAGACATTTGCCGTCTTATGTCATAACTAAGGCTCTGAATAAGAGAAGAGAGTAATAACAAAGTTTTATTCATCGAAGTCATATTTCACCGAATTTCAAAGCCAGGCAAAGGAGGCCTTACCCGTCAAGCAATATGGAGTCACGTAATAAAATGTTGAGCAGAATAAAGACTTGCTGTGACACATTAAATACCGCGAAGGAAATACGAATTCCTTCTCTTAGAGGTTTTCATTTAAGATCCCTTGAAGTATGAATAAGAAAAGGTACTCAAGAAGGGATAGACGCCAGCAGTGTTTGATATCTAGTATCAAACACTCATTATTAAATTAAATATTTGGTCAAGTGGAGAAGATGAGTGAAAAGCGACTAACAAAAGGTAAATTTACAAAGCAGATGTTAGTGGCAACGCCGGGAACACTGATCTTATTTGTAAGGTTCTTCAGAAAGGTCAGGGGCCCTATTCTCTAACGTCCTTCCGTCTGTCAACTTCAGATAGACATAAAAGCAACTGATCATAGTTGTTTGTATCATGATTTTTCATTACAATTTCCCGAAAACAAAATTCACTAATGTCTACTGACGGCTCTTGTCAATGTCATTCAACTCCACTCTCGTCTCATTCATACTCAGAAGTTGAATTTTATACCCTGAAACCTGTAACAGCCGCCTGCTAACCCGTCGGTATGTAGGCCGGTATTGTGTAGCCCCGTATTATGAACACGTTGGCGAAAATGTTTTTCAGAACACGTTTCCCACTCAACCTACTAGAAAATGAAAATGGGTTGAGCCGTGAGCGTAGCCAAGGAAAGAAAATAAATTTGTTTTATTTAAATATAGTACGGGACTGGGAAGGTAGGCCTGTCGGATTGTGGTGAGGCTTTCGTTCGTGTTGTGGTGCGCCTTCCATTTTGTGGTGACGGGAATAGCTCCCGCTTACGATAATGACTTGGGGTTTATTTTAATGAGCTTTGCTTCGTAATGTTTTGAAATACGTTCCTATTTGTAAATATTAAACAAGTAATTTTAGGTATTTACACTGTTATTTTCAGGTATGTATTTTATACCGACTAAACTAACAAATTTGGATTAAACTTATAAAATATCTAATAAAATCTCACTCATATCCGCCTGGTTTTCATAAAGCAAAGTTTTTATTTTCAGAATCAAAACCTGTCTCGAGAAAGTTCGCTAACCACCCCTGTATTTGAAAGAATAAAATATTTTAGTCCGTGGTCGACCCAAAACTCTTTTGAAGTATTTCTTGAAAATTCTAGAAACTCTCGCGCTACCTGTGGAGAATTTAATTAGCTGTTTTAAGTTCCATCCTGTAATATCTGCTTGGATTTTGTGTGTAAGTAACTATACAAACTACTCCCTTTCCTTTAAATATTTATAGGCATGTGCCATCTTTAATAAGTCTCAATGTCGCGTTATATTACTTGCTTAACTTTACTTAAAGAACAAGACAACATGTTTTTGTAACGAGTTTTTGCTACGTTATGTATCTGTTCGACGACGCAATGTTCGTTACCCCAAAAAGTTAATTATTTATGTAAACGGTACTACCTCTTAAAGAAAGTAGAAAATAAGACGGAAGGGCTTGAAGTGTTTGTCTAGATGAGTTCAACGGAAGCAATTGCACCACAAGTCGAGTCAAGAGGCGTCGATGAGTGTCATCGGTCGCCGACGAGCACTCTCGACGTGCAGAGGGCACGCCCCTCTCCAAAACTTTTTGCTTTACTATTAATGCAAAGTTTAAGGCTGCTTTAAATATTTTTGGACGAAACTTTGGCAGAACGAAAGTTGCTGCACGTTTTAAGTAACTTTGAAATATTTTAACTGTAGCTAGGTTTTGATGTTATTCTTAAATGCCGGTTTTTACTCAGATTTGGTTGTATAGAAAATTATAGCAGAAACAAAAACAATATTTTTTTTTCCAGTCCATTGGTAATTTAGAACCAGCAGCGATTTAAAATTATTCATGCGTAAAAAAAAAAGATAAAAGTATATTTCTGTGCAGTCTCATTTTACCGCAAAATGAAGTCATCAAGCCATTACGGAAATAAAAATGTACAGTAACCATTCAGTAGAAAAGCTGGACCAAGTGCAATACATTTCATTAATGGCAATAATAGTACTGACCAAAACTTCACATTATTTAATGTACATAGTTGATTTTTATTAAGAGTACTCATAAGTACAAATGGAAACAAAAAACGTGCTTGGTAACGAGAGATTATTTTATAGAACATTTTATTCTTCCTCTGATCAGCGTCGACTGCGTTATGTCAAAAGACGAAGTGCGCCGACCCGCGCATGCTCGCGAAATATTTGCACGTAATTTGACACGTTATACAAAAACACTTGGCGATCGCAAAATACAAGAGTTATAGCTATATAAAATTAACAGTGAATTGCAGAATAAATAAGGAATCTATTAAACCAAAAACAAGATATACAATTATAAATTGATACTCAAAAAATAATGTAGAACTTGAAAAACAGTGATAAAAACGGATATTTTGCTAATAAAATATGAATTTGCTCAAAAACTATTATCATCTTTTTTTTTTGAAAAATAAACTAGATTATATTTCCTTTCTTACAAGACCACGATCTCATTAGCATCATATCAAAACATTCATTACAACCTAGATACTCACTGTTTGTTTACATCTGCGTACTTCGACGAGCTAGCCACGGTTGGATGACAAAAAACACAAAACCAATTGTTTTTTGGTGTGAAAATTGTTTTTAAGAGAGTTGAAAAATCTAATCACCACACTAATTAAACACTATTTGTACGTTTTCACACACGTTTTAATCACAAAATCACTTATTTCTTCACACTTCACAATCACTGTAGGCATACATACCTACTGCATTTTCACAGGCGAAATACTGCAACTTTGCGATTCGAAACTTAATTTGCGTTATCTTAGCACGATAGTACAACTTCTCACGAACATTAAAAAAAACTATATTACAATAAGGTTTGGAAGGAGAAAGGGGAGGCACTTGCCCAGCAGCGGGACATCCAAACAGGCTGACAAAAAAAATGTTACTGTTCCATAAAAAGTTTGAAAATATCACGTAGTAACTCATATTATTTTTATTTCATCTTTAAGTTGCAAATTTTATGAAAGATCTGTTTATTTTATTATGTACTTAATAGGATCTTTTTATAAATTTATCAGCTTAATTGTACGCATTATAGTTATCATATTATGACCTATAAACCGAAAATGATAATCGTAAACCGCGTGTTTGATCAGTTGATTTTTACACTACCTGAGTTGCGTAAAGCATGTTACGCTTGAATTCCGTCTTTTCGTTCTGCTAAGTATTTAAAAGCGTGAACAATGCATAATTCCATTACTTTACCTAAGATAACATAGCAGTAAGTAACGTATTGGAATGTGCTAAAGTAGATGAGTTTAGATATACCTATATACCTACCTAGAGAGCAGCGGTGGCCCAGTGGTGGCGGCCCCGACTTACGAAGAGTAAGTCATGGGTTCGAACCCAGACAGGCGCATTACTTTGTGTAATTTTTTTCATCACCACTGCTCTCAAAAACGGTGAAGGAAAACATCGTGAGGAAACCGGCATGTCCTAGAACTAAAAAATCGAAGACATGTGACATCTACCAATCCGCACTGGGCCCCGCGTGGTGGATTATAGCCCATACGCAAAATACGCGCTTTGACGTGGAGTTGCGGACACCAGCCCGTTATACAATACATACAATATACCTACCTACATTTTTTTTTTTAAGTAATGTTTATTTCTTATGCTATGTTTTATTATAACCTAAGTACTGACTGTTTTGTTTTAGTGATTCATAAAATTAGATGTCACTGTATTGGCTTCCGTGCGTTTTTTCAAGGGTGACCACTGAAAACCAGCGCTGTGCTGTGGGTCCCCATAGTACATCATCATGCTGAGTGGTTTAACCTGTTTGTCGCACTCACGACGTGCTAGCTGTCAACATTTTTTTGTTCTTTTTTCTTGTTTCTGTTCCGTTCCGTTATATTTTAAACATCTTTTATGCTTTGTATGTTTTGCACGTCATGTGTCTGCCGCAAATAAATATTTTTTCTTTCTTTCTACAATTTTCATCATACCTGCTCTGAAAACGGTAAAAAAAGTAATGAGAACCCAGAATTCGAAGACATTTGTGATATCTACGAACCCAAACGGAGCCTGCGTGGTGGAATGCAACCACAGCCCACTGCCTATCACTAAGCCTTAGTCCTGCCAAGGGGAACATTACACAGGGAGATTATGCATGTGTGTTATGTAAAGTAGATAAGCATGGTAATATCGGTTTGTATGCAGAGTCACGTCCCGTAACAAGGTAAAAACGTTGCTGAAAATAAGTGTCAAGTGGTTTTTTGATAAAGCGGGCCATTTTTGTTGCCAACGAACTTTGTGGTGTGGAAATTTTGTTAGACAGGTCTAAAATACATACATATTCTAACAGGTTGATGGGAACATGCGAAGTGAACACGCATTTATATGCGTAAGTTAATTCGATCTTCTTCCAATTAAAAAATCATGAATTTGAATACCTATTGCTTAGTATTTTAGGATATTAGGAACCAACTATAAATTATGAAAATGATTAGATCTGTTTGATTTACAACAATATCTATGCAGAACAAAGACAAGTATCGTAGAAAACAAGCCTGATAACAACTTGTGTATTCCACGATAGAATGTCGACTTCCAAACTGGGGCGACGTGCATAGACGATCACAAAGAACGTCCAAGCAAGACTACAAGGCAATATGACCGCAAAGAATCTTGTGTTAGCAGGAGAGACGAATCCGACCGACGCGACGTGAGAAGACGTACGGCGGGTCTACGTGACTCCTCGCTCTGGAATAGATGATTTGAGTCTAAATATAAGGACTGATATATGTGCTTGGCAGTGTCATAAGTTTTAATGACAATTTTTAAACCGACGGAGAATTCAAATATGGTTTATGTTGGTGATCTTACAAGCCTACACGCCATAATTATTATATCGTCTTGACTTGCCTTGTGGAATACTTGTTGTCTTGTATTAGCATGAAGAACTGAATCCAAATGGTTTCCCTGAACACAGAATTCAGAATATTTCTTCTGCTTGACTGCTGATTATTCTTTTATAGTTGTGTCCAATTATAACATACATGTTTGATGAAGATAGATCGTATCCTGGCTTCTCGAATAAGCTCGCGTTTTTGTGGACGAAATAGTAAATACAAACAACTTTTTCCGAAGTATTTCGTGAGTGACATTCTCGTTTAACAGTGTTGACAACTTTCGCTGTGGCTTTTGACGCCCAATGAGCATTTTCATTTTCAGCTGCAGTTCTACTGAATTTCGGGTAGGTAAAGTTTTATTGGGTAGGAGCGTTTTTTTTTTTAAATTGGTACACTTGCAGTATTTTAAAAGTAAATAAAAGGCAATGTTTCAAACTCAAACTCAAACTCAAAGCATTTATTTCAATTAGACCATTACGGCACTTTTGAATGTCAAAATTACAAATAAACTCACTCAATTCACTTTCGAAAGCCCGCGAATACATTAGAAATAATGAACCTTTTTTTTTTTTTTTTTTTCGGATAGGAAATCATCAAATGACTTCTCCCGCTCTGGGCGGAGCAGGAGGGAGTGTCAGACTTTTACTGACTAAAACCCATCCATGTTCCTTCATCGCCCTTTGTGTTCCGGGGCCACGGTATCTCTTTCGAACAGTCCCGGAAATAATGAGCCTGGAGACCTAGTTTTTTTTAGGCACACAATAGTCATTAAGCCCTATAATATCGCACAATATCTCGATCTAAGTTCACACGATACGTACACAAGTTTGTAATCTTTGTCTTTGTTCAGTTTTAAAGCGGGTTAATGTTTACTAACACATTAGCCACATGCCTAAGTCACTTCTGCTTACTCTTTCCATATTTCAAGCGCTATTTGCAATGCAATTGGAAAACAGTTAAAGTGCATTTGTCTACTTTGATGATATTGCCCTATTGAATTTTATATGAAAGACACCAATTTTTGGGATTTCTCGGAAATGTTATGAAAAATTTTAAGTAAATAATGACACAATTAATGTTTTAGCGTAAAGCATAAACTGTTTTAAAACTTTCTCCTAACAGTGTTAAGAGCTGGTATTACCCTCTTGCGTTGAAACGTTCCCTACTGTCATTTTCCATCCCGACTTTGTTCCATTTATTCAAACAATAAAAACTGTGAATTAGCAAAATGATAATAAAATTTGTTATAGCATACTACGAGCGAGTTTCAACATTAAAACAGTTAACACGCGTCGCACGCCACCACTCCTAAGAACTTGGTCTACTAGTTCTAAATTGAAAAGATTCACTCGACAGTTTGGAGGAATTTAATTAGTGACTCGGAATGTGGATTAAACTCTGATGAAGGCGGCCTCGATTATGTTAGGGATGTCAAGATATTGCTTTAGGTGCCGTCTCCGCGGAATTAATGTTGCTTAGCCAACTTTCTCGCATGAGATATTTCATTTTGTAAATTCATCTCGTCACGTTTGCGGATTGATGACCCTACAGATTCATATATGGCGTCATGAATTTTAATAAAAACGCGGCGGGCGCGGTTATTGATTCCGCTCTTGGTATCACCTAGTTAGCGTGTTATCCGTACACATGTGGTTTCCGCTTGTGAATTACTTTTTTATTTTCGTGTCCTTCGTAAAGTTTTACTTAACAAAATAGGTGGCACATCGGTCTGTTTTTCGACTGTAATGAAGTCGTGATTATGGAGATGAGCTTCATAAGTTTTTCTTGGACATCAGTAACTTTTGATTCGGTTACAACGAAGGAGGAAACCGTATTGAGGTAACCTATTTTTACCCAGGCAATTGAAAACTTGGATGATATTTCCTCGACTTCACCTTTGCAAAGAAAGCCTGTTATTATTATAATGGTAATCAGGCCTACATTCACTTTATGCTTAACACTAATACGACACAATGAACAGCTAATGAATTGCTGTCAGCGTAATAAGTAGGTACTAACAATATGGTGTAATGTACGTAACGCATCGCTGGCTTGCGACAACTCATTAACTTGTACCGGTCGGCAATTCTCTGTATATCAATTGATATTTTATTTTTCACTAGCTTACATGGTGTCCCACTGCTGGGCGAAGGCTTCCCCTTTCTCCTTTCATTACTCCCTATCCTGTGCGATTTCCGACCATTTTAGCCCCTCAAACAAGATTAGATCGTCACCCCACCTTCGCCGCGGTCGACCTCGATGGCGCTGTCCTTCCTCAGGCGTTCACTCGTCCAGTGTGTGACGATATCTGCCCATCCCTCCGGGTGCATCGACACGGGGCCTGCTAAATCCCACTTCACATTCATCACATTTCATATTATAAATATAATTTATTTTTAATTTATTGACTATAAACAAAAAAAAAAAAATTGTATTTTGGGTACATTTTGCAGAAGTTCTATGGAACTGCTACAGAGTGCTCTGAGATAAAGGCGAGTAGCTTCTTTTGTATATAGTGCATGGTCCCTAAGAAGTTCGATCTAAACAGTTTTATCTTCTTATGTTTGGGGTCCAGGAATAGACCATGCGAGTAGCACCAGCATCAATGGCGCTCCTTAGGTCTTCTAAAGTGCAATTATATGGACACTTAGGACAGTCTTGTAAATGGGCCATATTATGGACTGTACTATATAGCTATGATTTTATGTTAAATCACTGCTTTGCTCATAATTTTCCCCATTATCCCATTTGCCGCAATTTTTTCTTTGGCTATTTATTGAAGGATTATTTATTTATATTATATTATTTATAGCAGTGGAAATATAAATAGTCTTTGAGAAGACGAAACATTTTTTGTTAGAACTACTACAAAAATATTTCGCTAGATTTCAATTGGATGCTAGGTAATCTGCCGTGCTGCATCCGCCAGAGCAATGAACGAACGATTTACATACAGTTACTCTTGTTATCAACTTGTCAGTTATCACTTATCCTCGTCATTGTGTTAACCGGAAGAAGCTCATTGCGAATTTATACGGCTATTTATATCACAATGAAATAAATTCCCACAATGGACGTTATTAGGAGCGTGGCACATCGGGTTCGGTAAGCAATCTATGTATGTACTTTTTAGGGTTCCGCACTCGAAGGGCTACCAACAGGATACTAAGCCTCCGCCTGTCCGTCCATCTGTCTGTCAGCGGGCTGTGTATCTCATGATCCGTAATAGATAGACAGTTGAAATTTTTAAAGGGGGCTTCCCTACTACGAATGGTATGGAACTTTTCATGCGCTAGTCCGACTCGTACTTGGCCGGTGTTTTGTATTGCTCTGTTAGTAACGTCTTTAAATTCACCCAGAAACATGTGCCGCCATTATGACGGCTGATTTTGAGCAAACATTTGGTATGAACGCAGTAATTCGAAATTTTTATGATTAATCCTATAACCTACTGCCATGTGGTAAATATTGAAACCTGCTGGCGTATTTCGAGGCAGTCTTGCACCCGTTTTTTGCTCGATGTCACAAGGGAAAAACCCCGTTTCACCGCATAGCATACACTCTTACTTGATGTGTAAAATGCCTAATGGCAGAAATATTCCTATTACTAATACATTGAAAAAAAATCGTATACCTTATCCGACAACTACAGTACAGTCAACAGCATCACACATTCAGCAGCGCCTTTATTCCGTAGCAGTGAGAGCGCTTTTCGAAGTTCAAGTATTAAAATGTAAGATACTGTTGATTGTACCTTTGTGTTTGAGATACTTGAAGCACATAGTTAAAACTAAATTGTCTTTCAATTTTCTATTTATGTGCACATACTTGTAGTTAGGCCTAACTGACCCAGTTTCACTTCTTATATTGGCCCTACATGTATGGCTCAGATAATCCGCAGTTAGTCCGTAAATCAATATAAATTGATATAATTCTTATAGGGTTTCCTGTAATCTACAAACAATGAACTATATTTTGTGTTTTTTTCAAAATTTTCGGCTCAGTTGTTTCGGATATCAGGTGGGTGAATGGTCAATTTTCGTCTTCTTTCATGAATAAAATCAAAACTATTTATTTTAAAATAATAACAAAAATATATCTGAGATCCTCATAACGAGCCCTTTCATTTGATAAGGTTTGCAAAACCTATTTTGTCCCCCGAAATTAAAAAGAAACCATTGCAAACCTTACTGTGTACACATTTTGTGTTTGGGCCATAGGATTATACCATCCAATTATACCAAAATTCACCTGATTTCGTTCAGTAGATTTGGAACATATTGGCTGTGACAGACGGACGGACAGACAGACAGACGCATGACTCACGAGTGATCCTATAAGGGTTCTGTTTTTTTTTCATTTTTTGTACGGAGCCCTAAAAACAACAAACAATTTCAGGGTTTTACTTTTTTTTGCAAGGCAACCTAAACTTAAAAAAAATAAAACTAGCCTTGGTTACTCCTTATAACATCTGTCAGATAAGGTAAGTCCCGACAAAATCGGTCCAGCCGTTTCGGAGATTAGTCGGAACAAACAGACAGACAAAATTTAAAAAGAAATATGTTTTTACTACACTTAAAGTACTTACGGGATAATATCCGTGATTTTCTTTTTCTTTGAGCTCCCGATATTTCGACGCTGTTGCAAGCATCATGATCGCAGGAATACTGAAGAGGTACGCGGGTGGGGCGAAAATTCAAAATCACGGATATTATTCCGTTAGTACTTTAAGTGTAGTGAAAAACCGTGAAAGTCTAAAACAAATGTGTTTTTGTTATAAGTACCGATGTGTTTTTGTTATAAGTACCGTATACACCTACTTTCATATGCGTTCAGTAAAAAGCTGTTATATTGAAATTACAAACAAGAAGAGTCTGTTTGTTTATTTGCAATTGTATTTATTGTTAGAGATGTACTACACACAAAATACTTAATAGCTCATTAAAATGTTATGTATACATGTCATTATGTTATCTACGTTTATGTTATTGTTATTATAATTGCGAATTGGAAATTAATAGCTTTGTGATAACATATAGCAATGCTTGTTTAAAACCGTCACCTGGCTGTGACTTATAATTATCAGTTTATCAACTCTAAATAAAAAAAAAAATTAAACCTCCTCCTTTTTTTAAAATCTGTTAATAAAAAATTGTTGTCTGTGAAGTTGGTTTACGGACGATAATTTTACGTGATAACGTCATTTTTCATGATATTAGTGATTTTAACTTTTAAATACAAAATTTCATCCCTCTTAGGATTTAAATTCTAACAAAATTGTTACGTTAGCTTCCAACCGTACGCCTAGATAATAAATTTTGTGATTTTTACCTCGAAAACTAAGGACTTTCCATACACAACTTCATCCCATTTTTTAACTCTTTTCTTGTCAACATTATAAAGGAAACCACTGTGCAAAATTTCAGTTTTCTAGGTCAAAGGGTTTGGGCTGGGCGTTGATCACCGGATCGGAACGGTATGACACTTTTTCGTGCGTGCGGCCGATGTTCATCGATAAATCGTTATCACGTCAAAAACCCAAATCGAGTTACGATTGGCTGTAAGTTGATAGTTCATTTTGTAACCAATCACTGCAGTTAATCCGTGCTTGATAATTTGTTAGCTTCCTTTTGTTGAATTTTGTTCCAGATTGTGAATCGAAATCATATTTTTTTCTTTGTATTATGTTTCGTAAGCTAAGTAAACTCTTAAATGTGGTCTACATTGTATTTCATGTCTAGAGTCACTCATTTTAATTTTTAATTTAATAATAATTTTTCACTTGTGGTAACACGTATTTTTGTGAATGCTGGTTAACCTGTAATTGGCGACTGTAAGTACAAGACTGTAAAACCTATGCATACCTAAATGCTGTACACAAAGCTGTTGGTGAACCTATATTAGTAAATAAATAAATATTTTGTAATCCACCACTAATTTTCAAACACTATATGTACCGTGTTCACATAATAGAGATATACAGCGGGAGTTCAAACTCGTCGAAATTAATTTCAATTAGTGTTGCGCCACTCGTCTTTTGTGCTACAGGGTGCTCCATTGTTATCAGTCTAACACATGCCGCCAGTCAAACAACGCACTCCCGACGTTGCTAACCACAATCCCGCATGGCTTTAACACCACACACTCTATAGCACAGACCTCCATAGCTTTAGCTCAGCGCTGCCATCTGGGTTACTCGCTTTTCTCATTTTATAGCCGTGATAACATGCTTTTCTACTTAGCCGCTGACATCGCTGTAAAGCGCTACGGGAAGCTAAGAGTTCCATGTCCCCCTTCACAACATGGTAATTTTGCATGGTTGACCGAACATGAGGGTGGAATAGTGTAGTGTGTCAAACACAGGTTAACTAATATTTTTATATGGTTGATTTTTACCTACATTGCCGTACAAAAATATTTAAAAGTTGTACGAATGTTTTTTTTTTAGTATAATCTCAGGTATAACCAGTATACTCGTAGCCATATTTCAAGGAATGATCTACGTGATAACGTATTTTTTGATAGCTAATAATAGGGGTTAAAGTATGAAATTGCCGTTGTACAGTAATAGACACTTCGAATTGACATAAAATCTTCATGGTGTGAGATTTTTGTGTGAAACTTTTTTCACGTGATACATATGAGGTTCTTCTTTTGAAAAATGTGCAACATTCGATTTTCAACTTTCAATTGTTTTTTTTATTTAGCTTGGACGTAAAGATGGATACTTCGAAAATACGAGTTATTTTTGAATACAAGTTCAGACGCGGAACTAACGCGGCAGAAACGGCTCGCACTATCAACGTTGCGTTTGGAAAGGAGACTGCTAATGAACGCACCGTGCGTTTTTAGTTTAAACGCTTTCGTAATGGAAACTTCGACTTGAAGAACGAACCACGTGGTAGACCAGCGTTATTCACACAGGTGAATAACGCTGAATTGAAGCAGATGGTAGAAGCCGATCCGAGTCAAACTACCCAGGAATTATCGGCATGGTTTAACGTTACCCTACCTACAATATTGACTCATTTGCATCAAATCAATAAAAAAAAAATGAAAAATGGGTGCCCCATGATTTGACTGATCTGCAGAAAGAAATTCGTGTTGAAACTTGTGTTGCCCTGTTGAATCGGTACAGAAATGAAGGAATATTGGTTCGAATTGTGACATGTGATAAAAAGTGGATTGTTTACGATAACCGTAAGCGAAAAATGCAATGGCTGACCCCAGGTCAAACGCCGCAACAGTGCCCTAAAGCAAAGCTTGCCAATAAAAGGTAATGGTAACTGTTTGGTGGTCTCTTCATGGTGTTATTTACTATAGCTTTCTCAGGTCTGGTCAGGCAATAACAGCAGATGTTTACCGTGCTGAACTTCAAACAATGATAGTGAAACTGGCAGTGAAACAGCCCCGACTCGTGAATCGATCTTCACCATTATTGCTTCATGATAACGCAAGACCTCGCACTGCACGAGAAACCGTTGTAACTCTACAGGAGTTAGAAACTATACGTCATCCTTCGTACTGGCCAGACCTTGCTCCAACGGACTACCATTTTTTTCGTAATTTGGTCAATTTTCTATGTGATAAAAAATTTTCTTCCCAGGAGGCAGTACAAAATGCTTTCACACAGTTTGTCGAATCTAGATCCTCAGAGTTCTATCGTAAAGGCATAAATGAACTTCCGTTTAGATGGCAGCAATGTATAGATAATGAGGGTAATTATTTTGATTTATTAGATATGTTATATCTTAGAAAAAAACGAGTTTCAATTTTTCAGTACAAATCGGAAATTTTATACTTTACCCCTATATTATGTAGTAAATATATAAAGTCGGGGAAATCAATTGGTAAGGAACTCACCACAAAATTAAATAGGCCGTACGAATGTCAAAAGTATACGAATTACAACTCGTATGGTTTCAATTTGTTAAAGAATTAATTTCCCTGAGCGTACCTGTGGGATCAGCAAAATTATTCGTTGGTAATTATTTATTCAGTGACGGAAATGTGAATAAATAAATAGCATTGAAAAGATTCAATGAAACGTGAAACAATACAATAGGTGCATAATATACTTCAAGCTTCAACAGAAAATGACGAATATTTATTACAGCTCGGTTGAAGTGGAACCGAATATTAATTAATAATAATCATTCTACTTTTGTTCAAATTAAAATGGAATTGTCAGGCATACCAGAACGTTGTGGTTTTCAAAGGAGTCATGATTTGGAGTTTGGTTTTAGAGTTGTTTTTTTTCGAATAGAGTTCTTCACTTCTTAGTAACCGCCTCATGCAGGAATTAAAATGTTTACTTTACATTCTGTATTATGAGCATTCTAGAAATAAAAAAATAAAAAGGTTTAGGTTCCTTTACAATTAATAATAAGTCTGAAATCACCAACCCGTCTTGAGTAAGCGTGGTGACCAATGCTCGTGCTTTCTCTGTATAAGAACAGGCCTTTGCCCAGCAGTGGGACAGTAATAGGCTGGTATTAATATTTATAGTACCTTTAGATGAAATATAAAATTAAATAATTCTAAACTTTGCTCGTACCGTGCCTTCTGACAATTGATTCTTCTACATAACGTGCGTGGAGACTATATTTTTTTCACCTCAGCACCTCAAACAAGTAGGTTTTGCTGTTTAAAGACAGTGAGCAAAATTCGATTTTGCTGCGAGCGTGAGACAAAGTAACTTTTTAATATTTTTTTTTAATACCTAGAACTGTGCAGGTCTACTTACAAAATGAGGGATTTTCTTTTTAGCTCTTCCCTAGTCGCTGGATAGATGGCGCTGAACTTGGTACGCTACTGCAAGGAACGGAACGTAAAAAAACTGATTTTAACAAAACGCGAGAAAACTAGGTTATATTCGGAAGCTTAAGCAAAGGAAAGTGTCAATCAACGAACGTATGGGACGAAGCGTTATGGCTTTGGCACCAACTAACGTAGTCAGTTCAACGCCATCTAGAAAGTTCTTGGAAACTATTTTGTTTTAATCCCTCAAAAAGAAAACCTCTCATTCGAAAGATTTTAACTTCAGTTTGTTCTGTCACTTTCACATCGATACGAAAAAAGCGAGAGATAGAAACAAGAACATTCGAAATTCGATTTTCAAATTCCATATCTAGTAGGCCCAAAAAAGAACCAAACAATAAAACGTTCGGATACCGATATTGTAAATCGATAACCGTAAATTGTAAATCACGAGTTTTAAATAAAAAATAAATATATTTCGATTAAACGAATTATATTTGTTATAATTTAATCAGATGAAGAATGTTGAAGAAAAAAATACGAAGTTTATCATGTATCTACTTATTTATTTATAGTTTTAACAATATTTAATATTGAGACAGAATACCGCTAGTTTAGTTTCAGAACGCATTAAAAAAATGTAGCAGAATTCAATTTTTTATTGTTTTATTCTCTGTTACGCTAGCAATGACTAGGTCAATGTACACTAGCTACAAAGTACAATAAAATTTGGATAATAAAGTAATAATAATAAATAAATATGAGTGAGTCCAGTGACAAAGTCGGCTATATAACACCCGAAGTATTGAAGCATAATGTAAAAAATGCAGAATTAAGTTTCCTGTCTGAAAAAACTCGCGAAAAATATATAAAACTTATGATATTTTTAAGCAATGGAGACTTACAAATGGCGCAAACACTTTTTCGGAGACTGTACTGTTATCGTATTTTATAGAATTATCACAAACTAGGCAACCATCTTACAATGTGGAGTATTTACTCAATGTTGAAAGCCACAATAAAAACAAAAGATGACGTGCACATTAAAACCTATCCCAAACTAGAATGTCAGTAGGGCACAAAACCAAAAAGTCCAAAATATTTTCGCCCGCTAACATTAAAATATATATGGTAGTGTGATGGTTTAATTTTTACCATGTTGTTTTGTTTTTTTTTTTATGTATATGTTCTCGCTGCTGAGGTGAAAAGTTTTATGTGTTACACGAGACCAAAGTTATTTGCATCTTGTGTCTTTGAATCCCTCGCTACGCTCAGGATTCTAACCTAGAATCACTCGCTACGTTCGTGATTCAACTATAGAATCCTTTGCTTACTCGGGATTCAAAATCAACACTCGCAGCAAAAACCCACTTTGCTGTCTTGTTGCACAAATAACTATTTTACCCCGCACTGGCAACAGTCAAACATACATTCACGCCCTTTTCCATCATTTCGGTGTGGCATTATTTTTACAGTTACAGCTACTTAGATGCTTTTTTTGTTTAACGCCTGTAATCCCAAAAGGGATAAGCATAGGTGTACCTAATAGCCCGTGTGTACCGAAAATTGGTATTGGTATTGGTTGGATGGGTATGAAATTAATAAAATATGATACTTACGGTGTATGAAAACAATTCCACTGTAGACAATACTATATTTGTACCATTTCTATTTGTAGTTAACACTAATAATACTCTTTACTGGGTTATAAAATAACCCTATTCAATTGCTTTCCTTAATCATATGAATTTTCTACTAACGCAGTAGTAAGTATAGTACCTACACACGCACTCGTGACGTGTTTTCATTCACCTTTCGAATACTGAAAGCATTCACCTTATTCTTTCATTCAATGATAATTACACACGAGTTCGATTACATATTCAAATAGTAGTATGGGCAGCATCCCCAGCTGTATAGTTGGCATATTAGTAATATGTGGTAGGTATAGTGGTACTAATAATTATTAGGTGTATTCATATTCTCTCTAATTAATGAATCCTGATGGTGGTTAATACTAGATATCGTATTTAAGTGAGCTTAATTAGATTTGTGCATTTCATTTGGTTAGAAGGTGTTCACAAGGTAGATATAGTTTTGACAATCTATATTTTTATTGCGTTTTATTGTACAATTATTGATGAAGGTGGGTGGCTAATTTAACAACTGGGAGCTGCTCAGGAGTAGCCCGGAGTTTGGAAGTTGGCGGTATGCTATCCCCGTGCCTCGAAAAGCACGTTATGGCGTTAGGCCTGCCCCTGATCTTTCTCCGGTCGTGTCGGATTGCCGTCCCATCGGACTATGAGAGTAAAGGAACAGAGAGTGCACCTGTGCCTGCGCACACTGCACTTGTGCACTATAATATCTCCCACGCCGATGTCTAATCTCCGCTAGGATTGGCCGCTGTGACCGAAAACAGTCAGGAGGACTATACTAGTAGCTGAACAAAAAGAGTAACGGCGGGGCCTAGCTTGTTAAACAAAGCCTGCATTTCGCAGTCTACTGCTGGTCATAGTCTTTTCAGTAGCGCCACACAATGATACGAAGACATTTCGCAGCCAGTTTGCCCTTGTTGCCTTTTAGAATATTGCAAGTTGTGGACTAATAGTTGATACTACTTCTAGATAGTTGGAAATACCAACAAAGTTATAAAGCACTCGCTGGTACTCGTAGTTTTACTCGCATCCTCCTAGGAACTGCTACATTGTACCCAGAACATGGACGTTCTATGTGATAATTCAGACTTGATCTGAGATCTGAGTGTCACATCATAATGCGTTTCGCTGCGAACTTAAACATAACTGGAGAAATTTTGGTGTGCTTTTAGGTACACTTCTGCCTAATCCTTCGAAGTTTACAGGCTGTGTGATTTTTATAATGTGTTATGGTCCAAAATACGTTCAGCCGTTTATGAGTGATTTATGGTCAAACATCTTTACAAATATATACATTTATGTAATAACTGAAAAACTAATCCGGAAGCTGGGCTATTTTTGTCATAAGAACTCTAATTTAGTGTAAAATCTTGCTCGGCGGACTCGGCTTACTAATATGATTAGCCCAGATTATAAACCGGTGGACTGTGAAGGTACGGGTATCGTTTACCTTAAAATTATGTTCCGTAAATAAACTAGCCGGATGTTGTAAACAAAACTGTCCCTGTGTGTGAGATAAGTATTTTAATTTTTTTTTAAACATTTATTCTGTATGTAACTAATAAATTAACAAATTAGAATAACTACTGGAATATCTAGGCAATAAACGAAAAAATCGCGTCAATAAACTCCTCTTCAATGCTGTCAACAAGAGACTGGCGGCGTTGCCACGTTGTTAGGCAACGCTTAGCTTCTGGCAAAGTTAAAAAACAAGCCCTTGGGTCACGGACAGTGTCAACTAAGTGTTTTTTTCGTTACGTGCTAAAGTTATTTAATTTATTCTAATCTTTAAACAAGTCTGAAGGATCGTAATGAAATCGAGAAAAAGTTCTTTTAGGGGTGGCTACTTTCTGGGTCAACTCACCTAATGCTTAGTTTCTAAATTATAATTTCTAGGCTTTTTGTCTTCCACTTTTTTATTTAGTTTACAAAATCATTTTTTTAATTAGAATTCACATAATATTTGGCCCAAAATTCTTGAGAAAATTCACGTTTTTGTAAAGCTGAATACACAGGGGTACCACGATGAAAGAGCAGCCCTAAAAATGCTCTCACTTAAATCGATATAGAAGGTATATACAAAATTAGGTCGACTACCCTATTTGTAGGTTTCGCTCAGGTACCCCCGACTGTAGGTGTTGGCATTTGAGATAAGTGTTTTTCTTTTACACCTTGGGGGAAGCAGTTAACAGAAATTATGTAAATCTCTACCTACACTGAAATATTCCTTTCATGTTTTTCCCATTGTTAGACTTTTGTTACCTTTACTTTCCTTCGTTCTTCATATAAGGGAATATACGCGCAGCTGTTATTACAACTTTCACCTACAATTTATTTTTCATAAATTATACTACCCGGAAATTAAGTTCATAAAATTTGTATTACAAAGTAATTATACAGGTCAAATAACAATAGAAAAGTTAAAGAGACGCATACAACATAGATTTTAATTGAAATTCCTCACAGGAAACTGGGTCATGTTTTGTTTCTATTGTAATTCAAGAACCATGGATTATAGTCACGGCATAATGAGACCACTCACAGGTGGTATGAACAAACAAAAAAAATGATCTGGCAGAGTTTTTGTAGATCTATCATTAGATTGGGCAGAAGTTTTGTAGATTTATTCCTAGAGTTTCAATGACTGGTCCCTGTAATTGATTTTAGGGTTCGACCTTTAATCACGTGAGGTGGAGGGCGTCAGAAACGACCTCACGTGATTAAAGGATGAAAATGAAAATGAAATCATTATTTGTAGACATAGGTTGTACAGGGGTGTTACATAAATATAATATAGCGAGTCCATCTATGTCTCGCGTTGAAGCGTACAAATCAATCCATACTTATAATAAACAATTATCAATGTCTATGCAAATTCAATATAATATATAAATGAGATAAATGAGAGGTCAACGTCAGAATAATACAAAATATAAAATTGATAAAAAAATAAAATTATTACATGTCACATAATTATACGGGCATTATCAATTTGATTTTAATAATATAATTTAATTCAAAGTAAAGGTTTTACTAATATAATAAATCGGATGTAGCAGGTCTAGTATCTTTCATTTAAATAATCGTTAATTGTATAAAAATGTTTAAACGAATTTCTACTAGCAAAATGTTATTGGGACGTTCTTCTTTTTTATCGACAATCTGACCGGCAAACTTTTATATTTGTTAAAAAAGTAAACATGTGATTTCTTTAGTAAAATGTATTTTAAATTATTGCCTCGTTATTGTAGAGAGAGATTTGAAAAATATATAATGCATCGAAGTATTACTTGTATTTTTTTTTTACTTAAAATTTTGTAGGAGGTGGTGTTAATTTTTTTTTACGAGTACCATACTCGTAACAAAAAATTAACACCTCAGTCACAAAAATGTTTGAATTTTTATATTTCATGCAAAATCAGATCTTCAGTTTCTTTTTACTTTCTTAACAAGAATACAAGCTAGCTCCAAGGGACGGAATTTTTAATATAAACATTTAAAAATGTTATCCAATACCACTCTGTCACATTTTTGCTTCTTAAGACAATATAATAAAAGTATGAAAAATAATATAATATTATGAAGTCTTCCAATTAAATAACTTGAAAATCTGGTCGACACCTTTATTGTTTAGCATGTAATACTAGAAAAAGTAATTTTTGAAAATATTACCAATAAAGTGGATCATACACTACTTCGAACTTAAATTATAAAGGGGACAAAATTGTGACAGCACTCTGTCACAATTTTTTCTCTGTCAAATTGTTTACGAAGTGACGGAGTGGTAAATAATGATTACTCGCCGAACAAAGTTAACCATATTTAGAAAACGATAACAAATTATAATATTTCCTTAAAATGCTACTTTATGTCTTATTTATTGGTCTCCATTCTCTGGTAAATATTAATTTAGTCCTAAACTATCTTTTCGCTTACTCTACTTTACAAATACTTCTATTGGTAGATCGAATTCGTAATACACGCGTCTTCCTCTTTTAACTACCTTAGCCCTTAAACCGTTGACATCATTTTGAGCGTTGCCTGATTTGAGACTTTTCTTAGGTTATAGAGGGCATAGGAACATTGGCTAAGTTTTTTGCATACGTTTTCAATATGTATTTTCCAATTCATGTTTTTATCGATCCAGATGCCTAAGAATTTAGTATGATCTGTCTTGCGAATACTTTTGTCACCATATCGAATATCTGGTTTTTTATGGTTTGTTCTTTGTTCAAATGAACCTAGAAACAAACCTAGAAAAAATAAACAACATCTGTTGTTTATTTTTTCTAGGTTTATTTTTAGGATATTTTTGATTAGCCTGGTTATTATGTCATTTATATGGTCGTTTATCTCTTTTCCAAATGTCTTATCATTTTGACTTTTGTATAATAATATATTGTGCTGTCGTCCGCGAATAAAATGATAGGATTATTAATAATTTTAGGCATGTCATTAATATATACGATAAAAATAATGGATCCTTAGGAGTATCATTGAAGTCTTTCTCCACCCATTGGTCCCGGCCGAGTAACTATAAATAATTTGGCGCTATACTGTAGGTACCTACCAGTACGGTCGATGTACAAAAACTCCTTACCTTAGTTAAATTTTTGTCATATTAAACGATAACGGTGTAAATAGCGACGTTCTAAAGAGGACGATTCAAATTAAATGAGACGGAACGAGGTTAGTATAGATAAACTCGAAAAATAATCACGAATTTAATAGAACGCAGAACATCCTGTTAGCACGAGCATAGTAGGTATGTGGTGTAAAACTCATTTAGAACTGCCACCTGCATCGGTGGGACAAATGTGCCCAACTACACACAATGAGTGTGTGTTGTGTCCAACTACACACAATGTGTGTGTGTTGTGCCCACTCTGCGTTTAGGCGGTTTACACTAAAACGCGTGATGAATGTATTTGTTCTGCGGTTTGTGTTGCAAAGCTTTGTTGTACATAACGTTATAACAACCCTACTTTATTTAAGTACCTTCAATTTTGTTGGGTTACACTGATTACGTAATCATTAATCTTTGATATTATTCGGTACATTGTTGCAAAATGGTTTTTGTCAAATAGCGACGGCTTGTTATAATTTATATAACTAGGAGTCGAACCAAATCTCTGTAATTGGATTTATGAATACATTTAGGAATCTTAAAACGAAGACGTTTTAGGATTCCTAAATGTATTCATAAATCCAATTACGTATTTACGATAGTTTGACTAAAACGGAAACGTGACATCTTCACTAATAATACGCCTAGTCTTTGTCTAACCTCACAAAATAACCTCACATAGTAAAACATTTGAACAATATCGCACATAGCGGATACATTTATATTCTCGAACAATGCACATCACTGGTATCGAACAATGTGTTTCAGAATATCGAATGCATATCAAAAATAGGTCATTTAGCTTTTCAGCACTGGCAATCACTTTGACACATTGTGTATTTGTCTATGCTAAAGATAATTCCAAAAAGTTATGGAATTCAATAAAAACTATTACAAGTTATAATAATAGTAAAGAAAATAGCTCTTCTCAAGACTTGCTATCTGCTAACTCATCCCCGCAGTTGTCTATCAACACTGTAAATGAATTTTTTGCTAGTGTTGGTAGTCGACTAGCACAAATTATACCTCCTACCCCACCTTTTCAAAATGTCGATGAACATAAAGAACGTTCACCCTGTAACTCTTTTGTCCTACTAAATGTGGATTGCGAGGAAGTTAAAAAAAATATACTTAACCTAAAACACGATTGTCGAGCGGGTTGGGACAACGTTTCGTCTAGGTTCCTGCAAAAAGTTGTAGACATTGTTGCTCCTGTGCTTACCGATCTCATAAATCGCTGTCTAGAGGCTGGTGTTTTCCCCAATGCACTTAAAAAATCTATACTTATTCCTATACACAAGGCAGGGGATACCGACTGTGTCAACAACTACAGACCTATATCAATCCTCAAATCATTGTCAAAAGTATTTGAACGAATTATAAATGGTAGGCTTATAGATTATCTAGAATCGAATCAACTTCTGTCCTCATCACAATTTGGTTTCAGAGCAGGCAAATCTACTAATCAGGCTGTTCATAATTTCACCACCTATTTAGTTAAGAAAATGGATGCAAATAAGAAATGTATTACCATCTTCCTTGACCTTGCCAAGGCGTTTGACACAGTCTGTATCTCCAACCTTTTAAACAAGCTAAACAGCATGGGAATTCGGGGGAAACAGCTTGATCTTTTCGCTGATTATTTATCCGGAAGATCTCGGAGTATCGGTGACTACGCGAGTGATGATCTTAAAATGACGTTTGGAGTACCGCAAGGGAGTATTCTTGGGCCCACCTTATTTTTATGTTATATAAATGAGCTCTGTCAGCTCCAAATCCAAGACTGTAATATTATCTCATATGCAGATGATACTACTTTGAAATTTGTAGGTGACACCTGGGAAGAGGTTTATGCTAAAACGCAGGCTGGGTTTAACACTATCTGCCACTGGCTGTCTGCAAATTCACTAACATTGAATGCGGACAAGACCAAATACATGCAATTTTTCGTTCGTCACCTAGCAGTGACTTCACAAAGCGTATCCCAAATATTTGCCCACCAATGTTCAGTTCCTCCCGTATCACAGTGTAGTAACTGTCCGCAAATAAAATCTGTCAAATCAATACGTTACTTAGGCGTTACTATTGACAATAGACTATCGTTTGGAGAACACATTCATAATATCGCGCAGAAAGTGCGTAAACTTACGTACATTTTTAGACAACTCAGACACATAGCAGATAGAAAGACGCTGATCATGGTTTACAAGAGCTTGATCCAATCCATTGTGACCTACTGTATTACTACATGGGGTGGCATGGACAAAACAAAATTGTTGGAGCTAGAACGAGCTCAAAGGTTGATTTTAAAAGTTTTTATTTTTAATTGTATTTATTTTTATTTTATGCAAATCATATGGATTTGAATCGTATAGCCGTATTTGTAACATACTGACGAATATAGGCTTTTATTTACTACCAATTACTAGCCTCTGTTTCGCACGCGAGTTTCGCATGTTTCGACGTTGAGGTGTCTATGCTAACACTGTTTTAAGCTTTCACGGTTCATAACTATACTTAAAATGTCACTTACGGGATATCTTCCGTGATTATGGTTTATTGTGAGCTCCCGATATTTCAACGCTGTTGCGTTGTTGAGTAAAGGGCTATATATCCCTCAAATGGCTTAGCATGATCCTCCGTTACTCCTAAAATACTGCAGCAT
Source organism: Xestia sexstrigata (assembly GCA_941918905.2). Classification (NCBI taxonomy): domain Eukaryota; kingdom Metazoa; phylum Arthropoda; class Insecta; order Lepidoptera; family Noctuidae; genus Xestia; species Xestia sexstrigata. The sequence continues at coordinate 10,293,906 of OW799203.2, forward strand.
TAATTTTGAAATAAATATATGGTAAAGTTGAGGATTAATGTTAAGTCCTATGTGTGACGAAAACACGATTCCATAAACTTTTCTTGATAGAAAAAAAAAACAAAGTTACCTCCAAATCAAACAATAAACCACTGGTATTCAAAAAGTACTTGAAATTAGATCATGAAACTTTGCATACTAACTGAACTAACTATAAAGCAGGTCTTATGTGTTTTACTTTTTAGTCCAATCAATAGATTTTTTGTAAATCGCAAAAAACCACTCATTTCGCACTTTTCGGCCGCAGTGACTGACGTAACAACCGCTTTGTAGTGCAAGCTGATTAGAACTTTATTCTAATAGTATTTCAAACGAAGTTTGAACCACCACAAATAGAGTTGCTAATTTTAGGGTTACAAGGGCCTTAACCCGCGATCATGGCGCTTGCAACAGCGTCGAAATATCGGGAGCTTCACAATAAACAATAATCACGGAAGATATCCCGTAAGTGAGTCTAAGCTATATTAAAAGTTGTTTATTCGACTACACAATTTTAACAGTCGTTAAAGGTACCTAGTCTGGCTCGAAAGTTCGACAACCAGTCTTACGAAGGGTATCGTATTACGCAGTACTAACTGGGTTGTCGAGGTCAGATAGGCAGAAGCCCCATGTGGTATAATAGTGGTACTCACCTGCATCTGGTTAGACTGGAAGCCGACCCCGACATAGTTGGGAAAACGCAAGGCAGATGATGATTAATCTATACTAATATTGTAAATATAGGTAAAGTTTGGATGCAGGGGATAATCTACGGAATTACTAATCCGATTCCGAAATTTCTTTCGATAATGGGAAGCTACATTATCTCCTAATGTCATAGGCATCTTTTTAACATAACGACACGTTTCTATTACATAATATCCGGCGATAACGCGAGCAATCCAGCGGGTAATAGGAAGTTAATTAAACAAAGAATCCTTCTGGAATTGATTCTTCAAATAGTAACCGCATCAAAATCCATTGAAGATCTTAAGCGGTCAAAGGGACACGAAAAGCAACTTTGTTTTAAGCTATGCATAGATATAGAAGATTATGAACGGCAGCCTCACTAATCCTTTTGCTGGTACATATAATAAGTAGTATTATTTCCAGCATTGTGTTGTGTTGTGCACTGTGGGCTAATAAATGATTTATTATGCATTAGTAACATTGGATGGTATAGGAAATTGCATTATTGATTAGGATTTAATGGTCTGTATTTATGTCGACAATTATTGTGAAAGCTTGCTGTGTTGACAAGTATATTTTGGTATGGTTTTGGTTTGTTTTGGTTGAGTTTAATGTATTCGGGTTCATGTGCAGCATGTAGGTAATTAAATGTGTCAGCTGTTTTCGGCTTAAGCAGTCTACGGATTTTTGCTGCGAATAGGTTAGGTTGTTAGGTATATTACCTATCTCGCGTGCGACTCCTGGCAGTAGTCGAAACATCAAGGTTGTAGTCGCCTAGAGTCTGACATTACACTTCATGCTTCCTTGATGGAACCCCACGCCAAAAAACAAGGGAATATTCTACGGCGCTAACGAAGAATGCAATAACTCGATTTTGGCCGATTTCGAGTTATAATATGTATATTCGGAATCAGCGAATCGAGATCTACTCTCTTTAAGTATTTTTTTATGAATCCTTAAGGAACTTGGTTTTTCAGTAAGCAAGAATGCAATAAATAAAACTTCATAACAAATTCACTAATCAAAAATATAATAATCATTCTTGTGGTGACATCAGTTGTGAATTACGCATACATTACGAGATATATTGTGTACAAAAACTATTAGTTCATCATTAGGACTCGGGATACCAATACTTGTCACATTTATTTTAAGAAATAATTAATAATTAATAATAAAATGTTTTAAATTTTAATTATTTCTTAAAATAAATTCATTTTAAAAAACATTTTAAAATATAATAAAGAATGGTCCACCGGTGTCGGGAGTAGCGTCCAAACTACCATTAGTTAGGGCTCCAGAGACAGGAACCTCCTCACAATTATCTCTTGTAATTATCTATGCATTCAATTACGTTACAGAAAGCTTGTGTGAAAAATTACTCTCAAGATTTATTATAAAGTCAAATGGGTGTGAGCTGAAACAATATCTAGCGCCGCCCTGCTGTCAAGACGGTTTAAAAAGCAGCTCTGTTCGTGACCAACGTGATGTTGGTTCTCATCGAAGTCTTAACGATTTTCGTCCAAAATAGAAACCAGCAGCTGGAGGTTCTATACAGCTAAGTATAGCGTAGTCGAGACTTAGATACCTTCTTACCCTTTGTGATGCTTTTGGGTGTATTTCGAGGGAATTTACCTTGCTGTGTGTCGGTCCTTGAAAATTCTTGAAATTCTATGTTTATCCTAGATTCTATTTACTGGAATCCTTAGCCCTGTGTATCGCTTATAAACATATTTTCGTCATCCTGTTGAGTATTCTCTGCTTCTCCAAAGGAATGTTTTCGGGTTCGTTCGGGTAATGTTTCGGAATCATAGGAATACGTAGTAAAATCACGAATTATTACCCATGCAGTAAAAGGTGTCACAGTATACAGTGTGGAAGGGGGATACCGACATTCTGAACAACCACATAGATTTTTTTAATACAGTTGCTCAAAAAGTGGTGTATTGCAGGGACGTATAGCGTTCGGGATGTGGGCTATTACATACTAGTGCTTTTTTTTACCTTTCCCGAACTCGTGCGTTCTCTTTCCCAACTGTCAAAATAATGTCTATTAAAAAGAAAAACCAACCATGAAGTTTTTACTAAAGAGTTTTTGTGACTCATACTAATACGTATATTTCTAAAAAGAAGCTACTAATTTATTTCAATATCAGATTTAATGATTTAATTGAATGAGTTAGGTTAGGTTTCATTTCATTTCATCTCATTAAATTTCATTTTCATTTCATATCAATAAAAAAAATATACTGAAGACTAAGCTGTATGGATGCACCCTCGCCTTCGGCTGCGCCTCGGCTCGGGTAGACATTTGTCGGAACTCTTTGCAATGACAGCCTTTCCGCACTTGTAATGAAATATACTATTTTCATCGGTAATTTTAAACAAGAATTTGCGTGGTATAATACCACTAAAAAACCCGACTACTGAAGAATCACGCTTTAATTCAATTCGGGGTTTACAAGTCAAATCGACACCTCTATTTTGAAGTCGAGTATGTTAAAATGTAGCCTATGTTACCCGGGCCATAATAACGAATCGATTAACACTTCAATCATCAAAATCGGATGACTAATTTAGGCGCTACGGTAGAACATATGTAAAAACAAACATATATATTTATATATGTTTGTTTTTACATATGTTCTACACTGACTGCTAAAATCATAACCCTTCCTTTTGGCTTCGCCGTAGTCGGGTAAAAAAATCAGCTGTTCCAAACATTTTGACTTGTTTTTTTTTTAATAGCCGACGAAAAATTTGGATGTTTAGAATGATGTAACTATTTTATCGTAGGTGTCCTTCCACCTTGCATAAATCTTATAATTTTATTACAAATCGGTATTTAAAAAAGTTCATGATCAAAACACATAAAACCATGTTCTGAAATTGTGCACCAAAAAAGTTATTTTTATGAAAAACCTCATCACAACTGAATGACAATATTGTGCTGAAGTTTTTACTAATGGGTTTAGTTTGACCCGTATTGGAATAGACAACTTTGACCAGTTTGACCCATATTTTCGTTACTTAGCCGTGTGTCAATTTTCCTGTTTCCTTTTCTTGGATAAACGATTATTGTTAAACTTTTATCTTGTTAATTTCGGCGACTTCTTTCGCAACCTCTTAACTTCGTTAATTCTTCTTTGATTTTCAAGAATCTTTCTGTGTTTATGCTCCGATTTTTAAACTTCATAATTCCATACAGTCAAGATTCATCTCATTATCTCAATGAGTTGGTGTTATAAGGCTTTTATTCATACAAATTAAGTAAAAGTGGGGCTAATTAATGGGTAAGGCGAGCATGTGTTGCTTAGCCTAATTAGAAGCGGTGTTGTGTACTGACACTGAGTACACAGTTTGTGTATGCAAGCAGTACGTGATGTGATTAATGTAATGCTAAGTAATTGGTTAGGTAGGCCGAGTTTTCTACCAGGCTGTATCCTAAGAAGACATCCATTAGCAAGAGGCTAACACTTTGATAGAATTGTTAAGTACTCCCTTCAGAGAATGAGTATTTATAAAAAAAGGGATTCCTTCGAAAATGGGAAAGTCATTGAAAGAGTGAGTCTATGTATGTCTAGCTAAAAAGCTAGACATACATAGACTCACTCTTTCAATGAACGAAAGAAAAAAAATCTACTATGGCTTTACTATCTTTGCCGGTGTAGGTTGCTAAAATGTTTTAGAGGAGAATGTCCCCGAATTGCGGATCAGATCCCGACTCAGCCCGCAAAATATTTATGTCCATTAGCGTCACGACGCTTGCAGTGTTTGAGAGGATATCACTGAGCGTTAACTACTACATACTTATGTGATCCTGGTACTTATCTCCCGTTTCTACTATTTGTAGGAAAATTTCTGTAGAAAAAATCCCTTCGGCAAGCCGCAGGAGGAGGTAGATTTCGAAGAAGGTTCCACCCATATTTATTCTGGAAATTCAGAGGCTATAGCTAGACAGGTTTGCGCTGGCCAATGAGGGCTATCGCTTTTGAGCTCGCCAGATGGCGCACTGTCGAGTAAGGTCCTGTCAATAATTCTATTTAATACTTTAAAGTACCAATAACTTGTTAAAAAAGTTCATTTTATTTCGTATAACATAGCTTTAGATACATTCTTACAATATTCTTCCTAAAATTAGCAACCATGAAACGTTTAAAAATCATTCTACCTCCAAGTACCTACTAACAAATAAGATCGTAAGTTGCTACTTAAAATCTTCAAGTCCTAATTAATCAGGAATGGCTCAATCTAGAACACAATCGTGAGTATTAGTATATAAATACGTGATAAAAAAGCACGCAACGCGCGAACACTCTATGACATCTGACATTTTTTAAGACCTTAGTCTACACCAGCGCCTCTAGTGGCAAATTCACACGCGATAGCCCCCATTTCTTCCCTAAGTGTAGATTTTGTCATATTTTTTTTGTTTTTGTTTGCATTACAATTTTTTTTCTACCTGCTGCATAAAAAAAAATGAGTGTGGTTTAGACCACACGACTGAAATAAAACTTATCCGAAAAAAATTTACTCTAAAATGTCCAGGCCTCCAAAGAGGCCTGTCAAGTGACTGCTTCCTTGTTGCGACCAATTACTATTTAGAAGTACCTCCTTTATAAAACGTCAGTTGCCAAAAGACTTGGTCGTCATGTTCGTAGATAAAACGGTTTTCCTGGGGATTACGCTTGATTCAAGGCTACAATGGGGTTCTCATTTGACATCTCTTGCGGGGCGGCTAAGTTCAGCAGCCTATGCCATTAGAAAAATCCGTCAGTATACTGATGTAGATACCGCTAGACTGGTTTATTTTAGTTACTTTCATAGTATAATGTCTTATGGCATTTTACTGTGGGGACGGGCTGCAGATATTGAGTCTATTTTTATTCTGCTGAAAAGAGCCATCAGAGCCATATATAATCTTCGTAAGCGCGATTCTCTAAGGGAACTGTTTAAGGATATTGGCATCATGACGGTACATAGTCAATACATCTACGAAAACATAATGTACGTCAGAAAAAATCTGCACCTTTCTGGTAAAAGGGGTGACAGACATAATTACAGTACTAGAAATAGGGACCAACTAGTTCAGCCAGGTTTCAGACTCGCTAAACTAGACTCATCTTTCATGGGGTACTGTTTGAGATGCTATAATAAAATTCCACAAAGTATTCTTGAACTGAATGAGACGAAATTTAAAACATGCATTAAACGCACACTATGTAAGCAAGCATATTACAAGTTGAGCGATTATCTCGCTGATAAAAATGCTTGGCTCAATGCTGGTCCTGCTCCACAAGGATAGGGGCGCATAAATTGATAGCATTAAAATGTATTGTTGGAGCTGCTGAAGATTGTACAACTATCTTTGCATTGTATAGATTCAATCTCTTTAGTATTATATAAATGCATAGCCCATATTGTGTGAGTAATATGTACTAGAAAGCTATCATTCACTGGAAACCTACGTCTTTTCTTGACTTGAATGTGCCCTGGCGGTTTAGAGTATGTCATGCTCACTCAAATGTCTCGCTGATGGTGGCACATGTGTCGGATCATTTAGTTCCCTTCAAAATGGTTGAGTTGAATGGTGCTGATCCATGCGTCATGTCCGTGAACGGGCGCTGTCAGTTGTGACTGGTCATCTCTTAGTTGCCATGGCTTATTTGAATGAATTATTTTGAATTGTATTTTTTTTGTTTGTGTGTTTTTGCTGTGGACACTTTTAACGTGCACATCTTGCTACATTGTTCTCACATAATATACCATCTCAAAATGAATGATGTAACCAAGATTTTGTAACAATATTCTGATTTAAAAGAGTGTCCATGGAGTTTCTTGCCCGTTCTTCTCCATAGAGATCAACGCTAGGGAATGGGCAACTACAGTACTTTCACAGTTTTTATGTCTTGTGACTGGGACTGTAGCTACATTTAATTTTCATCTTTGTTTCGACAATTCAAAAGTGCCTGTAACTGGCTTACTTGAAATAAATGCTTTGATTTTGATTTTGATTTTGAAAAACGACTTTGTTGACGTTTGACAATTAAACGTCGTAGTGTTATTAAAAATTTTAAAATCCTCCCATAACACTCTAGCATGGAAACGCCCTTAATTTTTCAGTTATAGTTTTTGATTTCGAAATCTATTAGTTTTGTTGCTAAACTTTAAAAGTAAAAGTTGTAGAGTAAACAATTTGCTTTAAAAAAAAAATTCGTTTCGGAGATCATTTATAATTTTTTTTGCAAAAATTTTGGAAATTTCAATCCCCTCCCCAAGTTTGGGGTTGCATCAAAAAAGTTTTTAATTTAAAAGTTGTCTGTATTCTTACTCGGAATCATAAAAATGTTAAATGGTTCAAAAAAAATCCAAAGGAAAAAAGTTATGGCCAAAGTACTGAGTTTAGAAAAACCCCGCCGCCCCCCATGGACGAATTCTACCCATTCACGAACTAAACCTAAGTTCTGACCCTTTCGATTTTTGGGCCAAGTTTGAAAGCGGTGCATAAAAGCGACCTGTAGAGTGTAGCTAAATTTTGCTTGGCGCCCCACATACCAACATACATACATACGTATACATAATATATTTAAACTTTTAACTGGCGGTTGTTTTGGGCTCTAGGGGTCATCACTATCATATGGGGATATGCGCCAAAGGGGTATGGCGAAATTTTCGGAAAACGCGACTTTAGGTGCAAGACCAATAGGTAGATTTTTTCTCACGAAATCTACCTAAAACTGATATGAAAATTCTGGTATCTGAAGGCTTTTGTAGTGTAAGAAATCTCAATTCTGAACCAAAGCAAACTGTTTTTGCCATTTTCATTAGTAATAGTAGGAATGCCATTCACCCCATATGTCTTAGGAGAAAAGAGAGTTAAGACATCATTTTAATAGTTCAGTATACAAAGAGAAAGAAAGAAAAAGTATTATTGAACTCACACAGGACAAATAATAAAAAATAAAATATGAATAAAAAAGAAAACAATGGAAATGAAACTAATTTAAAAAAAAAACAGCCAAGTGAGAGTTGAACTCGCGTGGAGAGGGTTCCGTACAATTCCAAAGTCTTATATTGAGTTTACCACTTTATTTTCAATAGATAGAATTCTTAAAGGATTTCCTGTCCCTCAAAAAGTGGTATTTAATGTAAAAAGAAAGATTAAATTGTTTAATTTGCAGAAAACATCCAAAAAGTTTTAAAATTTTAGTAATCAGTAAATAGTAGAATTTCAGCAATTCGCGCCATTAGTAAAGCAATTTTACAATAATCCACAATAACCAATAATTTTCTTGTGTTAATTTAAAAATTTAAGTTTGGAACGTAAATAATCATGCCAGGATGCTTCAAATAACATGCCAATACATCGTCAAATTAATAAAACCTCTTTCTTGTTCTTTTTCATTGAAGTAGAGAAAAAAATCTAAAGTGCCTGTTTTTTTTTGCAAAAGAGTGTATATTTTGTTTTTTTTTTTTTCAAAATTTTTGTCTCGGTAGTTTTGGAGATCAGTTGGGGGGAATGGTCAATATTCGTCTTCTTCCATGAATAAAATCAAAACTATTTATTTTACAATAATAACAAAAATATATTTTAAATTAAACTAAGTAATAGGTGCTGTACGAGGCCAAAACGTATTTCAAATTATCTCACGGTGCTGTGACATTTAAGAAATAGGTAGTTGTCGCAGCGCTGGTATCAATGAACCTCTTCGAATGAGGCGCCCTAGTGATGCCTCGGTCAGTTCAGTCGGAAAATATACAAATAAGGTAGGCGATATTATTATGATCCCATCCCATACTAATTACCGGCAGGGAATTGCTGAATTTTACGAATAATGAAAAGTTTGTATTCCGTAATTGACAAGCCATTAGTGTTTGTTTGTTTTGTCTACTTCGATGGATATAGTGACACTCCTATTTTGGTAGTGTATCTAACTGTTACATAAAACCACATTTGTATTTCCCGAAGGGTTGGGCAAGAGTTTACATATCTACATGACACATCATTGTCGTGAACAACTATGTATACGTATTTACACGTATCAAGTTTAAGAAATATTTTTCTCTTGTATTGGTGTTAATTTTATGTTGTTATGAACGAAGTATTTTGGAACCTTTGATTATATAATTATAATCAAACGGTGAAAATGGCTTATCAAGAACAGTTTGATTTAATGGAAGCTTATTTTTTAAATAACAAAAACGTGAATCTAGCTCTGCGGTGGTATGGAGAGAGATATCAAGACCGACAGGCACCAACTCGGTTCGTATTGAAAAGAATGGTAGAAAATTTAAAGAATACGGGTGGTTTCAAGAAGAGACGGCAAACTATTCAGCAAAACTATTTCGATTTTGAACTAGATGTTTTAACATACTTTGAATCATTTCCGAAGGCTTCAAGTAGAGATGCTGCCGATGAATTAGGAACAACCCACACTCGCGTACTTAAAGTGCTGAAAAAGTATAAGTATAAATGCTATCGCGAAGGTCGGTTGGTGCAAAAATTGCATATTGGGGATCGTGAGAGACGATTACAATTTTGTGAAAACATGCTTGGAGAAATTGACCGAAACCCTAATTTTTTGAGTAACATTGTATGGTCTGACGAAACCAACTTCAGCAATAATGGCATGTACAATCGCCGCAATAACCATTCTTTAGAATTGGCTTGCAAATAGAAAGCGGTTTATTGAAAAAAAAAAAACAAATGAATTCTTCAACGCGACAGTTTAAATTTCCTCGCATTATTTGAGAAAAGTACTATACAAGCCTTTGGCCACAAATAGGCATTGATGGACTTAGCCTACCTAACCTACGTATATGTGCCTCGGCTTCGCCTCGGCCCACATTTACCTCCACGTTCGTCCATCGATGCCTCTGTTGCTAGCCGCTGCAGTAATGTACTATTAATCTTCGACCCTCCAGTCACCTTGTCTAGTTTACCTTCTACCTAATAAAGTTCTCGTAAAGCCCAATTTTTCAGAAATCTGTAATGCTGCTGTACCCTTAGTTTGAAGATCGCGATTATGCATTATAAATGACCCACCGCCGCCGTCCACCTCGTTCTCTGCATTGATCCATTTGCTTCAGTAAGGTACATTTTTAGAACCGTTTTCACAACCTATTTTATAGTTAGTAATAGTTTAACGATATATCAAATATACCGTTCGTAACGGTAAGTAAGTTTATTGATGACCAGTTTGGAATTTCCTATTCGCAAAAATGGACTATCTACTTACTTACTTACAGGATTTTTTCTTCACAATTCTTCCATCTATTGTCTGCCTTCATTATAAAGGATGTTAAAAACTTCTTAACGAAGCCGAAAAGAACTTGTTTTCACCGTCATTGCGATCATTTTTTTGTTCCACACCAGACCTGGGAACCTTCTAGTTACGGAGATATTGGGGGTCAAAGTTCCAACTTTTTGTCATTTTTTTTTTTTAAATACAAGTTTTTATTGTAAGATTTCTTAACACCTCCACGACCCCCGTACTATTCAATCCATCCATCAGCACAATGTTTTGAGTGCGTTACATTGAGATCTACCACAAAACATGATTTTTCTCCCCAAAAAAAGTCGTTTCCCAGCAATAATTTTTGCGTAAAGTTACTTAGTTTGATGTACAGAATGCTTAGTTGACGGCTTCGTGATGAGGTTGTTTAAAACCAGTATTAAGAACTCTTGGGCAATATTTCTTGCCTTTTTTACTGCCAGACAAAGCACAGCCTAAACTTATCTAGAAGATACGAACTATGAACTTATGTAGATATTTCTTGAAGGCAAGTAAAGCCAAGTCAGAGGCCCATGGGCGGCATGAATACTCTGACACCAAGTTACTAACCACACGATAAAGAAGAAGACGTAACTAGAATCAATAAATTTTGTGATACTGATTACTAGTGATGATATGATGTTAGTCAAACGTGGTGGTCGTTTGACTAACGTTTTATTGCAATGGGGGCTATCGCGCATGTATTCGCCGCTAGAGGCGTTCGTGTAGACTAAGGTCTTCCGAAATGTCAGATGTCATACAGTGTTCGCGCGTTGTGTGCTTTTTTATCGCGTATTTATACTAATTCTCACGATTGTGTTCTAGACTGAGTCATTCTTGATTAATTATGACTTGAAGATTTTAAGTAGCAACTTAGGATCTTATTTGTTAGTACTTGGAGGTAGAATGATTTTTAAATGTTTCATGCTTGCTAATTTTAGGGAGAATATTGTAAATATGTATCTGAAGTTTACACTATGTTGTTATTGGGTTGTTATACGTAATAAAAAAACTTTTTAAGACGTTATTGGTACTTTAAAGTATAGAATAGAATTATTGACAAGACCTTACTCGACAGTGGCGCCATCTGGTGAGCTCAAAAACGATAGCCCCCATTGGTTTTCTTGCTACATAATTATTATGGCCACAACACATTGTAATTCTGCCTGTTCCAACATATACATTACTCGTCTCTCTGTTGCTAACTTGCTGAGCTCAACACACCGTTTATGGCCGCTCGTTGTGTAGCTCGCTGCACTGACGTTATCCCTAAATTCCTGACTTGGAACGGTAGCCCCTAATTGTGTTAGAACAATTAGTGGTTAGCACAGCCTGTCGCATACACGCATTTGCACATTATATGCATCAATGTGTTGGGCGTTTGGCCGTTATTTAATAATCTACGTGCACTAATGTAATAATCTAGGAACGTAGTATTGTAGAAATGCTTGAGTACATGGTTATTTTTGCCACTTGTTCATGATTATCATTATCATTGACAGCCTTCACCCACTCACTCTCAAATAAGGGCCGTTTGTACCATGCTGCCGTTTGTCCCCCATTAATCATCATTATCTTGCCCTTATCCCAATTCATTTGTGGTCGGCGCAGCATGTCTTCTTCTTCCATACTTCTCTATTACTCGTCATCTCATCAGACACCTCCTTTCTTGCCATATCATCCTTTACACAGTCCATCCGTCGTTTTTTTGGTCTTCCTCTACTCTTTTACCCATCCACATTCATACTCAAGGCTTTCCTCACGACATTTTCCTCATTTTTCCGCATTACATGTCTCCATTAAATGGTTTCTCAATAAGACTTGGTTGCTTCTGTTGTGAGTGAATAATAAAAACCTTATCACCGAAACTGGTTAACAATGAGTGTTGTCAGTGTGTACATTATCTTTTTAGCACGTATTTTGTCTATCTATGGTTGTCCATGAAAATTGCTTCCAGAGATAAGACTGCCAATGGTAGCCATTCTGTCACGTGTGATTATTTTGGTATGATCTCCGTTATCATGTTTCTAAGGACATTTTTAGATTGTGTTTGAAAGTAAGCCAGAATTTTGATGAATTGTATAGGCTAGCGGGGCATGTAACTATTTTATACCTATTAATACAAAGGATATATGTACTGTTAGGTGCATATTCGTGCCTAGATAATCTTGACGAGCAATTAACACATGATTATGTTCGTACCTACTCCATATATCTTATTAATTGCGGTATTAATTGCAGTTTGTTAAATGAACAATGCATGTGACACGAAAACATGCAGCTTATAACGTATTCTCTACGTCACTATCATTAAATTAATTGTTCTACAACCATGTCCGTTCTAGATATTGTTATCTTTTATATAGGAATATGCTGAATCAAATTTCTGGACACATGCCAAAAGCATTTGTTTCAAATATTACTGTATTTTTTATTACCGGAAGCTAACATTAGAATGCGTATTTAATCCTACTGTTTGCCGTTAGATGAGGATGTTAATTGCATGGCATGAAACAGTTAATTGGAACCGGTTGTGTTAAACCCATACAATTTGATGGCATGTCGTGTCTGGCGGCTTTGAAACTTGGGTAGCAATGGGAAGGGTGCAATTTCGCAGTGGCAAGACCTGTGGCTAGCAGCTCCCTACTTTTTAGGTTTCGGTAGCTTCAAACCCAGGCATAAATACTTAAAATCGACATTTGACAAAGAGCTAGCTGTTTGATGTTGGATGGTTTGAATAGGTAAACTATTAATTTTAAATGAAAAATGCAGATTTGATTAAAAAACACGCGCTTCGTTTAAATGTCCTCCTTGGTACAGTGACGTTTGACATTAGTGACATATTAAATTAATCATAGACTAAATGTTGTGTTGCCAACAATCGATCAATGACTCATTATGTTAGACCTTTGCTCTCCAGTAGAATAATTGGAAGCTGGTATAATAATCTCAAACACCAAACTCGGACTTCAAAATCGTGAAAGTTCTTAGAAGTGTTTTCTGTTCGAAGAGAAATTTTCATAAAATCATTGAATATCATCGAAACGATCCGGAGGAAACGTGGAGCATATAAATGGACTTCATTTACGGGAAGCGGCACTGGAACGGATTTAAGAGTTTAGTTTTAAATTCCATTGCGGTTTTCAGCACACGTGTTGGTAATAAATAAGTCCAATAAGAATGTTGTACGACACTCTTCTTGTTCGGTCTTCTTTCGCAAAAGAAAAATTGATAGAAGACTTATCAGAGCTACTTATCAATCTCACGCCGTTTACATTGATCCCATAGGGTTAGGGAGACATTACAGAACGCCATCTGCTACCATCCTCACTACCTACTCCTTTCCGCCTAGTCTACGGTCATACACGCCCGTCAGTTGCAAGTACTACTTACGCGCCATGATAGCCAAAAACACAACTATTAAGCGCAGGCCACAGTGCCAGCTAGCGAGCGAGCCGGGCGAGCATCGTTTCACCTCTTTTCATTTCATACTTTTGTTCACACCGATCGTTAGGTTCAGCCGTGTTGCCTAGGTTGGTCTGTGGATAGGTGACCGCCCATTACATACCGAGTTTCCTCCGTGCCTCGGAAAGCACGTTAAGCCGTTGGTCCCGGCTGCCATTTGCCAGTCTTACCAAGGGGTATCGTATTATCGATATTCAGCTGCATCCGGTAAAACTGGAAGCCGGCCCCAACATAGTTAGGAAAAGGCTAGGCAGATGATGACTTTTGTTCACACCGCGAACTATCGAAAAATCCGAACGAAGTATGAAAAGGGCCTCGTCGTGTGGCCTGCGCTTAATACTCAGAAGGACATAATATCTCCCGCACTGCCCACTGGAATGAGTCAGGTGGCCTACTTACAAATGTTTCCATTGGGATTTCATGAATTGATTTGAACACTCAAACCACATTCATCAGATTTGTAAAGCTTATGGTCAAAGGGTTAAATTGAACAGATGAAAATGTTTATTTTTTTTGAAACATTTGTTTGTAGGCTAAATAAATAAAGCATGTTCAGATGACTTATATTATCTGAGAAGCAATTAAATAGTCTATTTTCAAAACGAAAAAAGTGAGTTAATATTAAAATGACAAATCTGCCATTCGTGGTATCTTCGTATAATTTTGAGGCCTGAATTCCTGCTTCGCTGACGTCGGTCGCGCACGTTTGGTCGCGTACCTACGTCAGCGAGAAATATGTAGCGCCAAACGGGCCGCTGACGTCGGCGTCGCAGTATGGTGCTTTAAAGAACACAATGAATACTCGTACGCGCGACCGACGTACGCGTCCGACATCAGCGTAATAGGAATTCAGGCCTTAAGGTTAAGTTAAGGGGACTACAGGAGCTAAACGCGATTTTTATAATGCCAAAAAGCAAATGATTCACTGCAATAACAAAACCAGAAAAATATATGATATTCTTCAGGATATATGCTAGTACGATAGTGTTTTGGAAACATAATACAAGTAATTATACTCAATAAAAAAAAAACACGAAGTTATCTCGAAAAATTTCTTTTAACCAGTAAAAACCATACTAAAATACATGCGATCATTCTGATTCTGATCAAATAATTCTACAAGCAACATATTAGCATCAATGGTGTTTATTTTTTTTAGTCCAATCAATAGATTTTTTGTAAATCGCAAAAAAAACACTCATTTCGCACTATTCGGCCCGCAGTGACTGACGTAACAACCACTTTGTAGTGCAAGCTGATTAGAACTTTATTCTAACAGGATTTCAAACGAAGTTTGAACCACCACAAATAGAGTTGCTAATTTAGCTCCTGTAGTCGCCTTAATAAACGAAAAAGGGCAATCAGAGGGCCAAGATAAATAGACATTCTATCACGAAAGTAGAAAATTAAAACGTTTTGGATTGAAATACGCTATGGAAAAGCTTGCGGTAATCCTGCTGAAAGTCACTGAAACAAGGTTATAGTAAAAAACATTTTTAAAGACAAGTTTTTTTTTTTTTTTTTTGACGTCATTTTTTTTCGTATTCTTCTCAGCAAACCGTTTTGATTGATGCCTATATCATGGGGGTGTATACAAAATAACCAGTCCGTCATCTTTGAGAGTCCGCTCTATTGGATTTAGAATGACGTCGCTTAGCAAACCATGCACTGTCATCCAAACTAACCGTGTATGCAAAATTTTAGCTCAATCGTTGTGGATAACTGTTTTAAAACTCAGTTACAAAATTTGACCTAAACAAACATACAAACAT
This sequence comes from Xestia sexstrigata, assembly GCA_941918905.2. Lineage (NCBI taxonomy): Eukaryota > Metazoa > Arthropoda > Insecta > Lepidoptera > Noctuidae > Xestia > Xestia sexstrigata. The sequence continues at coordinate 10,309,126 of OW799203.2, forward strand.
TGCAAGTTGAACAAAAGCATGTATATATACGAAACGGTTTAAAAGCGCCCTTTATATTTCCACTTGCTCCTCAGGTTCTCAGTAGTTATTAATCGAACTTCAAAAACAAATAGCCAGTCCCTCCCAAGCCAATAAAGACAGTTTAATGACAAAAATAAAAGCAACATTCACTAATAGCTCTATGAATTGCAAAAAGAATCGTAAATAAGTGCAGTTAGACGTCGGGCGGCGTCGCGTCTGTCGGATTTGTCGCTCGAACAATTTCCCCCCATTCTTCGACGTTGGAAAATGAAGTGCTTTTTCCATTTCCCGTCGTTCGTCGCGTCGCTCGAAAGCTCGTGTAGGTGTGAGCCTGTGAATGCGAAGCGACACTATGGCTCCAGCCCTCATATCCTGTGTGTGCCTGAAAGTGCTCGACTCGTGAAATTACCTGATCTCTGACTAAGATTGATCGTTGATGTACGCACTGATATTTTCGTTTGTAATTATATTTTTTCATTTTTCTTTGTTTTGATATTATGTTTGTTTTATGAAGTTGTAGATAATTGGACTTGCGTGTCAGTTTACGCCACAAATAATTATGGTATTGTGATATTTTATTTGTTTAATCCCCTGTGAGTTTTTGTTTTTTTTGGTTCAAATGTAATTCGTTTTTATTTATAACTCAATATTTGTATACGATATTTTTGATGTGAAACATCTATAGGCGCGGGCAATGACTATACAGCCTCGTGGTTTAATTCCGGCCCCAACATTGAAGCAGCATAAGATCTACATATTCGCCACGGTTTACAACAAGCCACCTGGTCTCGGGGCACAGCGCTGGGTTACAATCTCGTGACTTCGAGTTCGATCTCAGCCTAAAGATTTTCTTTTTGTGAATCGATTTATTTTGTTTTTATTTATTTTTTGTATTTAATGAAAATAAATGATTATTATCAAACAGTCATCATTTTCAGAGAAAAATTAGTTATATTTTTATTTTTTCATTTAAGCCATAATAGTTCCTGTCGTAATCTGTTCTTTTATGCATATTACTTCTACAAAATAACATGACGGCTCACAATTTTTTATTTTATTTATTGCTGAGTACGCACCTTTCTATAAAACGTACACAAGAGTTGTGTACCCCTTTAAAGAATTACCGTACTATCCATAAATCAAAGGCGTACTTGATGAACAATTCGAATTAAATTCACGGTATCTTGTAGACACGAGCGGCAAAGTAGGTATGCGTATTTTAATTATTGACGCATTTTTAAAGTTTTTAAAGATTCCTAGGAGAAAAATGGATACCAACATTTTGTGTTACTTTAATGTCCACTGAAGCCACTTAAATCAATGTAATAGTCCACTGTTGGAAAACTCAACAGTGCGCTTTCACTTAGGCATTTATTTAAGTATCGTTGCATACAAAACGGTCATATAAATATTTGATTTATTTATTTTGTTACAGTGAGTGTACGGTTTTTTTAGGTATTCTTACTGCTGACGTCACAAAAAAAACCACTAGGAATACCAATGCCTTTTTTCTGTGCTCTTATGGGCTAAATGCTAACAGAGCAATATCGATTACAAAATTCTGGTTACTATGCAGCTTCTGCTTGTATATATGCCACATGATATGCGGGTTACTCATAACTATTGATACCTATCCTATTAACCCACTTAAGAACGCAAAATTAATGTTCACGTCACCGTTTACATCAATTAGTTTCAAAGCAAACCAGACTGAACCACAAAACATAGCTTACAAAGATATGTTAATTGCTTGCCGATGGTATCTATTAAATTCCTTGTTATAAACGGAAGAACAAATTCACGATCGGAATCGGAATCGGAACGGATCCGACCTCTCCGCAATAAACAATGCCTATCCAAATGCAAATATTTGTCAACGACCTCCCACTGATACGAAATTTGCGGCTGCGACGATCAATTATTTATTTAGTACTAGTCATAGCAGCCGTTCTTTGATGCCATCGATCTGTCTGTCGCCAGCTGAAATATTTTATGACCTACTCTTTGTTGCCTCAGAGTTCTCCCAGACTATAACTTCAGCCCCCTGTTACACCCGCACTGGGCTGAAATGCAGGACAAATGAGCGTTGTAAAATCACTGTTTAGTGCACATCTACGCTTAGAACATTAGTTATTATTTTGTTTGGTGTGAACTTACGAAAATTCTATTTCGACGAAAAGTTTCTCTTTGGAGAAAAAGCGTATGAAACTATGCATGGTACTTATTCGAAAAAAGTCCCATTGAAGCTTTAGTAATTGAGAATTCAGCATAAAGAGTCTGAAATATTATTTATCGGTCTTTAATTTCAGGCGACCGCAATCAGTGACATCATTTTGACATTGAGCTCGTCTAGCGTAGTACGGAGTTTCAGCATATTAAGTGCCCATATGATACTGGTGTTGTTGTCTCTAACATACGGCCTACTATACATCTTCTCTGAATGAATAACGGCCTTAAGCAATGCTTCATCGTGATGGATGCAGCACATCTTTACAACTAAGCTCATTTCAATAATTTATTCATTACACAAATAGAACTTCGGCTCCCGACTGTATCTTCCTTCTATTATTCATAGATTGGCTTTTATTCCTGTTCTATTTATGTCTTTCTTCTAGTAGGTTTGCAAAAATGGTTGTCATATATTTTAAGGTGCTGCAGTATGATTTTTTCAGCCGTATGTTTTTATCTGCCTGGGACAAACGGTCCAGTTAGGTAGGTCTAACTTCGAAAAAGAGGTCAATCGTCGAACCCGACTCGCTGGGCTGCGTACGGGAAGTTGCGCGGTATTTTATCGTCCAACTTACCACAGTGTCTCAAGACGAAAGTCTATGACCAGTGTGTGTTGCCAGTGATTACATACGGGACCGAAACGTGGTCGCTCACAATGGGCCTCATCAGAAGGCTTAAAGTCACCCAAAGGGCAATGGAGAGGGCTATGCTCGGAACCAAGGTTACCGACGTGGCCCGAAGAATTGCCAAACTTAAGTGGCAGTGGGCAGGGCACATTGTTCGCAGATCGGATGGCCGATGGTGCCGAAAAGTTCTGGAGTGGCGACCGCGAACCGGAAGACGTTGCGTTGTAAGGCCACCCACTAGGTGGACCGATGATCTGGTGAAGGTTGCGGGAATCCGCTGGATGCGATTCGCACGTGACCGGTTAATGTGGCGACACTTGGGGGAGGCCTATGTCCAGCAGTTGACGTCTTTCGGGTGAAATGATGATGATGATGATAATGATGATGTTTTTATCACGCCACACTGGTGGACCGACGATCTAAAAAAATGTGGCTGGGGCAGACTGGACGCGGTGTGCCTTGTGCGGAGGAGTGGTTGTTGTGGCACCACTCGGGCATGAGTCTCCATGCCCAGTTTTGGACTACAGTAGTAGAGGCTGTAAAGTAGATAGATGAAAAAAGATTGCATGCATGTAGCAAAGATGAGAATGTTGATGCGGGTGTGGTGTGACAAGAATAGATAGTGAGGAATGAGTATATAAGAGGAAGTTTGAAAGTTGCGCCAATAACAGAATTTGAAAAGGAATCGACTGTCTTTTTAACCGACTTCCAAAAAGAGGAGTATGTTCAGCCCTTTTTTCGCTAATTGTGAACCGATTTCGATGATAATTTTTTTGTTTGGAATAAAATTACTCCGTAGTGGTCACGTTTAAAATTTGGTGAAGATCTGACGGTGATCTTCGGAGATATACAATGGAACTCTTCAATAATAGACAGCAAATCGGTCGTGATTGCTGCAATCGCTTGGATGTTTGTTGTTTTCACAATATCATAACATAACATCAAGCCTGTATGCTCTGAGGGGGTATGCAGATGTGTACAGTACACCCACATTTCGACAGTTAGGTACGTTACGTTCCATTTTATTGGGGATAAGCCTATTACCATACCATGGCATGTATTGTTAACAATATGAAATAAATTACTACCTTGTTGGTCTAGTGGTGGCGATTACTCAGCATGAGGTCCTGGGTTCGATTTCCAGATCGGGCAAAGTGTTATTGGGTTTTTCCATCAGGAATTTCTCAGTAGCAGCCACGGAGTCTGGATTTGCGCCGGCGCTCGCCCCCTATTACATGGGACTTAAACATAACTGGCGAAATGTGGGTGTAGGTACTGTTGGGTACACCTCAGCCCAACCCTTTGGGAATTACAGGCGTGATGTTATGTTATGTTAAAATAAATGTATAGCTAATATTTGTCTAAGATATTACAACTAAAAATGGAAAAATAAAAATAAAAAATAAAACCGTCTTCAAAAATACAAAAAAGTGAAAAATAAACACACAAAAGTCACCAACTTCTGAGCTAAAGTTATTTTTCACTTAGTTGTGTTTTTGAAGTCGGTTTTATTTTTAGTAAAAAAGTTTTTTTGACTAAAAGAGTAATGAATATAAATGTTGATGGATCCAGAGAGAGAGGAAGACCAAAGAAAAGATGGATGGATTGTGTAAGAAATGACAGGAGCATGGAAGAAAAAAACGTGTTGCGGCGACACCAAATAACATCGGACAAGGGCAGAAAGATGATAAGTCTGAGTTTATGGAATTTATTATTGAATAGTTAGCTAATACTTATATACAATAGTGTCAATTTTGTTGTGCACAAACTAAACTTAATTTAGGCCTTTGCTTTCTTTTACTAAAAGGCAGTGCGAGAAAAGGACGGCTATAGCTATGAACTAAGTTAGGTATGTCAAACTAGCTTATGCCTTACGCTTCACCGTGTTTTTAGTCGACATGTTCTTACGTGCACCCTTCATTTGCATGTAAATATTAGTTCCAACTAAATTTGACAGCTCTAAATTACGTCCGTCTCTTTCTCGTTTTAATAGAGAGAAAAAGATAGTTATAGCCTAAATTAAGTTTAGTTTGTGCACAACAGAATTGACACCATTGTTGTTGGGATAATACAGAATTAGTGGTGCAAAAACATTGTAACGATAACAATATCATTAGCCCAAAAAGAACTCATCAGTTCGTAACATGATCCTGCTTATTAGGCTGATATAGAAAACAATGTTCGTAATGGTCGCACAGCCTTGTCCGGCAAGTAAATTATTTATTCCATTATGATAACCAGGTGTACGTTACCTATCTTCGTAACAAGGATACCTACATATAATTCATTACTTACTACGTCAAAGGGACAGTAGTGGTTTGACCTATTTTTAGTCTGCATTTACCGCAAATTGCCTTGATCTTTAGACCGGCCTAACTTTCACCTAAAATAGGAGTAAAACTGGCAGAACTAGCAGTCTGTCACAGATTCCCCAGATGTCCAGAACGTATGTCCCGGTAACGTGGCAGTGACAACAGCATTTTGCCATTAGTTTAAGTTAATGGGGGAAAGGATAACCCAGGGGTTAATGCCCCGATTTACGAGTTGTGGGCCGTGTATTCGAAACCAGGCAGACGCTTACCATTGCTAAATCGGCGAAAAACATCTTGGGAAGCGGCATCTTCAGAACGAGTGAATCGGTTTCTTCTGGGAAAATGTGCTCCACCGTAGGCGGCATCATCGTTTCAAAATCTGGCAAGTTGCGGCAAAACGCAAGCCTATTTAGAGTAAAAAAAAACAAAACGATAGCTGGTAACGATAACGATAGCAATGAGTGGTGAATTTCGGCCCGCATAGATAGGAAGTTCATGTCTCAGTTTGAATGTAATTGGCAAATTTTATAAATATGTTGCACGTTGCAAACATGGAGTCAACTTTTGTCCCACCCTACCAGAGATAAGATCTAATAAAACACCGTACGTGCCTAAACTTATCGTCTGACGTCAAGTACTGCAGTCCACATAGATAGATGTATAGACAATGGTGCAGTGATTATTGTGAGCGATCCCGTCTTCCATTGTTAATTACAAACAAAACTAGCGATCCCTTCCGGCCGGATATTCTCGTGAGCGTACACAACATGATGCTAGTCACACCGTATGTTGGGACGTGTAGGGCTGTCGTCGAATTTTAATTTCAGTTGCTTCTAAAGAAAAATGCATTTTTGAAGATTCTAAATTCAAAATCTTGTATTTTTTGGACAATTATTCGTTGATCTTATTGGGTTATTGTACATTCGCCACAAAGTAAATTCGCCACGAAAAAAAGTATGTGTAAACTCGCTGCAGCTCACTATTTTCATGAAAAAAATTCGCCATATTGTTTATTTGCGTAATACAGCAGAAAAATCAAACACTAAGTAGAATAAAACGTTATTTCTTTATTTTTCATAATCACATAAAAATCACAGTTCTACTTACAGCTAAAATATACGCTAATATTGTCTGGTTTTGTTCGTTTTTAAGGCCGCGTTGTCAATGACAGCGTGACCTGCGTGACACGCCTAATCCTAAATAAACATGTATTGCAAATGGCTGATTTGCCTACAACATTAGAGTTATAAGAAAAACAGTAGAAAGTTGAATCACAGGTAATAATCACGTTTTCTTTTAATTTTAATTTACTTCTACATAAAAAATCAAAGTTTTTTCTTTATGCAAAAATTATGTACCTATGTGTGACGAATTTACAGACATTTTTTATGCATGTGGCGAATACGCTTCAATTTAAGGAGTTCACAAAATATGACGAATTTGCTTTGTGGCGAATGTACATTACCCATCTTGTCTCCAACCAACTTGATTCTGCGACTGACTTTTTTTCTGTCGGGTCGGATTGCCGTTCCATTGGACTTGAGTTTACATGAGGAACTTTATTTGTTTTAAAGAATAGACTTTTAAAAGTTCGGACCTTCGTCAGTAATTTTAAATGCCACGGTTTAACGTAAAAATAACACTGACCCAATTTTGGTTTTTGTTTCATGCGAACTCAACACATCACAAAAATTGGAAAAGTTAAAAACGAAACAAGTAAAAGGATACTCAGATTTTATAACATCTTTTTTTTTCGCTTTCGCACCCCTAAACTTCAGGGAGATTCCTTCCCTTGAAAATGCTGGCAGGGACTTGGCGTACTATTGTGTACATGTACAAGCGTTGTTTTGAAACATTATGCAGCGTATATTAATCGGTCTGTCGCTTTCGAGACGAATCTTCAGTTTACGTTCACTAATCTCAGGCTGGGGCCAGACAGGCGTTAACCGTCGTAATTTGCGCCCTCCGCTCCGAGATAACTTGATAAATGTCTGTATTTAATCTTTTTAATCGAAAAGTCAGTTAATTCTCTAATTTTGCGCAATGTAAGGCACGAATGCAATATTTCAGAAGCTCACTTTGTGATGTGATGCTAGTTTTAGTTTTAAAACTGTTTATGAGTAGACTATAAAAATCTATCAGATTTGAATCAAGGTTCGTGCTCAAACATCGTTCTAGACTACGGTTCACAATCTGTAGGTGTTCTCTCAACGAGCTCTCGAGATGCATTGTGCACTTGAAGTTAAGAGGATCATAAAGCGTTATGGCTTCAAATCTTTCTAGAGCTTTCAAGGAAGGGCTTTAAGTACTACTTGAGATACCTCGTCGACAGGTGGAAGTTATTCGGGCGTAAAATTCGCCAATGTTAAGCTGATGCGCTTACTTTTGAATAATGTTACTCATCATTAACCGATTTGGGGATTGAATCGAGTGGTATTGGCGGCAAAAGTGGCTATTATTCCCTTGTAATATTATGCCGTATTATTAATGTATTAGCAGTTTTCAGCAAAGATTTAAATCAGTACATTTTTCCGACTGCGTCAAACGACGTTTCTGTTTCGTTGACAATGAATAGAAGAATATAATAAAAGTAATTTATTTAAAAAAGTATTACAAAAGTATACATTTAGGTGCAAACAATGACATTTTGTGTAATATTTTCTCATTCACTCATAGTGAAGATCGTATTTGCCGTTCCACATTCAGCCAGATAAATGGTTGAGCTGATTTAGAGATTTGTTAGACCAAGGCCTAGCGCACACCGCTGTCAATATAAGAATAAATTCACACGCGGTACTCAGAGCGCCCTCAAGCTACTACAAGAGCATGCGCGCGACCGTTTATCAAGGTAGTTAAGGTTTATATTAAATTGTTGTCTTCAAATGCGCTCCGCTGCACCTCCACATATTATCCCGCCTCCGCGGTGTGTGCTGGGCCTAACACATACAAGTTCAGCTATAACTTAAAGACAAAACATGAAATACGGCTACGGAAATAGATTTAAAGGTAGACAGAAACAACCAGTGTTCTGTGTCGGCGGAACAAATCACGATTGGAGCGTGACTTCGTCAAATTACTTGCAGCTCTGCTTTCAGAAATGTATTTAAAGACTAGAGACAAATGAAAATACACGCGATTTATTCTAACTCAGTGAAACAACTACTTACTACAAATATATTGTGTCGTAGTATGTGTTACAACAGCACATTATGCTATATTTTAGCCTGTTTGTCTGCGCTGAACTGTAGTTGTAGGTATATGCGAACTCGTTTTGAACTTCTTGGTCTAGTCTAGGGCACTCTAGAGTACCTATATTAGTATTAGATATGGGCCGACTATGACTTTGGTCGACTATAGCCGACTGACCGACGCGTCGGTTAAAAAAAAGATCTAAGAAGTTCAGGGGGCACCGGCAAAGTCCATGGTGGTAGCATGTGATTATGGTACCTACAGCTGAGTTGCTCACATTGAGTACATCATAAAATGCACTCGCTCGTACCTGCCATATGACGTATAGAAATTCAAAATTTTATTTTTATTGTGTAGAAAGATAAAATAATATTTCTATTCTCTTAATTTGAGTTAAATTATTGACCACTAAAGGAAGAGTTCTGATTCCTGGATTTTATAATAAACTGTAAGACTATTTACTTTCTCAAGTACACATCCACTGTTGACGACTTCAACAAGATTAGAGAAGATATGAGTGATCCCATTTGTTTGTTATCTTCATCCTTGTCCAAAAAAATGGTCCATCTATTCCAAAATTGAACAAGTTCTTTATATCTTTCTAGGTTTCGTTTCTACGTGTACTCGGCGTACGTGGAGCGCCGGACGGTGGCTGCCGTGCGCATCATCGCGGCGACCAAGACTCGCGGGGCTGACAGCGTGCTGTGCCGCTTGTGGCTGGCCGACAACCGCACGCTCACGCTCAAAGCTAAAGTCAAAGTAAGTTCCTGTGGTTGATAAACCGGCAGTTCCTATTATGCACGAAATTCGCTAGTTCACTGATAAAGAACTTCTTTCGTACTTTATAAAAGGTCAAAACATTACATGCGTACCTAGGGCAAGCAAAATCACGCAATTGTTAGCAATGTCTATACAATCTTAGATTTACCGTCAATTGCTCGATATTTGCCGAGATCTCATATATATTCACAATTGCTAAGCGTTTCGCCGCAACATAACACTCTCGTCAATCATTGAGGCCCACATGCACCACTATCTATATAAACCCGTTTAACTCGAAACATGTCGAAATTCTGTCTGTTATATTACACGAATGACAGAAAAATACGATGATTTTAAATACATTTTATTACTAAAGCACTAAGCGCATCAGTAATTTGTTGTGCAAGAGGACCTGAATGTCGGACCATCATCTCCACATTATAATGCAATGGCGTGGCTCTGAATCTAATTCTGTCTCCAAAAGTCCAATAATCTACTCTCCACCAATTCAAGGTCGAGGCGTTTCTAAACGATACCCAGTTTACACTGAGGAGCTCTGAATAGCCGAGATGGTTGCGGTTTAGAAAAGGTTTAGCGACAAGAATTTAAAAAGGTATGCTTTGACGGTTCGACCGCGCGGAACGGATAAATGATAGTCGATTAGCCAAAAGGTTTCTGTCAAGGAAATGAGATTGTGTTATGTCGGCTTTGGTATCTCCGCTGATTATTTAACTATATATAATTTCTTTTTTCACACTTTAAGTGAGACAGCGAGTAGGAGTTGTTTAGGTTCGCTTGCACCGCGGATTACTAATTAGGTTTAACGCCTAAATATAGTTAAGTAATTATTCGGTCTCTGTCATCTGCAAACGATTGTCAGAAACAGAACGATTAACATCGTTCTGTTTAATGATAAGCATGTTTAGCGCTAAACGTATTTAGGTTTTGTGGTGCAAGCGGGCGTAATTGCGTTGTTAAATTTTTACAGCAGGTGCATTTAATACCCGTCTAGATTTTATAAATGAAAATAATAAACTTTATGTGTCGTTCTGTACTTATTTGGTAAATGTCCTTGTTTTTCCAAAGCTCTGTCATTTTTATGGTATTTTTTATGGCTCTGATGATGACGGTAGGGAAATAAAAACTTTAAAGCTGACGTAGTGAAAATGCTTTATGTCAGATGATGGGTATATTATTTTTATTTTAAAAGTTTTTTAATTGTATTACTAAAATCAATGCAGTGGTCATTTTTATGTAAGTAATCTTAAATATTTAAACTTGGTGCTAATATTAGACCTATTCATTATTGGAGTACCTAATTTATAAATAAGTACTTAATTGTTATTTTTTGGTTCAAAACTTTACTACAATTATATAAAATATATTGTTTTAATGTTTCTTGGATAGTAATTGTCTAGTCATTTAATCAAGACTTTACAACACTCTCCTCTGAGTAATAATTGAGAGATTAATTAGTGAACCAACCAATCATAAATGAGTGTTTGATTAAACATTACTTTAACTAGTCTTAACACATTACATACAAGTAGTAGGATGATAGTTTTCGAAGGCAAACGGCCGCTGTTCCGAATGCAAAAGGCCGCTGTTCCGAATGCAAAAGGCCGCTGTTCCGAAGGCAAAAGGCCGCTGTTCCGAATGCAAAAGGCCGCTGTTCCGAATGCAAAAGGCCGCTGTTCCGAAGGCAAAAGGCCGCTGTTCCGAATGCAAAAGGCCGCTGTTCCGAAGGTAAAAGGCCGCTGTTCCGAATGCAAAAGGCCGCTGTTCCGAAGGTAAAAGGCCGCTGTTCCGAATGCAAAAGGCCGCTGTTCCGAATGCAAAAGGCCGCTGTTCCGAAGGCAAAAGGCCGCTGTTCCGAATGCAAAAGGCCGCTGTTCCGAAGGTAAAAGGCCGCTGTTCCGAATGCAAAAGGCCGCTGTTCCGAATGCAAAAGGCCGCTGTTCCGAATGCAAAAGGCCGCTGTTCCGAATGCAAAAGGCCGCTGTTCCGAATGCAAAAGGCCGCTGTTCCGAAGGCAAAAGGCCGCTGTTCCGAATGCAAAAGGCCGCTGTTCCGAAGGTAAAAGGCCGCTGTTCCGAATGCAAAAGGCCGCTGTTCCATCAAATCCAACTCGATTTCAACTGAAGTGCCGCTCGATAAAACATCAGGAATCTATTCCTACTGGGGAAGACCGACATGTGCACAATTGAACAAAAGCTGATAGGATCGCTCATCTAAAAAGAGGGTTTCTATCCTTTTCGCCATTTATGGCCGTGGTTGATTCGCAGTCGCACATTACATTGTTATGGCTTCTCAACACGTTTGTGAAACAACTGAGTTGGTAGAGGCGAGTCTCTGATTGAAGTCAATTTCACAGATTGATAATATTAAACATAGTAACATACTAGCATCTTTTTCGTCCTTATTTAGTAGTGCACTTTATTGAACGACTTGGAAGCTATTTGGTTTACATTTTAATATGCAAATTACATTGTAAAATGTAAACCAAATAGCTTCTTAACTGGTTAATTGTTTTGTCGTGCTGATTCGAGTAGAATTCATTTTGATCTCTTGCAATATAAACTGCGCGTGTAAAAGCTTGATAAAAATGTAGGTACCTACTATAGTTATAGTAAGTACGGATTTTAACACAGTTTTATTAGCTTACCTGTAACTAACTATAGAAAAAAAAACTTTGACCCACTTCCTGGTTTCCGATTGAGCTGATTCAATATGGCGGACTCCCAAAGATTGCGGACTAGTTATTTTTTAGGCATTCCCATGAGATGGGTATCAAATAAAAGGGTTTGCTGAGAAGAGTACCAGAAATAAAATGACGACACTCTGAAGCATGTTTTTTATTATAATGTTTAATTACAACAACTAGTAACTTTTGATTACAACAACTCTAACAGAGAATATTTTTTCACTAATTTACAGGCCATTCGTGAGAATTGGAATCTAAAATACAGCGCGACATACGTGCTGTGCCTCCTGCGTGGTTCGGGCGTGAAGCCTCAGGAGACTGTGGGGGCTTCAGTGGCTGTTGTATCCACTAAGAAGCCCAACGATCCGCCCACCAATCTTCTGGTTGTCCTTGATACGGAAGCCACGACTGGGACTGAGGTAATATGCGATAAGTTGATGTGAAAAGGTGAATTGTCAGGAGTAGTGGGTAAGGGTGCTCTATTGAAGACGACCAAACAGCAGTGGCAATGCCTCCCGCAATAGCAATGGCAGACTGCAGCAGCAGGAATAGTTTCTATGTAATTTAAGACTATTAAAAGGTCGCGGAGTTTGCGGTTCCGGTCGCACTCCGAAGTGAACCTTATAGTCAGTATAATTTAGAGATCAATATTACTGGATAGTTTGGTTCGGTGTTGTGATCTCAAAATACTACAGTGCAAACGAAATGTGAAACTCATAATAACCAGTAACAATGATGATTTTAACACTTCCCTGTATTGCCGGCCTAGACAAGTTGCAATCGGATAATTTTGCAAGTAAGACAAACTTCATTTATTAAAAAAAATGCGTTGTTAAATTGGACCATTTAAATAATGTGGTACACTTGTTTAATTTTCTAATACACATCACTTATTTTACATTTTATTATTTTAGTAGCGTGTTTTTGGTGAAACCCGCATGAGTTTTGTTAAAATAAAACCAGTCTAGAAAATAATGTAATTTATTCACTGCTATCGATAACACCCGTATTAAAATATACTCGTAGGTCATAATCTAAAATACTGTGTGTGGGTGTTAGTTAGATATCAGAGTTTTTTTTAGACATTACTTTGTACCCATCACTATGTTTTCCTATTTAACCCAAAGGTTGACTGGTAGAGAATGCCTTGTGGCATTAAGTCCGCCTATGTACCACTATTGTACATGAAGTTTAAATAAATAAATAATATCCCTAAATCTCATTTTTGATAAACTATAAAGAGTGATTTAGGATGTGCTACATTATTATCAAACACCTACATTTGTAAACACGAGGCCCTTTTAGGGTACCGTATGGCAAAAAAAGAAACCTAATAAATTTTTCTTGTTCGTCTGTCTGTTCGTTCGTATGTCACAGCCATTTTACTCCAAGACTGTTGTCACCTAACAGTTGGAATTTGGAGAGTAGGGTCTTGTATAAACTCAGAACTGCTACACGCCTTAATGCATGTAATTGAGGGTTGAAAATAATATTTTCTGCGTATTTATCTGTGTGGTGTCGGTGGTATGTCTATCAAAGCTCCAGAAATATCGAGGTTCCTGATACTGACACAGTTAGCCAGCGTCATCCCATTGCCGGGCAAAGGCCTCTCCCCATGACTTCCTAAAATACTTTTTTTGTTAAGTCTCTTAGTACCGTAAAAATGGTGTTTCTCCTTAATTTTTTTTTAAATAAGAGGAGGAATGGTTTTTGATGTGAAAACATCTTGCGCGTTGAGCACTTTTTGGGTGAACAAAAATCATGGAACTCACGTTACCGTCACGGAGGGGGAGGGAAAAAAATAGAACATGAACGCACAAATAAAATAAAAAATTGCACACACACAGCTTGACTATACAATTCACAAGTTCTGCAGTCCCCAAAGACTGGCCCGCATGTTTTTTTTTATATTTTAGTTATGTAGAATAGGTCCACCGTATTGTAGAGTATAATTATGAAACACATGTTGATGTTCCATGCTAGCCGTGTATGGAGAAAAAAAACACATAGTTAAAAAATGTTACTTTTAATCATCATGATCAATTAGCAGTATTTCATCTTAATAAGATGCAGGTGGTTCGACCTTGCTCCGTCCGTGCCGGTCGTGCTCTTAATACCTATAACATGGAATACAAATATGCCTATATTATGTCCAACTCTTCTTGTTCACTGAGCAGTTAGAATACTTAATAAGTAACTTCCACAAACTGCATTTAGTTGTTATAACTGAAAAGAAATAGGTAAAGTTTATTCAAATAAGAAAAAAACAAACATTTCATTTTGTGTAATCGTGTAAAATCAAAAGGTGAAAACACTACCGTCCTTGGGTCAGCGCACACCAAGAGCAGAGCAGAGCAGAGCATTTTCTGAGACTATTAAAAATGAATCTTATAACAACTCCTGTTGCAAAACGCGTACCTACTCGAACATGCATCTTGCAAGCTCGAGCTTGGTCGAGCATCAAGAGTGGATGTGTAATTTTGCAACGTATGGAGTTGTCATAAGATTCATTTTTCAGTAGTCTCAAAAAATTCTCTCCTCTGCTCTTGATGTGCGCTGACGCCTTCCCGTACAGTTGTATAAAAAGGCATTAATCTCTCGAGCCACATGTAAAAGTCACTAAATAATAAGTTTAAGCCCGTCACTCCAGGATCTATAGACAATTATCAGTTTAATAATTAATTATTAATCCCCCCCCATTTGAGCCCCACGTGGGTGAAGCCCCAAAACCCTGCTGCCTACCAATAGATATTTAGATATCAATAGTCAATACCACTTGACCTTGTATAAATTCAATTAGTTTTATAATTCCAGGAGACCCTACACATCTGCGTGAAGCCGTTTCACTACTCGTTCAACCGCAACGAGTGGCTGGTGGAGTGGTTCGAGATCAACCGGCTGCTAGGCGCCAGTCACTTCTACATGTACAACGAGTCGCTGAGCCCCACCGTCTCGTGCTTGCTCGACGACTACCGTAAGCAGGGGCTCGTCACACTGCTCTCGTGGAGACTACCTATTCTGTCTAAAGTAGAGATCAGGTAAATGTGATTTACATAACAAAACGATTGTACTCTCCGAAGGCCTGGGTATGTAGTGGGACATTTGTACATTCCCATATGGTCCTCGCCTGTTTGCTCGACGACTACCACGAGCAGGGGCTGGGGACGTTGCTCTCGTGGAACATTCCTATTCTGTTTATAGAAGAGATCAGGTAAATGTGATTAACATAGCATAACGCTTGTATTCTCCGAAAGCTTGGGTATGTAGTGGGACATTTGAACAATCCCATATGGTCCTCGCCTGTTTGCTCAAGGACTACCACGAGCAGGGGCTGGGGACGTTGCTCTCGTGGAACATTTCTATTCTGTCTAAAGTATCAGGCCTATATTTTCCAAAGGTTTATTCCTAACCTTTCCACATTTCGTCAGCCTTATGTAATTGATCATATTGTCACTGACCGGGTGAAAATTCAAGCTCAGAGTCCGCTCCATGGTTGCTGCTAAGAAAATCATATAAGATTTATCCGACTACCTGGAAATCTAAACCATACCGATATGCTATCTCCATTTTAGGGCATGTCTGCTCCACTGGCTGTCGGTCCTTTGACAGACCAGACCGGCCAACCGGATAACCCTGTAAGCTAAGCCGGTGACTCTGGTTCATTTCCAGATCTCGTTTCGGTGGTTTAAGTTATTAATCTTTAAACATTGCTGCCAAGAAGAGTAGACAAAGTTAGAGACAGACAGATGAATGGTTTTTGTTTATTCTTACAGAACAGAAGGCCAGTTCGCAGCGTTCAACGACTGTCTATACAGATCGATGTCCCGCACGGGCTGGCTGCTCGTGATAGATGTGGACGAAGTAGTGTTCCCGAGAAGGGAACGCACCCTGCCTGCCTTACTGACGGCGCTGCGGGCGTCTTACAACCCGCCCTCGAAAGCGCCGTCCGCGTTTCTTTTCCGGAACGCGTTCTTTTATACTAGTTGGGAGGTGAGTTTCCTTTGAAGGTTTCTGTAGCCAAGGGTATACACATAAAACTGTCTGATTAGATGGCAACGCACATTAAGCCTTCGTACTGTCTATTCCAGGACGTAAACTGTGTTTGGCACGCAACGCTAGTGCACGTATCTGACTCGCACTTTATCAGTTTTTGAGTGAGTATGTGCATGAGTCTCAGACTCAGAATAGGAAAATACCAAAGAAACGATGGATGGATTGTGTGAAAGATGATACGGCTATAAAGCTAGAGGACAAAGACATAAAGACAATGTTCATTTGTTATAAAACTTTGAAAGAAATAAGTCAATCACTGCGGTTACTTTTCAGGACGACCCCGAGGCTAAGTGTCCTTTACTAACAGCCCGCAAGACGCGAAGATGGACGACGCCGCACGCGCTCAAGACCCGCAGCAAGTACGCGTTAAGGCCGCGCGAGGCCGTTGAGCTCGGCAACCATTTTGTGTGGGAGCTCGCGCCGGGCGCCAGCTCCGTGGGAGTCAACAATGACCGAGCCCTACTACATCATTATAGGGTAAGAAAGAAATTAAAAAATTACTGGACCCAGTGTGCCCTGATTTTTCAGTCTATAGGCTCTCCTCTGTCGTAAAAAATAACTTTCTTGAGTTCAAAGATTTTATCCTAATGGTTATCAAAAGTGTAGAGCAGATGCAGCACCAGAAAACGCACAACCATGCATCCTGAGCTTACTTTTTTTTTTGTAAAAACGAATGTAACCCTTATGTTAACACTGAGCATAATTCCATTCCATATAGAAACGTAATCTAAAACTCAATTCCACAGCTCGCTTGTGAATTTGGTGGCGTGAACTGCCTAAAAGTTCCATCGACAGTCGACCGCACGTCACACCGGTGGAAAGACGAACTGACGCAGCGTGTGACAGCTCAACGGAATCGCATCGCCACAGCCTGCCCCACGTAAACACCACACTAATATAAATCATGGAGTTTATAGAACACGACAGTGTCGCCGCCTGGTGCGGACTTTATGAACTAAACGTTCATAGTAGCCACGGAAAGGAATAATGGTGTTAATCTGTGTAGACTATCAAAACTAAATCTACAGTTTACCGAGCTCAGATAGAAGGATTAGTACATTTTGTGTTTATATATACCTAAGTTATGTGTTCCTGTACTTTACCTACGCGAATTGTTATGTTATATGGATTTGTTATGGATGTGTTACTGCCTGAACAAATTCGCGACCAAACTCTGGATTATGTGATACAGTCGTGTTATCGTTTTATCTCAACTAAATAGTATCTAAATATCCACTGCAGACCCACCGTACCCCTGGGTGTACCCCTGGTGGTACGGTGGGTTTTTTAAAGTTAAACGATACCACCAGGTAATAGTATTGTAACACTAGTCAAAACCACTTCTGACAACAACAATTTTATTTAAGCATTTTATTAGAACCTGCTACGACTCCATGACGCGCGCTCGCTTCGCTCGCATATTAAATAACACTCTTTGACTTCTGTCCCCGAAGTGCAGCCGGGCCTCCGCCGGCCTCCTTCGTCGGCCTACGGCCCGGTGCCCATACCGCCCTTAAAGGATTAAAAATGATTAAATAAAATTGTTGTTGTCAGAATATTACCTGGTGGTATAGTTTAACTTTAAAAAACCCACCGTACCACCAGGGGTATGTACGGCCAGGGGTACGATGGGTCTGCAACCTAAATGTCAACCGCGTATGAGTTAACATGCGTCTGAATGCTAATTCGGATCGGATAACCTCGAAGAATTAATTTACACATCTGCTCTTCATTAGCTGTTTTATTTTTGGAGCTAGTCATTAAAATACGATCCTCTTTAGAGTGGAATTTCTGTTTTTATTTGTTTTGTATAGAACATTGAAGCTGGTTTTTAATAGAATATTTGCTTTGTGGCAGAATCTTTTAATAGGTAGGTATACCTAATTACCTATATACTAACTGATCGGCCATTTTTCTAAGCATTCATGCTGTTAACATGAAGATGTAGCTAGTGTCAGTTTAGACAATAGATTAACAATGACATATCTATTTTCTAATGTTCTTGCAGGTAACGAGGAGGCTAACTGTGGAACTAATGGCGCTAGCATAGTTGTTACCCAAACATCGTTATTGGTTGAAAATGTGGTAATGTCATTTTATATTTCAAAATAGCTTAACCTCATTGGTCAGATTGAAAGCAACTATGGTGGCGCCATCTGAGATTTACTTTGCCTTCGCCACCCCATTGAAACTATCCAAAACATTGACGCACTGATCTAAAATTATTTTTTACTTTTTGTTACACTGTAGTTATTACTCGTAGATGTTTGTTTGTTTTTTATGACCCCAAAGTTTTACTTATGGAATTATTTTATGCCTATGCCAAAATTTTGAATTTTATATTACTTAACATGTTATCTTTTCACTACGATCTTGTATATTGTCTCTGCTTTCTCCAGCCCTGACATTTCATCACTGTCTGCTTTATGAAAGTAACTTCTAGTGAAGCATCTACCTACCAATAAAAATATGTTAAGAAACTAACTCCCGATACCGTTCCGATTCTCTATTCTCTAGACACCGTTTCAATTTTGTACAAGTATACCTGTAGCACCGCAGTTCGCGTCAGTGGGTGACGCTCATGAGACACATATTCCATTTATTCAGTACTAATAATTTAAGCATATAGTACACGTAATTGTGTTTTTTGCAGCTACGGCAACGACAATAACAATGATACGACCACACATACAAAAATGTAGAGCAGATGCCGCCCGGCATGCGTATAGCGCCTTTACTTCTATTGAAAAAGAACAACAAAACACACATGGATAAAGTCGACAGGAAACTCAAAATGACCTTCGAATAATTTGTAAAGCAAGTTAACAAAAGAACAAAGGATAATTTTCTATACATCCAGAGGGGATGTATAGAAAATTATCCTTTGTCCTTTTGTCTACATAAAAAAAAAGCGTTAAAAATTTCAAATTAACATCATTCGCTATAGAAATAATGTCGACTGGATTTAGATATAATAAGTTTAACTCAGCTTTGGTGCTTTTGTAACAAAAAGAGAAAAGTTCAAATACTAACGGGATACCTATCTGCAACATTATTTTTGTTTAGCCGCAAAACGTACAGATGAAGCCCAGAAATGTTATATAACGCCTGAATTATGTCCTTTAGGCCCGGACTCCACCAAAGCGGAGGCGTGTGGAGCGGAGGCGAGCGGAGCGGAGAGAAGATGTGCAAGATTCAACCAATTACAGGAGAGACGAGAGACACGATGTAGATATCATTATATAATTTGATTGGTCGGTTTCCGCACGTCTCCTCTCCACTCCGCTCGTGTCCGCTTTGGTGAAGTCCAGGCCTTATAGGCGAATTAATGTAAGGTTTTTATCCTAATAGCAGGTGTCCCCGGCCTGGCCCTGTTCATACATATTTGTATTTCGTAATCAATATTACGTTTTCAAGATTCTATTTTTTGAGAGTTATTTTTTTGAAAGGGCATTGGCCGGTCTGTCCATATCTGTGAGCCAGCCGCACTAAATTGAATTAGCTGAACTCAAGGCTTATTATATTCGTCATTATTCCTTAGATTTACAGTGAACAAATCCTTAGTGGGATATTTGAGAAAATTATTGTGAATGTCTATTTTGGGTTATGTGACACTAAATTTTATAAGAACGAGTACTGAGACTGGTCTTTGCGACGGTCCCACGGAGCCCACTAGCGTGTCCACGCTCGAAGAGACGCGACAGGTGTCTATCGCGGGCTCCCGATTAACGCAGTTTCAGCCCTTAGACCTTTATTTTCTAATGCTTAGAGCTTTGGCTTAAACTTGAAAATGAACGTTAACTATGTCGTCGAAGTCCTACTTTTGAGACTCGGGTTGAGACCCGTGTCTTGTTCTTGTTCAAAGCATTACTAGAGAACTCGGTGAAGGCTGTGAAGTCAGGTTAATCAAATGCAGAGATTTGCGAAGAGGAGAGGAGAGGATATGCATAGGGGATAGAGTGTATCTACCGAAGTTGCGCGGAGATGCAGAGATGTGTGTAAAGGCTACTTACCCAATTTAGAACCTCTTCTCGTCTGAGCTGTGCGCTGCTGCCTGCTTGGCCACCAAGTGCGCAGACTGGCCTAAACAAATATGAGACATCTCCTCTCCTCTCAACAGTTTTCACTAACCTCCTCACTTTGTGCCCCGCTTTAGTGGAGTTCGAACCTAAGTCGCCTTTATTACATGCAAGTGATCAACATTAGTCAAATTCAAGAAATAAGAGAGACTAATTGTTTATTATATTATGGCAAGCAAATAGGCAGAAGCACTATGAAACATCAGAAAAAACAGGATGCCCGTGTTTCCTTTCTTCTTCTTTGGACGGTCGGCCAAGCTATTTGTTTTACATTTTACAATGTAATTTGCATGTTAAAATGTAAACCAAATAGCTTGGTTGATCGTACCTGCATAATAATAGCATCTTGCTTTGCAACGGTTTGATTTGACTGATACTAGGTGTTCTAGACAGTTTGAAGGTAGGATTTTGAGCTGTCAAAAAATCTCAAAAAATCTCATAGACTCAACAAGATTGCACCTGCAATTGCAAACACAAATCTAAATCGTAGATCTCTAATAAACTACACCACCTGACACTTCTTGTAGCAGCAGTAATATAATCAGTAGACCGGACTGTTAAGTCACCACAATTAATTATATCAGTTCAAGACTTGTAAAAATTATGCAAAACAGCAAAACATAGCTAGGGAAAAATTCTAGTTGACATGTCTAAGTATCGGTGATTTCAAACCGAAAGAAGAGAAGACGTATTAAATCCTCTTTAGTGAGAATTTATTTATATAACCGTTGGAAACATTGATTTGTGAGATATTTTGAAATATCGATGTACAGTAAGTCCTGTAGAGTTTTCGAAGCAACTTCATTTATAACTTATGACGGTTTGACCAGTCCTAGGCGTCTTACATAAATGTAAAATTATATTATCAGCTCACATTTTAAAATTTAATAAAAATAAATTTAATATGAAGTCATATGATAGTAATTGCCATATTTTAATTTATTTACGTTTTTTACTAACAGTAATTTGATGTTCAGTCTCACAGTATTCTCAAATGCGCTAAAAAGGAAGCGAAAACATGTTATCATAAAACCCATAATAATTACGATGGACCACTTTAATTAAGTTACATTCAAATAATTTTAATAAATCAAGTACAATTATATAATTTTAATATATTTAAAAGATTATATTGTTGTAATATAATTGTGTAATATTCAGAGGAAGGACTGTGCCATTCTGGTGTTGTATCGATTTGTCGATAATTTGCTCAATATTGAACAACATAATCAGTATTATGACAACATTCGCTCGATAACACTGGGTATTAATTTAAATTATCCACGTCTGTAAAGTTTCACCAATTAATTAAACTTGGCCTTGTATACAATCTACACAGTGGAATACCTCGACGTGCAACCTGTTAACATGAATTCGGTGCATGATTCTAACCCCGTTTTCATACAAAACTGCAATACCAACACGGTTGAAATATATATGTACTTAGCAGCACTTTTTTTTATAACCAAGCAGTAATGTTTACACTGGGGGGTCATGGACTGAATTGTTGTCACTTGTTTTAGGTTCAGTTCAGAACAAGTTGAACTTGCAACTTGAATATAATTTTGACCAATCGCGAATCTACACAGATGATTAAGAAATTAGTAGATAATATCGGCCAGACATTGTTTGCAGTTTTGCACCATTGTGTATTCCAGATCAATGAGAGCAAATGAATGATAATAATGTAATGTGTCCTTGTAAATCACACCATTCATTAAATCATTAGAGAATCAATAAAAAAATACCTGATAGAATAAAAATATAATACTTATTACATTACATACATACATAAATAATCTTAAACTTTAAAGAATTGTAAATAATATTTCAAGTAGCATTATCACTTTCAGTGTAGAAAATAACTCACTTTGTTTTACAATGTGTTTGTTTTAACGAGGAACATACTGCGTTTTTGCGTGTCAGGTTGTATGTTAATGACAATATGATTCGTGTCCGTAACACGTATGTAGATACAGAATTATTAAAATCATCAATATAACCCTCTATATTTATTTAACCCCATTGAATTTTCACAAGAAAGTTATTGAATGGGATTAAATAAACTGATTATTAAACTGCCTTTTGGTAATCCTCAAAATGACCAACTTTCATTAAACGACCAAGTTTGGAATACAAAAAAAAATACAAAAGCGATTGTACAGCGGAAAAAGCTGTTCATTTTCATGAGTTTCCTTAAAGTAGGTATGTCACTCGTTTATCATAGACTCTATCATTTTAGCTGAAGAAATTTTGTCGTGAAACGCAATGTAAAATCATGAAAATAATGTATTAATAATTGTATTATGTACCGGAGATGTAAAAACTAGTTGAAACACCACATGTATCGTCAAATTGTAAAACCCGTCAGATTGTAATCTATCTAGCCAGATTGTAAACCGCCCCGCCCCGCGTAGCGGAGCTCCGTCGACCACGCTTTTTAGGCGAATATAGTGTTTTGAGGTTAGATTACATCGGGGTTGCGGGACTGTTCGAAAGAGATACCGTGACCCCGGAACACAAAGGGCGATGAAGGAACATGGATGGGTTTTAGTCAGTAAAAGTCTGACACTCCCTCCTGCTCCGCCCAGAGCGGGAGAAGTTATTTGATGATTTCCCATCCGAAAAAAAAAACAAAAAAAAAAAAGGTTAGAGCACATAAATCGGTTTTTCCCAGGAATGGTGCATTATCTTTTCATGGGAGTGGTACCAGGGGGCAAGGGCGAAATCCACAGCGCGCAATTTTACGGTTGCCGAAAAATAATGCGTCATATTGAAAGCAGTATGTTCAGTTGACAATATTTCGACAGTTTCGTGTCAGTGTCAATCTGACTAGACAGATTACAATCTGACGGGTTTTACAATTTGGCGCCGACATAAACATTGCTATTTCGGGGAAGGATTAAGGTTTAGTAAATTAATTCAAGTAACTGTACATAATATTATGTAATCGCCATGTAAATATTGTACTTAACCACACGAATAAGTGCACTCGTCTATGTTAGGGAATTATTTTGTACTATGAAATGTTGTTTAGCTAATACTCCAAGTTATGTTTGCTACTTGTGACCACACTGCTTTTACGGCATTCTTTTTAAAGGTTTCTTCAAACCGGTGTGGACAGTTTGCGGACTAACCAGACTGTTGGAAAGGTACAAACATGGGCAGTTGCGATCGATCAATCATAAAGTGAAAATCGCTTGCAGCCAGCGTTTGAGAACAGAGCAGTAGACATGCCAGAGGCCTGCAAAGCATTTTGTTTCGAAAATTTAGTACCGGGAACGACTGTCACTGTCTTCAGTAAGTACCTACATTATCTGTCAAAATTCGATGTCTGGAGCCTGGCCTGCAATCTGTCCATACAAGTTTTACCATTGTCCTATTAAATTATTTTTGATATGATTATGTATCTACCTAGGTACCTACTATCGACTTTACTAGGTTTTAAAACTCGATGCTGTGATTGTTTCAATATTCACCGGCAATTAATCTATATTTTCAGACATTATCAATACAAGTTCTAAGAAGTTCTGTTTACTATTAAAATAAATACAAATCTTTACCTGTAACATGTATATTTTAGCGAAGACATCTTGCCGTTAAATGTATCTTATCATGATTACTCCGTGTTATATTATATTCATGTAACTGTATTCGTTGTTTAGAAAAGGGCACAAGTTACATAATAATGAATGTTCCTATTATCAAAATGAGAATAGGCGAGTCGACAAAAAAAAAACTAATTAGTCCGTCAGTTAGATTATCAGAAAATATTTGAACCGTGTTTTTTCTTTTATTACGTAAATCAAAATTGACTAGTTCTGACGTCACGAGCCCCCACTCCCGAGTTTTGATGAGTTTTATCTTTGTCAATATTCATTGATTTACAAAAACAAAAAATACGTGTCCATTAATTTCCAATACTCTAACTGACGGACTAAATAGATTGGCAATTTTTTGATACTGTCGTCATGCCTATTGTATGAATAAGTTCTTTTTTCCACCTAAAATGGAGCTTCTCAAAAGTTTAATTTCAGTAGCTCCTCGTAGCTTGCGCCCTTTATACTAAACGTTACATTGCAAGTAGCATGCTTTTCAGATATCCATTAAATACCTAAGTACGAGTACGTTATCCGGAAATATCACGCGCAAAATCACATGAGAACACAATCGACAATCGTGTCTTCGTGGCTCCTTTATTGATTTACTATAACAAGTACTATTTAAAATAATTTTCCCATGTTTACGAATTAACCGGATTACAAACTGTATTGAAGTACAAAACAGGCATTGGCATTCATACAAATTAGAGGTATTTCCTTATAACTCTAACCATAGGTACACACAGTCTGAACGAATCAGATTAATGTCTGCAATGTTAATTTAGGAAATTAAATAGTCCTTAATACTGCTGTATGAAATAGCTGTAACAGTATAATATAGGTTGATGAAGGGTGTTCATTTTCTTATAGGGAAACCGCCATGGTAGCCCGCGAAATTAGTTTTTATTACCTTTTTTTTTTTGCAATTTTCCGGTAAGTGTCATGTTGTATGTTGTTTAAAATATAATTTGCAACCGTAACAAATATAATTTACAGAGTTCTAATCATTAAAATACCATTTCATAAAAAGTAATGACTTTTTATGATTGAATGAATGGGATTATAATTACGAAATTAGAGAGTTGTATTGGTGATTTTGTAATAATTATAGTTCTGTTAATTATACATTCGTTTTGCGGTTGCGAATCATATTTTAATCAACATACAATCTGACCGGCAAATTTCAAAAACCGTAAGAAAATTTGAATTTCGCGATTGACCCTGGCGCATCTAACTTAAAAGTATTAGTTTCCTCGAACGGCACAAACTGTCTTATCCATGACGCCTAGTTCCTTGTAAATCCACTTGATCTATAGCATTCTGCAAATGAACACTTCCAAAACATCGTTTCATTTTTCACGCCATTATTCTGAAACATATCAAAGGTGTACATGAAATCAGACTGCTTCATTTTGATTATTTTATTTTATAAACGTATTTTTAATAATAATCCACTCATGTGCACAATATTTATAGAATAATACGTGTAAAGGTTGTATGGGCATAAAACTGCAATAAAACATTTTTATTTGTGATTGCAAACAATTTCAAAATAAATAAAAATAAACGCACTTTTATCGCGAACAGATTTTGCTGAAATGGCACATTATAGCATTGCCTTTTTTATATATTTTTTAATAACAAAAAGCTGTATCTTATAGCTTAACCTAAACTGCCTGGTTTCCAAACTCCAAAATATACCTACTGATGTAGTTTATATCCTATTATTATTATGGTGAAGTTAGAATAGGTAGACAAATCAAGAACATTATGTCAAGAAAAGCTGTGTCTTCCTGCACAGCGGTAGAAAAGACTTTAGATAGGCAATTTTAAAATATAGTTGTTCTTATGCGTGCTACTTACTGAAACCCAGCATAAATCTTGGCATTTTATCGCGGCACTTCTTGTGTCTATTTCGGGGCCTATACCACCACCTATCTTTTTAATATTACTTCATTGTGGGAAAGAGATGGAGCTATACGCCCTGTATAATTCTGTCTCTTTCACACACTGAAGTTAGACTTAGTAATACTGCCGTAAGAGGTGGTGGCAGGTCCCCAGTACAATTAAAATAAATCTTTCATTTTTGCCTCATGCCAAAATATACTGGGCATTTTCTTTCAAGTACACTTTTTAAGCTTATGAACTTAACCAAAGCTAAACAGCGTTTGATAGACAACTCGTAACATTTTAGTGGCAAAAAGGATATTTTGTGTCTATATTTTATCTGTGATGTCTATTTTAGAGGTGTGGAGCTGTATTTGTTCAAAGGAGAAAGTGATTTGTTAGTCGAATGTTGGAATGATCTTTTTTATTAAAATAAAAGAATATTGACATTGATCTGTGTTTTCTTTTTATATGATTGATGTTATTATTAACATGAAAATTCAAGTATAAAATCTGCTGATCCTGGCGGTGGACACCATGCCATGAGGCCCATCTATGATTTTTACTTAGCGCTAACTTTGCATGGTAAGGTCTTATTCCTGCCATTCTCTGTCGTCCAATTAAAATATTTGTCCTCGTCAAAGTACACGCTAATTAACGTTTATAGATTTCAGCTTCAGCTCGGAGCTCGGAAGATCCTTACCTAACCTGAGATGTTGTGCCTGAGTAGAGACCCCTAAAGGAGAAATGTTAACATTGAACGCAGTGGAAACGTTATGAGGGGTGACTTATGAAAAAGTTTATTGTTCTTGCTACGAGGCTCCTAAATACTTTGAGCTTGCTACTGGTTCGATGGCAGACGCTAAGTGCAACCAAGTGCAACTTCATCATCATCTTCAAGCCAAACCCGTTTTTTTCGTCCATTCTCTCCTGTCAACCGTCACGCAATCATGTGCACCTTTTTATTTCATATCATTTCTCACACAATCCATCGATCGTTTCTTTGGCCTTTCTCTCCCTCTCCATCCATCAACATTTAAAGTGCAAGTCCAACTTACTTGGATTTTCAAAATCTTTTTGCACTAGTGCCATCTGTCGATTGAGCAACGCAAAAGTTTGGATGTTGGCCAATTTTGGTGGGCAATATGCTTGATGTGATCGTGTTCGTGAAGATGGCGTGATTCTCTTACGTACGGTTAGAGAAAAATTGCACCCGGTTAATATAATCAGGCCCGGACTGGACAAATGGGCAAATCGGACAAATGCCAGATAGGCCGGATGCCCGGTGGGCCGGTGTGGCCGATTGGTGATCGACTTACTTTTGCTATTAAAAAAAAACATTGCAATACATCGATTAAAATAACGTCCTCTACCGTCAAGTCAAGGACCTAATTCAATTTAATCTTAGACTCTATCTGTAGTAATGGTATCCCCTAGAGGCTCAGGATTTTTGAAAGATTTTATTTTTCCTGCCTGATGCCACAGAATTAGTAAACTAGTACGTAATAAATTGTAGCGTACTCTAGAATCACTCTAAAACGAAAATATTTAAAGGCTAAAAATGACCTCGGAGAACTAACTACCGCTAGAAACTTACACTAACTACCGCACGCGGTTCGTACTTCAAACCGTGCGACAAAACTTTTAACACAAAGGTTCCTTTTTTCTGCCTCCGAACTGTTACTTCTATTGGATTTTTGCATGATCGACCGGTATAGACATACTGAAATAAATTAGCAATCCCTTGCCCCGAGGCCTTAAAGGCCGATTCACACCGGAATGGCAGCGGCCGGCAGCGACGCGGCGAGCACTTTCAGTGTGAAATAATTTTAAACTTTATCTACATACTTAAAAGACCAGTATCACTTGAAAAGCATGAAAAGGTCGCGAAGCCGCCCGCGGTGACACGAGCGCCCGCTCGCGTCACTGCGGGCGGCTTCGAATCCTTGCCGAATGTAGAAACTAAACTAGTCAAGAGGAGACTAGGCGCGTGGGGTCTGGAGGTTGCGCAAGACCGCCAACGGCCACCAGCGGCGACGCCGGTGGCTTCTGGCTTCGCCGCCGGCCGCTGCCACTCCGGTGAGACTCGGCCCTAATAGGCAATTCTGGCATGCATACACAAGGTTGCAAAAAATAGAGCATGTACACATTTTGATGTCAAATTAGGTATTAATAATATCTGAATTTCGAGGCAAGATGTAAAAATTTTAGTTTCGAGCCTCTTCTTTATCAAAGTCGCATCGCAGGCCAAGCATTTTAGCCCAACTATCTATTTTAGAAGTTTTCTACAGGTGATTCAAAATTTACATTACTTATTAGTTTTCGTTTCTCTTGAGAGTAGAGGGCCGACCGTCTCTCAAATGCCCGGGCCGGTTTCGGGGCCCAGTTCGGGCCTGAATATAATACCATACTCTTTTATACATTATTCGCCCGCCCGCAAATTGTATACTAAAACCTTCCTCTTGAATCACTGTCTATTAAAAAAACCTGCATGCAAAATCCGTTGCGTAGTTTTAAAGATCTAAGTATACATAGAGACAGACGCGGAGGGCGACTTTGTTTTATAATATGTAGTGATAGTGATTTCTCTTCAACACATTATTAAATATTGTAAAAAACAAAAGTAAACAAAAGATTTATAAATATAAAAAAATAGATGAATCATCGGCATCAGGAACAAGGTTCAGGCTGCCGGTAATCGGGGCTCTAGAGAGAGGAACCGCTTCACTATGCGTGCCGTGTCCGGGAGTACTGTTTTCTGAATCAAGCCCTTGACCCAGCCGCGCAATGAGAGCCTCCTAAGTTGTTGGTGGAGGCCCTCTGCTATTAGTCCATTAACCGTAACGACTATCGGTACAATGATTCCAGAGTCCACGTCCATGTCGACATCCTCATGTGCTAATAAAAAAAAACTGGAAAATTATGAAAAATTGTCGAGTTGACGCAACTGTCGAATTCACAACTGTTCAATCAGCGAAAGTGACGAATCAACGAAACTGTCGAATTTAATAAACTGACGAGTGAGGGAAACTGACCAGTGTTACGCGGACTCCTAGACTCGTCAAACACTGTAACTCTTAAAATCCAGAATCCGCAATGGCGAACACCAGAAAAGCACTGAGATGTTATGGTATTTTTTTTAATGATAGTCGAAGAATGAAAAATGCTATATATTAGGTATTCCACAATCTGTCTAAGAATACTAGTATTATAAAGAAGTAACGTTTGTAAGTTTTGATGTAGATCATCTTCAGAATTACAGCTAAAAAAATAAAACCAACTTCAAAAAACAAAAAAGTGAAAAATAACTTTAGCTTCAGAAGTCGGTGACTTGTTTGTTTGATTCAGTTTTTTTTGCAACCGACTTCTGAAGCTAAAGTAATTTTTCACTTTTTTGTTTTTTGAAGTCGATTTTATTTTTTGCAAAAAAGTTTTTTATTTTTCCATTTTTAGGTGTTGTAATAGCCTATACAAATATTTTCTATACATTTATTCCAGATTGTTAACAATTCAATCATGGTAATAGGGATATCCGCAATCAAATGGAAACTAACATAACTGTCAAAATCTGGTTGTACTGTACACATCTGCGTACACCCTCAGAGGATATAGGCGTGATGTTACGTCATGATGCCAGCAATCACTGCAGATTTGCCGTCTATTTTTGAAGAGTTCCATTATATATCTTCGAAGATCAGCATCAGATCTTTACCAAATTGAAATATATCCACACGGGAAGTACCAGCTTTCAAATAAAAAAAGAATCATCAAAATCGGTTTACCCAGTCGGTAGTTCTGAGGTAACAAACACAAAAAAAAATACATCGAATTGAGAACCTCCTCTTTTTGGAAGTCGGTTGAAAATTGACCCGATTTCGAAAAGTCTTTCACTATTATGAAGCTACACTATTCTCTACACTTTTTCAACCCAGTGTTAAGCTCCCTTGGGATGATTTCCGACATCCACGCGTGCAAGCCACGTACAAAAGTTGGTACCTACATGATACTATTTATGATTGATATATTCTACTAGCTGTTGCCCGCGGCTTCGCCCGTTTAAAGTTCGGCAACTGTCCCACTGGATCATATTAAAGGGATAAATACTTTAAATAGTGTCCTAAGTGTTAATCCAGGTTATGAACTATCTATGTTCCAAATTTCATAATCATCACTATCACAATCACCATCATTATAACAATCATTATCACAATCACCATCACTATCACAATCACCATCACGATCACAACCACCATCACAATCACCGCCACTATCACAATAACCATCACAAACACCATCACAATCGCTATCACCATCACAATCACCATCACAATCACCATTATCGTTATCATAATCTTAATCATCGTAATCATAATGATTATCATCGTAATCACAATCATCATCATCACAATCACCATCATCGTTATCACATTCATTATCACGGTAATCACAATCATTATCATCATAATCACAATCACCGCCACTATCACAATCATCATCACAATCACCATTATCGTTATCATAATCTTAATCATCGTAATCATAATGATTATCATCGTAATCACAATCATCATCATCACAATCACCATTATCGTTATCACACTCATTATCACGGTAATCACAATCATTATCATCATAATCACAATCACCATCACATTCACCATCACTATCACAATCACCATCACAATTACCATCACTATCACAGTCACAATCACTGTCACAATCACCATCACCATTACCATCACCATCACCATCACTTTCACCATCACAATCACTATCACAATCACCTTCACCATCACAATGACTATCACTATCACCATCATCGTTATCACAATCACTATCTTCATTATCACAATCATTATCATCGTAATCACAATCATCATCATCACAATATCCGTCCTCGTTATCAAAATCATAACTATCGTTATCACACGCATCATCATCATTACCACAAACACCATCACTGTCACAATCATTATCACAATTACAATCACTAACACTATCACAATCACCATTATCGTTATCACAATCATCGTCAACGTAATCACAATCATTATCATTGTAATCACAATCATCATTATCATTACCACAAACACCATCACTGTCACAATCATTATCACAATCACAATCACTATCACTATCACCATCACCATCGCTATCACCATCACTATCACCACTACTATCACAATCATCATCATCGTTAGCACAATCACTATCATCATTATCACAATCATTATCATCGTAATTACAACCATCACCATCACAATCACCATCACAATCACTATCACAATCACCTTCACCATCACAATCACTATCACTATCACAATCACCATCATCGTTATCACAATCACTTTCTTCATTATCACAATCATTATCATCGTAATCACAATCATCATCATCACAATATCCGTCCTCGTTATCAAAATCATAACTATCGTTATCACACGCATCATCATCATTACCACAAACACCATCACTGTCACAATCATTATCACAAGCACAATCACTATTACTATCACAATCACCATTATCGTTATCACAATCATCGTCAACGTAATCACAATCATTATCATTGTAATCACAATCATCATTATCATTATCACAAACACCATCACTGTCACAATCACTATCACAATAACAATCACCATGACTATCACAATCACCATCACCATAGCGATGGTCACATAGGTGGATCACCATCGCTATCACAGTCACTATCACTATCACTATCACCATCACAATCACCATCACTGTTATCACAATCATCATCATCAGTATCACAATCATCATCATCGTTATCACAATCATCATCATCGTTGTCACAATCATCATCATCATTATCACAGTCATCATCATCGTTATCACAATCATCATCATCATTATCACAATCATCATCATCGTAATCACAATCATCATCATCGTAATCACAATCATTATCATCGTAATCACAATCATCACCATCATCATCATTATCACAATCACCATCATCGTTATCACAATCATCACAATAAATCAATAATAATCCTGTATAGAAGTCGCATCCGCCATCTTCTGGATCTCAAAATAAATGCCATTTTCGTAATCTGCACCCCTGATAATCTCGGTATCGACACCCATATTGATTTTTAGACATTTCAACCCCAACGCACCCCAACAGGGAATGAAGGCATTTCAGGTCCGCCATATTAAATCTTAAAATCGTTGTTTTTGTAATACACCCGACCCGATACACCATACAAACAATACCGATGTTGATTTTCAGACTTTGTTACCCCATTTCCCCCTTTAGGGGTTGAATTCTGAAAAAAACCTGAATCACAAATGTTAACTCATTTATCGATAAGAGTACTCCTGTGAAGTTTCGAATAAAATAGTGTTACCTAATCTTGTTCCCCATATAAACTTTTGACTCCCGTTTCATCCCCTTAGGGGGTACATTTTGAAAAATCCTTTCTTATTGCACCCCTTAACCTCATAAGGAACGTATGTGCCAAATTTGAAATCTCTAGACTCAGCGGTTTAGGCTATGCATTGATTTTAAGACTTTGTCACCCCATTTCCCCCTCTTAGGGGTTGAATTCTGAAAAACCCTGAAACCCGTTTCTACTCATTTATCAAAAGGAGCACTACTGTGAAGTTTCAAATAAAATAGTCTAACTAATCTTGTTTCCCCATACAAACTTTGGAGCCCCGTTTAACCCCCTTTTTTTTTTTTTTTTCGTATGGGAAATCATCAGATGACTTCTCCCGCTCTGGGCGGAGCAGGAAGGAGTGTCAGACTTTTACTGACTAAAACCCATCCATGTTCCTTCATCGCCCTTTGTGTTCCGGGACCACGGTATCTCTTTCGAATAGTCCCGCAACCCCGGCAGGCATCGGTCCTTGCGGACCCCTTCCTTTTTGCTGACTCTCTTTGAGGCGCGCGTGGAACACGAACGCGCCGTCGACACGGCCTGTCGTCATGAGACGGACGGACGGCGAGCTAGCCCATAGCCCACCGTCCACAGGCCCGCGCCTATGGTGGCCGGGGGCCACGTGATGGCCCCCGACGCCCGGGGCGTTTCCCGCGGCGGCCGGGACGCTGTGAGGTTCTCTCCCTCTCACGTTCCGCCACCTCCTTCTCCAGCATTACTGCTTCGCAGAAGGAGGTGACGGCGTCCCATTCCGTCTCGCTCCGGACCATGGCTTGCACCAGGGCCAGACGCGAGAGGTCGCCGCCGCCAATCGCCGCTTCGAGGACATGGCGGTGCTCCGCCCACGCGGGGCACACCTCCACCGTGTGCTCCACCGTGTCCTCCGGTCGATCCTCGCAGTGGAAACACCCGGGCGTTTCCTCCCACCCGATTCGGTGCAGGAACCTCCCGAAAACACCGTGTCCTGGTGAGGACCTACGTCAGGCGGAAGGTGAGGACGCCGTGGCGTCTCTCCAGCCACTCCTCAAAGAGGGGACTTATCGCCACTATCGTGGCGTGCCCTGCACGGGGTTGCGACAGTCGCTCTCTCCATGTCGCCATGAGATCCCGCCGGAAGTCTGTCCGCTGAGCGACAATTTGTCGCGGCAGCGGAGTTTCCCCCCGGCGAAGCGCCTCCGCGCGCCATTCATGCAGGCGCGCGAGGACTATCGCCTCCAGATCCCATGGCGGCAATCCGGCAAGGAGGCACGCCGCCTCGCGGGCGATCGTGCGGTACCCACGGGCCAGCCTTACGGCTACCACCTTTTGGGGCGCGTTCAGGTAGTGGGCTGCACGCAGCCTCAAGGAACGCGCCCACACCGGGGCCCCGTAAAGGGCCATGGACCGCACGACTCCCGCGTAGAGCCTCCGGCAGGAGGCGTTCGGCCCCCCCAGGTTGGGCAGGAGCCGCCTGAAGGCAGCCCCAGTCCGTTCCAGTTTGGGGGCCAAACGTCGGAAGTGCTCCACGAAGTTCCACCGGCTGTCGAGGACGAGTCCTAGGTACTTCAAAGTCGACTCGACACCGATGGATACCCCTCCTACCGTGAGTAAGGATCTCGGAGGTGGCGCATTCCGAGGCCCATGAAAGCACATGGCCTCGGACTTGTGCAATGCCACCTCGAGACCCAGTTGCCGGATCCTCTCAACGACTATCGCAACCCCGCGTGTCATGATTTCGGCCGCCGCCTCGTGCGACCCCCCCTGTGCCAGCACCAGTGTCGTCTGCATAGCAGACCACGCTGACGCCGCTAGGGAGGTCGACGCGCAGCACCCAGTCGTACCCGATGTTCCACAAGGACGGCCCTAGGACCGATCCCTGCGGAACACCGCACGACATCTCTCGCCGGTTCCATTCTCCGTTGCGACCGGGGTAGATGACGGCTCTATCCGTCAGGTAGTCCCCGACCACACGACGAAGGTAGGTCGGCACCCGGTGATACCGGAGTGCCTCCCTAATGCAGCTCCATAGCATGGAGTTGAAGGCATTGGCGATGTCTAGAGACACCGCCAAGACAACCCCACCCCGGGACACTGCATTCCCCGTCGTGAGGGCTCTCACGCGCATGATGGCGTCCACCGTAGAGCGCCCCTTGCGGAAACCAAACTGGTGTTCCGCAAGACCCGTTTAACCCCCTTAGGGGGTGAATTTTGAAAAATCCTTTCTTAGTGCACCCCTAGACCACACAAGGAACCTACTTGCCAAATTTGGAATCTGTCGACCCAGCGATTTAGGCTGTGCGTTGATAGATGAGTCAGTCAGTCAGTCAGTCAGTTTCTTCTTTTATATATTTAGATAGATAGTTCTTAAGTCTCGTGGCTACATAATATCAGTCACACGGGTGAATATTAAGGTAAATCAGCCCCCCTAGCCAAGTTACAAACGTTTCGTATCGATTCTCTTTCTACAATCGTAAACGTCTCGGCGTAAGCGATTGTAGAAAGCGTTAAATTGGTAGCCAAGTTGACACGACTGAGTCGATCGCTCGTTCTCTAATGTCTGTAGAAAAAACCTATACTTTAGTCTATGGTGAGCGTTCCTACCAAAGAGTAATAGCGATCAACATTGTAGAAACGATAACATTCTATTCTATCATTTTGAACGATGTAAACTTGTCTACGGATTTTCTATTCGTTTGTGTTGATCACGTGATTTAACGTTGAGATGAATAGCGTTAACGATTTAGATTGTCAACTTGGCTAAGCCTGCAGTGCTAGTCATGTTGATCTTTGACAGTCGTTAGGAGTAGTCAGAAGTCCGAAACTCTGACAACCAGTCTTACCAAGGGGTATTGTATTACCTAGTTTTTGTGTAGTGGAGATACGCAGTCGCTCAATGTAAAATATTCAGCTGCATCCGGTTAGACTGGAAGAGTCCCCCAACATAGTTTGGAAAAAAGGGTACGCAAACGATGATTTTCTATTGATTGAAGTATTAAATAGAACAAACTGCTAACCAAACCTATCACAGTGACTAGTTACGTAAACAAAGCTGTAGTCCTTAGTTAATTTATAATTTAGCTTGGGGGACTATAATTTATACTTCAGCGGCGTTACAAATCACAGGAGATAAGGTGCTGGCTGTGTGCAGCGGCCCGACATATGACTAATGACCACAATTAACTCGGAGGAATCGGGTCGCGACCAACACCAATGTTTTTTTCACCTCTTAGGGACTTTAGAGCCTTAGAATAATAACGCAAATGTTTACTGGACACTTATAACGTAATGACAATGTCCAATTTTCATTGTTGAGTGCTTGTGAATGCTAAAGAAACTTGGCGAGATAGTTTTAGATAGATAGCTTCCTCATCGTCATACCATTTCTGCTGAAAGACGTCCCCTGAGGAATATAGGCTTCCTGAAGCGTCGTCACGTTGATGAGTCTTTGGCTTCTCGCACGCGCGCGTCCGGCGCGTTTCCGTAAACTTCATCTGGTCATCGTTCCACCTTACAGCCTTCCAACGCTGCACCTTAAATACTTGTTCGCCACTCCAGTGCTTTTAGGCCTCATGAGCTATCCCTTTTTGCGAGCAATATATCCTGTACACCGCTGTACGCCCTGTATGTTGCTTTTCATGAAACTACAGTTTATTTTATTTGGCATTGGGCTTTGTCGGTTGCCTTGATCCTCCTTGTTATCTCTCCGAGTTGGTATCTCTTCATTTTATTACCTATCGTTTTTTATTGGGTTAAATTTTTTTGCCATTCAAACCTGATTCAATGTCAAGTAACCGCTTAGCTTTAGCTTACAAATGTCTTCTGGTTCTACTGTGGGGTAGACCACAGGAAAAACTGTATTTTTCTCTAACGCTATGACACACACGTTTGCTGGGAGGAAACTCAATTTTCCTCTGTACAGTTATGTCCCAACTCCTGCACGAATGTCACAATATAGAATTAAGAATTCCTTCATGCAGTTCGTAAAACACAAGCAATTTTAACATTATCTACACTTCGCTACTCTAAACCGTCCGTGGAGACGGCTAATTTGTGGACTTGAGCCAGTTTAATCAAGCCGAGAGACGCCCAGCTGCAGCGTCAATAACAATTAATTCTTTGTGAACTTAGCCCGAAATTAAGGGACTTTGTTTGCACTGTGAAAGTGCATGCAATGCAGCACCGTCAGAGTAAAATGAGCCACGTTGACTCACCCTATTTATCACAATACACGTAATATATTTTTCTTGTGGACACATTTTCCATTTCGCATACAATATAGTGTTGTCTCTTTTACTGTTATAGTGATAGTTTCGCCCAGAAATGTGGACCAAATAATAATATATTTAGGGAACAAAACAAGATCTTTTGCACGTAGGTAATGTTGCGGATTTTCGTGGATAACTTGATAGTAGACCCTAGCGTATTACGAGATTTGGTTCTAGTCCATACATGTACTGAATATGGTTTCATTTCCTCGAATGAAGGTAGGTACCTACAATATGGCTACCATATTCAACTCAATGGTTTCCTACGTTTAAATGTACAGGACATAGCTTCTTTTTACGTATTCTTACTTTTCTTTACCTAAACCCGTAGTATTTCCCCACCATAATCCTTAAATTGAATAGTGTCAGATTTGATTTCACATATTTCGTTATATAAATCTGGATGGATCAAATTGGCACAAAATATGGGAGGTTTGTAGTAACAGGATGTAGGATTATAATGGTGTCGATGAAAGTATAATTTTATATAATACTAAACTGTTATTATTTTGATTTATGTAATTTACCGTATTTATCAGTGCCAAGTTAAATAAAAGTAACTATAAAATTACTGTTAAAAGATTCTCCTCCATCGATGCATAAGCACGGCATAGAACATTTTTCTAAATATGTATATCCATACCATAAGAATTTGTAAATAGATCTTAAATTACAACTATGTACGAGTACCAGATGTTCTTTAAGTAGGTCTTCTCCCATAATGATCATTGCAAAGTGAGTTCTACACTCTGGTAAATTAGGTGTGTTTTAATTTGCAAAGTTGAAACAGCAGTGGGTGCTGTTCCTAAAACTACTTGATGCCGTTGAAGAGCTTACTTCCGCTCGCTGAAGTGGCTATAATAAATACAGCCGGCGATTTTACTCTTACGTTTTCGAATAAAGACATTTATATTGCTCTTTGCAATTCTTTCTTAAGGTTTTATTTAAAAACGATAGGTCTAAAGTCTAGACTTACCGTATTTTAAATAGCGTTCTACAGTTTCTACCTGCCCTGAAGACAAAAAGGCGTTAGTTTATGTACCTATGTATGTTTATTTTACCTAACTTAAACGCGTTGATGTTATAAATGAACGGCTGACAAGGGGAGTGGGGAGTGTTCCTAGAAGGGAACAACTTTTACGTGATCCCGCAACCCAATTGCGTAACGCGCTTTCAATCTCAATCAGAAGGATATTGAAGGACATTTTTAATCCATTTATTTGAACGATAACAAAATATCTTTTATCTATTGCAATAAATGTTTTTGAATACTATCAAACTGAATAGCATTGCCACCATAATTATTTTACTCAATTGCCACGCTCGTGGCATCACGGCAGTGAGAAGAAGAGTCAAGTCATGTTCTGAGACTTTCGAGGACAAGAAGTTCTTCACATAAAAGCTAGAAACTTTATTTATCAGCCCAACAGGAAGTCAAAAATGGCTGAATTATTCTCAATAGGATTGTTTACGAAACGATGGCCAAACTAAAATCCAGAACTAAGAGTTGTTAACGAAAGAATTCTTAAAAGAACAGCGTCCTTATTGTTATTTTCGCTTCAATTCAAAGTTTCTAACTGCATTTAAGAACAAACATCTTAGGAATAAAAAACAAAAATGTTAAGAGTGCGATAACAGGCTGACGAGCAATAAGCGGGGAAGTGGTAACTGTTTCAAACTTTGACCGAAACAGCCTTTCGCGATTAAAGTAATCCAGCCAGTCGGCTGCACCCTCTCCGCCGTAATGCGTACCCTCAAATCATAGAAATAAGGAGATATGTTAGAAACTCGCTGTGGGGTGCGTGTATTCAACACTTTTTGAAGTAGGCGCTTCATTTGATGGTGTTAAGAATTTCAGTGATAAACTTTTCGCTTTGTAGATTTAATAGGAATGGTATAAACTTATTCAGACATGTTTATAAGTCTGTACAACGGAAGGTAAAAAAGTAACTTCTTTTAACCATACCAGAATCAAATTCGTTGGAGATAAGGATAAAGGTGATATCACGAGGCAATCCATATCGACTGAACGACATCTTTCGACAGCGAACAAGTTACACCTTATATCTTTCCCTAAATTGATCTCAAACCTTTCATTACGGAAAACTGCACAACTATGACAATATTAGGCGTATGCCTAATATTGAGCCTATTGCTTAATATAATATTTATTTCCCAAAAACACATAATTGTACTTTCAGTTTACAATTTTGAACTAGTGGTAGAGAACACTTACATTAAACATTTGGATGTTTTAATGTTTGCTGTTATCGCATCCTTCGGTTCTATCATCCCCATCCCTATATAAATAAACAAACTTATAAACTTTTGCCCAATGCCTGCAACATGAAGAATCCATTTCCTTATGTCAACTTAAATAAAGGAAGGTTATGCCACGTCATTGTGGTAACCAAGTCTTCTTACCTCAGGGAGAAAGATAAAGAGTTTTTAGATATACGCGGCCTTCAACAACGACCAACTTTTTGTAGAAAACTCCATGTCGTTTGAATGTGTGGGAAGTTCAGTAGGCGTCGTTTTTATAGTACACATTTTTAGATAAATAAAGCTCTGGTAGAACACCTTTTTGTTATGTTTGGGGGGTTAGTGTTCACAATTGTACGGTTTCTACTTCATTTTTGATCAATTTGTTTAGGGTGTATTTTTTCCCACTGTAGAGCAAAGGCCTTAAAAAATCTGATTGGTAATAGCAGACAGACTTGCACTCAATGTCAACAACATTGACCCAAAGTGAAAAACGTACGCGACACCCTCACATCGTTACCGCATTATATAGTGCCGACATTCTGCCAACACTCTGTGACAACACACTGCAAATAAGACCCCTATTATGACGTAGGAAAGTAGTGCGGCATGTAAATGAAGGTTATACAGGCACCGCCTAAAATATCAGAGCAATTTGACAACGCAACCCGTTTCAGTCAAACGATTCACAATGCGGAACGAGTGAAATGTTGCCAATAAAAAAGGTCAAACGGATCGCCCGGGGCTCGGTTTTCAATATCTCACGGCGCAGGTAGAGAAGTTTTAGGGGGACCTGTCGGATATATCCTCATTTTGTCTGTCAATCGCATGTTTTCTTCGGCTGCGAATCAAATACAATTGGAGAAGCATTTTTGGTAGAAGAAATTGACAGAGTTACCTACCCCAATGCTAAGCAAAAGTTTTCCAAGCTTTCTAAAGTAGGGTAGTATAATTTAATAACCAATGAATTGCACACCAGATAACCGAAACATCTTCTTCTTAGCGTGTTGACGACAATCTAAATTTAGTCAGCCCAAAATTAGGCGACAAGTTAAACCATAAACAAGGCAGTCAATCTACCTTTTGAAGAATACTCTTAAAACTCAGACCTAATCAGAGTTAGTGCAATTTAAATGATGAAGTAAGAACTAGAAGTTGTAAAATCCGGAATGCATTGAACGGTAATGTAAAAAATCAATCTACTTCCTTAGTAGTTTCCAGCTGAATTGATGCAAAGGTAGTTTGTAATAAAAATAATAAAAAAAGCCATGAGACTACTAGGTACGAAAGTCGGCGCACACAATTTGGAGTCCCATTTTATAGCGGCGGCGATTCTAGTCCAATGCGGTTTTATTTGCTAGCATTTCAATGACGCGGCAAAAGTAGAACGGTAATAGAAGTGCAGGAAATGTGAAGCGTCGTTTCGACGTACGATGGTCTGTGGTCTATTTTTTGAAGGAAAACATGAAAACTTGTGGTACGTTTTATTAGTAAGGCGGCTTGGTTGGGGGTTGCAGTTTTGGTATCACTGCAGTATCTTCCCACTATCACTAATACGGGGCTTGAAACTCTTCGCTATGTGACAAAAAAAAACTGATATTTGAAGTATACTTACACTTGCAGATATACAGACCCATTTTTTTTTAATGTACCGTTTTATTTTTTTAAGTGTTTTGATGTCGCATACAGACCACGTCTGAGGAATTTCACCAGCAAACTTTATTTAATCTTGTATTCTAAAACTTGTTTACATGAACGTGTTTTCACGTGTACATTTAACGCTATAACTTTTTCCTCGTACATACTAAGCATTACGGATCTACTCAAGCGGATTTTCTTAGAAGTTGACGACATGGTTAGCGTAAGATCACGGTAGGTAGGAGTGGCTTACCGTCAGGGGAACGATAGGTTCATTTGGCCCCTATGGTAACCTCTTAAGAAAAGCAATTTTCGTTCATGAAATCTTCCATCATCGGACCACTTATTAGTTCCGAAAGAAGTTCTACTTAAACTGAAACAATTCCACTGCATGAGATTCGATTTTAATAATGTATCTACGAGTACAAATTCTATCTCTGTTCTATTCGAAACATAGAAATATTGCAAACAATTGTCTCTAATACGGAGTTGCGATGTGTGCATCTGACTCGTATTGGGCAATAACCGTTTCATTGGTAATCGAACAGTCCTCTTCAGAGGCAGATAACTGTCTGGCGCAGTCGGCTGCAACCATGCAGCCACTAGTTATTAATACGTGGTGTCCATGTGCCTTACATGCATGTAGCGACTAATCCTCAAAGGCATGGTCGGTAATAACAACCAAAGTAAGCTAATTGTAACAACACTAATATGGTAGATTCAATTTCAGCTCGATGAATAACAAAAACTTTTGTTATTGTTCAACAAGACTCCACTTGTTGTAGTAATGCTATGTTTAATGTCTTTTCGACTGTATACATTTGTTATGGATATCATTAACAGGTGCACTAGAGTCATTTGATTAATTAAAATACTTAGTAACTAAAGCCTTCAACATTTTCGTTGTGGAAGCCAGTTTGTTAGCCCCTTGAAATCAGAAACCTATTTAAACGCTTCCAGAAATCAAATCCTTACTTTGTTCATACTGATTACTGTTATATTCTCCTTCTTGTTCAATAGCTTGTTCCTTTAGCGAATTGATGAGAACCTTTTGCATTGCAACACAATAAAGCATTTGTAAACGACGATCTGAAGACGAAATCTAGATAGGGAGAAGCATTCGGGTTATTCGACTCAATTTGCAAAGGCTCTCGACAACTAATCCAGTTTGAACAGTTGCAGATATCGGAATCTGTGTATCCAAGTCCATCAGGCTCGTCGAATGGTTGGTGCCCTGAGAATAGCTTCACCTACAGATTGCATCGGAGTAAGCCCTAGATACCACGTAAATAATTTGACAAGCGTCTTGCAATCGACGAGCACATTCTGTTTGGCTGAGAATCAAAATGAGAGTTACAATGTGTAGTAAGTATGAGGATAAATTCTAGACTATTAATAAGGTGGACGAAAGGTCTCTATGGTATAAATGTAGATAGCCATCTACACGCATAGGAAATCCCTCTTTACACATATGAATAACACCCTCGTTTACCTGCAAAACGATATTGAAAATCGGGCCAGGCGATCCGTTTTACCTTTTTTTTTATTATTGGAGCGTTTCACTTGTTCCGCATTGTTGACTCTCTGCGTTGACTCATTTTTATTTTTCCAAAATTGAATGACGTATTTATCGAAGTGAATTTTTGGAAAAAAATAATATTTTGTTAAACCGACGCTCGTTATGAACGCTCGATGAGGGTCGAGTTTTGTGAAAGTAACAAAAGGGACGCCACAGAATTATTTATTTGAGCGCCTTTGATTCAATCCGTCTTTCTCGTATGAATGTCGTAGTTAATTTAAATATCATTAATTTGATTGGGGCTTTGGGTGCCGTATGAAAGCAAAGGCCGCGCTTTGTCGGCGCACATAAAAGAAGCAGGTGCGTAAGGGTAAATTTCCGGCGAACGGGAAAAATTCCGTGTGTGTAACGTGAAAGGAAAGGCATTTCCTAATAAACACAGGTTTGCCTTTCTCTATCTTTGGAAATGAAGAATTTTTGTACAATAACGTAATGAATTGAGTAAAAAGGTCAAGGTCGTTTTAATATCAATATTACTTTAATGTACGACGTATTTTATTTCAGAAGCTGTATGCTCTGTAACATGATATAATGAATAAGGCTAATGTAGAAAGAGATGTTGGCAGTGTCGCCGGCAGCGCTACCGGTGCGGTAAGTATTCGTACAGAAGTAGAGGTAGGTGGTAGTAATTGCGACGGTGCAGTCGAGTGCGACATCAGTAATTGCTCGGCAGGGGACAGTGACAGTCGCCTGATGAATGGAGCCAGTGGAAAATTCACTACGCGGAAAAACTCTAGACATTTCTGTAAATTAAAACTGTAGCACTGAGGCTGATCTTGTTATCTACCTAGTTGCCGGTCGTTTGTTTCAACTTCTTTGTTTTCTATAAAAATTGAGACCGAGGCTGAAGTTAATAAATCAGGTGTTACTAAGAATATTTTTTTTCCTCAAAACTTTTTTCTGGGGCACAGTATTCTAGTATACTTAGACTTAGGACATGGAATCAAAATATCTGCTTTGGGTTATTATGGAGACCTATTTTCATTCATGTATAGGCATGATGCGCGGTGATGGCCCATGTAACAGAAAAACAAAAGGGGTTACGCCAACCCAAATTAAAGTAACATGACAATGGCAGGAAGAAAAGAAAAGTACAGAACAGAAAAGTTATTACAGAACAGACAAGTATATTTCTAAATTATGGTTTATCATTACCACCTAAAATGGGATTTTTACCTGCATGCTTATTATTTGTTT
Source organism: Xestia sexstrigata (assembly GCA_941918905.2). Classification (NCBI taxonomy): domain Eukaryota; kingdom Metazoa; phylum Arthropoda; class Insecta; order Lepidoptera; family Noctuidae; genus Xestia; species Xestia sexstrigata. The sequence goes on from OW799203.2 coordinate 10,351,920, forward strand.
TGAGATTCCAATATCCCGTTTCAAGAGCAAACGATAAACCGTAATTTAAAAATATTAGAGACTATGTCAGTTTAAAATCTTAAAAAGGATGGTTTATTTACAATCCAAAAGCAATAATGTTACAATTTATGTGGGTAAGCACATGTCAGAAAATTACAGCGTGTGTGAACAAGAAGTCATTTAGAGCATTTCTAATTTCGTGTGAACTGTACAGAATAATATATTTCTCTAGGGAGCGGGCGAATAGTTCGGGGCGTGTGGGTGAGGTCAGTATTTTAGTTGTGCAAACCAGATAACAGTCCCGACTGGCCTGTTGCCGATACATTAACGGGCGATACTCCAAGCTCAACCGCGAAGGGTCCATGTGTAATAATTTATTACTGGCTTGTTTCATATGGATATGTTACTTTGGCCCTAAAACAACACTATTTATAGTATATTTTCCACATTAACAACGACTACTTACTAACTCTATTTGTTTACTGGAGCCTGGTTAACGATAACGCTTTATTTCACCATTGCGTGAACGGAAATGGCTTTTTTTTTGCTTTGAAACTGTCATTTCGAGAGCGTCAATAAAACGTCAAAAGAAATTATTGAAGTTTTCGGTTCTCCCAACATTTTTGTAGTAACAAAACTTGAGTAATTTGCATTCAGGGCACTGTCAATATTGCACTTCCTCACGGCACCTCACGGCAGACCACTCACGTGTTTTTTAGAATTCGAGTGTATCGAAACATGAGAGGCCTGTTGTATACTAATAGGTTTCCTGTGTAACCGGTAACTGGGTACCTATGTTTTTAGTGGTGCACTGACGCGTGGTCTGTTACCAATTCCGGGATACTGGACGAGGTACCGTCCCGGTAATAAACTCGATAGCAATAGGCTTCGTCCAACCGACAGCTTATTTTGATCGTAATTCACCATTTCTGGAGGGTCTAATGGTACGTTCATTTCTATTTTTACGTATCTTACTTTTTTATTATTATTGACATATAATTTTTGTGATTTTTATTGACATTGTTTTTGTAAATTATTATTAATTTTATTTGATTATTGTGAATGTGTAAACAAAAAAAATATAAAAATGAAACCCACATGGTCCCCCCATGTGGGTTTCATTTTTATATTTTTTTTGTTTGTTTTCTTTTTTTTCCCACAACTGTCTGGCAGTTTGAGTACTATTAGCGACCTACCCAAATGTCCTTTCTTTGGTATTGTTCGTCGTTTCGTTGAGCTCCTTGAGTTATAAGTCGAGCTACACGATAACTGACAAATGCTTGCACTGACTGGACAGGTCCACTTAAACCACTGTGTGGTTCTTTCTTCAAAAGACCATCTCAGACACTAATCAGCATAGTCCTCATGTGAATTGAGCAAAATTATGTCTGGACTTCAAAAGAGACTATGACCTCTGAGTTTGTTTCGGCTGTTTCTTCAGGTACGAAAAACCGGCCCCATCTAGTTTAAAAAAAAATGACGTGTAAAAGTGTTTGTAAAAACCTACTTGCAAAATAAACATCATTTATCATTTAAATAATACAATATTAATGTTATACCTACTGTAGATAAGGAAGAATACTTTCCTCGGATGTACGTATATAGGTGATGCTTTCAGAATGTGTATTAACACATAGAGACATCTCGGAAAGCACATAAATCGTTGACTCAATACGAGTTTTTTAATCATTTCTAAAATTCTGATAGCTAAACCGTTTGGATCCTGCCGGCTTAGGAACATACTAACTACGAGTATAGCTATTACACAAAGGCCGATCCCATCTACCATTAGCCTACCGTTTCTAGGAACCCTAGTAGATACTAGGTAATAATCGACATACCGTAACTCTGCACACCTTGTAAACAACCGACCCTTGTATCTAGTGCTTCAATATTTATACGTAGAATAGTATTTACACATAGGACCTAAGGCTAGTAATACAATGACGTCGTCAAGTCGCTTGCTTGGTCCGACAAGCATAATTAAGTTAGCCGTTTCCTCCTCTTGACACTCACGGCTTCCGTGCGATAAGGACGACGGGCTTGTTTTTCTTTCATTCAGCGACTACATTGTGTTTAGGTTAAGCGGTGACCTGCATGTGTACCTCGCCTAAATTTTATTATCTACCTTAATGGTTTTGTGGTTTTCCGTGAAATTAATTAATTCAAAAATACAATGAGTGTTTTACATTTAGGCTGGGGGTGTTTTTTTTTGCATTTCTGGATTTAATCAAAGGTAAGATACCTTCATAAAAATCATATCGAAACCTTATTAGAAGTGATAAAAATTATCATAAAAGTTGCGAAGAACAACTAAGAGCAAAATAACTTTATATTCATGAAGGAATATGTGGATATTACTCCCATGAGGCAGTCTAAAGCCTAAGTTCGCAAACTAAACGCTGCGAACAATTTAATATACCTATAACCGGAGTAAATTACTTGAAAGTGTCGTTAATAAACGTAGTACGTACTTACAGCTGCGTTCAAACTACACACTTCCAGTATAAGCTGACCCTGCTTTGTACGCGCTATCCGTACTTTTCCGAGGTCAGATTGTACTGTATAAACAGTTTGATTTGTCGGCATGTGTACGTACTCTGTGGTCATATATCATAACATGCAGTGCGAGTATTCTGAGCTTGCATTGAATAGCTATGATTTATGGTAGATTGCCACAATTAATTCAAAAATCTAACGTATGAGTTTTATTACGATGATAAATTTCGATTGTGGGAATATTGATAGCCTCGTTGCTCTGGTTACAGTATAAATTAAAGGTTATGTTAATTAACTATAGTGAAATGTCAATTGAGAATGGAAGAGTTGGCACTGCATTTTGCAAAAACTTTGTTATTACATACATGGTTTAAGTAATAACTTGACACAAACTGTTACCATGGTAGAACATGATTGTTGACCAAGCAGCATTTAAATTTTTCGTCAGTTAAAAATCAGTCGTTCCATTCATTAGGACCTTATTAGCAGTAAAATATATATTAATATAATATTGCTACAGAACATTCTCTTATTCAAATAGGCCATAATAGGCTTCAAATACAACAAATGAAAATCGTTTACTTAATGACCGAAAGTACTAACAGAATCCACACATGTATCACCTAAATAAAGAAAAATTTCAACTAATAAAACAGATAAAAACCTCCTTTTGTGGCTGAGAACAACAAAAGTTTTATACGAATTCTTTCCTAGAATTAAATATTGGTTCACCGTATTTTCATCATGTTTTTGAAAGCATTACTTTGCGACATTTCTTTGGTCCTATTTGTCTTCGTAATCGTCCGATGGAGGTCATTTGTTTCCGAAGCCATTAAGCTTATAGATATCGCTGTTATAGATTAACAAACATAAGTCTGTGTGCGAAGGTTTCACAATATACGCCTGGTTTCTTTATTTGTTTTTTATAAATGTTGAAGTTACAAAGCAGACTCATTACAGAGCCTCCAGGAAGGGCTACAAGTTCCTATTTATTATTAAGTTATATAATACCTTTCATCGTTTGCTCCATCATTATTACTTAAAAGTATAACAAAAATAGATTTATGCTAAAGGTATATATTTATATAATACTCTTTATTGTATACACCATACAGATTACAGGTAATGAAAAAGTAGACATTTTACATAGGGTAATACAATCGGTAACAAACATTCGTTAAGGTTCAAATCTATCATATTTATACCTTAGTTCATAGCAACCATAGACCACGACCGCGCTGGTAAAGCAATGGCGACAACAAGACGAAAGTAATTCCGCAAGCCGCATTTGCAATGCGACCACCCCATTAATTAAAATACGTTTGTTTTAGTCTTGTCGACAGAACATCGTCCCGGCTTTACTAATGCGGCTGCAGCCTTACTTGGAAAGAAAGTTTCGATTTTAAATAATATTTTTAAAAATCTTAGCATCATCAGGAAATGAAAATTTTACAATATTTCACTATTATATTTATTTATATATTTCAATTGACTATGAAATTTAGAACTTGAAGTGCGCAGTCAACAACAACATGAACATGACTGCGCCCTTCAAGTTCTAAATGTGTAGTAATAAATGTCTATGCTAGTAATCGTACCACCAAAGAGTTAGAAACAATTAATATAACACCTTTTGAGTAGCAGTAACAAGTTAAATTCGTATAAAAGAAATGGAGCAGGTTCAGTGAGGCTCCACAATCACAAAATTAAAACACTTACTAAAACACAAACTACAAATTAAGAGCTCTCAAAGTAAAAACACCACTAGCAACCAGGGAAACTTATCCTACTAAACCTACTCTAAAAATTCGTAAGTCTTCGTATTTTCTTATTAAAGATGTCTTTAGGTTCCGTGGGCCAAGCGCGGAACAAATCCCAAGGGATACCGCAGTTTATCTCTCGACAACAAAGACGAACTTTTTAAACGGGGCCGCTACGTATCTGTCCGTCTATGTAACCATCTTTTATTTATAGGGATTCTCTTTTAAAATTAATAGTTTCTGTACTGTTCTGTGCCGTTGTTGGACGTACTAAGAAGGGTACATTGAATTTCACATGATGTTGTATTATGTACTTCTTTGTATATTGATTTGTATTTACTTCGATTTTGGTGCTTCGAGATTGTTTGACTGGATTCGTGGTGTTCGTGAACATTGATTTTAGATAGCTTATGTCTTGAGTGGCTATAAAGTCAAAGTTAAACTGATGACGAAGATTGTAACTTTGATGGCGTACATCTCGGAAACATGACGCTTTATAGGATTTTGTCTCAATTTGTGCAAATTTTGTTTGTATTGATGCTAGTTATTGATTGTCTAATGCGTGCATGAGCAGCTATTCTGAAAATTAAATTAAATGGCGGAAGTTAGGGAGGCCAAATAATTCAAAGCCCTTTAAAATTGGTTTTGCCCCACGGCGCGTCGCGGCGTCCGGTACTAGTTTTTTTATAATTTAGTACATGAAAGTCATGGACAATACCGATGTCCCTGAACTCCACCGAAAACAATGATCGGCTTGGCCGACTAGTCGTCGTTTTAGCAACCGACTAGTTGGCCAGTCGGTTAGTCAGCCCATTAATTAATGTTACTATAAGAAAAACTGTAATAAACTCCGTTATCATAATGTTATAATGGTTTACATTTCAAACAAGAAAGCGTGATAAAAATATTCAGGATCAGTCGATCCTGAATATTTTTATCACGTTAATATCGCACGATAGCCGGTACAGACACCGACCGATATTTGATAATGCAATACATAGCTGATCTGTTTTTCCACTGTACCGACAAAGCCCACGTCTGTTGGGTCTACCACAAACAGATGTGCTATTGGGTTTATCTATAATGTGTGGTCAATTCGGCAGAGGAATTGTGTAAACAATCCAAGTAAACTGGAAATGCTTGCATTATGCTACAGTTGTACCATTGCTTGTAGTATCGAAGAATGTTAATGTGTAAATGAATGAGAAATGATGTTTATTTTGCAAGTAGGTTTTTACAAACACTTTACACGTCATTTTTTAAAACTAGATGGGGCCGGTGTTTCGTACCTGACTACATAGTCTCTTTTGAAGCCCAGACATAATCTTGCTCAATTCACATGAGGACTATGCAGATTAGTGTCTGGTTCTCTCTGTATCTGTGTGGTTCTGTCTTCAAAACACCATCTCAGGTGTTTTGAAGACAGAACCACACAGATTTGAGTGGACCTGTCCAGTCAGTGCAGGCATTTGTCAGTTATCGTGTAGCTCGACTTATAACTCTAGGAGCTCAACGAAACGACGAACAATACCAAAGAAAGGACATTTGGGTAGGTCGCTTATAGTACTCAAACTGCCAGACAGTTGTGGAAAAAAAAAACAAAAAAAGTGACTTTTTTTGTTTTTTACATTCACAATAAACAAATGAAATTAATAACAAGTACTTTTCAAAATAAATGTAAATAAAAATCACAAAAATCATTAAAATAATGTCACAATGATAGTAAAAAAAGTAAAATACTTAATAAAATAAGTATTCATGTCAAATCATTCAATGTCACAACATAAAATAATAAAAAAAAGTATTCATGTCAAATCATTCAATGTGTTTCTAAGAAAGGAATTAATAATAAACAAGCGAAGTCCGAAATTTTGACATTCACAGAGCAAATTTCATTGGAGCAGCTTAATTCCAAGCTTTTTTATCTTCGAGATAGTGATTAACATGATAGTAGGCTTTCAGGCACAGCTTCCGTTTTATAAACGATTTGAATTTATTAAGGCTTAGTGCTTGAATTTGGCTCGGAAGTTTATTGTAAAAACGTATACATTGGCATCTGAACGTACCCCCGATTTTATTGAGCCTCGTTGCAGGAACAACAAATTTGTGTTTGTTCCTCGTATTTATGTTGTGGATATCACTGTAGTTTTTGTAAAATAATATTTTGTGTGCGTACAAAAGGTTTTCATAAATAAACTGAGAGGGCACAGTAACAATATTAGCCTCTTTAATTTTTTCTCTGAGGGAGTATACTGGGACTTAATTTATAAATAAAAAACAAATATTGTCTGAATATCGGCGGCATTGCCCCACAGGAGAATACCGTACGACATCACGCTATTGAAATAACTAAAGTAAACTAAACGGGCTGTCTCTAAATCAGTTAAATCACGAATTCTTCTAACGGCGTATGCTGCAGAGCTACGTTTTTTCGACAATTTGTCTAAATGCGGGCCCCATGAAGTTTGGCATTAAAAGTAAAAGAAGAAGAAGACTGTGTTATCTTCCAGTTTCAACTCTTCATCCTTAATTAGTCCAGTAGTTTCCACTTGTCTTACACGTTTTTTTCTCATTTAGGAGTAGATTATTAACATTAAACCAATTACCGACTTTTGCCAGGGCGCTATTAAAATCAGGAAGAGCAGGGAAGAGCAGTGGTGGCCCAGTGGTGGCGGCCCTGACTTACGAACAGTAAGTCGCGGGTTCGAACCCAGACAGGCGCAATACTTTGTGTAATTTATTTCATCACCACTGCTCTCAAAACGGTGAAGGAAAACATCGTGAGGAAACCGGCATGTCCTAGAACCAAAAATTCCGCACTGGGCCCGCGTGGTGGATTATAGCCCATTCCCTCTCATTGAGAGGAGGCCGTGTCCCAGCAGTGGGAACATTATAGGCTGATGATGATGATGATGATGATGATATTAACATCATCCGTAACTAACTGCAGACGATTGAGTTTAAATAAAAGAGAAGTGTCGTCTGCAAACAATACTATGTTATGATTATCCTTTATGAGGTAAGGCAAGTCATCATCTGCCTAGCCTTTTCCCAAGTTTTATAAGGCAAGTCATTTATATTAATAAGAAACAAAAATGGACCAACAATTAGGCCCTGGGGTACCCCCATTCTTACTACGGATCCGGGAGATCTTTTCCCGTTAACATCAACTCTCTGAATCCTATCACTCAAATATGAAATAAGAAGATCCGGAGAGGCGTTACGGATTCCGTAGTGGTGTAGTTTCCTGATTAATGTGTCATGAAGAACGCAATCGAAAGCTTTAGATAAATCGCAAAAAATGCCGAAAGCATCGCATTTGTCCTCCCAGTCAATAATGACTCATTCAATGGTCATTCAACTACTGATGTTGAACTTTTATGACACATTTATAAAAATGTGTCATAAAAGTTCAACATCAGTAGTTGAATGACCCCTTGTAAAACCAAACTGTTTTTTATGTAATAATTTATGTTTATTGAAAAAACTTTGCATTTGTGCCAAAATTAACTTTTCAACAATTTTACTAGAGTTGGGGGGTAGTACTGAAATGGGTCTATAATTGTAAAGTGGGGTCTGATGGCTTCAAAGAGAACCCTTTCATTGTCATCCAATGCCTTACTATATGTCGCTCAGAGCAAGTTTAAGTTCTTCCTGGCGAGCGTGGGTGGAACGAGTCATAGTCATGTTTGTAGTTAGGAAAAGGATAAGAAATGAAACTGGAAGAGAGTAGGTAACTGTGGCAGCAGGTTTAAGATAAAGATAGTTAGAAAGGAAAATAAATTTAGCCTTGCAGCAGGTCCTGTCACCAAACCAAGCAAGGCTATGTTTACGTTCTAAAGGTCACTAGTATCGTAAGTAACCGAATTAAAAGGTGAACTATTTAATTGCTGGTGGAATTATAGCACGTAAACAATATAATAGCCAGTAGAATTTAAAGTATTGTACCTGATATCAAGATGACGATGCAAAAATTCCTTGAGCCGGTAACTGTCACTGATTCACATTTATAATAAAATACTTAATTTGTACTTGTTACGTGAATCTAACACAAAATACACATAAATAAGCTTTTTACTCGATGAGTAATTGGAAATATGCTTGAAAAACATAGAAATTTAATAAAGTTAAAAAATAAAAGGACAATTTAAAATCAGCTGTTAGCTGTAGTGTTGCCACAGGGAGAAAAAAAATATTATAGAAGATTGAGATATTATAGAATGTTATTATATTCCATCTTGCACCGTATGCCCATCATCTGAGCACTTAATGATCTATTTACTGCATTAGTGAGCAGAGTTGGCGTGGCTGAGTTTTGGGATAAACACATTTGAACGTTTTGCCATTGATACGCTAAGCAGATTTGGGGTGCAGATTGTGATTAGTAAGAAGAAAAATAAGTTTATTTACAAAAATTAAAACATTAACTCCCAGGGTGATTTTCTAAAAACTAAAAAAAATAGTGTTACTACAGGAGGAATGAAACGCATGTGACTAAAAGAGTGATGGACATGAATTTTGATGGATGGAGAGGGAGAGGAAGGCCAAAGAAAAGATGGATGGATTGTGTGAAGAATGATATGAAAGTGAAAGGAGTAAATAATGCCGTGACGTCTGACAGGGGAGAGTGGAAGAAGAAGAACGTTGCGCCGATCCCAAGTAGAATGGGACAAAAGTAGGAAGATGTTATCAAGATTGAAAAATATAAGCTAAAAAAAACAATCAAACGACTGCTTATTTACAGGCACAGGTTCTAATAGACCACTACGATACAAAGTTTTATATATAAAAGCTTTGTATATTCATAAAAAAAAAAATACTTTTCGACATATCACTAACACGCGGCTGTCTTTCCAAGGGAGGCCGCATTGGTAGTCAATGATCTAGGTATTAATACTGGTTTTACCACATCTGGTCTGAGATAAAGCAACGTTTTAACAACATTCTATACCAGACACTCGTGTGGCATTCCTAGAATCGGTTTAAAATATCGTATAGAAGTGACTGATCTGAAGTGTCTTTTTTTACCATCATCCAAAAATCGTGTGTGGCAAAAATGTAATTGATCGATTTGGTATCTGATTACCAAAAACTTTTTTGCAAGGGGAATCGATAGTGTTGTGCATTTTAGGTCGGCTGTTCAGTGTATAAATATATGTCAGTGATAATGGACGTTCAGGCTCGACTGATATTGTTTTTTGTACTCAATCATATTTTGGTAAGAATAATAAAGTTCTGGTTTTATACTGTGCATGTTGTGACATACACCAACCCACTGTGCCCGCTTATGGATTTTGGCCCTCACTCCCCCATTTATAATGAGAGGACATCTGTGTTTTGCTATTGCATGCTAAATGATGACACCTATATCAGCGTTGATGATGTCATCAGCGTTGTGGAAAATGTGGGGAATGTCACTCGTTTCGATTAAAAAATCAACGTATTTACGTTATGTTAACACCGCGCGCTCGTGCTAGGACTTCGGTTAATAAATTACACCTTCATAGTTAGAAATAGTCTGGTGATAATATCTATGTTGAATTTTGTATTGTTTACTAAGAAAAAGACTCCCAAGATTACCATAACAAAACCACTTAACCACGACAGAACTTTGTTTTATTTTTTACGTGCAGTATTCCTGTGACAAATAGTTTTACAAAATCCTTTGTTTACATGAATCTATGTTGATTGGACCACAACATATTTAATAGCCGTATTGTTTACGGTTGATATACAATGGTTAGTGCTTAATAGGTAATGCCTATTACGCGGATTTGCGCCTGAATGGATATTATTCCATTGAAACCCAAATCCGTAATGAATGCAGAACCGCCTAACAATACGAATATTGTTGTGACGATCATTATTGGTTTAGGCATAATTCGTTAAGATTGTTAAAGAGGAAATGCTTATACACTGGTAAAATTAAACCGACTTCAAAAAACACAAAAAAAGTGAAAAATAACTTTAGCTTCAGAAGTCGGTGACCTGTTTGATTGATTTAGTTTTTTTATCACCGACTTTTGAAGTTAATGTTATTTTTCACTTTTTTGGGTTTTTTGAAGTCGGTTTGCTTTTTGCAAAAAAGTTTTTTATTTTTCCATTTCGCACCTTTGGGAACAAAGGGTCACTTCTGCGTGTTTCCTAACTTTACAGGAAGAGCATTAAAATTTTTTTTTCGACATTTTTTTTAATAACTCTTTACTGTTTTAGAGTATTTAGGCGATTCTCACAGTCTTAAATTGATTAGTTATTTACGGACAATCGTGACTTTTTTTTTTTTAATACAAGAAAGGGTTTTCTGAGAAACAAGCCATTACCTGAGGGAAGGCAACCAAAAGTGACTTTTTGTTACAAATCGCTAACGGTTATATTGCAAAAGTGACCTTTATAAAGAGTAGTGACGTTATGTTTACAGCAAGCAATACGTAAACAAATTAGTCATAACTTACCGTAGTGCTTTTCCGTCACAAATGCGCAAGGTCACACTTCGGCTGTCAAGACTCTACTGACAGGATGAGACGTTTTAGTTTCAAGCAAACGGACAAATCACGGGCAATAATGTAACGACTCTCCCTCTCTCAAACCGATGATATTCTTGCGATTCTATAGAGTCGATTATCGCGGTTGTTTGTGCATATGTAAGTCGTTTTTGCAAAAAAGCGACCCTTAGTTTCAGAAGGTGCGATTTTTAGTTGTTCCCAAACAAATATTTGCCATGAATTTATTTTACATTAAATAACAACGAACGTAAGCGCATTGCAATTTAAGACAGTTAGAAATTCTGCCACAGATCGCACCCTTACTGTAAGCCGTTAAGGAGTTCCATTGATCTTCATATTCGATTACGACAATAACTTGACCATAACGACGTTACGGTAGGTGACTCAAATATTCAGATAGCCTATAAAAGATTCGGCCGAGTATCGTTAATTTGCTCCAAAGAATTGAAGAGTTCCGTTACTTTGTCATGGATCCCATAATCAAAACTTAACCAAACTCTTATCAAACTACCCTTGAAGTACATCCTTTCAATTAAAAAAAGAATACATGTCATAGTAATAGGCTTATCCCCAATAAATAGAACTTAACATGCCTAAACCTGTTGAAATCTGGGTGTATTGTACACATCTGCGTACCCCCTCAGAGCGTTAGCGTAGCATTACGTCATGATGTTGTATAAACAATAAACATCCAAGCGATTGCAGCAATCACTGCAGATTTGCCGTCTATTTTTGAAGAGTTCCATTGTATATCTCCGAAGATCAGCATCAGATCTTCACCAAATTGAAATGGGACCACACGGGAAGCACCAGCTTTCAAATAAAAAAGAATCATCAAAATTGGTTCACTTATGTAAAGCTATTAACGAGTGTTTTTCACCGTTTGACATGTAGGCGAACTCGCGAGTAAAAGCTAGTTATATCTATCTTCTTACTACTCTTTGATCTTTTTCTTGATTATCCAGCAACTTTTTAAACAAATAGTTTTGAGAAGTTAATGGATTAGATTAGATACCAGCTCAACAAAATCGAATCTTAATTAAAAATAATTTTAATTAAAAATAAAAAGTTTTTCTTCTTAAAATCTTTTATCTTTTAATGAGTTTGAACACTGTCACAGGTCGACTGCACGAGTACGTTGACGTACAAATTGAACGATGGAAACGAAATACCTGCAATAGCCCTGGGGACCAGTCTGGGGCATGAACCCGATGTAAGTACATTTCTATTGTCCTGTAGTTTGACAGCATAGGTTAAAAGACGTGGGTATGTAGATACCCATTTAATACTTATGTATTACAGTGGGTATTCAATTTACGTTTTAGTGGATTTTCATGAGATTTTCGCATATATTTTACTTTACTGCCAACTTTGGAGGCTTGTCGTTGATTTCACTTTCATAAGCTCATTCTTGGCAAACAAACATTAATGGCATAAAATTATCAGTGAAATAACGCCAAAACTTTTAGTATCCTGCGGTCCTGCCTGGGATAAGTTAAGTTTCTTTTACAGCCTCTAGGTTTGACAGTTACAGGCACTTGCGGTCTTGACAGAATTTAAAGATGCTAAGGAAGAAAATTGAATCAGGGCCTGTATAGGCGTCTCAATAAACGACTGATTATCATGAACAATATCTAAGGCTCGTTTTCTATAACTTACTTACGTATAACTGTCCGTTAATATGCAGCCACGTCTAGTAGCTATCGGTGTTTCTATAAACTAACTTAGCTTGAAATATCCTGTCCGTCCCCCGTCACCTACCTATCACTTTGTTCGTAGAAAATTCAAAGAAAGCTTTTCTGTGACGTTTTGTTTCTATCGGTCCGTAAGCTAAATGTCAAACAGACAAAGATAGCACCATCCGATGTCTGTGAGTAAGTTATTGAAAATGGCCGTAAGTGTATTTTGTATAGATGTCTTTCCTGTTCAGTTAAACAGTAGGGAGTGAAAAAATAAAAGATCAAGTGGACAAGTTGAACTTGCTGTTGTTAATTAAATTTTGTATAGAAAATAGTACAAACGTTTTATCTTAATAGCATCCTAGGAATAGAGCACTCACAGCCGGATTTGGAAAAGCTGATTAAGACGGCGTTCCATCCATCCTTTCAAAGCCTTTAGTCAAATGCAGCCGGCAACATACGCTTTACTTCATTATGTATACCGTACGTTTATATTGAAACTTTGAATTAAAGGATTATTTGCTGAACTACTGTTTGCTCGCAACTTCGTCTGCGTTGTGACTGTGTGTTGAATATTTTTGATGTTGTGTTTTGTTGACTGCCTCGTTGGTCAAGCGGTTACAAACACTACTGCTGAGTATGAGGTCCTGGGTTCGATACCCAAGTCGAGCAAATTTTTTAATTTTTTTTTTAATTAACTCATTCGGAGTCAGGTCTTGTGCCCGTTTGATGTCAATGGGCTCGCCCTGTGTTACATCGGACTTAAACATTACTGGCGAATCGTGGGCGTACTATAAGTACCTACACCTCTGCCTCACCTTTTGGGTATTACAGTGTTAGGTTTTTGTTTGCTTCGATAGATACGAAATTATTAGTTTCACTAATGATAAGAGTCCCTGTGGCGAGGATCGAGGGAAATAATAGATCAATCGTCTGTTTAGTTGCGTGTTTGTGACGTAATTATGACTACAAGAAAGGGCAAGAAAAGTTGTCAGTAGAGTGGGCAACATAATTAGCCCTTCTACTTTCGCTTTTCGTGTTTGTTTGTATGCCTGCCTAAATTATCTACACACAATGTATTTCTACTTTACAATCAACAATGTATTTCAATGAGGTTTTCAGTGTCATGTAGGGCCATTTATTTCTGAAAACACTTGTAACTATTGTCGTGATTCTTTGTAAGTTCTTGCAATGTTAAAATAATTATTCCATATCAGTAGCTGTTTTGACTTTAAATTTCAACGGAAACAAATAGTTTGTAAATCCTTGATTATTTTTAATATTTTTGGTAGCTAATTCATACTGTGCATTTAAATATATTTAATTAATAGGATTGTAAGATATTTATGATTTAAATCATGTTTATGTAGTTTCAAAGTCAAAGTCAAAATTGTTTATTGCTAATCCATAATGTACAATTACAGGTGGTAAATAAAAATATAGAAACAATTATGGACCCTGTCGGGCACAGCAAATTTAGTAAATCTGTAGTTTGGTTGCTGTATTGATGTAAGCAATGTTGGAAGGGTACCATGGCAGAGGCAGTTGTTCGGTGACCGTGGAATGATTAAGTCCGTCTAACAAAAATACTGCACGAGTTGGATTATTATAATTTAAAAATATAATGTGATTGGTGTGTTGGAATATTATAATCTAATTATAAAGGGTGTAAAAAGACCCTTTACGAAGCTGAAAGGCACTTGTTCTTCCCATTATTGCGATAATTTTTTTTTTCTAGACCATACCTGGGAACCTTCTAGTTAACGGAGATATTGGGGGTCAAAGTTACAACTTTTTGACAAGTTTTTTTTTAAATACATGTTTTTTAAGTAAGTTTTTTACTTTAAACACCTCCACGACCCCCGTACTATCCAATCCATCCATCAGCACAACGTTTTGATTGCGGTACATTGAGTTTACCGTAAAATGTGATTTTTCACCTAAAAAAAAAGTCGTTTCCCACCAATAATTTTTGCGTAAAGTTACTTAGTTTGATGTACAGAATGCTTGGTTGACAGCTTCGTGATGAGGTCTTTTACACCCTGTATACAGGGTGTAAACAGACCAATTACGAAACCAATACGCAAAAATTATTGCTGGGAAACAACTTTTTTTTTTGGGGTTCAAAATATTTTTTTAAGGTAGAACTCAATGTAACGCACTCAAAACATTGTGCTGATGGATGGATTGAATAGTATGGGGGTCGTGGAGGTGTTTAAAGTAAAAACCTTACTTTAGAAATTTGTATTTAAAAAAAAAACTTGTCAAAAAGTTGAAACTTCGACCCCCAATATCTCCGTAAGTAGAAGGTTCCCAGGTATGGTGTTGAACAAAAAAATTATCGCAATAACGGGGAGAACAAGTGCCTTTCGGCTTCGTTAAGAGGTGTTTTACACCCTGTATATATGAAGGTTTTTTTTACTATATTACATTATTATTGTTTATTTGAATATGGCGTAAGAAGTATCCATAAATACTGCCTCATTATTTAAGTGGTTGCAAGCGTGACTACTGAGCAATATGTTCTGGGTTTCATTAACGGGTCGGGCAAAGTCTCAGGCTCACTCTATACTCCATGGGAATTAAAAATAACTGGTCAAATGTGGGTGTACTATTAGGTACACCTCTGCCTAATCCTACGGGGATTACAGGCGTATTGATATGTTATGTATCGATAAATGTCATAATTATATATTTTATTACTTAGAAGGAGCGGGCTTCTAAGTACGCAATTGTGACCCATTGCGTACTTAGAAACCTGCTCCGTCTAAGTACGCAATGCAATACGCAATGGTGACATAAATGCAGTAGTAGCAGCATAATGTACTAAACGTCAAATTGTTTCTCCTACAAGGTCTTGAAAAGTCTCTTGTCTACTTATACCATAATATACCATACAATTCAAATGTTGTCTAAGTAGGTACTAATCCCTTTATCCTCAACTAGGCCTTCGTTTGTCAGGGACAAGCTATTTCCATTTAAAAACAGTCACTGAAATACCAACAGCATGTTTTAGTGTGAAGTTAGGTCTCAATGAGCTTTCGAAAAAGTAAAACATGAAAATAATTACAATTTTTTTTTTTTACTCTAAACATACAAATATTCTTACAGGCTAGAACCAATGCGATATTGTAGCACACTTATAATTTGACTGTTTTTGTCATAGCAAATTCTATAAGAAGCTGTTTTTGTAAATTCACCCAAAGCGCAACAGAATATGTCTAAGTCCTCAGCAATGAGGTTGAGAGTGCGGAGCGCGCTCGTGAGCCTATAAATACCTAGCCTTAGTGTTGGGCAATGGAGGAAAACCATGTTCCGAGATGTTTCATCCATATTCCGGCAGCGGCAGGTTCAACTAACATGGTCATGTTTGTAGGGTACAAGGGTGTTGCCAAAGAACCACTCTTTGGCCCTGGCCGTACAATGGGCGCTGGAGGCCGGCTACCGACATGTCGACACCGCTTCACTGTACCGCGTAGAGGACGAAGTCGGCCTCGGCGTTCGGTACTTCCTCGGCAATAACAGCAATGTTAGTCGAAAGGACAACGTGTACATCACTACTAAGGTGAGGCCATTTGTATATTTGACTTTGACTATAATTCTCTTTACCTACAGACCCTACAGTTTTTTTATTACATTGTTTTCCAATAAAAAGATAACAACATAAAAGCTGTGTGCAGCAAAATATAGCCCTTGAGCTCTTAATGCATCGCCTTATTATGAAAGATGAAGATAATTGGCATCATATCAAAAGCAAGCAGAGCAAAAACCCAAAAATAAAGCAAGTATATACCTACAAATAAAACGGCAACCAAAAAAATCAGTAAATTCAGCAATTCTAAAGCCCGATCGCGACCAAGTATAACCTCAAATTCCTTTTAACAACAAAGAGGTTGTATAGTGGTAAACATATATTCGTGCGAAGTTACTCCATATATTATTACTTCAGTATCTAGTGAAAGGAGCCTAGACGTGTGTGTCACTACGAAAATGAGTTTCGTACTTCATTATTAATGGTATCTACGTGCTTGAGAATATACTGAGTGCCATAATAGTCTGCTTTTGTTAGTGATTTCTGACTGCATTAACGAGTAGGGTCCTCTACTCTCGTTAAGTGCATTGTATGTGAACAGCTCATGTTCAAAGTTTTGAAAACTTTCATATTTATTATCGAAAAGTTTTTATGAGATTTGAAATGAGATCTTTGCCTCGTACGTACTTTTATTATAATATGTAGTACTTCAACCTGAACTAATGAAAGGCAATGAAATCTATTCTAAATGGCGGGTTTGTCAGGATTTATTTCGCTAGGCTCGAGCTTATGTGGTCAGAAGACGGGTTTCGTGCTATGAAAACACGTTGGATGCGATACACTATTTTATTTCACATTGCACGGTTCGGGTTGGTCGTTTCCATGGAGAAGAACCGGCAAGAAACTCCATGGTTACTCTTTTCAAACAGATGCACTGAGTAGACTAACAAATTACTTGACATTACACTTTCACACAATAACACTAGGCACAATGAATCGGGTACAGTTTCAAGACGTCTCAACTCCGCTGCGATCAGACCCAGAATGTCCGCCTCGGTGTTAACATCAGGACTCTGTAAAAGCCGCCATGGTGGGGTAGACTGGTCAGTAGGTCGCGTGATGTCCCCACTGGCGCGCTTTCGATCCATTTGCCCTTCCGTACCGGGATTCGGTCGTGGTCCACCTGCTTAGTCCACCTAGGTGGACCACGGGCACTTTTTCTTGCCGGTGGATCACCTCAGTCCACCTAGGTGGAGCACGGGCACTTTTTCTTGCCGGTGGATCACCTCAGTCCACCTAGGTGGACCACGGGCACTTTTTCTTGCCGGTGGTCCACCTTTATAATAATATTGCAATCTCTTTCCTTTTGAACTTTGTTTAGCTATTAACAAGACGTTAATACAGGAATAATTTATTATCCTCCTTGGTAAGATGAGATTACTTTGATTGAGCTGTGACTTTACCGTCAATTTTTCATTCATGTAATGGATTTAACAGAACAAAAAAGTAATTGAAAAAGGATAAAATAATTAAAAAAAAAACCCAACTTAATAAAAAACCCACGAATATCCGTCGGGGGCTGCCATGAAATGAACTAGTTTTGCAGTTTTATAGTAACTTGAATAATTGGAGATTTTTTAGCACTATATTTACACCCTTAATGGTTATAGGACGTGCCCCTACAGTGCAGTGGGAACCTTTAGAAGTTGATGATGTTACTTATTTTTATTTACGGTACTCATGACCGATCCGACATATATTTATTGACGGAGCTTCTCATAAGTTTCATAGCCTTTTGTTATAAAGTAATTGTAGCACTTACCACAAAACTAAATATTTATGATTTAGGTACTCATTTACATTTCGTTGTTACTTTCATAACCTTAACTTCGGCCGAAATAACTTCATCTATAACAAAATAAACCCTCTTTGATAACAGTATTTGCACAGTAGGTACTTCAGAGGCAACAAAACTTTGGTTTTCGTAATTATGAAAATCCTTTTGCTTAGTTATTTGTTGTAGTATATAATTAATTGCTTTGTTGAAAGTTATGGAACGACGCCCACGAACGGGAGGAGGTGATACCTGCTCTGAAGAAGTCCTTGGAAATACTGCAGATGGTCTATGTGGACTTATACTTGGTTCACTATCCTATGGCTTATAAGGTGAGCAAAGCTGTGTCATACTCAAATAATACATCGTCGATCGATAATGCTAAAATGAAACAATATTGTGATATTGCTTGCTGTCTTTTTATCTCCGGTTGGAAACAGCAGACAGCGGCGTACAGCACAACTGTCTGCCCTTGATACGCTTGAAATACTGACCATTTAAATACTTACGTTCTTGGAAACTTCTTTTATGTTTCACCAAGACATAACTAGCGCGGCAGACCTCGTAGATGATCGCGGGACGAGCTGGACAAAACCAGCGACCAGTGGTCCACATTGGCCTTCCATCGAAATAACTGCGAAGTGATGGGCAGGGGCCTTTGCCAGCACTGGGATGGTGCATGCTAACAGTATCCGTATAATAAGCGCGATTAGCAGATTCATGATACCGGGACATCATAATTATTCACACATCATCTTGAAATTTTCATATAATATAATAATCATTACATCAACTCATTGTATCATACCCAGGGAAAGCCTCCAGCTGGCATATCCCACCCTCTACCTAGGTGAGCAATACCTCGTTCATACGCCCGGAAAACTAATTTCGTGTTTGCACAGCTTCGCAACGTAAACAATCCCCTGGAACGCATTAAACTTTACAAGACTCCATTCGAGTACGTTCAAACACACGCGTTCCTCAGTGTGTAGTTACACAAAATCATTTTAATAATAATGTTCTGTGTTTTAGTTAACACTACATTGTAATCTACGTACTGTGAGCTAAATTTAGCTGCGGTTTTGGGATGGGCTTCATATTTTAGCATGGTTTAAGATGTATCTTTCGTACAAGATTGTTAAAGTCTATTGAATATAGTCTTGTGTTTTGTTACCTTAACGGTTTCATCGGGTTTCATGGTATCTACGTACTGTGAACTAAATTAAGCTGAGGTTTTGGGATGTGCTTCGTCGTATTTTAGCGTGTTTTTCTTTCGTACCAGATTGTTAAAGTCTATTGTACTCAATAGACTTTTACCTTAACAATTGAAGATACACTGAAAATTGGAAACTTTACCTCCAAATATCTTGACAATGAGTCACTTCAGGAGTTTCTTCAATTAGTCACCTCCCTTAACATGTGTGTTTTTTTGTTTTTTCAAGTGCCTTAACCCATAAGTATTATCCAACAATACCACCAGGCGCCGCAACATTAAAAAAAAAAAAAAAAAACATAATGGCGATGGGGTGACAGCTTACATAGAAACACATGTATAAATCCTTGTATGCTCCTTCACCTTTTATTTTTGTGTTCTATATAGTATTTTTTCAATGAAACGCTTGCTATGGCTTTGACATCAAAAGGCAATAACAGTTTTAACTGCCTAAAGTAACGATCATAATAAAACTAATTAGCTGACAATGCGATACCGTATCAAAAGTTTGTCCCGCATTCTGGTGAAATGAGAATGCAATAACAATTTTGTTACTTATCTAACAGAAATGGCAGAACTTGCCTGAGGGAAGGGTCATAAGTTATGACCCATAATGAACTTTGGTGATGGCCTGAAACAACATTTGAGAGTTGATTATTACATTACATAAAATTATTTAAGGGGGGTAACATCATCCTTCTATGTGCTATTCAGGAAAGTTGAAGGGAAAGTACTATAAAATTTGATATTAGGTACTTAATTAAAACTGCATTGAAACGTGTTTTTGTAAAGTCGATTGCCTGAACTGGGTATCGAACCGAAACAAATGCGACTATCTAGCTATAATTATAATAAAAGTGTTCTTCAATAAAACCATATATTTTTCATGTGTGGTTATCACAATATATGAGGGTGGTCACCCATCCACAGACCAACCTAGGCAAGCACGGCTTAACCTAAAGATCGACCCTAGCAGCTGTTCAAAAATTCAGCCAAATATTCCGTGTCATTCTGGCAGATCGCGCCACGCCGCACAAAAGTGCGCGAAAGTATGCAATCTGCGCTCGTTATTGGGGGACGTAATGTACTATGAAGATGTGCGTCGTGTGCGTTGAGTCTGCGTAAAATCTCGACGGACTTTTTGTATGCCATGCAGACATTTTGTGCGCCACAGACTTGATCGCACAAAGTCTGTCGTCTGTGCAGGCCCTAAATGGTAGGTGAAATTGTGGCTTGGCGTGGAGGGCGCGCGTGCCTTTATCTCAGGTTAAGCATAATTAAGTCCGATATTTTACAGTAATATCATCCTCTGATCATCAGTAAAGTCAAATAATTCCCCTGACTAGTTCGGTGATCGCACTACGATATTATTAGACCGATCGATACAGCTGCCTGTGTTCCAGATATAATCTAACCCACAGCCGCATCTCTCGACAGCCTTGACAAGCCAATCAATAGTCTACTTTAGAAATTGCTTGTTTCATTACTTAAATAAATAAAGATTTGTACCTATTTGTACGGCTTCTATATATAGTGAAAGTACTTATTTATGTTTAGAGAGGAAAACCTGCTTAAATTACAGGGTGAGATGGGACTTCGGGGTTAAAATATAATGTATTCTGTCTTCTCAGTTTTTCTTCCGTCAGTCACCGACGTTTTGTCAATATCTCTGCAACACAACAATTCAATTTTAAACTCTCGATGACACTCACATAGAGCGCCAGACAAATCCTGAGGTTTAATAATCGAGATTGCTCTCAATGTCCTATAGCCGATGAATTTACGAATATACATCGTTAATTTTAGGTCGTTCTGGAACCGAAAGCTGTAAACTCGATCATCGAACTCGGAACGATTGGCACTGTTTTTCTTGAATAACTAAAAAAAATAGAAATTTATTATAAATTAACCTTTTCGTGATTTCATTATTTATTGAATATTTTTTATTTTTTTTTTGTTATTAAAAAAAAAACAGTAACAATAGTTCCGAGTTCGGTGATTGACTTTATGGCTTTCGGTTCCAGAATGACCTAAATATAAGCGTGTATAACATTCAAAGTGAGATAGAGCACCACAAATAAAACACTTATGATAGTAGTTAACTATGTACGAGTATTAATGAGTATGCATGTACTTAAATGAGTCAAAGTGTTTGCCGAATTTTCGCAATATCACAGTGATAGGTACTACATCTCTTAAACCAAGCACATTTTTATAAAAAAACATAGTCTTTAAAAAGTTACCTTACACACTGAATCCATGTCTAAAGAATTACTAAGAAAAGTGATTCCTGTTGGAAACATTTGACCTAAGTTCACGGAAGGACTTTCGGGAAACTTGTACACTTTTTGGTCATGTTTTCATTTAAAAATGTTTGAGAACATTTATCTTTGCAGCGATATTTTCTCTAAGATGTTGTTAGACGAGACTTGCGTTATTAATGACGCTTAAAATAACGTTGTTCATTAGCTAGGCACATCACGTGCATTCTCTTTATCACCAGCATATCATCATCCACAGCCTCACCCCAGTTTCCACCATCAATAAATTGCAAATCTATTTAGTCCGTCTGTTAGAGTATTGGAAAATAATGGACACGTATTTTTTTTTTGTAAATCAATGAATATTGACAAAGATAAAACGCATCAAAACTCGAGAGTGGGGGCTCGTGACGTCACAACGCACTAAAAATTATAACACGGTGACGTATTGAGAATTTTAAAAGCGCCGTATCTTCGTCAAATTCTGTTTACGTAACAAAAGAAAAAAAACGTGTCAAGTATTTTTTGTTTATCTAACCGACGGACTAATTAGATTTTTTCAGGACACAAGCCTATTCATCCACTGTTGGGCCTTTCTTTGCTTGTGCCAAGCTCCACGATCTTGTGCCAGCCTCATCCAGGATATACCCGCCATGGCAACAATGTCGCCTGCCCATCTCGCCGCCGGACGAGCAACACTTCTCTTTCCATTTCTTGGACGCCACTCGGTCACAGCTTTACTCCACCTGCCATCACCGCGCTTTGCTAGGTGTCCTGCCCACCTCAGTTTGAGTTCCATGTGCATCAGGTTTTATAAATACTTGAAACTTCTTCGCTTTTAGTCGACTAAGTATTTGACTCTTTAGTTTTTTTTTTTTGGTGGGTATTTAGTGATCATCACCATCACCATCGTCATCATCTGGTAAGCTTTTTCTAACTTTGTGGCTTCCGCTCGGTATTTAGTGTGTTAATTAAATACTTTTTTAATTAATAACGTGTTTACAAAACTTATAATTATTCTTAATATTTTAAGCATATTAATTAAATTATTTTTTCAATTACATACTACCATGTTTAAGAAACTTATATTTATTCTTAATATTTTAAGCATGTATCAATATTTTTAACACGTTTATAATAACTTCACCAACTATGTAAAAAAACCTTATTAGTTAAATTTGACCCACTTCCCATCCCACTTCAGTTTGGATGGCAATGCTTGGCTGGCTAAGTGACGTCATTCTAAATACAATATGGCGGACAGCCAAAGATGTTAGACCAGTTATTTTAGCGTTCCCATGATATGGGTATCTAATGAAATGACGTCACTCTAAAGCGTGTATTTCTATGATTTTTTAAAACTAAAATATTTTATTTAAAGTGTTCTTTCTCATTTTAGAAACTACTTTTCTTATTTAAGTTATCAAGTAAAGTATATTATAATATATATCTAACATAAGTACATAAAATCTTGCCACCTGAACCCATCTTGGTTAAGTAACCAAGGTGCTTTGGAACCAACACACCGAACTTTATCAAACTTTACGTTCTATATAGTTTGCAATTCAATATGATTCTAGGAGTTTCGTCTGAGTTACTTGAAATAAATTTTAAATTAATTAACTGGTGTAGGTAATGTGTGTTTCATACTCTAATGAATATTTGATGTACAACGGTACTGTTAGCATATTTTATACTTACTTAATTTGACTAACTGCAAAACATAGCTTCTCCTTATTACCCACAAACATAAATGACAATCCTTTTTATTATATTATGTATATATTTTTTATAATTTTCAATACTCTTTCGTTCACCGATCTCAAGTCAGTCCTCCTGACAATACATCATTTTAATTGTCTTCTCTATTTTGTTTATTGTAATTGAAATATTTAAATTTATCAAGCTGCCAGTATTAATTAGTGGCCAGGATGATGTATTACCATTGAACCTCTACAATACCTAACTATTCAAATCTAAATTGAAAAATATGTTCTGTATGTAGTTGTTCACAAGCAAAAAGTGACAGCAAATTGACCCATAAATAGCAGCTCGTAGACGACTGAAATACTACCCTTTGTACCCAAGGGTAGTTTTTTTGTAAACTTTAAATACTTCCCTAAATGTATAATTATCCTCCAGAGTCATTCTTCCCCTTTTCCGGCCAGTCCTTTGTAAAGATAATTAAGCTAGTAATTACGCCAGAGATCCACAAAAAGACATCGGACCGTTAAATCATGTTTCAAACATATTTTCCTTTCAACGGTATTAAACTGGGAACGTACAAACGTAACTACAGACATACCTACAAATAATAATTTAATTTATGTTACACAAGAAGTCAGATCGTACGTAGGTACTGAACTTTCAGAGACCCTTGTTTCTAAGTTTAACTTACTTTACCTCTGTATGAACTATGTCACAGGAACATTCAAGTTCTACGTTCTACGTACCTTGGTTTGACCTTTCCAAGGGGCAAGAACTAGGGGATATAAATGTCTCGAAGTTCTGGAGTAATTAATTAATAAAGTTCTAGCCAATTATTGTAAAAGTTTTGTAATAAATATTTTTGGATTCTCGATAAAATCGCTGATTGATCAGCGGTACTACAGGTACTAGATTTGGAAATAAAAACATCAGTTATAAATGCACCGCGTGCATATTCCACGAATACCGGAATTCTTTCATAATTAAAGAAGCTTTTATTTTAACGTTGATCACGTGGCTGTGTCGCGCGTCGAATTTACGAGTTTCACAATTTCGAAACATTCACGTATGTGAACTCCTGCAGAAAGTTATAAATAAGTACGTTAGTATGTCGGTATTTCCGTTGTTTCTGCTCTGCGAAATAGGTCGTACTACGTTTTAGAACCATGATTGTTGCAGTGTGAAACATAAATAGAATTGTACAGCTCCATTTCTTTTATTTAATACAACGGAACAATGACATCATTCATTTTTAATACGGCCGGCTCGGGTTTGCAATATTACTGATTAACATTTATAATCCATTAAATCCCTGTTAATCACTGACAATTTCATCTCCTTCTTATATCCAAAACGTTTTTTTTCTTTTAGAGTGACAATTCCATCAGTAACACGGATTACCTGGCGACATGGCAGGGTATGGAGGATGCGAAGGCCAAGAACCTGACCAGGTCTATCGGCGTGTCCAACTTTAACCTTACACAGATGCAGAGGCTTTGGGACAACTCAAAGATTAAGCCTGCAGTTCTTCAGATTGAGGTTTGTTGGTTTAACACTAACAACCCTTTTACAACTTGTCAAAAAGTCAAGTTTTCCTTATTATATTAAGGTTAATACTTTTCCCTTAAAATCAAGGGGAAGATTTATAAAACCATGGTTAGACCTGCTGCTTTGTATGGATCAGAATTTTGGGCTACAAAATATATGAATGAAATGCAATTGCGTGTAGCTGAGTTAAGAATGCTAAAGGGGATTTGATGTGTAACGCAAGTGGATAAAATAAAGAATGCGTACATAAGAGGAAGTCTGTCAGCGGCGCCGGTGACTGAAAAATTGTGGTAATCGGCAATCGTGGTATGGGCATGTGATGTGGAGGAACGAGGAAAATGTTGAGAATGGAAGCAATGGCTATAAGAGATAGAGGAAGTTTAAAGAAACGATATATGGACTGTGTGAAACATGATATGCCGAGAAAGGAAGTGACTACTAAGATGACGAGTAATAGAGAAGTATGGAAGAAGAAGACATGCTGCGCCGACCACAAATGAATTAAGATTAGGGCAAGATAATGATGAATGATGCTGATTAAGTTTAATATGAATGTAATTATATCTTTTGTCAGAGTTATTGGATTTTTCCACCAAGAATTCCTCTGTGGGTGAACCTGTTCACCCCGTATAATATGAGTTTAGACATAACTAGAAATGTGGATGAAGCTTAGTAGCGTGACGATAATGCTGTGCGTAATAAAATATTAACACATAAACCTCTTAGCATAAATTCTCTAAACTTTGATGAAAAGAGCATTAAAATTAATTTAGATAGTAGTTAAAAATTATAAGGAGTGTACACACAAACACGAGAAGCGACTTTTATAAGGGATTACTTTTTGTTTGAGTTGAGTAGATACATCAAACAACACAGACGACGTGCGACGTATCAATCAAGTAGTGAGCACCATATAGAGATTCGTGTACATCAGAGTTTATGTTTTTGAAATAATTTATTGCTACGTTTTCATCATGAAAACTGAAAACATTATCAATTTTTAAACCTTGTTGTACAGAGTGAAAATAAAAGCAGTGAATTGTACTCCAATCATTTTAGTTTTTATATTGAATCTTTTAACGATTTTAACGTATTAAAAGAGACCAATCTGATAAAAAATATTCATCGGATTGTTCTCTTTTTAATCGGGTTATTCCCAAAGTACTCCAAATACAGTTTCCAAACAGCTCCATGAAAAGTATAATATTTTTAATTATAGATTTCATTCTACTCCATGCCATTTTTATAGAAAAGCTAATTAGTCAACATAAAATAAAAGGGATTATCGATTCGACCTGCATTGCATGTACGAGTATGTAGGTAATATTGTTGCAATTGCATAATATAAATTTGTATATGTTAGACTATGTGGGCTTCTAAACGCGTTTGCCAAAATTCACACAACAACACAGTATTTTGTTCACGCTCAGAAACTAGAAATCGAATTCGATTTTTTTTTTTTTACATCAAACATTTTTTACCTTAGAGAACAGTGCAAGTTTCATCAAAATCGATTCAGTTTTTTTTTAAATATGCCACTTATCATGATCTGTGTTGCAAATATTATAATAACATCATCACGATGTAGATTTAATATAATATTTAGTTTAAATTTTTCTGTAATTTAGTGAAACATTGTGATTTACACAATATTACTATAAACCAAAGATTTATTTGAGGTTTATTATCACTACATTTCCAACGAAAAATGATGCAAGAACATTTTGTATGTGTTTCCATTAGCCTTGAATGAAAGTACCTGGAAGACAGGAGACGCCCTTGCCCAGAAGCGGGATGATCAAGACTGATAATTACCATTACTGGTGTATTTACCAGGTGAACCCCACAATAACTCAAAACGAGCTGGTGAACTGGTGCCGCGAGCATGGCGTGGTGGTGATGGGTTACAGTCCGTTCGGCGGCATACTCGGTCGGAAGGCCGACGCACCGGCGCCCCGTGCCAACGATACTCTCTTGCAAGAACTGGCACAGAAGCACAACAAATCAGTACCGCAAATACTGCTCAGATATTTGGTAAGTGTTGTCAGTTGTATCTATCAAAAGCAAATTATTATAAACCCTCGCCTCTCATGCACGAGGCTGTGGGTTCAAATCCGGGCAAGTACCAATGTGACCTTTTTCAATTTATATGTACTTTCTAAGTTTATCTCGGTTATCATTGACATTTTGCATGAAATTTAGTATCAAGGTAGCTTATATTCTGGATTAACACATAGGCTACTTTGATCCCGGTAGTATGTTCCTGTAGGACAATTATCGAACTCCACGCGGGCGAAGCTGCGGGCATAAGCCAGTAATTAATGTAAGTCTGAAATCGCCAACCCGTCTTGAGCAAGCGTGGCGATCAGTCCGTCTCTGCATCTGAAGAGACCTTTGCCCAGAAGTGGGACAGTTATACGCTGGAATTATAATAAAAAAGACTTTCAGACAAACTTTCATTCCACAATTAACTACCTATTTAATGGGATACATTTTAAAAAATCGCTCAGGCTGATGCGTATGTTTAGGATGTGTGTTGTCTGTCAGTGAGTAAATGAATTAATTTAAGTTATTTTCACGAAGTAGAAGACCGTAGATTTATTCCTACAAATATTCAAGAAAAAAGTTACCAGTATGTTACAAAATAAGCACATAAAATAGAAATTATAGCACATAAATCAACAAAACACCAGAATATTCTCAAATAAATTTAACTCGCAACACAAATCAAATTGACATTGTAACACATTGACAGGTCTAATTCCCTCGATTCTTCGCTCCTAATCGGCTACGAAATCCTTTCGGCCCATTTACTTGTACTATCCCTTACCTTTGATGAGGTGACAGCTCTAAATGCGTGTCAACATCACTTTCAACTTGTTTAATTTAAACCCTAAAGTTGGGTACACGGGCCCAATTGGCTTTGATTGCGTCTGTAAGTGGAAAATCGTTTATATTTATTCAAGCGATTCGCTTACAAAGTTACTTCAGCTTGTGTGAACACGTACGCTTATAAATAACGTCGTAGTGTTGTGTTAAAGTATCTATGTTTCTGTAATAAATCATATTATGATAGCTTATTTGAACGGTTTATCTCGAGTGCCGTGAGTTTCCCGAGGCGATGTTTTTTCCCTTTTTAAGGCCAATTTCATTTCTTTTCATAAAGTTAAACGGTTGAACTAAAATAATGAATTTCTACTTATTCATAATTACACGGACTTTATTCTACTTTGACTGGAGTGTGAAGACTTAAAAGTGTTTTTTCTCAAACATGCTTGGAAATTTGAGCATTATTTTGACAACCTTCTTCGAGATTAATCGAAATTGTTGTACTGGCCAGATACATGCGACCAGCGGCCGGAAAAAGTTGTATGAAAATCCATATCTGTCGTGTTTAGCAGCCAAATTAAATTACATATTAAAACTCATATCTGTCGTGTTATTTAAAAATGGAACGATCTTTTACTCTGAAACATGGCAACCAAGGAGGTAACTTATCAAAGGTTTTATTTAAATTTCGAATTGGCTTGCAAATAGAAAGCGGTTTTATGGAAAAAAAAAACAAATAAACTCTTCAACGCTAGAAAAATTATTGTTGTCTGTGTGCATCATTGATTTTTTCATTTAAGTAATTGTATTTAATTTCCTCGCATTACTAGGCATAATAGGCTACTAGGCATTGATGGATTTACGTATGTGTTACACGTTCGTCCATCAATGCCTCTGTTGCTGGCCGCTGCAATAATGTGCTATTAACTTATCCCGTCACTTTTTCTAACTGTTTAATATTCCTATAGCTGGATCGGAACATCGTGGCGTTGCCTCGATCGACGAATAGAAACCGTATCAACAAGAACTTTGACATTCAAGACTTCAAGCTATCGCCAGAGGAAGTCAAAAAGTTATCAGGATTTAATAAAAACTACAGACTCAGAACCCCAGTGAAATGGTACGACCACCCACACTTTCCCTTTGAGAAGAAAAACCTTACACAAGAAGAAATTAAATATATAATTGATCACAGCAAGGAAGATTGATATTTTTACTTGTACTAAATTGAAATATTCATGTAAACAACACCAACGCTAGACGAAGCCTTCAAAGGAACTAGACTAAAACATCTTTAGTAACCCAAATGTTAAGTATAAATCGCATTTTCTTTTTATAATTTAAATTAAAAATAAACGTCATTTTAACATTTGTATACGCTTTATTATTTATTTCTTTTGATACGCCTCCATGAGAATTATAGAAACGCAAGGTAGGCGTTCCTATAATTCTCAACACGAAAACTTATTCAATTATGTATTATTAAGGAATTACAAACGTCTCATCTGCCAAACTTTTATATTGACACAAAAAACATTACTAAATAAACTGAGTATAGACTTTTAATGAACCTACATAGAATAGTACAAAATCAGTAATAGGTATTTCATAACATCACCTAAATCACATTGTAACAAATCCACTTGATTCTATTAAAATAAAGGGATATAAGCAGACAAGTACAATTAACATTTAATAAGGGAAAGAAATGAATTTACAGATCAGATAAAAAATACAGCTAATTATAAAAAAAGGACCTACCTAGCACGCACTCTGTGGAAAGTATGAAGGTGGCAGTTTTGTAGATCACGCACTTAGTTGGTGACAAATCAGTTCAGCACTGTAGGAGAGACAGGAACAGGCGTTAGGGTAGTAGACTGCAGGTCAGTTATCAGGACAACTTCAAGTATCAAGCTTCAGGGAAACTCTGCTGGAAGGGCGTCGTTCAGTTCTCAGAGTCGCGCACCAGGTCAGCTCTGTAGGAAGGCACCAGTGTAGTTCTTAGGGGCAGACGTCAGGGTAGCTCTGCGAGACAAGCGCTAGGACAGGCACGAAGACAGCTTCCGAAGATTGGGAGTAGAGGTCCCAGGTGAATCTTTAGTTGGATCCCCTGGGTAGTTTATGTACGTGACAGCAAAATCCAAGCTGTTTTCTGATGTTTCTCATATCAGATCCCATTGTAGACCGCTACCAGCGGTTCGTAAGCTCGTTTTCAAAGTAGTCTTCCTTTCCAATTTTCGAATATTAGTTTTTCTCCTTGTGGCCATCATCTCATCTGACAAGTGTCTCGTCTAACAATCGTAATAATCAATAAAATACAATATTTCAGCTAAACATATTGATAAAAATAATTTAAATTGTATAAACGAAAAAGTAACCATCATAGACTAAGCCAGACAGAGAAATAAAAAGTAAAGTAGTAAACTGACAGTTTAACAATTTGACGTAAGTGTCACATGAAAATTATGAGTAATAATATTTTATTTCAGCTATTTTTATGTTAATGAGTCGTATTTAGATCGATTTGCTGAGTGTAAACATAGAAACAAATAAAAAAGGATGATAAATAGTATTATGAATGATAAATATAAAGTGTAAGTATAGCATAAATTATAAAAAAAACATATAATATCAAAAATGATAGGCAGAATTATAACGATTACAAATGATTTATAGCAATTCCTATAAAAAATCTTTTATACCAAACCGAAATAATAACGGTAACTGTTTTACAAAGTCCTTTATTTAACATTAATGTAATTTATTACTTTCCCTTTTATCAGGGAAACCACTTCCGAGCGAAAAGTTATTCAGTAATAATCTAATTTGACTCATTTCTAATAGCAACTTGGTCAACTTTTTGTGTCCCATTCTTGATCTTTTTGTAAATTGTGATGATAAAACGAAAACATTTTTAAGAAATATAAACTTAAAAATATGTTGTTCAATTTTCTTTTCTGGGACTAAATCAATGTACAAGTCAGGTCCAAGTTTATTCTCTCCATCAATGTCATGAATTTCAGTTCAGGAATTTAGCTTTGAAAGGCAGGCAGTCAAACTATACCTGCAGGACATATTCTCTGATTAGTTTAGTTTCACTAAATACGCCACTCAAAAGCATCTATCAGAGATTTAGCGATCAAAGAATTTATGAAGTAAAATTAATTCTGCGTCGTCGAATCGGTTTAGCTTCAAACTTGAAATTAACCGGCTGAGCGTTGCGGAGCGGAAAACGTTTCCAATAATTAAATAGCTACCCACCTTATCTCATCTCAAAGGAGTTGTGTTAGCCTTTTTAATCTCCTTAGTATTATGTAATTGAATTCTTTTAACCGCGAGTATAAAGGGAATACCGTCGCTTTTATCTGAAGCTCGGGCTTTCGGATCACCTAATTGATTTGTGAGCGGCTTTGTTGCTGTTTGAGTAATAATGTAAATTCAATAAACTAATCTGTGCCGCGTCAGCAATAGTTTGTTACGCCATTACTGTAACCTAATAACTTGGCAAATGCTCTTATTTACGGGCGATATTCAATTGTTTCGTTTGTTTTCTGCTTTTGATATTCTTGATTTTATTTGTGATTATTTATTGTTGTACGGGTATCTATTTCTTACTGTGCACACAACCTATTTGATAGATGATGATTTTGCTGATGATTTTGGTTGAAATTTTTCGATCCTCACCATGCTTAGAAAAAGCATTATTTAGTGAAAGACGAGTCACTTATTACGAAAGCTAAGAGAGTGAATAATGCGTAGCAGAGGTCCATTCGATAATACGACCCCAATTCTTTTACTTGACTCCAAACAACATTAGTAAACAACTGTAAGGGAAATTACAACAATAAAAAAAATAAAACTTCAAGTCATTACGAAGAAATGTATTTTTCGTTTCTCATTGTTTTTCTGTGTCAATGGTTTGTTAGTAATTTGAACCATTATAAGCTCTTGGTATTCCCCAAAGTAAGCGCTAAGCGTCGCTACGGCACGTCATTAGAAATCATTACGGTACGAAGACTGGTAGCTTTAAGTGCCATTAAATGAAAATGTCCTAAAATTATGGGCACTTAGTGCAAGGAGCCATTCTGTAAAGGCTATTTCCATTCTATATGTACGTTCGTAGATACTCATTCAGTGAAATACGTAACGGTCGAATTTAACGGGAAGTATTTTATTTCAACACATGGCCGCAGATAACATCGTTTGCTGTACCCGTATTGTTGTTATCCATTACGTAATAATCATCAGTTTAGGTAGATGTTTCGCGCAGCCCAAACAACTATGTTGGTATTATGGTAACGGACACCGCATCAATGAACCTTTATACTGTAATGGCCGCACAATGTTGGCGCAGCTATCAATTCGAAGCTTTATCATTGAATGCATACTGGTTGCTTGTTTTTTGCGAGTGGCTTATTTATGAGAAAAGTTAGGGGAGGTTCGGCCGGTCCTAACATAAATTAGGTGCGGTGACACGGACTAATTGGCGTCATTATGCGCGCGGATGGCCGACGCGAGGCGCGCGGCTGCGGCGGTGAGGCGCATGTCTATCGACGCCGATTTCACCAGAGATTCACTTTTCTTCCTCTATCGCAACCGCTCAATTAAACAAAGGTAACTACAATCATTTATCGTGCTTAACTTACAAAGGCGCGTGATTAGCTCAGCATTAGTCAACTTCTCGAATAAACCACCATGTAACTCATGAATGCCTGGTAATTAGCTCGTTATTGATTCGGAAAATGTTGTTGACTTCTTTATGTCGCTTAATCAGGAGTTTCTTGTGTTGCTAATCGCCGGTGGCGGTGGTGCGATCGGTAGTCTCGACTGTATAAATGAACGTGAGCAATGGTGAGCTAGATTAATAGCGGGCGGTGTGTACAAATGTGCGAGCTCAGCGGCTGCTAAGCAGACTATAGCGCGCGGTCCACGCACACTAATTACACACTAAATCAAATAATGTTGAAAAAACTCGCATCAATCAAAGGGGCGACGAAAACAAAATTACTTTCCAAAGTCGTTACGACGCAGACGACGGAGTCCGTTGTTTTAATCACAAAAGAGATAGAGTTACTTTTATTATACTGAGGGGTTGTTTCCCGTTCGCCGTTGTCTTTACGTCAACTGCTCAAAATTCAGGAAGCCTTTTGTTGTTGTGGAGGCTTCTATTCAAGATTCGCAAGACAGTGGATCCCTGTGATGTCAGTTGGAATATTAACAAGGGACGCGACGTCGGCTGGCGCTTCGTGACAATCCTTTAAGCGTCCAAACATAACGGCGTGTAGGGAGGACGCCCGCGTCACCGACGCCGCCGCCGCCGCCGCCGCCCGCTCGGACGCGGACGGTGTCAATACTGATCTTTTGAATACCGATACTGATAATGTCTTGGAACACGTCAAGAACTTACTACGTTAACAGTCTCTGTTATCAAGTGTGTTTGCTTGCCTTAAAGTTTAAACAATTCAATCTTTGTTTAATGTGTCAGATTGTCGAAAGTTGGTTCAATATCACACTGAGGTGTAATTTAGGACTGGGCCTGGGTACCTGTGATTAAACTTTAACATGAGTTTGTTAAGAAAATATCTATCTGCTCAATCATTTTATATGTCTCATATGTGGCTCATACATCTTTGTAAGAGCTTGTTAGTAAAAATGCCATGTGAATGTGAATACTAAAACAAAGTTTCATTGAACAGACTCGCAATAAAAAGCTGGTAAGTTTAAAATTCGAATAAAACTATAAAAAATACGTATATCTAATGCCGAACCCTGGAACGTACAAACTTCAGCATATTTGTATTCATATCTACTACTGACTAGGTTGTCTAGAGACTCAGTATCTCGACTATCTCATGCAACTTCATGAATTTGTAACATCCATCTTATTTGTTTTCAAAGATACTTGTAAATAAAGTTAGTTCTCTCGAGTCCAAAAGCCAGTATAGTAACATAAATCCATCCTTTTAAGTTGAATCACGTTCTACAAATGTTTGCCGATGGAACACACGACGGGGCCACATAATAGAAAGACAAACGTATCGGAACTTTGACTTTACAATCAATTTTATAACATTCTATCGCTAAAAACGCTATATATTTTTAGCGTTAGCAGTAAGACCTAACATGTTGGGAACGTTTTATGTAACTACGCGAGCTAAATCTCATTAGAATAATGGTTGTTAAATTAGGTTAGTGTTTGTTATCAAACAATTCAAAATGGATGATAGGATTTTGGCGTTATGTAGCTGTAGAGGCAATCTATTCTGGAAAATGTTGCATAATTATAGGAACATTTTCGTCGGAAAAAATACATGATACGATTTTGCCGAATTAAGACCAATCGAACAGGTGTGTAATAACCTACTCCTCATAATATTTATGACTACTTACAGAATTGCAGATGTATAATAAATCATTATAATACCGCCTTGACTGTTACGGTTGCTTATGTTAATAATCTTCTCCATAAACTGCACACCTTGCTTTGCTTTGGTCAGAGATGAGGGAGTGACAGAAGATATCGTGACGACGGACACGCTCCCGTCACGTCTCGGATGAAATCCTCCAGGCATCCAGCTCCCTTGTCAATCTTTGAGGGGCTTTGGTCACGTCAGATGGAATATACAGTTATATAGCTGCACTAGATTAGAATCATTAATCCATTGCTACCGACAGCTAAGTTATGCAGTTTCTTAGGAGAATGTAGGCAGGAAGAATGCTAGCAAACAAAATAAACTCTCTTCACGCTGAAGTGTATGTATGCTCCCTATTAGTGTATAACGTAGTAAGTACGCTCCTTAGAATATAAGTATACATTTAAGCTAAGTAAGCACTTTACTTAAATGCGCATTATAGAATATCTTCCCTCAGTTCAGTGATAGCACATTCGATCTAGTTGGTTGTCTGATTTAATCGACCCTAGAACCCCAACATTTCAACGCATGCGGCTGTGACCTTTATACATTGTTCATCTTACTATACTTTGGATGACGATTTCAGTTGACGAAACAGTTATTTTAGTCGCAGAGCGAACTTTTTAGGCTGATTCGTTCGTGGTCGAATAAAATCGATGAAATCTCCGTATATGCTGATTGGATGACATCCCTGGAGCGAAGCAAATCTGACCGGAGACTAACGTTTTCACAGGTGTATTTTTGAGTTACCTGCAAACATTTATGAAAAAGTTTCTGGATCTTTTGGTCCTGAAAGTTATTGTTATTTTTACGCAGAAGAAACAATATAAGTAACAAGCAAAATAAGGAACACGCAGTAATTACATATGTAGGTATACTTGTATATACCTACTGAATTGTTAAAAAAGTAATTTTAATTTAATTAAAAGTGTTGGACTTTTGAATTTAATGGCATTATTTTTTAATTTCTTTCAATTTAAAGCGAATCAATTACCTAAACTTATGCGGGACGGGACGCTGATAAAATAAAAAATTGTAATTAGTCCTCATGAATTTTTATAACCTATTTGCAAGCTAATTTACATATTGAAGAAGATAACTTATTCACTAAACTACTTAATGTTAAAACACGATTGAAATAGAAATTGTGCTCACAAATGAATACATGAATTCATTCTAGTTTTAGAAATCTTGAAAATTCATGATGCAAATTCTGGTGTGAAAATTTTCGAACAGTCCTATTGTGGCTGCAAATAGTGGTCTCGGAT
This sequence comes from Xestia sexstrigata, assembly GCA_941918905.2. NCBI lineage: Eukaryota > Metazoa > Arthropoda > Insecta > Lepidoptera > Noctuidae > Xestia > Xestia sexstrigata. The sequence goes on from OW799203.2 coordinate 10,386,966, forward strand.
CTGCAGCGTCTATTAAGGCAAAACTTACAGAAGAAGCATCGTCAGCCTTTGCCTCAGTAAAAAAAAGACTTTACACGTACTAAAACCTCTATACCTTGTACTAAAACGAACGCTACTTGGCTATAAACAAGTGAACCTGACAATGTCTAATACGGGCGTAAAGCGCTAAACTAAAGCGTTGACTTGAAAATAAGAAAATCAACGAGAAAGAACACGACGCTTTGGGAGCTGGGACGCAGACGGGAATCTTGTTTTGTGTAAATAGAGTCCCGTGGCAGAACAACTCAGGCGAACGGCGCACGAGCTTCAATCGGTGCGGGACTGTGTTGTCAGCTTCGATTTCGGAAACGAGTTTTTGAATTTCGAAGCGGAAAAGTCGCATACGGGTTTCTGTCACACAGATGTTAACCTATCAACTGCTAGGCTATATCTGATTGGTTTTTAGAAACGAGTAATAAATACCGACTTTGTCAAGTTGTGTCACTGGATTACTTTCACTGTACTGACAAAACTTAATAGTTACAATCAGCTGAAAGGTAAGTTTTGAGATACACAAATAACATAAATACAGTTAAAACCGTTTACGAAGACATTGTTTAGAAAAACATACCGGTTATATTAATCACAATCATAGGTCCCGGCTGAATGCTATATGATCGCCTTATAAAAACACTGCTTTTTACGACGTTGCTTATTACGACATAAGTACCTCTTTATGCGACTTTCGGAGAATCGTATCTGTTAGAACGACCTTGTATTGTTAACAATTTGGTCAATGGCTATTATGATCGCAAAAGTAAAAAAACACGTGTCTGGTTCAGGGTCTTTTGGAATTTTCAGAAACAAAATACACGTGCAAGCAGTAAAATCAAAGCCCGCTTTCTCATATCAATTCAGTCAGCTTGTTACGTATCTGTAGTATAAAAGACGCACTTAAAAAATTACTTTGTACGAGTATTTTTATTTAAACTCAAAAATATCACTGGTTGCTACAACTATTGGTTTTTACAACCAAATATGAGTAAGTAGTCCCTTTTCAATGTCATTGTAATAGATTTTGACTGTAATGACTAACGCAAGTAAGTACAAGGGAGCAGGCATATCAAAGCAACAGTCATTTCTGATACCATGACGTGCAACCTTGATTTGCCAGTAGGACAAGGTAAAGAAAATGAGAAAAAAAGAAACATAGTAACAAAATAAATAAACAACATTTCTAAGCAAACAATACAAGTTCAATATTCAGAGTTGACAACCCCGATGCGACGTTTTGCCGCTGCATGGTGCCGAGCAGTGCGAGAAAGGCGTCTGCCCACGACCGTCCCGCGGGGCCGGTGCGACAGCACAACGGCTCGTCTGTACATGCACTTGTAACACAAAGATGCCACTGACAACTCGATTTGAATGCTGTTGACATGCAACGAACATGGGAATGCTGTATCGGCGACAGATGTTTATGTAAAATGGGGACGTATTGTTATGCATTACAATTCATTGCGCAGACGGTGCCTGTTGGTTAATCCTTTCTAAATGTTTGCGAGGTATTAGTTACAAATGGTGTGATATAGTGTTTCGTGGTGTCTATATGATCAGGTAAAAAATATAAATACAATAACATAAAATAAACACAAGTAATTTGAATTGATTGATTATTTGAATAGATTCGTAAGAATTAGGCGAGTATAGTAAGGTTGGTTAGGGATCAGGGAGCTATCAGCTCTATCATTAACAAAAATATTTTCACGGCAGAAATTTAAAAGCGAAAAGCAGTTTAACTAACCCATTTAACCGTTTATGTAACATTCAGAACGAAATATGGATTATCCGTCCAAAAAACGAGCGATACTCACCAACACTTTGTGATTGTAAACACAACTTTTGCGTCGAACAATTTTTCCAATTTAACTTGCGCTACAATCTATTTATACATGTGTAAAAATGTATGCAACGGCGAACGCCAAGAAGTATGGCGATAGCTATAGCGTTTTATTGAGGGGCGCTTGCTTCAGTTGCGACAAAGTTCTAAAGTCGGGCATTGTATAGGATTCCGTACGGCACATGCATTCTTCACGCTTGACCGACCGGCTCGGATCTTGTCGAAAACTCTGTTTATAAGACTTTTGCATGTCTATAAGCGTTTCTGCCGCATCAGTAATACTGAAATACGGTTGTACTGCAAACGTTCGTTTCGTTTTATTTGCACTTAATGTCAATGAAATGGGATAAACATAATAATAATTATGTTTGTTATAATTAATGTATTCAATTTCTTTATCTGTAAATCTTATTTTGGGAAATTAAATTTATCCGAAACATTATTAATTTTTGTTTAAAATTCTAATATAATAATAATAACATCATAATAATAACTCAATTATGCTTCGGACAGACTCAAAACTATATTTTCACCAAACTCATCTCGTTGCACTAAACTTCCCGTAAATTCTACAAACAACAGTATATTTTAGGTATAAATAAATAATATTGCATGATAAAGTTTATTTTCACTGAGAAAAATAAGAGCAGTATTATCTACATAATCTAAAGTCATCAAATCTAGTTCTCTCACTCGAGATTGTACAAATTTTAGCTTTCTTGAATATTTTTTGTAAACCTTTTTTTCAAGAAAGTAGAAAATGCTTGGTTTTGTCAAAAGTGAAGGCGCTGGAAGGTAATTGTAGCTGGTTCCCGCGGTTTTACCCCCCAGCAGTAATTACCCTCGCGTACAGTACACCATTAATTGCTTCTCACAACGGAAACACTGATGGAGGTCGTTTATCCGGCCAGTTTGTTCACTTATCTATCCACTGTTTTTGCTCTGTCGTGTTAGACGCAAAATAAAGTGGTCTGAACTAACTAGCTTAGTTTTTAACTAGCCCCATTTAAATTCGACGGTCGAATTTCATTACGCAATGACTGAACAGAATTTTGTTTTTGTTGTTGTAATGTTAACTAACAATTTTTCTAAAACTGTAGGTTTTTTTCAGTTCTGACCTCAAAAGTAGAACGAATTTATGAAATTAAAATTTTACTGAAAGTAATTTATTCATCGCTCCTCTCCTTAATTTTGTTTCAAAAGTTCAGCTAAGAAGAGTATTAGCATTCAAGTAATTGAAAATGCATTGTTAAAACTTTATTAATAGCATTTGAGAAAAGTGTAAACCGGGTGACTCGGCCCCTGCTGCTGATACAAACTTATGAAGATATTTTTTTTTCTTTAAAAATGTAAGAGCCTTAACTTTTTACTTAGGATAGCGTTCAAGATTTTGTTGTAAAGTTTCCGAGTGAAAAGCCCACAAGAATAACGAAGTCGGGCGTTGCAAGCGTTTTTGCAAGCTCGATGTTTTTGTCGGTGCAAAATTTCTATCGATTTTGTCGTAGCATCTGCCGTTGTCGGGAACTTTAATTCTTTGACGAGAACATTACCTCACCGATTGTATGTTCCCTTAGGAATCTTTGGGAATTATTAACTGCACCACAGCTTCCGTTTAACGGCCGAAGTTGGAAAAAAATGTGGAAAATTTTATATGTTCCCGTCCCATTATAATTGAAGCAAACATTAATTACGCGGAGAGCTGCGGGCGAGGGGTTTACTCGGCGACTAGCCACGAGCCACACCCGCACTGGACGTGTCTACACACATACTAAGTACCTACAGACAACCTTTGCCGATAAAAACTTGAGCTCAACGTTTGCGCACCATTAAAATGTAAGATTTTTTGCTTATTAAATTTAATATCGCAACAGTACCAACTTTGGTAGTTACCGAAACGGCTTAGCGACTTTTTGATATTTGAGATTGTGCTGTGTTTAACTTTACCCTGCCGTTAATTGGAGAATAGGAACCTTAATGTAAAACATTAAACTTAATAATGTGGCTACAGACTCATGTCGCCACTGTAGTGGGTAGGGACTTGATTTAGGTAGAATAATAATTAGGAAAGAGAAAGAATATTTAAATGCTGCGCTGTTCTGGCTCAAAATTAATTTATGATTTAAATCGATAGAGACTAATAGGTTGTTAATCGTTCTAATTGGTCGTTTCTTATAAAAAAAACCACAAGCAAAACTCCATAGTTTCTCTTTTAAAAACAGCTGTCTGTTACAATTCTCTCAATTAAAACTGAGTCTACTTAATACTCGTATGTTGTGAATTTCTTGCTAATAATTAAATTTGATACTTCATATAGTTTTGCCGACAAACCACAACAGTTAACGAAATATTGAAAAGCAGATTTACTAATTTACAGGTTTTCAGGAACTGATGGAGAGTGAAGTCAAATTAATAACAGATGTTGTTTTTCACGTTTGATTCTTGTAAAATTCAAGAGCAACTCACAGCGATGGCTAGCGATAACTTTATTGAAAGATAATTTAACTGAACAAATATTTTCTGGTTCATTCTGAGTGAAGCTCACTTCGTAGGCACTACACGTACTGCTGATAAAAAGCTCTTGTCCTGAATTCACTCTTCTTTTGGTAAAATTAAGGTTAGGTATTCGATCAAAATGGTCTACCATTTTCGACTTCAGAGAGAAAAATATTTCTATTATTATCTATTTGTCCCTACCCAAGTTAAGTTATAAACAACAAACTCAGACTAATAGTTCACCAAATAACTTCTAATTACACCAGGCTTACATCATTCTGGCACAATTTAGAGGCGGAGTAATAGCAAAATACAATCAAGTACTCTAAGTTGGAATTTCGGCAAGAGCTTACGTCCACCTCGTTGTTACTCCATGAATATTGAGTAGTCGTCGGTCTAAGCTCGCAATAGTTAATCTTCTTTTTGGCAGTGTAACAGCCGGTTTAATTATAAAAGGCGTATTATCGCAGACATTTTGTGGCGTATCGTGTCTGCAGGCTGTGTTTAGTTTTGTTGTTGTGTTGCGTGGGTTTTTGATTCTATTTTGTTGAACTTGAAGTAACTCTCTACGTACTTAGATAACCTTAAGATAATTATGCTATGGGCGTACCACGCACACCCTCAAGATTAATGAAAAGATTTCCCGGGTTTGTTTTATATTACTTTCCGAGGAACGAAGAATAAATTGTGAAAATGGTAAGGGCCCAATAAATATGTGATACCTTCTAATTTCGCGAGTTGTATGGGAAGCGGCTGTAAGCAGTAACACCTCCAAGAGTAGGTCATCGGCTAATCAATGTTGACGTTCGAAGAATATTGTATTAGGCTAGCAGAATACAATTATGTTAGAATACACGACCATTGTGCGATCTAAGTGAACATCCTGAAGATCTGGATTACCTCACGCCATCCCACATTCTAGCAGGCATACCGGCCTCGGTGATGGTTTACTCATAAAATCATGGATGACTAGCATTCATAAACCTACCATTACAGGCGCGCAATTTGCGTGACCGTAGCGAAGCCACGCGCCGTCTACGCCAATCGCGTTGAGGGTCAACGGTGCGTCAAAGATCGACCCGAGCGGCTGTTATAATCTAGCCACGAGCTCCTGTGTAGGTGTCAAGTACTAGTCAAAAAAGAACAACAGTAATACCACAGAGTACACTAGTATTTTCATGCCAGCAACAAGAGCTTGTAGCAATAGAAGACGCTTTGCAAGTTGCCGCCCTGGGACAGCGGTTCTCCGGAACATTGTTGCCTTAACTTATATTCGATTCCGTAATGGAATCGCGCCAGACACAAACATCCAAGTCTGAGTCTAGATCTATGCATAGGCAATAAAGTTGTAGGTTTACACTGCGGTTCCAATGTTATGTTATAAATGTATGAATGTGTTTTGTGTGAGTTTTGATCGAGAAGTAAAAAAAGTTTAGTGATTTTGCTTGTAATACTAGAAATGTATGCAAGTTTTTTAGGCAGCACACAAGAAAGTGTTCAATTCAATCATTACCTATTTATTTTTCATTATTTCGCCCGTATTGTATCTGAGAAGTAAATCACAATAAAATACCGAGCAAGTGTTAGTTGTACGAGTATTCACGTGCCAAAAGTTACATACAGCCAGAATAATAATAATAAAAATACAGCCCTATGACAGACGATAGTCGGCGGAAACCAAGCGTGGGTCTACGCCGTAGCTAGGCATAGGTCTACGCCGTAGGCATGAGTCTACGCCGCGCCGTATACGCTATAGACTTTGGGCTAAAAGCTTCACCGTCCAGAGTACCTTACAAAAGACTTCGTAAATCCGCTAAAACATGTTATCGTTGTATGAATCCTTTGCTTAACTGATTATAGTTTATAAGTCAATCACGTATAAATATGCCATCCTATTCGGTAGTTGTGATAAAAACTCAGCTCACTCAGGGATTTAGAAAATCAGTGTCAGCATACGCACTTTCGGGGTATACCACGTACCATTTGCTATTATTTTGTCTTGACCTAGCCAAGCTGTTTCAGCTTTCATATGGAAATTTATTTTAAGTATGGTATAATCATAACATAATTTATAGAATACCAACATAAAAATTGAATCACCTTAAAATCTTGCTCGAGGAATTGGAAATTAAACAGTTCACAATGTTATTGAAGTGAAATTAGACCCTTACCCTAATATTAATAAGGTTCCTTTTGTCTGTTCATATTCCATCAACTCAGAACAGTAGAAGTTTCCATACCTTTCGACATAGTTCATTGTTAAATCGCGTGGTTATGTTTTAAGTAATTGACGTCGGCTGTAATTACTCAGTTGCCACTCATATTCGTGTTTGCTACAAAATTACGATGCATGAAGAAACGTAGGCGTTTTTACTTTGCAATATTTCGCTATATTTTTGCTTTGTCACTTCGTAATGTGCCAAAGTTTTGTAGCTTTCTGAATGGGATGTTCGCTGCCAATTCTCTCGGTACGTCGCTTAATCGATTGAGTGGAAGTCGAACTAAACTGGCTCTGGAAAGTCGGCTACCATTCTTCTGCCGCTGCCTTTTAATGCCTGTTGATGGATCGTTTGTGATGATGAGAGTTATGGGAAGCGATCTGCTTCTGTTTTACGGTACTGCCGTCAATCTGTATGCTAACTGTTGCTAGACTTCTAAAACTTTACTTATTTTTTGATAACGAATGTCGAAAATTTTAAGAAATTATGAAATCCTGATGAAGGAGTTAGGAATGTTGTATTTTTTCGATAGTTTGATGGCTATTTACCTTATTTTTAAGATCTATTGCATTCTTATCTCAGACAAGAGACGAAGATGTCACAAAATCAAATAACAAAAGAGAGCGTCATACTTTTTGCCGTCACGGCATACGTGTCGGTCTTACCCCCAAGGCACGCCAATACACGTTTTACATCAAAAACATAGAATCTAAAATATATTCAATTTCCACAAGTTTTGGGCGTTGTCAGTCGCTGAGGTGATATTATAGGAATAACTTCTTAATGCCTATTAATGTCGTAGGAAAGAGTGTTTCCAAAAAGATTTTTTTACAAATCCTGAAAAGAGGCCACCACCTTGTTTCACGTAAAGTGATTTCCACGAAGGCTTTCCGTGTTCATGTAAACATTTTTTTTTTTAATGCGAAGAATAATTTCAATGCTGGTGAACACTAAAACCATCATAAACGTTTGTGTACTATGCCCCCTTATATCGAGTATTTGGCACATATTATTTAGTTGTCTTTATCATTGTTATTTATCCAGTGTATGTATGATACGTATGGCAGTCAATAAGGAACAGATGGCGTCGTTGCCGTCCGTGTAATGAGCAACATTACAAACGTTAAATGGTAGCCATACATTATAGTGAGACGTTCACAATAATGTAACAAAATATCAAATTGTTTTGAGTTAACTGAGTGCTCATGAGGACTGTTATCTGTTCTTTGAGATCAACGTTAAATGTTTTATACTACACTTGCTTAGTCAGTGTACCAATACTACCCCAATAAAAGGCTTGAAAGCTGTTCATTAAACCTTTTCAAAAATCTAGGCATTTATATTGCATGGAATTTCATTACTGCCCTGAAAATCAGGGTAGTAATCCATAACTAACGCGTATTTTTTTTTTTTAAGACTTGATGACGTTGGCAATCAATCTATTTAATTTTACCATAAAAAGTACTGGCCACTAGCACTTTTAAAGCAGGTAGCATACATTCCGATATGGACGGCAAATTTCAAACCTCTAAGCGGTAGAGCGAGAGATTTATAACACTCTCTCGCTTTAACACGCGCGTAAGTTGGAACCTGCGAAACAGGGCGTTTTTAACTTCTCTAACATCTTTTGGCGCGAAAACTGTTTGGACGCGCTAAAATTAAAAACATTTAACAATTGTAACAATGACAATATAACTTAAAAAAAAAGCTTTTTTGCTATTTTGTCTTTTCCTTCTTTGTGCTTAAGTGTAGTATAAAGCAGTATATATCACTCGAGGGTAAGTACAGATTACTAAACTCGTGTGGTTCACGGCCCTCCGCTTTGCGTCGGGCATTTTTATTATTATTTTTTTTTTTTTTTCGCATGGGAAATCATCAAATGACTTCTCCCGCTCTGGGCGGAGCAGGAGGGAGTGTCAGACTTTTACTGACTAAAACCCATCCATGTTCCTTCATCGCCCTTTGTGTTCCGGGGTCACGGTATCTCTTTCGAACAGTCCCGCAACCCCGGCAGGCATCGGTCCTTGCGGACCCCTTCCTATTGCTGACTCTCTTTGAGGCGCGCGTGGAACACGAACGCGCCGTCGACACGGCCTGTCGTCATGAGACGGACGGACGGCGAGCTAGCCCATAGCCCACCGTCCACAGGCCCGCGCCTACGGTGGCCGGGAGCCACGTGGTGGCCCCCGACGCCCGGGGCGTCTCCCGCGGCGGCCGGGACGCTGTGAGGTTCTCTCCCTCTCACGTTCCGCCACCTCCTTCTCTAGCATTACTGCTTCGCAGAAGAAGGTGACGGCGTCCCATTCCGTCTCGCTCCGGACCATGGCTTGCACCAGGGCCGGACGCGAGAGGTCGCCGCCGCCAATCGCCGCTTCGAGGACACGGCGGTGCTCCGCCCACGCGGGGCACACCTCCACCGTGTGCTCCACCGTGTCCTCCGGTCGATCCTCGCAGTGGAAACACCCGGGCGTTTCCTCCCGCCCGATTCGGTGCAGGAACCTCCCGAAAACACCGTGTCCGGTGAGGACCTGCGTCAGGCGGAAGGTGAGGACGCCGTGGCGTCTCTCCAGCCACTCCTCAAAGAGGGGACTTATCGCCACTATCGTGGCGTGCCCTGCACGGGGTTGCGACAGTCGCTCTCTCCATGTCGCCATGAGATCCCGCCGGAAGTCTGTCCGCTGAGCAACAATTTGTCGCGGCAGCGGAGTTTCCCCCCGGCGAAGCGCCTCCGCGCGCCATTCATGCAGGCGCGCGAGGACTATCGCCTCCAGATCCCATGGCGGCAATCCGGCAAGGAGGCACGCCGCCTCGCGGGCGATCGTGCGGTACCCACGGGCCAGCCTTACGGCTACCACCTTTTGGGGCGCGTTCAGGTAGTGGGCTGCACGCAGCCTCAAGGAACGCGCCCACACCGGGGCCCCGTAAAGGGCCATGGACCGCACGACCCCCGCGTAGAGCCTCCGGCAGGAGACGTTCGGCCCCCCCAGGTTGGGCAGGAGCCGCCTGAAGGCAGCCCCAGTCCGTTCCAGTTTGGGGGCCAAACGTCGGAAGTGCTCCACGAAGTTCCACCGGCTGTCGAGGACGAGTCCTAGGTACTTCAAAGTCGACTCGACACCGATGGATACCCCTCCTACCGTGAGTAAGGATCCCGGAGGTGGCGCATTCCGAGGCCCATGAAAGCACATGGCCTCGGACTTGTGCAATGCCACCTCGAGACCCAGTTGCCGGATCCTCTCAACGACTATCGCAACCCCGCGTGTCATAGCTTCGGCCGCCGCCTCGTGCGACCCCCCCTGTGCCAGCACCAGCGTATCGTCTGCATAGCAGACCACGCTGACGCCGCTAGGGAGGTCGGCGCGCAGCACCCAGTCGTACCCGATGTTCCACAAGGACGGCCCTAGGACCGATCCCTGCGGAACACCGCACGACATCTCTCGCCGGTTCCATTCTCCGCTGCGACCGGGGTAGATGACGGCTCTATCCGTCAGGTAGTCCCCGACCACACGACGAAGGTAGGTCGGCACCCGGTGATACCGGAGTGCCTCCCTAATGCAGCTCCAGGGCATGGAGTTGAAGGCATTGGCGATGTCTAGAGACACCGCCAAGACAACCGCACCCCGGGACACTGCATCCCCCGTCGTGAGGGCTCTCACGCGCATGATGGCGTCCACCGTAGAGCGCCCCTTGCGGAAACCAAACTGGTGTTCCGCAAGATCCGGCCCCGTCCCCGCAAGGTGCTCGGCGAGGCGGTTTGCAATGACCCTTTCGAAGAGCTTGCCCACCTCGTCGAGCAACACTATGGGCCGGTATGCGGACGGAGAGTCCGCAGGGCGCCCCGGCTTCCGAATGAGGACCAGCTTCCCCGTCTTCCAACGAAGCGGGAACTGGCCTCTCTCCAAACATGCGCTTAAGAGCCCCTCCAGTCGGGGCCCGAGAGCCTCCGAGGCCAGGACCCAGGCTTTGCCAGGCAAGCCGTCAGGTCTCGGGGCGGTATTTTTGGCACTGAGCCTGCGTACCGCCACTCTCAGGTCTACCCCAGTCACTTCCGGAGTGTCGTCGTCGTCGTCCTGGTGGTCCGCTTCAAGCACCGCAGGTGGCGGAGCCATAGGCGGGGGGGGATGTTCTCCCCGCGTAGGGAACAGAGTGCTCACCACGTCCTCCACGAGCTCAGGCCGGAGACTCTGCGTCAGTGGGGGGGCCCAGGTGCGGAGTTTATCCCGCACGGATCTCTGTCGAGAGTCCCCAGCAACTCCTCGCGGGCCAGGTCCCTGGCCCGCAGGACAGCCTCGCGGAGGGCGGTCTTCGCCGCTCTGTACCCCTCATAAAGCTCCGCCTCGATGGCTGCCGCATTCGGTGGGCGGATGCGGAGCCTGCGATGCCTGGCGTACAGGTGTCGCGCAGCCACGCACGCCTCGCGCAGAGACGTCAGCTCTCGCGACCACCAGTACACCTGACGTCGGGCGCTTCCTGGCCGGACTCGGGGCATTGCCACGTCGCATATATCGGACATGGCCTCCTGGAACCACCCTGCCTCATTGTTAATGTCGGCAGGCCTGTCTGGTGATGTCACCCAGGCCTGCACGATCGAGGCTTCCAGGAGGAGCTCCCGGTCCAGCTGCTTCAGCGCCCAACGCGGACCACTCGGGGCCTGTTGGACCGGCGCGCTTGAGGTCTGGGTGGAGACGTCAAACCGGATGTACCGGTGGTCGGAATAGGTCTCCACCCCCTCCATGACACGCCAGTCAACGACACGCGGCGACAGAGCGGGGCTAGCGAACGAAATGTCCACTACCGACTCGCCCCGCATCCGCACACACGTGGGAACAGAACCCCGATTTAGGACGACCAGGCCCTTCTCCAGAGCCCAGTCCTCCACCATTCTTCCCCGCACGTCTGTGCAACGGGAACCCCAAGCCAAGTTCTTGGCGTTGAAGTCCCCGAGGACAAGTACGGGGAGGGAATGGTTTCCGACGACGACACTCAACTCCGCAAGGGAGTTGTGGAACTCGGCGAGAGTTCGGCTCGGGGAGAAGTAGACTCCCACCACGACAATCTCCCCGAACCGTGCTGCTACGCACCCCCGACCCCTCCTGACACTTTCAAGGGTCGGGGTGCCGGCGGCGGCCGACGACACAATGGTCACTGAGCCGCTAAGGTCCGCCACCCAGTCTTCCCTGGGCAGGACAAAATACGGCTCAGCGACCACAGCGATGTGTATCGACCACTGCGCCATGCTCTGGAGCAACAGATCCTGAGCGCAGGCGCAGTGGTTGATAATCGCTTGGAGGAAGCGTAATGGAGCCGTTATTGGCATTCCATTACCGCTTCCTCCACTCGGGCCCCCTGTGAGGGCCCCGCTGCACGTGCAACTGTCGCGACGGCGGTGGCGGCAACAACGGTAGCGGCGGCGGTTGCGGCTGCGGCGGTGGCGACGGTGACGGTGGTGGTGGCGGTGGAGGGCCCTCCCCTGCCTCTGGCCTTGGCCTTGTTCGCGTCGGGCCTCAAATGCACACACGATTAGTAATCTGTGCCTTACTCCCCTTGGTGAATATATACTACACATACATTCAGTCAAAAAAGTATCGGGAATGGATGCTTTGTAAATGGTTCCAAATTCAAATTTTTGTTTTTTTGTAGTTGTTAGATTGGCACAACTGTTTTCCATTTTGGCGCGGAGTTTGAGTTGCATCTGTTATTTATATTAAATACAGTGCTGGTTTTAGTAATATCATATATAGGGTGTATTGCGAATTTCTTAATGGACAAAAATATCGAACAAAGAGTTTGTCTTAAATTTTGCATCGCCAATGGAATTTCGTGTTCGGAGTCACTGAAAATGTTACAGAAGGCTTACGGTGAATCGACTTTATCAAAAACTCGTGCTTATGAGTGGTTCAAAGCGTTCAAAAGCGGTCGAGATGTGATGGAAGATTTGCCTCGCTCTGGTAGGCCGTCAACGTCTGCAACTGAAGTTAACATCGCAAAAGTGAAGAAAATAGTGACTGAAAATCTCCATTCAACTCTGAGAGAGATAGCCTAACTTTCTGTATTTCACGAGTCGATCCGTACCATTTTAACTAATCATTTGGGTATGAAACATGTTGCTGCTCGGCTAGTCCCAAAAGATCTGAATTTTCTCCTAAAACTCAATCGCATGAAAGTCGCTGAGGACATGCTAGAACGAGTCAGTTCGGACCCAACATTCATGAAACGCATTGTTACTGGTGACGAGACGTGGGTTTACGAGTTTGACATGCAAACTAGTCAACAAGCTTCGGAGTGGCGCCTTCCAACTGAACCGAAACCGAAAAAACCACGCCAAAGTCGATCAAAAGTCAAAGTCATGTTGACTGTTTTCTTTGACTATCGCGGTGTTGTGCACTCTGAATTCTTACCGGAAGGTCTAACGGTAAATAAAGAATATTATTTGAGCGTTATGCGGCGTTTAAGAGAGCAAATTCGACGAAAAAGGCCAGATTTGTGGAAAGAAAATTCTTGGATTTTGCACCACGACAATGCGCCTTGGCACAAGGCTATCATTGTGAACGAATTTTTGACCAAACACTCAACAAATACCATCCAGCAACCACCATATTCACCAGATATGGCTCCTGCTGACTTTTTTCTTTTTCCTAAATTCAAATTACCACTTCGTGGCACCCGTTTTCAATCGATAGAAGACATAAAGGAGAATTCGCGGCGAGAACTGAACTCAATTCCGGAAGCAGCGTTTAAAAAATGTTTTGATAAAAGGATTATTCGTTGGCGCAAGTGTATCGTTTCTAAAGGAGCATACTTTGAAGGTTATAAAATAAATTTGGATGAATAACAGACATTTTGTGTATTATTGATCTTTTCCCGGTACTTTCTTGACAGAGTAGTATATAATATACCTTTTTTCTTCAGCAGTAAGTAGGTACTTCCGTGGATCTCTGGGCAGTGTGTTCCTGTTACCTTGATGTTTGGTTATTTTCGTATGTACCTATATATCTGCATGCGAAAGAAAGAGAGTTAGTTCGCAGGATGATGACTTACACTGCTGCATCTCTTGGCCCTACAAATATAATCTAATTAATAACATTCCTAAATTCTCTGACAGCCAAAAATACTGAGTACAGCATGACATTTTGCGCAACGAAAGTGACCACTACGGAACGATTTTAGAAAGAGGGTAAATTGGGTATCAAAGTTTATATGGAAGTTTGTGATTTTTGCCAATGCCACGTACAATCAACATTGTAATCTTTTGATGTTGTTTGCTCTATTTCCTGTAAGCAGTTATCAGATATAGGTATGTTTAACGAAGGATTTATTATTTCCTATAATTTTAATTAATTCCAGGAGCACTGCACACGCTTGTGTAATTATAATGATAAAAACCGTATAATCAGACTAAATTCTAGAATTAATTACTGAACTGGGACCAGGGCTCATACTCGGCAAGCTCATTACACTTATCAGCGTAGTGGTCGACGCAACTTATAAACTAATCTGGAGCAATTGCCCCAACAGTGTCAGATTACGCAAAATAATAATCATTGATGTAGCTACTCCATGGACAACTGAAGGTGCATATAGTTTTATTTTATCTATTGGAGAGATTTTAAATAGCAGTCTGGGGTAAATTTATAATAAATATTCCCTAAAAACTGTCTGACTTGTAGAAAATAAAACCGAATTGAGAACCTCCTCCTTTTTTGAAGTCGGTTAAAAATCATTTACTAAAATTTATTTTATTAAAGCAGTACACAGGGGTAGCATATTTATTACGGACAATTGAACTAACTAAAATTTAAAAAACTTTAATATAAACTAATATTCTGATAATAATTTTGTATGTTATGTTTTTCAGGAGTTAAAAAAAAAAGTTGAGGAGCTCGTGGCTAAATAATAACAGCCGCTCGGGTCAATCTTTAGGTTAAGCCGTGCTTGCCTAGGTTGCTCTGTGGATGGGTTATTAGCCGTTGGTCCCGGCTGTCATTTGTAGATCTTTGACAGTCGTTAGGTAGTCAGTGGCCCAAAAACTCTGACAACCAGTCTTACCAAGGGGTATCGTATTACGGGTAATACGATACCCCTTGTTAAGACTGGTTGTCAGCACCGGGGTACTAACTGGGTTGTGGTGGTCAGGCAGTCACTCCATGTAAAATACTGGTATTCAGCTGCATCCGGTAAGACTGGAAGCCGACCCCAACATAGTTGGGAAAAGGCTAGGCAGATGATGATGTACCATTGTCATTTTTTTACTAAAAATAATCGACGTTTTAAACAAGTAAAAGTCATCAATTCATCATCATTCTCATATGCTTTTCCCAATTGAATTGATGTCAAAGCACCAGTCTTCTTTTACAAAATTCTTAATGAATCGCCATCTCAATAGTCGCCCCCAATCCAGCCATGTCAGCAAAGTACAAGTAATATTATATCTGACTTGCTTCTAAGACTTCCAGCTGCCATTTATCTTCCGCGGTAACTGAAATCTGTCATTAAAAGATTGACTGCAGATCAGAAGGATCAAACTCGAATTGGGATTGTAAATCGAATTTACTGATTCGATAATGGATGGCTGAGGGATATTGGAATGGCAGCCCCTCGGTAAGGAGCTTAAACTTATAATAATAATCTTCTCAATCTATTCTATGAAATTTTTGATTTGATTTAATATGCTTTTATCCTCTTCCGTATTGTAGGTTGAAAGAAGTATGAATTCGTTACTCAAAAAAGAGATCACCTAAGAAACATCACAGAAGCACATATGAAACTTCTAATACATTAGGGCACGGTTTGGGTTTATCGCCGGCAATAGTTTTCATGCAAAAAAAAAATGCATACATACGAGTACGTACTCATGCATTTTCCCCTGGGGGTAGGCACAAACCACACAACACCATTCGCCTCGTACACGTTCATACATCTGGTCATACACGCTGTCCAGTTGCGATAACTAAGCACCTGATCTTCTGAAGAGCTTCACTCATGCGGTCAAAGTATATCCTTACAAGGCGTCCCCTCCCGGTGTTGCCACTCACATCTGCCCTGTCTTTCCTTTTGTTAGTCACCTTTCACTCATCCTCTCAACATGACCAAACAATATTGTATACATCAAGTCAGTAGCCACATTTGTAAATAGAATCACGAACAAACTACGGTAAGAAAATAAGACTGAATTAAGTAATTCGTCTGTGAAATGCTCGAAGTTTCACAGAGACTGAGTACAATATAACTTTTAGTTATTTACGAGTATCTATTTTGTTACAAGTGACTGGACTGGACTTCTAACGAAAAAGAAATCCTGGTCCACCAGAGACGACTATAGAGTATAGAACTATTACAAGTACTACGCAATAAACACAAAGAAATTATGAGACCCAAAGTGTTTAAACTTATTTTACCTGAACAATACCGAAACATTTACCTCCCTCGCTACATTTTCTTAATACGGAAAAGAGCAGATTTACCTAATTCCTAACGTATTCAATTACAACTGCAACGGAGTAAGCAAATACAGACACCATTACGGCAACGGTTATTTTAATCGTCTAGTTCAATGGTTCGAACGTAGCAGTTAAGTAGGGGCCTTGGAGTCAGCGATTGTTGGGAAAATTAAGGATAATTACTTCCTTATTAGGAAAATTTATGAAGAAAATAACGTTATTAGCTTTTCAAGGACAGCGATGAACTTTTAAACACGTGCCAAGAACGTACGCTACTAAGAAAGGTGGTTATATGCAAACTGAAGTTTCTAGTTAGTTTAATAAAAATAATTTGAAGAGTTAACTAACGAAGCTCTGTAAGAGATTTGAAATATTTTAGCACTGTAAGAAAACTTTTTGAGTCACCGATTTAAAAAAGTTGCCAACACTTTACTCCAAATCACAATCAAATTACGGCAATTCTGACAGTACTTAGGAAAGTTCCCCAACTCAAACTGTTCCCGCGGACTTCATTGCCTAACCGTTTAAGTTGGCTCATGAATATTGAACGGGCAGGCGCGCCTCTAACGCTCGCACTTTTCCGCTCTCCTGCATACCACATTAACACCACACTATTACCACAAAAAGTCGATTTGTAAACTGAAATCAATGGACTTAATTCTCGACCTGACCTTCCTTTGTACTGTTCGATATTATTTTTGGCTCGAAACTTGAATTTTTTGATGGTAGACTGGTTGAGCGGGCAAAGTCGGTATTTGTTTCGGTATGTTCCTATTTTTTACAAGCTTTTATTGTTTAAACTTGGATTGTTTGTTTAGGTCAAATTTTGCAACTGACTTTTAAAACAGTTATCGCCAAACGATTGAGCTGAAATTTTGCTTACCCGGTTAGTTTTGAACTGATGCTTGATTCAGGTCGACAACTGTCGAGGAGGCTTGTTGTTATTTTTCTAACATAATAATTAAGAAGAAGATTGTTTTAACTTATTGCTATGGGCTAAAATTTACTGAAAATACAGTCTAGATTTTTATACTATAATATTTAACATAACCATCATCTTCCTGCCGTTATCCCATGTTACTTGGGGTTATATTTATTATATTATATGTATCTAGGTTGTAGGTTGGTATATACTATTGATCTATTTATAAAGATCTGTTTACTCATTATTATTTGTTTTCCGTGTGGTTAATCAGGCCCCTTAATCACAACGCTTCGTTTCGATTTTCGATTCGGAAAGTCGTATGTCTATCTTTTTTTGACATTACGAAATGTCTTTCCGAATCAAAAATCGAATCGAAGCGTTGTGAATAGCTCACCTGGTGTCAGTTTTTAGCCATCTATGGACCTGTGAATTGGCTTTACAAGGAGTCGAGAAATATCTCTCAGGCATGCTGGTTTGGTTTCCTCACGACGTTTTCCTTCGCCGAAGCAAGTGATACAATGCACACATGAATCTGAAAAATCAGAGGTGAGTGTCTTGAGTTCGAACTCGAGACCTATGATTTAGCTGTCTGACGGTCACTCCAGCAGACCATCACTGCTATTTGCTATCATGTTATAACAGAAGCTTTAGTAAAATAAATTAGTTTGTAACATAAAATATCAAAATTTGGAAATCGTTCCAACAAGCAGAACCAACTTTTTTACAGTCAGTTTGTGTTAAATTTCAACAAACAAAATACAAACATGGCACCTATATTCATTGAATATAAGCTTACTGCAGTCGAGAATAATAAATAAATTACTTTTGTTTATTCTAACTATTTGACATGCGTTACTTGAACTATTTCCAATTATTACAGGGAATAATTCCATACGCATTCTTAACCCCAAGCCCTGAAACGGGGAAGCTTTATTTATTTAAAGTTTTAATGTTAGTAAATAAGAGTCTTAGATATTTATGTGCTAGGTGCCTACGCCCCATTCACGACCTCAAATATTTGTAAAATATGTTCCTAGTATTCTTTTTGACTCTATTGGGAAATCGTAGTAGAAAGTTCTGTCACTTCCATGTACCCTACGGACCTGTTTAGTGTTTCAAGGAACGAAAATTGAAACCTAGTGAAGAGAGGGTTAGTAGCGAAATGTACGTTTTCAGCAACACTAGGTGACACCTAAATTAATGCCTAAATATTATATTTAAATAAGCCAATTTTCCATTGAAGCCTGGAATTTTACGTTTACTTGTACCGCATCTCTAAATATGCATGACTATAGTTGGTGCCAGTTAGGATGAGAATAGCGGTCATTGCCCCTTCCCTAAAATCTCTTCGTACGAACCAAAACAAATAAACCATGTATTGTTTTTCATTACAAAAAATGTTGAAGATCACGATAGATGACGATTCAACACTTGAACAGGCTTATTTTAGGTTTTCAAAGTTAAGAAGTTTAATAAATGTAGGTGGGTCATTGTCCGCTATTCTCATCTTAACTGGTACCAACTATAAAGGAGGCACGAGAAAAGAGCACATGGAAGGAATTGGGGGAGGCCTTTGCCCAGCACTGGGACAGTACAGGCTAACAAAAAAAAAAAAAAGTTGTGTTTGTGTGTATTTTGTTGCATTTATTTCTCCGGATGATTAGGCAGTACCTATAGTAAAGCCACACTGGTCCAGTTCGTTTTGTAACTGCCTCTTTCATAAAGACAATAGAGTACCTACTAAGACTGCAGAAATTTTCGTTACAAGTAAAAAGGTTTCGTCTGAATATTTGAAACAATATTTTTGATAGGTAAATCTATTGTCAAAACAATTTCACGCACAATTTGATCACATTGAGGTGTCAATTACCATTCGATAGAACCTCATTAATTTTATCAGAGCCTTCACATTGTTGCATGAATAAAATCAATTAAGTACACATATCAATTTTCAGGGCTTAAAATTAATATGTATTATGACGGCGATGATCTATAACGATGTACTAATATATGTTCATTTTTAAGAAAGTTAAGAACCTGTACCATGCTCGGCATAAAACTAAGAGACCGAGTTCCAAACGTCGAAATCTGGAGACGTACAAAGGTCTTCGATATTATCATATTCTCAATTACTCAGCAAGTACAAGCTCCTCCCCCTAGCTCTCAAAGGAATTATCTCGAAGCCATAGTACTAAACAAAATTGTCAGAAACAAGTTTAACTGTACAAATCTGAATAGTAACACTTGCTACGGCTGTACCTAAAACCATTTACAGGCGGTACGCGCAGGTACTCTTTTCGCTCTGAACACTTGCCGAACTAATTCAGGCTTGTGCTCACCTGTCCGCCGTATGGTTGACACATTTAACAGTACCTTTGTAAACATTGACATCTTCAATTGTACAATTAGTAGTAGCAGGTAGGCAGACATTCATCGCTTTCGTTTTGAGTTTTATAGGTATGGGGCCTTTGAAAATTTCCTTCATACTCCAGTACCTATTCCAAGTGCTTTTCACTCTGCGGTCGATTTCTTTTTCTGTGCAAGATTTTGTAGAAATTACATGACCAAGGTAATTGTAGTCCGTGACATATTCTATTGGCACAGTCTGTATAGATATAGGTATTTGTTCACGGTTTGTCATAATTTTCGTTTTGTCCCAATTGATTTGTAGCCCAACAGTCTCGCTATGATAACTAAGGGAATTTATCATGTGGTTCAATTTGTACGGGTCCTCCGACAGAAGCACTATGTCATCTGCAAACCTGAGGTGAGAGAGGTACTTGCCATTGATATTTATTCCCATATCACTCCAATCAAGAGGAAGGAAGATGGATTCTAAGACTGCGATAAAAAGTTTTGGGGAAAGCGGGTCCCCCTGCTTTACCCGCCTCTCGACTTGAAACGTTGGTCCTCTGGTGTCCAGTCGTACTCTTGTAGAGCTTCTCAAGTAGATAGCTTTGATAAGTTCTATGTAGTCGTGGTCTAATCCTTGCTGGTTTAAAGCCTGCCATATAGAGTCATGTGAAATTGAATCGAAGGCTTTAGAGTAATCTATAAAAGCAATATATAGGGAAGGTCATATTCCGTAAACCGTTCGATTATAACTTTCAGGGTGTGAATGTAGCGAAAGTTTTCATGAATCCTGAAATTGCTTTCATGAATATTGCTACACATACTGCTATCAATGTAGCTAGCGATTAGCTCTTTTTTCAAGATTCTGTCTACTTGTGGACAGCGTTAGTGGGTTACATTATAACCAAATTGCTAGTTGTAAGTTCTTATAACGTAACTGTTTGTTCCTTTCAATCATCATCTGCCTAGCCTTTTCCCAACTATGTTGGGGTCGACTTCCAGTTTTACCGGATGCAGCTGAATACCAGTATTTTACATGGAGCGACTGCCTATCTGACCCCCACAACCCAGTTAGTACCGGGTTATACGATACCCCTTGGTAAGACTGGTTGTCAGACTTTTTGGACCTCTGACTACCTAACGACTGTCAAAGATCTACAAATGACAGCCGGGACCAACGGCTTAACGTGCTTTCCGAGGCACGGAGGAAACTCGGTATGTAATGGGTGGTCACCAATCCACAGACCAACCTAGGCAAGCACGGCTTAATGATCGACCCGAGCGGCTGCTATTATTTAGCCACGAGCTCCTCAGTAACCGTTTGTTCCTTTCAATAAAAAATGAAACATATACAAAATCGCGATGTGGAACTCAAATATAGTTGGGCAGAACAACTAGCAAGGCGCAGGTGGAGTAAAGCTGTGCCCGAGTGGCGTCAAGGAATGGAAAGAGAAGTGTTGGTCGTCCGGCGGCGAGATGGGCAGGCGACATTGTTGCCTTGGCGGGAACATCCTGGATGAGCGTGGAGCTTGGCACAAGCAAAGAGAGGCCCAGCAGTGGGTGTAGTCGGGCTGTAGATAATGAAGTTGAAGTACCTGTTGCATAAGGTTGTAGAAAAAATTAAGTAAAGTACTTACTTACATATTCCTGGCAAGACATTTCTGGCGAAAATAAGATGCCTTTATAATCCTGTTTGAATCGTTATTTTATTCTTGAAAATGTTTTCGAGCAATAGGTACAAAATTTTCAGATATTTAAGAAAGTTCAAAATAATTGTTTTCTCGGCAAATTATAAGTATTTCACTTTCGACGCTTCGTCTCCCTAGGGAGTCACAAAAACATTTGTTAAAAGTTCTTCGTTTTTTTAGGATTCACAGAACAATGACCCCGTTTTGCAAGGGTCCGGGCTATTGGCTTGAGCTAAATAATACGACAGAACAAAGTTAAAGGTCACAACATTTCGGCTTTTTAATACTAAATAGCCTGTATTAGAAAACCGTCCAAAGGAAACATTTTTTTGTTTGAAGAATAGGCCCACCATAAATATTGTAGCGTATTATAATGAAACGCTTATTGATTTATTCCATATAATCTCTAGATTACAGCGGTGATATGAGCTAAGCCTTGCCTAACGGAAAAATTAAGAAACACGAAAAGCAATACGTGAATCTCACAATAACCTAAACACGAGCTATATGGTCTAATCATCTAATGGGTTTCGTCAGTATTTTTAACTAAAAATAGTTCACAGTTCAATAATAAATAATACAAAAAGGGTTAACAGTGTATATATATCGTTGTCACCGCCCCCGAAAACGAAAACCCACGAAAATGTGAAAATCAGCCATCTTGGATTTTCATTTAGGCTTCATCACCCTCGACTACTTCCATCATCGTCGACAAGTTCCATTTACTTAGGTCTACATCGTGTCGCGGCTGTTGGAAAAATGCTCAGAACGCCTCGTGGTGTTTCCTCATTGCCAGTACGCATTGTGGCAGTTCCTCATTGCCAGAACGCGTCGTGGTCGAAAATCAAAGCAGCCACGACGCGAATTTCGCTTAGTGGTCGTTTTGAAAATGCCATAACGTGTTGTGCCCGGTTTTTTTATTTCATGAGCGTTTTCAGACTTTGAGCTATACTTAGATATACTATTATAAATGCGAAAGGTTGGATGGATGAATGTTTGTTACTTAATCACGTCAGAAGGGCTGAACGGATCTGGCACAGAGAGAGATTATTTATAGTCTGGGATACACCTAGGCATCCCAGTATTACGATCCCGTGTGACACTAACCGAACTCCACACGGAGGAAGCGGCGAGCATGAGCTAGTAAATAATAAGTTTATAATAGTGCCTTTCACTCGAGTATTTCGACTAGTGAATATCTAAAAGAATAAGTATATAAACCTTTACTGTCACTTACGGAATATCTTCCGTTATTGTTAATTGTTTTGAGCTCCCGATATTTCGACGCTGTTGCAAGTGCCATGATCGCGGGTTGACTGGAGAATACGGGTGGATGGAAAATAAATCAACCGGCAGCAGCCGGCATCATAATAAGGACTCCACAGAACCTGGTGATACTGTGAGTGTGTTTTGTCGTGACTTAGTGTCGAGTTCCAATAATGCGCGTAGCAAAAGACAAAGAAAGAGGGTATCAGATTTGTCTGCTCCTAACAATTTATTTTCAAATCATAGTGCTTGCAACAGCGTCGAAATATCGGGAGCTCAAAACAATTAACAATCACGGAAGATACGAGTATCTCGTAAATGTCAATATAAGTTTAGTTTTAAACCGTGAAAGCCTAAAACAGTGTTTGAATAAGTATTTAATTTAAAATGTAGCAATAGCACCATCTCAATAAACAAGTGTTGGCAACAGCGTGAATTTCTGCGCTGCGGCCAAAGGACGCGTAACCAAGCCAGTAGATCGTGTACCGTCAGTATGAAAGGGTTGCTCGTCGAGAAATCGGGCTCACTTCATTTATTGGCGCTTTAGTGTTAACAACTATTTTTGTGGTGCAAGTGTACATTTTTCAGTTAACGGCTACGTAAAGTGATCTTTTAAATATTATATAAAAATAAATGTAAAAAATTGTAGTGATTAAAAGTATTTCGTGTTATTAAAATATTGGCTATTATTTCAGGTCTAACATTCATATTTTTAACATCAGAAGTGTGATTCGACACGCTCACAGAAATGGGACGTGATAAGAGGCGTAAAAAGAACAAAAGTAAGCGTTCGCGTACACGTTCATCGTCGTCCTCAAGTTACTCAAGTTCAAAGACGCCCTCGCCTCCGCCGCCAAGGAAAAGAAGCAAGGTATCACGGAAAGCTGATACCGAAACCGTGAGTACGAGTACCATGACATTACATAACATGATTCCCGAATTTGAACCGTTAACGGATAATGTTACTGCATGGTTGAATGTTATCGAATCATACGCGAAAACTTTTTCATGGACCGATGGTATGACCCGTTATCAGGCTCTAAATAAACTGAAAGGCTCCGCCAAGACTTGGTATGACTCTTTGTTGCGTAACGATCATATTTGGACTACGTGGCTTTGGAAAGATTGGAAAGAAAAGATTTCTTCCACTTTCCAGGTAAAACGGAATATGTTCGAATTGCTAAAAGATATAATAGAAAAAAAACCATGCGAGAACCAGTCTCTTTACGACTTTTTCTTCGAACAAAAGTCTAAAATTGATAATTTGCGTCTAAATTTTTCCGATTTTGATGTTATTTCGATCATATTAGGGAATATAGGAGACAGTAACATTAGTGCATCGGTAGAGGCAAGTAATTTCAAAACTTGTGACAGTTTGGCAGGATTTTTACATAGTCGTATTTATAAAGCTAAGACAACGAAACAGAATGTGAATAGCTCAGCTTCTCGAGAATCCATGTTTAAACAAACACC
The DNA here is from genome assembly GCA_941918905.2 of Xestia sexstrigata. Classification (NCBI taxonomy): domain Eukaryota; kingdom Metazoa; phylum Arthropoda; class Insecta; order Lepidoptera; family Noctuidae; genus Xestia; species Xestia sexstrigata. Next base: position 10,410,692 of record OW799203.2, read on the forward strand.
TCAGCAGACACAGTTGACCTATTCTCAACTGATACCTACTCAGAGTGACCGTGAACAGACCCCTGTACCATCAACAAGTAAGACATTTGTTCCCAGTCAGAATCAAAATCGGAAGCCAATCGAATGTTTTACTTGCGGCGGTAATCATAAAAGGATTCAGTGCAGTATTAAATGTGAATTTTGCAAAAAAAGGGGACATACAGAGTCTACTTGTTTCCATAAGAAGAACACCATTGCTGTTAAAACAACCAAAGAAGAAACAAAAATGGTGAGTTCTCCAAATACCCGCGATAAATTTTGTAAAAAAATTGTTATCAATGGTTTTGAACAAGAAGCTTTTATAGACACAGGTAGTAGTTGTTCACTGATTTCTGAGTCCTTGGTTAAACGGTGTCTGCTGGATGAGTCGCCTTTAGAATTTCCTGTTCTTTTGCAAGGGTTTTTAAAAGATAGTAAGAAAACGGTCACAAAGTTAGTTCGTTCTGATATAATGATAGATTCTATTGTTCTAAAAGATGTTGACATGTACGTAATTGGTGATTTGTCGGGCTGCGATATTTTGATCGGACGAAATATTACTGAAAGATCAGACATTATGTATTCTCGCATTGGCGATTCACTTAATTTTGATTACGTTTCTGATTTTCATGAATTCTGTAACGTTGTGAATGACATTAATCTACAAATTAACGCGGACTCGCATCATAGTGAATTGGTAGCTTTGTTTCAAAAATACAGGCAGTGCGTGGCTTTAAGTGTCAAGGAGTTGGGCAAAGTTAATGACTTTGAAATGACAATTGAATTGAACAGCTCCAAACCAGTGCAATATAGGCCGTATAGAGCTTCCCATTCTGATAGACAAATTATACGAGAAATAGTTAATGAACTGCTAGAAAATGGCATAATACGCGAGAGTAATTCTGAATATGCTAGCCCGGCCCTTCTAACCGATAAAAAAGGCACTAGTGACAAACGGTTGTGCGTAGACTACCGCGCACTTAATAAAATTACTGCCAAAGATAAGTACCCAATGCCAAGGGTTGAAGATTTGGTAGATAGGCTCCAGGGCTGCAAATATTTTACAAATCTCGATTTAAAAAGCGGTTACTATCAAATTAAAATGAGCGAAGAGTCTGTACACAAAACCGCATTTGTAACTGAAGATGGCCATTTTGAATTCTTGCGTCTTCCGTTTGGGTTATGTAATGCTCCTTCTTGTTTCCAAAAAATTATGAACAAAGTTCTCGGAAACCTTCGTTTTGGCAAAATAATTCTCTATTTAGATGACATTTTGATTGCCTGTGAAACTGTTGAAGAGAATTTACGGTTATTGGAACAGGTGTTGCAAATATTTAAAGATAACGGTCTTACATTAAATTTAAAAAAGTGTAATTTTTTTAAAACGGAGATAGAATTTTTGGGGTATAAAATAAAATCAGGGTGCATCATGCCAAGTTCAGAAAAAGTAAGAGCTGTAAAGGAATTTCCAGTTCCAAAAACCGTACACCAACTTCGTCAGTTTCTCGGACTAATTAGCTATTTCCGCAAATTCATAAAGAATTGCGCTTTGTTGTCAAGTCCTTTAACGACATTGCTAAAGAAAGACACTTTCTGGGAGTGGAATAGCATACAAGAGAATGCTTTTCAAATTTTAAAGAATTCTCTTACCTCTGAATCCACTTTAGCTATTTTCGATCCAAATAAGGAATGCGTTTTGTATACAGATGCTAGCAGGGAAGGTTTGGCGGGTATATTAATGCAAATAACACAGGATGGTGAGCAACCAATACATTTTTACAGCCGCCAAACTACAATAGATGAAAAGAAGTACCATTCTTTTGAGCTAGAATTGTTAGCAATCGTTTGCTCTTTACAGAAGTTTAGGCTTTACTTACTAGGGTCACATTTTAAAATAATCACTGATTGCAACGCTGTGCGGTTTGCTCTATCAAAAAAGGAAATTATTCCAAGAATTGCACGTTGGGTACTCTCTACTCAAGAATTTGATTTTGAAATAGTACACAGAGAGGGTACTCGCATGCGTCATGTCGACGCTTTAAGTCGAAATCCCGCGCAATCCGGGGAAAAATCGGAAGCTGAAATAATATTGTCCATAACAGAAGCTGACTGGCTATTGTCTGTTCAGCTACAGGATTCTGAACTCAAAAAAATCAGGGAGACTGTAGAATCAGGGGAGGCAGAGAAGCATAAGGATATATTTTTAAATTATGAACTTCTTGGTAACAAAGTTTATAGACGGACTGACAAAGGACGTCGTTGGGTGGTGCCCAAGAACTGCATATGGCAAGTTATCAAATGTAACCATGACGACCTTGGTCATTTTTCCCTTGATAAAACGCTTGAACGTATTTCTCATCAGTATTGGTTCCCAAAAATGCGACGAACTATCAAAAAGTACATTAAAAATTGTCTAAACTGCATTTATTATAAAAACAAGGGAGGTCCCAAGGAAGGAGAGCTATTTCCGTTGCCAAAATATGCTCAACCGTTTCATACAGTTCACGTCGATCACTTGGGCCCTTTTGTCGAAACTGTTAATAAGAAGAAGTATTTGTTGGTAGTTGTCGACGCATTTACTAAATTCGTGTTTATAACAGCTGTGCCTAACACCGAAGCTAAATATGTTCTTAAGGAAATGGATATAATTACTAAAATTTTCGGTAATCCGCGAAGAATAATTTGTGATGCGGGTACCGCCTTTACATCACAAATGTTTAAAGATTTTTGTAGGAATAAAAATATTCGTCTTCATTTGGTTGCCACAGGAATGCCTAGGTCCAATGGTCAGGTGGAGAGATTTAATCGCACAATCTTAGAGTGCATGAAGACAATGAGTGCCGATCTTGAGGATGATAGTTGGGACGAATGCATAAATCTCTTCAACAGGCCATTAACAGTACTTACCATAAAACCATTAAAGCTGTACCTTGCGAAGTTCTGTTAGGTTATAGGCTGCACACTGATAGTGATAAGTTAGGTCCTGAGCCTGATCACGGGAATCCTACGGATGTAACGAGTTTGCGTAAATGGGTCGATGAAAACATAAAAACCAGTGCAGATAGACAGAAAGGGAGGTTTGATGGTACTCGTACAAAGGCAAGACAATATCAAGAAGGCGAGTTGGTGTTAGTCAAAATTCAAAGTCAGACAAACGATGGCAGAAGTAAAAAACTGTTACCAACATACAAGGGCCCTTTTCAAGTCAAGAAAGTATTAGGTCGCGACAGATACACAATAGTTGATCTTAGAGGCAGTGAACGTAGCACCAAGAAATATTATGGCAATGCTGCTGCAGAAAATATGAAGCCCTGGATCAATATTGCAGGTTGGAGTGGTGATGATTAATTTTGTATAAAGATTAATTAATGTGACCAAGTTGGCAATGGATTAAAATGAAAAGCAGGTATAATTTATTATAATTTCTTTATTTTAATAACTTTTAATTGTTATTTTCTTTTAGTTTTCTCTTTTTTTTTTTTCGGTCAAATGTGTTGTTGCTGTTGTACATAGCTAGTTTACAGAAAATGCTTCACTGATGTTAACCTCATTTGCTACAGAACTAAATAGGTGCCTAAGCTTAAAGGAGCTATTTGGTGACAAGAATTTAATCATTTCCTAAGACTAAAGGAAATTATTAAATTTAATTAAAGGGATTCATAAGCGTCATTAACGTCGTCTAAGACTAAAGAGGCGTTTACTTGATGTAGGAATCCAAATTTCTTGTGATTTTAACATCATGATGGGCCGAACTTTATTCTAATTCAGTTATTTGAAAGTGAAATAAAAAAATAATAAAAAACATTTGTTTATTTACAGGTCACGACTAATTTGAGGTGAGATGCCTGGGGACAGGCATCATGCAGCATGGCCGTGTTGGCAACAGCGTGAATTTCTGCGCTGCGGCCAAAGGACGCGTAACCAAGCCAGTAGATCGTGTACCGTCAGTATGAAAGGGTTGCTCGTCGAGAAATCGGGCTCACTTCATTTATTGGCGCTTTAGTGTTAACAACTATTTTTGTGGTGCAAGTGTACATTTTTCAGTTAACGGCTACGTAAAGTGATCTTTTAAATATTATATAAAAATAAATGTAAAAAATTGTAGTGATTAAAAGTATTTCGTGTTATTAAAATATTGGCTATTATTTCAGGTCTAACATTCATATTTTTAACACAAGTCAATATAAAATAGGGACTATTTATATTGGCTTCCTTTAAAAGGTTGTTTTAGTCTACATTTTTCGCATTGAAGCTTCTCATCTAAATATCTGAATATTTTAAAAACGAAAAGCTTAAAAATTTGCGAGTAAAAAATGTGTCTACTTAAGGTCAATTCTTCTTTGGTGAATTAACTTGAAGGAAACACGCTTACAATTTGTATTCGACAGTAAGCACAATTCGCAATCAGCAAAGCCTGTTTCTGTACTCCGAATACGCTTGTTTGTCGAACCATTAAGCGTATTGTTATAAAATATCCGATATTTTCTTCGCCATGTGTAACAATTCTGTTATTCTGTCGAGACGTTTTAAATTGTATGCCAGTAAAGATGAATATCTGCGTAACAGGAATACGTGGGTGATTCACAAAAATGTTGGTATATTTTTTTGCGTGGTACAATGCGAAATCACTTCCCTGTTTGCTTGATGAAGTTAGGAAAACGTGAAGCTTTTTTTTGTGTAAATATTAAGGAATGTAAATTGAGTCACGTTGCCACGTTTTTTCGACGGCCGCAGTTCCACGGGGGAGGGAAGTTTTAAGTATGCAAGTCTATGTGTTATTGTTTATAAACGTTTTCCTCCAAAAGGCATTTAAATATTTTGAGGAACCCGTACAATTTGCAAACATTGGCTACACAAATGTGGTGGCACGGAAAAAAAGTATTTGACAAAACTTGGGGGAGGCTTTTGCCCAGCGACCCTACCTACTCGAATACTCTATGCTTCGGTCAATAATGTACTACCTATTTGAATACGTATCACTATTGGAGAACAAAGCTACGATATTGGAGCGTAAATCGAAGGCTCACCTTGGCTGGGCATACAGACATCTGTCATCAATATGAATGAACTGCATCTCCGTACCTAAATTATGCCACTAGTGTTCGCGGCTGTTTATGCGTTCTGCCTCAGAAACAAAGTGATCTACAAACTGTGTTCCAGTTTGTGCGTGCCACCGATTAAACGTGGTCACTCAGTTACTCAGAACTCACGGGTTCGCTAGATAATGCGAGCGCTGACTCGCTGAGTGTGCAACGAGTTCATAGGAATTTTATGAAAACAAGAGGAAGAAGGGGTGGTGCGGTAGCTGACAGAGATTCAAGGAAGAAGACTAGCTGTGCTGACCTCAAATTTACTGGGTAAAATATTTGAAGGCTGATGATAATGATGATGGTAGGTAAGGTGTCTGGCAACAGTTGCCCAAGTTGCAGAGTCACTTAGATGGGTAAGGTGTCTGGCAACAGTTGCCCACGTTGCAGAGTCACTTAGATGGGTAAGGTGACTGGCAACAGTTGCCCAGGTTGCAGAGTCACTTAGATGGGTAAGGTGAATGGCAACAGTTGCCCACGTTGCAGAGTCACTTAGATGGGTAAGGTGACGTGCAACAGATGCCCAGGTTGCAGAGTCACTTAGATGGGTAAGGTGACTGGCAACAGTTGCCTAGGTTGCAGAGTCACTTAGATGGGTAAGGTGACTGGCAACAGATGCCCAGGTTGCAGAGTCACTTAGATGGGAAAGGTGACTGGCAGCAGTTGCCCAGGTTGCAGAGTCACTTAGATGGGTAAGGTGACTGGCAACAGTTGCCTAGGTTGCAAAGTCACTTAGATGGGTAAGGTGCCTGGCAACAGTTGCCCACGTTGCTGAGTCACTTAGATGGGTAAGGTGACTGGCAACAGATGCCCAGGTTGCAGAGTCACTTAGATGGGTAAGGTGACTGGCAACAGTTGCCCACGTTGCAGAGTCACTTAGATGGGTAAGGTGACTGGCAACAGTTGCCCAGGTTGCAGAGTCACTTAGATGGGTAGGGTGACTGGCAACAGATGCCCACATTGCGGAGTCACTTAGATGGGTAAGGTGACTGGCAACAGATGCCCAGGTTGCAGAATCACTTAGATGGGTAAGGTGACTGGCAACAGTTGCCTAGGTTGCAGAGTCACTTAGATGGGTAAGGTGACTGGCAACAGATGCCCACATTGCAGAGTCACTTAGATGGGTAAGGTGACTGGCAACAGATGCCCAGGTTGCAGAGTCACTTAGATGGGTAAGGTGACTGGCAACAGTTGCCCAGGTTGCAGAGTCACTTAGATGGATAAGGTGACTGGCAACAGTGGCCCACGTTGCAGAATCACTTAGATGAGATGGTAAGGACAAGTGTCTACTGATTAAACTACATCACACACTCACACATATCACAGCATCATGCTGACGGTAACCTGCTTGTCGCAGTCACGACGTGCAAGCTGTCAACTTGTTTAAATTTACGTTTTTGTTCCATCCTTTTGTATTTAATATTTGTTATGCGTTGTGTGTTTATTGTTTTCTTTGTCATTTTTTATGCACGTCACGTCCCTGCGACAAATAAATACTTTTTCTTTCTTTACATGTACATCAATAAGTCTACAGAATCTAAAACCATTTCTCAAACACTTAAAATTTTAAAAACCTGCATCGTTATCCACTACACTCTACAGGCTACGACACTAGGTCGATAGCTTATTTTCTCGTTCGCAGTACTACGACAGTAAAGGTCTGTGTAGGTAAATGTGTTAGTAACATTGATTGATGTTGAGCCGTTCATCTCGCATCCCGCGGTTGTTATAGACACTACCGCTTTTAACGTGCGAACGTAATTAGTTTACAACTTCATTCAATGATGGATAGTTCGAGCACACCCATTATTTATTAAAGTTACGTGTTGACTTATTATGAATATACACCTGTCGATACCTATTCGTCATACATTTATGTATGGATTCTGTATATGTAAAGGGAAAGTTGGTTTTATCGGCGATTCATGCGAAAGCGGGTTATGTGATTGATATTAATGCATAGGTATTGGATAGGTTTCTGTGTTCATCGAAAGTTTTGTATTAGGGATATTTTCTTTTTTTTCCGTGTGTTTTCAAAAACATGAGTATAGTGTAGGTTAGGTACCTACGCCATTCTCATGTTTTTTCAGGTCCTGTTTGTGCGTGTCACCGATTAAACGTGGTCACTCAATTACTGAGAAGTGTGTTTTCAAAAATATGAGAATAGCGTAGTTACCTAACTTTCATTTTATACAAAATATGATCCTAGTTGTTTAAAATATTGAAAACACACACTAAACATCTCGGAGCCCCTTTTTGCGTTCTAAAGACAAGTACCAATGGGGTTTAATTAAGTAAAAAACAACACGCGTATCTCAGCCCAAGGAGTTCCGAGAATTTTAAAGGTTTCCTTCTACGAAACAAAAAATAACAAGAGAAACTCAAAGAACTCGTAGAAATGTACTGAAATATTTTGCACCAAAGATTCATGATTTTACCTTGTAGAGACTAAAACAAAAATACACAGTTAACTTACATACCTGATGTTATTTGACGCACGTCCTCGAACGACGGGCAGTCCAACTGTCGCTACCTAAACAAGACCCTAATATTAAGCCTGAGGATAACACAGGTAAAACAGAGTACTCTAAAAGTCAGACAAGCGAATAAAACAGTGAGAAGTACAGCACTCACCTTGTTACCGTACGTTGTTATTGGGTCTTGCTCCTTTTTGCCCGGCAAGGTGGTGAGCTGATGCAGAGTTGGGGGTAAATGTACCAAACTACCGACCTACAGTAACGTCGGTTTTAAATGGGTTGTGAAGTGTTAAAGTTTCGCTTTAAGTTGAGGTAAAAGGATTTTTGCTTGTTTTTTTGGGAGACTTTTATGCACCATACTTTCCTGTTATGGGCTATCCATAAATTACGTCACACGAATTTCATGATTTTTTGCCCCATCCCGTCCTTGTCACAGCTGGTCACATTTTTGGGACCCCCCCCGCACCCCCCCTCCCTAATGTGACGTCACATATTTTGCAATTTTACATCTACAAATTATTGAATTATTTCGATTCAAATTCTTTTTTAATACAATTAACATCAAATGAAACATTTCAAAAATTTTACAAAACTTAAAGAGATTCATTATTTTTATTAAAGATTCAGAGTTATACCTACCTACTTATAAAGATTTTGAAAAGTGAGTAACCCCTCCCACCCGCTTGTCACACAATGTCACACTTCGTCGACCCCCTCCCTCCTTCTTAACGTGTGACGTTATTTATGGATGGCCCCGATACCACGGACCAGCTCGTGACTAAATAATAACAGCCACACAGGTTAGTCTTCAAGGTTATGTTATGCTTGCCGAAGTCGGTCTATGGATGTGCGAGCATGCATTACGTACCGAGTACCTCAGAAAGCACGTTTAGCCCGAAAATCTGACAACCAGTCTCACCGGCTGACATTCGGTTGTACTGGAAGAATGACCTACTTACTATACCTACCAATACTAGAATATCTAAAAATCTATACTAGAATAACGAGGAAATAGCTGTTGCATTTCAACGTTTTTTCGCTCCCAGCGATTTAAAAAATCTGAAAAAAATACATTTTTGCATTCAATTCCAACTAAATTCGTTGAGTTTTAAATGCTTTTCAAAGGATTCGCGTCTATTTCCAATCGAAAACCGGAAATGAATAACGGTGATCAATTTGTACAAACGTGATGTCCTCGGTTCGAATCCCAGGTCGGGTAAAGTGTTATTGGGTTTTTTCATTAGGAATTTCTCAGTAGCAGCCCGGAGTCTGTATTTGTGCCCGGTCGATGGCAATGAGCTCACCCATAATACATGTGATTTCAACATAGGTGGCGAAACGTACTAGGTGCTCCCTGCCTAACCCCTGGAATTACAAGCGTGACGTTAAGTTATAAAATAAGAAGAAATAGAGCGTTAATTCTCAGAAATAGTTTCAGTCGACTAGCATTAGGACTTAATCCTATCTTACATATGGCGGTCGTAAATAGCTTCTAAGGGATTACGTCACGTGGATGAGACAGGTCCTGCTGTGTTCTGCGATCACCAATCCGTGCGCTAAGCGTAGCGGTCAAGCCAATTCCCCTTTGGATGTCCAATGAGTTACATAGGTGCTCAACTATATAGGATATGTTTGAGATTATCATGACTTACATACTGCGTACGACAGTCGTATTTCAGGCGCAATTAACAAATGCCTGAGTGATTAGGCTACTCGACTCGGTCGGTTAGCAGGCGGTCTAATCGACTTAAGACGACATCAAACAAACCACCAACATCTCAACGTTCATCTCCTGACAAAGTACGTGTCGTCCCGTATCTAAACACAGGGCTTTTTGCCCAACATTTGCCCTGACTTATTTGCACCTCATTCTTATAATTGCTTATTGCGCTCAAAGAAGTTCGATTTCACTGTGGTTTTGAATCATTTCGGTCGGGTGTACAATGCTTTTTTGTTCACTGGTTCAATAACCTAAACTCAATGTATTTTGGGTAACGGAATCTCAATTCTGCATTCAAGAACACTACACCACACGGTACTGGACTACTGGAGCGAACTTAGAAATAGATTTTAGGATACATAATGAATACTGACTTGCAATAGAAAAATCAATAATCATATTATAGACATGGCAGATCTTTTGGCCAACCAGAACTAAAAAAAAATATATTTTTTTGTTTTTGTATAGCCAAGGAAGTTGATAAGGACACCGGTAAAAATAAGATTTCCTTTGCATTAACACTAGCTAAAGCGCTTTTCGGCTCGCCAAGCATTTCATGAATAGATTTCCTATCATCCTTGTGATATCTTAGAGCGCATAAAGTCATGACCGGAACGACGGTAATCAAAATCAAAATCAAAATCAAAGCATTTATTTCAAGTAAGCCAGTTACAGGCACTTTTGAATTGTCGAAACAAAGATGAAAATTAAATGTAGCTACAGTCCCAGTCACAAGACATAAAAACTGTGAAAGTACTGTAGTTGCCCATTCCCTAGCGTAGATCTCTATGGAGAAGAACGGGCAAGAAACTCCATGGACACTCTTTTAAATCAGAATATTGTTACAAAATCTTGGTTACATCATTCATGTTGAGATGGTATATTATGTGAGAACAATGTAGCAAGATGTGCACGTTCCACACAGTGTCCACAGCAAAAACACACAAACAACAAAAATACAATTCAAAATAATTCATTCAAATAAGCCATGGCAACTAAGAGATGACCAGTCACAACCGACAGCGCCCGTTAATTTTGCGGTAATTCTTTTCTTTTGAACATGTCCAAGTTGATGAAAAAAAGTAACTATCTAGTCCGAAATGTTTATTAAGATACTGGACTAAAGGTGAGCGAAGACAAGTGCAAGACCTACATACACAAATATCTTATATATCGTGTAGTGTAGGTACTGGCTCGTAATAGCTGACTCTGCATAGTTTGTCTTAGTCCTTCTTAAGCCTCTTATGGCCACAATGTAGTAAGTAGGTTATATACTGCGAGCAGCTGTGCTTATAGCAAGCTTGTACTAAGAGATTTGACACGCTCTCTCATTCATTTTTTGATGAATAAACTTGCTTTGTGTAAGTTTCTAAAACCGTTATATTTCTTGTAATAGCGCTATCGGGCTTTTGGTGCAGACATGGAATGTTATGTCTTTGCTGCTTATTTTTTATTCCTTTAGTACCTTTAGCGTACGTAGGTTTTCATTATTTCTATATAATCATGTTTCCACAACACGGTGACGGTGGCTTCGATCCGCAGTGCCAGATGTGAATTTTATTTTAATAGTTTGAGGACTTAGTTTTCTAAACATTGTTTTATCTCAATAATACCTTTAAATTTTATTTTTATACCATCGTACCATTTGCCCGTACAATTTTTATTGACAGAACATGGATTTTTATTGTCTAGTTAATTAATGCGCCCGCCAGCCAGACGGCTAAAAAACTTCTTTCGTAAAATGAACCTGAATGTTCCTATCGAACAGTTTTTTTTTAGAATCTAAATATTTTTTACACCGTTTTCCAATTATCTAGGTGCTATTGTCACGCAAAACATGATTTAGCGCTAAACACCAATCACGTGCGTGTTTGTGTAGAATAACAAAGAGGAGGAAAAAAATATCCTTTCATCCAAACAAACAACATGCCCAATCCAGAGTTATTGTGTGTAGTAAAACCGCGGTAAGCAGTGGTCATACCGGTCGTGTGTGCGGTAATTACGGCAGGCTGCAATCAGCCGCCTATCTGCCCCGGGCCTTACTCCGCGCTGGCCTCCCCACATCGGCTAGAAATTCACACGTGAACGATTCAAGTTAAACGGTGAAAACACCAAACAAAAGTTTTGCTTTTCGCCATTTGAAAAGCTTTTCATGTTAATTTGCATGGGGAGTGGGAATTGGGATTAAATGTTGTTCTGTGAGTTGAAATGTTTCAAATAAACTTTAGGGGTAGGGGTATTTTTAGTTTGTTGGTTATTTTGAGAAAACGTTTTGAACGCTAGGGTTGTTGGTAATTTGAATATAACCACTATCTTGCTATTTGGTATCGAATTGTACGATCATAATAGGTATGTTTGCGAAAGTATATCAATATTTCTTATTTAGCAGCTTTGCTCTGCTATTCTTGGTATTAATATTGAAGACAAGACAACACAAGAAGACAAGTCTTGGAAATCATGTTATTAGAATGTTATAGTGCATAATTTTCAGAATGTTGCTCATTATGAAACACAAACAAATTAGAAGACAAATATACTAACACAAGTCTCGGTGTTTTCATTTCCTTACATTTTTAATATACTTTAGATACACAAATTAACACAACTTTCTCGGAACTGTTTCTTTACATACCGTGGCCTCCTTAATCAATTACCTTCTACACATGTTTGTTTAATATACCTACATAAATGTATATAGATGTGTAAAGTTTCCCTAACAGAGCTGTACATAACCAAGACATTTACATTTATTAATCACCTCAACAATTTGTTCTCTCCAATTTTCTTGAACTCAGAACTAAAGCGGCGTAAGTTAATCCCATCAGTGTACCTCTGATAGGCTCTTATAACAGTTACCAGTACAATGTTTTCAATTATGATTCAAGCTTACGTAACGTGAATTAATTGCGTTAGTGTTCAAGGTGACAAGGAGAGACAGTGCCGACACGGAATGTGTTTAAACGTTATTGTCCCACTAACAGGTTTCGCAAATTAATCGGATTTAGCACCATGTATCATGCTCTTCCGGCAGCCGGAAGCCTCCTGAGCTACTGCATGCGCTCTTGCCACTACTTCCACCTAGATACAACTATGCATCACGTAGTAGGTAACCATTCAAACGGATTAATTATTTTGATGTAGCTCCCGGATAGCAGGATGTTTTTACCAAACTGTTTTGTTTTTAGCGAATATTTCAAACGATGTTTACGTTTTGGACGTCTAAATTTTTTGTCATAATAAATTCATAACAGCTACTTTGATTTATATAAATGTTTTATTGGTACCTACATCCCATTTTAAAATTCCAGACGCGCGCCAAACGATCTAACGTAGCTACAAATCGTTTTATACGACATGAGTTATGTTAAACACCTTTCACGCGAGTAGATAGAGTCGAGTGAGTAAGCGTTGTCCCTCGCAGTTCGGGCCCAATATGTTTCCGAAGACGGACCCCAGATCTATAACAATACAATAAATTGTTTGTATTGGCGGGCGCCGGCTGCGCGTAATGTGCGTGAGACCACCAACTTTATATCAACACTACGGAGGTGAAAAACGTCCCTCTCGTAACTCGAAAGGCAATAAGCAACAAGCCATAAAAACCGGTGTCTCAGCGACGTGTAATCCACCCCGAGGCTACTCTACAACTTTCTCACCGCAACATATTGCTTTGAACATTTACAAGTGCTAATAGAAAAAGATCATCTTTATCCCTTTACGGAGGAAAAATATAAAATTGTTTTTATGAAAAGGTACGCACATAAAAATGTGTGAGAAAGTAGTGAATTGTGGCGGCTATACTCTTAGTAAAAGACTATCTATTGTTATTACTGCAACGATACTACTGTTGTACTTAAACATGTAAGTATTTGATAAGAAGTCACCATCTTCAACTATAACTGTATTTTTTCCAGTTCAGTTTCAGTCTTCTAGACTAGGAGTTAAGGTCCTAAATCTGTCTGCTGTAAATATTCTCAAATTACGACATTTAATGAAAAGTTATAGACTCGTATCACCGTTTCAGTGTGACAATGCAAACCTATCTAAAATTCTAAACGTCTGGTATAAAAGTGTGGGAGCACAAAAACGTTGCGATAGACCGATATATCACTGAAACACACCTGAACAGTAATAACGGAGAATAATAGCAATTGTTTCGCGCCAGTTTTTATGGGGTCTTCATTTCATTTGGGTTGCCAATATTTGGCATTGGGCATGTTATTTACCTTATATCACCGGTGTTGCCTACTTTCTTCGGTGAATAGGGCTCTAATATTGTAAATATTTATTTTATTTTAACTATAGGTGTGTACTTAGCAGTTTATTGGTCCAAGAGGTTGTGTTTATAACATTGTTAGTGTTTGTTTGTTTTCTAGATCGTGTTTGTACTAGAAAAGGAGTAGACAAAGTCTTGCTCTCCCACATCCTTGTCAGTTAATTAACGGTGGAGTATGTTATAATACTAAGTACGAAGTTATCGTCAACATTGACTTCAGCGAATAATTAGAACTTCAAGCCAGAGAACCTCACAGCGTGCCGGCCGCCGCGGGAGACGCCCCGGGCGTCGGGGGCCACCACGTGGCCGCCGGCCACCATAGGCGCGGGCCTGTGGACGGCGGGCTATGGGCTAGCTCGCCGTCCGTCTGTCTCATGACGACAGGCCGTGTCGACGGCGCGTTCGTGTTCCACGCGCGCCTCAAAGAGAGTCAGCAAAAAGGAAGGGGTCCGCAAGGACCGATGCCTGCCGGGGTTGCGGGACTGTTCGAAAGAGATACCGTGGCCCCGGAACACAAAGGGCGATGAAAGAACATTGATGGCTTTTAGTCAGTAAAAGTCTGACACTTCCTCCTGCTCCGCCCAGAGCGGGAGAAGTCATTTGATGATTTCCCATCCGAAAAAAATAAAAAAAAAAAAAAAAAAGCCAACACACCATTAAAACACTCAGGAGTTGATCTTCTTCTTTGCTATGAATTCTGCCTAATCATGGTAAACTTTTTTATAAGCTTTTATTTAACTTGCCTTATTAGTTAGTTAGTATGTATTGGTCAAATCTTGCAACCGAATTTTAAACCAGAGAGCCTAAAATGGCTACTTTATCAGAATCATAATAGGAATCACGTTAAAAATTCTTAAAATGGTCTTTATAGTCATTTCCATAAGACCATTTTAAGAATTTTATATTTTTAATGTGATTCATATTATGATTCTGTAAGCAGCCATTTTAGGCCCGCTGTTCCCCTCAAGCGATGGATCTATAACAAACACAGCTTTGGTTTTGGTGACAATACATTTTTATGACCGACATGATCGTGTCTTCGAGAGAGAACTCTATGACGATTAATAGCACGGTCACGAAACTTTGTATCAACTTTGTACTATATACTCAGAAATAAATAAATCTCTCTCTCTCTCTCTATATGCGTTCGTAATTTTCTTCTGTTCATTTTTTTTTTTTTTTTATAATAACAAAGTTTAATTCGTAGTCTGTTTAACAATCTCTCTCCGCCACGCTCTGTTAGGACAACAGCCTGGTGCATTAGTTTTCAAAGCCTCCAACCGTGGCTTCAATTTGATCAGTCCTCTTCATCGATGACTTCCTTGCCGTTGTTTGTCGTCGAGTGTTTTGCCTGTGACAGTTTCACAGTACCCATTGGGAAACTAAAGAGACTGCTAGGTCTAGGTTGTTCTTCTTCCCAGCGAAAACACATGACAAACGGTAAAGGGCGTTTTGGGGCACTGTCTTATGTTATTTTAACGGTAAAAAAATCTGATTGTTAGTCTTTTAGTCAAATTTAATAAAATTCATTTTGCGGAAAATCGCAAACCACTGTAAAAATATCGACACACATAACATCACGCCTGTAATCCCCGAAGGGTTACACAGAGGTGTACCTAACAGTACACGCACATTTTGCCAGTTATGTTAAAGTCACATGTAATAGGGGGCGAGCCTATTGCCATCAACTGGGCACAAATCCAGACTCCGTGGCTGATATTGAGAAATTCTTAAAGGAAAACCCAATAACAGATTGCCCGACCTGGGAGTCGATCCCAGGACCTCATACTGCTATTGAAAAATTCTTAATGGAAAACCCAATAACACATTCCCCGACCTGGGAGTCGAACCCAGGACCTCATGCTGCTATCGAAAAATTCTTAATGGAAAACCCAATAACCCTTTGCCCGACCTGGGAGTCGAACCCAGGACCTCATACTCAGCAGTTGCGCGTGCGACCACTAGACCAAGGAGGCAGCACATTTTAACAACGATTTTGATTTAATCCTTTTCTAAAATCTTCAAAAACAGTTGTGTCGGATAATATTCTACCAATGATAACATGTTTCCTGTTCATCCTCAAGGGCCACCAAGTAACCTTTCGCAGTCGATTAATTTTTACAACTACCTATTGTGAGAATGGGTGCTGCTGACAAGGATTGGTTTTTTCCTAAAACATATGTATTCTAGGACATTAATTTTCCTTTTGATTTGTGATTATAATATATTGTCCCAGGTCCTCTATTCATCCTACTTCCTACTAACATTCTTATAAATACGAAAGTTTGTGAGGATGGATGTTTGTTATTCTTTCATTTATTACAAAACTACTGATATAAATAATATCCTATGTGTTTAATTAAAAGTATCCTATGTGTTAACATAGGATACTTTTTATCCCGGTAGTATGATCCCGTGGGACAAATATCGAACTCCACGCGGATGAAGCTGCGGGCAGAACCAAGTAATTTATATTGATTTAAAGCGGATATTGTAGGTTTAGTTTTTGCTTTTATAAAAACAATTCCTGGATCTGCTTTCATTCCCCACGCGATTCGCTACTGGATACTGAAGCCCTAAATAACGAGACCAGTTTTGAAGTTCCATTTTGCTTTTCTGAATTCTATTTTAAATCTAAAACCTACGTATTTGCTAGCATAGCAGTTATTCCAAATTTAATATTTATAAACTAAAAAGGGTTATTAAAAGCAACTAACCCAGGATTCGTTTTTTAATTCCATAAGATCACGCCTGTCATACCCAAAGAGCAACAGGCAGAGTAAGTGCTCATTTCTGAAGACGCGGCGCGTCGCGCGACGCGTTGTGCGTTTTTTCCGTTTACGGAGAGGCGGCGCGTGCAGCGGTCCGCGTTATCACACGCCCAAACACAAACAATATGGCAAAGTACGATGTTGTTTACGGAGACGCGGTGCGTGCTGCGGTATGTCATCATGTCACGTCATG
Organism: Xestia sexstrigata; assembly: GCA_941918905.2. Classification (NCBI taxonomy): domain Eukaryota; kingdom Metazoa; phylum Arthropoda; class Insecta; order Lepidoptera; family Noctuidae; genus Xestia; species Xestia sexstrigata. Next base: position 10,427,234 of record OW799203.2, read on the forward strand.
ACGGATGTCAAATAGCCATAAGCTCTTTGTGTTCTTCTTCTCGCGAATAAGTAAAAATACCAGTGTTCGAGTTTAAATCGAACACTAAGCGAAAATGCATAATTGCATCAAACGCAAGTATGCACATTCGCTCGTTCACCAAAATGTGCGCCAGTTCGTGTTCAGATCTCATTAGAGACACCGCGTACTCAATACCATTACCAGTACCATTACCATTACCATTGTCTTGTAATTTAAGTGTTGTAGTGATTTAATATATAGCTATTTCCTTTACAATTCGAGACTTTAACTTTACCATAAACCATAACCTATTAATACGAGAAAGGAGTGTTAGGTCACCATAGCGCCGAACACTACTTTTTACATGGTCCTTCGAGCATTTAAATACCAGTGACTACCAAGTGAAACAGTGGCACGCGAACAAGAAGATCGCCGCAATTTGAAGAACCCACAGATTGCAGAGACGGTCGGTTGGAGCATATAAGGTCAGATCGCACCATTTTTTTTTTATACTAACCATTACCGAATATTTCGAAACCAACTTTAAATATGGATTCCGATTCGCTGTTCATCAACCAAACGGAACTCTATGAAATCCTGGACAAGTTTTTGACCAACATAAAGAAAGATGGGTCCGAGAGGAAAACCATCGATAATTATAAGCGCAAGGCTAGTATGTTGGAAGCATACTGGCGCGATTATCAAGAAAACCACAGGAAATTAATTGAGTTTGCAGATTTAGACCATATTTACTTCAAAAATGGTTGTTTCGAAACAGCCCAGGATGTTTATTTGAAAACAAAGGAGATACTTAACAAAACCATGAGGCAGTTAGGCGCGGTGCAGCTGAGAGATGAAAACCCTTACAGAACCAAGATGGAGGAGGTACAACCATTACCAGGAAACTGGGCTGGGCAACAGTTAGGCGCGGACCATCGTCGACAGGAAGATGAGGCGGCGCAGCCACAACCAGGTACGTCGTCGCCGCACCATGAGGAGTCCTCGCAGCGAGATAGTTTACCATATGAAGATAGAGGCTCCAGCAAGCTGAACGGGTTGATAAAGAAGCAGAATATTAATTTCAAAGCGTTCATCAGAACCGTAAGTAATATACAAGTCGATAGTTTCGAGAATCAATGGCAATTCGAGAACGCTCTAAAATCACTGGATAGCCGATGGGGTGAGATTGACAAGCTTCATTGGGAAATTGAAGGTGAGGATGGAGACGACGATATTACGTACCAAATGGAATTCTGCAAGCACGAGAAAAAGTACGGCGAGCTGACAAACGACATCAACAAAAAGATGTGGGCAGTGAAGCACCGTGAAAAGTCAGCTCCAAAAATGGACATCCCCGTGTTCAATGGGACTTATAACCAGTGGGTTCCATTCAAAGACTTATTTAGCGAAGCGGTCGACAAAAACCCGTCGATGTCTAATGCGCAGAAAATGCAGTTTTTGAAGAGCAAGGTGACTGGAGAAGCAGAGCGTCTGATTCATCATTTGCAGATTAGCTCTGACAATTATCATGTGTGTTGGGAGATCTTAAACCACAGGTATGGTAACAAGAAATTAATTTTCACGTCCTATATTAACATAATGCTCGGGCTTCCCAACATACAACAGCAGTCGCTAGCCTCGATCAAAAAGGTGCATGACGTAACCAAAGAGACGTTGCACGCTATAAAGAATCTGGGAGTTGATATAACAACTTGGGATCCACTTTTAGTGCACCTCTTATCGCAAAAGCTTGATGACGATACCTTCACCGAATACATAGAATCGGTCAAGAATCCTAGAGAGCTACCCAATCTACAGGAGTTCCTGGAATTCTTGGAAACGAAATTTACAGCGTTAGAAGCGTCTCGTCGCAAACAGGAACCAGCTAACCAAAAAACCACGACGCATCAATCAAGCAAAAACTATAACCAAAACCAGAAGAAAAGTTTTCACCATAATAACCATCAATCAGGCAACAAAGATAATACAAAGTATAACATGAACGCGTTACATGTGTCGCAATCGATAACCTGTGCATTGTGCAATTCAGAACACGGATTGTGGCGCTGCCCTACATTTTTGCAAATGACTCATGAGCAAAAGGCAAACAAAATTGAGCAATTAAATTACTGCCAAAACTGTCTATGCAGTCATAACAATAAACCGTGTCAGTCGAGCAAACGATGTCGCAAATGCTTAGGTGCACACAACACTTTACTTCACGAAGCATTAGCAAAACAAAGTCCAACTGCGTCAGCAGAAGAAATCTCCAACAAGAGTGTTGCAACCAAAACACGCACATCTAGGTCATCTCACGTGTCTTGGGATGACATATCTGAAGTACTTTTAGCTACCGCAATTATAAAAGTCAAGGGAGCTGATGGAACACTGCACAAGATGAGAGCATTAGTTGACCAGGGTTCTCAACTGTCGTTAATCACCGAAAACGCAGCGCAGATATTGGGATTAAAGACGGATCGTTTTAAAGGTCAAATTTACGGTGTTGGTGAAAAAGAAAACAACGCGAAGGGAATGTTACAGGTAACACTACAGTCTACAAATAGTGAATTTACTTGTGACACCAACATTATTATAATGAACAATTTGATCAAACGACTGCCAAACAACACGTTTACTAAACCAACAACGTGGAACCATATCCAAGGAATACAATTGGCCGATCCGGAGTTCCATATAAGCAGACCCGTAGACATGCTTCTAGGTGCAGATGTGTATAGCAAGATAATGTTAGGAGGTATCTTAAGAGGAGACAAGGATAACCAACCAATCGCTCAACAGACGCAACTAGGATGGCTACTCTGTGGATCCATGAAACCACACTACCAATGCAACGTAATTCTCAACAACACAGAAGACCTTCTGAAATATTGGGAGAACGAAGACATTAACCAGAAGATAGAGATGACCAACGATGACCATGAGTGTTTACAGTTCTTTATTAAAACTACAAAGAGACTTGAAGACGGAAGGTATGAAGTCCGACTACCGCTTAAGCCGGAACACAACGACAAGTTGGGACAAACGACACCACAAGCTTTAGCTCAATTTAGGAACTTAGAGATGAAATTTGAGAAAAATAGCGAACTGAAAACAGATTACAAAAAATTCATGGACGAATATTTTGCACTAAACCACATGACACCTTGCAGCATTAACCAGGCGCCTGAATGCTACTTACCACACCATGCAGTCATTCGGGCTGAATCTACCACTACCAAACTGAGAGTAGTTTTCAACGCCTCGGCAAAGTCATCATCAGGTTACAGTCTAAATGATGTCATGTACAGGGGTCCAAATATACAAAAGGATCTTCAAGAGCTTATCCTGAAATGGAGACAATTTCAATTTCTAATTCGCTTTAGTTTATTGAATAAATACTTCTGTCAGTGCAACTTACGAATAACATTGTTATTTATTGTTTATGTGTTTATGCCTGCTGCGGTGGACGCCGCGTTGGACGCCGCGTGCACCGCCGCGTCCGACGCAGGGTTCGACGCTGCATCTCAAGCAAACGCGCGTAAAAACGCTTCTCCGTAAACGCTCTCATACATTGCCATATGTTTGAATTTTAAGCGGCCGGCGCCTCCCGACCCGACGCCGACGCGCGACGCGCCGCGTCTCAGTAAAAGAGCCCTATTAGTTGTACCTGATAGTACAACCAGTTTCATGACTAATCTTTCATTAATACAACGTGAATAATAAAAACTGATTTTCCATTAAAGTTTTATGTGTTTTAAATGGGGAAAGGCTACCGTTCGTTTAAAACATCAAAGAGTCAATCAATAATACAACTAATCATCTATGTATGTACTTTGGTAGGTACTACATATTGCTGCCTATTCACACGTTATTAATTTATTGAATGGCGCATTATGATAATCAATCGTTTGCTCCAAATTATTGTGACCAATTAAGCGTGAGCAATAATTACATAACCAAACTATATTCTATTGTTTCCGGAAATGACATCATTGCATATATCAATGATCAGACGATGATATCTATCAATAATGATGCTGATGATGAGATAATTTCTTACTTGAAGTCGTAAATTCTCCGCTAGCTATAAAGTAATTTTATTTTATATTATTTGTTTCAATTGTTTTGATTGCAAACAACGGATAATTACAATTTTTTTTTTATCAAATTCATGAGTTACAAAAACTAAAATGTATTCGTCTAAGTACCTCTACATAAACGTGTTTTAAAATCTTTAAAGTTTTTTTTTATAAATGAAAGAAAAGTAATTAGTATCTGTAGGTTCTACTATTAGTATAAGATAAGTTTGTAATAAAATAAAGAAAATTAACTGTTATCTAGTACCCAGTAAATTAATGAAAATTTTACTAATTGTAATTAACTATCGATGTCTTTTGCATTAGTTACTAGACACTACATTCATTAAGTAATATTATACTGGTTTTCTAATTCTTATACCTGCACTAGTAATATAAAGGGTGTAAAACACCTCTTAACGAAGCCGAAACACACTGGTTCTCCTCGTCATTGCGATATTTTTTTTGTTCTACACCATACCTGGGAACCTTCTAGTTATATATTGGGGTCAAAGTTCCAACTTTTTGACAAGTTTTTTTTTAGTTACAAGTTTTTAATGTAAGATTTTTACTTTAAAGACCTCCACGACCCCCGTACTATTCAATCCATCCATCAGCACAATGTTTTGAGTGCGTTACATTGAGTTCTACCATAAAACATGATTTTTCACCCCAAAAAAAAAGTCGTTTCCCAGCAATAATTTTTGCGTAAAGGCTTCGTGATGAGGTCTTTTACACCCTGTATGAAGCTATAGAACTATTATTATAACGAAGTAACTACCTAACTAATTAATAAATTATAAGTGAAATAAAGAATGAAGACAAATGAACAATTAGTAACATTTAAATAAAACAATAAGGAGTAATGAAAATGAAAAAACAAAGAACGATATTGTATTTTTAATATTATTAGTATGTATATTTAGGTTAAGGTATTTATCTATTGGTCTTTGTTACCTGAAAATAAATGGATTATTATTAAATACTGTTTTCCTTCACCACGCATTGTTTCACAATTCGCGAATACACAAGTTAGAAGCACGAAACATTTTATGCAATTCTCCATACATATTTCGATAAATATAGCCAAAGAATGATGCAATTCGTTACAAGCCCGCATGCGTATAGATTTGCATAGGCCAATACTAAACGATGCCCGATTGACATAGTTTCACGACTGTGCTATTTCCACCGTATTTCAATCAACGTGGAAATTTATAATCGACTGTTGAAAATTTATATTCGAGGTGGAACATTTTATTTGCAGTGGTTTGTTTTGTTTATTCAAAATGATGTTTCGCACTGACTTTAGGCAGGTAGGTAGGTAAGGCACAGTCAATAAGTAACTGTTTTTTAAGACACTGTAACCTTTAATTTTCAACCACACAAATTCACAAGAATACAATGATTAAATTATGCCGTGTAATATTTACATTTCATTACAAAGAATCGTTCGTGTTTGATTTACGATTTTCCATCAATTGGGCTTAACAATGTGTTTTAACAGCTCAACAAGCCGGAAAGCATCATCAAGATTCAGGAAAATGCGACGGTGTTTGTCAAAATTATTGAAATCATCGCCCTTCTCAATTCAATTACCAATTTGAGAGAAAAGCCAGCCAAGATTTTCACTACCATTTACCGTTATTCCACGACTAAAGGGGTTTAACTACCATTTACTTTGTAAATAAAACGCGACAATGGTTATTTACCTTCAGAATATCGCTAGGAAATACTCAGGAACATTTGCATAAAAGTGTTGTTTAAAAAATAATAAAAACAAACAACTCTTAATTTCGAATAATGGAATCCCCCAGGATCACACTGGCCTGCATAGCCTTTGATAACGCGCAGGCCACAGCCCACAGCCCCGACATTCAAAAATTTTATTCTCCATCTGTACCGCAAAGCGTTCATTTAAAATTTAAAATCTTATTATGTTTTCTAACGACCGCTCACACACAAATCAGGACAATTTATTCATTTATGTTCCCCAAACATTGCAAGACGAACTGCGGCAATTTAATGGCAATCTCTCGGAAAAGTGGCTGAAATTAATCGTAACATTCGTAATGAGTTTGTCTGTTCGTGTTTCCAGTTAGTTATGGTAATTTCGACTCGATTCCCAGCTGACCGTGTGTTCACGTTTGTGAATTACACTCGCATTTAACTTACAAGTTAATACCTACTAATGCTTTCATCGGAGTTACCGGGCTTAGCTTTATAATTATTAAGTGCGTATTAACTTTTATCTCTTTTTCATGGGTCACGCTCTAAATGTAATGGGATCTTTTGAAAAGCTCGCGCAGACGTAGGTACTTACTTATCTCCGTCTGATGTTCGTCTTCTTTAGACATTTTATTGGATTCGGACATTTAATTATTATAAATAAATATTTTAAATTACCTGCTCTACGCCAAGACAAATTAGAAGCACGGAGGGACGGGTCTCAGAAAATTCTTAATCGTCTTGTAAAAATATTATCTCTCCAAACGCAGGGTATTTGAACGTCTAATGAAAATCTCGTTGGAACGGAACTGTGTTGCGGTCAGGAAATTGAAAGGGTGGCCGGAAAACTTGATTTACAGCAAAGTGCCTGAGAAAAGGGATGTTTTATTATGAAAATTATCTTTGGGGACCCGAGAGGACCGCTCGTCCACGCTGCCCGCTGCTTTGTTATCACACATGAATTATAGTATCGATTACAATTTGTTTATTTGTGTAGTCAAATGAAGAGGAACTCAGTAGGGGTACGTTTAGTATGCTAACCGCAAAATGTATTCTGTTTGATTATAATTGCCTTAACAATGGTAGCGGAAGATAAAGATAGAGTTAGATACAATTATTAGAATGTGACTTACTCAATATTAAACCGAATACTTATGCAGCTACCTAACTTAAGTATGCTATCCATTTATAGAATAACATAATTTATTCCTTCACAGAAAATATTTAGTTACCATTAAAGATACAATAGAATACGTACTTATCAAAAACGCCTTTTTCTCACGGAGTAGACAGAAACCATACAACGCCACCTGATACTAATCCTTACATTGGTACCTACGACGACTTTCATTATAAAGACAATAGAAGTAGAATAAAACGTTCCAAAATACGGTGTCAAAATAAAAGTGCAGTTATTTATTCACGAAGACATTTGGCTAGGCGTGCCTAACTAAGTTCGGCTCCGCCTGGCCCAGTTTATTTCCGCACCAACTAATTGCTGGCGCCACAACTTTCTACACCTGTAATTGGGAATGCCAGGTGTCATAGTTTTTGTAAAGTTCGTGACTGTTAGGTCAAAAATCTTTTCTACTTTTATTTGCACAAAACAAAACAACAAAATGGTAATAGGTGCAGGCATTATTATTGTAACTAAAGTTCTGCATATTGCACTGAATTTCGTAATAACAAAAATCTTAAGTAAAAATGTTTTAAAAAATGTGGTACATTATGAGAGTCATTAATGATGATAATGATTAATCCACCTTCCAAGAGAGGTTGTTTGCCTATAACCATGTATTTTTACGTTGCATAAATAGGCCAACGAATTATGATAATATTTAATAATAGATTTTTTCCACGTAAATAAGTAACATAGGTAATGAGAACCTACAATGACTTCTGTTTGTGGCTGACATCACAGGTCCATCAAAGGTTTGTAGCCATCGTAGATCCTCGAAGTTGTAGAGGACGTAGACCCCATTCTGTTCAGTTGTTATTGTACAGCCTTAGATATAAGGCGGCGTACCATAAAGATCACCTCAATACCTACAGTATTGGCGCGTTGCCAGCTTATCACCTTTGAGCATCGTGCTAACCCTGTTCATACTGTCTTAGAAGCGCTGGGCAGTCTACCAAGGCCTGTTTCTTGTAATTTAAATTAAATGAATAGTTTTTGCGCTAGTTTTCTCACTTCATTCAAACAATTGATGAAATAAAATGAAATGAAATGATGTTTATTTTTGCAAGTAAGTTCTTACAAACACTTTTACACGTCATTAACTACTAGATAACTAGACGGGGCCGGTGTTTCTTACCTGACTACTCTGAGAAGAAACAGCCGAAACAAACTCAGAAGTCATAGTCTCTTTTGAAGTCCAGACATAATCTTGTTCAATTCAGATGAGGACTATGCAGATTAGTGTCTGATATTGTCTTTTGAAGAAAGAACCACACAGATTTGAGTGGACCTGTCCAGTCAGTGCAAGCATTTGTCAGTTATCGTGTAGCTCGACTTATAACTCAAGGAGCTCAACGAAACGACGAACAATACCAGAGAACGGATACGAGAGAGGACATTTGGGTAGGTCGCTTATAGTACTCAAACTGCCAGACAAACGTGGGGAAAAAAATAAAATAAAATATGTGACCCACATGGTCCGCACATTCACAATAATTAAATAAAATTAACAATAGTTTACAAAACGAATGTCAAAACAATATAAATAAAAATAAACATTAAATGTCACAATAATAATAAAAAAGTAAAATACTTAACAAAATAAGTATTCATGTCAAATCAATACATGTCACATAAAATAGTAAAATAATTAAAATTTGTTAACAGTAACTATGGATACAATAGATTGGTCCATGCCTCAAAAGGCATGTTAAGCCGTTCCTCCCGGCTGTCATTTGTAGATCTTTAACAGTCGTTATAGGTAGTCAGTGGCCTGAAAGTCTGACAACCAGTCTTACCGAGGGGTATCGTATTACCCATTACTAACTGGGTTGTGGAGGTCAGATAAGCAGTCGCTTCATGTAAAATTCTGATACCCAGCCGCATCCATTAGACTGGAAGCCGACCCCAACATTGTTGGGAACAGGCTAGGCAAATAATGATGATACAGTAGAATAGTCTGAACATCACAAATCATGTAATAATCTTATGGACGTGAATTTGTGGTCAGAAATACTAGGTCTAACGATGATCGAAGCAGTAGGTCATTTCAATGAACTCGTAGGTACTAAGATTGGTAACCTCATTATAGGTTCACAAAAGTTGTGAAAAGAATCTCGTATAAAATCATAAAAGTATATCAAACATCCATGCCCTTAAAGTAAACCAATTTCCATCGACTACCGGTTACGGTCCGTAGAATGGACCGACAACTATCAGTAATCTGAACGGCAAACTAATCCATCAGCATGATATTCAAATCTCGGGAACGTTCGGTAGCGGCGGGCTACGGCACACAACGGGAAGGATAGACAACCTGCAACTTTATACTGAGAGGTCCGGGTCGAGTCCAACAGGTCGGAAGCGGAAATATGAGATATTTCTAAAATAACACTTTGGTATTTTATTTTCAGAAAATTATAAAATATGTGGAAAAAAGAATAACCTACAAATTCTTGCTCGTTCTTCTTCATCAGAAACAACACTATGGAAAGTCGGTTCAATTATCACGGTTCAAGTTTTCACCGACTCTTGCACAATTAAAAAACCTACATGTAGGTACAGTAACGACCAATGATTCTTTACCCAATGGCTTTTGAATTTTGCTAAGTGTTTACATTTCATTGTTCGTGACTGTACATGGTATAAGTTTGAGTGTAGAAATCAAAGCTACAATAAATTAAAGGACTGTCACACATTTACAGTCTGAATGATATTGAAAACTAACCACAAAAGAGAAGAGAATAATATACATATTGTAAAAAATCATCTCATTAAAACAATACCAATAATTGATGAGGTCATTTCAGAGTATTTCATTGTTTATTTAGCTCCGTAATGTTTATTTGATTCCATCTTTTTGTTTGTATTTCTTCCTTCAACTTCATCAGCTCTATTCTATTTCATATCACGATTTTCTTAGTTTGTTTTCCTCATAGCTGTCCTAAGGATGGGCGGTAATGATATTTTGTATAAAAGCAAGTGGATATTTCTGCTTTTTTCTTATAAATAAAAAGACGTTCCTAGTTGTAAACTGCTTAATGCAACGGTCTGCGATTTTTATAAGTTTCAGAGTTTCTGAATTTATAATAGTCCCTGAATACGAAAGTTTACACAAAATACTTTTGTGTAGTGTAAAATAAAACTTTCAGTTTTATTTTTCTAAAAGAGTTCAAAGATATTTTGTTTGGTAACTTTCAAATTAATACACGGCCTAAAACGCTCTTGGCTTAACAGAGTTAGTTGATAGCATAATAAGACCGTATTAATTAAATATTGAAAGCGTTACATTGTCTAGACTAGACTGTAACGTGAAGAAAATCTAAAATGGAAGCTTCGTAGAAATTGGATTTATAAAGCCAGGCCCAAGTAGATATATGCTGGGAACTTTGTCCTTATTTTATCCTTACCTATTTAGGACAACCTAGTACAATTATACCTATGTAAAAACGTATTGCATGGCTTTTCAATTCTCATAACAAAATGATAGTTAGATATAGTAACTATATGAGTTAGATATTTAGATTAGCAATAGCAGTCATATACTGCAACAGAGGGTCTGTTGCAGGTTTTGGCTTAATTGACCTGCAATTTACTGGCACATCATACACATACACACTCATGCACAAACACACTTACACACACTCATGCACAAACACACACGCACACTTTCTCATACACACACACACCTACACCACAGTAATAATTCTTTTTTTTTTGCTCTTATTAATATTTTATATCTTTATTTCTCATAAGTTACCTATTTTTAAATTTGTAAACCAACCTTTAATATAACCTAACAATGATACTGTAAATTGCTTTCTGAGTGGAAACCTGGTGACCTGTAATACAGGTGTTTCACTAACTACCACAGGCACCAGTGATTCACGACCATGTAATGTCTTGTTTATGCCAATAAATAAATTTATTATTAATATTATTATTATAGTTCAAAATCATCAAAGGTTACAAAGCACTCTTCGTTCAATCAGTGTATAGGTTACCAAGAATATTTTATCACGTATCGACGATAGCAGTACAAAACAAATGGAGCCAAACCGATTGTCAGTCATTGTAGTGAATGCGCGGCCCTCAATCTACCCACATTGCGTCGTTAGTCGGCGCTAAGGCAACAAATAGCGGAACTTCAGGGCCACACGCTACGAATTAATTATGAACACTGGGTTTCCTCACTACGTTTCCCTTCACTTTGTGTTAGCTCTATACGGAATAGAATATATTATGTGTTACAAAGATTAAATTATCCGTAGCATTGTCAATTTGTTATAATGAGCTTTCATGAAACTGAAATAGTCTCTCTTTGACTTAATTTACAGAGCTGTGAAATGATTTTAAGTTTATATGATGAATTAAAATCGTTGCTCAGATGAAATGATTAAAAGTAATTATAATATATTTTTAGACAGCTTTTTTGGTGTGGTAGGTTCTGAGAATTAAGAATTGGTAACAAAAAAACTAGGTGAAGAGGTTGGTAAAAAGAATTTTAAGGAAACTTGTAAGGCTCTTTATAAGATGGGGCCTAGCATTGGGAAGACCTAAGCAAGCGGTAATAACCATTAACAAAACAGCTTTGAAACAAACTAACTGCCACACAGACGAAGTTAGTTCAGTGCTCCTTTGCAACATTAAAACCATTGTTAAAGTCACTTTCTTTTTACATCTTACAGCAAAAACAACACAATCAGATAGCATTACATAACACATAAAAAATACAATGACTTTGAAAAACTCAAAAGCAACAATGTCGTCCAAAGAGCATATTTCATACAAAACAAGAGATACACTAACAGCCAGTGTTGCCATGTTTAGTGACGAAGCCCCTTAATCTACACTTCAAAGAGATCACAAACTCGCTTTGCCGCTCGTGTGGCGTGTACCTAACAATATTTATGGGCCGTCGGATGTGTAGGAGTCAAATCGGTAGTGTTATTGCATTATAAGTTATGTGTGAGTTTTGTGTCTTTAATATTATTATCACTTAAACACTCTGTTGATGGTCTAGTAGTTGCAAGCGTTACTGCAAAGAATAAAATCTTCTGTTTGATTATCAGGTCACGCATAGTGTTAATAGGTTACTAAATTTTTTTTTACAGTAGCAGCCCGTAGTCTGGATTTGTGGCCGGTTGGTGGCAATAGGTTCGCCTCCATGGAACTTAAAACATCACTGGCAGAATGTGGGTCTACCATTGGTGATTGTATATTGTTACTTAGTGTTTGGCTTGAGTCAATATCTATACTGATAGAGTAGGTTTCATTGAACTGACCTCAAATAAAATGATTTCATGAAATAGTCATTCAATCAAATAATTTGAACTTATTGAATTGATGAGAACTTCAGTAAATAATCTTACTACCCTTTCGCCTTAAGTCAATTTCATTCTTATTGGTTTCAGGAACTGAGAATCTTGTTAACCAGTTGGATTAGGTATATTGTGTTATCAGAGGGGATAGGATAACATCAATGGGATGTTCACGACGTACATCACCAAACAGTACATAGTGTTTTTATTGTAAACATTGTAAATTCAGTGAATGGGCAATATAGTGACAAATAAATAAGCGCATCAGTGAATAGAATAGTAAAAACAGTCATTTACATAAGCGCTAGACACAACTCGCAAGTGGTGTTTATAGTTTAATTTAGTAATTTTAGTCAGATCCAGGTAGCCTAGGTTGCGACCTAGGCCTGAATATAGTCTTTTTTAATAACTTAGACCTTCAGGAAAACTACTTTGACAAGAGTATGACAATCTAGCGCAGCTATCTTTATTCGTAACGTAAATTTTGTTTTACAGATTGACAGTTGAAGGATCGTCACATGCTGAAAAATAAAGACACGAAAAAATAAATAGTAGAATTCTATAGGTCATGTACCCTCCTTTTGTATGGCAATTATATACTTACAGTAACAGTAACAGTTTTCGTGTAATTGAGCCTGAAAGATCCTTCAGCCAATGTTTGAATATTGTCTGGTTTTTTGGAAATAATTTTTAAATAACAATAAAGATTATTGTAATTTTCATGTTTATACATAAATAACCTTATGTAAAAGCCATGTGGTGTAAATAAATAGTGAAAAAGTAGTGCGGTAAAAGTCCTGCAGTTCCGAATCGCTTCCTGAATAGTTATGAAAGTTTATCAGTTTATTATTTCCCAGTAGCCCTCTCCCCTTGCTAGGTACTATGCCTGAGATTGTGTAGATAGGCTACAGTTAACAGGTGTAGGGCGTCAGTGCCGACTGAGAGCGAAATACAGTGTGTATGCGTGCGCCCGGTGTAGAAAGGGTATAGGCAGACCGTAAGCTAAGTACACGATTGCATCCACGCCTTCAGCGGATCACGCCCGTCCGGCTCAGGGATAGCTCCTACCGACCCATATCTCTCAGAGCAATCTGTAGTATCGACACCTTGCATAATAAACGACTGCTATCGTGACGGAGAACTCAGCTGACCCCACTGGGAACCTGAGACTAGACTAGACATAATTATAATGTAACCCACCCACTATGTATTATCCAAGTGAATAGTGACGTTAAAATATCAACAAAATGCCAGTCCTAGGTAAGTTTACTTCGACTTGTTATTAAACGTTTACGTGGGTAACCAGCTAATTAATTGATTAATTAAGAAGTTGTAGTCGAAGTAGATAGCCAAACTTACTTATACCTACTTTAATTCACTACCAAAAGAACAAAATAGTCGCTGCAAAGCGGTGTCAAGCTCGCTATGAAAATAATAAAAGTCATGCTTTGTATCTAGCACAATATTTCCGATTTATTAAAAAGCAGATAATATGTATCGGCTAGTAGTGACGTTTTTATTAGGAGCCATGAAAGGGCCTACGTCGGCGGCGACGCGCCATTATGTCCCATTCGCCCCACTGAGTGCTTAATGCAGGATAATGGACTCTCTCACTATTAATTTGCCCGTTTTTGGTACGAAAATACCATAAACAAGTACTCCGGTTACCGTAATAACCTACAAGACATCGATTTATTATTTTGGTCGCACCAGACTGTTTCTAATGAACTGTAAACTCAACCGCTGAATGAAAACTCCCAAGTTAATCTGCCTGATACAAACAACGCAAAATCGCTTGTAATGTTTATTCAAAAACTAATTTAAGCGCTCAGCAAACGTAAAATATAATTACAACAAATAGCGGTTCATATTAATGACGACGCTTTTAGTTATATTTAAATAACACACAATTTGACTCTTCGGTGGTTAATTTATTACATGGAAATGTTAAATGCTATCTACCCTTAAATAATCCGTAATTTTTATACGAAATCCGAGTTGTGTTTGGATGTTCCCCGCCATAGTCGTAAACCAAATAGCTTTACGAACATGAGCGTACTCAAATATTGGCTGAACGTGGTCTCAGGGACATCAACACAGATTTACTTCGCACTGCATTAGAAATATGGATCATAGCCGAAGTGAAGGCGATTTTAAAGTGTCACGTCGTAAAATTTTCGAAGCTTATACTTACACTTCATAAAATATTGCATAGAAGGAATTTTTAAAAACTCTCCGACAGTAAGAATCTCTCTTACGGCTTGTGACAGTAAAACGTCTGTAAACATCTGCTCCAAATATCGTAAAATGTCAGAAAAAACATTATTCTCGTTTTTTAGCTGGAATAAAATTTTGAATTGCTGCGTTAGAAATAAAAGACGGAAAGCAGTAATTTTCATTATACCGCGAAATCCCAAACCGGCAGTGACGATCGTTCATATCGGGTACGATTAGAGTGTACGCTTGAAGGAGATAAATCGTCGGCAATACACGAGCCGTGGCACGACGGACCAACAAATTATTGTCGCCGAGGGAGCACGAAATATCGGCCGGTGCCGGCACGTCGGCCGCGACCTACCAGAAATATATATCTGCACTCCCATCTGTAGGAAAAGCGGGAGATCCGAACGAATATCCCAACGTACGGGCAGCGGACGGGCGAACGCGCTTCTCGTACTAACTGCCTGCATCATGCCAAACTATATCTTCCTGTATTTTAACTATAAATGCTTTTTGAAATATCTCTAGTTGCTAGCCAAGAATCATAAAAATAAAACCAATAATATAAAATGTTAGATGTGGCGAATTTTGTGCTCAATGTTCTAGATTTAGGTCACCACTTTTGCAATCCTGATTTAAGCACTAATATTTAGGTTCGCATGGCGGGAATTCACTACCTACGTCATTGCCGTTGAAAGTCACAGACGAAAGCATATTGGATGTGTAAATAGCAACTAATATAAGTTAGAGTTGCCTTCTAACTAAATTGCCCGTTTCCATGATGTTTACAACATGCGCGGGATAATAGGCATCAGATTACCATGAAACTCTTGTTTATATTAACGGTTTCCCGTCGCGTTCTGCTAAATGAGCATTAGTTTCTTTATTTCTGCCAAACACCATTAGCGGACAGTTAAGTAACTTTACATATGAGACCGAAAATAAACGATATTCAAATTAAAATGAAATAATAATAAAATCATATAAAAACAACATTAATCATAAAAAATGTAATGGCCGTTGGTTTGTGGTTACATTATTTGTAGCAAATTGCCGGCGGGTACGCGGCTACGAATCGTTGCTCTCGTAGACGCTACAATCTTGCTACAGTGTTTATACATTTGTAAGTACCATACAGTATAAATGTATAAGAACCTAAATGTAGCCTTTAGTGGTCGTTGGTATTTTGAACGCATACATTTTAAACTGTAACCGCAAAGGCGACCAGTCATCACGCATCAAGAACACAGCACCAACAATGACAAGTGCCTAAACCGATAATGCTGTTCTAAGCAAATAAAAAATAAAGCTGAATGGATTCCCCGTTCAATTAGTGTCGTTCTCTGTCAAAAGGAATATTGGTGTATAAATGGCGAAGGCAGGCATTGTCACAGACGCGGTATATCATCGGCGCGCGGAAATTCAAAGGGCGCCGGAAGTACTTGATTTATGAGAGGAGGTCGCATGTATGGGCGAGTATTAAAATTTTCATAAAAATATTCTTTATGAATTGCGAGCATTGTGCTGCTAGTTAAATGGCTGATTTCATATTTCACTTTTGTTGTGCTGTTTGGGTATGGACAGGTTTTAGGCGGATTTTAGGACGTGTATGTACTAAATCACGTGTAGGAAAAATAACGTCCGAACACAGACTTTATTTCCACAGGATTTTTCGGTATCGTGGTAGATCCAGGCGGCAAAAGAGGAACGGACAAGCTTCGCTTCAGACAGGAATATTCTGTACTAGGTAAATATGGTCAAGATCCAGAGAACTGGAAGTTAAACCCTTTGCTTTGAAGTGAAAAAACACACAAGAAAAAAATAAAAATAAAACTTGTTTGTCTTAATCCAAATTCATTACCATAAGTTGGCTTGCTCAAATACATTTACAAATTAGAATAAACCACAATAAATGAATAGGCACATATTTTGGCTAAAATATTACTGAAGTTTCCGACCACATCTGTTTTATGCTAGAACTCATTTTAAAACTATAGTGCGTTGGCGTATTTACGAAACCACTAAAAGGTAGCTTGTTTCCACATAAATTGTAATCTTGAACAGATTGGTCTTGTTAAGAGACACACGAGTTAGTATTAGTACGCGTCCAAGACGCTACACCCACATTTAATTTTCTAAGAAACCAAATCCAATTACTTTCTTCGTAACACTAGATAATTCAATCAGCCTCCCTCTTTATCTTCTTCCATAGTATCCAGTTTCTTAGAGTAAAGCAATTCCTAATTCTGTGATAGCTTCAACAAAGTACTAGTTTTGTTATTACTTAGGTACGATAAAACTTCGATTCTTCCCGGTAGCTGCCTTGAAAGCTTAAACTGTTTACCGCTATAAAGCAACAAGATCAGAAAGTTACACACAGAAAGAAAATTGATACTTTTTCCATCAACTTGGAGAGATCGCTTATAAAATGTTATAAGAGTAAGGGTAAGTAGGTACATACAATAAAAGTATTTGCTTTCGGGTCCAGTTTTTAGTGAAGCTCATTTCATTTGTTTTACATTTTGTATATATAGGAGGGTACTCTGGTGGCCAGTTAGGCGTGCGGGGCGCTTTACACGCGTACTTTGTGAATAATTTGCATGAGCGTGGAGGACGCGGGCGCGCCCGAGCCGCCGCTACGGGGGATTTAGGCGGAGGGGGCGCACGGGGGCGCGGGGTGGCGGGGGCCAGTCAGGATTTAATGGTGAGCGCGTTGCCTGCCCACTGGAGATATTCTCATCTCGCCGAGGATAACCACCGTTACGATTTAGCGGCTTTGCAAATTGCAACCGTGTCATGAAAACGTCTGATGTCGGATTTACTATACGTACTTACATTTTACTTATACACGTTTCCCCGAAATGCTTGTACGTATTCTCACCAAAGTTAAACCCCTCGTTTAGTCAGTGAAAATTTCCATTATTCCTACCTTAACGTCAGCTACAAAAGCGTTTTGAATTCATTTCGCGTTAATTAAGTTTTAAATACGTTTCAACCTTTTGATATCAGTCCTTTAACCACCTTATTTTCATAAATTTCAGCATATTTTAGTGCATAAATTATGCAAAATCGTTGTGACGCTAGTGTCTGGCGCGTTTAGTACGTACATTGAGAGTGCCTTCCCATAAATATTCAGTTTACGGACACTCGACCACCTTATAGATGCGCTGATTTACACTAAACTAGAGTTGCTGAGAGTGTAGCTTAATGAAGACTGGCTTTTATAGCTTAATCTTGACGATAAAGTTAACAGGTTCGATATTTCATGTCCGCCCAAATGGCTGAACATCTGCGCTTGTATAGCGCTCTTGACTACGAATAATTACATAAACGACTGTTTACATGAGTCTAGAACTGCTATTTATCTAAAAGCTGTTGGGTAATGTCACTGGGTGGCTTTAATCGTAGGAAATAACTATGATTAACTAGTTTTCCTTTGACTGCGACAGTTAAAAGTGACCAAATAAACAACGTTCGTGTGCCAATAACCGGAATATGATTTTCGTATTTACGAAATAGCCAATCAATGTGGAATTCGATTTTTTTCTGAAAGCAACTGTCGGTAATCGAGTTTTGAGTTTGTCGTTGCAGTTGCATTAAGAGCGGCAGAGTGCATTTGTTAAACGTTTAAGATTGTGGAGCAGTCTCTGCTCCACATTTAGTCAATGAGAGGTATTTAAATACGAGAGTAGCTCTAGGTACTGATAGGACTATTTTGAATGTAGTCTGACTGAGCGCTTTTGAGTGCATTCGCGAGGATTGCATTTTGTAGTGCAATTAAAAGCGCAGTGGACGTTGGATTAAAAAAAAAAAGTTTTCTTTTATTATCTTAAAATCGCGGTCGCTTGCACATTAAGGATAGGCTTATGACGCCAGCATTGCGCTGCCTTACCACCTGAAGCTTGGCCCTTTAATACCCTTCGTCAAGTGCGCCGAGTAAAAAATGCGTATCTATTTATTTGAAAAATATGTAACATTAATTTAACATTATGAGATTCTCCTTGGGTCTGTTTTAACCAAGTCAATATTTCGCTATGGTTTTTCCAACGAATATATGAGGTACCAAAATAAAATATGACAAAGAACTATTTTCAGTAAACATTTAAAGAAAATTACAAGAGTTGATATTTTTGTGAACCCATTTGCTTAAGAACTCCCAATTTGTCACTCAATCAATCCAATTTAATTTTTTGAAAGAGTTTTTACTAAAAAAAGGTTATAAAAGAAAATCATGCAATAAAGGTACAATGGAAGTTTTCCAGTTCTTTCCACTTAGGGATTTGATACAGGTACCCTACGTTTTACGAGTTGGTCGGCGACTTCACTTCACACGCCTTTCATATCGCCCCAAAAATATGTAAATGACAAAGTCACCGACATAAATATTTATATGAACACTCTGCAGTATTCGAAAATTTCAGCCCAATACTAGTAAATTCTGTACTGACTAGGGTCTCTGAAAATGTCAATATATATTTCTTACTTTGATACAAGATTCATGCATGTTTCGTGAACGAAGCTGCGGATTAGGTTTCAATTTGGTTTATGTCACGTGAGATCTTAAGGGTTAAAGTGCCCAATTACCTCCCGACGTGTGTTATAGAGTAAGGCATTATGTGTGACTGACGTTAAAGTGATACTGTTTTGGATGTAAAAACGGTTTTGATTACCCAAAAGTCTTTGATCGTTCACTCCTGGCGAATTGACTGAATTGCTTTGTGTTTGGTTTCTATTTCGGAACTCATGCTAAGTAACACATTTGACGTTCTTTTAAGAACATGAGTATTTTACAAAGATAATTTATAACAAGTCCTATATTTTAGTGCGTCTTCGAAATTTTCAGAATCTGAAGCTGAGAGGTTGTGCTTACTTAGGCTAGTAATGCTTTTGAAAATATAGTTTGTTATTCCTTACTTGCAAACTTAAAAACTCATTAAAACAAACTTCTTATAATATCCTTCCTTTATCAACTCAGTACAGCCACAAACTTCTCTTTAATTCTCCAAAAAGCGTTCTCTACGAAGCAGATTTGTATCTTAATTTGCATAGTTAAGTCTGGAACTTACATAGAGGTACACATAAGCAAACTTCCGTCATAACTCGGCAGCCGATGTCGGCGAGCAAATAAGTAACTAGCAAGTTTAAGCAAACACTATTAACTGTATAGTAGTTTAAGAAACGGTCTCAATTTACCCTTAACATAATCTAGTTTGTGCTTAATCAAAATTCCGGGCCGCACTCAATATGGATACGGGTTAGCGCTGTATAATGGCTTGTACCTTCGCATATATTATTAGGTACTTATGTGATATACATGCTGTAACGTTAATTAGCTTAATCTGAAGTACAAACTGACAATTAACTAGGCGCTAACGATTTGTTGTTGTGGTCGGAGAGGGGAGTGACAGATTGGGTTGGGTTCGAGGGAGTTAGTTCGCTTTCAAGGTTAGCCGTGTGTGTGAGGCACTCCTTGTTAATGTTTTGGCAAACTCTTTTCTTTCGTTTATAAAGCAATCACTTTAGTTCCCAAGGTATGATATCACATCGAACCTATTTGGAATATCGATGAGACAGTATTTACGAGTATTACACTCGAATTGATTGATATTTTCCCATTATACTATTTGACTATCACATTACATTTGTGCCATGCAATTTCAGGTGCAGAAATCAGAGCCGGTTGGTATAGTTAGTATCCGCCAAAGCAATGCAATAACAAGTTATTTACAATGAGCTGTGTGTGTTTTATCCAATACTTTGTATATTTTCATCTTAATGAACAATTAACCTTTTTCAATTGGTTTAGTTAGAATTAAAATAATACATATCAAACAAACAGTGCAGTGGGATTTGCAATAGTTAATACCTAAAAACGACCTAGATCACTTTGTGCTTGCTTCAGAACGACTGATACCCCACGCATTAAGTCATAAGTCGTAGCCTATGGTGATTTAATTCTGTGGGGGTAGTAGTAGTGGTTGCTAACATACACGAGAGCAACTTATTATGTGGCCTTTTACCAACGGAAGCAAAGTGTCAGCAAAAATGACACGTAGGTATGATGTATCCATATGTGAGAGCATTGATTCTGTGAAAAGTCAAGATGTGTAACGTTGCGTCAAAAATTCAGCAGTTGCACAGCGCGGCGGTGGTGTTTAAAATTTCAAGAGCGGAGCGCGGGCGGCCCCGCTGAAGTATCACGAGTTCATAAATTAGTTACTTTACGAGGGAAAGGTCGCGCCCCCATAGCGCCGGGCCCGTGTATAATTTTCATTTAAACACGAGCAGCCACAGGTCCTCGTCGTAAATCAGCTCCGACGGCCGCCCTTTGAGTCGCGGACGCGCGGCTCGACCGCGTCGCGCGCGCCCGACCGCCACCGACCGCCGAACCGCCGCAACAATGTAAAGACATTTCCATTGTACCGTAATAGGGCATTGTTTGTGACGTAAATTTTACTGCTGAATATGCAAATTTCGTTTTGCCGCGACCTCCAGCGAGAAATATTGCGAAAGTTTTGTCGAAAAATTAAAATCACGAATCGCGAACAAGTTTTTAATAACGATCGTTACAGCTACGGAAAAAATATCGCTATTTGTACTGCAGAGGTATAAAATATTTTTATCCGTGAGATTAAAAATACTCGACCCCCTTTTTTAAATATATCACTGTTCGTGTACAATATAAAGCCAGAGTAAAATGACAAACCGGGTTTAAAAAATACGTAAAATTAAACGTTTTATTGAGTGGCGTTTACATATCGAATCATAAATATTCATGGCGAAGGTTGCGCACATCTGCTCGTGAGGCGCGAGCGACACGAAAGGAAACAGATGAAATTCGCTCATCATTCCGTAACGCGGACACGTTGTATTTATATCAAATAGATCTCCTGTTTCAAAGTTGTTCAAAGATACCTACTATAATCTTAATTAAATGGGTGCAATACATAAGCTGTATTCCGAGATAACGGCGTCATAACCATAAATCCATATAAAAAATCTCACGCTACAGCCTCGTGAACCACCTTTATCGCCTCATAACAGCGCGATAAATAACTATATGAAACTCATTACCAGGAAATAAGAAACTTCATTATACAGTAGAAGCAGTGCGCGATCTCATTATCCACAAATAAAAAGGCTTTTTCAGTGGGAGGGCTTGCTGGCGGCCCGAGGCGTTAATATTTAAAGCTGCGCCGTGGAGATGGCTGCTCTAATGTGCTATTAGCCCCACAACCGCGTGTTGAACTCGGTGGAAGCCGCACCGCAGCCGCACCGCGCCGCGCCGATGTGTGATGTCTTGAACGCACCACGAGCTCGGCAAACGTCTTGTAATAATATAACGTACCTTATACATTGTACATGTATAGCAATCAGCTACATCGTATCATGCATTTCTCTTGTTATCAATGGTTCTGTACGTTTAATTTCGTAACATCTTGTTTTAAATCGAACAGTCTTCTACTTCCACCTCAGCCGAAAGACGTCCACTGCTGGACATGGGCCTCCCCCAAAGGGGGGGTTTTGCCATAATCGCCACGCTTGGCAGGCGGGTTGGCGATCGCAGTACGGTTGTTACAAAAGCACAGAGAACGCTGCTGCCCATTCTCTGGTAAGTCCCTTAGTCGCCTCTTACGACACCCACGGGAAGATATGGGATGGTGCTATTCTTTACGTCCGAAACCATACAGACAAACGTCACCAACGTCAACGTCCAAAGGCCAACGTCTTCTACTTACCTGCAGGTAATCATAACGGAATATCTAATCTATTCTTTAACTAATTTATAGACGATGGTGACCACTCGTCCTACGTCGGGAACCGATTTCTGGGAAGAAACTAATACAGTTATAACAAACTTCTGGTCAGCTGACGACCGCATTGAATTCGCTTCACCGACCTACGACTTACTCTAGAAACATCTAGATAAAAGACTATTTAAACTATCACGTCTAACATCAAATTGAGGACACAAGGTGACTCACAAAGAGGTACTTGGCTCCCTAGGCATACATTAGCCGACACAGTCGTATAAAAACCGTTCCTTAATGTAAGGTAGAAAAAGCCACAGGCCAAGGCACGCGGACGCAACGACGACGGACATGCACCTGACATTTATTACCTCCGACAAAACTCGCGTTCACATTAACTTCCATTTGCAATGCTAAAGGTGGACGCATATCATGCTGCAGCGAGTAGCTTTGCAGAGCCAAAAATAGTACACAGCACTTCTCATGCTGGGGTAAGAGCGAGCACTTTTCTAGAGTCAAATCCGGATCATAACATTTCCTATGCTGGGATTCAGCAAACAGTTTTGCAGAGCCAAAACAGCACACATCACTTCTCATGCTAGGGTAACTACAAGCAACTCTTCGAGCAGCGAGCACCTTTGCAGAGCTAAACCGACACACATCACATCTCAGATCGGGTAACAGGGAGCACTTTTCTAGAGTCAAAACCGGCTCATAGCATTTCTTATACTGGGATACAGTAACCAGTTTTGTACACATCTCATACTAAGGTAACTACAAGCAGCTCTTCGGAGCCAATAATTCCACCAACCACATCTCCGAACATACTCGTTCATTTAGCTGCCAAAGGCTGGAAACCACTTCGAGCAGAATAAATGCAAATAATGCAATAAAGGCAAAATTGCGGAGTTCTCTGCAAGTGATTTTGTTGATCTTGCTTCCACCGTCAGTAGCCTGCTGTATCAAAATCTTTGAAGCATTTCTAACAGACGTAATTAAATCCTGAAACCGAAGAAGGTAACGCCAAAACAGTTGAATAATTTAAAAATCCGTAATGTACTTGCAAGAGCCAACTGATTGCTGTCGGCACAAGTGATAAGTTTAACATGAAAATCATGCAATTTTTTTCTATGATGTCCTGTATCTTTCTTTGAATCTAACCAAACGATACGAGGATTTTCGTTAGTTCGAAGGTCATCCAAACGATGCCATTAAAAGATTCTTTAGCTACCTTGTCTGGTGGGACGTCTTAGTAATCAGGTCAGAATGATAAGCAATGCCAGTCTAATCACAACGTACTGAGTTCATTAATCCGTTGGCAATGCGTTCCGATTACGACTGTATCCGTCATGACCATTGATTGTAATGAAGGAAGGTTTGTGTTCATGGCATCTAGAGACCTAAATATTGGTTTGGTTTAAAATTGGTTATTTAGAGCAGCTTTCTATGTAAATTTAAAAGTACGGTCGAACAAGCTATTTTATTTACATTATTTTTACAATGTAATTTGTAGGTTCAACTGTAAACCAAATAGCTTGTTCGACCGTACAATGCTGTGTTTATCGAAAAGTTACATTTTGTTGTTACCCAACCTGATTGTGTAAATTGATGCGAAAACTTGTAATTATCGCACTGTTAATATTTGTTTACAAAAGAAGACATACGAGTGCCAACAAGGAAACATACAATACATCTAGACGATCTAGTTAAAAAAAAATGACTTTCAAAAATGTTTGTAAAAACCTATTTGCATGATAAACATCATTTATCACTTTACCACTGTTAACGTAATCTCCCAATAAATCAAAACTTAACTAAGGTTTCTTTCTATCTATCGTATTGATCTTGAAGCAAAAAAAGCGAAATATGACACCAATCATACATCGCTATGAAGCGCAGGCACAAGCAAATACGCGTTCGACTTGTCCGACAAAATGTGCGCTAACCTTTAATTCCATTTGCACTGCACTTTTAAATTCTCGCTTCATATTCCATATAAAATGGGACAATGTGAAAGATGCATAGAAAGTTTCCGAAACACGACGCGTTTAGAGGCAAACCGTACGAGGAAATGCATCCTAATATTCAGTTTTTGCTGTCTAAACTGAAATGAAGAAAATAATAGGTAGGTGGTATGTTTAGGTTATGATTTTATAGCAGTATAAAAAAGAATAGTATAGGTATATATAATTTGATTTGTTTAGTTTATTGTTTTTAGTGTTGCGTTGTTCAAATTTTTAAAGTTTAGTTTTTTAAGTATTAGCCGTAAGGTGTTTTACTATATATCTGGTGTGTGTTTGCTAACCACTATTGTATTGGGGTCATCCTGTGAAGATAGTGTGTAAGTTTAATAAATAAATAAATAAATAATTTAAACGGGAATAAAAATCTAGTGCTCTTTGTAAAGGTGCGGTGTCTGAGGAAATATGTCCAGGATAGCTAGTTTAACCAGTGACATAAAACATAGTAGTCTATAGGGCGACAAGATAACGCATCAATAATGTCGGTGAAATAGGAATTCCGTATGAAGATAACTTTAATCGTTACCTAGGTACCTACTGCATAATTATGTCCACAGGCAGCGATGCAGGACCACTTAAATTACCTTCAGAGATAATTTACAAAGAAAAGTATCTATAAATGTACCTAGTATATCAACTATCTGGTGTCCACGACACAAGCCTCGTTGCTAACTTTGGCACTAGATGGCGGTGTGTGTGATGTCCAGCGATATTTATTTATTGTAATTCAACTTTCAAAACAATACTTAAAATGTCACTTACAGGATATCTTCCGTGATAGCTAAAAGCAGTGTTTATAACAAAACATTTTCAAAAATCAAAATAGTTATTACTATTTTACTGGCGTTATTATCAATATGTATACCAAGTTAACAATAATTTAATCAAATTACAAGTTAATTAAGCGCTAAAAGCTTTTACTAAAATCTACGAAATGTCTCAAAAGGCTATTTTTGTCGCGAAACATTTAAAACTTGCTCTCCGAAATAACCACGTCAATAAAGGTATTTTATATTTTACTTTTATTAAGGGACCAAAGAAAAAAAAATTTTTGAATAAATAAATCAAATAAAATGTCGAAATGTCACAAATTTGAAAACAAGTTCTCATTTTATCCTACAAAATTTTAAGTGATTGTAAGTAACTAGCATCTTATCTACAGTCACTTGTTTCTCCTAAAACTTGAAAAAGAAGTAGGTATCTTCTAACATACCTTTTGTTAACCCATCAGGAATATTATAAGCGGGATATTAGAAGTAATATTTCCTTATCAAAACCCATAGGTACACGATAGTACACCAAAAATATTCGAGTCAAAGTTTACCAAAAGGTTTATGTTTCTCGTGCGTTCTGCCGCCGACCCTGAAACGGATTACGTCTTTCCCAATTTTTTGTTGGATTCCTGCTGTAAATCTTTTATGTAAATAAAAAAAGTTTTTTTTTTATTTATAAAGATAAGATGATTTACGTCAGTGTATTTTCGAAAATGCTATGTCAATGGCGTTTCTGTGCAACGCATCATCATATGTATATCAAACAGAATTTTACTGACACAGTATTTAAATTCACTAACCGACTAAAAACCTTCAAAGCCGACTTAAAATATTACAAAAATCTAGTAATGAAAAAATGCATGGGATATTTAGGCACTTGTGTTTCATACTAAACAGAAGGGATCATAAATCAGAAAGAAACAACTAATTCCACCAACTTTTATAACTTGCGGGAGAAGCAACTGGTTACATTAATTAAAGAAAACCGGAAAGGGACACTCCGTAAAATTATGCTTGTACACTTTCAAAACAGTCACAATATAATATGATGGTGCCATCTAGCCGATTTCTGCCACAGCGACTGCATTCAATGGCTTTCTAGTGTGGTTGTAGTGTAAGTGAGCTAGCATATCCAACTTTAACCAATGGATAAACGGCGGATATTATTGAAACCACAAGACTGTCTTCTTGGTAACCTTTTATCTTGTAAAACCTTTTTCAAGATCACTGAGCCTTAGAGTACGTACCCGCTTAAAAATGTATTACCACAGCCTCCTTTATTACGTGTAATCAAATACAAAACAAAATCAAAATGAAAAGTCATTTATTCAAATTAGGCAGATAATATCAGCACATTTTGAACGTCAAAGTTTACAAGAGACAATCCTCCAAATCGACCGACGACCCTTCGACATTTCCAGTGTTTTAGCTGGGACGAAGAAATGGCAGAACAAGCTCCCCAGAACATGTTTGTTAGGTTAGCTATTGCTGGAACCCATCGATTACCAAGGTCATTTATATGTGTCGATTGATTTACCAATAAAAATATCTACAATTGGCATTGGTCTGGCTGAAAACCAATACTTGCATCATTAACAAGTGACGAGCATCCCAAGAAAAAATAAGGTAAAATAAACAAGGTAATGGAAGACTAAGTTATTTGTAAAATGTAACATAAAGCCGCTAGTGTTTAATTAAACTTTCTGTGATCTGACCTCAGATACACATGTTTTAGACATTTGCTTTCCTAAAGCGATATGACTTTACGTGGACAGTGGACACTGCTTACGAGCATATAAAGCCAGATAGGTATTAGTTGGAAGTTTGCGTTTATACTGGTTGCTTAGGAAAACTAACATATTCTAGTCTTGCTTTTGGTATGAAGTAAATAGCCCGGATGGTTCGGAGTCCATTTCCGTGCCCCCGATTTTATGGCCCTGAGATTCAGAGGCTATGCCAAGGTTCTTGTATCGACTAGGATTTTGTTCTAAATCTCTATTTATCCCATATACACAGGCTTTACTTTAACAGTGTTCAATGGGATTCTTGCACCAGTACCTTTTTATAGTCACAACTTGATGGTTACGTCAGCTTAAGAAACTCCTGTGTTAAATTTTAGGTAGAACAAAATACCACCTTTATAAATATCTTCTTATTTATTTATTTTAAGTAGCAAGTAATTAAGTACAAGAAAACTAGAACAAAATACTTTAGTCAACAAGCAACATATAGGTTCATTAACAACAACATCTATTTTATCTTTCAAGCATCATATTGCAAACTATGAAAACATAATCCTTACTATAAACCTTACATTTATGGCTACAACAAACGTTTGACAAATTTACCCAAAAATCTTAGGGAAACCAGGTCATAGTAGAATGTTATGTTCAGGTGATTGCTGCCCATCTATTTGATATGATCCTTTAGTAGCCTTCAGGCCGCGAGGGAGAGGCTATCTATTCTTAGCCGGAGGCTAGCATGGCCGTGAGCCCTGTATTGTATATATGCGAACATTTTGAATTCATGTTTGCTTCTCAGTCTTGTGGTTAAGGCTGAATAAATTAGGGTTCCACCAATACTGTAACGGGGGTATCATTAAGTATTCATATAGTGTGTGAGATGCAAACTGTATAGGTACTGTTTGCACCATGACTTCCACAGCCCAAAACAAACCATGTTTTGAACCCGGTTAAAAAAGCAAACAAAACTTTCTTTGCAAGCAAAGTTGCGTGCAAAACTAATAAAACATAACTGACTGAACTATCCCAAAATATACGGGGTAACAAAAATGGTCGATAAATCCGCGCAATTTCATCGATGTCGGTATAATAAAACACGGACGATAGAGAATGCGATGCTATTCCAATGGGCGATTTCAATATTATTACGATCACGTTCCACTAATATTTGACTGTCCAATTGCATAATATGCGAACGACGTCTATAATCGTATTTATAGTGGACGTTCAGCAATTTTTAACGGTTAAAGGTTTAGCAAAAATATTACTCTGTTATTTGAAAGGTTTGCAAACAAACTGACGTGACACAGCGACGATTGACGACCGGCGGCGCAACTGATGGAACGACCCGCAGTCTGTAAACACCTGCACCAAAAGTATCTACCCACCTATTTGCCAACACGCTCTGCCAACCTTAGAGACAAAGGTGGAATGTCTTATGTGCCTGTATTTATACCGAGACGCGTGCCTTCCAATCCAGTAGGTACCAACACAGCAACCTACTGCTTAGCACTTTAGAAACACGATTCAGTTTGATATCTGGAGCTCCAATAGGTTTTGAACATTAATTTACCAGGTACATTT
The DNA here is from genome assembly GCA_941918905.2 of Xestia sexstrigata. NCBI lineage: Eukaryota > Metazoa > Arthropoda > Insecta > Lepidoptera > Noctuidae > Xestia > Xestia sexstrigata. The sequence continues at coordinate 10,455,627 of OW799203.2, forward strand.
ACACTATTTTACCTGAACAGGCGTGGTTTTTATGATTTTTTAATGATGGAGGCACTTTATTCTCATAAATAACAATAAAAGTAATTTTATTCGTATGAATATTTAGCAACACAAAATTGTATTAAATCTCCTCTGAATATTTTATACGAATAATACGGCAGATTATTTGTATAGCTTTTACACAACCGTTTATATCGGATATTTTGTATTCCACGTCTTTCCGCGTTTACCTACATACAAGTTGAGATACTTGTTTTCGACAAATTTGATAAATAAATGATGATTGGCTTTGTTAATTTTATTGCTGCATGGTTATTTTGGCGCGTGTCCTTAATCGGAACTGACGCTACCATCTTGTGTATTTTTTTTTCAATACAATTTTACAAATGTTCACCAACAGTGAATCTTGTCAATGTCACTCAAGCACCAAAATATCCACGAAGCAATGCATGTTTTCACCGTTTTAAAATTTTTCAAAAGTTTATGAGTACAAAGAGTTTTTAAAACTGGTTTTAGGTGTATGTAAACAATAAACGAAACCATAGACGATTGAATTAAAACAACGAATACAACTCCATATAAAATTCGGACATTTCCGAATTTTCTTTTCCTGAAACGTTTCTTGGTAAACTTGATAATTCTGTGTAAATGGTCCCAAATCTGTGGCTAAGTCTCCAAGGGTTTGGACCTAAGCCTTTACCTAATTGTGTGATTATTTGCTTAACTTTGTTTACTTATCGTATTTACAGCGACCGAACTTGCCCGACGACGAGGTTGCTACTTAATGTAACTAAATAAGCGAGTTTCGACGCAATCCCCAGACATTTTCTGGGAGCCTAATTTTCGTAAGGTGTAATATCTAGACTCGGTTAATGATAAAAATCTTCTAAGTGGAGCGAAATGAACGTACTCTGGTATCTATAGTACTAAAGTAAATATTTTATTAAAATTTTAATTAAAAAAAAAATGTTATTTAATACAATCATGTAATGTGTATTCTTTTTTGAATGAGTTATCTATCCGGTATCAACACAACGGTTGCTTTTTAAAGCCTTAACATAAGTCTAACTTTTGTCCCAAAAGACAATTTCATTTACTATGGGTGTATAAAAAACACAGATAACGTGATCATAGAAAAAAATCGACTCACCTTAGAAACAATATAAAATAAACTTCGAAACAAGTAACAAATATACATATTTACCTACCTAGTAGCTACTCTGATTTAAATTCTAATAAATAAACTTCTTCATCTTAGAATTTTCCCGACTTCCAACGAAACTCTGTACAAAGTAACAAGGTTTCTCCGGTTAAAAATAGAGCACCCCGTCTCTTCCCATGGGAGCGGTTAAAGCCAACTAAGAGATTGTTTCAGAGCATGCAGAGGTTTGCCACATAGTACAATCCTCCCGTGCAGTAATAACATTTACTTCCAGTGGCCACCCACGTTCCCTTTGCAAAACTACAGATTTGTCCGGTAATTGGAGCTACTTGTACATACGCATAAAGTCAGTAAGAGACATCGTGTAATATCATAAATTATTTAAATTTTCTTTAGTACTCTCAGAAGACAAGCACCACTTGAAAATAAGAATGATAAACACGAATAATGAGCAATAAAACTGACGATTTCAACTCTCGACACGCTAATGGCTTCCTTCTTGTTCATAATAATAAGAAAAAATAAAAATAAAATTGTCTGCTGAATTGAAATTCTAATGTCTCTTGAATAATTGAAAACGTTTGGGTACCCACTGAAGTTTTTCCTTAAATATTTGAAAAAACAAAAACACATCTAATCTGTCGCTTGTTTCTTACACAGAAACTCATTTCGCCATTTTTTCATTTATTTTGTTTGAGTTTTGCCCACAAGCAGAGATTAGTTTCCTAGTAAGGTTGGTCGCGTGTAGGCTACTCTGCAAGTGTAACGTTCAAGCAATTTTCCTAATTTTCACTTTATTTGTAATTTATACCTGGGCCATAGGCCAAATTACTGAAACTACGAGGTCTTACCTCAGAATTTTGATTGCTCATCAACCTGTTTAGAAAGTTGCTATAAAACTTTACAACATTAATAAATTATGGAGGTGAGTTGAATACATTATTTGGGGTATTTATCGTCGGTAGTGAGTAGAGGGGGACTAGTAGTAACTAATTTTAGCTCTACCAGTGCTCAGAGATTAATTAGTGAGTATCATAAAAAGAAATAACGTGTCTGGCTTAAAGATGGCAGCCGTGGTGTGACATAAAGTTTGAGCACCGGTTGAGAGAGCTTTTTTTGCCGAGCGCGAACGATTGCAAACAGGGCGTGACACTAACGTGATGCAGTCGTTTCCCGTTTTAGAAGCGAAGCGCCCGTAACACAGCAGTGCAACAGCGCTTCAAAGGCTTGTCTATACATATTTACCTTGACGTGCGTCGTGACGCAGTCGCGAGGATAATTTTTATGAATCGATCAAGAAATAAGATGGAATTGTTTTCAAACTACCAAAATGATTTATAGGTATCAATGTTAAATCCGAACTTTAACGTTGGTCCCTGCATTTTACGTGGTAAAAACCCGTGGCTAAATAATAACAGCCTTACGGGTACATTTTCAAGGTTAAGCAAAGCTTGCCAAGGTTAATTTTTATTTTCATTCAAATTGAATGGGGATGACCATATATTACATAGCGAGTTTTCTGCATTCCTCTGATTGGTCCCGGGTGTCATTTGTAGATCTTTGACAGTCGTTACAGGTAGTCAGTCGCTCAAAAATCTGACAACCTGCTGTCTTACCAAAATACTGGTACCTATTTATTATACTGGTATCTGCTTACATGGGAAGTCAACATCAACATATTTGGAAAAAGGCTAGGCAGATGCAAGACTTGCTGTCTTACTAATATTTTCACCGACACAAGTGTTGCGCATGTATGTAGGTCATGCCGAAGCATGGCAAGAAACAAAACAATCCACATAATGTTAGTATATTTTAACAATGCACTTTAGGCAGTCGCTTATCCGCTACGAGCCCCGCAGTATACCCTCAGTTTACTTTTACAACTTGCGCTGAGATAAGCTGCCGACATACTTCATGTTGAATCTTGTATGTACATCTTGTATGAGCGTAGCTTCATAAGCCATCACAAATACCAACATCATCGTTTGCAAAACTTCAGTAAATAACACCTCCGATTTAAACATCTAGAATTCATCAATGTAAGTAGGTACCTGAACATTTTCAATACTTAAGCAAACAAATACACAGAGTTCTAAGCAGGTACTACGCATCTATCGAGCAAGTTTAATAAAGTTCCAAACTATTCGACACATAAGGTATAGGTAAGGTTAATACTACGACGCACCTACTTGGGCCATTGTGTTTTAATCTAATTTATAAGGAGAGGATTTATGAGGCCGTAGAGAAGGGCAAATAGCCTCACGCAACGTGTCTGTGCCGGTTCTATTGGATACGTGAGCGTGATACATCGAACAGCTCTCCGCAACACGTACGCCGGCGATTTATCTCGGCGACTCTTTGACACAACCCGCCCGAGGCCCCCGCCCTCACCTCACTTGTCTACACACAATAAAATAAATAAAACATATCTCCTTCGCGTCGCACTACAACACCGTTTACTTTAACGACAAAACCTATTCACTCCTCAAAACCTAAATGTTTGTTACATTTCTAAATTCAACTATAATTAGACCGGCAGAGATTTCTCATTTTTACTTAGTAGCGGAAATGAAAAATATTAATGACGCAAATTTTAAGCCAGCAGCGAGTCGGGGACCGGCCGGCGTACTCAGACCAAATGAAATGTTGAATTTATGACGCGTGTTTTACGTTCTACTGACGGCAGATGAAACAAAATACACGTTCATTAGCGCAGACCGGGAAATTATATTACAGTTGGTACTTGATTATGAAATCACCGGCCCCACAGTCAGTTCAAGCACCTCCTCTCAGGTGTTCATACTTCACCCGCCTACTCTGCAATTAGTGCATTTGGTCTCGGCGCCACGGCTAAACTTTATCTTTTCATCCCTTGTACAACTCCTCAAAGGGCCCACTGTGAGTAACAAACCTCGACATTTGATTAAAGAAAAGTCTTAACAAGAGTGAGCAGTCGCATAAAACCATTTGAAGTCGTAGATTTAATTAGAATAATGGATTCTTTCAGGCTCCGTGACTCTACGAGTCTACGAGATACAGGGTTACATGTCGTCGGTTCGTAAGAGTTCATATTTTAAAATTAGCATTTGAGCGGGGTTATGAGTAGCGGATGACATTAGTGCCGGAGCTGGCGACATGAAACAGAATCCACGCGATGCATGCCGACTTAATCCCAGGTAATGGGACGTAATAAAATGTAAGAGGCTAAGGGTAACGACAGACGTGCGCGCGTGACCTGTTATCTTTACCTTTTGGACTACTTAGGAGAACACAAAATCAGATTTTGTTGCTTACGAGCGGAATCTCCTATGGACGTAGATCGAGCATTAAATTAGACATCATTTACAGAGATCTGTCTGGAAATCGTTTGTCAGGTATAATGAGTTTTATGAAGGTAATCGATTGAACGCTTTCTCGAGTCATCACGTGTGAATTTTCTAACTTTTTCTTTATGACGTCGAGTTTTGACAAATTAACACGTCACCGAAGAGATACGGCGCGCGCCCCGGGCTCACCCATCAATATCGCCGCGGCCACCATTACTCAATATCACTCAAGTGGAACTGCCCAATTTACAGCTACATTTAACTGATTTGATTGAATCCACCGAAAGTTATCACCTCGGAACGCTTTCAGGTTCCCATTCGGTCAAGTAGATGTGAATACATTATATGCTATATATATATCAGATGTGTTGTAGCTGTTTATAATGCAAGTAGTGTCCAAGCAATGTCAATGCTACGTGTTGTTAATGCAAACATACGTGAACTAATTGCAGTATATTACTCCCAAAGGCCAGAATAACTGTATCGTATTTCAAAGCATACACTTACAGGTTAAACGCATTAAGAGGAGCGTATTAAAATCGCCACTTACGAAAACAAGAGAGTTTCACTACTGTGAAGAAAAGGAGCCACATCCTGTCATCACTAAATAATTCCAAGCATTCAGTGTTTCAGTATTCTTAAAGCTAACATGCGGTTATTTCTGTCACATACATTTTAGAAAGGTTTTCTTCAAAACGGAAAGGAATCGTTCCCCTTCTTTCCGTTCACGTATTCCGCTCTTGACCCTGAAAACATTGGGCTTAACCTTCCTCAACGAATATTGCTTCGTGCCGCGAAAAGTTTATAAGATACTCTAGGGGTTTATATTGACTTGCTTAAGATAAACGCAAATGTATATTGTGAATCCCCACAAAGAACTGACAAGAGAATTTCTTTCCGAGTTTATTGTAACACTAGAACCTATCGAAAAGTTCGGCAATTACTTTGTGTGTTTCCTTATCACTAACGAGAGTACTGGGGTCAGCTTGAACACATTATTTTTAATTAGGTACTATACTCATATCTAAAGGTTCATGGACACGGTCACTCGAATGAATTATTAAGTTATTTAAAAATAGACATAAATCCCAAGCACTCGTGACTAAAATCCCTGACTCCCACGTCTGAAATATGAGTCGCCTTCGTTAAAACCCAGCACTCATGACCCAACCGAGATCACATCCAACTTATAAACGTAGTGGAGCCTAACACAATTGTTGGTCTATTCTTATTTAATTTCCGCTAGCTGTTTGTTCTACGTTTTTCATTTGTTTTGTAGTGGCGGGCGTCGCAAAGTTAAACACAGAGCGGTATGTTAGGTGGGTTGCGCATGAGACGACGCGACTTTGATGTATCGTGGAGCGTCAGTAGTCGGACCCTGAATATTTACGAGAAGCGAAGGCCCAGGCTCCCGTCGCCTCGCGCCGGGAACCGTGTCACATTATTCATGAACTATATTTTATGTTACATCTGCCAAAATACACTCATCGAGCGTCGCACAAGATGAATGCTTCAGCACCTTTAACTTCTCTAGATATTGGTACAGTATTTTTATTTTGTTGTATACGTGATACTCGTATACATTCATTCTTATATATACATTCTTGTAATGTAAATGGTAGTTTATTTATAGGTTTTTATTTTGTTTGGCTTTTAGAATAACCTCTTTTAATTCTGTAAAATAACTGGCAACGCAAGCTTACCTATAAATATTGACACGTGTCGACAACACGCATCTCATTAGGCGAAATTGTGGCCATAAAGAAATATTTTCGATTTTCAGTTAAATTCATACAGTTAAGTAAAATTCACAAACATATTACAAGGAGACTTTTCTTTCAAATATTTTATTATACAATCTTAAAACTACGTGACTTTATATTACAGATGAAGCAATGCTAGCTAAAATATGTATGTAAACTAAAACATCTTCAAAATAAATAGGTATCTCTGTTACATTGTTTATTCCAGCAGAAATTTTTTATGTTCAACAACGTGAAAGCGTTCCAAATTACCTTACTTACAATATCTTTTATTTATCGTTGATTATTGACTTCCTGACTGAACATTTCATTCCAGTTAACGAAGCAAAGCGCTATTTTATTGTAAACGCTTTGTTTACGAATAGCAACCGAAAACAACAAAGTCAACAGTTATTTGGGCAATAAATATCTTTATTTTGAATTCGAACGTGCGTAAAGAATAACGGAACAATACCAGAATTAGGTGTAACTCACCGTTATTACAGGCATTCGGTAACCGACCTAATTTTTTGCGCAAAGTGCTTCCAGCTGTATTCAATATTTATATTTGGTAATTTTCAGCAGAGTCGTGGAAATTTAAACCTAAAATTCGATTATTTTTGTTGAAATAACCGAACACCTGGTAGTACCTATTACGAAAGATAATAGTGTTCTGAAACATAAATGAATAGTTAACAAATTCCGTATCGTGGAGTGCGTCTCTGTAATGATGTACCTAAAACTCAAAGAAAAACATTGCGCTAAAGTAATTGACCGTCTCGCCGTATTAAATTATGTTTCTATTCAAAGAAACGAAAAATGTAGAGAAATAAACGAAGAGGTAAATTACGGGCACCGCAATAATTTCTCTTGTGGACATTTTGTTTTCCTTTATTGGTCATATTTATCAGTGCGAACGCCCGCAGTGGCAAATAAATCGCTTGCTCATTTCAAGTGAACCTCTTATTTCTTAGACGAGCGTACTGAACGAGGTTGGGACGATTAAACTATGTGATTTTGTTCCTCTCCAATTTTTTTTTTTTTGTATTCTTTGCACGCCGGGCAATAGTTGGCGGATATATCCGACATCCATCTTTATTCCCGATATTTAGCTATAGGGTGGAACCAGAACAGAAATAAATAAAACAAGTTTAAATAATAATAAGAGAGAGCTTGTCACAAAAAAAAAATAAGGTCGTGTAAATACAAACACGAAATGTTTATAAAAATCGTCGTTTTATACAATATATAAAGTATAAACTGGACTCGCGCACTTCAATATAAACAACGAATGCAAACAACGGACAGTTGGCACATTCGGCGAAAAAAGAGCATGATGTATTAAATATTGTATATGTATAAATAACTAGCTAGTTTGTCTTTCTAGCAGTTTTATATACTGGCAATTTTCCGGTGTGATGTCCGCTACGTAAACTTAATTGGCAACCTGAACAAAAAAGAGAAGAATCAACTTCGAAGCTGCCGCATCTAGCTTCTTAATGACTCATGAATCTAGATACTTGCACGACTAGCTGTGTCCCATTTAAACGCTTAGACGAGAATTTAATTGTAAGCCTCTCGTGTGCGACAGCCTTTTAATGCAGAATTTTCTAAATAGCCAACTTTAAATGTTAGCAATTGCGTTCCACCCAGCAAATTCTTTCACGTAGGTATTTTCTAAAAACTCACCTACTGGTCAAAATGGATGCGCGTTGGCCATAAATGGCCCAGGCCCAGTCATACTGTCCAGCTCACACGTTATTCAGGCTGACCGACTGACGTCTTTACTGCCGTTCATATTCATGTGTGGCATGAAAGCTACTAACAGGAACGATCAGCTACACTGTTTCGCCGTAGAGCATTACAATAGAACTAACGCCTTACTTATACTCCTTTTAGTACTTATAACGCCAAGCAATTTGGCCCAGATCGTAAAAGAATTGCGTGGAATCTTTTCGCTTATTTAAATCACGATGAAAGAATCTTTCATTTTGCCATTCGGCCCACAGACCGCCTACGCAGCACCTTCAATATGAGAACAGTAAGTAACATTAATGCCGTTCAAAGACAAGTACAAATATAGAAAATAAAAGAATAATGGAATTTCCTATCCTTTTAGACAAAAGTAGCTAGCATGTTTATTGAAAACTGTAGCTTTCGTGAACGTTATCTAGCTAAAGTACTTAGGTAGTGTGTCTGACCTTAGCAAGTTTTGCGCTGTAGGTAGTACTGTGGAGCCCACGCTGAACACGCCAAGTCTCCACGAGTAAACGCCTACAGAAATCGAGCCAGCTTATAGGCTTACTCACCGAAGTCTTATATTGTACACAAGCATTATAAAACGGGATGAAATTGTTCCAAACTCTATAAGCTCCGTATTTCGATGTTATTTCGATTATCCTAGTGACTTTCAGTTTTCATTGCCAATATTGCAATTTCGGTAACCAAACTATCAAACAACTTAGGTGTTTTCGTATAAGGTTCGGAAAACTCATTTTTTTCCTTTTTTCACTATGTAATAATACGTGTCCAGACTTTGTCTACAAAATAGGCGCTCCAAAAAAGATAAAAGTTGTTTATGAAAGCTTTATCTAGATTTTGGTATGTTCTTCACATTTCCTTAATAAAAGTCTCAAGAGCACATCTCGTTCGATCCGAGATCAAATTATGAGTTAAATCGCGGCGCGATAAACGCTGCTCAGCCGGTAAATGGGGAATATAAATTTGTCTTAAACAAATTCTCTTCCTGATGACGTTGATACGTTCCCCGAGAAATTACAAGCGCTACAGCTCTTTGTTCATTTTTGATGTGTAATTAATTTGTCTGGGGCGTGAAGGATCGAAAGGCTTTGATAACAGTTTCTACATCAATATAACAATCTCAAAACGTCGCAGGGCTAAGGGGGTAGAGTCTATGAAATAAACCCTTCTGAAGATGTCAGAAAAAAACAACAATAACTACTCGTATGTACAATTTACGAAACAACGTTATGAAGTGATTCTTTTCTTTTGTTCGCTTCGTTAGTCGGTATGGTGATTTGTAGTTTGAAAGCTGTAGTCTATATTTGTTACTTTTCTTTTATCTTTAGACAAAGGGTTTACGCATAATGAGCATTGTTATATTTTTTCATATATTTACAAACATATTTACCAGAGTTTCTAAAACAGCAAAACCTAGGCTGACATTGCTTACAGCCGGGAGCTAGAACTAATTAATAAAATAACTATGAAACTAATTAGAGAATCAAAGAAACTTTGTCAAACGACAGACAATGTCGAGAACTTGCCTTTGAATGGAAATGCCTGTTAAAAACAAAATTTTCTTTCTACTAATTAGCTTAACAATGTTAAAACACAATTCGTACAATGACAGAGGCTTTTCTCAGACATCAAGATTGTAGGGGGATGAAGTTATGTATGAAAAGTCCTTAATTTTCGAAAAAATCGCTAAATTTATTATCTAGGCTTATGATTGGAAGCTAACGCAACGGTGTTGCTAGAATTTCAACCCTTATGAGGGTGAAAAGGGGATACTTTGTTTATAATTAAAGTTCTTTATTTTTTAAGCTAAAATCACTAATAGGTAACTAAAACAACGTAAATCGTTGTTTCTTTTAATTTCAACCCACAAGAGGGTGAAAAGGGGGATGAAATTTTGTATTGAAGTGGTTCATTCGCTAAAGGAGAAACCCAAACTCCCGGTCTGTAACGTTACATTTTCCTGGTAGGAGCCAGAAAACTGTAAGGTCACACTGAGCACTGACCTACCTAACTTTCAGTCTGGAGGGGAGTACTGTTAAAAGAAATAGTCAAGAGGACGAGTTATAAGAATTTAGTATTAAAATATATATATATATATATATATATTTTATATATATATATATATAAATATATATATATATATATATATATATATATTTATTTCATCACCACTGCTCTCAAAACAGTGAAGGAAAACATCGTGAGGAAACCGGCATGTCCTAGAACCAAAAAATTCGAAGACATGTACCAATCCGCACTGGGCCCGCGTGGTGGATTATAGCCCATTCCCTTTCATAGAGAGGAGGCCTGTGTCCCAGCAATGGGAACATTAATAGGCTGATGATGATGATGATGATGATTAAAAAATAACCTACGGCCTACTATACGGAGCTAGAAGTTAACTAAACTCTCACTAGGCCAGAGAAGCTGGTGAACGAAAATGAATATGAACGTAGGATGGCATGGAAAAAGGCGGCCTTCTGGGCTGTAGTAGTAGCCGAGGGACGTCAGGCTTTAGTCTTCCTTCAGTGATACTGGTCGAGGTACATCAGGCTTCGTCTTCCATCGGTAAAACTGGTCGAGGTATATCAGGCTTCGTCTTTCTTCCCCCTGGCTGTAGAAGTGGGTCGAGAGACGTCAGGCTTCATCATTGCAGCCGAGGAGGCGGGGGCCGTCAATCTTCCTCTCGGAGGGCCGGAGGACGTGAGCTTTCTTCGTGGTGAGCCGGAGGACGTCAGTTTACTCAGATCGTAAGGGAGGGTGGAGGATCGTCACTCCTATAGCCTGGGAAACAGATGCTAAGACATGGCACAGGTACGCGTTAACTTACTTGTCTGCCTCGTTGGTCTTGTAAGCGCAATCGTGAGTCGTGACTGTTGAGCGGGAGGGAGGTCCTGGGTTCGATGCCCGCAGGGTCGGGCATATTAGTATCGGATTTTTCTTCAAGAATTTCTCTATAGCAGCCACGATGTTTGATTTGTGCCCAATTGATGGCAATAGACTCGCCCCCTATTACATGGGACTTCAAAATAACTGGCGAAATGTAGGTAGTATTAGATACACCTCTGCCTAACCCTCACAAGCGTGATGTTATTTCATTCCGAAAAAAAATATAGAATTATACGACCAGCAAAACAATTGTTAATTGATTGTTCAAAGGACTTACGGAGGGAATCCCTTCGACATCATGACTAGATTCATTAATAATTAATTTCATGATTTGTACTCCCCGCATACGTAGGTAGACAATATAAGCTTGTAATTGATTACGGAAGCTGCAATGTTGTTGTCGGATGAACAACACATGTATAGTAATATATTGTTAGCTGTTTGGCTGTTTTATGTGAAGTGGTTGATATGTTGCTTTCGTCGAAACAAGCCGCTCAAGCGTAGTGCTTAAGCTTCCTGTCTCAAATAATAATATGTATCATATCATGTATGTAAAAACCGACGACCTGGATGCCTTCTATCAAACAGGCAAATGTGAGAATTTCAAAAAAACATTAGGTATTACATTCATGATAATGCTAAGGGCATTAAAAAGTAGGCATGTAGGTAGGCGTAGTAGCATGGGCAAATTAAAAAGCAAACAATAAAAAATAACAACAAAGTAGCTTCTATTGGAGTTTTTTTTTTACTTTAGATAAGACACACAAATGTGCAACGTTGTGCATTAGTTATACATATTTCTATTTATTTAGTCAAGGATATTGTTACATAAGTTTAAAATGTTAGCATGTTTAAGAAATAACAGGCTTTTTTTTATTTTTATGGATAAAAATGAGATAATACATAGATTAATAGTATATAAATGTACTCAAACGAAAATATGTAGCACAAATCAAAGTCATGCCGCCGAAAACACATCACAGCCTACAACAGTGCAATTCTATAACTTTAAAATAAAATTTTCAACTAAAAATTATAAAAGAATAAAAGAAAGACATAAATCGTATCACACGCTTATCTTTCGCAAGTTGTAGGAATCAAGCGAAACGGGTTAGTATATGCTCCTTGGCATAGCGCCAGCGAGCCAGCTTTACTTAAGCACTATTGTGGTTTTTACGTGCCTTTAAACGATTCTATCGCAACTATTTTTTACACCCTAGAACAAAGTTTGATGTTACCTACGTGGGTAATGTCCCAGTTAAATAGCTAAAATTAGAATCTAGGTAGACCCTTGCCATTTAGATTAGAAAATATCTGGGCTTTTTGTTGTGATATTTAGATTTTACATTTAACAACAGATACAAGTATTATCTTACCACATCAAAAGTATCTAGGGATCAACATATATTTTTGCAATAACTTTTCTCCTGATTGATATTAATTAAAATTTTCTTTAAGGATTCATCAAATAAAGTGTTTTCGTTTGTCACAGTAACGATAAACCAAGTCACCTTTGCATTAATAAAGAAATTTGCCATTTTCCTAATAAAGGGATTTTTGACATTTGAACCACTAACATTAAAGTTCGAAAAAAAGACTGAAATAACAGTTTTCTTTAAAATTTTATTGGGTAACTTAAACAATTAATAATCCGTGTTTCTACCGCGAACACTAACAACACAAGAACATCGGTTTGGCATACTCAAAATGAGTTCATCCAAATCACGCTGTGGAATGGCCGCCCATGTTCGTTGCAACAACAAAAAAAGGTCTTCTTGCGACTGGATACCCTCCATATTCGGCAGAGCTCTTCTCTGTAGCATATCCCATGCATGCTCAATCGGGTTCAAGTCTGGCGACTGAGCAGGCCAGGGCAGGACATTGATGTTAGCTGCGGCGAGAGTCTGTCTTACAACTCTTGCGGTGTGCGGTCGTGCATTATCATGCATTAACTGAAATAAGGGACCGATTTGCACTTGTAGAGGAACGATGACGTCTGATACAATCGTCTCAGCATAAATTTGAGCGTTGAGGTTGCCTCTGATCCAAATCAACTCAGTTCTTCCGCCGATCCAAATACCCGCCCATACCATGATGGTTCCACCACTATAAGGATGGACTTCCTGGCAGGATTTTAATCGCTGTTGGCGTCCAGGGGTTCTCCAGTGTCGTATACGTCTTGTATCCGGTCTCATACCAAAACGAGACTCATCAGAAAAGCACACGAAACGCCATTGTTCTTCTGCCCAATTTCTGTGTTCAAGAGCCCATTGATATCGAATCCTACGATTGTGCATTGCTATAGGTGGTACCCGTAGCGGTCTTCGGGAATGAAGGTTCACTTCATGCAAGCGGTTTCTGACTGTTTGGTCGCTAATTAAGTTCCCTGAAGAGTGATGAAGCCTCACGGCTAACATCATGGCGGTTATTGTTGGAGCTCTTCGAGTTAAGATTTGAATGTATCGGTCTTGTCTCCGTGTGGTGCAGCGATACCGTCCTCCATGGCGCTCAGCCACGGTACCAGTGCTTCGGTAACGTGTCCAAAGTCGACTGATAACACTCTGACTTGTATTCAGAGCTAAAGCTACAGTACGTTGCCGGGAACCAGCTTCTATCATTCCCACGGCTCTGAGCATTTCTTCCCTGCTTAAATGACGTCGCCGCTCCATAATAACGTTGGTTTTAATCAGTAGTAGGGAAACAGTAGCACTAATAATGTCTTCAATGCGTTGTATGTTTTTATAGGGAAAATATTGACAGCTTATTTTCATCTTTTACTCGAATTTGATTGAGAGTTCCTGATTCAAATTATGAAATGCACCAAAAAGGATCCATATAAATTTATAAAATCATAAATTTATTACAAAGCCACATCTCAATCTCAAGAAATCCGCATAAAAATGCTTGATCCCTAGACATTTTTGATGTGTGTATTTTAACTAGTTTTTATTCCATTGTGTGTGTATACTTACTCGTCTGAATGTTTATTTCATCTACTCGTATTCAGTAATAATAATTATCTTTATTCAAAGATTTATACAGGTTGATCGGTAATTGGGTGCATTCCTTGAATTGAACATGATGAATGGCTTAGATTTCTCACAATCAGCAGTTTATGGTGAAGAGGTGGATCATTTAAAAACAAAACGTTAAACTTTGATTTCTCAAAATCACCCCAGTTTGAATTCCACGTTATCGTGGTCAAAATTGTTACAAATAATGTCTTTTTTTTTTTTTTTTTTTAGGAGGGACCACTCGCATTTGCAACGCGCTAAGGTTGCTTAACTGCTTAACCGGACAATCCTGTGGTGGCCAAAAATTACTTTAAGGCCCCCAGCCAGGGCTTACAAACTAAGGATTTCAATTAAATGAACGGTCACTAAGGGCACCCCCTGTGGGGTTCGGGCCTCGGCTTAGTGCGTCATTGATGAGAGGGCAGCAAGGGACAACAGGCTGGGTCGGATCATTAATTGGGGAATCGGTCGTTACATGCTCAGCGTCGCGGGCTGGCTCGTCGAGCAAGGGTCGGGCAGTGACAAATAATGTCTAGCATCACCCAGTTCAAGGAATGCACCTCATTACCAATCACCCTGTATTTCTGGGCTCCATATCGGGCTTATTGCTGACTGAAAATTGTGGCAAATTCTACACATACCTATTTGCTAAACTGCCGCCGGACATTTGACTGTCCCCAAAGTTGTATGTCGACCTATTCGAATTTCCTTAATACGTTTATGAGGTCCCTTTTACCAAGGTAAGATACCTAGCTCCCAGAAGAACACTGAAGGTCTGACCCAAGTTCACAAGTAGCCGACTCGAATTTCGTAACACGAAAAAGTTTGTGTAACAACAGTGTGCGCCGGCGGTCTTCCCCGAGGACGCAGCCACAACAAATTACTGGCAAACAACTTCGAAATAAATTAACTCTCAACTTTCAAGCGTTTTACTTTCTTTTTGTTAGACGAAAAACAATTTCCTTTGTGTTTTGTTTACGTTGTAACGTTCTTTGGCGTGGAAACTGTTCGGTGAAAAATAAACATATTTTTATGTATCGGCAAGTAGCTGATATAAAAGGATCTAAAAATATTTTTTATTCAACCCACTTACTAGCCTATGTGTAAATAAATATTCGATATAAGATTTGTCCTATTATACGCGTGCTCCGAGGCGCCGGCAAGCGGACAAAGAAATATTTTAGTACATAGCTATTTTATTTGAAGATCACATGAAAAAATGTTCTGAAGCCTTTGGATTATCTAGTAAAAATACAATTATTTTTATTCTTGGTAAAGTTTTAAATCTATACCTGTCATAGTTTTAATTAATTTATGCAGCTACATAAATGAAACACATTTGTATTAATTAACAGTGTACCTGATTATTTTAAGAATTTTAATAGTTGGAATAAAGTCTATTATATTTAAGTAAAAATCCGTATTCTACGTAATTTATTCAATCCGTTTAAAAACAGCAAATGAATAAAACATAACTCTTAAAATCGGTGCAAGAAAATCACAAAGTAAGCTTAAATTCTGCGAAATTTTATCTGAATATACATTTCACTACAAGCTCACGAGCCCGCCAGATACTAACCAACGAAGGGTCGGACAGAGGGACGGATGGACATGAAATTATAGGGATGCCCACTGGCTACGAAACCTAAAAACATACATACGCTCATGTAAGGGTTCGCTAGATAACTTCCTTACGTCATCGTCAAAAACACAAATGTGTAAGCTTCGTTTCTACTGTTTTCAACCCTAGTTGTGAAAGTTGCGGGGTCGTCGAGCGCAAGCAAGGTTCCGTATAAATTGCTTTTAATTTCCCGCTTTGTCCATAACACATGATTCCACGTTAATGAATCCGGAGCGTTAATATACAAGGTCCTCCGTGTAATCACTCGTCTGTGCCGCCACTGGTGGAACAGACCCACTTATTTATATTTACAGTAAACTTGAGCCTGATATTGTTGTTTTCACAAGAAAATTTGAATTTGCTTATTCAATTTCAACTCATTTTGTTGTCAAACAATATGCTAAAGATACAGTAAATTAGATTCTGCCTTTGATTTTATGGAGCAAATTAATTTTGGGCTGCTTATTAGCCCCGGCAAGTCTTTACATTAGGTTTAATATAAGTTAACAAGCGTCTTTGTATCATGCTGACATGTGATACAAAATAACATATTCCTTGATCGTTAAGTTTGAGGATACTTACGATGATGTAAAACAAGGGTATCACACCATTATTAACTTATATGGGTCTCTCGAATTGCGAGATTCATTCGAACTGTTAATTATTGTTCAACGTATGTATAATTTAGAAACTTAAGTCGTCTGTTATATTTACGAGTATCTGTTACAGACAGGTATAACCAATAAATGTAAGCACCTATTCGCATAAATATTATTACCTTCAACAGTACCAAATTCAAAGGATAGTGAACTATATAATTTTAGATGAGCATTAGATAAGCTAAAAAGAAAATCTAACGATATAAAAAAGTCAATATTTTAAGTTAAACAATGCTCTTTCAGCAAACTTTCCAAAATGAACACCGGCGTTAAGTCTACAAAAACAATTGCCCATCGACAGCCCGTTAAGATAGCCATTTGGTGTTCCACGACAATACAGATTGACACATAAATTGTGGTACAATTTCCCTTTATTCTGGGAAATTAGACATTCAAAACTCAATTCTCGGCCAAGAGCCCAATTTTGAATGCAATTTACGGCTAATTAGACTCTTAAGTACAGAGGCCGGTGGCACGAGGCGCGAGTCTGGAGTCGCGGAGGAAGTTTTCAATGGTCGCGTTAATGCGCACGAGGCGACGAGGCGCCAGCGCGGCCCCTAATGTGCAATAACTAGCACTGTTTTGTTTCTGTCGCCAACTTAACATTCTACTCGCTGACTCACTACTTGTCTTAGCGAGGCCGAGCCGAGACCCCGAGTTAAATGTAGCCTTCTTGTTGAGCTATCATATTGTTGTTACAGCATTCGCAAAACAGTCGCATTTCTTGGTCATTTTTGTTGCTTTGGTAAACACAGACGACTCGTCTCAATAAAATACAATAACACAATTACCTGGAAAGGATTTAGCCGAAATGCTTCAGAAAACTCTTACAAAATTAAATGTTCAATTAAAGGCTTTCGAGATTGTTTTAACAATTTCTAAATCACTCTCTTTACTTATTCAAATATCCGCAATAATCAAAACTGAAAGTAATATTTCCGCGAAATATTCGGTGAAATTATTTCTTTCCCTTAAAATTCGCCTTACATTCACGCTAAAAGCATTCCAGAGCTTCTTAATCAACGGTCTACGAATATTAATTTAATTAGTTAAAAGTTTTTATAACTTCTTAGTAAAAGGTGGAAACGAAAAAAGCTTCCGCGCGGGCGCCGATGTAAAGGAAACTTCAGCTTTTGAATTCGGACAAGCAACATTTATTTACCTTGCCTACTTAGCGAATCAATTAAGCGAATGAAGAGGCAACATCTTTCGTAATATACCGAGGAAGGTAATTTCTTGTACATTATCGTGTCTTGTACAAAATATGAGTGTAAATTGTGTAATGACTAATGTATATTCATGACGTAGCGAGGCGGCGCGGCGGTAAGGCGGCGAGGCAGCGAGCGCCTCAGAAGCAAGATGTATTACAGACGTGCAGCATCGCAGACTCGGCATCCCGTAACAAATGTATGTACCCTCTATCCTCCATGCTTCCTCTCTGATACATGACGCACCGCAACGTCAATGATTCAGGCACAAATTGCGGACCTCCCTCAGATAATCGCGCGTTTTGAATTAACAATGTGAGGAATAATTGAAACATTTCATTAAGATTCCGGATGAGTGATTTTTGTTTGTGTTTTGGAATTAAATTCGTTGGATTTGAAGGAATTTTATCGCAATATATGTATGTATATGCTTAGCTATTTGTTCACTTGAATTCACAACATAATCAAATTAGATGGAGTAAACAAAGTTTTAGATGCTAAAGGAACAAAGAAAAAAGTTTGTCAATGCTGTCTGCAATTCTACGTTAAACTATCGGACTTTCCCCAGAAAGAGTATTAAAGCTAAAAAAGCCTCACAAAACAGCTAAAATATGTTTTACTAAACTGTCACTGTTTTTCATGCACTCTCTGCCTGCATTTGTGTATCCACCCACATTTAACCTGCGCCTTCAAAGCAAGAATGAACAGACTTCTTTTCTTCGCTCGTTCCGTCATAGACCTGATCCATCGCTTTCCATCAGGCGTGATTGAAGTCAAGAGCAGTAATAAAAAATCATAAAATACACAAAATACTGTACCGTAATGAATAAATAAACACAATAAACAGCCTGCCGCTTACATTAGTAATAACAATCCCCTTGGGAAAAAACATATGAGTAGATCGCGAAGACAGTTTTTGTCACTTGTGTTCAACCATTTGATGAAGCACGCACGAGACACCACACTACACAGAAAATATACATAATTATTCGATTTGGACCGAGTTCTGATTACAACGTTTATAAATATTTAAGTATACAATTCAATACAAATGATTTCGTAGATTATATAACTGATATGCCTAATCATTTCAATGCATTATTAACGACTCATAAATTCGGCTACAATTAGTTTTTAAAAGCGCTGTGATTTTTAGGGTTCCGTACCCAAAGGGTAAAAACGGGACCCTATTACTAATACTCCACTGTCCGTCAGCCCGTCTATCCATCTGTCCGTCTGTCTTTCACCAGACTGTATCTCAGGAACCGTGATAGCTAGAAAGTTGAAATAAAAAAAATAAAAGTTAAAATTTCACAGCTGATGTATTTTGGTTGCCACTATAACAACAAATAAATACATATAAAAACAAAATAAAATAAATATTTAAGGAGGGCTCCAACAAACGTTTTTTTTAACGTTTGTTACGGAACCCTTCGTGCGCGAGTCCGACTCGCACTTGGCAAGTTTTTTGTTTTTAACACTCATTTTCTGTAACATTTATTTGGGTTAACCTGTTCTCCACGTTCAAACCTAGAATACTTACTACTCGCTTATTTAATCCTAAAATGAGTTTTCCCAAGACGAGCTTTAGCTAAACGTTTGAACGTCGTAATCCACCATATTTCATCATAACCTTTAGACCCAGTTTTAAGAGAAAGATTTAAAACAAACGCATATGTCTAAGGCTGCGTAATCTTGGATTAAGAACGAATGTCATGCTCATGTAGGGATGGAAGAAAAACGTATAGATTCGTTCCTTATCCCCCGCGCGATAGACAGCCCCGTATGGCATCACCGCAGCCTTTGAAATCACGTTGATATGTGAGATGCGGGAGCTCGGAGGTTAATAACTCTTTCGATTATACTTTGACAAGGCCTTGTTTGTGAATATCCATTTGTTCTTTGTTTAGATAGGATTACAGATATTTATATTCTAATAAATGTTTGCGTCATACCAAAAATGTATCCCACGCTAACTTTTCTTGTCTCATTTTACATAAAATCTCTCTCAGACTAAACGAAGAGAGATAATCCATGCATAAATATTTTAGCAATCTAAAACAACGACTCGTAGATTAAAAAGTTACTCGGCGATAATCTCCCCACTAAAAACTTTTGCCGTAAACTCCTAAAAATGCCCCAACATCTAAAAGTCTGTAACAATAAAACTACAAAAACATTAAAGATTTAGTGTCCCGATACACACAACTCCAGTTTACGAAAAAAGTTTAAAACCCCAACAGAAAGTTTTCGCCTTAAACGGAGTCACTATCATTGTTACAAACTGGAAAGTCGCATTATCTGATAAGTGCGAACCTCCTTTTTCTGGAAACTTCCGAGTTATCTCGGTCAAGTTAAGGTTTAGTCGGAGATTACGTCGTTTCCGTTAATTCATCTGAGATTCAACCCGTTTTCAAGCAATTTGCTCCTCTTTTAATTCTTTGATGGACGTGTTTTAGATCTGATAATATTTTAATTGAAACGCTTAATTTGCGAATTTTCTTGATTGGTTTAACTGTTCTTTTATGGAGTTTCGTTAATATTTTGAAAAGTTACGCATCTATATCCAAATACTAACTTGAGTATATAGAAGACATAACATATAAATATTAAGTTGGTACTTATTTCAACACTTTTTAAGAACTTGAAAATACCTTATTACCCATTTAATTTCAGTAACCATGTTTCTACAAAACAAACAATGTAAAACACACTTGAACTTTACATCCACGAAGATAGTTAATAACACAAAGTTACATTCGACTTCAATTTATGAACCATTAGAGAATAATACTAAAAAGTCAGTGTCTTAGCTATCTCATGTTTTGAGACGACAATGTTATAGACAGTGTCGAATCTCGTAATGTTTAGTATGTACCAAATAAGTACCGAATAATATTTGACACGAAATAGATACTTACACACAGTACATTAACACATACATGGAATTGCAAACAATACACTGAAATCACATTATGTTGTTCGCAATGTGACGTTACTGTCTACCCTCTTTTCGGCAAAGGTAATAATACCATTGACCCCATCCCTAAATATATGATGCCTTCGGGACCAGAGGTGGAGTGGTTTACACCTTGCTAGGGATAACCACGAAACCTTCCTGAAAATAAAATATTTTGAAAACACAAAAGCTTTATTTTACTACCGCGCTCCAAGTTAATGCAGTTTATTTAGTTTCATTTGAGAAATAAAACGAAAAAACTGACTAATTCTTCTCATAAGTTTCCTTGCATTAAAGTTTGTTTAAATGTAGCGCAGCATCCACTTAGCGTCTGTTTTATTAAACAATATTATTTAGAGAATAATTAGACTCTTTCATTCTGTGATTACTCCTTACAACTTTGCTTAGATGAATAGCAGACGGATGCTTTCTGTTGTTACTAGGTGTGATCTGATATTTATTAAACTAAAAATTTGAAAATGAAAAACTGATAAATTGACAGTATTAGTGTGCGTATGTGCCTCGTTGGTCTAGTGATCGCAACCACGACCATGCTGAGCATGAAGTTCTGGGTTCGATTTAAGTAATATTGGGTTTTTCAATTAAGAATTTTTCAGTAGCAGCCACGTAGTCTGGATTTGTGCAATAGGCAATAGGGTCACCCCTATTACATAGGACGTAAACATAAGTGGTGAAATGTGGGTGTAGTATTTGGTACACCTCTGCCTAACCCTTCGAGAATTACAGGCGTGATGATATCTTATGTTATGTAGTGTGCGTAAGCCGAATTTTAAATAGACTGTGTCTGAAGTCTAAACAAGTCACAAAAAGGTAGTTGCAACTAATGTTGCAAATAAAAAATGAATGAATGAATGTTGTTGTTGTTGTTGTTGGTGTTTCAAATGAGTTGTAATCAACTCATTTGAAACAATCTTTATATACCACGTATTTTATTGATCAGACAAGGCAAAATCTTTTAGGGAAAAGTCGCTTCCCAGCTTCACGAAAAGCGGTATTTATAGATTAAGTCTCCTTTGATCAACATGCTTGACGAGACTTCCAGTAAAAGTCAAGAAGCTCAAGGAAGACTTAATTCTGTAATTATTCTTCATTAATTTCTAGTACTTATTAACATTTAATTCATCCCTTTTGAATTAAAATCTCTACAAAATCGACTCTTTTAAGCTTGTTACACTTCAAATACGCCAGGTATATAATTACGCTATTTTTAGACACCACTGAGCGACGCTCAAACCTGAAGCTCCGCGCTAAATGAACCTTTAAATGGCACTTCAAAAATGAGTATGCAAAGTAGCATCGAGAATTTATTAAACCGTTTGGCTTTATGAAATCTACATTTCAGATACAAAAATAGACTATTCGAATAGCGTAGACCGAATTAAATAGTGGCAGGAAGTGTCGCGGGCGGCCATAATCCGGCTTTTAAGTAAATAAAACGCCGGCCATGCTTTAGAGACTACCGCGACCTTCTAGCCTTTGAATACGTAATGAGCAACCTTTTAGATCATCAAAATAATGGTTTATTTAATCAATCTTATAAAATAATGGATTTTTCGAGGTTTTTGGTTGGACAGAAGTGTACCTAATAGTACACTCACATTTCGCCGTTACGTTTTGAAGTCCCATATAGTAAGGGGCGTGCCTATTGCCATCAACTGGGCACAAATTAAGACTCCATGGCTGCTACTGAGAAATTCCTGATGGATAAACCCAATAACACTTTGCCCAACCTGGGAATCGAACCTAGGACCTCATTCTCAGCAGTCGAGCTTGCGATCACTAGACCAACGAGGCAATCCAAAAAGTAAATGACTTAACTTTGTAAATATTTGAAAAAGATCATTGGCTCCCCACGTTACGGGTCGCGGGTTCGAACACAAAAGTAACATTTGTATGGTACAGATATTTGTTTGTAGGATTAGTGTATACGCACGTAGGATTCGGGAGTAGTTCTAGTACCGAACTGCGTGTCAAAACAACAATCCTACTATTGACTTACCTGAATAACGTTCGAAAACACACGTCACTCTCTTCTCTACCTATATAAAACTACCGTCTATACATTTTACCAAGAAAAGTATCTTGGACAAATTTAATTTCTACTCTAAAAGAAACTTCATTTCACAAGATTTATCAGTTTTAAAGTGATCGATCTAACTACGAAGCTAGCGTAGTCACTGCACACGAAACTCGTAGCACGTCTACGTCGTAGCTAACCGTGCTACGAGAAATACTACGACTCATTTAAAGTTACACCAACACAGGCGACTGGTTTATTTTTTTGTATAAATAACGTCGTGGTGGTTCCGGGCAAAGAATATGTCACTCCTCCTCTTCCGGTGGATGTCGTAAAAGGCAACTAGGGGATTATGGGTAGAGGATTGGCAACAGAATCTTAAAGTGAGCTAGTAAAAACTTACTTGAATCTGTTCGCTAGGCATGGTGATTATAGTGCTATTAGTAATTCTTTGTAGTAGGTAAAACAACTCAATAAATTCGTACTTGGCAAGGTTTAGTAGAATCTCTTAGAATAAATGAACTCATGATTTCGTTAAGTGAGCTGTCATTATACAATTAACATGTTAACTTTAAAATCAAATTGAACAATTATTTGTGTACTAAACAAGGACAGACACTCGATTCTATTCAACATTAATGTGTGACACATAAACGTCGTAATTGGACAATTACTGTAAGCCCGCGGTGGCATGTGTACATTTATACGAAATGTGGTAATTATCGTAGTCACGCAAACGACTAATTATTATATGTACACGCACAACGTTGGCAAAACCACTGTCATTTGAGCGCCATCTTGATTTCCACTCATATTTTATGCCGTCAAGTGTAATACGAACATTTTAAATTACCTTTTGTCCAACTTTAGTTATGATGCCTCAGGGATTGAACAAAAATGTTTATTGTTGTTTTTCTCTTAACGTTGTCGCTAAATGGCTGTTGTGGCTTTTAAGCTCATTGATTATCGGGGTTTAAAGAATAAAAAGCAAAAGTTCCATCCATTGTCCCGTGCTAATGAGCGCGACAACTTCTTCTAAGTTAAAAGGATCCTGGAAACCGCTGGAGAGACACTGTTTGTGCTTAGTTCTACTGAACACAAAAAAAGTCAAATTAAATCGTTGCTGTGATGTAAATACTTCAGTTCGTTGATAGTTTATTTTTAGATAACCCACTTTTCGGAACCTTATTAGGGCGGAATCTGCTTAAAATAAAACAGTTCACTGGGCTTTACGTATACATAAAGTGATTTAAAACCACCAATGTAAAAGTACATAAATGTAAGGTCAATATTATTTCCGTATAGTTATGCCCGTGTTAGTTAGTATTATTAGGCTTTTGCATCAGGAATTTCTCAGTAATAACCACGGAGTCTGGATTTGTGCCCGGGTAATGGCAATAAAGTGTTTTATAAGTGCCCATCTAGGCCAATCTACATCTACACTATATTTAATACTATAAAGAGGACAGATTTGTATTTTTGTATGTTTGTAACAACTAAATAACTACTGGACTGATTTCAAAAATTCTTTCGCCATTAGAATGCTACATTATCTCTGAGTAACATAGGTTATATTTATTGCTAGAAAAATGGGGGGGGGGGGGTTAGGGGAAAATAAAACATCCACTCGTGCGAAGCCGGGACGGGCCGCTAGTGTGCAATAAAATATTTTGATTACATGGGTCTTAAACACAACTGGCGATATGTGGATGCACTATTAGGTACACCTCTGCCTATCCCTTCGGAGATTACAGGCGTGATGTTATGTTATGTTATTATATCCGTGGTTTCCCTATTGCAGTGGAAACGCCAAATGATTTTTTGTGTTTACACCGCTATTAGGCCTTACAGAAATGTGCGTGCTGTTAAGATTTTGTTCAGACGGAAAAGACTTTCGAAACCACAAAGGGACTTTCGCTAATTTTTATTTCGGTCAACTCAGAACAGTCGTTGCCGCGGGCGCGGATAGTTACAGTTTTATTCAAACGAAACCATCGCACAACCTTATGTAAGTAGCAACCTATTTCCATAAGATTACATTCCTCATTCTTCAAACCAGTAATACCTCTTTTGGCATAAAATAAAACGAATATAAAGCATAAGGAAACAAGAGCTCGTTTGGAAATTATTAAGACGGTGTAAGCGTCCGGGCATCTGTTATTTCTAGAAAGGAATTCTGGATTCCGGAAAGGAATTTCCGAACACAAAAATATTTATTTTGCTGTGGAATAATGAGAGAGGTAGCCAACGGAGATAGCTGTTAGGAACTCCTTGCTCAGTGGAATTAAGCTGAGGATTGTCTTCTAACATTATGTTTTTAGTTTTTATTTTGTTCAGTGTTCTACCCCGCATAAGCTGTGAGATTAAAGTAAAGGAAATAGGTCACAATAGAGCTCTTTGGATCAGTAACCAGAAAGGCATTATAGATTTTTGATATGGAACCCATTTTAGTATGAATAAACATACATTTATTTTGTACCTATTCCCACTCTCAGGTCTTTTTACCTTTTACTCAAATAAAATTGTATTACTCACCAGGATATTATATTCATCGATCAGGATCTTCATGTCGGCTAATAGTTTACAATTTGCGCACTCAAACTTCAACAGCAAATCGAGTCCTTCAAGAGAGAAGATTTTGCTTAAAAATGATATTTTATACTCATTTTAAATAATTTCCCAGAACTCCTAGAATATTAAAGTATTTTCATAAAATTATATAAAATAGTGGGTTTGTAGGCGTAAGACTAATTCGCATGTAGGTGTAAAATACTCAGTAAAGTGTCTGTGATCTGATTGCCTTATACCTAGTAAAAGGTTGAAAGATGATATATAATAATGTATATATATATTTATATTTTATTTCTTCTCTCTGTACACTGTGTTCTGTTTCGATTTTGTTTTGTTTTTTTCAAGACGGTCGGAAATCGTGATCAGTGGGTAACACGATAACGGATAACGGATAACGGTATCATTGGATACAACTCGCTGTGATCAGTGGCTAACGTGATCTGATACTGTGATCGGTGGAGACAAACCCCTAGTAAAAGGTTGAAAGATGATAAAGACCGGCCAAGTGCGAGTCGGACTCGCGCATGAAGAATTCCGTGCCATCGTAGTACCATCGTTATTTTTATTATTAGTTGTTATAGCGGTAACGGAAATACACAATCTGAGAAAATTTCAACTGTCTATCTATTATGGATCATGAGATGCAGTCGGCTGACAGACAGACGGACGGACGGACAGCGGAGGCTTAGTAACAGGGTCTTGTTGGTTACCCTGCGGGTACAGAAAAAAAAATGTACTACATAGAAATCATAAATCATATAATTTCCTGATAATAAATAAAAAACTTAATATATTAAAATCTATAATTATAATAATTCTAGATATTAAAATTAAAGCTAGTTACACACACAGTATCATCAGTAAACGTTTACGACAAGCGTGGATTGTTAAAAAATCTTTGTTTTCCTTTTCTCTCAAAAAGCTGCTTGGGGTTGCAAAAACGCGTTTTTTGTTTGATTGCGTCACGACGATGAGAAGCAGTATCCCTTTTCTTCAATAGAATAAATGTTCATTGCATCATTTAAATGGAAGCCCATGTTCAAAAGTAAATATCGCCTACCCACTTATTTTCCAAACATCCACGATCGGATAAATCCACAACACTATTCCCATGTTCAACTTTTAGTCAAATTCAAATCGACACTATCTGCATGAACAAAATCAATACTTTCACAACTAGTTATTTCTTAAACTAAGCAATTGATTTTGTTCATTCACTTCCATAGTTGAGTTGAGTGCGAACTTATTCTGTTTCGTACAACGAGCTTTGCTACGGAAATGCAGTGCACTTCGAGAGAAGCTCGACTTATAAATTATTCAAGTAGTGAGACACTTCAAATATAGCACAGCCTGCCGCTGCGCGTTATTTTGAGAACAGCGACTGCTCTGCTGACGTGGCGTTCGATGCGGTCGCGCCGCTTGACCTCCTTCTGACCTTACACTGTCACAATGCTTCGTTTCAATGTACCCAACATTCATTCCCGACTTCGATTACTATTCAAACTATTTATTCAAAAGGGCTGTCACTCAATTCCCTCGACATTGTCTCCTTCCCCAAAGTATGTTTAGATCAGCTACCTATTCAACCATAGGTAGGTTATTGGAAACTTTTCGTTTAAAATATCTAAAAGGATCAGTTTCGTCAGGAAGTAAGATAATGCAAGAGGATATATGATCTTACTTTTGTAATTTATTGCCCCATATACTAGTTTATAGCTGAGCAAAGACGTCGCTTTATGGTAATTACCTTCTACACGTTCAAAGCTCTCCGAAGGGGTCACGTATGAATTTTTTGATCAGGTTAGTTCCCTATGAGAGACGCGCATTCATATTTTGATGATAAGAGTACAAACGTAGTAACGAGTAGTTCACGTACAAATAACGATTGTGGCTGATAATTATATTATGGTGGTGACTGGCTAATAAACAATTCGCCTTTTTAATGAGAAACATGTAAACTACCTTTTATCAAATTATTTTGTAAATATTCTTTTCCTTTAAATGAAGAAGATGTAAATATTTTGACTTTTCTTTTTAATAAAAATAATTACAAAACATTTTCCGCAATAATAATAGCAAGGTACACATTCGAAGCTACAAAGAAGAAGAAAACCCCGACATCCGTTCAATTATATTTAACATGGCTTCAAACCTTCTTCATACTTCTACACATCTCCAGCATCGTATAGATAACATTTCAATACCCATACGTTGTGTATAAAAAGCTTGAAAGGCCGATGAGAGCGGCGGCGGCGTATACCTCATGGGGGCCATAGGACGACGCCGCGGGCTGGGACCCGGTATTTGAATAACGTTTGTAGCTACGGATACAACTCAATATTTTCAAAGCCAGAAAGGCTTTCACTGCGACACCTATACAAGAATTTTCTTTTTGAAGTCACGTCCTGTAGAATTAAATATGTAACATTTTAATTTTTGAAAGTATTTCCCAATAAAATATTTATTGCGATCCTGATTTACGTTTTCATAAATACCTACTTTTCCATTTTTTACGTTTACTCCTGTATTCGTAACCCGTACTCAAGTCACTACATCTATACTTAATACTAGTAGATTTTTTAAACAGAATGTCATTTGTGGCCTAAATATATCTACCCTAACTTCACGTGACATAAATATAGTGACTTGAAATGTGATCTTGGTTCATCTACAAACAGAAAAGCTGGATCTCTATTTTCTTTAGCTTACGACTGCGCAAAGTATTAAGCAAGCAATAATAGCGTACAGGTTCGAGAATTCATTTTAGAAAAGTAATATCTGTGAAACTTTAAATGGTTTTCAAAAGACACTTTAATCCATTTCACACAAATCTATAGTATAGGTGGATGCCCTAAAAAGTTACCCACGTCTGATAACAGTTTGACATTCATCGTAGCCATTCAATATTAAATGCCGTTTTATTATTCTATCGTAACATATAACGTCGTATCTATTTTATACACGTAAAACGAACAATTTAAACACTAACATAATTTACAAATGTCTGCAATAATACGCTTATTGAATTTTACGACTGTTTTAAATTTGCCAGACGTGAGTGCGATTCCATCGTTAAAAATAGAGGACCCCATTTTGTAAATTATATAAGAGAACAGATACAATACGTAAGCGAGGTCAGTCACTTACAGTGCTATAAATGTTTGCGTCCCGACCATAGAACCTGCCTGTATTCAGTTTTATACTTTTGTGTTAAAATTTTATGCCTGGCATAATTTTAACTCCTTTCATAAATCCAACAGTATATGTTGCTTATAACAGCGGTAATTGAAACAGTAAAACGGTGTGACACCCCGCCACTAGCTGACAGCGAGCATCACAAAGCCGTTATTTTATTTATATTTCCTTTGGAAACCAGCAATTTTTGGTTTACAGGCTTTAAAATTCACGTAATTTTCCAACGGTACAAGCAGATCTAATGTTGTGTCAAAACCAATACTTATTATCGAAATAAATTCGACGCTTTTAACATGACTAAATATCGTTTTCAACACAGAACAAACTTACAATAACATATAACGCGGTTCCTACGTATTATACGCTATTATTACAATATTGATATTACCTTTCCAGTAGCTTACATTCGCGTTGCAACGCATAACTGCACAATATTGGGGTATATCCGAACGTGGCTCGGCCAAATCATCGCGCGGCCAAATGCGGAACAGTAGCGCGTCACACAGAATGATGACACAAAGGCTTTATTTTAAGAACCGCTATTATCTTCCCACTGCACAGCTTTCACGCCCCCAGGCTAAATTAAAATATCTTGCTAGAAATGAACTTGAAGTAAAGCTTTTCTATGACACTCTTTGTGAAATATTAAATGAAGTTACAAAGATGTATACGATCGTAAAGTTTTCTGTTTAGTACTTCCGCGAGGGTCGTCGAAGACGCTCCAACTTTTGGTAAAGCCGAGACTCGTAATTCTGCACTCCACTGTCATCTTTGTATTGTGATAATAAAGTCTATTGTGTTCTACAAAGTACATGACAGATAGATCACTTAGGTATGAACTCCTGGGTGTGCGCACAGTACTGTAATTTACTTTTAAAAGGTTCAAACTTCGTCACTAACGTGTCCATTTACGACCTATAAAATGCCAACCCAGTGAAGTTTCGATACAAACAAATTACCCGGCCCACATTTGCAATACCAGCAAAATGAAAATAAGCAATAACAATATTTTTATGTAGCGACGAGTACTTTATAGGCAATTTTTTTTGGCGAATTGTGATTTGATGACACTGTCTGTTATTTTATAAATGATTCATAGCCTATTTATTATTGTCACTATACAATTAACAAGTTAAGGTTTAAACCTTAACATGTCCTTACAATTGCCAAGCGCATTCTTCAAAAAAACAACATATTTATAATTTTACTTTTTCATGTTTCTAACATTGCACTCGCTTATGCCTGACGCGCATCGCTTCGGCAACGAAATGACAAATCAAATAAGTTCATTAGCGAAGTAAACTGATTTTCTCGTACCTAATAGCATTTTTATCTGAAGTCAGTCCGTGTGGATTAGCTAATTTCTAGGAAACATCGTGTGGCAAAAGATATCATGACCTATTTTCATTTTAAAGAATCACACACGTGAGATACCAAATAACAAAACTAGCGGTTCTAAATTTTCCCGGGAATGGTTTATACATAAAACTTTTGAATAGAACATGCGGTGTTACTGTACAACGAACTATAACAATAGATTGCTCGGTAACTGCACCAAACTACAATGGAATTTTAGGAATTTTATGAAACCGACGACGGCCAGGTTTTCATCGCATATTAACAGTTTTATTTTAGTTTCAAGTTTCTGCTCATTTATTGATCGTTTTTGTTATTAGCTGCAACAATGTGGTTGGGGTACTAAAGCTAAAAAAAAAATATTTTATGTTATTTTGAAAAATCCTTGTAAAGAATTTATAGTAGACACTTAGGTTATCGTTAAGTCTACGGGGTGTTTCCCTTGTCCACTGAGATCACATATCGGTGCATCCCCACGTCGGCTTCTAGAAAGTATTCCCTGAGACTACGGTATGCAGTATTTTTGTTGTTTCAAGATAATGAAAAACCTAAGTTATATTACGACGAAATAACAAATTTTAAATGCAATCTAATGTAACGGATCAGATAGTACTACTTCACTTTCAAGAACCACAAAAGCCTTTTCGTTTCAAAACGTGAACAACATGCGGGAGGATATAAGTCATCATAACGGTCGCGCCCATCGCCCAGGATCCCGAAAGGTTAGATAGTGGTGTACCTATGTCATACCCACCCTTCTCATATATCCACAGTCCTGTATAACGGTATTAGGTTCTGACAGGGGGCGTGCCCATCACCATTTATCAGTCAAAACTTCAAACTTGAAATGTAACTTAAGATTTCATAAAACAAAATATATTTTTTTCTCAGATTTTCTCGGTTTAACTACTGAACTTAATAGCTGGAAGTCGGCACCTGTTTTGTAAGCACTAGAATGTTGAGCTAGATAAGTAGCTTATACCGACCAGCACTATATTTTCCTTTCAATCCCGATCTAGCGAGAAAATGGATCATTGTTGGCTGCAAAATAAGACTCCGAGCATTCCTCGAAGATGTTTTCTTTGAGCGTCTGAAAAGCTTTAGCATTCCACATAACTGCTTTGAAATTGCACACACAGGCACAATTCTAAGCATATCATGGAACAGCATTTATTTCTATTAACCAGAAAACGTTCTTAAACAAATTGCCTAGCGTGTAAATAATTTGAAAACAAATTAAAGGGGAAGTTGGAATAAAAATTCGCGTGCGAGAAAACTAGGAGTAGGTATATAATATGAAGCTTATGAATAGGTGCGGGTAGGTAGTTCTTAACACGAGCGGCGTGGATGGAGGCGAGCGCACTTGGCGTGGGCTCAAGACCTCTTCATTCCCCTATGTCTCGCCGGTAAATAATTGCGACTGTACCGCACACCACTCACCTTGACAATTATGTGCACTTTATTTGGCGGTGCTCTGGCCTGCCTCACCCTTTGTATGAGGCGTATTATAAAACACTCTCGTACAAAACTCAATTGTGTGAAATGAAATCATCACCATCACATTACGGCAACCCGTAAACGACCACTTCTCATCACCGCGCATATGAAACTTGTAGGTTATAAAAGTAGGTATACTCGTATTAGGTACCAACATTAGCAATATCGCAAGCGCGACTGCTGAACATGAGATCCTGGCATCGATTCACCACCACCATTTAAACCACCATATCAAAAACCACCACCATTCACCATTTTTTTCACCATTTTAATTTGTGTGTTTTGTCCTGTGCGGGCTAATGAATGCTTTTTTCTTTCATTCTTTTTATTCATAGTTCGGGCAAACTGTTAGTGGGTTTTTTCAATCAGGGGCCGAGTCTGCTATTACAATAGTGTCACAATGGTCTCTCATTGAATTCATAATTGTTGATCGATGCCATTGTCATTTTGTTAAGTTCGTAATCTGCTAAATTCATAATGGTCGATCATTGGTCAGTCAATGGTCTCGTAATAGAATTGTGTTATAATGACATTGTTGTATTTCCATTGTTATAAAACCTGTTAATAGAAATGATTTTCGAAAAACTAGAATTAAATTTGAACATCTAATCATGCCAGATTTAATTTATATATATTTTTACAAATTATTTATTAGTGTTCTATGCAATCTGAAGTAGTAAGAAGTTCGTAAATAGCAAAAACATTACAAATGTGTAACGCGGATAATGTGAAACTATACAATTCAATAATATTTTATCTGTTTAGCTGTCAAAGTCAAATGTGACATTACTGCTTACTGACGTTTTATCTGTTTTTATTTCTAACGGCCGGTGTTTTGATTAATTTTCATTTGTGTGTTTTAAATTATCTTTAATAAAGAAGCCCATATTGATTGCAATACAAAATGGTGCTAATTGAGAAAATTTCGGCTGGAACTGTCAACATTTTAGTAGATTACCGCGTAAGTCAGTCATCATTTGTCATTGTGTACGAGATTACCATTCTATGCCATTTCTTTCAGTGGTTAATCATTGGAAAGTCATAATGACGCCACTATATTAGTAGATTACCAAACTTGTCGAAATCAACAATTCTGAAATCAATGATAGACCATTCTGACACTATTGTAATAGGAGACTCGGCCCCCAGGAAGTAGGTACCAACCACTGAGCCTGGATTTGTGCACGGTTGATGGCAATAGCCGGTTGTTGGCGGTTGTTGGCCGTGTGGTATCCGGCAGAGTAGAATAGAACCAACCCATTGCACTCACGGGTGTCGTATAAGGCGACTAATGTCTGAGGCAGAACACCTTGCGCCTCCGTAGACCAGAGAATGGGCAGCAGCGTTTTCTGTTAGTCTTACATTACTGCGATCTCCAATCCGCCTGCCAAGCGTGGAGATTACGGCAAATTCCTCCCATCGTGGGAGAGGCTTATGTCCAGCAGTGGACGTTATGGGCTGATGTTGTTGTTGTTGTTGTGATGGCAATAGGCTTGCCGACTATTCCATGAGACTTGAACATAACTGGCGAATTGTGGGTGTACTTATTATAGTAAGTACGCCTCTGCCTAGCCCTTCGGGGATTATAGTTGCGTTGCGATGTTTAGTCATTTCATCAATTGGCGGTGTTTCTAGTAATTTATACCTCAGTGGCATGAGTGGATACTTGACTTAATTTCTCTTTAAATCATTTAATACTGGACGTTTTTTGCAGGTTGAGATTTGAGACCGAATTACCTATTCGTTGCGAGGCCTGTCAACAAAATAAAACAAATAAATGTGAACATGAACATTGTTCGCCGCAATGTTTAGGTCTCTTTGTAAAAGACAGTTGAAATAAATGGGTCAGTGCGACACTTGAAGGCAGTACTCTACTATGCTGTCATGGCTTGTCTATATTATGTTTTTATTATTTTTGGATAATTAAGTAGATATATGAATACCTACTGGTTCACATTGTATGTTTTAATTTATATATAGTCTAGATTAACGTTTATTCATTTTATTCATACTTCAGTTGATAAAAGTTAAGATGATAAAAGCAGAAAGCGCTTAGTAACAACCAAAACTCAAAACTCCTATCTTTCGTGGGCGACAAAATGCAAAATTGTTCGCAAAACTGTTTCATTTGCTCCGTAAAAGTTGGCCTGGAAACATATAAAATATTATCTTTCGGCAGAGCCTAATGCGAGCAGTTTTCCAAACAATTACATAAGCACATGCAGGTAACCTGCAGACGATGCCAAGGGACGCGGGCCAACGTACACGTCACCACGTAACGTACGAACCTCCGTGGAATACAAATGAAAGGGTAGGCTCAACTGTTTGTACTCAACTTCATCAAAATTGCCCAACCGGGGCCTGTTTAACCTACGACAATTAAATGACGATTGATTAACTTAAAAGTACTACATGCGTACATAAACACACGTCTTTTTAAGGTTGTTTTTATTTTGATGATTTTTAGGGTTCCGTACCTCAAAAGAAAAAAGGAACCCTTACAGAATCATCATTTTTGTCCGTCTGTCTGTCAAGACCCTTTTTCTCAGGAACGCGTAGAGGTTTAAAGATAAACATAATATCAAATACTCAAGTCTCCAGTCTCTTTCAACTGTGAAAAATTAAACTTGTAAGTAAACGCGATCAAAGGATATGACCGTTTATGCCGCATATTTTAGTATATTTTGCTATTTCACAAGAGAATTAAAACCTATAGGGTTCACAAGAGAATTAAAACCTTCACGTTGGTCTAGAACAGCCTTTCCCAAAGTGGGCGATAACGCCCCCTTGTGGGCGGTGCAGGCCTAAAAGGGGGCAGTAAGACACCCAGAAAAAAAATGGGGCCGTTGTGTAGTGGCTTAGGGGGCGATTTGTAATTTCATCTAGGAGGACTCTTAGACACCGACTGAGTTCGTGAGAAGAATCGACTTTGTTTGTTTTAATTTGAATAAAAGATACTCTGTCTAATAAGTAAAGTTGCGTTTCAATAATCATTCTCATTGGCAGGTGTAGCCCTTAAGAGTTAACTTGAGACCTGAGCACCGTTGTGTACTACCTACTGCGCTCAGGTCTCAAATTAACTCTTGCGGATTATAGTAAAAGTCTCATTTAGAATGAATGTTTAGTCTCCGCTAATATAGCTCACAATAATTAATTTAATTTGAAGTTATAAGTGGTTTTTACAATAGGTGAAAAAATGGGGGCGCAAAAAAAATATTAATTCTCAAAGTGGGCAGTAGACAAAATAAGTTTGGGAACCTCTGGTCATCATGAAATATTGTAAGAAGCAATCTCTTATAACATGTACTTAAAGGAAAAAATCTGAAAACCGTAAATATGTAGTTTATAACAAAAACTTACAAGTCTCTCTTCTCTGTCCATTGACAGACTTGTAAAATTGCTTCTTACCATATTTCATTATTCGACCAACGGGAAGTACGCTATAGGTTTTGATTCTCTTGTGAAATCACAAAATATGCTAAAATATGCGGCATAAACGGTCATAATTATGCTTTGATCGCGTTTACTTACTAGTTTAATTTTTCACAGTTGAAAGAGACTGGAGACTGCAATGACCTCGGATCGGAACCAGCTAGTAAAAATAAGCCGAGGTTTTAACAGTATAACCTCGGCATATTTTTACTTTTTTTTTGGTCCTGTGCAGTACCTAAATAGGTGTGCTATATACATAATCTTTTCAATTATTTTCGCCATTGCATAGTCGAGTTAAAAATAAATATCTTATACAGGCCTATTCTAGAATGGCTATAAACCTAGATATATAAAATAACTGAGTAATAACTGTGAAATTCAAGCGTGTAGCGATCAAAACGATGTAAAATTTTAATCTAACGCCAAGGCGGGTAAACTATGCGACGTAGTTTTCCATCCTACTAATAAGTTTGCGATTATGGATGTTGGATGTTTGTTACTCTTTCACGCAAAAGCTACTGAACGGACTTGGATGAAATTTTGCACACCGATAGTTAATAACCTGGATTAACACATAGGATACTTTATGCCGGTAGTAAGATTCTATGGGACAATTATCAAACTTCACGCGGGCGAAGCTGCTGGCAGAAGTTAGTAAGGTATAATAAAAAGTCGCATGTTCAACAGTAAATTGTCGTCAGATGCTGCTATTATATTCTAGGTCAACTTGATATAGGTTTATACAAAAATAGTAGGCTTTTAGTATCTATTATTCATAAACTATAAAAACAATCAAGCTAGCCTGAGTACACAAAACGCAGTTAACAACAAAACTAATCTAACTACAGGCATCCAATAAACACTATTAGTTATCATTGATCGTGTTTACTAATACAAAGAACTATGACAGTCGACTGCTTCTTTCAATGTACTGTCCTTTGATTGTTATTTTACCTTTGACTTTGCAGTATAGTGAACCTTATTCTCGTGGACATAAGGTTTATGTCACAGGTAAAATAATAATAGTAAAGGTATGTATGCAAGTACTGATATTTCTTTTAGCGCGCTTCATTAAAGCGGGAGATACAATCACGCATGCTTTAAAGGCGGAGGGGCTTCACACGAGACAATACAAGGTCTAGACGCATTCATTCTATACGTCACGTTATACGTGCGTGATGTGTTCCTAGTAAGTATTACCTTCTGTTTGTACTTTAACTAGTACCACGACGTAGAGCCTAGAGGCGGAGGCTATACAAGTCAAAGGGAAATTGATTGCTAAGCAAATTAACACCCAGATATTGCCTTTAATTTGCCGTAATCTCATACAACTGCCAACGAATGACGGCTACGATTAGAATATTTAAATATTTACTTCTTAACAATTAATTTCCTCGAATTGACACGAGTAGTATTAATTGGTTCGAGATTACCGTGTAAAGCTAAAGTTATATTATTATAATGAATATATAATTCGTCATAATTGGCTGAGAGTATTTACAAAGCGTTTTACTTTTTTTACGGGTTTACTAATATTCCCAGCACTTAGTTCTTTACTTTTTTCAAAATAAATTCACGTCAAAATTGTAAAAGGTTGGGTTTAATGGCCTGCAGTCCGACACTCTCACTCACCTTTCTCATTTTCCTGTAAGACTCTAAACCGTAATCTATAGCTGCTTATATGTCCCATGCCTCCGGGGCACGCAATGGATAATTAATTGTGTCTCAGGTTTAATTAAATGCTAAAAGTCTTCAGTCGTATCAAAATTCAGTGAAATACTGTCATGATCAAAGGTCCCAGCACAACCGTGCGAGGCAACTTACCTAATCGTATATTCAAACGATTGTAAATCGAAAATACAACTATCCCATATTATTATCATCAACTTTAAAATCTTAAAAATAAGTAAATATTATGTGCGAAACGAGAATTTTGATTTAAAAATCGTTTGTGTTTCCGTGTGGCAGAAAAAGGGGAGACCTATTATCCAGTAGTTGGTGATTCCGGACTGATATGTTGATGATGATTGAATTTCCATTGCGTATATCTGCACGTTCGCGCTTGCCTAACCTGTACCAAAATAAATAGGTACAGATATAAACACGACTAGAAATCCGATTACTATTATAATAATGAACATCTGACACTCGGCCAGTAGATAACGATACACTAAGGTACTAGGAACTACCTAGATATATCGAACGGTACGATGTTATGATGAATAGTGCTAACAGTTGTGCATTTACTTACCGTTCACCATTTCAAGTGTTAACGTTTAGATGGTGTGTCATTTATGATGCTGTGTGTGAATTTATTGTTTTAATATACATAAATGTTGATGGCAAGTTTATCTTATAGGTACTAGCGACCTGCCCTGGCTTTGCACGCGTGTAATTTAAAAAAAAACTTCCCACCACCACCACCACCACCACCAACACTTCACACCAACAACAACAACAACCACAACTTTCCACCTTTCCTTCTTTCTTTCTTTCTTCTACTTCTCATTTTAAAATGAGAAGTAGGGTTAGCAAACAAAATCGAAATTGTCTTTGAACAAACCTTGTCCAGACTACACAACTACGAACACAACAAAAAAAACAACCAAATCAAGCGATCCGTCCTGAAGTGATGCTCCGTCATGGGTAATTTATTTTTATGTAGATAGTTATAGAAGATTTGTATCTTTTCTTATCTATAGTAAGTACATAAAATAGTTTCGTACGTAGTAGTCCTGTACTTAGTTTACTTTATTTCATGCTAAAACTACTCTTTTTATTATATATATTCTTCAAATAATTATACCAGGGGTATGTTGTGGAGATGCTATTTTATTGTTTACCAACTTTATAAAGTTATCCGCCTACAAAAATAATAAATAAATATTCTATCAAGATTTATGGCCACACATACGACATTGTGATTTTCCGTAACATAATAATATTCAGTAGCTATGGAACTGAAAAAAATAACAGGTGCCTGTAACTATGGAACAGAAAGAATGTTTGTATAGTTTGTTAAATTGTTTTTTTATCATCATCATTGAACAGTCAATTGGCCGTCACTGAACTGTGCAAAAAGAGTACAAAGGCCGTATCGTACAAGCCGACGACGTCATGACATTCTCCTAATTGGTGGTCATTTTATTAAATGAAATTGAAGCATAAAAATAAAATTTGAAACGAACTGCTGTTAAATAGTAATGTAGTCAATAGTCACACTTGTACACCTAGATTTTAAATAGCTATTCATAATTTAACATTTTTGTACTTATGCTTAAGCTTTATTTAACGAATTCTTAATGCTTTGCTTACTGCTGCTTTTCACTACTTACATTATTAATGGTATTACTAAACGGATCTGGAACAGAAAGCACAATGAGAATGTTATTAAAACCATTTGATAAACGTAGACATTCGTATTGTATGTCTCTAGTTTCGGAATGATACATCAACAAAATATTAAAAATTATATAAAACCTCATTTTGATATTTTGTGTTTGTAATAATTTAACGATTGATCTCATACCAGAAATAGTTCCTGCCTCCAAATACTGGAGGAAAGCGGTTTGTATCAGCAACAATCAAATTTGACGAAGAACTATTTGGAACAATGTACGGAACTCTAACTTCGTTAATATCAACACTAAGTTATTAATAAAACAAGTTTCCTCGAAGATGACCACAGAAACTAAGTAATGGTGACTGCTCGTTTACTTCAAAACTGAGTTTCAATTTCACTCGCCTACCTTCGTCAAAGGAAATTCTATTAATCTCGAATTACGGAACTGTCTAAGTAAAATTAGGCCAAGTCAAGAATCTTAATGTGGTCTTACCTGGACAAATGAGATGCACGCTTAAAGTTATTCGATAAAAATTTAAAATAAAGCCACAATTATGGGGACAATTATGGGTATCAAGTATGGGGAGAAAACACTAGAACACGAGTAACATTTGATGTGAAGATAGAACAAATAAATGAGCGAGGCACGCACATTAATTAGTTGATGAGATAAGACCTTGAAGGGGAGATAAGGTGGATACCTGAAAGGTATAATTTGAAGCGTAGATGGCGCGGCGCTGGACGGGCGACAGGGCCGTGTGGTGGCGGCGCTCAGTCCGACGTCGGGAGGCGAGCCGTGCGGCAGCGTCGCTGTCCGCCGCGATCCTCTCTCACCCCCTCCGGCGCGATTGCGAAGTGCGCTAACTTTAAAATGTCCCTCAACTCCCGAATGTTGTTACCAGTGAACCGCAAGCTTGGAAGTGACTGATGAAGTTGAACCAAAATTACAGTTACATTTAAAACGATCAAACGGTTACCAAACTTTGGATTTCGAATAGAATTGTTGTGGTTTTTGAGATGTGATTAATAAGTAGCTATTCGTAAGTATATTATTATGTACGTTTTGATTGTATGATTAGAATGTTTTATTTATGAATAGGCTTAGTTTTTCAGTATGCGTTACCTTTATTACTTAGTATCTCATATGTACGCCTGCTACAATGCCGTTGTGATTTAAATATTAGCAAAAAAATAAGTGCTCTTTTTACTTGTGATCTGTGTGCCTACAAGGAGCAAAATATAGCTTAACCAAACATTTACAGGTGGTTTGGGTGTATATTTGGTTATAAAATACGTAAAATTAAAACAAAGTTATTTTTTTTTAGTTACATGCCGCACAGAATTCAGTCATTACGTTTTCAAAGTATTTAGCGTAAATAAGAACAAACAAGTATCGCCTGTTCCAAAATATGGAATCAGTTAAGAAAATGATGAATCAGCGACAAAAAGCCAAATAATTATGATGAACCAGTATAATAAAATAAACTAATCATTTGTTCCGACAAATGAAAGACCAAATGACCAAAGAAACGATGGATGTACTGTGTAAAGACTGATATGGTATGGAAAAAAGTGTCTGATGAGATGACGAGTAATAGAGAAGTATGAAAGAAGAAGACATGCTGCGCCGACCACAAATAAATTGTGATAAGGGCAGGACAATGACGTTGATTGTTCCGACAACCTCTTTTTAATATTCCTACCTAACATTACATCAGCTAATTGTGAAAGAGCTCATTCGGTAAATACCGCCACGTAGCCTATTTTACCGCCAAGCAGCGTTGCAGTTTTTCGAACTGGAGAAGAATGGCCTGTCAAAGATATTGCATATTATCATCATGGTGCTGCCCTTGTCCCAATTTATTTGGGGTCGGCGCAGCATGTCTTCTTCTTCCATTCTTCTTTGTTATTCGGCATTTCATCAGACCTTGCTTGATATATCATCCTTCATACAGTGCATCCATCGTTTCCTTGGTCTTCCTCCACTCTTATACCCATCCACAATCATACTCAAAATTTTCCTCACAACATTTACGTCATTCCTCCTCACCACATGTCCATACCACGATAACCGATTACCTCACAACTTTTCAGTCACCGGCGCCACTTCCAGACTTTCTCTTTTGTACCCAAAGATATTGCAGATAAATTTCTGATTTGTCTGTAACTGTGGTGATGCATCAGTGTTTCAGATGTACGCCGATGTGTGTGCCGACGGTAACGGCTTTCTATAAGGTTTGCTGCATGTTATATAGTTGATAGTAAGACCGACTGGAACTCACGGCCTAAGGGTTTCCTGTACATCATCATCATATCAGACTGCATCACTGCTGGGCATAGGGCTCCCCTTTTTTGCCACACTTCCCGCTTCTGTGAGTCCGTTATCCAGGAATTTTCCGCGACTGACGATATACCAACTCAACGAGCTTTAGGACGGCCCTGTTGCCTTTGGCCAAACCTTGGCCACCACTCGATCAAAGCTGAGACCGTTGGCTGCATAAACAATTTTTGATGTTGATTTGTTATTTAATTATTCTAGTGCGCGCAAGCACTACTGAGGTTTTCCTCTTGTCAGAATTTATCTTTAGTAGACCGGAGTCTGGACTTTTGCCTGGTTGAAAACTAAATGGTGGTTATCTTGTTACTTGGGACTTAAACATATCTGGCGAAATGTGGGTGTTCCGATTTCACCAAGGAGTATCGTATTACTCGGTACTAACAGGGTTGTGGAGGTAAGAATGGCAGTCGCTTCATTTAAAATACAGGTATTCAGCTGAATCCGGTAAGACTGAAAGCCGATCCCAACATAGTTGGAAAAAGGCTAGCCTTTTATATGCCTAGGTATACGATGATGTGGGTGTTCCTATAGATATATCTCTGTTGCATCTTTCGGGGAAAACAGGTGTGTTATGTTTTGGAATGCCGGTTCTTTGAAATGGCCTCCATTAGTAGCGATCCGTTGGAAGCAGAGCAGTCAGCCTTGCTTCCAACTTATTTGAACTGTGACATATACTCTCCCACTAACGTTACGTTATGGATAGAGTAAGCTGAGATAGTTTACAAGCAAATAGTGCAATGAGGTTCTAACACAGACCATTATCGTCTTCCTGCCCTAGTCTCATGTTATTTGGGGTCGGCCCAACACGTTTTTTCTCCATTCACCCCTGTCAATTAATTCCTTTTTCTTTCATGTCATTCCTCACACAATCCCTCCATCTTTTCTCTGGTCTTCCTCTCCCTCTCGATCTATCATTACTCTTTTAGTCACATGCGATTCGTCCCTCCTCATCACACCATAGCCCATACCAAGACAGCCGATTCCCTTTCAACTTTTCTGTAACTGGCCCAACTTTCAAACTTACTTAATATACTAATTCCTTACTTTATCCATTCTTGTTACACCACACATCCACCTCAATATTCTCATCTCCATTACAAGCCATGTTTGAAGACAGACCACCATACACATTAACAGTGTTACTATCATTGCCTGCACTTTCTGACCACTGGTATTCAGGTAGAAGAGACCGTATGGGAAGCAAACAGAAATAAATAAATAAAATAAAATGAATTTATTTTACAAAAACAGCACTTTGCACTGTATACATTGTTTGAATATAATATTAACATGTACGTTATGTACAAACCTGTCTATGAGATAAGCTGGTACTTAGTTCTACACTAAATATACCTGTATTTTGATCATTTTGCGGACTCCTTACTTCATCTTCGCACATGCAAGTTTTTGTAGGCTTTAACCGTAACTGCTACGAATCCTTTCCGTATTATTTTATAGTAGAATAGATTTTAATAAAACACATTTAAGAACACTTTATAACAATCTGTTGGATTACTCATACCCACACCGACATATTTAATTTTACTACACTCAATTTTGCGTGTGCTACGCCGTAGCACAGCTCGTAGACTGCTACGAAATTTATTGAAATTCCTTTCGTTTATTAAAATCGCTGAAAGTGTGTCCAAAGTAAGTTATTACCCCTTTGAAAAACTACACAGTAGCTTTAATTTTCATTTTACATTTAATGTTCATAATGAATATGTTTATGTACTATAAAGAGTGTAAATGAACAAATAACTAAGCCGAAAGACACTTATTTTCCTCGTCACTGCGTTTTTTTTTTTGTTCTAGACCACACCTAAGAACCTTTTAGTTACAGAGATTTTGGGGGTCAAAGTTCCATCTTTTTCACAAGGTTTTTTTTAATACAAGTTTCTAATGCTATAAGTTGACTTTAAATACCTCCATGACTCGTTTAGTTTTACCGTAAAATGTGATTTTTCACCCCCAAAAAAGTAGTTTCCCAGCAATATTTTTTGCGCAGAGTTACTTAGTTTGATGTACAGAATGCTTGGTTGACGGCTTCGTGAAGGGTCTGTTTACACCCTGTATAGAAAAGGCCCGATCCACCATCGTTATTACTCACCCAATTTTTGTTGTTGTTGTAAATTGGCTATTACTGAGGATTTACGAATACTTAGTCAACCTATCGTGAGGAAAATAAACTACCTCGTTTCCAAGAAGCGCTGAAAATAAATGTTCGTTTAGATTGATACAAAATAGCAAACAAAACTATAAAAATATCTTCCTTTTGGCATTTGCTTTCTTGATTAATACCAAGACATCTTGTCGCGTCTAGGCTTTT
This sequence comes from Xestia sexstrigata, assembly GCA_941918905.2. Taxonomy (NCBI): domain Eukaryota; kingdom Metazoa; phylum Arthropoda; class Insecta; order Lepidoptera; family Noctuidae; genus Xestia; species Xestia sexstrigata. The sequence goes on from OW799203.2 coordinate 10,498,067, forward strand.
GTTACTGTATAGGTATCGCAAAGATATTCAACCTACGGGACTTAGCCGTGCAGGAGGAGCCTGTGGACAAATTATATCTGCAGCCTGAGTTGATCTTTAAGTTCAGCGGCGCTTGCCTTGGTTGGTATATATATATGTATACGTTACTTCTTGGTAAGACTAGTTATTATACATTCTGGCCACTGACTACCTGTAACGACACTCAAAGATCTACAAATAACAGCCAGGCTTAACATACTTCTGCCTACTTACTACTACGTACTACTTTCCGATGTACAGAGGGCATGTAATGGTGGCCACCCATCTACGGACCTATTTTGGTTATATAGTACGGCTTATTCTAGATTATCGACCTGTGTGTCTGTTATTATTAAGCCACGAGCCCCACTCTTAACATGGCAACATACAAACCTATTTAATTGATCTTCATCAGAAATGTTATGCCGTCTAACACAGTTGGACGGATTTAAGTTTTTTCATTGCGGAATAGTGGTTCAAAGTGTGTCATTATAATACGCCTTTCCTGCGTACAGTCACGTTATTGATCCCCACTAATTACTGACAAAATAATACAGAATTCGAAGTTCTAAATAACACACAACTACTTCACTTCATCTAATTAATAGCTGGTTGTTGAAAAATATCCATTTACAGTAATTCCTGATTAATTAAATTCTTTATTACAAACTCCAGGAAAATTGCTTTATGGCTTTCCGACGGAAAATGCGTTGGATTTATTCGATATTTTATTAAAACATATCGGGGACGCAATAACTCAGAAAACGTTGATGAAAGGTTTACAGTTTTAACCTACAAATTGGCGATTCCTAGAAAAATAATCCTTATTTTGGGGCCCTATCAAATCATATGGTTCTGGTAGGTTGTATTTTTCACATTTCCTATCTTCTGTTGCTTTTTAAACCCATCCAAATAACCATTTGCAAATAACTCTTCTCCTCTGAACTCAAGAAAAACGATTTAAAACAGACACCATCCTTTAATCCTGAGAAAGCTGCATCTAAATTTGACTAATATTTAGCTATATCCCACGCATAATAATAATATGCTTTATACTTATGAATCTATTATTAAATGATACTCAAATGTTACGAACATTGCAAATGAGCTGAACTTAGCTGCTGAAACACATGCCAAATTTAGTTCATTTACAATCCACAAAACCGTACATAAACCAAGTGTAGTTAAATTACAAAATCTAGTTCAACTAATTGGATACAAAAACATAGGTTACAACTTGTTTGCGAAATGCTAATTTGAAGCATGTGAACGTGGACAGTAAATGTAAATGTATTTTGAGTTCAAATGCAGCCACAAAATGCGGCTCTTTTGTGTACGTTAAAGACTTATTACTAATAAGTTCATCATATTGAATGAGCCTTGTTTTATTGTAGTAGATAAGTGCCTTATTAATAGTTTCAAAGAAACGGCTTGAGTAACTGTAACTACTATTAAGCCTATAATGAGTTTTGATTCTAAGAAGCACAAGCAGAATGTTGAAAGCTCTAAACGATATGATAACCTTAATCATATTTTCTTTATGGTTCGATTTTTATTTTCTTTAGGGTAAATAGGGTTTCGATTCTTTCCGAGCGAGCTATAATCGAGGAACATTTTGAAGTTTCGTGTAACAGCTTTCATCGCGGTGACTGACAGTCAATTACGTTTGGGCTGGAAGGCTGAGGGATCACAAATACTTCGCGAAAACATCAACTAAGTGGATGTGAAGGAT